>JAHSVA010000001.1:34785000-36035000 GCA_019915185.1 Eucalyptus camaldulensis
TCGAAACGAACCAATAAAAAAATATTAATTTTTAATAAGAATCGAATCGAAAAATTTTGTTTGGTTCGGTTCTCGATTCAATCCCTGACACCCTAGTTTGCATCTAAAAAGTGAATAGAAAAAAGAGAAAACAAAAACCGTAAAAGTAAAGGAGAAGAGAAGAAAATAAGAGGGCTATAATTTTCGAATGCCAAATATTGAATCGACTCAAATTTTAATATATTATTTGTGAGACTGAGGGTAACAAATTGATGGTTTTCGTTCGTTGAAAACCATCTCCGAATTCTCCAATTACGAGTTCATGCCGTTCCATTCACCAATCAAATTGTTCGGTTCCGTGTTAGTGTTGTGCATTATTTTGTGCTGTAATCTAAATTACTTGCTTGTATTGGATAGATTGGTGATTGCGGTTTTTTCAAATGGATTGATCATAAGCCCTCATCTCGTGACTGGGAATCGATTTGTGGATTGATCATTGAACAGAAGGTGTTGGAAAATAGACTGAAAGTATAAAAAAGTTAGTTGAAGTATCCGAGGAGAAACCCACATTCTCCAAATGCAGCTAGAAAGGAGTAAACGATTAAAAAAAAAAAAAGGACACAAGTGGAAGCATTTCAACTGGAAGCAAAGGGAAAATGCGTTTGAGAGGCACAGTGGTATTGAGCGGGATTGATGTGCGCAATGCTGGTTTTGAAGTTGGACAAAAAAAACACCACTTCCATTGCCTTGGACTAGCAACAATGTTGGATTGGAAATGGTGGTGTTGCTTGTCTCTCTTTTTTGCTTCTAGGCAGTGTCGGTGGAAGGTAGATTCTGGTGTCACACAGCCTGATGAATTGACATGATGCAAAGGTTTTCCGAATGAAGGCCATGATCGATCCATAAACGAACAGCCCTCAACCTATCTCCTGAAGTCTTAGGGTTTTCTTGAATATTCTAGGACATTCTTGGGAACGGGCTATACAATAAGATATGATAATTGTATACATATGTAATAAATACTAGTAGTTGTTAGTTAGGGAGATGCAGTTTCCACCATTAGATCAAGAGGGGATCTTTATATGTAGGAACCTCCTCCCTCTCATTGTATCATCTCAAGTGAAATACAATCTAGATCAGAAGGGGATCTCTATATGGAGGAACCTCCTCCCCTCATCGTATCATCTCAATCACAAGTGAAATATAATTTAGAGTTTAAAGCCACTTGTGAGTGAGTAAGGCTAAGGGCCATTAGGGAATGCTAGATCGATCAAACCCATGACACTAGAGAAGACTAATGTTATGATGCAAATAAACAAAAACTATGCTCCATTGTCTGGCAAATTCAGCTATGGTTGATTGTATTAGAAATTCCAACTGTGTTCAATTACATTAGCAAATCCAGGTTCAATATTGTCGCTTTTCCACTGTTGTCTATGTTTTGATCTGCTATCGTCGTGTCACAGAAACCAAAAAGATAAGGGACTTACGTTCTCAAGCTTCGAATGACTGTTGTGGTCCTGATCAGAGGAGAGGGACTTGACTAGAGATGAAATAAAAAAGGAAACAGAACCACCATGTCCAGTCATATGCTTTAAACGAGGTTTAAAAACCTCTCTCCATTTAGAACTTGGACCATCACAATAGTAAAAACCAACTGCCATGGCAACCAAGTTGGTGTATGGTCCAGAGAAACAGAAGATAAGAGAAATTACAACCCACTCTAATGATCGCAGAACATCCATCACAGCCAACAGTGATCACGATCACACGCCATTGTTCCATTAGTCTTTGCAGATAAATCCGGTAACTCTTGCTGCCAATCATCGGGAATAACAGCTGTAAATAGAGCAGTTTCGGATTGATTGAGTCCACATATCCTAGACCGGCCAAAAACGGAGAGCACAGCCTCCAAAGAACGTGCATCATCTTCCCAGCTCCAAACGATTTGATGGAGTCCACATCAGAAGAAGATATCCATATGATTTTATCAGCAATCTCTGAATTGGGGTGGATACTACAAAGTATCCAACCAAACCACTATAAATCACATTTTCTTCGAACTTTAAAAAGCCACGCAAGTGAAGTCAAATTAAGAAATGGCGTTCCATCTGCAACAAAATAGCAAAAAACTCATGTTTATATTCACTATATGATGGTAGAACTATCTATAAGTAACAACATGGAGCAAAGCTCAACTGAAACTACATAAGAGATAAGTATCAATTCACCAAACTCAATAAGCTATACACAGATTGCACAAGAAACATCAAATCTCAGAAAATTGGATGTGGTTAATATCACGTAGAACAATTCATTTCAAAAACAGTAGAATAATAGGGATCGCATTTAAATATTCATTCAAAGCCTTTTGTTTGCTTAGCTGCACTCCACTCACTTAAACCATGAGATATTAGGAACTAGGAAGTCCTAATTTTATTTTTGCTGCCCACGTCTCGACGGCTTACATTTTATACCAGAAGGATAAAGCCTAAAGATGCTGCAAATCAGCTCAAAAGTTCAACTCTCGAAACAATCACCAAATGAATCGGGAAAGAGCAAGGTCGGAATTCAGAATCACTATAGTAGCCTAAAAAGGAAATCAAGGTACACCCACATCAACCGAAAAAAGAAAAAAAAACTCGTTAGGTTGTTGATGAATCGAGAACGCCAAGAATATGATGGCTTTGAATAATTGAATCGAGTTCCTTCTGTGAAGCAATCGTAGGTTTCAAGAAATCAAGGAAGAACCCTAGACCCCAAATCATATATCGTGGCAGAGAGAGTTCAGCTACGAATCGGGCAGGAAGTGACTTTTTAGCCATGAATTTCGCTACTTCCCATGGAGCAATCAATTTTTTGTCTAGTTATAGTGGAGCAACCGAGAGAGATGGAGAACAACCGACTTCTTTGAAGAAGTCTAAAACCCAAAACAAAAGAGATGAAGAGCACGGCACCATTCCATTAATATCCAAGGGAAACAGTTCCTCTTTCACTTACTCCATATGAGCGCCGCTATAATACCATTTGCATTCCATCGTCCACTTAGCCGCCATGAAGAATTTTTAACGAGACTCATCGACATCAGAACAGATAGTAAAAATTTCCCAAACGGATACGAATTCGGGGCATTGCTATAATCTATGATCTTTGGTAGTTTTTCTCTAAAACTTAAAACCAGCGACAAGGAGAGAAGATCTCTGCAAAGACCTACTTCGACAGTGTAGACTCCAATCTTGCTATAACTCCTTGAACTCCACGCTGATCGAATCCACGAACGGTTTGCTAATAGCTTCGAATGCTGTCTGAGACAGGACCAAATCAGCGCCGGTCACGGACTGCCTGGGGGCGGCGGCGGAGGACTCAACCGAGAGGGCGTAGTCGACGACCTTGACCCGGATAGTGCTGGCGCCGGGTTTGCAGTGTCCAGGGCCAGACTGCGCCTTGCTGATGCACCGCACCTCGTACTCCCTGCCGCACGCTGCCCGCACCTCGTACTCCCTGCCGCACGCTGCCCGCACCTCGTACTCCCTGCCGCACGCTGCCCCCCATAGTCCGTCGCCCACGGCCGCGAACAGGTCTCCGGGAACTGGGATGAGCCCTCGCCGTAGCACTCCGTCCCTGAACCAATGGCAAGAAAGAGGTAATATGGTAAAGCTCTTTTCTCCTTCCGTTCTGCTTGTTAGAGGAGTTGGGCGGCGGGGGGGGGGGGGGGGGGGGGGGGTTTCGAGACTTACGATCATAGGGAGGGCCATAGTACGAAGCTGTGCCAACCTCGCCGAGAGCCACGGGGACGGTCGTAGAGAGCACGGAGGCCAGGAGGAGGAGGCGGAGTAGACGATGGGATTGGAAAAGACTCCTGGTCGCCGTTTTTCCACTGGACTCCTGCTTCAAGAAAATGCTTTTTTTTTTTTTTTTAATAATAACAAAAATATGAAAGAGGGGGGGGGGGGGGGGGGGGGCGGCGGCGAGGGGGGGATGGTTTCGAGACTTACGATCATAGGGAGGGCCAATTGTAGGATGCCATTGAAAGAGATTGTGGATAGGTGCAACAATAACCATTGCCACTGTTGGAAGCACAGAGAGTGCTAGTCGACTCAGTTTCTTGGCAGGAGCAGCAGCCAAGTATGCTGGAAGGAGGAGGGATTTTAAGCAGGAAACAAGCAGCTGCAATTAATAGTTAGCGCAGTGTCAGAAAGCAATCCAAAGGTTCAGAAGAGCATGAAGGCAGCATAGACCGTCTCTACTTTCAAGTTCATTGTCTTATACATTCACGTCTCTCGACACAAGCAACAGGTCAACATAAGAAATCAATGAAACCACTAAATCATCCAGAAAATGTCAGCTTCACGTCGGGAAAGGTCCAAACCGCTCCATTCCATAGCTCTACCACCTCTACTAAAGCCCAGTCCTACATAAACTTGCATATCAGCCATCTAAAGAACTTGACATCATCTAAGTTGCCAAAAGCAATGGTTCACATATTGCATCAACACTGTTCCAATTAGACACCCTTGATCATTGCTAAACCTTGTACCTCCATAACAATTTACAGTATGCGAGGTTCCCTCTCAACACCAATGCAACTTACATTTGCAAAGGCTTTGGGATGACTGGATTTCATGGCTTGAATGACAGAGTGCAATCAAGAGTGAAGGCACGAAAGTAGGGTAAAATGTCATTGTTGTTGAAAGTAAGCTTGAGAACTTCCGTGTAAACATTTACATATATTTAAAGTCCTTATTCTACCAAGACCCAAAATAAAAAAAAGTTCTCATTTTCCAACAAATGTATTAGGTGAGAAAATAATATTTTATTAGTCACCATCCAACTTTAAAGATATTTTATCAGAATTAGATTCGAAGCGTATACTGAAAAAAGTTCCTTGTCAAGTCAACAGAATCATTAAAAACACCGGCCCACCTAAAAAGCACCAATGTATTCTTGCTTTGAAAGAAGCACCTATGTATCCTTGCCTTGAAAGACCCGCCAAATAAAGATATTAATTAAATACATAAAGTCTTCGTCAATATCAACCTTTGTGGGACCACAAAGGAATAATGAAACTTTGCTAACAATGAATAAATAATAAATTTAATGAATTGCGTGTAAAAAGGGGCGAAACTCGAGAAACACCGGCCTACCTAAACAGCAACCAAAGTATTCTTACCTTGAAAGACCCGCCAAATAAAGATATTAATTAAGTGTATAAAGTCTTGGTCATTATCAACCTTTGTGGGACCATAGACGAATTGGGAAGCTTTGCTAACAATAAACAAATAACAAATTTAATGAATTTCTTGTGAAAAGAGGCGAACCTCTTGGACGAAAAAAAAAAAATAGTGGTATGTGCGCGCCAGGTCATCCGCTGACCTGGTGCGCACATACCAATCAAAAACCGGCACGTGTCCCCGAGCGGGACCTGCTGAAAAAGGAAGGCGCTGATTTTTGGTTGGCTCGGCTCAGCTCCAGCGTAGAAGAAAGGACGGTTAGCGTATTCCTCCCGCTCAAAAATTTTCTCTCTCCTCACTTGAATGGGCGGATTCTCTCTCCTCGTAAAAGAAAAAAGAACGCGAGCCTTCCTCTGTTTCCTTCTCTCTACCCTCGCTCTGTCCGACGAACTCCCTCTCTCTCCACCCTCCCTCTTTTCGACCGGCGAACCACCGCGAGCAACCGGCAAACCACCGCTAGCAACCGACGAACCAGGTCTAACTCCTTCGACGACCGTCGCTCCCTCCCAACGACGGTCTTTCTCTCTCCACTCGACGGCCTCATCTCAGGGCTGCATTCTCTCGGCGCACTTCTTCTTAAATCGCGCTCTCTACCGACGGCCCATTTTGTTCGCCTCTCCCACGACCTCCACGCTTTTGGCGGTTCTTCCCTCGCGGTTCGGTGAGGTCTTGGGTATGCCCTCGTGTTGCGTCTCTTCTTCCTTGCTCAGCAACACCGTACTGCCTCTCTCTCTCTGAGTGTGTCTCTCTGTGCATTCTTTCATCCATGAGGCAAGCATTTCGACTAGGGTTCAGGGGTTTCGCCATTCCTTCTTTAAGGTTCGTCCGGGTACCTCTCATTTTTGCGTGAACCCAGCGTGAATTTTATAGTCTTTCTGGTTCCAGATGACTACCCTTTTCACTTCGATCGGTCCTTCAGCAAAAGCGACTGCTAAGCGACAATGCGACGGCAGTTTTGAATCCTGGGTTTCTCTCTGTGATGCTAAGCCTTGCTTTGGTTCCTTAAAAAGTTGCTGACTTTTTCGCACGTTGTACCTTCGCAACTGCTCCGAGATTCTGGGTTGGTCGTTCTATCATCTTGCTCGGAAATGGTGTCCAAAAGGGGCGTCTGAGTCGGAGGCGACTTCTGAGGACAAGAAAGGGAAGAAATCGAAAGGATTGGTGGTTTCAGTTCCTAGTTCTACGAAAAGTCATGTCAAGGTATTGTCTTTTAAAGTCTTTTAATAGAACCTATCATTCCACCTGTGTTTTTGGGACTTGACCATTTAGCATTCATTTTTTCTGCAGAAAAATTCTGGTGCAAGCATTGGTGGTGAAGTTGTGTTGCCTAATAATGACCCGGCCAAAATTTAGGCAATGACATTTCACGAATTGAGAGCTACATTGAGGTGGGGATGAATTGTTTTAGTTGCGAGCGTGTGATAGTCGTTATAGTGTTTCCTGCGTAACCTTTACAGTAAGCAAAAATCAAGTTTTTCTATTTGATGCTTGCAAGGGAGATTATTGAGCAGGGAAGTGAATATTACTGATGGAAAACCATGAGGTCTTGAGAATTTTCCTTCAACAAAGAGCAATTTGTTTATGAAAATGAAATTTTTTGCATCACGCTTTTTCTCAAAATGATAATGAAACCTGTAAGTCCTTTTTTGTATTTCTATGGTTGTTTCTAAGGCTTGTAAATTGTTATTGCAAAGCATGTGGGAAGAGAACACGGAACAACTGGGTTGAAGGACTAGCTCCCTACCTACTGTTGCAGTTCAGAGGCATTCTGATTTGTTACAGCGAGTGCATTTGACCCCAATGAATGGTCATGTTTTGACTGAGAATGTCGGAGTCTGTATAGATATTCTGATGTTTTAATCTAGTTAATTGATAAAATAATATGCTTGTAGTAGGGTTAGTCCATTTGCTTTGTGTCTATTCAAATGAAATGCTTCTCATCTTAAATAAAGATCACAGCCAATGATCAGTTAAGTTGCTCATGAGATATAATTAGCATCTCAAGTGATGTTGGATGAATAATAAAATCGACATGAGTTGCACTTTGTATGTCAGAAACGCAAAAGTACTACCTTTTCTCTATATTAATTTGTGTAAGGTGGATACCGTGCCTTCTGGTTTTCTCCTACATTTGGCTTTTTTGGATTATTATTTTTGAGGTTATTACTAGTATTTTTTTTGTGCAGATAAAGCCCCTTTCAGTTACATATGGCTTGGGCATGTCAGATCATGATTCTGAGGGATGGCTTGTCACTGCAGAGTTTGATTCGTTCTATCTCTTGAGTGGTTACGTTCCTAATTCTGGTGATGGCCTGAGAAGACTGGTATCAATCTATTTCATCGGTTTACTTTGTTACACACTTTCAAGTATGATTCATTAATTCTGTTGCTTATTTATGTCAGACGTATATGATTTTACAGTGGGATCTGTCTCTTGGTAACTACATAAAGAATGTCAGCACTATGTAGCCCTTTTGTTTTTTGATAAAGCTATTTAGACTTTTGTTCTGGAGTCATTATTCACCATATCATGGATCAATTCTACAACCTATAAAGGTTTTCCGATAGACTACTATTTTTATTCTGTTGCAATAATGTTTCATCTCTTACTCAAATTTGTGCTTGCTGTTGGCAATACAGGAACTTGAAAAGTCGAAGCCTGTGATTTTGACTGGCGATCTGAATTGTGTCCATCAGGAAATAGACATTTATGATCCTGCGGTAAGGGAAACAATCAATGTGCCTTTTCTGCCTTTGATCGACTAGGTGCATTAATAATTTGCATGAGCTTTTTAATTGTCACAGGACAATGTCCTGGCCACACCATATGCCCCCCACCCCACTTAAAAGGAGGGGAAAAACCCCAAGGAGGACTGTAATCAGGCTTTTCCTCCATACAACTGAATTTTGTTTTGGGTTTTTGTTGGGGGAGAGGGAGGGGGGTGGTTTGGGGTTTTGTGTTGGGGGTTGATAAAAATCACAATTCAGGCTGTTTGGCATCCTGAAACAGAAGTTCTTAATACGTCTAATGTTTCTTATTTCTGTCATTAATCTGATTGTCATGAGACTCCAGGGAAATAAAAGAAGTGCTGGATTTACAATTGAAGAAAGGGAATCTTTTGAGACCAACTTCCTGTCGAGGGGCTTTGTTGATACCTTTAGAAGACAATATCCTCATGCTGTTGGTTATACTTATGGGGTTATCGGCATGGTGGGAGGAAGACAAATAAAGGTATACATAGATCTACTTGATGGAACATTATATATCTAATGTTGCACTTCTCTCCTGTAATGGTGATAATATGAGCAATGACAAGCTTTTGCTTTTTATTGAGTCATTATGCATATCATTGTTTTATCAGATGAAGCATATGGAAATAGGTATTCTCACCTGTTAACTATCCTCTTGCAATCTACAGGGCCGCGGCTCGATTATTTTCTTGTTTCAGAATCTATAGCAGACAAAGTTCATGACTAGTACATCGTTCCTGATATCACCGGTAGTGATCATAGTCCTATTGGCCTGATTCTCAAGCTTTAATTCTGTCATCTCTTTTGGGATCTTGGTGAATGGATTTTGCGAAGGTAGTCTGGCAGCATCATCCTAGATGCTGTTTGCTGAAAAGTATTGAGCTTTTATTGTCATTGTCATTCATGTTGAAGCCACTAGCAAGGGAAATTTTTTTTTTGATGAAATTTGGTTAGCAAAGAGGGCAAAGAAAAGAAGGGCGAGATGAGGGGGCTGACTGTATTTACTTTGTCTGGGCCCTGTGGAGTGATCTGGGTTTTTCTAGATTATTTTACAAGGCATCTTTTGGAGGAAGAGTTATGATGGAACATTGAAATCACTTTCGAAAAAACCTGTGCAAGTTTTTGAACATACATTCTGATGCCGAAGCCGGTAGGGGAAAAATGCTGAAATGCCGAGTGCAAGTTGTAGGTACAACCGTTCTGGTTCGCAATTCAATCTGATTATCTGGTGGATGTTTTTTTTAAATTTAAAAGGAAGTCTGGAAAGACAGTTGTCTACAACCGTCTGCTGCTCAGTCTTTTAAGGAGTAGGGCTGGGCGTACTATGACTTATCATGGATCCTTGCTTGCGTCTTGTTGTTAGAGAAACCTCAAAGGAGCACGTATCAGCAATGTCATTTTTGGCTCTTGAATTTTGTACATGAAGGTGGTAGACCTGAAGATGATGATGTTCCCATAATTAGGTGCGAAAATGTTGGCAATGTTTTAGACAAATGTAATTAGCGAGTTTCATTTATTTATGGAATCCTCCAGCTGCTCAAGTGTATTACTGTTTGCTTGATTCCTTGACAACTACGATGGCTCCTGGAATTTGTCTTTGCATGATAAGGGAAATTTGCTTGGAATTGTTATGTTGGTTATACCAGGAAGTCCCATCAAGCTTCCCAAAGGTCAGGATAAAGCCTGAACTGCTAATTATTATCATCGTCCATCAACATGTTTTTGCCATCTTTTAACTTTTATCTATATCAATGAACTGCAATTGCTTCTTCATAAATCCTGAACTGCTTATTATTACTTCTTTCTTAGTTTCTTAGTTATTCATGCTCATAAGGTGAACTTATCGTGCCCACTGACTTCATAAACCAATTGAGAAGATGGAGGCCGAAGCTTGAAGGGAACAGTAACATCGAGAAACGAATCTATCTCGTGCGTTTAATTGGCATGCCTGTTCCTCACACCAAATCAAACATTGATGTAATTAAGTTTACATGTTGACATCCCATTCTGAATTCTATGAATGTGCGTCTTATACATACTCATCGAACTTTGAGCGATGTTTGGTGGAATTAGAATTACTTATTGCCGACAATCAGAATTACTAAAGATCGTGAACCAGCAAAGAAGATCGGTAACTTCATATGCCTAGTTCGTGACAATAGTCCTGATATCGAGTAGTTTACACGTGTGATGGGAATTTGATCGGATTACCTTAAGTTTTTTTAGCTAAAATCTCTCGGTGCCCCCAGTCAAAATGCCTACTGTAGGGTCACGTCCTTTTTTCCCAACTTATGGTTTTGTCAACAAAATAAATTTCAGGTGTAGATACATGTATGACAAAGGAACAATTGTCTTGTTTTTAACATAAAAATAAACTTCAAGGGCTAAAACTTTGGGATGAAGAACCAACGCAGAGAAATAAATTAATAGAGCGAAATTGGGAAAAACTGCTTTACTATGGAGGCATGTCATTTGAGAGTCTCATCTGGATATGAGCTCCAATCAGAGGTTCTATATTACCGTCCAAAACAGAATACAGGTTAGGCATTTCGACACCACTTCTTACATCCTTCACATGCTTGCGAGGGTAAAGAACGTATCTTCGGACCTCGTCTCACCATATGTCGAACACATTTTCTTGAAGCCATTTATGCCCGGAACTCCTACATCGCTGGCTGCGACAAGAAGTTTAGCCTTTAACCGGTTGAGGGCCTTAATCTTATTTGCAAAAATGCTCCTTTCACCTGGGATAAAAATTTTGAGATCTTATTTCTCAATCACAAAATGTCGTACTAGACAGGCAATCATGAACGTGTGTTGAGGAACAGGCATTCGCTTCTTTGTAAAGTCAAAACCGGATTGCGGAAACCATTGGGAAACAAATTTGAGTTGGAAGGTGAACCCTAACAAATAAGGGAATAGACAGCTCATTACCCAAAGATTGGACGACAAAACCAGTAGGAACATGCTGAATAACAACTCCAGACTGGCCTTCAATGACTTTTACTTCAGGCGATGACGATGGGCACAAGATTAGCAAACCCTCCTCACTAATTTTTAGGTTAGGGGCCGAACCACGGAACAGAGGAATTATATCGACAGCTGCTAGGCTAACCTACAAATTTTGAGTACTAAAATGAGGAACTGACAGGAATTTAGGGGCCAATGATGTAGCGGAACAGAAACACATTACACAGAAAAGGCTTGTCTCGACCTTCAATTCACTTGTATAAGAAGCAGATATACTATAAAAAGAAACAACTTGAATGGTAGGATCCCATGAAATGCAACAATTCCCTTGGCTATGTTTTTGAGTGAACTAAATCAACCTTAAGCTCATGTGCAAAATTAATCCACACGCCATTTGAAGTTGCATATCTTATATTTTTTAGCTAATGTTACACTCTATGGTACATGTATACATCTAGGTGCCACACAAATATCTAAGTGTGTAATTAAGATAAGATCAAGAAAGAATTGACCCAAATACATATAATAAGGTGCCTTGAGTACGAGTTCATATTTAGCTGCTTTGATTTCAAGAAAGAGCCACAGAAACAATCAATCTTCCAATTCCAATGTGTTTTTCCTTTGCGCACGGTCATTTACATGTTGTCATGTCTTTAATACACTTTAAATTGTTTCTTGATATTAATGATGCACTAACAAGATGCCACTTTTGCCTTCTGAAATCTCCGGAAAGAGAAGAAACAAATCATTAAGAGCTCATTGTTAAAAAGAAGTCAAAAGCCAATAGCAATATACATCAATGTTTCATCAAAACAAAAATGATAATTGTAAACCTACCTCATCAATTGTTGATCCAGTTTCTGAACCACTCATCATTTGATGAACACCCCTCTCCCCTTGAAGACAACCATATGCATAATCAAATTCAATTCAACCGTTGCAGAAGTGATTCCACCATTCGTTGCCCGACGCTTCTCTACAATCCTCCCTCAATAACCTTGCTTCTTAGTCCATTTTTGCTACATTCTCAGTAGTTTTTCAGCCCATAACTGAAAGCAAATGCATGAGAGACAGAGAGATTGGAACCAGCAGAGGCATAAGCCCAAAAGATTCTTTTCTTTTTTTGGGTCAACAAAACTGAGTGAACTTCAATGAATTAGCTAATGGAAAAGGAATATATCCCCATTATAGATGAATATTACAGTCCGCTATTTTCCAGGATTTCATCTGTCATATGCAAATAGATTGGCAACTTATCATTCCCTGTCCTAGTTCATACTGATGTCAAAATGAAGTATCCTCATAACAGAAGTATCCTCATAGTGGAGAATAATATCGGACCACTATCCATACTAATCAAATTCTCGCTTTTCTTTTTTCTCATTATTCTTTTGATAGCCACCACATTATCGCTTGATGTTTACTTCTGAGTTGGAATTCAGGGGAGGGACATGCAAAATACCTCCCACAGGAAGAAGGATACTAGACAATAAATTAAATATCCACTAAACCTTGGAGAAATCCCACATTTGATTGTAAGACATCTAAGTCACCAAGCAAAGAGATTCGTAGATAAGAAGTAACTGAAATGGTGATGCGCACAAGCATACATATATACTAACAAGATTCCACTAATAATGTCCCACCCTTATATGTACATATATATGCAGTTTTTTCATTCTCAAGTTCTTTGAAACTCCTATATTTTGGCGTAAGTATTATAAAGAAGCAGGAACCAAAGACTCTGCATCCATTCTACATCAATGTATATTACAATGGAAGAGTGTGATATAAACATCATCTCTTTGCACATGCATAATTATTCTAGAAATAAAGTTAGATTATCAAACCTCATGGTAATTGCCATTGGATTCAGCTTTGATGACCATTGATGCTCCATCCACATCATATGGTCCCTTAAGAAGCTTTAACATCTCATAACGGTCCAAAAACTTACTCATATCCAAAGACGAAGTGTATGCCTGTTTGAAAAGAGCATAATTAATAGCATCCATCTCCACCAGTTGAGTTATCAGCTTTGCTTCTTCCGCCTGCAAATTTCAGCAGATAAAAGTCAACTAAAGCCCAGCAACTGCACTTCCTTTAATTGATACAGTTAAACTAGATATGACAGTCATTGACACATTAAGAATCAAGTTAATCTCGGAAGAAGAGTCAAGACAAGTATGTGCACATGCTTTCAGGCTTCGGCACAGATAATGGGCAAACCAATGACCCAACAATTGCCCAACTTAATCCACACCTACTAGGTGGAAAGGCTTATTCTATGAGATGGATATGGCATTCCACACCACCTTGTAAATTAAATCCCTCAGGGCATCAACTGCTCTGGTGATGTCTGCCAACTTCACAAGAACATCATAGGATTTAGCAGGATCATCCCAAAGGTCGTAATCTCGAATCAGTCCATCAAGCTTAATCTATTTAGCTTCTTCGATTCGCAGTGCAGTAGGAGCCATCTTCTCAGTGCGTTGAACTGCATCTTCGATCTTCCTTTTTAGTGAAAACAACTCTGGAGAAAAAGAAATGCAAATTGTACATAAAAGCCGAACTGCAAAGATTTTTACCCCACCAACATCCCAGAAACACTTTTGCTTACATTTCTCAGAACTCGTGTCAGATTGTACAAGAAAATTAAACTCGACTTCAAGTCCTCTGACAGGAGTCACATTTTGCAAAACTCATCTATTTCCAACATGTTTGACATAACTTCCTCACAATGGCAACCATAGATATCAAATAAACCCCTGGTTCGAAATTCTGAAGAGCAAACTCCGAAACCAAGCATATTTGGAACACCGAGGAACAAGAAATGAAGAATCTTTCCACTAGGGTGATAACTTAAAAAGCAAGAATCACTCACACATGGGAGTTCACCTAATGTGAAGCAAAAGGCCTCATGAGAAAGATTCAGGCCCAAAAGATACTTACTAACTTCAAATTTTACAAGAAAGACATGATTGTATGACCAATAAAATCCGGAAAAGTTCACTCTTTCTTTTTCATTTTACCACGAACCAGTCTGGATTTCTTCGCAAGCAGTCTAAAACAACATGTCAAAGAACTTCTCAAAAAAGCAAGAACCATCTATCATCTTGTGCATTGGCAAATGAACCGAGCACTCCATCTTAATCTGACCAAAAGAAGAACTACCCACATGAAAGCATTCGA
This sequence comes from Eucalyptus camaldulensis, assembly GCA_019915185.1. Lineage (NCBI taxonomy): Eukaryota > Viridiplantae > Streptophyta > Magnoliopsida > Myrtales > Myrtaceae > Eucalyptus > Eucalyptus camaldulensis. Next base: position 34,799,124 of record JAHSVA010000001.1, read on the forward strand.
GAAAGACCAACATAATGGAATTAGGTGAGGGAGACGGACCGAGTTCTCTGTAGACCTTGCTTCTGCTGTTGATGGAGCTACAAGCCCGGACCATACAGTGCGAGACCACAGGCTTGTGCGGCTGCGGAGCCTACCATCTTGACCCGAACGAAGCAGATTCTCAAGACCTTGCTCTTTGTTGAAGGAAAATTCTCAAGACCTCATGGTTTTCCATCAGTAATATTCACTTCCCTGCTCAATAATCTCCCTTGCAAGCATCAAATAGAAAAACTTGATTTTTGCTTACTGTAAAGGTTACGCGGGAAACACTATAACGACTATCACACGCTTGCAACTAAAACAATTCATCCCCACCTCAATGTAGCTCTCAATTCGTGAAATGTCATTGCCTAAATTTTGGCTGGGTCATTATTAGGCAACATGACTTCACCAATACTTGCACCATAATTTTTCTGCAGAAAAAATGAATGCTAAATGGTCAAGTCCCAAAAACACAGGTGGAATGATAGGTTCTATTAAAAGACTTTAAAAGACAATACCTTGATGTGACTTTTGGTAGAACTAGGAATTGAAACCACCAATCCTTTCGATTTCTTCCCTTTCTTGTCCTCAGAAGTTGCCGCCGACTCAGACACCCCTTTTGGACACCATTTCCGAGCAAGACGATAGAACGACCAACCCAGAATCTCGGAGCAGCTGCGAAGGTACAACGTGCGAAAAAGTCAGCAACTTTTTAAGGAACCAAAGCAAGGCTTAGCATCACAGAGAGAAACCCAGGATTCGAAACTGCCGTCGCATTGTCGCTTAGCAGTCGCTTTTGCTGAAGGACCGATCGAAGTGAAAAGGGTAGTCATCTGGAACCAGAAAGACTATAAAATTCACGCTGGGTTCACGCAAAAATGAGAGGTACCTGGACGAACCTTAAAGAAGGGATGGCGAAACCCTTGAACCCTAGTCGAAATGCTTGCCTCATGGATGAAAGAATGCACAGAGAGACACACTCAGAGAGAGAGGCAGTACGGTGTTGCTGAGCAAGGAAGAAGAGACGCAACACGAGGGCATACCTAAGACCTCACCGAACCGCGAGGGAAGAACCGCCAAAAGCGTGGAGGTCGTGGGAGAGGCGAGCAAAATGGGTCGTCGATAGAGAGCGCGATTTAGGAAGAAGTGCGCCGAGAGAATGCAGCCTTGAGATAAGGCCGTCGAGTGGAGAGAGAAAGGCCGTCGTTGGGAGGGAGCGACGGTCGTCGAAGGAGTTAGACCTAGTTCGTCGGTTGCTAGCAGTGGTTCGTCGGTTGCTCACGGTGGTTCACCGGTCGGAAAGAGGGAGGGTGGAGAGAGAGGGAGTTCGTCGGACGAGAAAATATTCAGTGGTTAGCAATCACCACGTCATCGTCTTACGTGGCACGCACGAGCTTAGATGGCTCCACTGAAATGTCGACACGTGTTCACTGATGAAAAATGGAAAAGTCTAAAATGTGAGGCTTTCTTTTTCTCTCTTCTGTCAGCCGACTAAAAAAAGCCTCGGCAAAAGCAACAATTAATGCTCTTGCCGCTCAAAAATCTCTCTCCTCTTTTCAATTTGCAAACATTTTTTTGCCTTCTCCTTCGTTGAGTTGAGAAGAAAAGACGAAGACACCTTCTCTCTCATTCTCCCGCATGCCTGATCGCTCGCCTCCGCCTCTGCCTCCGCCTCTCCCAAGGCCCTCGTCCGTCGCAGGTGCTGCTAAGATCTGCCTCTGGCACGTCGCCTCCCCCATGACCCTCGCTTGGTCGCTGCTGCTCTGTCCCGAGCCCCCTTTGCCTCCACCGTCGCCTCCGTCGCCTCATCGGCTGCCACGATTCATCAGACTCCTCTCTCTCTTTGTCTCTCTCCCCCACGCATGCTCGTGCCGGTCTCTTGGGAACCCTGGTGGCGTCTACTGTGGCCACATCATATCTCTCAGCCTCGGCAACTTATGAGCCTTGGTCCGATCGCGTCCCTCCGACAAGCTCGTTATCACACCTCATCCCATCCACGATCTCGTCCACTTTACGTCTCTAGATCATCTGGTAACATTTCGGGTATTGGTGGCTGAAGACATCGTCGGGGTGTTTTTCTTCCTCAATCAAGCTACAAAAATCCTCGGAACATTGTAGTCGGGAGGAAACTCTGAAATCAGAGATTTGTCTTCATCGAGATCACTGCACCCGGAGTCCCTGTAGAAATTGGACAAAAGAAGACGTCGACTGGTTATGTTAGTGCTGAACGCGACGCACGCCCACTCGACATCAAGCTCTGGCCAAAAGAAGCGCCCAAAGCTGTAAGGAACTTCTTTAAGCTCTGCCTCGAATGTTACTACGACGGCACCATCTTTCACTGCATCGTCGAGGACTTCCTTGTTCAAGGCGTCAATCCTTTCCTAGTGGCTCCGGCACAGGTCCCCGCCTTCCCTCCCCCTCTCTCGAAATGGCATTACAGAGATTTTGAGCAATTGGTTTGGTCTGTTAGCAAAGGGTTTTGTTGATGGTTATTGTTGATGGTGATGGCTGATGTGTGATGTTCTATTGCATTTGTTCATGTGACTAGAGATTGCATTAGCTCTTGCTTCAATGTAGGATCTGCACAAATCAATCGTGTATTCTAGGGTGGGGGGAAGAACAAAAGATTGGCTTTTAGCTGGGTTTTGCATAAATATATAAGAGATTGTGCTCTAAAGATGGTTCTCTAAAAAGGAAATTATGAATATAGAAATCTGTCATGTACAAATTCTTCAATGTAGGTTTCTATGTTGTCCCCGCTTTTGCTTTCTCTTAACACCATTGATGTTGTGAGCTAGTGATGAGGTTGCTTATTGTTTTCTTTCTTGTGACAGCATATGGCAAGAGTAAATCTTCTTTTCGCACATTTAGTTGTATTTAATCACTGTTTTTAGATAACTAGAGTGTGAAGGCAATCCGAAGGAAGACCATAGAAACTGGTAGGATGAGGTATCTCTACATTTTCCCTCGCAGGTTCATGAAACTCTTGCGTTCTGATTAATTTATTATCTGAAGATTATGAAGTTTTTAACGTATCTTCAGTTTGGAGTGCACTCGCATTGAAAAGATGGTTAGATCTTTCAATTCGTTTGGGCTAAAGATAGATTTTGTTGTGAGAAGAGGAAATTTCCAACTTGTTTTGTCACTTTGGTCTTTTGGCAACAGGAATATTAAATGAGTGATGAAGTCATGTAGAATCGAACTGTTGTATGGACAATAATTGAGATTAATTCGCATTGAGTGAAGTCCTTGATCTTAAGATTATGCATGTAGTATTATCATGCTCTTCAACATTGTTTAATTTCTGAATTTGAAGGAATTTGGTTTTCAAACTCATAACCTTGTTTGTACCTCCTGATGGTCGAATGAGCTAATGTCTTGACTATGGGCATTAATGGTTGAAGCTAGCTAGATTTGTGTATTTAAGTTGAATGATCTTGTCAATATATTTCTCCCGCTTAATTTAATTTTATTGGCTCTTTGCTTATAGTACTGAGGAAGCACAATAAGCTAGTAATGTCCGCTGTCTGATTGCAGCTAGGCATTTCAATGTAAAATACCTTTTCCACTTTGTTCTTGTTTAAATGAGGTGTTGCTTTAGCCGATGGATAATGTATGGTGATGGCTGTGGTGATGTATATGATTATGTCCACCAAGATTCAGTTGCCTCTATTACGTGGTTTGCATAAACTGCCTTGTTCTTTTTTACCCAGATTTCTTCTGTCTAATTGCAGTTAAGTCTTCTTCATTGCAGCAAGAGTTGCTGGCTAAGGTGGACAAACAATCTTAGTCCGAACATAAACATGGACCTTTTACTGAAGGGGGAGAAGCTTGTCGGTTAGCTTCATGGAATAGGTCTTCTGAAGCATTTATGGGGAGATCAATCTGCTTCATTGAGAAAGTGGAATTAACTTTGAATTGGTCTTTATCTTTGTACTTGGTATTGAGAAGAAAATATAGTGTGCGCATGATATTGAAAAGGCAATATATTTAAGGAAGAAGGCTTTCTCTATGTTATGCCTACGATTTGAAATTCGTTTACCTTGCTAAGCCCAGTGACAAATAGCCAAGATTTGGCTTCGTTTTGTTGTAAGGAGACCGGGATATTGCCAGGTTTGCTTCAAAGGACCGCCATCATTTCCCTTCAACTGGGATGAATTTCTAGTAATCTCCCAGTCAACTTTTAGTGGTAGATACCATACCAAAGCTCAACCCTGGGTGATGCCTATGAAATTATTAGTTTAGCGCCCCTACAACCCTCTATCGGCATGCAACAGTAATTCATTGGCAAAAAGTTGGGGTGCAATTGCAGGTCTTGACAATTTTCTTGATCTTGCTCTAACTTGAAAATAGAGATGCATTTCTTCGAAGGAAAGGGTCCGTCTCTTTTCATCTTTTTATCATTTTGAAGCCACCCTATTTCACTAAGAAAAGTTTAGAAATGCTGATTGTGCATAGGTAAAATTAAGTCCATGGCTTCTGTTTTAATCTCAACATGGTTGAATTTGATCTTGATATATCTTTTGCATAAAAGTCTCAACCTTTTAATAGATTGTGACTTGCATGGTGCATATCATTGTCCGTCTCTTAATTTTTCAAAAGATCTAAGTTGGGCATAATCTAAATGTTAAAGGGAACAGGATAAATTTTTGCCTCCAAATAACCATCTCGCTGCGTACCAAAGATCTCATGAGATGATATAGGTTGAGAAGGGGCACTCTCATAGTCAAGATCGCCATAATAGGACTCAACAACTTGCTCCAATCAAGAGAGATTAAAGTTATAACTAAGGACAAGTAGGCATTGCAAGAGCATTAATGGCCGACTACCACATCAATAGGCAGTTCTAAAACAATGGTAAGCTTAATCTTTGTTCATTCAAAATTGCAAATAATGCCGCAATAGATGAAATTAAAACAAAGTATATTAAAGGGCAACTGTATATGCCAAAAGTTCCCAGCGTCTAGATAACTAAATTCTTCAAATTTACATGATTATGTCCCAAAACTAATTAGGCAGAAGCCGGTGCTACGTGCTTCCTTCGCATGGCTTCAGTACCTACATCATCATCAGCTCCATAAATCAGCAAAAAAGCCAAAAAAATTCCATCACCAAGTGCAAAAGATAACATTATCTCCATAGACAATCCAACAAGAGCAAAGCTTATCACCTTCTCTGATAACACTCCCGAACTTGTAAGGGACATTGCAGAGATACCCCATCCTATCAGTTTCTGTGGTCTTTCTTTGGGTTGCCTTCACACTCCAGTTATCCAAAAACAAAGAAGATTTGCACTTGCCATATGTTGTCACAAGAAAGTAACCAATAAGTAACCTTATCACTAGCTCACAACATTTATGGCACAAAGAGAAAGCAAAAGCGGGAACATAGAACAAACAACAGGACCTAACCTACATTGAAGAATTTGTAAATGACACGTTTCTATATTCATAATTTCCTTTTCAGAGAACCATCCTTGGAGCACAATGTCTCTTTTATTTGTGCAAAGCCCAGCAACAATAACTATCAACAAAGAAAGAATACACTAAATTAAAGCAAGAACTAAGGCAAGCTCTAGTGATGCAACAGAACGGCAATACCACATCAGCCATCACCAGCAACAATAACTATCAACAAAACCCTCTATGCTAACAGACTAAACCAATTGGTTTTGCTCGAAATCCCTGCAATTCAATTTCAATAGCGAGAGAAGGGACGTGTGCTGGAGCAAGTAGGATCGCCACCTTGAATTGCAAGTAGACAGCAGAAATTAGGATAAAAAAGAACAAGGCGGCTTATGCAAACCACATAATAGAGGGAACTTAAACTTATTGGACACAATCACATACATTACCACAACCATTGCCAATACAATCTCATCCACCAGCTAAGCAACCACCTCATTTGAACAATAACAAAGTGGAAAAGGTATTTTACATTGAAATGCCTAACTGCAAGCAGACAGAAGGTTTGACCAGCTTATTGACAAGATCATCCAACTTAAATACACAAATCTAGCTAGCTTCAACCATTAATGCCCATAGTCAAGACATTAGCTCCTCTGACCATCAAGAAGTATAGACAAGGTTATGAATTTGAAAACCAAATTCCTTCGAATACAGAAATTAAATGATGTTGAAGAGCATGATAATACTACACGCAAAATCTTAAGATCAAGGACTTTACTCAAAGCAAATTAAGCTTAATTACTGTTCAGAACTTCATATAACAGTTCGATTCTACATGACTTCACCCTCCTTCAATATTTTCGTTGCCTAAAGGCCAAACTGACAAAATAATTGGATATTTCCTCTTCTCACAACAAAATCTATCTTTAACACAAACCAAATGAAAGATCTAACCATTCTTTCAATGCGAGTGCACTTCAAACTGAAGATATGTTTAAAACTCCATAGAACACAAGCTCAATCCCAAAGAAGCTAGTCCACCATCCATTCTTGAGCATTGAATAAGCAATCTTGACCCAATTCACAATTCACTCTCTTAATTTTGCAGGGACGGGAGCAATTGGCTTAGCCTTGGCAGCCATTTCTGTGAAGCGAAGACCCAGAAACACAAATTGGAGGTTGGAATCGAATGCAAAAGGAGCTTGATCACTCATCTTAACGTTGCTTTCACATTAATCATAAACTCATCAGAGCGCAACTTCCAACCACATGTCCAAAAATAAAGCAAGAGGAAGAGAATCGAATCAAAACCAGATCGCAAAAAAGTAAAAAGCAGCTAGATTCATGACGCAATCATAGTAAAATAGGAGTCCACAACTTCTCAGTGCCATTCCAGAAAAATCAAACAAAAACTCAGATCACACAAACATGGAGACAAACCTTCGCCTTCGTCGGCGGCTCCAATACGTACATGGTCGACGTCTTCTTCTATCCAAATATTACAGGGACTCTGAGTGCAGTGAACTTGGCGAAGACGAGTCTTTGATTTCGGATAATCCTCCCTGACCGCGATGTTCCAAGGTTTTCTGTAGCTCGGTTGGGGAAAAAGAACACCCAAACGACACCGTCAGCCGCGGGTATCCAAAATGTTCCCAAATGTCGAGATCATAGATGGGGTGAGGCATGATGACGAGCTCGTCGAAGGGACGCAATTGGATGGAGACCCAGAAGTTTCCGATGCTAAGAGAGATGGTGCGGCCATAGTAAACGTCGCTAGGGTTCCCAAAAGATTGGGGCGATGAGGCTTCGGAGGCAATAGGGGAGGCAAAGGGGCTCAGGAGTCAGGACCCAGCAGCTGCGACTGAGCGGGGCTCTTGGGGGAGGCGACATGCCAAAGGTAGACCCAAGCAGTAGCGACCAAAGGCGGCTGTGGGGAAGGGGAAGGGGAAGGCGGAGGCGGAGGAGCGTGCAAGAGAAAAGAGAGAGAAGCTTCATCGTTTCTCTTCTTCGAGAAGGCCAAAAAGCTTGAAAATTGAAAAGAGGAGAGAGAGTTTTTAGCGGCAACTCAAAATTCGAGCATTAATTATCGAGTCTCCTCAGTCCTTTTTCAGTCGGCTGACAGAAGAGAGAGAAAAGGAAAGTCTCACATTTTAGACTTTTCCATTTTCCAGCCGTCCAAGTCAGTGAACACGTGTCGACATTTTAGTGGAGCCATTTAGGCTCGTGCGCGCCACGTAGGACGATGACGTGGTGATTACTAACCACTGAATATTTTCTCCGAATGAGATGAATGGAGAGACAAAAGGACTGTCTAAGGCAAAGGGGGCTCGGGACAGAGCAGCAGCAACCAAGCGAGGGTCATGGGGGAGGCGACGTGCCAGAGGCAGATCTTAGCAGCACCTGTGACCGACGAGGGCCCTGGGAGAGGCGGAGGCGGAGGCGAGCAATTAGGCATGCGGGAGAATGAGAGAGAAGGTGTCTTCGTCTTTTCTTCTCAACTCAACGAAGGAGAAGGCAAAAAAAATGTTTGCAAATTGAAAAGAGGAGAGAGATTTTTGAGCGGCAAGAGCATTAATTGTTGCTTTTGCCAAGGCTTTTTTCAGTCGGCTGACAGAAGAGAGAGAAAAAGAAAGCCTCACATTTTAGACTTTTCCATTTTTCATCAGTGAACACATGTCGACATGTCAGTGGAGCCATCTAAGCTCGTGCGCGCCACATAGGACAATGACGTGGTGATTGCTAACCACTGAATATTTTCTTCTGAAGATCGGACCCTGCCCGGTCCCACTCACAAACGATGATTATCGAAGTCAAGGTTCCCATTATTGTGCACCTCACCACGCCTCAAAACCCTAGCAACCTCTATCACCTCGGCCGCCTCCATCGAGTGTTGCGTCCGCAAATTCATGCGAATGAAAAGAAGCAGAAGTAATGAAATTTGCTTACTCTTGAGACTTGACGACGATCGAAGCCCCGAACGAATTGGCAATGGCTTCAAAAGCGGCCTAAGAGAGGACCAATGCTGCCCCGGATTGCTTCTACGCGGCGGTAGTGGCGGACGTTGATGTGGAGGTGTAGTCGACAATCTTGATCTTGTTCGGGATAGGGCCAGACTGCACCACGCTGATGCACCGCACTGCCCCCTAGTCCCTAGTTCTACGCCCGCCATCGCGAACAGGTTGCTCCGAGGGAACTGGGATGGGCCCTCGCTGTAACATTCCATCGCTAAATCAATGGCAAGAAAAAAATTGTATAGCAAGTATTTTTCTCTTCTTGTTCTTTTTATTCGGCCTATCGAGACATATGTTCATAAGGAAGGCTATATATGAGAAGGTGTGCCGAGGTCGGCCGAGGGCCACCGGGACTGTTTCCATCACCTGTTTCTAGAATCAGAGTCAAGAAAGTAGGGACATCTTATCAAACATGCAGCAATTTACCTGAACCACTCAACATCCCACAATTAGATTTTTCATCCAGGTCATATGATGAAATCAATGGATCGTACTGATTGAGCGCTCGATACTGCAACAAGTGGTATATCAATCACATAGGCAGGCTAATTGCTCCTAGACACTAATTAATATTCTGTTGGTAAATTCTTTGCATTTTTTTTGGCATGTAGAAAATTCATCAACATTTGATGTTGATTACCAAGGAATCTTGTACCATTTTCAAGGAATTGTTTATTCCGAGAAAACATTTACCGAAAAAGTATTTTCTTCATTTTTCAACGTTTGAATTATTAAGAAAAATTAGTTGACAGAAAATTTATATTTAAAATAAAAAAATGATTTCTTCTTTGAAAATGCTTCAAGACATGATTTGCCTTCTCATTGCATTCGATTCCTTTCGACTTATGACAACCCTTGCTGATCCAAGACCATAGATGTCTTGAAGGATTAGTGAGATCCTTCTTGAACTTCATAAGAGCTTTTTCATTAGAACCAATGCAAATTGCATTCGCAAAGGCTTTGGAACGACTGAAGTCAATGGCTTGAATGACGGGCATTCAAGAGTGAAGGCACGAACCTGGTGTCAAATGTCATTGCTGCTGAAAAATGAGCTGAGAACTACCGTGAGGACATTAATGTCTTTTTAAAGTCCTTACTCAAGGACAAATGCTTTTGGTGAAGAAAAAAAATCATATTTTATTGGTCCACTAACCAATTTTAGAGATATTTAATTGGAATTAAATTCAAGGAGGGGCATATGTTTAGAAAAAAAAAAAGATTCCTTGTCTAGAAAACAAAAGTATCAAAACGCTGGCCCCCCAAAATCAACTAAATTATTCTTGCCGTGCAAGACCCGCCCAATGAAGATATTAATTAAATATATACAGTGTTCGTCATTATCAACTTTTGTGGGACCGTAAATATATAATAAAACTTTGCTAAATATAAATAAATAAAAAAAATTCATGAATTTCTTGTAAAAAGAGGCAAACCTCGAGAAAATATTGGATAGTGTTGATTTTTTACATTATAGGCCACTTCACTCATTAATTGTCATGTGTCCAGGTGGGTTTCACTTATTAGAGTTCCAAAATCTCCTTTATGAGTATTCTCTGTCCCCCTCAATTGCGATCAAAGCAGACTCCATTATTAGCGCACTTCCTTTTTCCCTCTCCCTCTTTGCTTCCTCTTTTCCCTCGGTTATCCCTTTGAGCAAGGTGTCATGGGCTGATTCTCGAGGTTACGACTCATGCAGTGATTTAAACTTCCTTGTATAGTTAGAGTGCTTAAGCTCAGCCTTCTTCCAAGGATCAATTGCCCGCTCACCGAAATCATAAAGAAAGAAAGTGTTTAGAGAGACGCTCTGAATGCTATTTATTGCTCAAGTGTTGCATGAATACAAAGAATGAGGAGGGCACCCCTATTTGTAAATGAGTCTTTCTTATTATAGCCATAAATTTCCTCTAGATCTAACAGTGGAGATTGCATCACCCCAACTATCAATTACCAACACTTATGACAATATTGCTCTAGAATGTGGTAAATTTACTGTGTTGCTCATCCTTGGGAATATTCTAGAGGACTTAAAAAATCTTAGGATACTTGGCCATTTAGGTCGTACATGACACTTATGACAGGAATGTTCTATAATGTGCTACATTTACCATATCGCCTGTCCCTAAAAATATTCCATAAGATTTCAAAATCCTTAGGAAACTTGGCCGGTCTATTTGGATGCCTACAAATGATGGGGAGGGCACCCCTATTTATGCATGAGTCTCTCTCATTACAATCTTAGATTTTCTCTAGATCTAATAGTGGAAATTGCATTTGCCCTTCTACCAATTACCGACACTTATGACAAGAGTGCTCAATGTGGTACATTTATCGTGTCCCCCATCCTTGGGAGTATTCTAGAGGACTTCAAAACCTTAGGAGACTTGGCCGATCCATTTGGGGTCATACATGGTCCTTTGTTCATGAGAATCCTCAAAATTGTGGCATTCTATCCCCACCTGTTCAAGTGACGTCTTTGGCTCTCTTGACTTGACACATTGTGCTTGTTTTTTCAATTCCTTTGGACATTGGTGACTCTTCCGCTTCTGATGTTGCTTTGTCTTTGGCTTCTTGACTTGTTGGCTACACAGCTCTTGAATCCCAACTAGGACCTCCTTCAGCTCGATTATTTTTCATGATAGTTGGCTAGCCCTCCACTTCAGGAAAGAGCACATGGATCGGCATCTCATGTTGAGTTGGTGTAGGATGTTTCAACTCTACCTTCATGGCTTTGTGCTTAACTCAATAGTGAGCTTCTCAACTCTCTACCCTTCATCCACGAGTGGGATCATGGAGATGCTTTTGGTCTCTACCAACCCATGGATCATAGGTACCACTAATGGAAATTTTGGGTTGGTGACAATGATTGATTTGGTTCTCATATCTATCATAGCCCTCACACTATCAAAGAATTCGAAATTGAAGATAAGATAATATTCATTGAGCCATTTCCCTCGAAAGAGAGTTTTCTTCCATTCATTGACATGTAGTTCCATGTTTTGAGTGATGCCAATGGCTAGTACATCATCCGAGTTGACCACCTTGAACTAATGTCTAATTGGTTCCATGCAAAATCCCAAAATCTTTGCCACTTCACTTGACAAGAACATGTTTGATGCACCCATGTCAACCAAGGCATAGAGTTTTGTATTGCATACCATGACTTCCATGAATGGCAAACATGTACTTGTAGGCTTCTTGGGGTACTCATGTCTCCATGGAATTGACAGAGTCAAGAAAGTTTATGGTTCTAAGTCGCATTTCCGTTCTTTCTTGTTTCAACTCGTCCTTTCCTGCATCGAGCAATACGTTGAGCTTGTTCTTTTTTGGGCACTCTTGGGTCTAATGAGGACCATCGCAAATGAAGGATGGGGATGGTGGTGGCTTCTTTCCTCTTTCTTTGTGGAAGTCCTCTTGGGTCTAGTTCCACTTTTGGTTGGGTTATTTGAAGGAGCCTTCCCCCCATGATCTTTCCTATCCACTATGGTCCTTCGGCCATGGGCAATTTTGCATTCCTTGTCCTTGTAGTGGTGGTGGTCAGTTCTTCACTAACTCCCTTTGGACTTGAAAGTTTCGACTTAAGTGAAGTCTGCAAGAGATTTCGCTTAAAATAGTGCCTTTGAGTTACTTCAGACGTCCTATTGCTTGAGCTTGAGTTAGGGCCAAGGCTTCAATCCACATGAAAGCCCTTAGAGCCTCCTCCTCCTCCTAGGTTGTGAATTTGGAGCTTGAGTTTAATGAACTCCTTCACATACTCCCAAACGGTGCCTTTTTGCTCCAGGTGATAGAGCTTCCTGCGGGCTTCTTGTTGAGCGAATTTGGGGAAGAAGTAATTCCGAAATTCTTTGACAAAATCATCCCATATGTTGATGGGATTGACATCTCGCTTGCTCTCATCATACTTATTGCGCCACCAAACCATCGCATTATTGGTTAGGAACATAGAAGCATTTCTTACCTTGGCCATCTCGTCTTGAATGCCAATGGTGTTGAAGTATTGGTCCATGCTCCTCAAGAAATTGTCCACCTCTGTAGCAAATTGGTTGCCTTTGAATTCTTTGGGTTTTAGCACACCCAACTTGGGCAGCACTTAAACAGGTATGGCACCATTCATAATGCATCTTGCACAAGACTAGCTCGGTCTTGAGTTGTTGGATCTTCATCTTGAAAGCATCCACCTCGGCATTGTGGACGTTGTAAGCTCTAGAATTTCCATCTTCAAAGTTTCAATCGAGGCTTCAAGGGCTTTGCCCTTCAAGTGCCAAGGGGCCATACTTTTATGAAAGATGATTGTGAACTCATGGTGGAAGGGGAAAAGTACCAAAAAAGTCCTGAACTTATTGCATTTGTACCAATCAAGTCTTAAACATTTCAATTGGACTAATTTAGTCATAAACCATTTCACATTGGTATTAATTTAGGCCAATTTTGGCAGGCTAGAATAATTGCCACGTCAGCATCCGGCCATCAACAGACATCTACGTCAATGCCAATTGGCCAAAATTGGCCGGATGGATTAAAGTGGTATTAATGTGAAAATGTTATGATTAAATTGGTCCAATTGAAATGTTTCGGACTGAATTGGTACCAATACAATATGTTTATGACTTTTTGGTACTTTTTCCCGTGGTAGATCATCTCCTCAACATCATTGATTCACCCTTTCACCTCTTCGAGTTTGTTGATGAACTCTATCACGGTGACCCTCATTCTAGTGACCTTTTCATCGAGGGCGGACATGATGTCCGAGTCCCCTTTTCTTGGATCTCCCACGACTCTCCTTCTCTTGGGCGACCCCGGTTGATGTGCTCTCCTCTACATTGCTATGATAACACTTTGAGCAAGTCAATGGGATGAAGGAGGGGTGGAGCCCGGATTTGGGAGGTCGGAGCCTAGATTCGGCTTCGCTTGGGTCGACGACAGGAGGACAGGAGTTGATGAGATGGTGGCTGTACGAGAACTGGGATAAAAGCCGGAGGTGATCGAAGATGTAAAAGAGAGAGAAAGATTGATAGACTAGGCTATGAAAATCAAAACGAATTTAACCCCAATTCGTTAATTTATAGCAAATAAATGTGAGAAGACCATTATCTTGCAAAAATTCATCATCTCTTCTTCTTCATCAACCTTTATGTCCAGATCTTCATTGCCTTCCTCATTTTTATCAGCACCTCATCGCCTTCAACTTCTTCGAGTGTAATCCTCTACAAAATGAAAAAGGAAAAAGTTTGATGTCCAACTTGGACAAAAAATTAAGTCCATCATAATATTTAAGTAAAGCATGGCTGTTTCAAGTGAGCCATGCCAAACTATTTGTCTTAAAATAATGATAAGTTGGATTTTTCAATTAGTCAGATTGGCAATGGCATTTAAGTGATTATTTTTTCACAGAGATTACACTCAAGTGATTGCTCAAAAAGTTTTGACATTAGAGCGAGTGACATATCAAAGTTATGATACTTCTGGTTTTCTTTTCCCAAAATATGAATTGAGAGAAGAGAGAGAGAGAGAGAGAGATTTTACCCAATTACTGTTATGTGTAGTTGGAATTCAAAAACTCTGTTTAACCAAAGCATGGTAATCATTCTCATGATCAATAATTTTTGCATAATCCTCTTCATCGCTTGAAATATGAGATCCTCTATCGCGATTTTCCCAAAGGGATCCGGCGGGGTTTGACGGATTGCCAAGCAGACATGAATAGTCACTCTTGCAAGGTGGCGCTTCCTCTTGGCATGGGTTCTACGAAGCTCTACCAATCCCAACTTGGTTTCTCATTTTAATATGCCAATTGGTTTTATTTTAAGAGTCACCACTAATATAGTATAAACCAGTTAGAGACCAAGTAAGACAGAGGAGATGGTTTTACTTTTGCAAACTATTTGGGGCTCAGGGACTTAATTAGCTAGATGTTATCTATTGCCCAATTTAATACCTTAAGAAAACGCTTCATGCGATCTATCAAATTACTTTTGTATTTTTCTTAAAACAAGTAAATCTAAATTATCATACGAGAGTACCCGTACAACTAAATATAAACAAAGTGATGCTCAAATAAGGTACGATAATACCAATAAAAAATGCGGTGCAATAAAAGAAAACCCGAGTGGTATCAAGCAAAATTCAACGCTGCCTTGTTATTAAGTCCTAGGACTAGACTCAGTGAACTGTAAAGGGAAAGTCCATGCAAGTTCTCTGATATAGACCAATATATCAAAATATATGTATTATAAATATGCGGATAAAATATCTTAAAATGAGCTATTAAACGTGGAAACAAAAACTTCATTAATGCAATCTCAAATGCCAGCCAATACTAAGAGAATGAATCTATATGCATAATCTCAAATCCTTAACTGCACCACTAGACATGTTTTTAGGATATGTTAATGATGGCACAATCTAAAATTAATAGCATGCAAGATATGATTTTTGTATATTTTCCATTTCATGACATAAAATTTGTGGAAGTAGATGTGCAAATAAGACGATTAAATAATAAGGCAATCTCAATGTCATGATACAAATTCAATGCAAGATCTTCTCCTATTATACAAACCGTATGATGTAATTGAAATTATACAATAAAATTAGGCTACATGAACAAGCAAATCTAGAATTTCTAGCACCCAACTAAACAATTTAACTCGATACGAACATTTGTAAATTTAATCGAGGAACAAGAATAATTCTTGCCCAGGCTTACGCTAAGAGACACAAACAGGCTTTCAAATCAGAGAGCAGTCCTATCAAGTTATGGCTCCAATTTAAAGTCCCAGCAAACACAGTTTGATGGCCAAGTTTTGATCTCCCCGAAATATCTAATAATATATTCAGAATTGGCGACGAAATCAACCGGTTAATGAATAGACAAATAACTATGAGCAAATTGGATCCTAAATGGAGTCATTATCCTAGAGACCGCAAATTAAATTATGTCTGAACAGGTATGAAAGAAATGAAAATTGAGCATCGGGGGTGTTTCATTGTGACTAGCGACACCTGGTGATAACACGAATAGTAGGAGTGACAAGAATGCTCAAAAGTGGCAAACAGGTTGACAGGGGTGATTTGGTGAGCAGGGCAGTGGCCTCTTTTCTATACAAGCTTCCCCGAGCATCGGAATTGTGTGTTAGTAACTTACAAACATGTTATCGACTAAATGAGTTGCCAGTCAAAACTTTGTTGCTGATGTGTTTCGATAGTTATCAAGGCTTTTCACATGTTACCAGCATGGAACAGTATTCATAATTTTACCTTATGGAATAATAGACTCGTCCTATTTCGGCTCACATAGTCAGTCCATTCTACATTAATAAGCACAACTTTATACCCAAATGGAAAGAAAGAGAGAAATGTCGGAGAATAATAAGCGCAGCGTCATAATTACTTGAAGCTTCGATTGTAGGACAAAATAATTCATATGCGGAAGCCAGGATCAATCGAAGACAAACCTCCAGCCATTGTTCTTGTTCGCGTTCGTCAGAAAACCTGAAATCAAACAAAATTGGGGACACTCTACTACCCAATTCACTCTCGTACTGATGGTGTATTCTGAATGAGAGAATTTGAGTTAGACCTTGTCATCACCCGTCAGAAATGAACGTACGTTCCTATTTATACATCGTCTTCCATCAAGACGGGCGGTTGTCATGAAATGGTACGAAGCATGGAAAACTTCATGTTGAATAGTTGCAACCTTAAGAGAAAATGTGGATCTAAAAAATGTGGGATCACAAAAATAAATAACATTCTCCCACTTGATCCCATCATTTTCATCATACGGATCATTCAACTAATTCCACGAAAACTTTATGCTTAAAGAAAAGAAACAAAACACATGGATCATGGCGACATGTCCTCTAAGAGTGAGTAATACCTTTCATGTATCACAATGCATCTTATTTCTTTAATGTCAGCCAATATGTGACAACATATCTTAATGAATAAACCCCATGTTTATTCCAAAACTAAGGATAAATGTTATTATCATAAACAACAAAATGTGTACACAAAATTGAGAATCAACATTACAACTGAATAAGAGTTTCATACAACAAAGAAATCGTTCATATGATGACAAATTACATGATGGGACCTATTCTCATATTAGTTAGATGATCCTTATACTTCATTGGTGGCATGCCTTTAGTTAAAGGATCAGCTATCGCCAATTCAGTTCTAACGTGTTCAATGACTACTTTATTCTCCTTAACACGTTCCCTTATGGCTAAATACTTAATGTCGATATGCTTATTTCGATTGCCACTATTGGCATTTTTAGCCATAAAAATTGCAGCTGAATTGTTACAACATATTCTTAATGGCCTAGAAATAGAATCAACAATTCTAAGCATAGTAGTGAAACTCTTCAACCATACACCATGCGAGATAGCCTCAAAAAAAAGAAACGAACTCAGCCTCCATAGTAGAAGTAGCAGTCAAAGTCTGCTTGGCACTTCTCCATGACACGGCTCCGCCAGCTAACATGAAAATGTATCCAGATGTTGATTTTCATGAATCAACGCAACCTGCGATTTGACCACTTCCAGGTTGTCAGTCCGTCCATACATAAGCATATAGTCTTTGGTACCTTGAAGGTATCTCAACACTTTCTTTGCAACTCTCCAGTGGTCTAAACCTGGATTACTCTGATATCTTTCCAACATTCCCACAGCAAAAGCGATGTCAGGTCGAGTGCAAACCTAAGCATACATTAAGCTTCCAACAGCAGAAGCATATGGAATATTGTACATTTGTTCCCTTTCTAGATCATTCTTCGGGCATTGGTTCAAATTGAACCTGTCACCCTTCACAATGGGTGCTATACTTGGTGAACAATCCTTCATCCGAAATCTCTATAGGACCTTATTGATATAGGTTTCTTGAGATAGTCCTAAAATTCCTCGAGGTCTATCTCTATGGATCTTAATGCTAGTGATATAAGATGCCTCACCCATATCCTTCATGTCAAAACTCCTAGAGAGGAATTGTTTCACCTCATGTAGCAACCCTTAATCATTGGTTGCAAGTAGTATATCATCCACATACAGCACAAGGAAACAAATTTTGCTCCCACTGACCTTCTGATATATACATTGATCCATGACATTCTCTATAAAACCAAATGAAGAGATGACATCATGAAACCTTAAGTACTATTGGCGGGATGCTTGTTTCAAGCCATATATAAATTTCTTAAGCTTGCACACCAAATGCTCACCTTTACTAGAGGAGAATCATTCAGGTTGTTTCATGTAAACCTCCTCCTCTAGTTCTCCATTGAGGAACGCCGTTTTCACATCCATCTGATGTAATTCCATATCAAAATGGGCAACCAATGCCAAAACAATACGAAAAGAATCTTTCTTAGATACAGGAAAAAAAATCTCTGTATAATCGATTCCTTCATTTTGAGTGAATCATTTGGTAACAAGTCTAGCTTTATATCTTTCAATGTTGCCCAATGAATCCTTCTTAGTTTTGAAGACCCATTTACGACCAATGGCTTTCGCACCATCAGGTAACTGAACCAAATCCCAGACTTTGTTAGATGCCATAGAACTCATCTCTTCCTTCATGACATTGTACCACAAATTGGATTTATCACTATCCATGGCTTGTGAAAACGTTTCAGGATTATTCTCAGCTCAAATATTGTAGTCAGACTCTTGTAAATACACAATATAATCACTAGGAATAGTCGATTTCCTTATTCTAGCAGATCTTCTCAATGTTGGATCAACATTCTCTTGAGGAGCATGTTGCTCAACTGGCTGTTCAACAGTTTCTGGTAATTGCTGAACAACTGGATCAACTAGATCAATATCAGCAGGTTGTGGAACTTCAACAATTGGTTGTTCAATAGCCGGCTAAACTGAAGGGACATTATGAGCAACAACCAATCTTAAACTTGAGGTGGAAGGTTGAGTGTCTGAATGATCTTCCTTAGGAACAAGATCCCTCGGTCGATCGCTCCCACTAATCAAGTCATTTTCAAGAAATTTAGCATTTCTTGATTCCACAATTCTAGTGATATGAGATGGACAATAAAACCTGTATCCTTTAGACCTTTCGGCATATCTAATGTAATACCCACTTATGGTCCTTGAGTCCAACTTCTTTTCTTGTGGATTATAAATTCTCACTTTAGACGGGCATCCCCAAACCCGCACATGATGTAAACTCGGTTTCCAACCCTTAAATAACTCAAAAGGTGTCTTTGGGACAGCCTTGGTCGAAACTCAGTTTAATATGTACACTGCTATCTTAAGTGCTTCAGTCCATAAGAATTTAGGAAGTTTGGAGCTGCTAAGCATACTACGCACCATGTTTAATAAGGTTCGATTTCTTCTTTCCGCTACGCCATTTTGGTCCGGAGAACTAGGCATAGTATATTGGGCAACTATCCCATGCTCTTGAAGAAATCTTACAAATGGACCGGGTGCTTGTCCATCTTCAGTGTATCTACCATAGAATTCTCCACCTCTATCTGATCTCACGATCTTAATTTGCTTATTACATTGTTTCTCTACTTCCACCTTAAATACCTTAAAGGCATCTAATGCTTCATATTTATTATGAATCAAGTAGAGATACATATAACGTGAATAATCATCTATAAAGGAGATGAAGTATTTCTGACCACATGAGTCCATATCCGGACTACAAATATCCGTGTGTATGATTTCTAATATTTCTGTACTCCTCTTAGCACATTTCTTTGTTTTGTTAGTCTGCTTTCCCTTTATGCAGTCCATACAAGTATCACAATCAGTAAAATCTAAAGTACCGAGTACTCCATCATTTACTAATCGCTTAATTCTTTCTATGGAGATATGTCCCAATCTCCGGTGCCATAACATAGAGGAATGTTCTTTCACAACACATCGTTTCATACCAGCTTTATCATGAACATGCATCGCATCATAATAGGCATTGTCTTGTAAATTAATTCGAAAAAGACCATCAAACAAAGTACCACTCCCGACAATTTCAGATTTAAATGATAAACAGAAGTTTGAATATGAAAAGTTAAAAGAGTATCCCAAAGGTACAAGTCTTGAAACTGAAATTAAGTTTTTAGAAAAACTAGGAACATAAAAGGTCTTTTCCAAATCTAAAACAAAACCACTATTGAGAACTAGTCTATATGTCACAATAGTTTCCACATGCGAACGCATCTTGTTTCCTGAATAGATGCTTTGTTCACTTCCCACTGGCTTCCTGTGGTTTTGAAAACCCTGCAAGGAATTCGAAATATGGATTGTAGATCCAGAATCAATCCACCAAGTGTTGTGACTTACATCAGTCATATTAGATTCATAACAAACACAAGAGATTGGATTACCTTTCTTCTCGAGCCAGGCCTTAAATTTGACACAATCCATCCTTATATGCCCCTTCTGTCTACAGAAGAAACACTTGGATTCTTCTTAATGTCAGCTTGGGGAGGTATTTTACCTTTTCCCTTATGCTTGCCATAGCCCTTATTCTTTCCTTGTGTTGCCAAATGAGCATTTTCTCCCAATTCCATAATTAGTCTTTCTTCCTTTTGAACACACATGGTCATGAGTTCATTAATTGACCATTTATTCTTATGTGTGTTATAAGAGATCTTGAAATGTGCATACTGTTGTGGGAGAGTGTTCAAAATAAAATACACGAGGAATGATTCAGATATCTCAACCTCAAGGTTCTTAAGTTGAGCTGCAATGTTCCTCATTTGCATGATGTGCTCACGCACACCTCTAACACTAAACTTCATAATCAGGGTCATGGCATGCGCCTTCTCAGAACTTTCAAACTACGCATCTATGGCCTCCAATAAAGCCTTATCATTGCTATGTTGAGAAACTGAACCACGAATACTAGGAGATATCTTAGCTCTTATAAACATGGCACAAACGTGGTTGGACCGCTCCCATTGGTTATAAAGAGCTATCTCAGCCGGAGTGCTCGAATCAGTAGGAGCAGGTGGTTCGTCTTTCCTTATAGCATAGTCAATGTCCATCCACCCTAATTGAAGAAGAACTGACTCCTTCCAAACTTTATAGTTCTCACCATTCAGTATAGGAACATCAAACTTAAATTCAGAGAAATTCACACAGGTTGCGAAACTGCATATCAAATAATCACTTTTATGTCACAAAATTTGAGGCAAATATAAATAAATCATGTTTTACCAATGTAAACACGTCACAATATGAATCACATAACATAAAAACTACTAGTGAGCTAAGTTTTTAATTTAAATAGATTCATAATTACTTTATGAAGAAACTACCATATTATATGCCTTTTCTTAATCCCTGTGGGTAAATTAAGAAAAATAATATGATATTTCATCCTAATTAATCATATTACTATAATGAAAATTCCTATAAAATTCATCATATTAATATACTTAATTACAATCAATGTCCATTTCTTAATATGATCCGGAGGCTTTTAATATATAATTTAATTAATTAAAGATGCTGTGGCCACTCCCTAATTAATTAAATATATGGACCATTGGACATTTAATTTCATGCATAAAATATTCATAAAATTGCATGAAATGACATAATAAATAAATACATCAAGGGCAGAACAGTAAATAAATAAATTGGCCAAGGGCATGATTGTAAAAATATAAAAATTTGAGGCAAAATCGTAAAAAGAGATGCGCAGAGGAGACGTCAGGCGCGTGCCTGGCATGCGCCCGTTCCCGCGGCAAGCGTGTGGTCCGCATGCGCCTGGCAACTGCCGCGCGCGTGGATCCCACGCGCATAACGGTTGCCGCGCTCGTGATAGCGTGTGGCGTGTGGATTCCACGTGCCTGCAACCGCATCGCGAGCGTGGGCTCCACACGCCTTCTTCCTCGGGAACAGAAGCGTTTTCTTTGCCGTTTTTTGCCGTTCCGCCGTGGTTTCACTGGCCGTTTCTTCTCCAGCAGCCCATTTCAGACAAAAATAAATAATGGGTTTTGAAGAGAATGCCAGCACGATCACACGGGTCCAAGTTTTGGAGAAAATGAGCAAAAATTGGCCCCAAAATCAGACGAAAATTTCCCAAAACACAATTCCTTCAACCACCGCGATTTCCGTTGCCCGATTAGCCTCCGGCGAACACCGATAAGCTGAAATAACTCATGGCTAACGTTCCTTATGGCGGTGCAACTGTGCGGGTCCGAAATCAAGGAGTGGGTCGTCGAAATTTGCCTGGAATTTGGGAGTTTCTCTCTTGGCCTCAACATTCCGGTTACTATTCATGTTCTAAAAGCCCAAAAATACACCAAAAACTCAAGAAAAACAAGGCAGAGGCTCTAAACTTGCTCTGATACCAAATGTAAGACAAAATAATTCATATGCGGAAGCCAGGATCAATCGAAGACAAACCTCCAGCCATTGTTCTTGTTCACGTTCGTCAGAAAACCTGAAATCAAACAAAATTGGGGACACTCTACTACCAAATTCACTCTCGTACTGATGGTGTATTATGAATGAGAGAGTTTGAGTTAAACCTTATCATCACCCGTCAGGAATGAATGTACGTTCCTATTTATACATTGTCTCCCATCAAGACGGGCAGTTGTCATGAAAGGGTACGAAGCGTGGAAAACTTCATGTCAAATAGTAGCAACCTTAAGAGAAAATGTGGGTCTAAAAAATGTGGGATCACAAAAATAAGTAACATCGATAACAATCTTCCATTATGAAGAAAGGAACTATCAAGTTCATGGTCGTTGTCGTGACGAATATCTCCAGAGTTGGATATGTCAATCCGCAATTTCATCCGAGATGTCGCCTACGACTTGCAAATGTGAGGACACATGTCAGAGATAATTAGCAGCATCTATCAATAAAATGAATGAGTATGACGTAAAGAAAATGTAAATCATGAGAGATAGAGAGTGCTTTTACTTAGAAAATAACCTCTCATTTTATCATTTTCGTAGTCGAAATTGGAAAGCTCTCTTGAACCAATGCAAGATAATGATCCTTGCAATTGATAATTTTTTGATAGTCCTATCCACCGACCAAAAATAAGAAATCCTCCAAGATTGCTTGAAATGTAATATACAATAGAATCCCAACAATGCCATTGCGAAACCTGGCCCAAATCCCGAGTAAAACCAAACAACAATGGAGTCACCTTCATTAGACTCATCTTCAATCAAATTGTGACCATCTTGCACATCCTTATTATTATGATCCTCTCTAGGACAAACTTTCAAAAGAGGAGCTCCACAAAGTCCATCGTTGCCACGATAAATAGATTGATCATTTAGGGTACTTAGATGATTGCCTGATGGAATAGGACCAGATAAATTATTGAAGGAAAGATCCAAACAACCTAGAAAGTCTAAATTGGATATACTAGAAGGGATTTCACCCCATAGCTTGTTATGGGATAGATCAAGTGACTCTAAATTTCTCAACTTGCCAATATCTAAAGGGATTTCTCCAATTAGATTATTTTGAGAGAGATTCAAATTCTGAAGTCGAGCAAGCCTAGTTAACCCTTTCGGTATATGTCCGTTTAATGAGTTTCTTGAAAGGTCAATGGAAAATAAATATCAAATTGTGGTGGTGAATTCTCGGCTTGTTCCTTTTATATCTACCATAATGGAAAAGCCTAATGGGAATCTCCCGTAAGGAGTAGCACTAGAATTAACTCACATCTGTGAGAAGTTGTTGAAACAACAGGGAATGCCTCCAGATAGGTTGTTATGTGCAAAACTTAAATACTAGAGATTAGCAAGATGGCATAGTTGCAAGGGAATATCCCCGGTGAAGTAATTTCTCTCGAGATCAATTATTCTAAATGATCGATAATGTTGTCCAAATGAAGGTATCCTCCCAATGAATTGATTGTCACTAAGATCAAGGTTTACCAAATCTAGCTTTAGTAAACATTGGGGAAGCATTCCATTCAAGCCATTTTCATGTAGGCTTAGAACTCCTAATTGCTCCAAATAGCATAGAGAATTTGGAATTTGACCATTTAACTTGTTGCCTCCCAATGAAATCCATTCTAATTTGCTTGTGCCTTCCTCCAACATTGAGGAAGTCTCCCAGAAAGTTGGTTTTTAGAGAGATCAAGAAAGGACAATTCATCCAACATGCATAATGAATTTGGAATGTCACCACTGAGGTTATTTCCAGAAAGTGACACTAGCCTCAATAATGGCATCTTTTTCCCAATAATTTGGGATATGTTGCCTCTTAGTGTGTTGCTTGAAAGATCCAATCGTTCAATGTTGGACAAAACTTCAGGTAGCCAATATGGAACTTCATCCGAGATGCTAGCATTTGACATATGCAATACCGAAATGTTTCTTTGCGTTCAAAGCCAGCTTGGGAATCCTAGTCCCACTTTGCAATTGGACATGAAAATCACTTGAATTTGAAAAGGAGGAACCCAAGATGCACTAACATTTATAACAAGTTCATTTAAATAAAGTACAACATGGTCAAGCTGGTGAGATTGGCAAAGTGAAATTCACTAACAAATCCATCTAATTGATTATCGCTAATGTCCATCACCTCCAGATTGGATAGTTGCCGAATACTTTCCGGTATGTTCCCGCTCAACTTGTTAGAAGAGAGGTATAATTTTCTCAAAGATGATAGCTGGCCCATACTAACAGGAATAGGACCTGAAATCAAGTTCCATGAAAGATCTAGGAATTCGAGATCTTTGAAATTCCCAAATTGATTGGGTAGGTGACCACTGAAATTGTTGCCAGAAACATCAACAGTCTTCATGCAACTCCGTCCACAAATCAAAGTACTGTCTTTGGTACTCAAAATCCTCCCGTTAAACTTGTTAGAATGCAAGTTTAGTTCTTGCAAGTTGCAGAATTTGCTCATGTTTTTTAAAAATTCACCCTCTAGCCCATTTTTAGAGACATCAAGGAATCTAAGCCATCGACTATTTTCTAGTATAACAACGGGAAATATGCCTTGGAGATTATTAGAACTTAAATCAAGATATTCGAGTTTGCTCAAGTTTTGAAACCAAGGAGGAATAGATGAATTCATGAAGTTGTGACTCAAATCAAGAAATCTAAGAGAAGTGGAATTGACATGCTGAGAACCCAAAGCACCTTTCAAAAGGCATCCCTTCAATATTAAGAATTCTAGAGATGAAAGCATTCTGATAGGACCTAACCATTCTTCGGGCTTGAGAAGAGGGACATAATACAGGTCTAAGTACTTCAAGTTAGGAAGTGCAAATAGCCAATGAAGGTTCTCTGTAGTTATAGAGGGCAACCACCACGAGTTACTAACATCCAAATATTGTAAGCAAGAAAGGTTACTGAGCTGATTGGAAATATGTCCATAGAAGCCTACAGATAAGAGGTTCAGAAACTCCAACTTCTGAAGAGAAGCTAACAAGTCTGGGATCTTTTGGGTTGAAAAATTGTTGAACCTGAGGTCTAGATACTTCAAATGCTTCAATTCATATAGAGTAGGATGTATCTTACCTCCCAAGCTACACTCAAAGCCATCACAGGGGTTATGTAGATCGAGCTTGGAGACATGACCAGTCTTCTCGTTGCATTTGACTCCTTTCCACTGGCAACATCCTTCGCCAATCCACGACCACAGATGTCTGGAAGGATCAAAGAGACCCTGTTTGAATTTCAAAAGTGCTTCCCTCTCAGCGCCTATGCAGCTTACATTTTGTAAGGTTTTGGAGTGATTGAATTCCAAGGCTCGAATGACATAGAGTGTGCACAAGAGTGCTAGCACGAAACCAGTGTAGAAGTACAACGCCATTGTTGTTAAAAATGAAGTTGAGAACTTCTTTTATATTGGCGAAAGAAAGAACACTTCCTCAAATGAAGATATTATTTTCTTTCTTTTAGTTGTACAAATCTTGGTCTTCGGTAAATATATTGAATAAAGAGAGAACCGTATTAGGTTGGTCCACTAATTGGACCTAGACCGGTTTTAACAACCCTTTCAATTAAAATCAATTCAATGTAGGAGCATATTCTAAAAAAGATTCCTTATCGAGTCAATAGAATCACAAAAAACACTAGCCACTCAAAGCAACTAAAAAATTTCAAGCCATGCCTCACAAGACCCATCAAATGGTCAAAATATAAAATGCATAGTCTATACATAGTATCGGGGACAGTTCCTCAACTGGGGGAAGACTTTGGACCGGTTGGTTGAGGAACCGTCCCTGAAGGGGTGTCCAAAGTCCTGCAGGCTTTACACCTGCGTCGTATCACGCCGAGCGAGGATCGGGGGTTGGTTACCCCAAGCCAGCCCAGTCATAACCTGGTTTCCCAGACGTGGTGTTTACACTCACCACCTACGACCCCCCTAATTCCCCTTGGATATTTGTCTTCCCCAAAGGGAGGGAATAGGAGGACAGCATGGGGTCTCCCACCCCTGGGTGGTTCTCCCACCTGTTTCCTCCGTAAGCAGTTTAAGGACCTACTCAGGTCCAATATAAATTTTGTAACCGGGGGAAGACTTTGGACCGGTTGGTTGAGGAACCATCCCCGAAGGGGTGTCTAAAGTCTTGCAGGCATTACACTTGCGTCGTATCACGTTGGGCGAGGGTCGGGGGTTGGTTACCCCAAGCCAATCCAGTCGTAGCCTGGTTTCCCAGACGTGGTGTTTATACTCACCACCTACGACCCCCTAATTCCCCTTGGATATTTGTCTTCCTCAAGGGGAGGGAATAGGAGGACAGCATGGGGTCTTTCACCCCTAGGTGGTTCTCCCACCTGTTTCCTTCGTGAGCAGTTTTAGGACCTGCTCAGGTCCATTCATCCTTACCTTTTATCTTGATCAAAATCATTTTGAATGCCATAAGCTACAATGGGGATCAACCTTTTGGGGACCACATAAAGCCGCTATTCACGGAACCAGTAACGGCAACTTCAATGAACTTCGCTAACCAAAGACAAACCATAAAAGTTCACGAAATAACTATAAAAAGAATCGATCGTCGCATCAGAGAAGTCAAAACCTATCGATTGGCCTTCCCCAACCCCAACAACGGTGCTGGATGACGTGGAGCACTGTCATTGGCTTGATTTTCCGGAGCAGGAGAATCTTTGTTAAAAAAAAAAAGGAACAGAGAAGAAAGAGATGCCCCAAAAGAAGTCAAAAGAAAATGGGGTTAAAACCAGCAAGAGAGAGAACATGTGCACAAAGTTCAACCCCGACCATGTAGCCTCTGATCTTTCCTGTCAACCCTCGCGCTGCCCTCCGCGTGTTTGCCGAGGAGCAGCTGTTGAAGAGGTTCCTAATAGGCCCCAAATCGTTGGTCTTCTTCTTCGCGTTTCTACGTACTTCAAATCGAGACAGGATCGTCTCCCCGGCTCTTGTCCGAACGATGTCGGTGACAGCGGGCCACTTCATTATTATGGAATCGTAATTAAGGCGTGAGATATCAATCATGATCATGTAGATTGCAATTTAATAAATTGTACACTTTTTTTCTTATTCTTTTTTTTTTTTTTTTTTTGCATTTGAATTTAGAGCAACTTGTGGATAAGATCATGGAACACAACATATCATGATTAGAAGACATATTTGAACGAGCATCGACTTTGATGAGAATCAAGATAGTGACATATAAACATATAGAATCATGATGCAATTGTGAAGGAGTAATTGTTTGGAGATAAGATGTCATGGCGACATGAATTACATTGTGAATATCATAAATACCAAAAATTGTGCATTGTAGACCCCCCCCCCCCCCCAAATAGAAATATATATTTTGTTATCTTTTAATTCCCATATCCTAGTTGTAGTTTTTAGATATCCTATCGCCGATTAAACTCCAGCATGTTATCTTAGTTGTAGCTTTCGGGTCTTTGTCATCGATTAAATTCCACTATTATATCTCTCTATTATCTCACTTTGTTATCAATTAAATTTTGGAAAGTGTTGTGTATTTTAACGTTAATTAAATTCTCTTGAAGGATACCTTTCTATTTCTTTGTGTCCAATGATATATTTTGTTCGAATTCACCACAAAGCTGTATTCTCTTATAAAAATTAAAGAATGACTTCGATGAAAAATTATCATTTAGACAAATTATAGCGTAACATCTTTTTTGGCATATTTCCTGAAATTAGTGTAGTTAATTTGAGGATACGAGGGTTAGAACAAGGAATCAATTGGATCCTGACAATTCAATGGTAGTAACCCGTCACCTCAACAAAGCAATGAAGGGACAAGATTTGCTTAAACGTCAGCTGCCCTAGGGATAGCAGAACAAAACAAGGTGGGAAAGTCAATATCCCAAGAGAACTCACCGAAGAGTGGAAGAGACAATTAGAGCCAAGTCCAGTGCTGTTGACCACTATGAGTTGACTAACGACATGGCGAAGCATAATGCTGATGTGGTCAAGCCAATGCTCATTAACGTCATTACTGAAGTTGTGTCAAAACCCGCATTGTCAAACTAGTCATTTCCAACGCAAGGGAATCCTATAGTTATCAGGTATGTTCCTTCATCCTATTCTGCTCAATATACTTTTGGTACGGTAGGGCAACTAATTTCACCTCCACCACTGATTAAAATTTTACAAAGGCCTGAAGTTATTGGTTCAACCCAAAACAATGCCAATGAGGGAGTAACCTGGTGAACCTGGTCAGACCAACTGAAATGGAAACCATAATGGAAATTTGGCGGATTAAAAATTGTCTAGATAGTTGGACCAGTACGTAATATTGAGGATGTGAGACTTGCGAGCCAACAGTGCAATCTGATACGGAATACACTTCATATAGGCCCAATGTTCTAATCGACAACCAGGCTAGAGTCCTGTCTCCGCCCAGGAGGTAGGACGGCCATAGATTTTTGCGAGGCACTGCAATTCCTCCCAATTTGGCATATATGCCCTATAAGCCCAATGTTCTAATCGAGAACCAGGCCAGACCACCGTACCTTCCTTGGGGGCGGGACGGTGAAGAATTTTTAAGAGGCCTTGCAATTCCTCGTAATCTAGGATATATGCCCTGTAAGCTCGATGCTATAATTGACAATCAAGCCAAACCACTGTCTCCACCTACGGGACAAGATGGTCAGGCAGTTCGAGGGCAAGGTCTTCAAGATGTCAAATTGTTAACCCACCAAGTAGCGCAGCGCCTAGGATGTGACGGAGGAACCGTTAGGCTCATTTGTAGAATGCACCGTCTGTTGATTACTCTGCATAAATCTAAGCCCTGCGACACTGTTTCTTTTATTCGAAACAAATGGCCACCTTCCGATTTGCATATACCTTTTGTTACGGCAAAAGTTAGGTTGAAAGACTTGTTGATCAGGTGTCACCGGAAAAGTCGTAATTGCTACTAATTCCATCAAATCCTTTTCCACAAGTTGGGCACGCTCGCACAAGTCCTATTAACCCTTCAGGTTTAAGGGCACTAGTTTGCTCCTAATATTTGGCCTCACGTCATCCCAAAATGTCTTAGTTTTGTCTTCCTTATCTTCCACCACTCAGGGGGCAAACCTTGATAATTCTGCTAAGGAACAGAGAAGAGAAAACTTAGATCGACTGGATAGGAAAATGTGACAAAATATCCTAAATCATATCCCGACACATTAATTCAAAATATTAGTTTATGTTATCAAAAACTTCAAGTTTGTATTGTGATACATCTATCTTTTGTCACAATTCTGTCTAATACCACCACTAAAAATTCCTATGCAACTACTTCTTTGGACCGTAAAAGGTAAAAGGAGTTGACATGGCATTTACAACGCATAAATAATTTCTTCATCAGGATTTATCCAAATGGAGCTTTGATTCAACCCTCCAAATCCGGGGTTGCTTATACCTTCTTGCATTTTTCTTGCTCTATGGTTATGCCCTTACGAGAAGTTGTGCCTTTTTGGCTCATCGAGACTCCTGTTTAGAGTTTTTGCTTCATCGCTATAATCCCTTAAAATTGTGTTTCTTAGCTTTACAAGGTGTGGTTCTTTGTCTTACATCCTCATCAGAAGAAATGGATTATGTTTTGCATTATTCAATATTATAATCTTTTCACATTTCCAATATTTTTGGTGCATCTTAACCTCGCAGGATGTTTCTAATTTGATTAAGATTATCCACCAACGTATTTTATAACTTTAGTGCAAATGTAGTAGCTGAAGGTACTACTTGAACCCTAGGACTAGTATACTTGAATGAACTAGGTGCAAAGGCCATCGTACTTGGCTCTAATGGGCTTGTTCGGTTTGTTTGCCATGATCATTTTGCTGAGTGCGTTGTTTTTGTTGTGCTACATACGCTTTTGGATGCCAGGGCAAGAAGATTACAATATGATTAAGACCCGTGGTTAAAAAGGAGCAGATTCTTTCATCTCGGCTTTCTCTGTAGTTAGTCTAGCTAGCTACAAGTTCACATAGCTATCAATTTTACACCACATGTTAAGGGAGTGATTACGAGTTCACGTTGTTCCATTCACCAATCAAATTGTTCGGTTTCATGTTAGTGTTGTGCATTATTTTGTGCTGTAATCTAAATTACTTGCTTGTATTGGGCAGGTTGGTGATTGCGGTTTTTTCAAATGGATTGATCATAAGCCCTCATCTCGAGATAGGGAATCGATTTGTGGATTGATCATTGAACAGAAGATGTTGGAAAATAGACTGAAAGTATAAAAAAGTTAGTTGAAGTATCTGAAGAGAAAGCCCACATTCTCCAAATGCAGCTGCAGCTAGAAAGGAGTAAACGATTATGAAAAAATAAAAAATAAAAAACCAAGACACAAGTGGAAGCATCTCAACTGGAAGCAAAGGGAAAATGCGTTTGAGAGGCATAGTGGTATTGAGCGGGATTGATGTGCGCAATGCTGGTTTTGAAGTTGGACAAAAAAACACCACTTCCATTGCCTTGGACTGGCAACAATGTTGGATTGGAAATGGTGGTGTTGTTTGTCTCTCTTTTTGGCTTCTAGGCAGTGTCAGTGGAAGGTAGATGCTGGTGTCACAGCCTGATGAATTGACATAATGCAAAGTTTTCCGAATGAAGGCTGTGATCGATCCATAAACAAATGACCCTCGACCTATCTTCCGAAGTCTGAGAGTTTTCTCAAATATTCTAAAATACCCTTGGGAATAGGCAATACGATAAGATATGATAATTATACACATATGTAATAAATACTAGTAGTTGGTAGTTAGGGAGATGCAATCACCACCGTTAGATCAAGAGGAGATCTCTATATGTAGGAACCTACTCCCTCCTCCCCTCATTGTATCATCTCAATCATGAGTGAAATACAATCTAGAGCAAATCACTTGTAAGTAGACCAATGTTATGATGCAAATAAACTAAAACTATGCTCCATTGTTTGGCAAAGGAAAGTTCAGCTATGGTTGATTGTATTAGAAATTCCAACTGTGTTCAATTGCATTAGCAAATCCAAGTTCAATTGTGTTCCATTATTTGCAGTGATAGATTTCTTGTTCCATATAGTGAATATCTACTTTAAATTTCTTATGGTAATATTGTCGCTTTTCCACTACTGTCTATGTTTTGATTTACTATTGTCATGTCACACAAACCAAAAAGATAAAAGGATTTAGGTTCTCAAGCTTCGAATGACTGTTGTGGTCCTGATCAGAGGAGGGGGACTTGACTAGAGATGAAGAAAAAGAGAAACGGAACCACCATCTCCAGTCATATGCTTTAAACGAGGCTTAAAAACCTCTCTCCATTTAGAACTTGGATCATTACAACAGTAGAAACCAACTGGCCATTAGCAACCAAGTTGGTGTATGGTCCAGAGAAACAGAAGAAATGAGGAAATTACAACCCACTCTAATGATCACAGAACATCCATCGCAGCCAACAGTGATCGCAATCACACGCCGTTGTTCCATTAGTCTTTGCATATAAATCCGGTAACTCTTGCTGCCAATCATCAGGAATATCAGCTGTAAATAGAGCAGTTTTGGATCGATTGAGTCCACATAGGGTCCTAGACCCGCCAAAACAGAGAGCACAGCCTCCAAAGAACATGCAGCAGTTTCCCAGCTCCGAACGATTCAATGGAGTCCACATCAGAAGAAGATATCCGTATGATCTTATCACCAATCTCTGAATTGGGATGGTTAACACAAAGTGTCCAACCACACCGCTATAAATCACATTTTCTTCGAACTCCAAAAAGCCACCCAAGTGAGGTCAATTAAGAAATGGTGGAAATGGCATTCCATCTGCAACAAAATAGCAAAGAACCCATGTTTATATTCACTATGATGGTAGAACATTCTTTAAGTAACAGCATGGAGCAAGCTCAAGTGAATCTACGCAAGAGATAAGTATCAATTCACCAAACTCAATAAGCTATACACAGATTGCACAAGAAACATCAAATCACAGAAAATTGGATGTGGCTAATATCACGTGGAACAATTCATTTCAGAAACAGTAGAATGAATAGGGATCGCATTTAAATATTCATTCAAAGCCTTTTGTTTGCTTAGCTGCACTCCAGTTACTTAAACCATGAGATATTAGGAACTAGGAAGTCCTTTTATTTTCATTTTAGCTGCCCACGTCTTGACAGCTTACATTGTATACCAGAAGGATAAAGCCTAAAGATGCTGCAAATCAGCTCAAAAGTTCAACTCTCGAAATAATCACCAAATGAATCGGGAAAGAGCAAGGTTGGAATTCAGAACCACTATAGTAGCCTAACAAGGAAATCAAGGTACACCCACATCAACCGAAAAAAAAAAACTACTCGTTAGGTGGTTGATGAATCAAGAACGCCAAGAATATGATGGCTTTGAATATCGAATCAAGTTTATTCTCTGAAGCAATCGTAGGTTTCAAGAAATCAAGGAAGAACCCTAGACCCCAAATCATAAATCGTGGCAGAGAGAGTTCAGCTACAAATCAGGCAGGAAGTGATTTTTTAGCCATGAATTTGGCTACTTCCCATGGAGCAATCAATATTTTGTCTAGTTATAGTGGAGCAACCAAGAGAGATGTAGAGCAACCGACTTCTACGAAGAACCCTAAACCCCAAAACAAAAAGAGATGAAGAGCACGGCACCATTCCATTAATATCCAAGGAAAACAGTTCCTCTTTCACTTACTCCATATGGGCGCCGCGTTAGTACCATTTGCATTCCATCGTCCACTTAGCCGTCATGTAGAATTTTTAACGATACTCATCGACATCAGAACAGATAGTAAAAATGTCCCAAACGGGTACGAATTTGGGGCATTGCCATAATCTATGATCTTTTGTAGCTTTTTTCTAAAACTTAAAACCAGCGTCAAGGAGAGAACACTTCTGCAAAGATCTACTTCCACAGTGTAGACTCCAATCTTGCTATAACTCCTTGATCTCCACGCTGATCGAATCCACGGACGGGTTGGCAATGGCTTCGAATGCGGTCTGAGACAGGACCAAATCAGCGCCGGTCACGGACTGCCTGGGGGCGGCGGCGGAGGACTCGACCGAGAGGGCGTAGTCGACGACCTTGACCCGGATAGTGCTAGCACCGGGTTTGCAGTGTCCAGGGCCAGACTGCGCCTTGCTGATACACCGCACCTCGTACTCCCTGCCGCACGCTGCCCCAAGGTCCCATAGTCCGTCGCCCACAGCCGCGAACAGGTTGCTCTCCGGGAACTGGGATGAGCCCTCGCCGTAGCACTCCGTCCCTGAATCAAGGGCAAGAAAAAGGTTTATATGGCAAAGCTCTTTTCTCCTTCTCTTCTTCTTGTTATTGGGGTGGGGGGTTCGAGACTTACGATCATAGGGAGGGCCATAGTACGAAGCTGTGCCAACCTCGCCGAGAGCCACGGGGACGGTCGCCGAGAGCAGGGAGGCCAGGAGGAGGAGGAGGAGGCTGAGTAGACGATGGGGTTGTAAAAGACTCCTGGTCGCCGTTTTATTACTGTACTCCTGCTTCAAGACAATGCTTCTTTTTTGTAATAATAAAATATGACACGCGTACCTGGAAAGAATGGCACAAGCCCCAATTGGCGACCTCTTACCTTTACGTGCTTCTAAAAGTAAATTTTTAGGATGAAATTAATGTTTCGCACTTTTGCGCTGAAAATGTTTAATATTTTTTATTTTCTTTTTCTTTTTCTTTTTCTTTTTCTTTTAACTATTTTTCTCATTGTCCTTCTTAAATTCTTTGGTAGCGCATCAAAATATTTCTATTTCTCAAGATTTTTGTTCTTTTGTTCTGGAGAACAAAAAAAGAACAGACCAAGTTATTTGTCTATTCCTAAGAATAGAAAGTTAACTCGGGAATAGATTTAGAGCAAAAACGAAAAGAAAAAAAAAAGTTATTTCTTGTTCCTGCAAACAATTTTTAGAAATAAGCTAATTTTTTATTTTTTTTATTTCTCTCTTTTGCTGCGGCCACCTTCAACCGCCTGGAGCCACTGCCGCCCCTCGCCCGCCGCCGCCATCGCCTCCACCACCCACCGCCACCGCTACACGATCGATGACCAGGCGGCCACATGAGGGGGCGGCCGATGGGCTGTGCGGCAGCGGTCAATGGTGACGGTCAATGGCCAGCGGTCGTGCAGCGACGGCGACAGGCGGCGGCGGCGATCCGTGAGCAAGAATAAAAAATGAATAAATACAAAAAAAATGTTACATTATCAAACGCATTTCTATTATTTTTCTATTCCAAGAGTAGAAATTTTTAGTAATTACCAAACGGGTTCTTTTACTCAGAAATTATTAAAGAATTATTTTTGAAAAAAAACTCTTCCCCAGCCAAGAAGCGTTGTCATGCGTAGCCTTAGGCAAGCCTGACCCTCAGCAACCAGCAAAAGGAAAAATATATATAATATGATTAATTTTTATTTTTATTTTTTATTTTGCCATGAAAGTTGAAATCACTTGTCAAATGTTATCCAAACACCAAAAAAAAAAAAAAAATCAACCACATATCACCAAATAAAAGAAAATTATCTACTTTCCCAAAAAATGAGTTTTTGGAAAATGCATCCTTACTGCCTTTCTTATACATGTCGCTATCTTACCCCAACCATGAGACCAACATTTAACCAAAATAACAGGTATATCTGCTTCAAAAAATGCAGCTCAGACAAAATATTTAAACAGCAATCCTACAATCCATCCTTTCTCACTAGACGGTACAAAATGTCTTTAGGTCAATTATTTAAAGGTACTATATCCGTCTATGGTGAAGCCATTTCCCCCAATGAAAGAATCGTAGGAGGTAAAAAGAGTTCCAGAATAAACATCGCAGGGAACTTATAAAACCACTTCACCGCACAGCTGGTGAGATTGTATGCATAGCACACACATTGGATCAAAGAATAAGACATGTGCACTTGCTTCCAAAATTAAAAAAGTTATTCGGATATCAGAAAATTATAATGTGAATCTACATGTCAAAACTTGAGTAGTGAGGAGGTTTCCGGCATTCTATATTTGAAAAAAAGCAAAGTGCATGAGCCACACGATTTATAACAAGCAAAAAGTAAACTAAATCTGACGGGGTATTAAGGGACTAAAATTAAAAGAAGAACAAAAAAATTAACCCAGGTACAAAGCCGAAGTACGTACCCTGTGAGCTAAAAAGTTGATTGAAGGATGCCGTTGTAAGAGATTGCGGACAGGAGCAACAATAGCCAGTGCCCCAGTTGGAAGCACAGAGAGTGCTAGTGGACTCAGTTTCTTCGCAAAAGCAGCAGCAAGGAGGGGTGATTTTGAGAAGGAAACAAGCAGCTGCAGTTAATAATTACCGTAGTGTGAGAATGCAATCCAAAGGTTCCGAAGAGCATGAATGCCGCATGGATGTCCCTACTTTCAAGTTCATCATCTTAAACATTCATATATATCTCGACAAAATCAGCATGTCAACATAAGAAAGCAATGAAACAACTAAAGCAAACAGAAAATGTCAGCTTCATGTCAGGAAAGGTCCAATTCGCTCCACTGTATAGCTTTACCGCCTCTACTAAAGCACAGTCCCACGTGAACTTGCATATCAGCCATCTAAAGAACTTTACTTTATCTCCATTGCCAAAAGCAATGGTTCACATATTGCATCAACATTGTTCTCAGCAAACACCAATTAAACCCCTTGATCATTGCTAAACGTCATTTCTCCATTACAACTTAGAGTATGCTAGGTTCCATATAGACATATATCACATATTCATGGAAAATGATGTGATACGGGACTGCCTGGAGAAATGATACAAAATCAAGCAATATAGTAGACATGATCAGTGAAAGATTACTTCATAAAATTTTACCGTGTTTTGCAATGAAGATGGAAGGTTGCAATAGTGCGTAAATCTTTTCACAGGAGTAGGGGTATTCTAAGCCATGTTGCGTCATGAGGATGAAGCAACTGCTCAGAGCCATAACACTGACAACTCCACCAATGTTGTATGATCTCGTCAAGAAATCACTGCCAAATTTCAATTTACAACTTAAGTTTCATTGTATAGCTTTACCGCCTCTGCTAAAGCACAGTCCTACATGAACTTGCATATCAGCCATCTAAAGAACTTTACTTTTATCTCCGTTGCCAAAAGCAATGGTCACATATTGCATCAACATTGTTCTCAGCAAACACCAATTACACACCCTTGATCATTGCTAAACGTCATTTCTCCATTACAATTTAGAGTATGCTAGGTCCTGTATAGACATATAACACATATTCATGGAAAATGATGTGATACAGGACTTCTTGGAGAAATGATACAAAATCAAGCAATATAGTAGACATGATCAGTGAAAGATTACTTCATAAAATTTTACCCTGTGTTTTGCAATGAAGGTGGAAGGTTGCAATAGTGCATAAATCTTCTCACAGAAGTAGGGGTATTCTAAGCCATGTTGCGTCGTGAGGATGAAGCAACTGCTAAGAGCCATGACACTGACAACTCCACCAATGTTGTATGATCTCGTCAAGAAATCACTGACAAATTTCAATTTACAACTTAAGTTTCTCAAGCATGAAAGATGTCAAATTCAAGAGCACATAAACATAAAGTTCTGGAAGCAAACGCACCGA
The DNA here is from genome assembly GCA_019915185.1 of Eucalyptus camaldulensis. Classification (NCBI taxonomy): domain Eukaryota; kingdom Viridiplantae; phylum Streptophyta; class Magnoliopsida; order Myrtales; family Myrtaceae; genus Eucalyptus; species Eucalyptus camaldulensis. Next base: position 34,835,576 of record JAHSVA010000001.1, read on the forward strand.
AACATGTAGGGATTAGACAGCTGAAGAATAACTGCCTGCTGGAGAGAGACCAGAACCTGAGTGTCCAAAGCTAGGCATGTCATTTAGTTTATAATAGAACCTTGGAAGCACAGTCAATACAACACCCCTTCCATCAGTGAAACCAGAGAAAAGAAATATGACCAAGGGCGATAGATTAACTGATGTCAAAACCAAAGATGATGAAGGAAACAAGGTTTTTGCTGCTAATTCCAGCAACCAAAAACAAGAGGTCTTACTAAAACATTATGGAACATTTTAACAAACTACCATTAAATGCTGACCATACTATAAGGTTTGTGAGCCAAAGTAGATAATCACTCAAAAAAGACTAGATTTTCCATACTTTTACATGGCAAATAACCAAGCAATGAAGAATACACAAATATTCACTGGCAAAAGCTCTTTCATACTAGTTGCACCGGTCAACGGGCACTCAAACCTTGTTCAGAAATTTTGATGTACTTACATGAAAGATAAATCCAACATATTATACTCCATTTGCATGGTCAACCATGACATAAAACACAATGAACCAGTGGACAGGGCTTCAAGGGACACCACTCAAAGTCATGCTCTGGACACTTTCATGCGCATCATTATGAATGATAAGTTCCTGGACATACCTCCTTATATACATCAAAAGGAACCGGCAACCTCAAAAATGAAATCCATGATTTAGTGAACATCAATTTTATCTTCTTAGCTATTTTGGCAGCAGATGGTACCTGTAGATATATTAAACAGAAAAGCAAAAACACAATTTGTATAATTAAAACGCAAGCACAAAAATCACTCTGAATATTTAAAAGGAAAAGTTGAAGAGGCACATCAGGAAAATATTGAATGGCAGTAGATTAACGATTAATATATACAGAAGATTCATGCTTTCTGCTTTTAGGTCAACTTCTGGTTTTAATGACTTGGACGGCCCACTAGCATCACCGAAAAGATCAGAACTGGGTTTATTAGGCAAATTCGTGCCAATTAAGTCATTTCTATCGCCAACAATCTGCTCTTCCATTTTCAGATCATCCTTGGCCTCAGATTCACCATCTTCCTGCACATCTCCACAAATGTGTGTGTGTGATATATAGAGGGCAACCAGTGGAACAGAAGCGTCATTTCACTAAAATTAAAGGAAAAGGTATTTCATAGAGTCCTGGTAGAACCTCACATTTCAAGGCTACAACTCATCCCTTCTTCTACATCAGTATGTCACCCAAATTAACAGAGCCACCATTTCACCAAAATTCAAGGTAAATCTGTTTCTAAAGGTTCGGCTCAAACAAATATATTAAGCTCCAACCACACAATCCATCCTTCCTCACTAGACGGTCCAAAATGTCTATAAGTTAATTATTTAGAGGAAGTATATCCATTGATGGTGAACACAAGGGAACGAATAAGCATCATGAAGGAGATGCCTGAAGCACCAACAAAAAAAGAGCAGAATTGCAAGAGAAAGCCAACAAACTGCCAAAGCATGGGTCCTGCATGTAGTGGCTTTCAATGCAGTAAAACACCAAAAATCATAGTTGGGAATATCTAACAAACATGAAATCTTTTTTTCCAAATCCTCTGGGTCCTCAAAGAGCATGCAACACAATTCCAACTGCAACCTACGTCATGCCATTTGCTAGGCAACAACATCTATAATAAGTCATTACTTTCTTCCTATAAACAAACAACAACCACATCAATATTTGAAATGCACAAATTGCCAAATTACGCAAGTTGAGAGGCGCACAGCATTCTCTTTCAATTACAGTGAGTATCCTGTAAGTTCATACAAATCAGAATGTTTTCTTTCAAGTGAAATCCATAGATCAAAAAGCTTTTGAGTTGGTTAATACATTACCCAAAACCTGGGTTACTTCATTTCAAAACAGTCTACAAATCATCAGTGTTTCAAAATGAAACTTCTGTGTTACTACTTTGATAAGTCGAATCATAAATTTCTACTGCTTCCCTGGAAGCTAAAATGCATTTAGTGAAAACCTTCCAACTAACACCAAGAATCTGACAGAACCACAATGTAACCATTTCCCCACTAAGTGGGGTTGGAATAAAAGAATCGTACAAACGGGTAAAAATAGTTCCAGAATAAACATCTCAGGCAACTTGCAGAACAACATTCACTGCAAAGATGGTGAAATTACATGCATAGCACACATATTGGATCAAAGAATAAGAAAACATCCATTTGCTTCAAAAATTTGAAACATTATTCGAATTTTAGAAAATTATAAAAGAAGTTTAGCTAACAAAAAAGTATGGAATCTAAAATGTGAATCTACGTGTCAAAACTTGAGTATTGTGGAGGTTTCCCAAGTTCTACATTTGAAAAAAAGCAAAGTGCATGAGCTGCACGATTTATATCGAGCAAGAAGTAAATATAAATCCAGACAGGTATTCAGGGACCGGAATTAAAAGAAGAACAAAAAAATAAACCCAAGCACAAACCGCAAGTACATACCCGGTGCACCAAACAGTGAATTGTAGGATGCCATCGAAAGAGATTGTGAATAGGTGCAACAATAACCAGTGCCACTGCTGGAAGCACAGAGAGTGCCAGTTGACTCACTTTCTTAGCAAAAGCAACAGCCAAGTATGCTGGAAGGAGGAGGGATGTTAAGCAGGAAACAAGAAGCTGCAAATAATAATTAGCGTAGTGTCAAAAAGCAATCCAGAGGTTCAGAAGAGCATGAAGGCGAATGTCTCTACTTTCAAGTTTGCTGTCTTAAACATTCATATGTCTCTCGACACAATCAGCAGGTCAACATAAGAAAGCAATTAAACCGCTAAAGCATCCAGAAAATGTCAGCTTCACGTCGGGAAAGGTCCAAACAGCTCCATTGTGTAGCTCTACCGCCTCTACTAAAGCCCAGTCCTACATGAACTTGCATATCAGCCATCTAAAGAACTTGACATCATCTAAGTTGCCACAAGCAATGGTTCACATATTGCATCAACACTGTTCCAATTAAACACCCTTGACCATTGCTAAACCTTGTGCCTCCCTAACAATTTACAGTATGCTAGGTTCCATATAGATATTTATCACATATTCATGAAAATTGATGTGATGCAGGACTGCCTGGAGAAATGATACAAAGTAATACAGTAGACATGATCAGTGAAAGATTATTTCATGAAATTTCGGTCTGTGTTTTGCAATGAAGATGGAAGGTTGCAATAGTGCGTAACCATTTCATAAAAGCAGGGGTATTCCAAGCCACATTGCATCATGAGGGTGAAGGGATTGCTGAGAGCCATGACACTAATGACTTCACCAATGTTGTACAATCTCATCAAGAAATCTCTGCAAAAAATTTCAGTTTACAACTTAAGTTTGTTGAGCATGAAAGATGTTTAATTCAAGAGCAAATAAACAAAAAATTCTGGAAGCAAACTCATCAAAACATGATGGGATTAGACAGCTGAGGAATAACTGTCTGATGGAGAGAGACCAGAACCTGAGTGTCCAAAGCTACACACGTCATTTAGTTTATAATAGATATTTGGAAGCACAGTCAATACAACACCCCAGCCATCAGTGTAACTATAGAATAGAAATATTTCCATGGGCAATAAATTAAATAATACCAAAACTGGAGATGATGAAGGGGACAAGGTTTTTGCTGGTAACTCCAGCAACCCAATTATGGAACATTTTACTAAACTACTATTAAATGTCAACCATAATATAAGGTTAATGAACCAAACTAAGCAAATTTTCTGCACTCCTGCCTTCCTCATTCAGACTGGACACTTAAGCTACAAGGTTACTATTTAAAGACAGAGCAATCAACAAATCCATTGCTACGACTTTGCGATTTAAGGAGCTGCAGATCACAGCTCCAGGAACTGGAAGTCGCAGTTCTTGAATCTTTGAAATCGCAGCTCATGGAATCCTCTTTTGTTCAGCACACAGGCAGAGTTCAACGCACGCACATCCAATGAACACGCCAGCAACTCCAACACACGCACACGCTCAGCAAGCCCACATACAGACACCATACCATTCACTTTGGGATATCGCACATCATACCATACACCAGCACCATATAGAACACCTATTTCGCATATAACACATCCCCAGCCCATATTCAAAGCTTGCCTACCTCTGTTACATCTCATCCTGGCATGACATACGCTCAGAGTTCACCAATAACACCTATTCAACGCACCATCCACGGTAATAGCATACTCAGGGCATGGAAAAACTCATATTGGCGACAGAAATCAACTAGGAACCTTTCCATGTGGAGAATCACAATCCCACGATGTAGGGGTGTCTAACGGTTCAGCTTTCAGCTTTCGATTTTTGCATTTTTTTTTTCGTTTTTTTTCTATTGTATATATTTTTCATTTCCAAGAAATAATCTCTTTATCGGTTTATTGGTTCAGTTGGGTTAACCGATAAAAAAAATTTTGGTTTTTATTGAGAACTGAATGGATTGAAACCCGAACCCAAAAAACGGTTCGGTTTTCAACACCCCTACCAAGATGAATCGCAAGGCAATGGATCAACAACTAGGAACTCAACGACGACACAACAGGGACCCCAGTTCTTAGCGAACATCATTACCTCCAGAGCAAGACGGAACGGGATGCGAACCGGTTTGATCGGACCGGTCCGAAAAGATGACGAATCGGGGGACGTGAAGACGCCGCCGAGCTTTGTCCCTGAGGTTCCAGCGACACGACAGACGACCTCGATCGTCGGCGACGCCGCGGCTCGGCCTGGGGGTGGCGAAACCCGGCGTCCGATCGGGGGGGGGGGGGGGGGGGTGGGGAGGGCGGAGCACAGGCAGCGGGACGACAGGGCCTCGGTGTTTCGGGCTAGTGGGTGACGAACGGGACAAGAAGATTCGAGACGGACGGGGAAATCTCGGGGGAAGGTGCGGGAAGAAGCTTTGAAGCAGAGGGGCGCTGCTTCGCGTCTCCTCGGCTCGCTAAGGGATGTGGCCGAAGGAAAGGGAGAAGGGAGAGAAGTGGGTCTCCGCCACTCTCCAGATGGGAGGTTAGTTGGTACGGGGAGAACGAAGTAGGGACACACCATGCACCGCCCCCTTCATGAATATAAAAAGCCGCGCGCGTCTCCTTCTCTCGCTCTCTCTCTCTCCACCAATCTTTCCGTTTTTTTTTTTCTCTTTTTTTAACCCCCGTGGTGGCTGCTCTCATCTCATCTCTTCTCATCCTACCCTCCCCTTTCTCCATCCGGACCAGAAAATATCTCGCGCTTTTCAGACCATCGGTCATTCGCGGCGTATGTTTTTTGACATTTTTTATATCGACACGTGTCGCCATGCAGCACGTTGAATCTGTTGGCTGGGTTAAATAAAAGATAAAAAAACAAAAAAACAAAAAGTGGTGGTCGTGCAGTGTGCATCCAAAAAGGAAAGGGAAGAGAAGGAAAGTAAAAACTGAAGGAAAAAAAAAATAATTGTAATATTAATGTTAAGTCACTATAGGAGAATATTTTATTTTATGTATCTTATTATTTTTTATGATTAGTTGATATTTTTAGGTGATTCGTGATTTTTTTCATATTGAATTTGATTCGTGATTTTTTTCATATTGAGTTTTCACGTTAAATTTTTTATGTTATTTATTTTATTACTTATTATTTTGATATTATATTTATATTTTGTAAGGTTATATATTACTGATTATTACTGGATTAAGAAAATTTCAGTTCATTTAGTTTCGAGAAGAAATTGATCCTAGATTGCAGACTCGCGGTCGTGGCGAATTATTGTTCTTGGGTTCTCCCCAACAGGATCTGAGGAAGGAATTTAAAAAATCTCTCTCTCTTAACCTCTGAGATCTCTCCCTGCCCTCCTTCCTCCTCCGTCCACGGCCGACCGACCGACCTCCGCTCCTCCCCCATCTTGGCCGAGCTGACCACCTGCCACGTCCGAGCGAGCTTTGGTGGCCAGCTTCCTTTGTTTTCTCCCCGCCTCGTCTCGTTGTTCTCCAGATCTTAGATCCGGCTGTCCATGGCAGAAATCGTCGGCGCTCGTCCGTAGTCGAACGCCTTCGAGCGTCGTTTCTGCCGTCTTTGTGGTCAGTTCCGTCTCCCCGAACATGACCTCTGCTTCCTCTGTCTTTGTTCTTGATATTTGAGCTCTGCCCATGGCCTCCAGGATCTCGACCTCGCCTGGCCCCATGGACGAGCCGGTCATGGCCGGATCCGAAGCTCTGCTGGTGGCCGAGCGCAGTCCATGGCCATCGGGCTCTCGGGCTCGCCGCCAAGGCTCACGGCCACGGACAAGTAGCGGCCGCCTGATCCGTGGACGGAACCCGATCTGGACGGGAAAACGACCAAGCGCCGCCGCGACGATGGAGGGGGAGGGGTGGCTCGGCTGTGGACGGGGCCGAGCACGAGCCGACTGCAAGGGACGACGGAGCCGGCGGCGAGCGTCCAATCGTTTTCATTTACTTTTTACGCCACGTCAGCAGAAACGTGGCAATTTGAGATTGGGTCCGCGTGAGAGGTACGTACCACCTCGGCAGCTCACGTGGCACTCCTTTCACACGTAGACCGTGTGCCCATCTTTCTTTTTTTTTTTTTTTTTGATAGTCCTCCGGAGGGGGGATGCGTAATGCGCACGCTGAGCTCAAACCTGCAACAGCCACCACCGACGCATCCGACCATAGAATGTTGGCTTTGTTCCGAATTTGACTCGGTCTAATTTCGCTTCTCCCCCAACACCCAATTACGAATAGTCGGTTATCGCCACCTGGACGCGTTCCCGACCGCGAGTAAATGCACAAAGGAATCACGGAATATTCTCTCTAGATTGTGATGTTGATGGCCGGTCACAGTTGATCTCGATGACTGCAGCAAGCAGACCCGGGACTAACTTTGTTCCTTTGGCAATACGTTACTAATTCAATGAATATGAGGTATTATAAAAGTTCCTGAATAAGGGTATCTATTGTTTAGCCAAAAATGACATAAAAAAAATTAGAAATATTTTTTACTAAATCATTCTTGGAAAATGATAATATTTTCCAATATCTAACTGAAATTAAAAATGAACTTCGGTACAAAAAATCTAATTTGACTTTCTTAAATAGATATATATTTTTTAGGCCATAAGAACTTACATATAGATAGTCAAGAAATTGGGTATAGGCACTAGAGTTTAGGGTCCGACCTCAATGGACTTCGGCTACATTTGGTTTAGTATTTGCAATAGGTTTTGAGTCCAATACAAATGCTGAAAGCCCAAAACTATTTGGGAAAATGCAATTGTGTTTGGTAAAAAAAATTTGTAAATGAACTTTGAGTTGAATGTGCACTTGGTAAAGAAAACTTTCACAATGGGCTTTGATGGGTATATAATTATATATATATATATATATATTATTTTTTTAAAAAATTGAACTAAACCCTTCGCCGAACCAGTGAAGGGCTATGGCTGTCGGTGAGCCAGATCTAGCGCCAGCAGTTGTCGGCTAAGGTCACCCGAGGTTAGGCAACCTCCGGCAGCCCTCGGCTGGGTCGCTCGAGGTCAAGCGACCTCCACCGGCGATCATAGCTCTTCGTCGGTCCGACGAAGGGCTGCCTCCTTTTTCAATTAAAAATAAAAAATAAACAAGGGCAAAATCGAAAATATGAAAAATTAGTGAAGATAGTTTTGGAAGAGAAAAAATAATTTTAGCATCCCGCTGAATGCTGAAAGCCCAAAACTAGTCCCTACTAGCTTTGGGCTTTCAACATTTTGAAGGCAAATTCAAAACTGAAAGCTAGCAAAAAAAGTTGAATCAAACGGTCCAGCATTTCCCTAAAAGGCTTTCAAGGCTGAGCATTGGAAGTGGGGTTGCAAGCATGGTCTCAAGAACGGCCGTTGAAGACTCAAGCTTGGGTGTTGGGGATCCGAACTCGAGTATCAAATCCCACATTCGACCTTTACAGGCCCAGATCCAAGTGCTAGGGCATCAAGCACGAGCATTAGGGCTTTAAGCTTGACCTAGACGGACCCAAGTGTCGAGGACAAGGGCCTGAGTCCTTGTATCGAGGTCTCAAGCTTAACCTCCATGGACCCAAGCATAAGCGCCAAGGATCCGAGGTACAATGTTGAGGTTTTCTTATTCAAGCATAGAGTTTTATGTCCACGCATTGATACTTAATCATATTTTGAAAAATATTTTCTAGTTTTTTAAAGAGAAAATCATTTTCCTGAATTTAAATATGGATTTTCTATTAACTCATTTTGCTAAACGAACCAAACACACACATACACACAAAACTTCACGAAACAAACGGAACATAAATTCGCAATGTCAAATTATGGGTCAAGTCGAGTAATGCAACGAGCCGATTCCATCTCCCCATAAGTCGATGTTCGACTTGGACATGCCATTATCAATATAAATGTGGCTAGTTTCTAAACATGGGCAATGCAATAAAGAATGGGAATGCAAGGCTATGCACTATTAATATTTTTGTTGAGGGTTCAAATTCTTTTAATATTAGCGAATTCGATCCCCAAATTTTATCAAATGCATGATAGACTTTTGGGCGAAAAATTTCGGTGTCCCACACCAATATCCTCAAGTCATTACTTTCTTCCTATGTACAAACAACACCCACATCATTATATAGCACCCTAAAGTAGATTCTTTCAATGGCCCTTCTTGTTTGTCCTGTACAAATTGCCAAAGCATGCAAGTTAAGAGGCACACAACATTCACTTTCAATGATATCGTAATGATACTACTTCACTTTCAAACATTACATGAATCATCAGTGTCACACCTCAAAACTACAAAGAATGGGGATGACACGACCGTCCTTCTTTACAAAGGACATAGCCTCAAACACAACCAACAAACTGATATTAACTTATATATATCTCAAACCATATATATATCAGATAAACCAACAAATTGGTTGCAACATCAGAGTTTCTATAATCCACCAAAAGGAGAAAAGAGATATACGTTTAAAACTCAGACGATCCAACCACTATTAAGGATCATTGCATCACTTCCTTAAACCATACCAAAAACAAAATAGCACTCCCCAAAAGTTTCCCACCGACGGCGCTCTCGCTCTATTCGCCGCTAATCGAGGAACCTGAAAAGATCAAATGAGGAATGGGATGAGCAACCACAGCTCAGTGAGTAGTACATATCTTCTAAGCAGATTGAACAACATCTATGCATGTATACAAACAAATACCAAATTTCATAACGCCAATTCAATATATAAAATACATATCGAATCATATAAAAGTTATTTCTCATCATCAAAGCTTTATACTAATATGGAAGACTCATTTAAATCGCCATCAAAAGTCAAGTATCAATGGTCGAATCCATTGAATAATCTCCATCAAAAACACATATCAATGGTCTATCCATTGATCAATCTTTTGCTCAATAACTAACCATGGTCACGACACAACGCCTTGTGACAAGGCGACTAAGATTCTTCCCTTGGCAAGTCTCCACCTACAAAGCCGATGGTTTGGCCCATAAGGATATCCTAAACCTGGTATGCATAGCCCCAAAAACTCCTCATTAGGTTTACAGTCATATTGAGCATAAATAACCGTTCTCCAATACCATAAATCCAATCCATAAATCAATATCTTAAATCAAACAAATAACATTTTGCAACATAGCCCATCATCCATTTCATATCCGTTTCTCAAATCATTATAAACCTTTTCATAAATCAATCGCAAAGAAATTTCATATATATTTCTCCACAAACCTTGTATAATATGCTTTTCAAACATTTACAATTAACCAAAGAGTAGCAATTGTTCGATCTGGCTTTTATGCAATAAAAATGCTCTTCTTGATTCAATATATGTACATACATACTTCAAGACATGATTTTATAAAACCGAAGAAGATATAGTACCACTCACCTCGTCGTCGACGACCAAATGACGAACGATACTCGTATCATCGAACTCAAGGTCCTATCAAATAACCAAGAAAAATGTTAAAATCTAATAAAACTCTGTCTCTACTTCGAAACAACTAAATTACACCTTAACTCTAACAAAAGGACTTCTACGCACTAACAAATCGCATAACCAAAGCGATTGTTCAAGTCATTCGCAACACAAAATTTAAGTGCAAAACTTGATTGCGCCTTAACTTTCTCTTCCGAACTCCGATCCGATAGAGAGTCCTTGACACATATTACAAGAAACCAACTTGACCATCCCAAAATCAAGCCGAAAAATGACAAAATATGGGCCCGAAGCTGCTGGACGCGTACTGTTCACTGCGCGCAGAAAACTTTGAAATTTTGTTTCGGACAAACCATAAGCTCAAATCACGATCCGTAAAATCCTACGGTTCCACAACACCCTAAACTACCATTCTTACAAAAATGCGTGGCTCAACGACTCCAAAATTAGACTTCGCCGCTCGATTTTCCAAAAATTCCGAATTTGAGTCTTAAATCTAAAAATTACTTCAATCGGACGAACGAGGGGCTTGATCTCTTACCAAGTGCGGCATTATGGAGTTGAGTTGGCTTGACAAGGCATCCAAGGCGTGCACGTGCCAAAACCCATTTTCCTTTCTTCCCTTTTTCTTCTTCTTCTTCTTCTTCTTCTTCTTTCTTTTCTTTTTGGTCGAGGACCCCTCAGCTTCTATTTAACCAAACCCTCCCCCTCTCCTTTTTGCTTTAATAACTTTTCAGTTTTTTTTTTTTTCAGTTTCTTCTTTTGGGCATTTTCAACTTCTTTTTCAGTTACTTCTTTTGGGGCCCACTAACATAATATTACAATTAGTGTTTCAAATATTGTAATGATACTACTATCTTACTACTATGATAAGTGTAATGATAATTTTTTACTTCTTCCCCGAAAGCTTAAATGCATCTTGTAAAAATTTTCCAATTAACACCAACAATCCTACTCGGCCACAATGTAACCATTTCTCCACTAAGTAGGGCCGGAATAAGGTAATTGTATAAACACTTAAACAGGTAGAGAAAACCCCATTCACAATGAAGATGGTGAGATTATAAGCATAGCACACATATCAGATGAAAGAATAAGAGCATGTTCACTTGCTTTTATAAGAAAGGAAATGTCAAAATTTAAAACATTACTCAAATTAGAGAATATTATGAAAAAAAATAAAATTGCTGAAAAAAAAATATTGGCAAATAATATGTGAATCTACGCTTCAATGCTTGAGCATTGTGGAGATTTCAGGAGTTTTATATTTAAGAAAAAGCAAAGTGCATAAGCCTGCCGCACGATTTATATTCAGCAAAAAATAAAAATAAAACAGGTCTTAGAGGACTGGAATCGAAAGAAAAACAAAAGAATAAAGCCGAGCGTATTTTTTGTTTAAGATTCAAATAATAAAAATATTTTAAAATCCATTTTTTAAAAGAATATTGTAAATAGTATTTATGTTAACGTTGATTATGCCGTGTATGACAATATTAAAGAACCCATGTCACGTAATAATAGCAAAATCTTGGGCGAAAATAGTACTTGGCACGGATTCTTCGAAGTTTGGATTTATAAGAACTCACGTCAATAATTTTTTACTAAAATGTATCAAATAAATTTAATTGGCAAAATGTCAAATGATTAAATATTAATTTGATTAAATTATAATGTTTAGAACTGAATTAATACATAATATAATAAATTTAGGAATTTTTTTTTTTTTTTTATATTTCTTCCCAATCAAAAGGAGAGGAAAGTGCAAGTTATAGAAACCCCAAACAACGAGCCTTCGGGCACAACACGTTGATTGAGTTTGTCCATGGGAATGGCCTCTCTAGTATCGAGCAAACACAATGAAGAGCTCGCCTGGGATCCTGCAAGGCGAGGACGGGCGAACCCATGCGAGAATCATCAGACTGCGACGATGGCGACGATGCCACGATCGTTCTCATCGTATATGCTAAGCGTGATTCGGTCCCACCAAATAACCGAAAGTCGGACCGATTCCCAATTTCTGAAATTGAGGATGGGCGGTCCCATGTAACCGAACCCGTGGAATAACCGTTCATTTGGATTGCAATATCGTCCCCGATCGTCTCGATTCAGTCCCTACAACTCGCTCGCCAATTTTAAGAAGAGACAAATGTCCCCAAAAGCGACCAGCTCTCTACGATTCATGTACTATAAACTTGACTACGAAGCGAAAACCAAAGGATAAACGAACTATTCGCAAGAAATGAGGCGGAGGAGGAGACTTGCCTACTGGTACGAGAGGAGTTCCGACGCGTCGAGAGTCGTCTTCCGACTTGCAGTCTAATAATCATTGGACTGAATCACCGATTCTAATTTTATGGAACCGTGTATTGAACAGACACTTCGGGAATCATCCAAAACCAACCACCGGTTGGGTCAATATTATCATTGAAGTTCTTGGAAGAAAATGGGTATGTCTTCCTTAAATTTATTTTTTCCTTGTTTTGCAAAATTCGTGGAGATTACTTCTCGTTTTCTCTATTTTCTTTTTCTTTTTTCACAAAGCTACAACCTTTCATACCCAGTTCTGGAATCTCTCCTTTTTGCTCCTGCAGTTCCATTTTTCTCGTTGCAGGTTAATGATTTCTTTCAAAAACTTTTTTTTTTTTTTTTTTTTTTTTTTGCGTTTTTCAATTTGGTGGGGATCTGTGTTGCAATTGGTTCTTTTGTGTGGGAAGAAGACAGACCAGGGTTTTCATAATAGTTTCCTAGACTGGAGCACTTTGATGTTGAGCTAATGCGACCCTTCTTGTGTTTTTAGCTGCGATCGTTTACTTCATTCCAGGCTTATACGGGTTCTGGAAGAACTGCGGATTTTACTAGGGACCATGGAGACTTCATAAGTGCAGAGTCGGTGGAGAAGTTCATCTTTTAAGAATTATCTTATCCTCCTAAGCAGGTCTTGAAGCAAAATTGCTGCCATCGGCCACGAAGATTGAGATAATCTTGGGCCGAATACTCTTGATACGGATGGGCCATGCTGCTCTCTGAATGGACTTGTGCATGGATGATGTGGCCCAACGTATGTAATATTTTCTCCCCCGACAAGAATGACGACGTGGAGCACTGTCATTGGCTTGACCATCCAGAACAAGAGCATCTTTGACCGAAAAGGACAGAGAAGAGAGATGCCAAAAAACGACTCGCTTGGAATAGGTAACAAAAAATCTCAAATTATACCCCCAATAAAATTAATTCAAAATTTTAGTTTATGTAATCAAAAACTTCAAATTTGTATTCCAATACATCTATATTTATTACGATTTGTTACTGTCGCTAAAAGTTCTACGTGGCTACTTATTTGGACCATAAAAGGTAAATGGAATTGACATGAAATTTACTGAGTACAAGTGATTTTTTTACCAAGATCTATCCAAATGGAGCTTTAATTCAACTTAGCGAGTAATTACTAGTTCAGATTGTTCCAAATCCAAGGTTGCCTTAAATAACTGAATCGAGCTCCTTCCTGTGAAGCAATCGAGGATTCGAGAATTCAAGGAAGAACCCTAGACCCCAAATCGTAAATCACGGCATAGAGAGTTCAGCAACGAATTGAGCAGGAAGTGACAGATTTTAGCCATGAATTGAGCTACTTCGCGCGGAACAATCAATATTTTGTCTTGTTGTAGTGGAGCAACCGAGAGAGATGGAGAGAACCCGAGTTCAAGGAAGAACCATAAACCCAAAACGAGAGAGATGAAGAGTACGGCACCATTTCATTCGTATCCAAGGGAAACAATTTCTCTTTCACGTAATCCAGGTGGGTGCCATGTTAGCACCGATTGCATTCCTCCGTCCACTCAGCCGCCATCTAAAATTTTTAACGATACTCATTGATGGTGCTATAATTTGTGGTTTTTGACAGCGTCTTCCAGAAACTTTTTTTTTTTTTGGTCGAAAAAGATACGTAATTCATTAGACACTAAAGCAAAGTTTGTGCAACATCCGAACATAATAAAAATAAAAGAGCATTTAGAGGGTTCGCAAGCCAACTACAAGGAGAATCTTCTTGTGATGGGCCTTCACGATCCAGTCCACGGCTTGACTTCGCGTCTCTGAGACGATGGGCTAGTTGGACACCTCTAAGTTGGCCTAGCCAAAATCAGCAATCTTCAATCCAAGGTCAGATGGCCCATGGGCTCTGCTCAGATCCCATCACGTAGCGCACGAGTGATGAGTCATCACTCTCCACAACAACCTGCAAATCAGTTTCTGTGTAGATCGAAGAGAATCCTTACCCTTTCAAGTGTTTGTTGCAACGCCGGGGGTTCATCTTCAATTACCGCCGAAGCTCGACCCGATTTGACGAAACCGTCCACTACAACACCGTTCAAATACCGGCACACTCCAGCAACGGCTCCATCCATCGTCCCTTCCAGCCACGAGCCATCCGAGATGAATTTCAACACTCCATACGACCATGGTGGCTTGCGGCTGTCTTGATCGAAAAAATATAGGCATTTCGGGCATTCCAGATTGACCGTAGGATTCCAGCAAGCTCTTCTTTTGTCGGTAAGAGATTCTTCGATTCAAACAGCAATTGAACCTTTCGCTGGAGCCTCTGTTCAGACCAAACCCCTTTCGTCCAAGGGCAGAGGAGAAGTAAATGTTACTGCTGTTTTGGGCATTTGGCGACATGCGGGGCAAAGCGGATCAGGTACGGCTTCCCTCTTGTAGAAACTTAAAACCAGCGACAGAGTGAACATCTTTGCAGGGATCAGCCGCGGCCGATGTAGCCTCCGATCTTTCCTCTCAACCCTCAGAGGCTGGCCGAGTCCATCCTCTTAAATTCGAAAACACCACACATTTGAAAAAACTAAAAAGCAACACAACCGACCAGCATTCCAGATAAACCATGTCTGAATTTATTTGATATCGTCATCTGTTGATTTCCTTTCGCCTCTCTGTCTCAAGCCTTGATCCATCACCAAAATCAGACCCTGCACGTTTCGCATACAAAAGATGATATTAAAATCTATTCTACCATTGGAGTCAGGGGTGTCCCTCTTATCACTGCTGTTACATCGGGAAAAATTCAATGGAAATGGGATTCTAAACGAAAAGAAGCAGAAGAAATGGATTTTCTTACTCCTTCAACTCCACATTGATGGAATCGACGGACGGATTGGCAATGGCTTCAAAAGCGATCTGGGACAGGACCAAATCAGCGCCAGTTACGGACTGCTTGGGGGCGGCGGCGGAGGAGCTAACCGAGAGGGCGTAATCGACGACCTTGACCCGGATGGTGTCGGAGCCGGGTTTGCAGGGTCCAGGGCCAGACTGTGCCTCGCTGATGCACCGCACTTCGTACCCCCTGCCGCACGCTGCCCCCAGGTCCCAGAGTTTGTCACACCCAGCCGCGAAGAAGTTACTCTCAGGGAACTGGGATGAGCCCTCACCGTAGCACTCCGTCCCTATATCAATGGCAATAAAACGGAAAGTTAACATAGCAAGTTCTTTTCATTTTAATTATGGAGGAACTTTTTTGTTTTTCCTTTGTTGGTGGGGGTGAAACTTACGTTCATAAGGAGGTATATAATAAGAAGCTGTGCCGTCGTCTCCGGGGGCCACAGAGATGGTCTTCGGGAGCATAAAGGCGAGGAGGAGGAGATGAAGGAGGTGAAGCGGCTGTGATAGTAAAAGGCTCCTAGTTGCCATTTTTTTACTGGACTCCTGCTTCAAGACAAAGCTTCTTTATTATATATAATAAAGAAGAATAAACAATGACACGCATCGCCGAAACGATCCCACCTCTACGTGCTTCTGAAGGTAAATTTTACCTCTTTTCTTATGCATACCGGTATGCTATCGTTACCCAAAACAACAGAGCCACTATTTCACCACAATGTAAAGGTAAATCTGCTTCTACAGATGCAGCTCAAACAAAAATATTAAGCAGCAATCCTACAATCCATCCTTGCCGGCCATGAGATTTGCGCAAGAAAAATGACACTAAACTATATAAAAATGGCGAAGGATCAACTATATGCGTATATACCGTCATAAACAACCAAAGTAATTCTGAAATTACACAAATCCATCAAGTCTCCTCTCAACGAGTAACGACCAACAGCCAACAACCTTCTAACAGCCCAAGCCCATACACTCATCCTCAGTGGAAATGCATCATCAACCTACTCATCAACAGTCTCCATTTTCTACATTTACCCATTGAACCGAGCATTTAACGAAGCTTCAATTGAACATAAACTAATCTAGCACCAACAATAATATTTGTGCAAGATCTCCAAGCAATACCTCAGCATCATTAGATAACACATGACCAGCGGGCAACAACCACAATCCAGCATGAAAGCAAACACAAATTTGCATTACATTTTATATCCACTAAACACATATTCATATTCATTCACAGAGAAAACATGATTCAGTATAAGAAGAGATATGTACAGTAGATGTCATCTGCACTAATACTGATCATCTACCCTTTATGAATGCAGGAGCGGCCATCAACAAGCATTTACAATTCAGCACATCAACATTTTTAGCTAATTTCACAGAGTCGAGCTTATTGCAGAGTTCTGGAAGCTTATCAAGATTGAGACCTTCGGGTCAAAAGTGAATATCAATTAGATTTACCCAACCTATACAACTGGCATGGTCAATCATTCAAGCAGACAAGATGATCCAAGTCAGATTCAGAGTCATATTTATACTAGAATGGCTCAGGCATTTCACCATTCGATTAGAAGGCACAATGGAGCAATCAGATAGTGAGAATCACAACCCAATCAGTATGAGATCATCAAGACCGAATCAAAGCCATCAATATAGTCTCAGACATGAACAATTTGCAAGCTAGCAATAACAAAGCTCTCTTTCTATATCACACGTGTAAACTTAAAAAGGAACATAGAGCTTTTACCTTAGCTAGGAGTAGCTAGGAGTGATCGTTTATCAGTCACAATCGAGTGTTCAACGAACCAGACTGCCGATCAAAGCCTGCGAAGGAGAATTGAACGAGCTGTGAGTGCTTCAAGAACAGAAATACCGAGAAACCCCAATCCAACGAGATGTTCGACAATCTGATGAGACCAGACGACTCCAGTGACAATCTTGAAATTCCAAGAGAATCAAAGATAAAAGCTCGGCAAAGAAGAAAACACAGATCCAGAGTCGATAGCGTCGCTAGAGTTGAGCTCTTGAGTGAAAGGCGCCAATCGTATCAGAGGTGGTTTAGGCATACGCCGGTGACGCAAGCAAGAACATCAAGAATCAGCGCTTAGAATTGAATCGAAATCAAGGAACCTGAGAAATGGAGGAAAGCGAGCTCCGTCCGGCCTGCTCGATGATGGCGAAGCCCCCTGCTCCCGGTCGACGGCGATGGAGCTCGATCTCGCGGAGAGAACCGGAGAGCTACTCCGCCTCGAATCGCGAAAGACGGAGCTGCGGGCGGGTGTCCCCGCGTTCTCTCGCTCGCGTGCGCGCCCCCCTGCTCCGGCTGCGTGCTGTATCTATGGCGATCGCCCGCTGAGAATGCGAAGGCCCACGGCGGCCGGAGACGGCGGGCGGGAGGCGGCGGCGCCGGGAGATCGGGGGCGACGGAGACGGAGCCGCACGGAGGCGGGAGGCGGCAGAGGCGGTGGAGAAGTGGGGGAGGCACCGCGACGCGACGCCAGCTGGGGGAGGGAAGGTGGGGCGTGTGCCGCATAGGAGATGATAAGGCAAGATGATAAGAGCAGGTGATAAGAGAAGAGGGAATATACCAGGAGGGCTCGCCATAGGCTGAAGTGGGCGTGTGCAATGAGGTCATGCACGGCGTGGTTGATAGGCGAATCTCATTTTGGCAGATCCACTATATATTATTCTTTTTTGTTTTTTTAACAAAAAACGCGTACTCATCTAAAGAAATTAACATCATTGAGTTGCCAATTATGGCATCAACAAAGGCAAACGCCACTTAAAAACCCTTAATCATCGCCCAAAACCTCGTGCCTCCATGGCAATTTAGAGTATGACACCAAAAAATAAAAAAATGGTCCAGACAGCATGCGCTTTGTTAAATTTGAATCCGCTCTATTTGAGTTTCGACACTCTGATCGCGAAGAATCTTGTGTCGAGTCTTGTTATTTTTGGTTATGAATCATGGCATGAAGGTACAACTAGTTCAATAAAAAGTGTGAGAGATGTGATGAAGAGATGACCTTGGTTTTTGTTCAATCTGAAGGCACGTTTTGATTTGATTTGTGCAAGGCATGTTGTTTCGTTAGGTATTGAGTTTGATTTTGATGCATAATGAGATTGCCTGAGAGTTTTCCCGAGCTTTGCGTTCTTTTAATTCTATTCATTGTGCTTTCGATGGTGGACTGACTGACCACCGGCTTGGAATGGCTTGGAGTCAATGGCCGGTGTGATGGTGGTGGTCGCCAATGACAGTCCGGTGACCAGAGGAAATAGGTAGTGGAGGCGCAGTAACGATTATGAAGTATATGTGTTGATATTAGTAAATCAGTTAACGCTTTAATATATACTTCCGTAATAGGTGAAAGCATTCACCATCACAAGTCTCATCCACAATACAAGATTTAACTAGAAGTTCCTCTCGGCAGCATTCGATACGACATGTTAGTATACAGAGGTTCTCTTACATACCAGTCCTGCCTGCTCCTACCCAACCAAACAGGGGAGAAAGAGAAATGAAAACACGAGGGGAAAATCGTGAGAAAAAACATATATGTTCCTTAGCACAACAGAAGAAAAGCACACCTTTTTTGGGGCGGTCTAGACAGAAGAAAACCACCTTTGGGAGCCAAAAAAGTTGTCAGCTTACCTGCTATTAAGTGCTAAAGTAGCTAGTATGACCTATGGCAAACTCTTTTAATGAAGCCTTGGTTCGGCCGTTTAATGGGTATAGACTGAACATCGTCATTCAAAAGAATCCTCCCTCTCCCTCCTAAATCGAAGTTGCTAATGGAACCCTCCAACCTCTACACTTGTGTTCATCAGCAAGCAGCAGTGGGTTAAACCTGGCTGATGACCTGAATTTGCAATCTTAAGCTCTGATTGTGATGCCCAATCGATTCCTTTAATAATGTACCAGTTACACTAGGGGTTGGGGAGGAAAGAGGAAGCCGAATTCTGGCACCATGATTTACCAGCGCCGTGAAACCTGACCTCAAAGCATCAAACACCTTTGATCCCAAGCAGCTCAAAAGATTTCGGACCCACTAGAAACACACGTCTTGGTGGTGGATACCGGAAGACAACTACTCCTTTATATGCTGTCCTTGGTACACCATCCTGGAACATGGCAGAAAGCATCATCACTTTTGTGCGAGTGAGGGAAAGAGACTATCCCACCACAGAAACATTAAAACTAGCAAGGACAATGCAGGGCATAGAAACATGCTCATTTCAGGAATAAAAGAACAAAAAGTGAATTTTTGGGTTGCTAAAGGTTGTGCAGCAGAATCTCCGAGTGTCTACATCCCATAGAACCAGGTAACAAGTACCGACTGCATTTGTAGATTAATCCACTAGATATATTTATTATTTCAATTAATTAGTTGGATAAAGGTCTATCGAAGACCCAATCATGGAATCCACATGCACTGAAGTAAAGGTTCATATTGAATTTTAATACGCATCCTAGAATATCCGTTCAAAATGCAGAGAAAGGATAGATACCTTGTTGGTGCTATTAGCCACATAAACCTAAGAAACCTCAGACTAAACTTAAAAGAAATCCCATCAAGAAATACGCTAACCTTCCATTCCTGAAAGACACCCAATTGCTGGGAAATGCGTTCAAAATCTGGCTGGTCTTTATATTGAACACGCACATCACCTTGTACATTAGAGGCCTTCAGAACAGCATCAGCTCCATAAATAGGTTTAGCACTTTTAAGAATTGCAGCAAAATGCTTAATATATTCGTCCTGAGAAAAGTTTAATACACATTATTAGTCGGAGAATAATAAAAGGCATAGACACTTCCAGGAATCAAATCACAACAGATACCTCCATCAGGTAACTCAAGTCCTTGGATTTCCAGTCAACCTTCATAAACAAAAGATAACACAAGGTCAATCACAAATACAACAAATTTGCTCAATATGTAGTATATTAATTACCTGGACATCATTCAATTTGATTGGCTCGAGATATTGCCTGAAAAATTGCCCCAAACTAGACCCCTGAGAGAATATCAAAATTGTCATAAACATTCATGGTATCAACTTCTCAGACAACGGACATGCAAACATATAAGGAGTCAGTAGTCAAATCAAATTCTTTGCAATGCCAAAGTTGTACATGACATGCGCTATCATCTCCCATATCATCCCAAGCCACCCAACATACAACTGCTGAATTCATATTAAAGTAACCCAGCAGGTACATGACGTGACATTCGCCACAAAACCATTATACACCCTCTACCATGAGCACAGCTGTGAATACTCAAAAATTGATTTACATACTAGGTGATACTGGCAAAACTTGTAAAGTAACTGTACAAAACCGAAATGACCATAAATCAGAGTACGTGTGTACAAAATCCAGTTACATGCTCACCAAAATTATAAGTTCTGCACACTTCTGGCCGAATAAATTGACGACCTTTGTGGTTTTCTTGTAGCCTTAACCAGTCGTCCCAGTAAGTAAAGTGTCGTCAAAGAAAATTTAGGGAGACATATAAACAATAAACATATGTGATCTAAAACCGACAAATATCAAACCCATAAGGATATGCCTTAGGCCACTTTGGGATAATTCATTCCATGTAGATTTGGTCAACATCCATCCAAGTCCAGGAAAGAAATCAGATCGGTAAAGGATTTCTGCAAAATGTATTAAGAGATTACAAGAAAAGAGAGATGTGGAGAAGGAAACACATATCTTTGTTAAGAAAAGGTTGATAAGGCTGTGAAGATGAATAAACAAAGCTTCAAACTTGAATCCATGGTGAAATAACAACCAAAACAATAAAAACATTCCCCTGCCATTTAACTTCAGCTGCATCTTCAAATGATTTTTTCACATGTGGCACGCAGTGAGCAAGTACTTAACTTTGCCACTTATGTAAAGGTCATCATCCATTTATCCCAAGTAAAATTCCAAAGCTTTCGAGCACATTCAGAAAAGAAGAGAAATTAGATTATGCACATGCATGAAGATATAACACTCAGAATCATGGACTGCAAAAGACCCTTTTTGTTTGGGACAATTGTCGGACAATTGTCGGAAATCTCTATTTTCCACAAAACAAATTTTTATGAAGTAACTCTAACAATAAAATATATATATAGTGCATTTAATGTACATAGAAAATCTACAGTAAACAAAAACAAAACATATAAAATTCTTAATTCTGATAAGTAGATCTCCTAGACATAGAAAAACTAAAGAAAAAGGGGTCCAGCCTATCAGGCACCTCACCACACCGCTCCACCTCTCAAAACCCGCGAGGCACCCTCTATTTCCCCTCTGCCGCCAGGCCCGCCACCGTCGACTGCTACAACCGTTTAAACTCCACTCTGATCGAATCCACGGATGGATTGGCAATCGCTTCAAATGCGGGCTGAGACAGCACCAAATCAGCGCCGGTTACGGACTGCCTGGGGGCGGTGGCGGAGGACTCAACCGAGAGGGCATAGTCGACTACCCTGACCCGGATATTGCCGGCGCCGGGTTTGCAGGCTCCAGGGCCAGACTGCGCATCGCCGATACACCGCAACTCGTACTCCCTGCCGCATGCTGCCCCCAGGTCCCATAGTCCGTCGCCCACGGCCGCAAAAAAGTTGCTCTCAGGGAACTGGGATGAGCCCTCGCCGTAGCACTCCGTCCCTAAATCAATGGCAAGAAAAAAACGTTATGTAGCAAAGTTCTTTCTCTTTCTGTGCTTTTTGTTATGGGAGATCGAAACTTACGTTCGTAGGGAGGACCATAGTACGAAGCTGTGCCATTCTCGCCGACGGCACGGGGGACCCAGAGGAGGAGGAGGAGGAGGAGGAGGAGGGGGCATTGTAAAAGACTCCTGGCTGCGATTCTTTTACTAGACACCTGCTTCAAGACAAAGCTTCATTTTTTAATTTTATTTTTTAATAAAAGAAGAGTAAATAATATGACACAAGCCCCATTCGGCGACCCCACCTCATAGATATTACATATCGCTATGTTACCCAAACCAACAGAGCCACCGATTCACCAAAAATTAAGGGTGTGATTGTTTGGAGCCATTGCCAATCCGTCCGTGATGACTTCAATGGCAAAGGCTCATTCATACATAGTTGCACCAGTCAACGGGCACTCGAAGCTTTGTTCTAAAATGTTAATGTACCGAGATGCACAGATAAATCCAACATCCTATAATCCATTTGCATGGTCAAACCATCACATTAAACAAAATGAACCCGCGGATAAAACTCATGCTCTGGACACTTTCATGCGCATCATTATGAATGATAGGTTCCTGGACATACCTCATATACATCAAGTGGAAGTGGCAACCTCAAAAATGAAATCCACAATTTAGTGAACATCAATTTTATCTTCACAGCTATTTTGGTGGTAGACGGTACCTGTAGAGATAGTAAACAGAAAAGCAAATACTCAGTTTGCATAATTAGAAAGCAAGCACACAAAAGACTCTGAATATTTAAAAGGAAAAGCTGAAGAGGCACATCAGAAAAATATTAAAGGGCAGTAGATTAACCACTAATATATAAACAGAAGATTAATGCTTTTCGCTTTTAGGTCAACCTCTGGTGTTAATGACTTGGACGGTCCACTAGCATTGCGGAAAAGATTGAAACCGGGTTTCTTAGGCAAATCTGAGCCAGTTGAGTCATTTCTATTGCCAACTATCTGCTCTTCAATTTTCAGGACAGCCTTGGCCTCGGAAACACCATCTTCCTGCACATCTCCACAAATGTGTGTGTGTGAGATATAGAGGGCACCCAGTGGAACAGAAGCATCATTTCACTAAAATTAAAGGTCAAAAGGTAATTGAAAGATTCCTGGTAGAACCTCACAAAAAATATACACCTCCAAGCCTACAACTCATCCTTTCTTATACATCAGTATGTCACCCAAACTAACGGAGCCACCATTTTATCAAAATTAAAGGTAAATCTGCTTCTAGAGATTCAGCTCATACAAATACATTAAGCTCCAACCGTACAATCCAACTTCCTCACTAGACAGTACAAAATCTCTATAAGTCAATTATTTAGAGGAAGTATATCCATCGACAGTGAACACAAGGGAAGTTATAAGCATCGTGAAGTAGATGCCTGAAATGCCAAAAAAAGAACAACAGCGGAATTGCAAGAGAAAGCCAACAAACTGCAAAAGCACGGGTCCCACATATATCAGCCCTACATCATGCAATCACCTAGGCAATAACATCCTCAATAAGTCATTACTTTCTTCCTATAAACAAATAACAACCACATCAATATTTGGAATGCACAAATTGCCAAATTATGCAAGTTGGGAGGCACGCAATTACAATGAGTGTCCTGTAAGTTCATATAAGTCAGAATGTTTTCTTTCAAGTGAAATCCATAGATTAAAAAGCTTTGAGTTAGCTAATACATCATCCAAAACCAGGGCTACTTCATTTCAAAACAGTATGTGAAGCTAATACATCATCCAAAACCAGGGCTACTTCATTTCAAAACAGTATGTGAATCATCAGTGTTTCAAATAACGTAAATGAAACTTCTGTGTTACTACTTTGATAAGTCAAATCATAAATTTCTACTTCCATGGAAGCTAAAATGCAGTTCGTGAAAATCTTCCAACTAACACCAAGAATCCCACAAAACCACAGTGTAACCATTCCCCCACTAAGTGGGGTTGGAATAAAGAATTGTACAAAGCGATAAAAATAGTTCCAGAATAAACATCCCAGGGAACTTGCAGAACAACATTCACCGCAAAGATGGCAAGATTACACGCATAGCACCCATGTTGGATCAAAGAATAAGAGCACAGCCGTTTGCTTCCAAAAATTAAAACATTATTTGAATTTCAGAAAATTATAAAAGAAGTTACGCTAATGAAAAATTATGAATTCTAAAATGTGAATCTACATGTCAAAACGTGAGCATTGTGGAGGTTTCTGGACTTCTACATTTGAAAAAAAGCAAAGTGCTTGAGCCACAAAATTTATATTGAGCAAGAAGTAAAAATAAATCCAGACAGGTATTAAGGGACTGGAATTAAAAGAACAACAAAAAACTAAACCCAAGCGCAAAGCCCAAGTACATACCCCGTGCACCAAACAGTTCATCGTAGGAAGACATTGAAAGAAATTGTGGATAGGTGCAACAATAACCAGTGCCACTACTGGAAGCACGGAGAGTGCTACTTGACTCAGTTTCTCAGCAAAAGTAGCAGCGGAGTATGCTGGATGGAGGGTGGATATTAAGCAGGAAACAAGCAGCTGCAGTTAACAATTAGTGTAGTGTCAGAACGCAATCCAAAGGTTTAGAAGAGCATGAAGGCAGCATAGAATGTCTCTACTTTCAAGCTCATTGTCATAAACATCCTTATGTTTCTCAACACAATTTAGCAGGTCAACACAAGAAAGCAATGAAACCACCAAAGCATCCAGAAAATGTCAGCTTCATTTCAGGAAAGGTCCAAACTGCTCCATTGTATAGCTCTACCACCTCTACTAAAGCCCAGTCCTACAGGAACTTGCATATCAGCCATCTAAAGAACTTGACATCATCTAAGTTGCCAAAAGCAGTGGTTCACATATTGCATCAACATTGTTCATAGCAAACACCAATTAAACATCCTTGATCATTGCTAAACCTTGTGCCTCCATAACAATTTACAGTATGCTAGGTTCCATATAGACATTTATCACATATTCATATAAATTGATGTGATGCAGGACTGCCAGGAGAAAGGATACAAAGTCCAGTAAAATTTCAGTCTCTGTTTTGCAATGAAGATGGAAGGTTTCAATAGTGCGTAAACCTTTTCATAGAAGCAGGGGCATTCCAAGCCCCATCGCATCATGAGGATGAAGAGACTGCTGAGAGCCATGACACTGATGACTTCACCAATGTCGTACAATCTCATCAAGAAATCACTGCAAAAAATTTCAGTTTACAAGTTAAGTTTCTCAAGCATGAAAGATGTCCAATTTAAGAGCAAATAAACAAAAAATTCTGGAAGCAAACTCACCAAAACGTGATGGGATTAGACCGCTGAGGAATAACTGCCTGACAGAGAGAGACCAGAACCTGAGTGTCCAAAGCTACGGATGTCATTTAGTTTATAATAGATCTTTGGAAACACAGTCAATACAACACCCCATCCATCAATGTAACTATAGAAAAGAAATACATCCATGGGCAATAGATTAACTAATGCCAATACTATAGCAGATGAAGGGACAAGGTTTTTCCTGGTAATTCCAGCAACCCAAACAAGAGTTCTTACTAAAACATTATGGAACAATTTACCAAACTACTATTAAATGTCAACCATAATACAAGGTTTGTGAGCCAAACTGAGCAAATTTTCTGTACTCATACGTTCCTAATTCAGACTGGAAACTTAAGCTACAAGGTTACTATTTAAAGACAGAGCAATCAACCAATCCATTGCTTGCGATTTATGGAGCTGCAATTTCAAAGGTCCAAGAACTATAAATCGAAGTTCTTGGACCTTCGAAATTGCAGCTCATGGAATTCTCTTTCGTTTGCCACACACGCATAATACAACACACGCACATCCAATGAACAAGCCAGCAACTTCAACATGCGCGCGCACCCAGCAAGACCACATAAAGACATTATACCATTCACTTTTGGATATAGCACCTGCATTTATTAGCAGCTCGCATAGGCCCATGCTTGCTCATTCTCGCACAGAATTTAACCAGAAATCACTTGCCCAGCACACGCATAGCACTCTCTCACCCACAACAATTTGATCAACTTAACCACTGAGCTCACAACCAAACAACCAAGCATCATGCATATACCAGCAAGCATATAGAACACCCATTTTACGCATAACACATCCCCTGTCCATATTCTAAGCTTGCCTACCTCCGTAACACCTTATCCTGGTATGACATACACTCAGAGTTCACCAATAACACCTAATCAACACACAATCCATAGTAATAACACACTCAGGCCATGGAAAAACTCATATTGGACACCTATTCAGCACACCATCCATAGTAATAACACAATCAGGCGATGGAAAAACTCATATTGGCTACAGACATCAACTTGGAACCTTTCCATGAGGAGAATCGCAATCCCACGACAGATCGTAAGGCAGTGGATCAACAACTAGGAACTCAACGACGACACAACCGGGACTTCAGTCGCTTAGCGAACATTATTACCTCCACGGACCAAGATTCCGAAGCAGAGCAAGACCGAACGGGATGCGAACAGGTTCAATCAGACCGGGCCCGAAGAGGCGAGCCACAGCACAACGGTGCGACGCAGCAACGACGAATCCCGGGACGTTAACCCGCCGCCAAGCGCCACGCGACGGAGCTGCTAGAGCTTTGTCGCTCAGGTTCCAGCGACGCAGCGGACGACCAGGATAGTCGGCGACACCCGCAACTCGGCCAGCGGGCGGCGAAAACCGGCGCGTCCGATCCGGGCGGCGGAGCGCGGGGCGCGCGGCGGGACGAGCGGGCCTCGGCGTTCCGGGGGGTTAAGGTGATGGAGTCGATTCGGCGCACGCGGGAGAGGACGCAATTCGCGCGCGCGACGAACGGGAGGAGGAGGAGGAGGAGGAGGAGGAGATTCGAGACGGGAGGGAAATCTCGGTGGACGGTGGCGTTGCTTCGCGTTTCTTACGACGGGGCCGGCCGAAGGGAAGAGAGAGAGACGGAGAGACGGTGGCGGTGGGGCGGGGTCACTGTCCAAGAGAAGGGTTGGTCGAACTACGTGGAGAATGAAACAAAAGAGGGAGTCGTGATCAATGACCATGCAAATCCGTTCCTCATGGAAGGAGTAAAATAATTTTCTGTCTCTCTCCAGAAAAGAAAAAAAAAAAGAGAGATATCCACTTCTCTCTTTTTCTTCCCTTTTTTTCGCTCGCGGCTGATCCATTTACCAGTCGCTTCGCGTGGCATCATTCGTGGCCCGTGTTTTTTTTTTTTTTTTTTTCACTTTGTATAGTGACACGGGCCGCCAAGTCGGCTCGTGGAATCTAAGTAAAGAAAGAATTTAAAAATCTTCCTTTTCGTCTCTCCTCACCTCTGGGATCCCTCTTCTTCTTCATCTTCGAGCGCCGACGATTCCGGCCGTGGGCGTCCCAGCGAGCGTGGCCGGCTTCCTCTGTTTTTTCTCCGCCTCGTCCCGTCGTTTTCCTGATCTTGAGACCCGGCCGCCCACGGCCGGAATCGTCCGCGCTCGTCCATGGTTGAACGCGTTCGGGCGTCGTCTCTGCCGTCTTTGTGGTCAGATCCGTCTTCCCGAACATGACCTCTACTTCCTCTGTTTTTCTCCGTTACATTTGAGCTCTGTCCGGATCTCGACCTCGCCCGTCGTCTTGGACGAGCGGGGCACGGCTAGATCTGAAGCACTGCTGGTGGCCAAGCGCTCTCGAGCTCGCCGTCAAGGCTCACGAGCTTCGCATTGATGGTCTTGCTGTTGTTTCGAAGAATCGCCGGTTTCGCCGGCGGATTCGAAGAGAAGCCTTCTCCTCCGGCCATGGGAATCGAATCGAATCGAATCGGAGCTCTCACCCGGGACCGCGCCGAAGAGGAGAGGAATTTCAGCACGCAAGCGACTCCTTCTTTCCTTCGTTTCCAGCACGTGATGGACGCGACAGCTCGCCAGTCGCAACGCAAGAGGGGGAGAGAGAGAGAGAGGAGCGAGACGAGGAGGAGGAGGAGGAGGACGACGACGACGACGACACGAAAGGAAAGTCCTACACATCCAAGGGCTGAAATTTTGTCAGAAATCGAGGTTTTTTTTTTTATTATTACTCAAATCGATGAATGTCGTTTGTCATTTACCTATCTTGAGGTGACAAAATGGCTCCTTAGGCAATTCGTTACTAATTCAATGAACATGGGGTGATATTAAAAAACAAAAAACAAAAAAAAAACTCCCGTTTAAACCTGCGATGCCAAATTGCAGGTTGGGTTTTTGAATCCCAAAAAAAAAAAAAAATTGGCACATCAGGTCAGGTGACGCAATGGTCTGGTTCACAAAAGCTTGACGTCTCGTCATAAGTCATGATCGATCAGATGAAAGAATAAGAGTACGTTGGTTTGCATTTAAAAGAAAGCGAGTGTCAAAATTTAAAACATTACTCGAATTACAATATTGTGGAAAAAAAATTTGCTAACAAAAGATAATGGAAAATGATATGTGAATCTACGCATAAAGACTTCAGGAGTACATAAAAATAAAAATAAAAATAAATTGGGTCTTACATTTGAAAGGAAGCAAAGTACATAAGCCGGTCATGCAAAAAATAAATTGGGTCTTGAGAGACTGGAATTCAAAGAAGAACAAAAGAATAAAGCCAAGCACAGTATTTTTTTAATTCAAATAATAAAAAATATTTAAAAAATCCAATTTTTCTAAGAAATATTGTAAAAATTATCTATATCAATATCATCCTGGAATTAAGACGGTCTTAAAAGACTTGAAATAGCAAAGCCTTGGGTAAAAATAGTACTTGGCGTGATTTCCTTCAAAGGATGGAATTAAAAGAATTAATGTTTATAATTTTTTATCAAAATTGATCGAATGGGCTCAATTGGAAAAATGTGAAAATGTTTAAAATTCAATTAGCTCGATTGAAATATTTACATTTGAATTAAAACCTAATGCAATAGGTTTAGGTTTTTTTCTAGTACTCGTCCGAGAGAGAGAGAGAGAGAGAGAGAGAGAGAGAGGTGCAAGTTTTAGAAACCCAAATAAATTAGCCTTAAGGTGCAACTTGTCGATTGAGTTTGCACAACCCTCACACCAATCTAGGTGAATGCCTCTCTAGTATTGAGCGTACATGATGAGGAGCTCGCCTGTTATCTTGCAAGGTGAGGACGAAAGAAGCTAGACCATCGGACTACGCCGTGATCTCTCTCACTGTATATGCTTTGAACCAAAAATCATCAGTTTCAATTTAATGGAACCGAAAACCAACACTTTATGGAACTACATAAAATTAATCGGGTCAATCAAATCAACATTACCATCGAAGTTCCCGAAAGAGAACGAGGCATGTCTTCCTTAAATTTCTCTCTCCTTGTTTTGCTAAATCCGTGGAGATACCACTATCTTACTACTATGATAAGTGTAATGATAAATTGCTACTTATTTCCCCGAAAGCTTAAATGCATCTTGTAAAAATCCTCCAATTAACACAAACAATCCTACCCAGCTGCAGTGTAACCATTTCTCCCCTTAATGGGGCCGGGATAAAAATAATTGAATAAACAGGTAAAGAAAACCCCATTCACCGCAAAGATGGTGAGATTATAAGCATAGCACACATATCAAATGAAAGAGTAAGAGCATGTTCGCTTGCTTTTAAAAGAAAGCAAATGCCAAAATGTAAAACATTACCCGAATTAGAGAATATTATGAAAAAAAAAAATCGCTGCCGAAAAATATTGGCAAATAATATGTGAATCTACGCTTCAATACTGAGAATTGTGGAGATTTCAAGAGTTTTATATTTGGGAAAAAGCAAAGTGCATGAGCCGCATGATAAAAATAAAACAGTTCTTAGGGGATTGGAATTGAAAGAAGAACAAAAGAATGAAGCCAAGCGTATTTTTTTTAATATTCAAATAATAAAAAATATTTTAAAATCTAATTTTTTAAAAATATTATAAAAATTATTTATATTAACGCTAGTCGTGCCATATATGATAATCCTAAAAAACTCATGTGTGACGCCCAAATTCTCCTTCTCTTTTATCGTTAATTAGATTACGCATATTAGAGACCAAGGTCATTTCTTAGGTTATTAAAAAAAATAAAAATCACGTTATGCTAGTTTGGCCACAACCACAATTCTTTTTCTTTATTTTATTCTCTCCTCTTTTCTCCTTTTTTTTGGGGGGGGGGGGGGGGGGGGGGGGAGGAATGTTCAGTCGACGGAACCCATTCTTTTTCCCTTACCTGCATTTTCTTTTTCTCCCATGTTCTGGCTTCGTTCCACCAAAACCCGACCCAATCTCCGCCCCTCATAGGCTAGTGCCTCCGTTCAGCAGCAGAGTCATCGCTGCCCCGTTCCATTCGAAGTTCCCGCAGCCGGTCGCGAAGACCCGACTCACCCGATGCCTCCTCCCTCTTTCACCGATGAAAGATCCAGGCAAGTGGAGCGGTGATTAAGGTCTTGGGTGCACGGGTTAACTTTATTTTGCTATGTATGTGAAAATCAGGGTAATTTCGAGGTTGGGTGCGAGAAATTTGGGAACCAAAGCTCGGTTTGGAGCTGGAATATGAGCGACTCAAATTCAATTCATTTACACTAGACTAAGGAATTCTTTTGGTTACTGGGTGAGGTGCTGTCGCACGCTATCCAGTGGGTCTTCCTCTCTTCAGTTCTGTTTTGGTTCAGCTTTACCGATGGTGTGCTTTTTGTAAGTTGCCTGTCGGATTAATGGCCACCATAGGTGTAGAAATTTTGCAAGGAGGCATCACATTATTTTACTTAGTAGAAGGCTATGCGTATTGTAAACATTTGCTTTGTACTAAGTTGTGAAATACTTCTTTATAAGTAAAGACCCATTATGACTATTCTTAAATGCTGTAGAAGAGTGTCAAGATGCTGTAAAAGAGATTGGTAGAGAAATTAATGGTTTTATTGAGCTAGGAAAGAAGAAAAACGGTTCAAAATGTTTCTGTTCTAGAGAAATATTGGTGAAAAGTCTTTTGGTTTGTGTCGCCTTGATTTCTAATGATGAAGATAAGGAAAAGATCATCCATTAGATTGAGTTCAACTTCTAGTTATAGCAATATGGACGCAAAAACGTGTAGGTAAGAGTAGTTTTCTTGAAACAGTAAGCTGTATTGTAGAAAACAGCAAGACCTTTGATGATTCCGTGAATTTTCTGTAATTTTCTAGATAGAATTGGACTTTGAAACCTTTATGGAAGTTGTAGGACACATCCTTAGGAATAATATATCAAAATTTGAAAACAAATGAACAAGTTTTGGTTAGTGAAATGATTTTTATTCTGTAGGTACTAAATTTGGAAGTTGCTGCAGGATTTTAGAAAGAAGACAGAAATTACTGCTCTTAATACATTGAGATATAGACTTAGGTTTCTTCACGGAAAATGTTAATCTATGTCTCTTCTTTAACATAGTGAAATTTCGTAACATTCCAATAAGGTTAAATATACTTTATGTGTCTGTGATTGAAACTGCTCATTTCAGTCCATAGATTGCTTTGATCCGAGAATGTGCAGTAGTTGTTGTGTCGCCTTTAATGAGAGTTCCTATATACCTTGAAGCATCTAATAATGTATGTTTAGACCTATTTGTGGTTGTTCACATACTGAAGTTATTGGTGTTGCTACAAGAGAATTGTGAATGTGTGAAGTTGGCTAAATAGCCAATGTGAGACCCCGGGTGTCGGGATGCGTGGAGAGGGGTGATGAAGAGTAGCGGTATTCTTTCCAGGGGTCTAAGAAGGGTTGAATAGCTTCTCAGGGATCTCGTGATACCAGGTTGAGTGCGAGGGGGATAGGGTGGAGTGTCATCTCCCCCTAGGTGATTGTGGACCTCGTGATGCCAAGTTGGGTGCGAAAGGTTCAGGGCGGAGTGTCGTCTCCCCCTGGGTGATTGTTGTAGCTGTGGATTCAACAAATTGACAGTTTGCTTACCTATTTGTCATGCTATTGGCCAAATCCAAGTTAGGACTGATTGTCCACTTGTTGAGTTTTTATTTTAAAAACTCACACTTGTTTATTGTGTTTTTTTTTTCTTCAAAGTAGGAGGTGGCCGAGGAGCCCTTGATGTGTGGGAAAAATTTGTTTTTGGTTGTCTGAGAGCATGTACATACTCGACAGGAGGCGGGATGTTTGGTGTTTGTGGTTCTTAATGTTTTTTTTTTTTTTTTTATAGAAATCCTCATCTTAACCTCATCTCCCTATGTGTAAAGAAACAAAGTTTTATGATAAGTAGAGTCGAGTGCAGTTCAGTTTCTTATGATTCAGTTTGACTGCAATTTATTTTATAATTCATGAAATTAAATCAAGTCATGTGACTTGATCTAAGATCCTGGGTGCCACACCATGCCACGTAAAAGTAGCAAAACCTTGGGTGAAAATAGTACTTGGCACAGATTTCTTCGGAGGATGGATTTATAAGAATTCACATCAATAATTTTCAACTAAAACGTATCGAAAGGATTTAATTGATAAAATGTTAAATGATTTAAGATTAAATTGATCAAATTAAAATATTTATGGTTGAATTAATACATAATATAATAAATTAAGGATTTTTTTTTATATTTCTCCCCCAATCAAAAGGAGAGGAAAGTGCAAGTTATAGACAACAAGCCTTCGGACACAACGCGTTGAGTTTGCACGATCCTCACACCAATCCATGTGAATGGCCTCTCTAGTATTGAGCAAACACAATGAAGAGCTCGCCTGGGATCCTGCAAGGCGAGGACGGGCGAACCCATGTGAGAATCGTCAGACTGCGACGATGGCAACGATGCCACGATCATTCTCATCGTACATGCTAAGGGTGATTCGGTCCCACCAAATAACCGAAAGTCGGACCGATTCCCAATTTCTAAAATCGAGGATGGCCGGTCCAATGTAACCGAACCCGTGAAATAGCTGTTCATTTGGATTGCAGTATCGTCCCCGATCGTCGCCCTTGACTCGGTCGCCGATTTTGAGAAGGGACAAATGTCCCCAATTCAACGGGCTCTCCACCATTCATGAGGTACTGTAAACTTGACTACGACGCAAAAAAAAAAAAGTTAAAAGGATAAACGAACTATTCGCAAGAAATGAGGTAGACGAGGAGACTTGCCTTCCGGCACGAGAGGATAGGATTAGGGCACGTGAGAAATAAAATTAAATATATAATGACCAAGCATGAAAATCACAGATTCTAATTTTATGGAATCGTGTATTGAACAGACACTTCAGGAATCATTCAAAACCAACCAATTCGATCCCATCGGATCAACATTACCATCGAAGTTCTCGGAAGAGAATGAGTATGTCTTCCTTAAATTTCTTTTTTCCTTGTGATGGTTTATATGTAATGGGCTCAAGGCCCGTCCGCCCATGCTGGGCCCAAAAGGCCCGGCTCACGGGAATAGAGCCTGTGGATGGGGGAAGGTATAAAAGGGAGGAGAGAGAGATGACACCCGTTGGAAACAGAAAACGTACGTACGTTCTCTCCCTCGCTCTCTCTCCAACAAAAGGAAAAAACAGTAAGCATAAGGCATCGTTCTTCTTCCCTTCAAGGCGTCATCAGATTGAATAGGGCCAAATTCTCTTCCTCCTATCGGCGTCAGTGTCTAATCTGTAGCTAACAAGGTACGCTCGAATCCGTGGTGTGCTTTACGATCGGTGATACGTGATTTTCCCGAATTTGTCTTCCGCATTGATTTAGGGGTTCGATTTAGTGTCGAATCCGGTTTTCGGGGATCAGTTATTCCCAACACCTTGTTTTGCTAAATTCGTGGAGATTACTTCTCGTTTTCTCTATTTTTTTTTTTCACAAAGCTACAACCTTTCATACCCAGTTCTGGAATCTCTCCTGCGCAGTTCCATTTTTCTCGTTGCTGGTTAACGATTTCTTTCAAAAACTTTTTTTTTTTTTTGTATTTTTCAATTTGGTGGGGATCTGTGTTGCAGTTGGTTCTTTTACGTGGGAAGAAGAGAGACCAGGGTTTTCATAATAGTTTCCGAGACTGGAGCACTTTGATGTTGAGCTAATGCGACCCTTCTTGTGTTTTTAGCTGCGATTGTTTACTTCATTCCAGGCTTATACGGGTTCTGGAAGAACTGCGGATTTTACTAGGGACCATAGAGACTTCATATGTGCAGAGTCCGTGGAAAAGTTCATCTTTTAAGAATTATCTATGCTCCTAAGCAGGTCTTGAAGCAAAATTGCTGCCATCGGCCACGGAGATTGAGATAATCTTGGGCCGAATACTCTTGATACGGATGGGCCATGTTGCTCTCTGAATGGACTTGTGCATGGATGATGTGGCCCAACTAATGTTTGTAATATTTTCTCCCCCAACAAGAATGACGACGTGGAGCATTGTCATTGGCTTAACCATCCAGAACAGGAGCATCTTTGACCGAAAAGGAACAGAGAAGAGAGATGCCAAAGAACAACTCGCTTGGAAAAGGTAACAAAAAATCTCAAATTATATCCCCAATAAATTAATTCAAAATTTTAGTTTATGTAATCAAAAATATTATGATACATCTATATTTGTCACGATTTGTTACCGTCGCTAAAAATTCTATGTAGCTACTTATTTGGACCATAAAAGGTAAACGGAGTTGACATGACATTTACTGGGTATAAGTGATTTTTTTACCAAGATCTATCCAAATGGAGCTTTAATTCAACTTAGTGAGTAATTACAAGTTCAGATTGTTCCAAATCCAAGGTTGCCTTAAATAACCGAACCGAGCTCCTTCTTGTGAAGTAGGGGTGAGCATTGGTTCAGGGTCAACCCTAGACTGGCCCTGGACCAGCCCAATCCTATCGGTCCTAGTCCAGTTTCTAGGGAGAGTTCTTAATCCTAAAATTCCTGAACCAGCACTGTGTGAGTTAGTCCTTAGTCTTAGAAGTTTAAGATTGATCCAACCCATACCAATCTTGACTTTATATATATATATATTATATATTTAATAAATTATTTATAATTTTTTTATATAGAAAAAACCTTAAAATAAATGATGTCAACAACATTAAATAGTTCTTTAATGAGGAGTTTAAGTAATTTTACATTATTCTTTAATAACTTAGATTTTAATGTCTTTTACAATGTTAATAGTCATAATTTATAAATGAGGAAAATGTTTTTGTGAAGAGTCCTCATGACGTCCAAAATGGTATAAATAGCTCCTTACGACATCCTCCTCTAGTACTCGTTCTCTTCTGTCTTATTTGTTATCTTAGTCTTCATTTTGCCAAAATCAAAATAAACAATTTCTTCGCTCACCACTCGACACTCATCTCACTCACTTTAGGTCACTCATGCTACTCACCGCTTGATACCCGCTTGGCTTGTTGCTCCCCGCTTGACACTCGATGCTCACTCTATTCAACGCTCACTCCATTAGACTCTCACCGCTTGCCTTTCTTAGCTGACCTTGCTCATCATTAAATCCATTGGGTTGGTTCGGTCCTCAATTACGTTTTCAAAGAGTACAAAAAAATAAAATAAAAAATTATTGATTAGTCCTGGGTTAACCCTGGAACCGAACTAAACCTATCGGATTGGTCTGGTCCTTAATCATTTTTTCAAAGAGTACACAAAATGAAATAAAAAATTATTGGTTGTACTCAGATTGACTTTGGTCTCTATTAGGTCAATCCGATCCTCAATCACTTTTTCAAAGAATAGAAAAAATAAAATAAAAAATTATCGATTAGTCCCGGGTTGACCCTGAAATCGGACCAAACGCACTGAGTCGGTCCAATCCCTGGTCCCAAGCTCAATAAGGTCGGTCCTTAGTCTCAAAAATTAAGAACTAGCACTATGTGTGTTAATCTTAGGGTTATGAGGTGGACTGGCCCAATTCGGACCATGCTCACCCCAGTGTAAAGCAATTGAGGATTCGAGGATTCAACGAAGAACCCTAGACCCCAAATCGTAAATCACAGCATAGAGAGTTCAGCCACGAATTGAGCAGGAAGTGACAGATTTTAGCCATGAATTGAGCCACTTCGCGTGGAACAATCAATATTTTGTCTTCTTGTAGTGGAGCAACCGAGAGAGATGGAGAGAACCCGAGTTCAAGGAAGAACCATAAACCCAAAACGAGAGAGATGAAGAGCACGGCACCATTTCATTTGTATCCAAGGGAAACAATTTCTCTTTCACGTAATCCAGGCGGGTGCCATGTTAGCACCGATTACATTCCTCCGTCCACTCAGCCGCCACGTAAAATTTTTAACGATACGCGTTGATGGAATCGGAATAGAGAGAAAAATACCACGTGTACAAATTTGGGGTGGCGCTATAATTTGTGGTTTTTGGCAGCGTCTTCCGGAAAATTTTTTTTTTTTTTGGTCGAAAAAGATATGCAATTCATTAGACAATAAAGCAAAGTTTGTGCAACATCCGACCATAATAAAAATAAAAGAGCATTCAGAGGGTTCGCAAGCCAACTACATGGAGAATTTTCTTGCGATGAGCCTTCACGATCCAGTCCATGACTTGACTCGCGTCTCTGAGAAGATGGGCTAGTCGGACACCTCTAAGTTGGCCTAGCCAAAATCTGCAATCTTCAATCCAAGGTCGGATGGCCCATGGGCTCTGCTCAGATCCCATCGCGTAGCGCACGAGTGATGAGTCATCACTCTCCCCAGCAACCTGCAAATCAGTTTCTGTGTGTAGATCAAAGAGAGTCTTTACCCTTTCAAGTGTTTGTTGCAAAGCCAGGGTTTCATCTTCAATTACCGATGAAGCTCAACCCGATTTGACGAAACAGTCCGCTACAACACCATTCAAATACCGACACACTCCAGCAACAGCTCCATCCATCGTCCCTTCCACCCACGAGCCATCCGAGATCAATTTCAACACTCCATACGACCATGGTGGCTTGCGGCTGTCTTGATCGAAAAATATAGGCATTTCGGGCATTCCAGATTGACCATAGGATTCCAGCAAGCTCTTCTTTTGTCGGTAAGAGACTCTTCGATTCAAACAGCAATTGAACCATTCGCTGGAGCCTCTGATCAGACCAAACCCCTTTCGTCCAAGGGCAGAGGAGAAGTAAATGTTACTGCTGTTTTGGGCATTTGGCGACATGGGGGGCAAAGCGGATCAGGTACGGCTTCCCTCTTGTAGAAACTTAAAACCAGCGACAGAGTGAACATATTTGCAAGGATCAAGCGCGGCCGATGTAGCCTCCGGTCTTTCCCCTCAACCCTCAAGAGACCGGCCGAGTCCATCCTCTTAAATTTGAAAACACCAAACATTTGAAAAAACTAAAAAGCAACACAACCGACCAGCATTCCAGATAAACCATGTCTGAATTTATTTGATATCATTATCATCTGTTGATTTCCTTTCGCCTCTCAGTCTCAAGCCTTGAGCCATCACCAAAAATCAGACCCTGCACGTTTCGCATACAAAAGATGATATTAAAATCTATTCCACAATCGGAGTCAGGGTTGTCCCTCTTATCACTGCTGTTACATCGGGAAAAATTCAATGGAAATGGGATTCTAAACGAAAAAAAGCAGAAGAAATGGATTTCCTTACTCCTTCAACTCCACGGTGATGGAATCGACGGACGGACTGGCAATGGCATCAAAAGCGATCTGAGACAGGACCAAATCAGCGCCAGTTACGGACTGCTTGGGGGCGGCGGCGGAGGAGCTAACCGAGAGGGCGTAATTGACGACCTTGACCCGGATGGTGTCGGAGCCGGGTTTGCAGGGTCCAGGGCCAGACTGCGCCTTGCTGATGCACCGCACTTCGTACTCCCTGCCGCACGCTGCCCCCAGGTCCCAGAGATTGTCACCCACAGCCGCGAAGAAGTTACTCTCAGGGAACTGCGATGAGCCCTCACCGTAGCACTCCGTCCCTATACCAATGGCAAGAAAACGGAAAGTTAACATAGCAAGTTCTTTTCATCTTAAAAAGGGAGAAACTTTTTTTTCTTTTTTGTTTTTTCTTTGTTGGGGGGGGGGGGGGGGGGGGGGTGGGCAGACTTACGTTCATAAGGAGGTACATAATATGAAGCTGTGCCGTCGTCACCGGTGGCCACGGAGATGGTCTTCGGGAGCATAAAGGCGAGGAGGAGGAGGAGGAGGAAGAGGAGGAGATGAAGGAGGTGAAGCGGCTGTGATAGTAGAAGGCTCCCAGTTGCCATTTTTTTACTGGACCCCTGCTTCAAGACAAAGCTTCCTTTTTTTTATAATAAAGAAGGATAAACAATGACACGCATCCCCCAAACGACCCCACCTTTATGTGCTTCTAAAGGTAAATTTTACCTCTTTTCTTATTCATACTGGTATGCTATCGTTACCCAAAACAGCAGAGCCACCATCATTTCACCACAATTTAAAGGTAAATCTACTTCTAAAAGATGCAGCTCAAACAAAAATATTAAGCAGCAATCCTACAATCCATCCTTCCTTCCTCATTAGACAGTACAAGATTCTAAGAAGTCAATTATTTAGAGGAAGTATATCCGTCCGTTTCCCTGTTAAGTGGGGTTGGAATAAAAGAATCGTAGGAAGGGGTCAAAAGAGTTGCAGAATAAACATCCCTAGAAACTTGTAAAAACCACATTTTCACCACAAGGATGGTCATATTGCATGCATAGCACACTTAATGGATCGAAGAATAAGATCATGTCAGTTTGCGTTTAAAAGAAAGTGCCAAAATTTTAAACATCATTTGAATTTCAGAAAATCATGAAAAAAGAAATTTTGCTAATGAAAAATAATGAAATTTAATATGTGAATCTAAGTGTCAACACTTGAGTTAGTGAGTAACCTCCAAATGACGTGTAAAGAGAAAATATGCAAATATGAAATGACTCGATGACATAAAGGAACCAACTGAGGGTCATGGCCATTATGTGACTGAAAAGAAGACTAATGCTTGCCGGCCATGAGATTTGCACAGCATATGATCCTATTTATGCATGAAAAATGACACTAAACTATATAAACATGGCGAAGGATCGACTAAATGCGTATATACCATCATAAACAACCAAAGTAATCCCGAAACTACACAAACCATCAAGTCTCCTCTCAGCAAGTAACAACCAACAGCCAACAACCTTCCAACAGCCCAAGCCCATACACTCATCCTCAGTGGAAATGCATCATCATCCTACTTATCGACAGTCTCCATTTTCTACATTTACCCATTGAACCAAGTGTTTAACGAAGCTTCAATTGAACATAAACTAATCTAGCACCAACAAGAATATTCGTGCAAGAGCTCCAAGTAATATACCTCAGCATCATTAGATAACACATAACCAGCATGCAACAACCACAATCCAGTATGAAAGCAAACACAAATTTGCATTGCATTTTATATTGACTAAACACATATTTGTATTCGCTCACAGAGAAAGATATGATCCAGTATCAGAAGAAATATGTATAGTAGATGTGATCCGCACTAATACTGATCAGTCTACCCTTCATGAACGCAGAAGCGACCATCAACAAGCATTTACAATTCAGCACATCAACATTTTTAGCTAATTTCACAGAGTCGAGCTTATCACCTTAGAATACCGGAAGCTTATCTAGACTGAGACCTTTGGGAATGGACTCAAAAGGTGAATATCAATTAGATTTACTCAACCTATACAACTGGCACAATCAATCATGCAAGCAAACAAGATGATCTTAGTCAGATTCAGAGTTATATTTATACTAGAACAGCTCAGGCATTTCACCATTCTATTAAAAGGCACAATGTAGCAATTAGATAGTGAGAATCGCAACCCAAACAGTACGAGATCAACAAGACTGAATCTAAGTCATCAATATAGTCTCAGACATGAACAATTTTCAAGCTAGCAACAACAAAGCTCTCGGTTTCTATATCACACGCGTAAACTTAAAAAAGGGACAGAGAGCTTTTACCTTAGCGAGGAGCGATCGATTATCAGTCACAATCAAGTGTTCAACGAACCAGACTGCCGATCAAAGCGGGCGAAGCAGAATTGAACGAGCTGCGAGTGCCTGGAAAACAGCAAAGCCGAGAAACGCCAATCCACCGAGATGTTCGACAATCTGAAGAGACCAGACGACGCCAGTGACAATCTTGAAATTCCAAGAGAATCGAAGGTAAAAAACTCGGCCAAGAAGAAAAAACAGATCCAGAGTCGATAGCGTCACTAGAGTCGAGCTCTTGAGTAAAAGGCGCCAATCGTATCAGAGGTGGTTTAGGCATACGCCGGTGACGCAAGCAAGAACATCTCGAGAATCAGCGCTTAGAATTGAATCGAAATCAAAGAACCTGAGAAATGGAGGAAAGCGAACTCCGTCCGGCCTGCTCGATGATGGCGAAGTCCCCTGCTCCCGGACGACGGCGATGGAGCTCGACCTCGAGGGGAGAACCGGAGAGCCACTACGCCTCGAATCGCGAAAGACGGAGCTGCGGGCGGGTGTCCGCGCGTTCTCGCGCTCGCGTGCGCGCCCCTGCTCCGGCTGCGTGCTCTATCTCCGGCGATCGGCCGCTGAGAATGCGAAGGCCCACGGCGGCCGGAGACGGCGGGCGGGCGGCGGCGGCGCCGGGATACCGGGGCGATGGAGCGACGGAGCCGCACGGAGGCGGGAGCTGGCGGAGGCGGTGGAGAAGTGGGGAGGCACCGCGTCGCGACCGTGGGAAAAAGGCCGGTGAAAGAGAAGGGAGGGGGGGGTGGCGCGTGGCGAAGTGGATACAAAGAGATGATATCATGGAATCGGGGGAATCCGCCAAAAAGACGAGGTCAGCGTGTGCTTACGCAGACGCACGTCTCCTTCCGGCTGCGCGGATTGGGGCCCGCAACCATGTTTTTTTTTTTTTTGGCTGTATAGATATATAAATTTATGAGTTAATACCTTGAAAAACCTCAAACTGGTACATTTGTGACAAATTTACCCAAAATTATTTTTTTGACCACCAAAAACTCCAAACTGGTATATTTTTAACAAATTTATCCAAAACTGGTACACTTGTGACAAATTTACCCTATGTTAGTTTTTGTTAAATTTTATTCTCAAATTATTAAGTTAAATAACACGTGACAGTTAACCGGTATATCAATTTAGGATTTTACGCTCCGTTTGTCACAGTTTATAATTTTTATGATTTTTTTGTGGTATTAATCCAATTTAGCACATGATATATTTGTTACAAATTTACTAGTTTAGGATTTTTTGCAGTCGAATAAATTAGTTTAGGGTAAATTTGTCATAAATGTACCAATTTAGGATTTTTTTTATAGTCAGGCGAGGCAAGTTTGCCAGTTTGAGGTTTTTCATGGTCAAAAAAATAGTTTGGGGCAAATTTGTCACAAGTGTACCAATTTTGGATTTTTTAAGATATTAACCCTAAATTTATTTATTTTTTTTATTTTTTTTGTGACTCAGGAAACCCTGCACAGCCGACAGCCGGAGGTAAACCACTAAGAGCGTGCTATCGGGTAAGTCGCCAAGATACTCAAAGCTAACCTTTTTGCAACTTGCATTGTAGGAGTTTCGAACACTAAACCTCCTCGATGGAAATCCAGCGCCTATCCAGCTGAGCCACCGTGATGGGTGGTTATTTATTTATTTGTTTGTTTTTATTTTTTACGAAAAATGCGCACTTGTCTAAAGAAATTAACAATTTAGAGTATGCTAGGTTCCCAATATAGACACCAAAAAAAAAAAAAAAAAGGACCGAAACAGCGTATGCTTTGTCAAGTTTGGAATCTGCTCTATTCATGTTTTGACATTTTCAATGCGAAAAATTGTGTCGAAAAATTTGTGTTTAGCTATGAATCACTGGAAGGTACAACTTGTTCGATAAAATGTGTGCAAGATGTGATGAAGAGATGACCTCAGTTTTTGTTCAATCCGAAGGCACGTTTTGATGTGATTTGTGCAAGGCATGTTGTTTCGTTAGGTATTGAGTTTGATTTTGATGCATAATGAGATTGCCTGAGAGTTTTCCCGAGCTTTGCGTTCTTTTAATTCTATTCATTGTGCTTTCAATGGTGGACTGACTGTGACCACCGGCCTGGAATGGCTTGGAGTCAATGGCCGGTGTGATGGTGGTGGTCGCCAATGACAGTCCGGTGACCAGAGGAAATAGGTAGTGGAGGCGCGGTAAAGATTATGAAGTATGTGTTCATATTAGTAAATCAGTAAACGCTTTAACATATACTTCCGTAACAGGAGAAAGCATACACCATCACAAGTCGCACCCACAACACAAGATTTAACTAGAAGTTCCTCTCGGTGGCATTCGATACGACATGTTTGTATACAGAGGTTCTCTTACATATCAGTCCTGCCTGCTCCTACCCAACCAAACAGGGGAGAAAGAGAAATGAAAACACGAGGGGAAAATGGCGAGAAAAAACACATGTTCCTTAGTACAACAGAAGAAAAGCACACCTTTTTTGGGGCGGTCTAGACAGAACAAAACCACCTTTGGGAGCCAAAAAAGGTGTCAGCTTACCTGCTATTAAGTGCTAAAGTAGCTAGTATGACCTATGGCAAACTCTTTTAATGAAGTCTTGGTTCGGCCGTTTAATGGGTATAGACTGAACATCGTCATTCAAAAGAATCCTCCCTCTCCCTCCTAAATCAAAGTTGCTAATGGAATCCTCCAACCTCTACACTTGTGTTCATCAGCAAGCAGCAGTGGGTTAAACCTGGCTGATGACCTGAATTTGCAATCTTAAGCTCTGATTGTGATGCCCAATCGATTCCTTTAATAATGTACCAGTTACACTAGGGG
This sequence comes from Eucalyptus camaldulensis, assembly GCA_019915185.1. Taxonomy (NCBI): domain Eukaryota; kingdom Viridiplantae; phylum Streptophyta; class Magnoliopsida; order Myrtales; family Myrtaceae; genus Eucalyptus; species Eucalyptus camaldulensis. Next base: position 34,878,205 of record JAHSVA010000001.1, read on the forward strand.
TTGGGGAGGAACGAGGAAGCCGAATTCTGGCACCATGATTTACCAGCGCCGTGAAACCTGACCTCAAAGCATCAAAACACCTTTGATCCCAAGCAGCTCAAAAGATTTCGGACCCACTAGAAACACACGTCTTGGTGGTGGATACCGGAAGACAACTACTCCTTTATATGCTGTCCTTGGTACACCATCCTGGAACATGGCAGAAAGCATCATAACTTTTGTGCGAGTGAGGGAAAGAGAGTATCCCACCACAGAAACATTAAAACTAGCTAGGACAATGCAGGGCATAGAAACATGCTCATTTCAGGAATAAAAGAACAAAAAGTGAATTTTTGGGTTGCTAAAGGTTGTGCAGCGGAATCTCCAAGTGTCTACATCCCATAGAACCAGGTAACAAGTACCGACTGCATTTGTAGATTAATCCACTGGATATATTTATTATTTCAATTAATTAGTTGGATAAAGGTCTATCGAAGACCCAATCATGGAATCCACATGCACTGAAGTAAAGGTTCATATTGAATTTTAATACGCATCCTAGAATATCCATTCAAAATGCAGAGAAAGGATACCTTGTTGGTGCTATTAGCCACATAAACCTAAGAAACCTCAGACTAAACTTAAAAGAAATCCCATCAAGAAATACGCTAACCTTCCATTCCTGAAAGACACCAAATTGCTGGGCAATGCGTTCAAAATCTGGCTGGTCTTTATATTGAACACGCACATCACCTTGTACATTAGAGGCCTTCAGAACAGCATCAGCTCCATAAATAGGTTTAGCATTTTTAAGAATTGCAGCAAAATGCCTAATATACTCGTCCTGAGAAAAGTTTAAGACACATTATTAGTCGGAGAATAATAAAAGGCATAGACACTTCCAGGAATCAAATCACAACAGATACCTCCATCAGGTAACTCAAGTCCTTGGATTTCCAGTCAACCTTCATAAACAAAAGATAACACAAGGTCAATCACAAATACAACAAATTTGCTCAATATGTAGTATATTAATTACCTGGACATCATTCAATTTGATTGGCTCGAGATATTCTCTGAAAAATTCCCCCAAACTAGACCCCTGAGAGAATATCAAAATTGTCATAAACATTCATGGTATCAACTTCTCAGACAATGGACATGCAAACATATAAGGACTCAGTAGTCAAATCAAATTCTTTGCAATGCCAAAGTTGTACATGACATGCGCTATCATCTCCCATATCACCCCAAGCCACCCAACATACAACTGCTGAATTCATATTAAAGTAACCCAGCAGGTACATGACGTGACATTCGCCACAAAACCATTATACACCCTCTACCATGAGCACAGCTGTGAATACTCAAAAATTGTTTTACATACTAGGTGATACTGGCAAAACTTGTAAAGTAACTGTACAAAACCGAAATGACCATAAATCAGAGTACGTGTACAAAATCCACTTACATGCTCACCAAAATTATAAGTTCTGCACACTTCTGGCCGAATAAATTGACGACCTTTGTGGTTTTCTTGTAGCCTTAACCAGTCATCCCAGTAAGTAAAGTGTCGTCAAAGAAAATTTAGGGAGACATATAAACAATAAACATATGTGATCTAAAACCGACAAATATCAAACCCATAAGGATATGCCTTAGGCCACTTTGGGGATAATTCATTCCATGTAGATTTGGTCAACATCCATCCAAGTCCAGGAAAGAAATCAGATCGGTAAAGGATTTCTGCAAAATGTATTAAGAGATTACAAGAAAAGAGAGATGTGGAGAAGGAAACACATATCTTTGTTAAGAAAAGGTTGATAAGGCTGTGAAGATGAATAAACGAAGCTTCAAACTTGAATCCATGGCGAAATAACAACCAAAACAATAAAAACATTCCCCCGCCATTTAACTTCAGCTGCATCTTCAAATGATTTTTTCACATGTGGCACGCAGTGAGCAAGTACTTAACTTTGCCACTTATGTAAAGGTCATCATCCATTTATCCCAAGTAAAATTCCAAAGCTTTCGAGCACATTCAGAAAAGAAGAGAAATTAGATTATGCACATGCATGAAGATATAACACTCAGAATCATGGACTGCAAAAGACCCTTTTTGTTTGGGGTATAGACCTCATTTCTTATTTCATGGTGGGAAACTAAAAAGGCAGAGTTTATGAGAATTTGCCTGGATCATGCACGAATTGCTTTAGCCCATTGTCATTCCATGAGGAAACAGCCATAATGGTCCTGCCATAGTTTGAGATGGAAAATTACAGTAAAGGTTTTTTTTTTTTTTTTTGAACAAGGAAAATTGCAGTAAAGTTCATAATGTGCTTTTTCCTCCACGGAACTTACAATTCAAGCCAAAGCCTAATTTCTTTAATTTTTAGATTCAAGGTATTTTCTAACAGTTCGTTATTATATGTTTTAATTTAAATATCCAATTGTAGCTTAGGCATTTTCAGATTTCATACTTATCCTTTTCCATGAGAGCAGCTGCAGCCTCAAAATAATCAAAAAAGTCAGGCGCAATCTCCATATCATCTGCATTCAGGTGAAAGATTGTGAATAGGCACTTCATTTTAGATGTTGTGAAAGCAACCCGGCATAAAACGATATATTTCATGAAAGCAACCCAGCATAAAACAATGTATTTCACCTTCAAGTATGATTACTCGACTGAATTTATGTTTGTAGAATAATTCATCCAAAGCCCATTTGTAATGACCTGACATGAACACACATGAGATTGGCAAAAACCTATCATAGCAATAGCAAAAGAAATCGATCTTACTTGCAATTTTATAGTATGCAATCAACTCCCCAGGCCTTTCAGTTTGCACATGCTTAGAATCCAAATGCTGCAATGAACTCCAGTAATTTTTCAGATATACAGGTAAGTACTAAAATCTCTGCAAAAGAACCTAGGTCAGGATTACAACTTTCATCTAGACATAGTCAAACGACTAAAAGCTCTCCCTTTTCCATTTCATGATTTTCAGATAATAAAGAAACAATTGAGTGAAACTTGTTACGTGAAAGACCTCAGCGGCTTACCTGCATGTAGGTTAACTGATCATAACTCAAGGCCTTCTTTCTAACTTGTGGATCAGACCCGTCCTACAGAAACAATTTTGTGGTCAAATACAAATATCTCAGGACAAAAACATTAAAGGAGAGGGGGGACGGGGGGAAAGCTAGCCCAGCAATAAAGGAAAGCTAGATTTGTATTGCTAGAACAGGAACTGAGGGTATACTACCTGGGATACAAAAAGTGGGTACTTTGAAGCAACAGCATTCTGATACCTGGAAAATGACAAGAATCCAATAATAGGAGAACTGATCAGTACAAAGTGTCTTGAGTTGTCATAAAACAAAAAAGACTTAAAAGAACAGATCTGCCATACTTCAAGATAGACTTAATGGTCCTCTCAAAATAATCAGCGCGGTTGCATGCCATGATTACCACTGCTGCCACTTGAGTCTGACAAATCCAACAAAAAGATATCACAAAGTAACACTGACAAAATTTGGACTTGTAAATTAGAGAAGATAAATAACATTTTATTGTCAGGAGAAAACCTGTACTTTGTCCATCCGTCTTTGAAGGCCTTTAACAGCAAGATTAGCAAAACAGTAACTTTAGTAGCACTTAAGACATTCCATCAGCAAAATCGGTATTCCATATGCTTGAGTGTGTAATTTTAATGTAAAAGTGGGATATGCGATGAAACAGACTGATTGGTTTGGCTTGGCTGAGAGCAACGCCTGTTTTCTTTGTGTTCTTGTTTACCGTGTTCACCGGTGATACTAGAAACCCCCGGCCATCTAGTGGCCTACGGTGACCGGTGCCGGTCGGACCGAACGACCGACGCCGGACGGTGGCTCCGGTGCCTCAAAAGCCGGTGAGGGCTCGTCGTAGTGGTGGCGCTGGTTCGCGCAGCGGAGCTGCAGGAGAGCGTTCGGTGAGGAGAGGGGGAGTCGTCGAGGAAGAAGACAGGCGTAGAGAAGAAGAGAAAAAGAACAACAGAATAAAATAGGAAAAATGCAGAAAAAGTGAAAATTAGAGAAATAGAAAACCAAAATTGACTTCGGGCGTGCGGATAATACATCAGGAAGAACCGAAGAAGTTCAAGAGAGGAGAGAGAAATAAAAAAGAAAAAAAATTAAAAAGAAATATATATATGGAAAAGAAAGGGTGCAGAAGTTCAGGCGAAGTGATGGAGGTGTTGGGTTGGTGGCTTCAAGTGATCGAGGTGTTGGGTTTGATTTGTAAAGGTGGGGTTGGATTGATTTGGTATGATTAGACTTTGGTTGAGGTTTTTTTGGCACATTCCAGCAACAGCTCCATCTATCGTCCCTTCCACCCACGAGCCATCCGAGATGAATTTCAACACTCCATACGCTGGTGGGACCCATTTCACAAGTTGAGTCCATCTCTCTCAATTTTCGATTCTGCCTCTGGGTTCCACACCTAAAGTCGATTTTTTTGCGCTGAACAAGCTTCATCTACGACCATGGTAGCTTGCGGCTGTCTTGATCGAAAAATATAGGCATATGGGGCATTCCAGATTGACCGTAGGATTCCAGCAAGCTCTTCTTCTGTCGGTAAGAGATTCTTCGATTCAAACAGCAATTGAACCATTCGCTGGAGCCTCTGCTCAGACCAAACCCCTTTCGTCCAAGGGCAGAGGAGAAGTAAATGTTACTGCTGTTTTGGGCATTTGGAGACATGAGGGGCAAAGCGGATCAGGTACGGCTTCCCTCTTGTAGAAACTTAAAACCAGCGACAGAGTGAACATCTATGCAAGGATCAAGTGCGGCCGATGCATCCTCCGATCTTTCCCCTCAACCCTCAAGAGACCGGCCGAGTTCATCCTCTTAAATTTGAAAACACCAAACATTTGAAAAAACGAAAAAGCAACACAATCAACCAGCATTCCAGATAAACCATGTCTGAATTTATTTGATATCATTATCATCTGTTGATTTCCTTTCGCCTCTCTGTCTCAAGCCTTGAGCCATCACCAAAAATCAGACCCTGCACGTTTCGCATACAAAAGATGATATTAAAATCTATTCTACCATCGGAGTCAGGGGTGTCCCTCTTATCACTGCTGTTACATCGGGAAAAATTCAATGGAAATGGGATTCTAAACGAAAAGAAGCAGAAGAAATAGATTTCCTTACTCCTTAAACTCCACATTGATGGAATCGACGGACGGATTGGCAATGGCTACAAAAGCGATCTGAGACAGACCAAATCAGCGCCAGTTACGGACTGCTTGGGGGCGGCGGCGGAGGAGCTAACCGAGAGGGCGTAGTCGACGACCTTGACCCGGATGGTGTCGGGAGCCGGGTTTGCAGGGTCCAGGGCCAGACTCCGCCTCGCTGATGCACCGCACTTCGTACTCCCTGTCGCACGCTGACCCCAGGTCCCAGAGTTTGTCACCCACAGCCGCGAAGAAGTTACTCTCAGGGAACTGGGATGAGCCCTCACCGTAGCACTCCGTCCCTATATCAATGGCAAGAAAACGGAAAGTTAACACAGCAAGTTCTTTTCATTTTAAAAATGGAGAAACTTTTTTTCTTTTTTGTTTTTTCTTTGCTGGTGGGGGTGGGTCTTACGTTCATAAGGAGGTACATATAATAAGAAGCTGTGCTATCGTCATCGGGGGCCACGGAGATGGTCTTCGGGAGCACAAAGGCGAGGAGGAGGAGGAGGAAGAGGAGGAGATGAAGGAGGTGAAGCGGCTGAGATAGTAGAAGGCTCCCAGTTGCCATTTTTTTTACTGGACCCCTGCTTCAAGACAAAGCTTCCTTTTTTTTATAATAAAGAAGAATAAACAATGACACGCATATAAACAATGACAAGCTCCCCCAAACGACCCCACCTTTATGTGCTTCTAAAGGTTAATTTTATTATTTTACCTCTTTTCTTATTCATACCGGTATGCTATCGTTACCCAAAACAGCAGAGCCACCATTTCACCACAATTTAGAGGTAAATCTGCTTCTAAAAGATGCAGCTCAAACAAAAATATTAAGCTGCAATCCTACAATCCATCCTGCCTTCCTCATTAGACAGTACAAGATTCTAAGAAGTCAATTATTTAGAGGAAGTATATCCATCCGTTTCCCTGCTAAGTGGGGTTGGAATAAAAGAATCGTAGGAAGGGGTCAAAAGAGTTGCATAATAAACATCCCTAGAAACTTGTAAAAACCACATTTTCACCACAAGGATGGTCAGATTGCATGCATGGCACACTTAATGGATCGAAGTATAAGATCATGTCAGTTTGCGTTTAAAAGAAAGCAAGTGCCGAAATTTTAAACATCATTTGAATTTCAGAAAATTATGAAAAAAGAAATTTTGCTAATGAATAATAATGAAATTTAATACATGAATCTATGTGTCAACACTTGAGTTAGTGAGTAACCTCCAAATGACATGTAAAGAGAAAATATGCAAACATGAAATGACTCGATGACATAAAGGAACCAACTGAGGGTCATGGCCATTATGTGACTGAAAAGAAGACTAAAGCTTGCCGGCCATGAGATTTGCACAGCATATGACCCTATTTATGCAAGAAAAATGACACTAAACTATATAAAAATGGCGAAGGATCATCTATATGCGTATATACCATCATAAACAACCAAAGTAATCCTGAAATTACACAAATCCATCAAGTCTCCTCTCAACGGGTAACGACCAACAGCCAACAACCTTCTAACAGCCCAAGCCCATACACTCATCTTCAGTGGAAATGCATCATCAACCTACTCATCGACAGTCTCCATTTTCTACATTTACCCATTGAACCGAGTGTTTAACGAAGCTTCAATTGAACATAAATTAATCTAGCACCAGCAAGAATATCCGTGCATGAGCTCCAAGTAATACCTCAGCATCATTAGATAACACATGACCAGCAGGCAACAACCACATTCCAGTATGAAAGCAAACACACATTTGCATTGCATTTTATATCCACTAAACATCATATTCACTCACACAGAAAGACATGATCCAGTATCAGAAGAGATATGTACGTTAGATGTGATCTGCACTCCAATGTACTAAGTCTACTTAGTCAACCCTTCATGAACGCAGGAGTGACCATCAACAAGCATTTACAATACAGCACAACATTTTTAGCTAATTTCACAGAGTCGAGCTTATTGCAGAGTACTGGAAGCTTATCAAGATTGAGACCTTCGGGTCAAAAGTGAATATCAATTAGATTTACTCAACCTATACAACTGGCACAATCAATCATTCAAGCAGACAAGATGATCTCAGTCAGATTCAGAGTTATATTTACACTAGAACGGCTCAGGCTTTTCACCATTCGATTAAAAGGCACAATGTAGCAATTAGATAGTGAGAATCACAACCCAAACGGTACAAGATCAGCAAGACTGAATCTAAGTCATCAATATAGTCTCGGACATGAACAATTTGCAAGCTAGCAACAACAAAGCTCTCGGTTTCTATATCACGAAAAGGTAGCTTTTTTACCTTAGCGAGGAGCGATCTTTTATCGATCCCAATCGATTGTTCAACTAACCAGGCGGCCGATCAAAGCTAGTGAAGGAGAGTTGAACGAGCTGCGAGTGCCTCGAAAACAGCAAAACCGAGAAACGCCAATCCACGAGATGTTCGACAATCTGAAGAGACCAGACGACTCTAGTGACGATCTTGAAATTCCAAGAGAATCAAAGGTGAAAGCTCGGCAAAGAAGAAAACACAGATCCAGAGTCAATATCATCACTAGAGTTGAGCTCTAGAGTGAATAGCGCAGTTTGTATCAGGGGTGGTTCAGGCATTACACCGCTGACGCAAGCAAGAACATCAAGTTTCAGCGCTTAGAATTGAATCGAAATGAAAAAAAAAAAAAAAAACTGAGAAATAGAGGAAAGCGAGCTCCGACGGGCCTGCTTGACGACGACGAAGTCCCCTGCTCCCGGTCGCCGGCGATGGAGCTCGATCTCGGGAAGAGAACCGGAGAGCCGCGCCTCGAACCGCGAAGACGGAGCTGCGGGCGGGTGTCCGCGCGTTCTCTCGCTCACGTGAGCCCCCTGCTCCGGCTGCGTGCTATATATCTATGGCGATCGCCCGGCGGCCGGAGACGGCGAGAGGGAGGTGGCGGCGGCCGCGGCGGCGGAGACGGAGATGGAGCAGCGGGTGGGGCGGTGGAGAAGCGGGGAGCCACCGCGTAGAAAGGAGGAGACGAAAAGGGGAGAGGGGATATATGGGGAGGGCCCGCCAAAAGTTTGAGGTCGGTCGGAGCGGTCGGCGCGGGCGTGGGCGTTCGTGGGCGTGAGGTCATGTACGTGGAATTTCGGCTGCGCGGATTTTTGTCGCGGATCGGGGCTCGCACTCGGTGGACCAATCATGCTTTTTGGCAGATCCTCTATATATAAATATATAAATATAAATATTTATTTATTTATATTTTTTTAACCAAAAAAAAAAAGGCGTACTCATCTAAAGAAATTAACATCACGTAATCATGGCCCAAACCTTGTGCCTCTATAACAATTTAGAGTATGCTGGGTTCCCTATAGAGACACAGAAAAAAGAAAAAAAGAAAAAGGGGTCGAAACAGCATATGCTTTGTCAAGTTTGGAATCCGCTCTATTTGAGTTTCGACGCTTTGACTGCAAAAGATCTTGTGTTGAATCCCGTAATGTTTAGCTATGAATCAAGGTTTGAAGGTATAACTTGTTCGATAAAATGTGTCGGGGATGTTATGAAGAGTGACCTCTGTTTTTGTTCAATCTAAAGGCTCGTTTTGAAGTGATTTGTCAAAGGCATGTTGTTTCGTTAGATATTGAGTTCGATTTTGATGCATAATGAGATTAACTGACAGTTTTCCTGAGCTTTGCGTTATTTTAACCCTATGCATTGTGCTTTCAATGGTGGACCGACTGTGGTCACCGGTCTGGAATGGCTTGGAGTCGATGGCTGGTGTGATGGTGGTCACCAATGGCAGACCGGTGACCAGAGATCCGTAGTGGAGGCGCAGTGACGTATGAAGTGTACGTGTTCATATTGCTATATCAGTAATCGCTTTAACATATACTTTCGTAACAGGAGAAAACATACACCATCACAAGTCGCATCCACAACACAAGATTTAACTAGAAGTTCCTCTCGGCGGCATTCCATACGACACGTTTGTATACAGAGATTCTCTAACATATTAGTCCTGCCTGCTCCTACCTAACCAAACAGGGGAGAAAGAGAAATGAAAACACGAGGGGAAAAAGGCGAGAAAAAACACATGTTCCTCAGTACAACAGAAGAAAAGCACACCTTTTTTGGGGCGGTCTAGACAGAAGAAAACCACCTTTGGGAGCCAAAAAAGTTGTCAGCTTACCTGCTATTAAGTGCTAAAGTAGCTAGTATGACCTATGGCAAACTCTTTTAATGAAGTCTTGGTTCGGCCGTTTAATGGGTATAGACTGAACATCATCATTCAAAAGAATCCTCCCTCTCCCTCCTAAATCAAAGTCGCTAATGGAATCCTCCAACCTCTACACAAGTTCATCAGCAAGCAGCAGTGGGTTGGCTGATGACCTGAATTTGCAATCTTAAGCTCTGATTGTGATGCCCAATCGATTCCTTCTATAATGTACCAGTTACACTGGGGGTTGGGGAGGAAAGAGGAAGCCGAATTCTGGCACCATGATTTACCAGCGCTGTGAAACCTGACCTCAAAGCATCAAACACCTTTGATCCCAAGCAGCTCAAAAGATTTCGGACCCACTAGAAACACACGCCTTGGTGGTGGATGCCGGAAGACAACTACTCCTTTATATGCTGTCCTTGGTACACCATCCTGGAACATGGGAGAAAGCATCATAACTTTTGTGCGAGTGAGGGAAAGAGAGTATCCCACCACAGAAACATTAAAACTAGCAAGGACAATGCAGGGCATAGAAACATGCTCATTTCAGGAATAAAAGAACAAAAAGTGGATTTTTGGGTTGCTAAAGGTCGTGCAGTAGAATCTCCAAGTGCCTACATTCCATAGAACCAGGTAACAAGTTCTGACTGTGTTTGTAGATTAATCCACTGGATATTTTGAATATTTCAATTAATTGGTTGGATAAATGTCTATCGAAGACCCAATCATGGAATCCACATGCTTTGAACTAAAGGTTCATATTGAATTTTAATACACATCCTAGAATATCCGTTCAAAATGCAGAGAAAGGATACCTTGTCGGTGCTATTTGCCACATAAACCTAAGAAACCTCAGACTAAACTTAAAAGAAATCCCATCAAGAAATAAGCTAACCTTCCATTCCTGAAAGACACCAAATTGCTGAGCAATGCGTTCAAAATCTGGCTGGTCTTTATATTGAACACGCACATCACCTTGTATATTGGAGGCCTTCAGAACAGCATCAGCTCCATAAATAGGTTTAGCATCTTTCAGAATTGCAGCAAAATGCTTAATATACTCGTCCTGAGAAAAGTTGAAGACACATCATTAGTTGGAGAATAATAAAAGGCATAGACACTTCCAGGAATCAAATCACAACAGATACCTCCATCAGGTAATTCAAGTCCTTGGATTTCCAGTCAACCTTCATAAACAAAAGATAACACAAGGTCAATCACAAATACAACAAATTTGCTCAATATGTAGTATATTAATTACCTGGACATCATTCAATTTGATTGGCTCGAGATACTGTCTGAAAAATTGCCCCAAACTAGACCCCTGAGAGAATATCAGAATTGTCATAAACATTCATGGTATCAACTTCTCAGACAATGGACATGCAAACATATAAGGAGTCAGTAGTCAAATCAAATTCTTTGCAATGCCAAAGTTGTAGATGACGTGCGCTATCATCTCCCATATCACCCCAAGCCACCCAACATACAACTGCTGAATTCATATTAAAGTAACCCAGCAGGTACATGATATACATTCGCCGCAAAACCATTATACACCCTCTACCATGAGCACAGCCATGAATAATCAAAAATTAATTTACATACTAGGTGATACTGGCAAAACTTGCAAAGTAACTGTACAAAACCGAAATGACCATAAATCAGAGTACGTGTGTACAAAATTCACTTACATGCTCACCAAAATTATAAGTTCTGCACACTTCTGGCCGAATAAATTGTCGACCTTTGTGGTTTTCTTGTAGCCTTAACCAGTCGTCCCAGTAAGTGAAGTGTCGTCAAAGAAATTTTAGGGAGACATATAAACAATAAACATATGTGATCTAAAACTGACAAATATCAAACCCATAAGGATATGCCTTAGGCCACTTTGGTGATAATTCATTCCATGTAGATTTGGTCAACATCCATCCAAGTCCAGGAAAGAAATCAGATCGGTAAAGGATTTCTGCAAAATATATTAAAAGATTACAAGAAGAGAGAGCTGTGGAGAAGTAAACACATATCTTTGATAAGAAAAGGCTGATAAGGCTGCGAAGATGAATAAATGAAGCTTCAAACTTGAATCCATGGTAAAATAATAACCAAAACAATAAAAACATTCCCCACACTATTGATTCAGCCATTTAACTTCAGCTGCATCTTCAAATGATTTTTTCACATGTGGCATGCAGTGAGCAAGTACTTAACTTTGCCACTTATGTAAAGGTAACCATCCATTTATCCCAAGCAAAATTCCAAAGCTTTCGAGCACATTCAGAAAAGAAGAGAGATAAGATTATGCGCACGCATGAAAATATAACACTCAGAACCATGGTCTGCAAAAGACCTTTTTTGTTTGGGGTATAGACCTCATTTCTTATTTCATGGTGGGAAATTAAAAAGGCAGAGTTTACGAGAATTTGCCTGGATCATGCACGAATTGCTTTTGCCCATTGTCATTCCATGAGGAAACAGCCATAATGGTCCTGCCATAGTTAGAGATGGAAAATTGCAGTAAAGTTCATAATGTGTTTTTTCCTCCATGGAACTTAGAATTCGAGCCTAAGTCCAATTATTTTATTTTTAAAATTCGAGGAATTCTCTAACATTTAGTTATTATATGTTTTAATTCCAATTATAGCTCAGGCATTTCCAGAATTCATACTTATCCTTTTCCATGAGAGCAGCTGCAGCCTCAAAATAATCAAAAAAATCAGGTGCAATCTCCATATCATCTGCATTCAGGTGAAGGATTGTGAATAGGCACTTCGTTTTAGATGTAGTGAAAGCAACCCAGCAAAAAGAAGTATTTTCACCTTCAAGTATGATTACTCGACTGAACTTATGTTCGTAGAATAATTTATCCAATGCCCATTTGTAATGCCCTGACATGAACACAAATGAGATGGGCAAAAACCTATCAAAAGCAATAGCAGAAGAAATCGATCTTACGTGCAATTTTATAATATGCAATCAACTCCCCAGGCCTTTCAGTTTGCAATGGCTTAGAATCCAAATGCTGCAATAAACTCCAGTTATTTTTCAGATATACAGGTAAGTACTAAAATCTCTGCAAAAGAACCTATGTCAGGATTACAACTTCCATCTAGACATAGTCAAACGACAAAAGGCTCTCTCTTCTCCATTTCATGATTTTCAGATAATAAAGAAATAACTGAGTTAAACTTGTTCTGCGAAAGACCTCAGCAGCTTACTTGCATGTAGGTTAACTGATCATAACTCAAGGCCTTCTCTTTAACTTGTGCATTAGACCCATCCTACAGAAACAATTTTGTTGTCAAATACAAATACCTCAGAACAAAAACATTAAAAGAGAGGGGGGACGGGGGGAAAGCTAGCCCGGCAATAAAGGAAAGCTAGATTTGTTTTGCTAGAACAGGAACTGAGGGTATACTACCTGGGATACAAAAAGTGGGTACTTTGAAGCAACAGCATTCTGATGTCTGGAAAATGACAAGAATCCAATAATAGGAGAACTGATCAATACAAAGTGTCTTGAAGTGTCTTGAGTTGTCATAAACAAAAAAGACTTAAAAGAACAGATCTGCCATACTTCAAGATAGACTTAATGGTCCTCTCAAGATAATCAGCGCGGTTACATGCCATGATTACCACTGCTGCCACTTGAGTCTGATAAATCCAACAAAAAGATATCAGAAAGTAAGACTGGCAAAATTGGACTTGTAAATTAGAGAAGATAAATAACATTTTATTGTCAGGAGAAAACCTGTACTTTGTCCATCCGTCTTTGAAGGCCTTTAACTGCAAGATTAGCAAAACAGTTACTTTAGTAGCACTTAAGACATTCCATCAGCAAAATCGGTATTCCATATGCTTGAGTGTGTAATTTTAATGTAAAAGTGGGATATGCAATGAAACAAACTGATAGACATGCAAGCAATTAACAGAATAAAAACCCTATAAGGCGCCTTTAAGGAGATTGACTGAAAAATAATGGAATCACTCCATTCAATTTTGTCAGCAGGAGGATATCCATCTAAGACAGCTCAGTAAGCTTTTCTTTGTTTCTACTGTTAATTGTTTAGAACTAATTTTTGTACATTTCCACCCACTGTGATCCTTTATGCTTTGTTCAGGACATGGATTGAATGAAAATAAGTGAAGAAAATCGAGAATTTTTTCAAATGTTCCCCCCATTTCTTCTCACTGAAAATTTGAATCTTTCCCAAATTTTAACACCGCCTTCCATTTTCTTTCCCCTCCCCTCCTCTCTCAAACAAAATGTTTATATTGATTTTATCTCCTCAAGGAGCCTTGCATTACCAATCCAACCACTAGACAGAAGAAGTTGGAGCAAAGGAATATTTGGTGTAATCCATTTTGGTTCCATCTGCATAAGCAGATCTTTGGCAATACCTACCTGAACAGATTCTGGAATATTAAAACTCCTTTATTCTTCTTTATGAATTATAGCTAGAGACTTGAGTACTATATGAAGTAGTAAGTGAAGCAGCAATAAGTGGGCAAAGAAGCAGCAAGGATACAAAAGCTAGGGTAAAATTGAAACCTTGCCGTATATACTCAATAAGAATTTCCAAGAAGTCAATCCCTTCACTGAATATTTTCTGATCCAGAACCTAAATACCATATGTTTTGCAAACTTTCCGAGCTGCACAAGGTTATATATCCAACCCCCGGTTTAGTGGGATTATGTGATATAAAGGGCTTTGCCTCACATGGTGTGTGATTTTCTCTTTTGAATGCGTCCTGCTTGATGGTAGCTTTAGGTTCTGCTGCCTATCTCTATCAATCTAAATATATTCTACAACTCATGCATCCATAATGTGCCCAACTAACTAAAACCAACAATTAACCGTCTTATTCTATATAGTCTAGTGATTTTTTCTTTTGTTTGATTGTTTTTCTTTCAATTTGTACTTTTGTACATTTCTGATGTACAAGAACATTTCTCTTATTAACAAAATCCTCCATTATCTATAAGAAATACTAAATGCCCAATTTAATAGAGAAAGGAAAGTTAACAAAAAAAAAAAGAAGTAAATTCAATTGAAAGCTCTGCGTAGATAAATATTGTACACATTCATGAAGCCAAAAGTACATCATCTGGAAAATTGCATCCACAACAATGATTATTTGATCGTGATAATCATTTACAAATTTTTTATAGCAAGTAAAAAAAATTAACAATAACTTCTACATAAATCAATAAGTGTATCGGTTGACAATCTTGCAGAGTCACAATACTAAATGTTTTGTATTGCAAACATTTCATAATTCTTTTAGAAAGGCCATCAAAATACGAGATTAGTAGAATAGACTTAGGGCCTTCATAACATTATATTTAAAATCATCTACTGGATTACAACTAGAATGAGCATGTTGGAATAAAATGAGAAAGAAGTACAAACAAATGGAGCAGAAATACTAGCTAACATACATTCAAGATCTTGAACAAGAGCCTTCATCTGGCTATATTCTTCATCTTGTCGGTTCTTATCCTCTGAATTTCAGACACCAAATGGTGAAGCAAATAAATCAAGGCATATTCACAAACAAATATATTTCAGATTGAGTAGGATGAATGATAAACAGGATTCTTCCAACATCAAAGAGAGGTCAAGTATTAGAACTTCACAGCACAAGAATGATAATTAATCTCCTTCAGTTTTAGTCACTCAGTAAAATTTTGAATTTCTACAAGTCAGTACATCACAACAAATGCGATCAAACTCCAAATTGGCTGAATCCAGAAATGCAGAATGCAATATGCCTGACGCACAGAGCCAGACAAATACTAAAAAAGATTCATATGCTGCAAGCTTGCATACAATCCATATCATTCCAGTCATCTACAGAAACAACATGAGGAAAACACATGCTTACAATCAAATTATCACACCTTCTAGGTCCACAATACGGCTTTGTTGCATGCTTATCTGATCGATTAGTTTTCGCATTTGACTTGTACAACGAGTCTCGGCTTCAACCTGTAAGATGAAAGATGTATCTAAGAAATCTATGATGATTTCTAGGAGATGTGATTTAGGAGAGGAAGATGCACACATTAGATTTCTAGTGTCCACCTCTCTCTCTCTCTCTCTCTCTCTCTCTCTCTCTCTCCCCCCCCCCCCCCCCCCTCCCCCTCCTCTCTCGCTATCATTAACTATATTATCATAAAAGCCCTTCGAAGTCATTACTCACAAGCTACTCCTTCCAAAAGGACAGAAGCAGGAAACATGCATACATAGACATTCCAAAGATCAAACCATTAGAACTTCTTGACTCAATTATTAAACACAACACATGAGAATTTCTAGCATCATTTCAGTGCAAAACCTCTCAGAAGCTACTCCTCCCAAAGGACAGCAGCACAGTTAGACCATCCAAAGTCCAAACCAACCAAATAACGTAATGGGTCGACCATTGGTACTTCTTGACTAACCATCAAAACACAATACATGAGAATTACTACCATCATTTAATGGGGTATTCTATTTTCACTCGAACAGATTGACTCTTCCCAATCGATATTTCAAACAAGATACTAGATTAACAAGAAGTTGGATGAAAGCGAGATTCAGCATATAGCATTGTCAAATATATGGTCAATATGACAAATTCAGGAAGGTTCCTCCCACACGGCAAGGAAAAGATTCCACCACATACTCTCAATAGTTGTTTTTCAAATTCAATTGGCAGACAGAGTAGCAGATCTAAAGTTACCTAAGCTTATATTTTACTTAACTCAGAAGTCTACATGCTGGCTGCACATAATAAGAAGTTCTCTAAATACATATCTTAATAACCGAATGTCTATCCTTTTGGAAGCAAAGCTAGAGGTTCAAATGGCCAACAATCCAGAATGAGAGATCAGCACGAGGTATTAGGATGGACTTACAGCATCAGCAAGTCGATCAGCATATTCTGATTGTGTCGTGAAAAGACGCATCTGAGGGAGAGAGGAACAAGAAAAACAAAAAGATAAAAGTCAAACGAGGAAACGTATAATATTGGTGGATAAACAGATGAAGTAAGGGCAACGACTGGAAACATATAATAATGTAAGAAAATCATCACGAATGCCAACATGACTGCTACACAGGTATGTACATTGCTTGATGCTGAAGCATCTCTTTAAAGCTGAAGAAATACAATAAAATTGGGGAAGAAACTGAACTGAAAGATTTAATTGAAACAGGAGAAGAGCAAATTTCAACAGAAATCTTTTTTCCCAGTCAAGAACCGTTTTGGATTATCTGTTTTTGATAATCATAAGACAAAGCATCTCCCAAACCATTGAACAATAGTTTATACATGAAATCAAAGAGCTAAAGGGCTAAAAAGGGAGCAGTGGAAGGTGAATCTGATTATTAAAAAAAAAAAAGTTTGAATGCAGTTAGAGAATATTGGTATGTCTTATAATAGTGTTACTATAACTCTTGACGGTTCCTTGACAAGTAACGATTCACGAATGAGGCAAAAGGCAATACAAGCCTGCACTCAATCATAAGATGTCCTGTCCTTTACCAGAACAAGACCAGCAAAAAAAAAATAAAACAAGTTTCACGTAAATACTACCACCAAAGCATCTCAAGTACCCGAGTTAACAGACCCATATTTTACCTCTTGAATCAATGCAACTATTAATTTTCCCAGCAAATCACCTAGACTTAAATCTGAAATTCCTGTAGTACTACATGTCCATGGTCATCAAAGCAATATTCTCCAGAGTAACACCACAGCAGAGCCTCCCAGAAGGCAATGCCACAGTATTTTAAAGTTACGAGACCTTCTGCAATTAATAGACGAACCACAACCCCTATATTTTTCTACATCTTTACTAGGAGTAGACAATCTAAAACTAACAACCCCTTTCTGATTTGTTCTACCTCAAACACTTCTTTCACATGTTAGGAAAGAAGCCCTAGTCCTTTTATCTCGCATGATTTTGTAAATTACTTTAGTTCAGCAACTGATGCAAGCACAGGAAAAAGCAACAAAATCTCTGGTACAGCTGCATTTGAATTTGCCCGCATTTCCAGTCCATCGGCATTAGCAAACTGAAAGTTCAGCCGACGAAACAACTTCTTTTTTCCATTTATTCGCGTCAGTCTCGACTTCAGAATTCTCTTTTACACGCAAAATGGACAACCAAAACCTACAGGACGACACAACAACCCCTTCCGTAATCTAACAAAACCTCAAGAATGATTCTTGAAAGAAGCGGACGCACACTCCTAGAGCTCATGCGCCACAACAATTTAGGCTCAACAAAAGCAGCCGCGAGCACGGATGCACGTCGACCGGTCCGAGCATCCGGTTCCAAACTGAAAACCGCAAAGATTCCAGATCGCAAGGGAATCGGGACCAAGGAATCACCTGGATGTAGATGAACGCCACCGCCGCGGCGAGGAGGAGGAACCGGAAGTCGCAGAGGAACTTGTTCACCATCGTCTCTCCGGAAGCGGCGGGGGGAATCGCCGTAGCAGCTGAAGATCACGCGGCGGGGAAGGTGTGGGGAGCACCGAACATGGCCGGCCGGGAAAGCACGGATCAGGTCGAGCTAGCGAGAGGAGCTTGAGGATTTTTTAGAAGGGTTTAATGGCGAATCGCAAGCGCGGACGGTGGGGTGGTTTGATGATCCGTGGAAGCGACGACGACGAGGTCGACGACGACGAGGAGTGGCGAGTCAAGCAAAGCCGAGCCGAGTCGAGAGACCGGCTTATGGAGAAGGACGATCGGGGCGAGCCGGCCGAAGGCTGTTTGGAGACGACGCTTTTGCTATTCTTCGCCGGCGTAGCGCGGTTCTGAGCCCTCGAGTCCGACCCGATCCGAGATTTTCTTAGGTGGAGCATTTCTCAAAGGTCAGCCCGGCCCAATATGTCACGCCCCGAATCTTGAGCACGCTAACATCCCATCATGGTCATGCAAACGCGACATTTCCAGGTAATGTCGCCGACCCCATTTACTTTTTATTGTGTAAGCGAAACGTATTATAAAACCCTGACAATAAAATACGGGATAGAAAAGCATGAAGCAAATTTACAACATAACACTTTCATAACTACAGCCAAAAGTCTACAAAATACCAGTTCTTAGAAATGAACTGTCCGACGATCTACAAGTTGGACACGTTCTCCAATTCTCATGACTTCACCTCTGCAATTCCTCAAGACCAACCAAAGCTATATGGCCGCTCCATCCACCAGGGACCTGAAATTTTAAAATCCACAACTGGGATGAGATAATGTCTCAGCAAGTTCAACCCCCTAAACCCCTATTAAAAGAAAATACGCTTCGAGTGGCCTAGCCACATCACACAAAACACTTACCTCGCATTAGTCTTCATCTATAGGTTAGCACAATTTATATAATTCAACCACGTGCAATTATGATAACCAAATAACTATAGCACAATCACATTATCAGAACAATTCAACCACTTGGATCGTCTCGGCGATCAATCGACTCGGCCGATTACATGTCATTTTAGCAAATCAATCGCTGCTTCCAATCACGACCCTATAGGAGGGTTTAACAACCAGTGGCAATCACGACCCTACTCAGCACGACCTTTAATTAGGTGGTTAATCACGGCCCGATGGGCACGACCTTTAATAGGTGATCAATCATGGCCTCACTGGACACAATCTCTAATAGGTGGTCAAATACAGTCACTCTTCCATCCAATTTTGACACTTGGGATTTTATAAAAATAATCTCTATTTATCGCAATCACACTCTATTTGCAACATCCATTTATCAAATTCAAATTCTAAATGCATAGCAGCGATCAGCACGAAATTCTAAGAAAATAAGGTCCCAAAATAATTTTTGAAATTTATTAAATAATTAAATTTATTTTGAAAATTAATTAAATAATAATATCCATATTTTATACGATCCACACTCAATTTACAATATCCAACCATTAATTTCAAAATCTGACTACACAGCAGCGACCGACACGAAATTCTGACAATTTAGGATCCTAACAAAATTTTTGGAATTTAATAAATAATTAAATTTATTCCGGAAATAAATTAAATAATAATATTTTAATAATTTCCAATAATAATATATTATTAAATTATTTAATAATTTTGAGACATTTAAATAAATCAAAAGTAAATTCATTTATGTCAAATCAAGGCTTATTATAAATAAACCTACTTACCCTTAATTAAGCACACTTTAAATTAAAACACCACATTAATTTAATCTACTCTTAAATAACATAAACTAACAACCTAATAATACCTAACATAAATTAAACCTCCCTAAGCATAATTAACACTCTAAGCGAGGTTTAGTGAGCTAAACTCACCGGATTAGCGAGCCAAGCAGACCAAAACGATGAGGATGATGCGAGGATCGACTTTCCTCAAGGCGAGCCGAGCATCCAGGCTTGGGAAGACGGCCAAACGGGCCAAGACCGAGCTGTCATACCCATTTTCTTGTCTGCTGGTTGAGGTTGACGGAGGGTTACACGGCGGTGGTTCGAGCGTGAAACCGATGAAGATAGGCGGTGGCAACTTGGGCGATGACTCACTGCGACTAGGTGGGGCTTCCGGCGACGTGCGGCGGCTCTGAACAATAGCTGGACGGAGGGCTGGAGGCTCGGGGTCGCGCGGACGAAGGCTGGAGGCGACGGGGGCGGTGTGACAACGAGCGGGTGCAGTGCATGGGTGACGCACACGAACAACGGTGGCGACGAGCTTCTCCGGCGAAGCTAGCGGCATCAAGCGGCGAAAGGGTGTCGTCCGGTTGGCTGGTCGCACGAGTAGCTCCTCCCCCCTCTCTCTCTCTCTTCCCAAGCTTGAAGATGATGTTGATTGGTGGCTTTTTGAGATTAAATCTCCACCCTCCACTTGTCAAGCTCTCATCACTTGGCTCCAACCACCATGACATGAGGTGAAGTCATCTTCCACTATCTCCTATCTCCCATAACCTTATTCCAATAGGTTCAATTTCATTTTCCGCCGAGGTATGAAATGTTGTACATTAATTTCTTCAAATCCATTCGATTCTCTTTCAATTGAACCAAATTGAAGTTCATAAAATTAATCCAATGTCACCACACTTCAATTAATATCTTCACTTTTCCATAGAACCAACTTAAGCCCCAAAAGCACGGCCAAGAGCGGGCCTACTAATTTCTCGAGCCAAATTAACCATACCTTGATTATTTTGCCGAAAAACTCGGCTTGCATGAAAAATCTTCCAAAAATGAGTCAATATTCCTAAAATGATTTGTGACACACACAGACTTCCAATTTCTGAATTCGATCTCAATTCCACGGTTAATTTCACTTTGGCATGATACTAGCGCGGCCCAACTTACCAGGTAGCCTTTAGAAATTTTCATGCATTTGACCTGTGGTTGATCATCTCAAGCCACAATGTACATCTTTGAAACATTGGCGACTTTCGGTTGTCGGGGTAATCTCAAGGTTTCAAATACGAACATGGGGTACCCAATCGAAAGAAAAGTCGGTCAAATGCCGATCGACAAGAATTGTGCGATCTGGTGGAATCATCCACACCTGATCACATGCCTTTGTCAAGTCAACCTATCTCCGATCTCTAATCAATTTTTAAATTGTACTGTAATGACCCTTGCAGATTAGCTCGGTCGAAAGATCGCTTCCTGGTCAAATTCTCGAGTCTGATGCATTAGAATTTCTTAACAGCTTCACCCGATAGGCTAGTTTTCACATGAGTAGCTGACTCAAGGAAAAGAACTATATGTGTGCCAACAAAATGCCCGTCTCAATTTATTGAAAATCGAATTGGAAAATCAAATCCAAAATGACAGCCTCACTGAGAACTTGGAGAATCTCATGTGGCAATGCCACACAGATCTGTTCAGATTAAATGGAGGTTCGATTCTTTATCTTTTTGGGTTAAATTCGAATTATCCATTTATTCATCCTCTCATCTGGAAGGAAGATGATTTCCCAGATCAACTCAAAACGTTATTATGGTACTTAATCAATAAGTACTTAATAGCCATTGAAATTCCAACCAGAAGATTCATTGCCAACCTCACCAGGATATTTTTACTCGGAAGAAATGTTGAGAAAGAAAGTAATAAGAATCTCTTAGACTTTCTTAATTGGTTCCACCATCCTATTCACTGGAAACATCTTTTGGAAAGAGAACTGAGAACCATGACCCCAAATCCTGAAGTCCATACCATCCTTTTTTCCAACGTCCATGGCATTTTTTCACAAATAATGGCCACATCATTAATGCCCCACAGGAAATATGAACCACATCCTATAAACCTCACTTGGACAGCCGAAAAGCTCGAATTCACAAATCTTATCCCAGATCTGTTAGATCTTGTGAACACCAGTACCGAGAACTTCAGAGAATCTTGTGCCAGGAAAACAAGACCATTCCCAAAAATATATGAAATAATGTACCCATTACGTGGGATCATTATGACCTAGCACCAGAAACTAAAGAAGCACTCAGGCAATACAGACAAGCTGCGTCATCTCAAGATCATGAAATGACAGGAGCAGATGACATTGTCCAATCTACCCAGGACCCCTATGCACGCTTTGGAGGTCCTCTTTCCCAGAATCCCTACGATCTAGGACCTTCGTCCTTATCCCAAAGCATGGACACATCCTTCTATGCACATCCATCAAATTGGCATCAGCCAAGCATTCCTACCGACACTGCAATACATGACAATACATATTGGGCTCGAGAAGAAGCATTCCACTGGGCTCATGAAGAAGCATCCTCATCAAGGCAGCTCAACCAGATTCTCTCACCAGAAAACCTTGAAGCACTTAAGCAAAAATACGATGAACATTGCATAGTAACAGTACACAGCTCGGATGACTCTGACTATGACTACAATGCTCGTGACGAACGGACCGTTGAGTCCGTACATTTTCACTGTAGCGGGTCACATTTCACTTTTATTGTAGCACTAGGCTAGGGAAAGTACTGTTCACAGTACAGTTACTGTTCATAGTATGCGAATAATTCCCTCCCGGAAGTTTCCGGTACCTTTGTTTGTTTCTAGACCCGCGAGCTTGGTCCTTGTTTTGTGGCTTTGTGACCTCTTATCATCTATAAAAGGCGATGAGGGTGTAATGTGTTGGGCAGAGTCCTTGGAAGTAAAGTGTGTGCTTTGTGAAAAACCTTTCCATGGCTTTGTAAATTTCTCTTCTTCTCCAGCCTGGTAAGATCCTCCAAGAAATGCAGTTTGGGTAGATTAGAAACGTTTCCATCCTGAAATCTTTGAGTGTCGACTCCTCCTTTAGGCCCTTTCATTTCTCGAAAAATATGGCGTTTTCTAAAAAATATTTCTTAAAAAGTCATTTTCTAAGAAAATATAATTATTTGTCAGTATTCGCCTAAAACTTGAAAATGAAATGGAAAATGTATTATGATGTTCGATAAAAAAAAAAGTCTTTTCCTCCATCTTTTTCAATAAGTTTTTATTTTATTTTTTAAAATCAAATTTTTTATTTTTTATTTTTAAAAGAATATATTTTTAAATTAGTTATTTTTTCTTTATCTTTTCTTTCATTTTATCTTCTTCTTTGGCTAGTTTAGCTCGCTGATCTAGCGAAGCTCGAGCTAGAGGCCTTGAGCCTCGCCAAATTGGTGAGCCAAGTAAGTGGCAGGCCTTCAAACTACTAGCTTGAGCCCTAGCTTACCGTCAATTGGGCAAGTCTTGAGCCTTAGCTGGCCACTCGCTTGGCTCATTGTTGAATGGGTGAGCCTCGAGCTTGCCGATTTGGTGAGCCGCAATTTTGTAGAGCTCGGCGAGCTTTGAGCTCACCTAAACCAAGATAGAAGTGAAAAAAGAAAAAAAAAAAGACTAATAATTAAAAATTCGATTTTTTTAAAAATGGAAAAAAATAAAAATAAAAGAAAGATGGAAAGGTTAAAATTGGGGTGAGATAAGAAAAACTGAGAGAGTAAAATTTTTTCTTCATCCTGGAAAGTGAAAAATATTAAACAAGTTTGATTAGAAATCTTTCTAAGCAGAATACTCCAATGTCAACTTTATATTTAAAAAAAAAAAAATCTTAGGCCTTGTGTTGGAACTGGAAATCCTAGAAAGCTGTTAGCTCACCAATGTTGTCCTACAGGTGCCGTTTATCACTAGCCCACTAGGTAATGTTTCATTAATTATGTCTACCCAATGCACTTCCTTGAAATTTATATTTCCAGACCAACCCCCCTAACTTGAAATGTATGTTCCTATAACCAATTGTCCGGATGAACCATTCCACGTCACAAGATGGAGCAAGTGAATATGCGTATTCATTACATTTTCCTCCAAATACATGTCGGCATTCCATTTTCTGTATGGATCATCTCTATAGCATTACGTCGCTAAACCAAAAGCAAGGAAAGAACGGGAATTAGCAAGCTCCTCTCTCTTTTCTAATCCTCCCTTTCTTCTTTTTTTGGAGTCAAGGACTTACGCGTGTACGGAGAGCTGTAATAAGTAGTTGTGCCGATGTCACTAATGGCCTCGGAGATGGTCACGAATACCATGGAGACAAGGAGGAGACTGAGGAGCAGTTGCTGCGACTGTTGCACATGAGTAATTTCTTTTAGGAAAAAGACCACCAAAAACTTCAATTTTTGCTCAAAGTGACAAATTTACTTAAAACATTTTTTTGTGACATGAAAAACCCTAAACTTGACTAACCTCGACATATTTACAAAAAAAAATTTCCATGACACAAAAAACCCTGAACTTATATTTGTTTGACACATTTATTCTAAATTATAGGGCATTTTAGTCTTTTACTTTTTAAATTTCTTCTTCTTCTTCTTCTTCTCTCTTCCCTCCGTCGGCCATGGTGGAGCTGGTGGAGGGAAGCCGAAGTCAAGCAAAGGTGAGGATCGCCCTTGCTGGTGTCAGGTGAGGGCAGCCCTTGGTTGGGTTGGGCGAGGGCCTCTCTCGCCAGATTTGGCGAGGGCACCCCTCACCCAACGCAAGCGAGGGACCCTCGCCTGGGCTCGCTAGGGCAGCCCTCGCTTGACTCCGACTTCCCTTCGCCAGCTCTACCATGGTCAATGGAGGGAAGAGAGAAGAAGGAAAAAAAAAAAAAGAAAAAGAAAAAACATAAAAAAAATAAGACAAAAATACTTTTAGTGGGGTAAATGTGTCACGGTTTGCAAATTTTGGGTTTTTGTGGTCTTTTCTCTTTCTTTTAATGTTATTTCCCATTCTCTTGATGAAGAAAGAATACTCATTTTCCAAATCTTATAGCTGGCTGAGAGGTGGAGATGACAACCCAATAAAGGAAACTCGAGGAAACTCTAGTACATTCCCTCAAGTGGGGCCATTCTTATCCTAATAAGGAGAATTAGGCACATGGAAAATCCCAGCTCAATAAATTATTAATCCACTGACCAATTACTAATACACTCATCGTATGCATGCATGTACCCATTATCAAATCTCGCTTGTCAATGTCAAAAAAAGAAGGTACGAAGATTATGATCCAACGGATAATGAAATTTTTTTTGGGTCAAAAACAAAGTTTTATTTATTTAGATCAAAACTAATGTAGAACCAGTGGCTCCCAAAAGTGGGGCATCATGACATAGTAAGGCCCAAAGGGCCGGAGGAGGATATAAAAGCCAATTGGGCGGTAACGTTTTTTTTTTTTCTATACTTGAGCACGGCCCAATCCGCTACTCCATTAGCAATTCTTTGACAGAAATGAAGGCCCACAAGTGGTAGATTTTATAGCAACTCTTTGCACTCTAACTAGAGACCACGTGCGTCCCAGTTGAAGTCTTCTACTTCTTTTGGAGATCGTATCGGGCTTTGGTAGTCGGACTCTACAAAAATAGCACCCATCTACATCTTCTTGACATACTTCAAAGCTTCTACTAGAGCTAGGGTTTCCAGTTGAGCGACTGAAGCCACTCCAACTATTCTAGTAAAACCATTGATGAGGCAACCAGAGGAGTCGCGAATGATGCCGGATATAGCTCCTTCGATGTTGATCTTCATTGTCCCTGTCTCTAGAGCTACCCATATTTGAGGTATGTCATTTTCCTCTAATTTTCTTGCTTGAGGGTGTTGACAGACCCATTTCTCATAGCTTCTTTGCTGAAATCGATCCAGATCTACTATGTTGCAGGCATTCGACTTCCTTCCTCGAAAAATAAGGTTATTTCGCGCTTTCCAAATTTGCCAGATGATGTTTGAAATCACTTCCAAGGATGGTAAGTGAGTGTTTTTCCTTATAAAAAACGTCAACTACGCATCAATTCGGGTAACCTCTTGTATACTTATATGAATTTTTACTTTCGGATTGTTCCATACTTGTGTAGTCCACGGGCAGAGGAGGAAGATGTGCTCGGCTGTTTCCACCCTTTCTTGGCAAAGGTTGCAAACAGGGTTAAGTAAGATCTTTCTTTTCCATAAATTATCCTTAGATGGGATGGCGTTTTGGCAGACATTCCAGATAAATAATTTAACTTTAGGGCTGATCTTCATGTTCCATATAGCAGTCCATAGTGTTCTTGGTGCTTGGTAGGAAGAAGAAGGGTGTTAAGTTGCTACCTTGGTTGTCGTATGTTCTCTTGATGTGTTGTAGCCATTTTTTTACTGTAAATGACCCATTCTTTGTCCCTGTCCATACCAATTCATCATTTGAAATCAACCTATTGATTGGAATTGCAAGGATCTCCTGGGCAGTCTGTTCATCAAAGAGATTATTTATAAGTTGCTCATTCCATTGTTTCGTTGCAAAGTTCATCAATTCGGAAACTTTTTGTAGATCATTTATGTTTGCCAGCCCCCCAATCGATCCTCTCTTTAGCCATTTGTCTGTTCTGATGTAGATTTTTTGTCCATTTCCAATTGACCACCTCACTGAGTTTGATATGACCTCTCTTCCTATAAGCAGACTTCACCATCCCCATGAAGGCTTGGCTCATTTCTCAGCATGCCAAAAGTCTTTTTGATAGAAATAGAGTCCTTTGAGTAGTTTGCTCCATAACGCATCTGGATTTTTAACCAATCTCCAAGCTTATTTATCCAAGAGGGCCTTGTTTACAATAAGTAGATCCTTGAAACCCATTCCTCCCCTATTTTTCCTGGATTTCATAATTTCTCATTTCTTCCAATGCAAACCAGTTCTTGTTTCACTGTTTTTCCACTAGAAGTTGGCTATTTTCTTCTCAATTGCTTTACAAACTAATACTGGGATTTTAAAAACTAACATAGCATATTGTGGTAATGCCTGCACCACTAATTTGAAGAAGATCTCCTTGCCTACCTTTGATATAATTTATTCATTTCAGCTTTCCAATTTCACGTTTGCCCTTTCCAAAATCCATGCAAACATCTGTCTCTTTGAGGCTCCCCAATCAGAGGGGATTCCTAGGTATTTTCCTGTCCGATTTGGAACTCTCAATTCTCTAGCCATATTATCCCTTAATACTTGAGGGCAAGCTTTATTGAAAAAAAAAATACCTAATTTGTTTAAATTTACTACTTGTCCTAAGGCATAACGGTATTGATTTAGCACAGTTAAGACATTTTGACATTCTTGTATGGACCCATCTAGAAAAAATATAGAGTCATCCACAAATAATAAATGGGTCAAGGTGCCTATTTAACTTGATTCATTTTATACTCCCGTCATTTAGAGCTTTTTCCATTAAAGAAGACAAACAATTTGCCACCAAGATAAAGAGATAGGGTAATAATGAGTCCCCTTGTCTAATACCTTTGGAAGGGTTAAAATAAGGAAGGGGTTCCATTGAATTTGATGCTGAAAGAGACTGTTGTAACACATTGCATAATCCACTTAACCCATTTTTCGTAGAAACCCATTTTCAGTAAGCATCCTTCTAGGAAATCTCATTCTATTCTATCATAGGCTTTCTGCATGTTTAATTTCAGCACCTCTTGGAAATTTTTTTTCCTTGTCCTCATTCGCAGCTAGTGTAGCACCTCTTGTACAATATATATTATCATGGATCTGTCTTCCACTAACAAAGGCACTTTGTTCCCTTGAAATTAGCACTGGCAACCATTTTTTAAGTCTTTTTGCCATAATCTTAGATATAATCTTGTATGTGAAGTTGCAAAGGCTAATAGGGCGAAATTGGTCAAGTTTTTCTAGATTGGGTATCTTCAAAATTAGGGTTATATGGGTTCTATTAAGGGCTGGTTCCAATTCCCTTGACTGAAAATAACCCCAACTTCTTCAAAAATGTCCCTACCGATTATATCCCAATGGTGTTGAAAGAAAATCTCATTTAAGCCATTTGGACTAGGAGCTTTTTGTGCACCAAGTTGAAAAACAACATCATGAACTTCTTCCAAAGTTACTTCCGCCACCAGTCATTCATTTATATCATTCCCAACTATTGTGGGGCATTGATCCAATACCGGTTGACAATTCCTGAGCCCTATTGAAGTGTACACATCTTTGAAGAAAGAAATTGTGAGGTTTTGAAGTTGTTGCGTATCCCTTATCCAATGCTCAAATGAATTATTCAGCATAGTAATTCTGTTTTTTAGTCTCCTCTAGATAGTAGCTGTATGAAAATATTTCGTATTTTTATCTCCCCACCTTAGCCAATTGACTCAAGATCTTAACCCCATAACATCTCCTCTCTTCTCCATAAGGTTTCAATTTCCTCCTTTAAGAGCCACTCCCTACTAGATTCTTGAGTTTGGCTTACACAATTTGTTAGGGTTTGTAACTCCTACTTGAGATGGACAACAAATTCACACGGGGAGAAGTGGATGAGAAATGCATTCCTTAATTCCCATTCATCAACTAAGCCGAAAAATACGAAGGGACTCATGAATTAATAAATCGTTGTGCTAATACAATCATAGATCTTGTCCACGCAAAAAATTATGATATTCTACAATTAAAAACCAATGGATATGAGCATGACGCGTCCATAAAGATTATTGGCTCTCCAATAACATCTCATTCTTCTCCTTCTTCTTCTCCTTCTCCTTCTCCTTCTTCTTTTCTCCTCCTCCTCCTCCTCCTGCCTTCTGCTGTTCGGGATTCATTGAACTCTGGAAATTGAACGTCTAGGGGCTTTTTTGTAGAAAGAACGACTAATAGTGCACTAGCGTACGCTTGTCACTGACTTCTCTAGAAGATTTGCTAATGGATTCATGCGAATTATGAGGGGCAACACAGCCGGACATGACGTATTTGTATATAGAGATAAACGTGAATTCCCACTTTTTTGCTTGCTTGAGCTTTGATTTTCATGTTCATTGCTGAATGTAAGAAGACATTGTAACCCCATGTCGTCGCCTGCAATGACGAAGAAGATATGAACAGGTTGCTCGGAGGAAGCTGTCACGAGTCATTGCCGTAGCATTCCCTCTCTAAACCCGCAGCAAGAATAAACGGGATTTAGCAAGCTCCTCTCTCTTTCTGATCCTCCCTCTTTTTTTTTTTGCTTTTTCCTCTAGGTCAAGGACTTATGCGTGTACGAAAGCTGTAATAAGCGGCCATGCTGACGCCGCCAGCGGCACCAGAGACGGTCGACAAGATCTCGGAGGCGAGGAGGAGGCTGAGGAGCAGTTGCTGCTGCTGCGCAGAAGGCACTATTTTAGATCAAGAACAATGCCTTCTTGCCCGATCTTTGCAGCGGGGTGTCGGGCCGAGAAGACAGACCAATAAAGAAAGCCCTAGTACATTCCCAATGGTGGGGCCCGTTCTCTCCTAATGACGTCACTCCCTTAGTTGACTCCTCGTTGGACTTATAGCTAGATTGTCCTTTATCCAAATAGTTCTGTCATCCTGATGACGTCACTCCCTTAGTTGACGCCCTCGTTGGACTTTTAGCTAGATTATCCTTTATCCAAATAGTTCTGTCCACGTTGAAAATGCAGGAACAGAGGCTCTGGTCCCACGGAGAGAAGCGGATGAGAGATGCTTCCCTTTATTCCCTTTGTCAAACGAGGCTGGAGAAAAAATGTAGGCACCCCTGAATTAACTAATAAATCGTGGTCCTAATACGGTCACACCCTGAATTCAGATAGGATAATGACATGACTGTCCACCCCTCAAAGGACGCAACTTCGAACCACCGAAATTTAACTCTCAAAATCCCGGTCAATAATGCTCTCCCTCTACGACTTAAAAACACGAAAAATGAATGGAATAAACAATCACAACCCAGTGAATAGTGTATATATCTTTTAAGTAGATTAAACAATTACTTTGCATGTATAAAATACGTATCGAATCATATATGCATTTTTTCATTTCAACAAAGCTTTGTAGAAGTCAAATATACTCATCTACTCAACAATATTAAAACAATAGCGTCAATCGTCCAATCCATTGATAAATCTTGATAATTTACATATCAATGGTTTATTCTATTGCACGTTGATAATCCATTTCATCGACCAATTTATTGTTCAATATCAAATCATGATCACGACATAACATATGGTGATAAGGCAATCAAAATTCCTCATTAATAAAGTTCCACTTACAAAGCTAGCGATTCAACCTAGAAAAATATCCTAAACGGTATGCATTCGCACAAACCCCTCACCAAATTCATAGTTATATTGAGCATAAAACAACCATCCTCTAATACCAGAAATCCAAATTTAAAATATGTCTCATAAATCAAGCAAATAAATTTTTACAATGCAGCCCATCCGCCACTTCTCAATCATTTCTTAAATCATTTATAAACCCTATCATAAACTAGTTGCAAAGGTTTTACAAATATAAATTATTTTATAATAACTTGCATAGCACGATTTCTAAAAATTTGTAAACAACCAAAGAGTGGTAAATGCTCGATTTGTTTTTTATGCAACAAAACATGCCATTATCCGTAGCATTTTCCAAATATAAGTTTTACAAATTCAAGGGAGATGATACCACTCATCTGGGAATCACGTAACTAAATGAGCCGACAATCTCGCAATCAACAAGAACAAGCGTTAAACTCAACAAAACTCTACATGAATTATGAAATAGCTAAAAGCACACGAAACTCAATCTCGAAACCCTAAAATTTCGCTCAAACAAAACTATTGCTTCAAATCAACCTTCATCAAATCCCATGGCTCTACAATGACATAATCCCCTCCAAAATTCTGAATTTAAGCCATAAATTTGAAAACTATCTCGATCGACAAATGAGAGGCGCAAATACTTATTGAGTGTTGCCTTACATAGTTGAATTTACTTGACGAGACCTATCATGGATGCAAAAAGCCCTTTCTCTTTTCCTGATTCCTCTTTCTTTCTTCTTTTTTTGGCTCCTTTCCTTTAGCTCTCGGTCTTTTATTTAGACTAGCCTCCTTTTTTCTGCTGTTGCTGACTTTTCAACCCATTTTCTCTTTTTTTGCATGTCTTTCCTCGCTGTCACTGTTCAATAGACGAACCCCTCCTTCCTTTTATGCGGCTCTCAGTCGTTTTCTTTTCTTTTTCTTTTTTTTACTCTTTGACTGCTCAACTCCCAGTCCTCCTCAGCTATTACAAATACAATCATTAATATTGTCAACACGAAAATTAAGATATTTTATAGCTAAAAACTAATGGATATAAAAATGACACGTCGATAAAAATTGTCAGCTTTCCAATAATATCTTCTTTTACTTTTTTTTTATTTGTGATTCACCCAATTTAATAAGGTTACTCAATAAAGACTTTTTAAATATGTAAACCTACCGTTTCAGATTCATCGAACTTCGGAAATTGAACATCTAGAAGCTCCTTTGCAAAAGGAACAACCAATAATGCAATAGCATGCTCCTATTAGGACTTCCGTAGAAAATTTGCTTACGGACATGCCGAAACCCTAGCTTGTCATTTCACTTCCACAACACAAACACATGACTAGAAGTTCCTCTTAGCGGGATTTGGCTTGGTAAGACGTGTTTTGTATACGGAGATAGACGTGAATTCCCACTTTCGACAACCAGCGCTGTGTAGCTCTCTTACGTTTTAGTCCTTCCTGCTCCGACCCGCCCATGCAGGGGGAGAGAGAGCGAGGGAATAAACAGTTGGTACAACAATTGGCATAGGAGTACCTTCTGTTGGATAAACAGTTGGTCCTCTAGGTATGGCGGCAATCAAAGGTTCTGTGACTTCAGCGCTTTTGATTGTTTGATCGCTTCCCTAATGACTTAGTAATCATTAAACAAGTTGGCTTGATTTGTTAGCAACCACCTTGTCCTCATCCAATTGGACAGAGTGATGTCCTTTTTGCTTCTACTTTCTGAAGTTTAGCGGCCTAAGCAGAATAGATAAGCCTATAGAATATTCCAAGCTGGGCTTTATGTTTTACGAAAAATTCTTGGACCGACCGTCAGAACTGGATATCCTAGAAACCTGTCAACTCACCGATGTTGTCCTGCAGGCGCTGTTTGTCACCAGTCCACATGACAAAAGTTCATCTACTATGTGTACCCCGTGCACTACCTTTGAAATTTATATTTCCACAATAATGCTTTGCCCCTAGAAATGTATGTTCCCATAACCAATTTGCCTGGGTAAAGCATTCCATATTGCAAGGCAAAGAAATTGACTATACATATTCCTCCACACATACATATCATCATTCCATTCTAATTATAAAATTCCTCAATCTTATGAATTTGGTAATCACTTTGGAGTTGAATAGGGAGACCCGGAGATAGCTTTTTATTTCAACGGAGGAAATGTCATGGACAAAAACAATAACAATTACAGTTATTCACATGAGTAGATAGTGAATGCAATTGATATAAGACTGCATAATTGAGTTCTACTAATTTGTTGCTGGCAAAGTTGATACTTCAGATGCACAATCGCATCTCTCCAGAATCAAACCCTACACGTACACAAAAGATGACATTAAAAAAAATCTGCGTTGCTGCCGAAGTGGCTGTGCACCCAACCACACCAACACCCAAACCCCTCAAACGTCAAAAGCCACTGTAGCATCGTCTCCTCCAACCCCCCCCCCCCCCCCGCCCTTCTCTCTCTCTGCATTTCAATCTGAACAGGGCCACTGAAGAAGAAGAAGAAGAAGAAGAAGAATCATTCCTTACACTTGGAATTTGATATCGATGGAATCCGCGAATGGCTTAGCGATAGCATTGAACGCGTCCTCGGACAGGACCAACGCGGCGCCGGTCACGGACTGCTTGTACGCCGCTGCCGAGGAATCCGCCGAGAAGGCGTTGTCGATGATCTTGACCTCAATTGGGAGGTCGCTCGCGCAGTTGGAAGGGACGGACTGAGACGCACCGACGCACCACACCGCGTACACGCGGCCACAGGCCGCCCCGTTGTCCCACAGCTCGCCGCCCGCCGCTGCGAACATGTTGCTCGGAGGAAGCTGGGACGGGTCATCTCTGTAGCATTCCGTCGCTAAACCAACAGCAAGAAAAGAACGGGATTTAGCAAGCTCCTCTCTCTTTTCTAATCCTCCCTTCTTCTTTTTCCGGGGTCAAGGACTTACGCGTGTACGGAGAGCTGTAATAAGCAGCCGTGCCGACGTCGCCGGCGGCCCAGGAGACGGTCGCGAATACCACGGAGGCGAGGAGGAGGCCGAGGAGCAGCTGCTGCGGCTGCTGCTGCACAGGAGACATTTTCTTTTAATGCCCCCTCCCCTTTTCTCAATAAAGAAAGAGTACTCTTTTTCCAAATCTTTATAGCAGGTTGACGGCTAGAGACGACAGCCCAGTAGAGGAAACTCCGAGAAAACTCTAGTACGTTCCTCAAGTGGGGCCGTTCTTATCCTGAGGGGAATAATTTAGGCAGATGGAATATCCCAGCTCAATGATTTATTAATCCACTAACAAAGTACTTATCCACTGAGTCACTGACCAAAAAAAGAGTACTTATCCATTCATTGTATACATGCGTAGACCCTTTATTAATTTTCTCCTGTCAATGTCAAAAAATGAAGGTACGAACATTCTGATCCAACGGACAACGAATTCACACGGGGACAGGCGGATGAGAAATGCGTTCCTTAATTCCCCTTCACAAACTAAGCCGAAAGATATGATGGGATGCCTGAATTAATGAATTGTTGTGCTTACACGATCATAGATCTTGTCCACACAAAAAATTATGATACTCTACGTCTAAAAATCAATGGATATGAGCACGATGCGTCGATAAAGATTATCAACTCTCCTATAGCATCTCCTTTTTTTTCTTTCTTTTTTTCCTTTTTTTTTTAATGATTCACACAATTTAATAAGCAAAAGGACTCTTTAAATATATGCTATCTGCTGCTTGGGATTCATCAAACTCTAGAAATTGAACGTCTAGGGGCTCTTTTGCAGAAGGAACGACTAATGGTGCACTAGCGTGCGCCCGTCACTGACTTCTCTGGAAGATTTGCTAATGGATTCGTGCGAATTATGAGAGAGAACACAGCCAGACATGACGTATTTGTATATAGAGACAAACGTGAATTCCCAACTTTTTAACAACCACCGCCCCGTGAGGCTCACTTACATTTTAGTCCTCCCTGCTCCGACCCACCCAAGTGGAAAAGCACCTTTCTTTCGGTCGGGACAGAAGAAAACACACCTTCGGGAGCAACAAGATTTGTTAAGCTAGTATGACCATGATTTACCAGCGTCGTACCTTTGATCCCAAGCAGCCCGAAAGAATTCGGATTCACTAGAAACACGTCTTGGTGGTGGATACCGGGAGATTACTATTGGAAATTTCCTATAATATGGGCTTACATTAATTATTTAATTTTTTATTTTAAATAATCGGGTTAATGGATATTCCAATATTTGTCGAACCCTACAGTGATCTGATTGAATTGGGTATTGGCATCTATTGATAACGGGCCTGGTTGAGTAGCAAAGTGTAGGTAATTGTGTTTGACTGAAGCTTGTAATGGGAATGACCTAATTGACACGCTGTTGATTAGGGTTTGCTAGGTTCAGCGTATAAAAAGGTAAGTTATACCTATCAGTTGCTTTAATCCCATTGAAAGCTGCTATATCGAAATAGCTCATAGAAAGGAAGATCTGGCATTCCAATAGATTCCTGATTATTAAGGTGATCTACTTTTCTTCAAGCAAAGCAATGGCTCAAAAATATACACTTTAATTCCGCTGTATTTATTGATCGGTGTTTTACAATCATACATGATTGATTAGTTGTTTATGTGAATAAATTTTTTACAATCATGTATGGATCTGTTTTTCATGATTGATTAATTGTTTATGTGAATAAATTTTATACAATTACTACTCCTTCATATGCTGTCCTCGGAACGCAATCCTAGAACATGGGAGAAAGCATCATAACATTGTGTGAGTAAGAGAGAAAGAAAGTATCCAACTGCAGAAACATTAATACAAGCAAGGACAATGCGAAAGAGTGCCATTATAAGCCCTCTACCATGAGCATAGCATGAATAATCAGTGATAAATTTACAACTAGATGAGATACATGCAAAACTTGCAAAGTAACTGCAGAGGACTGAAATGATCCACTTGCATTCTGACCAAAATTATAAGTTCTAAACACTTCAGGCCGAATAAATTGTCAACTTTTTGTGGTTCTCCCGTAGCCTCGACCAGTCATCTAAGAAAGTTAGCGTCGTCAAAGAAAATTGAGGGAGACACAAGGTATAAACATGTGATTTAAAACCGACATATATCAAACCATAAGGATATGCCTTAGACCACTCTGGGGATAATTCATTCCATGTGGATCTGGTCATCCATCCCAGTCCAGGAAAGAAATCAGATCGGTAAAGGATTTCTGCAAAGATAAATCAACGAAGCTTCAAACTTGAATCCATGGTAAAATAAACTATAGCATCATAAAAGTACTCTCTCTCTCTCTCTCTCTCTCTCTCTCTCTCTCTCTCTCATTCTCATTTTCATTAACTATAGCATCATAAAGGTACTTCGTAGTCATTGCTCACAAGCTCCTCCTTCCGAAAGGACAGAAGCATAGGGAACACATATACATTGTTGAAATATAATATGCGGAAATGACATAATCTTGCAATTTACGTCAACACAAAATCACTAGGGAAATAAACGAGAAATAATAAAGATACTATGAATTTACGTAGTTCAATTCAAGTATCAATACCTACATCCACGGGAGAGCCAGCAGCAAATAATCCACTATAATCAGATAATCAAATATTATAATTGACACGCTCGAGTGTTTCCTACACTTAAATTTAACCCAAAATCTAAAGTATTTATAAATAAATAATTCACTTGGACATAAACTTACTATACAAAATTACCGCATATTCAAGCTTAAAATAAAACGCTCTACGCCAAATTCAAGAACTCCAGCGTTCATCTTTGGTCTGCATACGTATGGATTCACGTTTTTGTTCATTTTTTGTTCAAAGCTACGTGGGGCGTCGCTCTTCTCCTGGACCTGCGGCTCTTGCCTTTTTTATTTTTTATTTTTTTTTCCGTCACGTTTCTTTCGTCTCGCAGCGCTCTCCAGCTTTTCTTTTTGTGGCTCCACTCTTAGGCGGCGTGGACGTGCAAAAGGCTTCACGTCCCTTTTGGCTTTTAGGCCCCGTTTGGCTCAGCCTTCCCAAGGGGCTTTGAGCCCCCAAAGCTCCTTGGGAAAAAATTAACCCTGTTTGGTTCAGCATTTGAAGGCTCCTTGCCAAAATGCTTGCTTGTAAAATGCTGAAAGCCCAAAGCTGGTGGGGACCGGCTTTTGGCATTTCAGCATTTTCGGGATGCTGGTGGGAGGGTTAATGAATTTTTGCTTATTGCCCATTTTGCCCTCAAAATTTTATTAAAAGTCCCATTTTATCCCATACAAAACATAACCCTACCTTTCTCGACTGCTCTTTTCTTCTTCGCACGTCCGCTCTCGCTAATTCTCGCAGCATCGCCTCCACTCTCGCAACCAGTCGTCCTCGTCTCTCTCTCTCCCCCAAGGCGCTGCACGGGTTCGCTGATCACAAGGCCGATGCCCTCTCGGTTCGATCCCCGGGTGAGTGGACCTCCTTGAGAAGAAGCCTTCCCTTGTGGAATGCGATTCTGCTAAGTTGATTTCTCCTATCGTCTCTCTCTGCGTTGTTGCCTCCGGAAGAGCAAGAGATCATTCGATTTCATCCCTCGCTCTGGGTTTGATCCCTAGGGTTTCTCGGGTCCCCAAATCAACTCTCTCTCTCTGGTTTTCTAGATCTGCTGGATTTTTCCTTTGCAATCTCATTTCGGTTTCTCTACACACACACACACACTCTCTCTCTCTCTCTCTCTCTCTCGCTCTCTCTCTCTCTCTCTCTCTCTCTCTCTCTCTCTCTCTCTCTCTCTCTCTCTCTCTCTCTCTCTTCGGTTGCCACTCCGCAATGGCGATCCCTCTCTCTTTTCTCCCCCTATTCTTGTTTGTCCGTCCGGGTGTTTGTTCAATTTCGATTCGTGGGTATGATTCTGTTTTCCTGGTGTTGTCGTTCTTGCCCCTCCCCGCTTCGCTGGGTATTTAATGTTTTCTTGTTTTCGCCTGATGTGGAAGAGAGAGAGAGAGACCTAGGTCTTGACTTCGATAGCGTGTTTTCTTGATTGACAGGATTTAGAGCCGCATCCGTGGGGACGCTAAAGCAAAGGGGAGGAAGAAGAAAGCAGCAGCAGACCAGGTGCAAGCTCTGTGCTTTTTTGACTTGTTCAGAGTTTTTTTTTCTTGTCTGTGTGTTTTGGGGAAGGAGGGTTTTTGTTTCCCCCCCTCTTTGCATGCATGCGTTTCGGTGGTTTATGTGATGGTGGGTGTGTTTCGGG
This sequence comes from Eucalyptus camaldulensis, assembly GCA_019915185.1. Lineage (NCBI taxonomy): Eukaryota > Viridiplantae > Streptophyta > Magnoliopsida > Myrtales > Myrtaceae > Eucalyptus > Eucalyptus camaldulensis. Next base: position 34,915,372 of record JAHSVA010000001.1, read on the forward strand.
ATTGGATCAGTGGTGTAGGTCTTTTTAGAAATTTTTCTGAGTGGGAAACTGTTTTCCGAGTGGCGAGTTCGATTATGCCGGCATTGGGTGTTTGTGCGGCATGGCTTGATATGGGGCCATATGATTGCTGATCGGCTTTATCAGATTTGGCGTGATGAGAGGGGGAAATTTTGGCACTACAATTTTACTTGTGCAGTTGTGATTGATTGTGCTGATTCTGTGAATTACTTTTTGAAGAATTTGCGGACTTTTGACCAAAGAAATTGTAACAGGGTCCTACTATGAATTAAGATGTTTATGGCAATTCCAAAGTAAAGTTAGTTTTGCCACTGAAATAATGGTAATTGGAGCTGACAGATTCTCCTTTTTAAGGCAAAATATGTGATATCATCAATACTTTCAGCATGATCATGCCTCTTAAACATGTTGCTGTAACAGGTCTGCCATATGAATGCACTGTAAGAACAGCTTTGGGCAAGTAAATTATAGTATCTATTCAGTAATTATGTGAAAGTCTCTATATACTCTTGTCTAGGTAAAGTAATGTCTCTAAGTGAACTATTTCCTAGGTAGTTCTTTTATTTGTTTGGGGAGGGCATAGGAATTTCAAGGTTGCAGTCTTGACATGCCAGTTTAACTGGTACTTTATTAAAATATATCAAGCACGTTTCAAGTGAAAGGAATTTGCACAATTCGATATAATCCAAAGTTAGAGCACCCATGAAAGGTAATGTGTCCTATTCCCTACGGTTCAAAAAGTTAAAGTGTGTTATCTACTTTAGGGAAACAGAATAGGGTGAGAGCCGCAATATTCTCTGTTTTGGTTTGCAAGATGATATATGGTCATAAAAAAACACCTACCTATTTGACACCCACGTCTTGGTTTCATTTTGCCCGAATTACAGGAGGGATAACTTAGAAACAATAACGAAATGCTCAACATGACTCCTTGATGGTTTAATTTGTTGTTGTAATTAAAGCAAATGAATAAACAAATGAAAAACTCCACGTATGTGTATCTTATGATTATCTTATATGGCAATTGTTCTGCTTGAGATAGTAAGTGCGTAAGATATATTAAGCAACAAACTCCATGTATGTGTATCGGGGAAGATCAATTGAGGTGGATTCAGCTCATGCGAGATATATAGTTCCTCCACATTGACATCCTACTTTGTTTTTAAGTATAATGTTTTTGTGTGTCCTTAATTTTTCTCAATGTTAGTTTTCTTTTATTTAAGTGAATATCTAGTTTTTTAATAAGAGAGGGCTTGAGTGGTTGATATTGTTTGTTTGTGTCTCTTAAATTTGTTCTTTACTAGTAAATGAGTTCATCAAAGGAAAATGCATTTTGGAGCTCGGAAGATGTAGAAATCTTTTGTAAGTTATGCATCGAACAAATTGAAAAAGGCAATCGTCCTGCAAACAACAAAAGAGATTGATAGACAGTCATAATTAGTAAGTTTGAGGAGCTAACGGGCAAAAAGTATGATAAACATAAAATGAATAGTAAGTGGGATAACCTCAAGGAAGATTGGAAAAGATGGAAGTCATTGCTTTACAATGAAACTAGTTTAGGATGGGATTCAAGGAAGAAAACCACTGATGCGAGTGACAAATGGTGGGAGAGTAAAATTCAGGTTTTCCTCACTTCTTTTTTTACTTTCATGTTAAGCTCACTTTTAATAATATAACTTATGCAAATGCTTCATGACAACAGGCTAATCCAAAGTTTAAGGCTTTTAGAATGAAAGGCATACATTCTGATCTTGAAGTAAAGGTAGATATGATGTTTAGAGATACAGTTGCTACTGGAGGAATCACATGGAATCCTGCACAAGGTTTATGTGTTGATAATGATATGGAGACCACACAACCTGGTATCGATGATATTGTAGGGTCTACTGATGAAAACTTTGAGGATCATGTGGATGAAACCGTTGTTGAACCAACTGGAACTCAAACTCATAAGAGAGCCGCACAGACTTCAAAGATGCAAGTTCGAGGAAAAAAAAGATAAGAAATTGAACACAAGAGAGGAGGTCGAAACACAGATTAACAGGCTGCTTACAGTTGTTGAGAGTAAGAGCACTACTAGTGTTGCATCCAAAACAACCAATTTAGTCAGTCCTTATGAGGATCTCATAGAGATATTGGATTCCATTCCTGAGATTGTGGAAGACGAAGACTTGTACTTTTTTGTAATTTCTCATTTAAAGGAAAAGATAGACAATAGGCAAGTTTTCATGAGCTTAAAGGAGAATGCAAAGAAAGTAAAGTATCTCAAATATGAGTCGATAAAATAATCAAGTCTTCGTGGATAGGATGTTAGCATCTTATTGTTTTAATATTTAAAGTTTAGTCATTCCACTTTGTTTCTATCTATGGATCTTTATTTGCAGTTATTGTGAACCTAATTTCAATTAATGTTTGATGTTAGAATAGTTTTCATTTGGTGTTCTCTTAATGTGATAGTTTGCATATATGTGATGGTTAATATATTATTTTTCTTTATATTTTGTTACTTGAAGCAGTTATGGATGATTCACATACAAAGGAAAATCATAAGCAAGAAGAAAATGAATTACGTGATCTTATCTCGGTCACTGAATCCGCAATTCTTTATCAAGCGACCAATCTTTGCAAACAACCTTGCATGACATCAACATATACGGGTTATGTATGGTTAAAAGAGTTGATTAGCGAAAATGCTAATCCGATAAGGTGCTACAATATGTTTAGAATGCATAAGATTGTATTTAACAATTTAACGCATGATTTAGTAACACGTTATGGCCTTCGAGGATCTAGGAATACCGATGTTAGAGAAATGGTTGGTATGTTTCTTCATGTTCCAGGACATGGTATAGGTGATAGATTAGCACAAGAGCGTTTTCAATGCTTCAGAGAAACCATCAGTAGACACTTCAGCTTAGTTTTAGATAAAGTATGTGATATGGGAAAAGATTTGATCCAACCAACTGATCCACAATATATAAAAGTTCCAGAAAATATCAAGAAAGATCGACGATTTTATCTATATTTTAAGGATTGCATTTGAGCTATTGACGGTACACATATTCCAGCGGTTATACCTGCGTTTGATCAAATTCGTTTTATTGGTCGAAAAGGAACAACAACTCAAAACGTATTAGCCATATGTAATTTTAATATGGAATTTGTCTATGTTTGGGCCGGTTGGGAGGGACAAGCTCATGATACCCATATCTTTTATGAAGCTATTGGAAGACGTGATGCACATTTTCCCCATCCTCCTCCAGGTATGTTATTCAATAGTTTAGATACATTCATAAATCTAATTGGCATATGTTGATTAAATTTACAATATATTTATATAGGTAAATATTACTTAGTAGATGCTAGATATCCAAATCCGACTGGTTATTTGGGGCCATATAAAGAAGTTAGATATCATTTGCCAGAGTTTCGAGGAGGTCCTTCACCTACGGGATATCGAGAAGTGTTCAACCGTGTCCATTCCTCGTTACGCTTGGCAATTGAGTGAGCCTTTGGTGTATTAAAACAGAAGTGAGGGATTTTAACTCATATGCCAAGTTATCCATATAAAAAGCAAGTGCAAATTGTGGTAGCGGCAATGACTTTGCACAATTATATACGGAGAAATAACGTGACTGATACGGATTTTGAACAAGCAAAATTGGATCTCAATTATGAATATTCAGTTGACCATGAGGATGCAAATGAAGGAGTGGGTGCTTCAAATCCGTATGCATCTTCAGACATGGCACATTTACGTGATGAAATAGCCATAAGTTTACAAAATCATTGAGGTTTGTAATATTAAGTATAACGTATTTCTTTTTTCCGGACATATATGACCATGTGTACTATCATGAAATGACTCTTTCTAGTCAAATTTGTATGAGAGGAACTTTGTTTTATTTTTCTTAATGATGACCTCCATTTTTATATGCAATGCTTATTCAAAAAAATTAGCATCCACAATCAGTTGCTTCATCGTCCACCAAATAAGTTCATCTTTTTTTTTTCTATATCATTTTTATCTTTTAACAATTAATAACCCAACTTTTTATCAACACACTAAGGCTGCGTTTGGGAGTGGCATTTGCAAGCCACTTTGAACCCTCAAAGCCCTTTGGGCTAATTTGTGGGTGTTTGGTAAAAATTTCCAAACCCCATTTGGGGAATGCCAAGCATTCCCAAGGCTGAAAGCCCAAGGCAGGTGGGGGGCTGCCTTGGGCTTTCAGCCTTCTCGGCATGCTGAGCTGAGCTTAAATAAAAAAACTTCCTTCCCAAATTGTCCCCGTTGATTTTTCGTTTTTCCCTTTTTACCCTGACTATTCATCTTCTTCTTCTTTCTTCTTTGCGAGCGGTTGCCGACGAAGGGCACGCAATCGCCGGCGACCGTCGCGCCGCCGCACCACAATCTCCGCCGCACCACAATCTCCGCCGCGGCCGCGCGACCCTTCGGCGAGGGTCGCGTGACCCCTCTCGAGAGGTCGCCGCGAAGGTCGCGACCGCGACCCATTTGGTCGCAGATCTGGTCGTCGGCCGCGACCTTCGCGGAGGTCACGACGCAGATCTGGTAGCGACCAGATCTGTGTCGCCAGCCATGCTTCAGGCGACCTCCGCGGAGGTCGCGACCTTTGCGCGACCCATCTAGTCGCAGATCTGGTCGCGACCACGCCGGCCGCAACATTCACGCGCGACCAGATGGGTCGCCGGCGACCTCTACGGCGCGGTGGGTCGCTGGCCCAGATCCGGGGTCGCCGGAGGTCGCCGGGGGTCGCCGCCGGCCACCGGATGCCGCCTACCCTTGCTGGTTTTCATTTTTTTATTTTTTTATTTTTCTTTTGATAAATTTTTTTTTCACAAAAGTCCTTTGTCTCCCAAACACTATTTTACTCAAAGCTACTTCACAAAGGGCTTTTAAATTGCAATTTACCAAACACAGTTTGCATTTTGGAAAACACATTTAACTCAAAGGCCTTTGCATTTTTGTAAAGACTTTCCTCAAAAGTCTTCCCAAACGCACCCTAAAATGATCATTAATTAACGAAAATGATTAATACTGTAATAATTAAAAATATATATATTCAAAGTTGAAAACAAACCTAAAAGAACCCCAGGCCAAAAGTTGATTAATCTATAATCAAATTCTTTTAATATAATTTTTAAATAAATTTACTAATATGTATCTTTTACATTACTCTCAATATGAAAATGTAAAATGTTATATAGTCATTATTTCTTTTTTACAATTTTTAAAATATTAAAAGTAAAAATTTTAATTTGGTCACACCAAAGAGTTTTTCAGTATATATTTACCAAACCGTCTTGCATTTCCCCAAAGCACTTTCCAGTTATAGTTTACCAAACAGTCTTGCATTCCCTCAAAGCTCTTTGAGCTAAAGACATTTGCATTTTGGAAAAGCCTTTTCCCAAATGCTGAACCAAACGGGGTTTTAGTGCCCAAAGTCAAGACTGTAAAGACTTTGACTTTGGCCCCACGTCTCTTTCCTTGGATTCGTACGCTGCAAGTAAGGGGAAGAAAACCTTCCTTTTTCTTCATTTTTCTTTTATCTCATATATTTACTCTTTTTTCTTGTAGTGATTTTTTTCACATCCAAATATATATCCAATAAGATAAAAGATTTCTTCATCCGATTTGTAATCTTCTTGAAAAAATCTTTCTCGATAAAATTCAATTTAACAAATTATTATCCAAATTCAAATTCGAGACATTAATTTAACATACATGACAAGACTATCCAAAGACCAAACCAACTGAAAAATGAAACAAGTCCCCCATTAGAACTTCTTGGCTCATTTTATTAAACACAATAAAAATGAAAATTACTAGCATCATTTAAGTGTGAATCCTCTCATAAGCTACTCCTCCAAAAGGACGGCAGCACAGTAAAACCATCCAAAGACAAAGCTAACCAAATAATGTAATGGATCCACCATTTGTACTTCTTGACTAACCAAAAAAACACAATATATGAAAATATTGCCATCATTTAATGGGTATAACATTATCACTCGAACAGATTGACTCCTCCCAATTGATATTTCAAGCAAGATAGTAAATTTGCTAGAAGTTGGATGAAAGAGAGATGCAGCACTGAGCATTTTCAAATATATGCTTAATATGACAAGTTCAGAAAGGTTCCTCCCCCACGGCAAGGAAAGGGTTCCACCACACACTCAATATTTTCCTTTTCAAATTCAATAGACGACATAAGGGAAGGGTCTAATCACGAGAAAGTATATTCCTTGAGATATCTTATGAATATTTGCCACGTTCTCAATGCTTAAGGGATAAAACAGAAGAACATGTGACGTCAACACGGTTTTACCCCATCCTCCTGTTCGCAGAGAGAGTTGTTTCTTTTCTTACCAAACCTTTTGTACGGAGCAGTCGAGTTTCTCCGCTGTGCAAAGGTTGAAGTTTGTCACACCATCGACTCTTTTTCCTAAGTCTTTTGTCTGTTGCAAGTATAATAAGACAAGCAAACAGAACCGACGGTTTCCAAGCAACGAGAGCAAGACGTGGACTAATGGGCTCATCTTGGTTGATCCCTACTATTACAGAATGGATCCATGGATTGGCTTATCTACTGGGGGGATATGTTGGTCTAGTAAAAACAATAAGAGGGTTTACATTGATTCTTTCTGGAGAATTAGATGGTCTTCCCAAAAGCCTAAATGTAAAAGAGTTTGCTATCTCTTTGTGATTTTGGATTCAAGGTTTTTTTAGAGCATTGCCAAAGTAAAATCCTGTAAAGTGATTAGTGGATTAGGTTGTATCAAACGCATATCCCTTTATTTAATAAATATATATAAATTAAAAAATAAATAAAAAATACCATGTTGATTATATCAAAAATGGGAGGCAACCACAATTTTAGTTTATCATGAGTAAGGACGTTCTGGGTCGATATGGAGGAGTGCACCCCAAATGCATCAGGTCTTTTTGAGAGCATTCCAAGAGTGGAAAACCAAAATGCATTGGGGCGACATCAAGGAATGCACTCTGAAATTTGCCTAATAAAATAAACCCAGTTGAGGTGCTCAGAATCTGGTTTGGACATCACCTCACCCGCTCAAAAACAGAGTATAAAAGTAATCCCAACACGACATTATATGTCATTCTGTTCAGTTGGAGAGCACTTCCACTTAGATCTCTTCTTCCATATTTTGAAACTAAGGAAGTCACTTGCCAAATTCAGAATTAGTTTTGCTTTTTAAGTACATTGCAGTAACAATGCTCTGGTTTCGCGGTTGCATGTTTGGTTCTTGCTGTGTTGTACCCAAATAAGCTCGACGAGAAACTTTGCCTGACAAGGCATTTGCTTGATTAATTTGTATTAGTGCCTTTCCAAATGTCAGCATTCCCGTAGCTTTGCAACAACATTGTGATCCCCTGTACCTTCTGATGCTGAACCAATATTGCATGGCGAAACAATTGCTCATCCATTTCTTTTGTGCTTTATTGCTGACGAGACCCAATTTGCCTCTTTCTTACTCTCCACTTCACATGGATTGCATGATTCTCGTTTTTTGTTATTTTCTCTTGTGCGTGTACCTCTGTGTAAGGTACACGAGAAGGGGGTGTGGACTTTCATTTAGTGTCCGGCCTAAAATCTATGGAAGATACAATTTTCGTACACGTTTGTAGCTTAATGCAAAGGATTTCATACTGTACCATTACTGTGACAGAGTAAGGTCTCAATTCTTCTGCTGTATCAATGGGAATGGGATGGTGTCATTTCTCACATCTATGCTCTTTCCATCATGGAGAAATGAAAAGGAAAACCTCAAGTTAACTGAATCTTAGTAGTGCATTGTGAGGTCAGCCATGTGATCGCCTAAGGCATTTTAGCGGTATCACTCTGGTGCCAATCGGCTCCCTTAATCTATTTTAGCGGTATCTTCCAGACTCTCTGACTTCCCATCCGATAGCCAAAGTTAATTAGTATGCTCCAGGTTAATCCGATTAAATATAACAGCATGGCGTTGGGATTATCAGTTCTTTGGAAAGAGCAAGGGCCTTCTTGTCTCTGGAGAGGTTGGTCCGGCAAGTTGTTTGGATACGGCATCCAAGGCGGCTGCAAATTCGGTCTCTACAAGTACTTTAAGAAACTTTACTCTGATTTGTTGGTTGACCACAACAGAAGTCTCATATTATTTCTAGGGATAAGTGTAATAGAAGTCCTAAAACTTATTACGAAAATACAATTGAGTCCTAAAACTTGCAAAAAGTACAATCAAGTCTTAAAATTTGTCAAAATAGTTCAATTGAGTCCTAAAGTTAACACCGTCAGTCTTACTAACAGAAAATGCTGACGTGGCGCCGACGTAGCATTTTAAATGTTTTTTTTATTTTCCACCTGGCTTTTTAAAATAATTTTTAATTCAATTGTTTTAAAAAATTATATTTAAAAACTAAAATTCATTTTTTAAAAATTGTTTAAAAAAAATGAAGCTGCCATTGCCACCACCCATCGCATTTAAAAAAAATGAATTAAAAATTATTTTTAAAAGCCAAATGGAAAATGAAAAATCATTTAAAATGCCACGTTAGCATTTTCCGTCAATAAAACTGACAGTGTTAACTTTAGGACTCAATTGAACCATTTTGACAAGTTTTATGACTTAATTGCACTTTTTGCAAGTTTTAGGACTTAATTGCATTTTCGTAACAAGTTTTAGGTTTTCTATTGCACTTACCCCTTATTTCTAAGCAGCGCTTCTACTCAGGTATTCGCAGAACATCTCCTCTCTTCTCCCTAAGGTTTCAATTTCCTCCTTTAAGAGCCACTCCCTACTAGATTCTTGAGTTTGGCTTATACTATTTGTTAGGGTTTGTAACTCCTGCTTGAGATGGACAACGGATTCACACGGGGAGAAGTGGATGAGAAATGCGTTCCTTAATTCCCGTTCACGAACTAAGCCGAAAAATACGAAGGGATGCATGAATTAATAAATCGTTGTGCTAATACAATCATGGATCTTGTCCACACAAAAAATTATGATATTCTACAACTAAAAACCAATGGATATGAGCATGACACATCGATAAAGATTATCGGCTCTCCAATAACATCTCCTTTTTCTTCTTCTTCTTCTTCATCTTCTTTTTTTTTCTTTATATTATTATTATTATTATTATTATTATTATTATTATTATTATTATTATTATTATTATTATTATTATTATTATTATTATTTATGATTCACACAATTTAATAAGCCTACTCGATAAGGACTCTTTAGATATATGCTATCTGCTGTTTGGGATTCATTGAACTCTGGAAATTGAACGTCTAGGGGCTTTTTTGCAGAAGGAATGACTAATGGTGCACTAGCGTGGGCTTGTCACTGACTTCTCTAGAAGATTTGCTAATGGATTCATGCGAATTATGAGGGGGAACACAGCCGGACATGATGTATTTGTATATAGAGATAGACGTGAATTCCCACTTTTTCGCTTGCTTGAGCTTTGATCTTCATGTTCGTTGCTGAATGTAAGAAGACATTGTTACGCCCATGTCGTCCCCTGCAATAACGAAGAAGATGATGAACAAGTTGCTCGGAGGAAGCTGTCACGGGTCATCGCCGTAGCATTCCCTCGCTAAACCAGCAGCAAGAAAAAAGGGGATTTTGCAAGCTCCTCTTTCTTTTTTTTCTTTTTTTTTTCTCTAGGTCAAGGACTTATGTGTGTACGAAGAGCTGTGATAAGCGGCCATGCTGACGTCGCCAGCGGCACCGGAGACGGTCGACAAGATCTCGGAAGCGAGGAGGAGGCTGAGGAGCAGTTGCTGCTGCTGCGCAGAAGGCACTCTTTTAGATCAACGAGAATGCCTTTTTGCCCGATCTTTGCAGCGGGGTGTCGGGCCGAGAAGACAGCCCAATAAAGAAAGCCCTAGTACATTCCCAATGGTGGGGCCCGTTCTCTCCTGATGACGTCACTCCCTTAGTTGACTCCCTCGTTGGACTTATAGCTAGATTCTCCTTTATCCAAATAGTTCTGTCCACGTTGAAAATGCAGGAACAGAGGCTCCGGTCCCACGGAGAGAAGCGGATGAGAGATGCTTTCCTTTATTCCCTTTGTCAAACGAGGCTGGAGAAAAAATGAAGGCACCCCTGAATTAACTAATAAATCGTTGTCCTAATACGGTCACACCCTGAATTAAGATAAGAACATGACTGTCCACCCCTTAAAGGACGCAACTTCGAACCACCGAAATTTAACTCTCAAAATCCCCATCAATAATGCTCTCCCTCTACAACTTAAAAACATGAAAAATGAATGGAATAAACAATCACAACCCAGTGAATAGTGTATATATCTTTTAAGTAGATTGAATAACTACTTTGCATGTATACAATCCAATCAAGATGCAAAATACGTATCAAATCATATATGCATTGTTTCATTTCAACAAAGTTTTGTAAAAGTCAAATATACTCATCTACTCAACAATATTAAAACAATAGTGTCAATGGTCCGATCCATTGTTAAATCTTAATAACTTACATATTAATGGTTTATTCTATTGCACGTCGATAATTCATTCTATCGACCAATTTATTGTTCAATATCAAATCATGGCCATGACATAACATATGGTTATAAGGCAATCAAAATTCTCCATTAATAAAGTTTCCACTTACAAAGCTAGTGGTTCGGCCTAGAAAAATATCCTAAACCGGTATGCATTCGCGCAAACCCCTCACGGAATTCATAGTTATATTAAGCATAAAATAACCATTATCCAATACTAAAAATTCAAATCTAAAATCTATCTCATAAATCAAACAAATAACGTTTTGCAACATTGCCCATCTATCATTTCTCAAATCATTTATAAACCCTTTCATAAACTAGTCGCAAAGATTTTACAAAAAAAAAAGAAAAAATTATAATACCATGCATAGCACGATTTCTAAACGTTTGCAAACAAACAAGAGTATTAAATGCTCGATTTAGTTTTTATGCAACAAAACATGCCATCATCTGTAGCATTTTCCTAATATAAGTTTTACAAATTCAAGGGAGATAGTACTACTCATTTGGGAATCACGTAACTAAATAAGTTGACGATCTCGCAATCAACAAGAACAGCGTTAAGCTAAACAAAACTCTACATGAATTACGAAATAACTAAAAGCACACAAAACTTAACCTCAAAACCCTAAAATTTCGCTCAAACAAAACTATCGCTTCAAATCAACCTTTATCAAATCCCTTGGCTTTATAATGACATAATTTCCTCCAAAATTCTGCATTTAAGACATAAATTTGAAAACTACCTGGATTGACAAACGAGAGGTGCAAATACTTATTGAGTGTTGCGATACATAGTCGAATTTACTTGACGAGACCTATCATGTATGCAAAAAGCCCTTTCTCTTTTCCTGTTTCTTCTTTCTTTCCTTTTTCTGTTTTTTGGCTCCTTTCCTTTAGCTCTCGGTCTTTTATTTAGACTAGCCTCCTTGTTCTGCTGTTGCTGACTTTTCAACCCATTTTCTCCTTTCTTTTCTTGTCTTTCCCCGCTTTAACCGTTCAATGGGACGAGCCCCGCCTTTCTTTTATGCGGCTCTCAGTCGTCCATTTTGAGGAGCCTGGTTTTTTTTCACTCTTTCACCTTTGACTCTTTGACTGCTTAACTCCCAGTCTTCCACAACTATTACAAATAGAATTATTAATATTGTGTACACGAAGAATTATGATATTTTATAGCTAAAAACTAATGGATATGAAAACACACGTGGATAAAGATTGTTAGCTTTCCAATAATATCTTCTTTTACTTTTTTTATTTATTTATGATTCATCCAATTTAATGAAGTTACTCAATAGAGACTCTTTAAATATGCACAGTCTACCGTATCCAATTCATCGAACTTTGGAAGTTGAACGTCCAGAAATTCCTTTGCAAAAGGAACAATTAATGGTGCAGTAGCATGCGCCTATTAGGACTTCTGTAGAAAATTTGCTCATGGATTTGCATGATCTATGACGGTGAACGCAACCGGACATGCCGAAACCCCAGCTTGTCATTGCACTTCCACAACACAAACACATGACTAGAAGTTCCTCTTAGCGGGATTTGGCTTGGTAAGACGTGTTTTGTATACGGAGATAGACGTCAATTCCCACTTTCGACAACCAGCGCTGTGTAGCTCTCTTACGTTTTAGTCCTTCCTGCTCCGACCCGCCCATGCAGGGGGAGAGAGAGCGAGGGAATAAACACTTGGTACAACAATTGGCATAGGAGTACCTTCTGTTGGATAAACAGTTGGTCCTCTACGTATGGCGGCAATCAAAGGTTCTGTGACTTTAGCGTTTTTGATTGTTTGATGGCTTCTCTAATGACTTAGTAAACACTAAACAAGTTGGCCTGATTTGTTAGAAACCACCTTGTCCTCATCCAATTGGACAGAGTGATGTCCTTTTGCCTCTACTTTTTTAAGTTTAGTGGCCTAAGAAAAATAGATAAGCCTACAAAATACTCCAAGCTCGACTTTATGTTTTATGAAAAATTATTGGACCGACTGTCGGAACTGAAACTCCTAGAAAGCTGTCAACTCACCGATGTTGTCCTACAGGTGATGTTTGTCACTAGCCCACATGACAAAAGTTCATCTACTATGGGCCTACATGGTAACGTTTCTATTTCTCTAAATTTCTGTTTTTTTATTCCCTAAAACAAAAAAAGGACAGAAATCCATTTGATAAAACTTTTGTTCCCGAGAACAAAAAATCTATTTTTTTTATTCCTGATAATAAATTTGGAATAGAAATAAGAAACAAAAAAAAAATAGCTTCTTATTCCTGAAAACAATTTCTAAAAATAAATTAATTTTTTCTTTTCTTTTTTTTTTCATTTCTTTTTCTTGCTTGCTATCGGCGGCTAGCTGCTGGCAGTCGACGGCGGCTAGTGGGTTGTGGGGGGCAATCGTGCGTTGGCAATCGGCAGCAACAGTCGACAACCAGTGGTCCGGCAGCGATGGGTGGTGGCGACGAACGACGAGCGGCAGCGAGCAGCGATTGACGGTCCGTGAACAAGAATAAAAAACAAATAAATACAAAAAATAAAAAATCGTATGAAATGCATTTATATTCTTTTTTTATTTCAAGAATAGAAATTTTGTGTAATTATCAAATACCTTATTTTACTTAGAAATTATTCCCCAGAGTAGAAATAGAAAAGAACTATTTCTGAAAAGAAACTGTTTTCCAGCTAAGAAGCGTTACCATGCGCACCATATGTATACCCCATGCACTACCTTGAAATTTATATTTCCACAACAATGCTTTGCCCCTGGAAATGTATGTTCCCATAACCAATTTGCCTGGGTAAAGCATTCCACATCGCAAGGCAAAGAAATTGACTATACGTATTCATTACATGTTCCTCCACACATACATATCAGCATTCCATTCTAGTTGTAAAATTCCTCAATCTCATGAATTTGGTAATCACTTTGGAGTTGAATAGGGAGACCCAAAGATAGCTTTTTATTTCAACAAAGGAAACATCATGGACTAGTTATTCACATGAGTAGATAGCGAATGCAATTGATATAAGATTGCATAATTGAGTTCTACTAATTTGTTGGCAAAGTTGATACTTCAGATGCACAATCGCATCTCTCCAGAATCAAACCCTACACGTACACAAAAGATGATATTAAAAAAAAATCTGCGTTGCTGCCGAAGTGGCTTGTGCCCCTCACTGCGCACCCAACCACACCAAAACCCAAATCCCTCAAGTGTCAAAAGCCACTGTAGCATCGTCTCCTCCAACCCCCTCTCTCTCTCTGCAATTCAATCTGAACAGGGCGACTGAACAAGAAGAAGAAGAAGAATGATTCCTTACACTTGGAATTTGATATCGAGGGAATCCGCAAACGGCTTAGCGATAGCATTGAACGCGTCCTCAGACAGGACCAACGCGACGCCGGTCACGGACTGCTTGTACGCCGCCGCTGAGGAATCTGCCGAGAAGGCGTTGTCGATGATCTTGACCTCAATTGGGAGGTCGCTCGCGCAGTTGGAAGGGACGGACTGCGACGCGCCGACACACCACACCTTGTACACGCAGCCGCAGGCAGCCCCGTTGTCCCACAGCTCACTGCCCGCCGCCGCAAACATGTTGCTCGGAGGAAGCTGGGACGGGTCATCTCTATAGCATTCCGTCGCTAAACCAACAGCAAGAAAAGAACGGGATTTAGCAAGCTCCTCTCTCTTTTCTAATCCTCCCTTCTTCTATTTTTGGGGTCAAGGGCTTACGCGTGTACGGAGAACTGTAATAAGCAGCCGTGCCGACGTCACCGGCGGCCCCGGAGATGGTCCCGAATACCACGGAGGCGAGGAGGAGGCTGAGGAGCAGCTGCTGCGGCTGCTGCACGTGAGACATTTCTTTTAGTGTCCCTTTCCCTTTTCTCAATATAGAAAGAATACTCTGTTTCCAAATATTTATAGCAGGTTGAGAGGCGGCGACGACAGCCCAATAAAGAAAACTCAGAGAAAACTCCGGTAAATTTCCACAGGTGGGGCTGTTCTTATCCTATGAGGGGAACAATTTAGGCACATGGAAAATCCCAGCTCAATAAATTATTCATCGTATGCATGCATGTACCCATTATCAAATCTCCCCTGCCAATGTCAAAAAAAGAAGGTACAAAGATTCTGATCCAACAGAACGAATTCACACGGGGAGAAGCGGATGAGAAATGCGTTCCTTAATTCCTGTTCACGAACTAACCCAAAAAATACGAAGGGACGCGTGAATTAATAAATCGTTGTGCTAACATCATAGATCTTGTCCACACAAAAAATTATGATATTCTACAACTAAAAACCAATGGATATGAGCACAACGCGGCCATGAAGATTATCGGCTCTCCAATAACATCTCCTTTTTCTTTTTTTCTCTTCTTCTTTTTATTTATTTATGATTCACACAATTTAATAGGCCTACTTGTTAAGGATACTTTTTTTTTTTTTGGGTCGGTAATAAGGACACTTTAGATATATGCTATTTGCTGTTTGGGATTCATCGAACTCTGGAAATTGAACGTCTAGGGGCTCTTTTGCATAAGGAACGACTAATGGTGCGTGCACTAGCGTGCGCTCATCACTGACTTCTCTGGAAGATTTTGCTAATGGATTCATGCGAATTATGAGGGAGAACACAGCCAGACATGACGTATTTGTATACAGAGACAGACGTGAATTCCCAACTTTTAACAACCACCGCCCTGTAAGGCTCACTTACATTTTAGACCTCCCTGCTCCGACCCACCCAAGTGGAAAAGCACCTTTCTTTCGGTCAGGACTGAAGAAAACACACCTTCGGGAGCAACGAAATTTGTTAAGCTAGTATGACCATGATATACCAGTGCCGTAACTTTGATCCCAAGCAGCCCGAAAGAATTCGAACTCACTAGAAACACATCTTGGTGGTGGATACCGAGAGATTAATGTTGAAAATTTCCTATAATATGGGCTTACATTAATTAATTAATTTTTCATTTTAAATAATCGAGTTAATGGATATTTCAATATTTGTCGAACCTTATAGTGATATGATTGAATTGGGTATTGGTATCTATTGATAACGAACCTGGTTAAACAGCAAAGTGTAGGTAATTGTGTTTGACTAAAGTCTATAATGGAAATGACCTAGTTGACACGCTGTTGATTAGGATTTGCTAGATTCCTCTCTAGTGTATAAAAGGATAAGTTATATTTATTAGTTGCTTTAATCCTATTGAAAGCTGCTATATCGAAATAGGTCATAGAGAGGAAGATCTGGCATTCCAATAGATCCCTGATTATCAAAGTGATTAACTTTTCTTGAAGCGAAGTAATTGCTAAAAAATGTACACTTTAATTCCGATGTATTTATTGATCTCGGTGTCTTACAATCATATATAAATCCGTTTTTCATGATTGATTAGTTGTTTATGTGAATAAATTTTCTACAATTACTACTCCTCCATATGCTGTCCTTGGAACACCATCCTGGAACATGGGAAAAAGCATCATAACTTTGTGTGAGTGAGAGAGAAAGAAATATCCAACTGCAGAAACATTAATACAAGCAAGGACAATGCGTAAGAGTGCCATTATAAGCCCTCTACCATGAGCACAGCGTGAATAATCAGTGATAAATTTACAACTAGGTGAGATACATGCAAAACTTGCAAAGTAATTGCAGAGGACTGAAATGATCCAATTGCATTCTCACCAAAATTATAAGTTCTAAGCACTTCGGGCCGAATAAATTGTCGACCTTTTGTGGTTCTCATGTAGCCTCAACCAGTTATCCAAGAAAGTTAGCGTCGTCAAAGAAAATTGAGGGAGACACAAGATATAAACATATGTGATTTAAAATTGACATATATCAAACCATAAGGATATGCCTTAGGCCACTTTGGGGATAATTCATTCCATGTGGATTGTCCAGGAAAGAAATCAGATCGGTAAAGGATTTCTGCAAAGATAAATCAACGAAGCTTCAAACGTGAATCCATGGTAAAATAAACTATAGCATCATAAAAGTACTCTCTCTCTCTCTCTCTCTCTCTCTCTCTCTCTCTCTCTCATTTTCATAAACTATAGCATCATAAAGGTACTTCATAGTCACCAGCTCCTCCTTCTGAAAGGACAAAAGCATAGGGAACACATATATATTGTTGAAATATATGCGGAAATGGCAAGATCTTGCAATTTATATCAACGTAAAATTACTAGAGAAATAAACGAGAAATAATAAAGACGCTAGAAATTTATGTGGTTCGGTTCGAGTATCGATATCTATGTCCACGGGGAGAGTTAGTAGCAAATAATCCACTATAATCAGATAATCAAAGTTTACAATCGCTCACACATTCGAGTATTTTTTACACCTAGATTTAATAAAAAACTTAAAATATTTATAAATAAATAACTTACTTGAACATAAACTCACTATATAAAATTATCACGTGTTCAAACTCAAAGTAAAACACTCTACATACGCCAAACTCAAGAACTCCGGTGTTCATCTTTGGTCCGCTACGTTCGGCGTGACTCTTCTCCTGGACTTGCGGCTCTTGCCCTTTTTTTTTATTAATTTCTTTCGTCACGCGGCGCTCTCCAGCTTTTCTTTTTGCGGCTCCACTCTTAGGCGGCGGGGACGTGCAGAAGGCTTCACGTCCCTTTTAGCTTTTATATTATGTGCCCAAAGTCTAAGACTGTGAAGACTTTGACTTTGGGCCCGACTTCTTTTTCCTTCTTTAAGAAGGATTCGTACGCTGTAAGTAAGGGGAAGAAAACCTTCCTTTTTCTTCATTTTTCTTTTTATCTCATATATTTACTCTTTTGTCTTGTAGTGATATCTTTCACATCCAAAAATATGTTCAATAAAAAAACAGATTTAATTTATAATCTGTTTGGTCTTTCTCGATAAAATTCGATTTGACAAATTATTATCCAAATTTAAATTCGAGACACTAATTTAACATACATGACAAGACTGTCCAAAGACTAAACCAACCGAAAAATGAAACACGTCCCCATTAGAACTTCTCGGCTCATTTATTAAACACAATACATGAGAATTACCAGCATCATTTAAGTGTGAATCCTCTCACAGCAGCACAGTAAAACCATCCAAAGACAAAGCTAACCAAATAATGTAATGGGTCCACCAGCAGTACTTCTTGACTAACCATAAAAACACAATATATGGAAATATTGCCATCATTTAATGGGGTATAATATTCTCACTCGAACAGATTGACTCTTCCCAATCGATATTTCAAGCAAGATAATAAATTTGCTAGAAGTTGGATGAAAGAGAGATGCAGCACTGAGCATTTTCAAATATATGCTTAATATGACAAGTTTAGAAAGGTTCCTCCCACACGGCAAGGAAAGGGTTCCACCCCACACTCAATATTTTCCTTTTCAAATTCTATAGACATAAGGGAAGGGTCTAATCAAGAGAAAGTAATTCCTTGAGATATCTTATGTATTTGCCACGTTCTCATTGCTTAAGGGATAAAACAGAAGAACGTGTGACATCAACACGGTTTTACCCCCATCCTCCTGTTCGAACAGAGAGTTGTTTCTTTTCTTATCAAACGTTTTGCACGGAGCAGTCGAGTTCCTCCGCTGTGCAAAGGTTGGAGTCTGTCACACCATCGACTCTTTTTCCTAAGTCTTTTGTCTGTTGCGAGTATAATAAGACAAGCAAACAGAAACGACGGTTTCCAAGCAACGAGAGCAAGACGTGGACTAATGGGCTCATCTTGGTTGATCCCTAATATTACAGAATGGATCCATGGATCGGCTTATCTACTGGGGGGATATGTTGGTCTAGTAAAAACAATCAGAGATTCAGAGGGTTTACATTGATCCTTTTTGGAGAATTAGATGGTCTTCCCAAAAGCCTAAATGTAAAAGAATTTGCTATCCCTTTGTGATTTTGGATTCAAGATTTTTTTAGAGCATTGCCAAAGTAAAATCCCGTAAAGTAATTAGTGGATTAAGTTGTATCGGAAGCATATCCCTTTATTTAATTAAAAAATATAAATTAAAAAATAAATAAATAATACCATGTTGATTATATAAAAAATGGGAGGCAACCAAAATTTTAATTTATCATGGGTAAGGACGTTCTGGTTCGATATTAGAGGAGTGCACCCCAAATGCATCAGGTCTTTTTGAGAGGATTCCAAGAGTGGAAAACCAACATGCATTGGGGCACATCAAGGAATGCGCTCTGAAATTTGCCTAATAAAGTAAACCCAATTGAGGTGCTCAGAATCTGGTTTGGACATCACCTCACCCGCTCAAAAAGAGTATAAAAGTAATCCCAACACGACATTATATGTCATTCTGTTCAGTTGGAGAGCACTTCCACTTAGATCTCTTATTCCATATTTTGAAACTAAGAAAGTCACTTGTCAAATTCAGAATTAGTTTTGCTTTTTAAGTACATTGCAGTAACAATGCTCTGGTTTCGCGGTTGCGTGTTTGGCTCTTGCTGTGTTGTACCCAAGTAAGCTCGACGAGAAACTTTGCTTGACAAGGCATTTGCTTGATTAATTTGTATTAGTGCCTTTCCAAATGTCAGCATTCCTGTAGCTTTGCAACAACATTGCGATACCCTGTACCTTCTGATGCTGAACCAATATTGCATGGCGAAACAATTGCTCATCCATTTCTTTTGTTCTTTATTGCTGACGAAACCCAATTTGCCTCTTTCTCATGCTCCACTGCACATGGATCGCATGATTCTCGTTTTTTGTTATTTTCTCCTGTGCGCGTGCCTCTGCGTAAGTTACACGAGAAGGGGGTGTGGACTTTCATTCAGTGTCCGGCCTAAAATCTATGGAAGATACAATTTTCGTACACGTTTGTAGCTTAATGCAAAGGATTTCATACTGTACCATTACCGTGACAGAGTAAGGTCTCAATTCTTCTGTTGTATCAATGGGAATGGGATGGTGTCATTTCTCACATCTATGCTCTTTCCATCATGGAGAAATGAAAAGGAAAACCTCAAGTTAACTGAATCTTAGTAGGGCATTGTGAGGTCAGCCATGTGATCGCCTTAGGCATTTTAGCGGTATCACTCTGGTGCCAATCGGCTCCCTTAATCTATTTTAGCAGTATCTTCCAGACTCTATGACTTCACATCTGATAGCCAAAGTTAATTAGTATGCTCCAGGTTAATCCGATTAAATATAACAGCATGGTGTCGGGATTATCAGTTCTCTGGAAAGAGCAAGGGGCCTTCTTCTCTCTGGAGAGGTTGGTCCGGCAAGTTGTTTGGATACGGCATCCAGGGCGGCTGCAAATTCGGTCTCTACGAGTACTTCAAGAACTTTACTCTGATTTGTTGGTTGACCACAACAGGAGTCTCATATTATTTCTAAGCAGCGCTTCTGCTCAGGTATTCGCAAACGTGGCTCTATTATGTCCCTTTGAAGCTGTCAAGGTTCGGGTCCAAACGCAGCCCAGTTTTGCAAAGGGCTTAGTTGAGGGGATTCCGAAACCGTATAGGACAGAAGGTCTCTCTGGGTATAGTCCTGAAACTTCGAACTTTCTTTTTAGGGAGACGCATGAGCTATAAACATATGTGATCTAAAGCCGACATATATCAAACCAATGCTCTCTTAAACTATAGCATCATAAAGGTACTTCTTAGTCATTACTCACAAGCTGCTCCTTCCAAAAGGACAGAAGCATAGGAAACACGTATACATGTCAAGGCCATCCAAAGACCAAACCAACCAAAAAATGAAACAGGCCCCCATTAAAACTCGTTGTAGCAATTATTAAACACAATACATAGGAATTACTAACATCATTTAAGTGTGAATCCTCTCAGAAGCTACTCCTCCCAGTGGACAGCAGCACAATAAAACCACCCAAAGACAAGACTAACCAAATAATGTAATGGGTCCACCATTAGTACTTCTTGACTTACCATAAAAACACAATATATGAGAATTACTACCATCATTTGATGGGGTATAATATTCTCACTCGAATGGATTGACTCTTTCCAATCGATATTCCAAGCAAGATAGTAAATTTACTAAATGTTAGATGAAAGACAGATTCAGCACTAAGCATTTTCAAATATATGCTCAATATGGCAAATTCAGAAAGGTTCATCCCACACGGCAAGGAAAGGGTTCCGCCACACACTCAAATTTCCTTTTCAAATTCACTAGGCAGACTGAGTTGGAGATCTAAATTTACCTAAGCTTATAATTACATAACTTAAAAGTTTAGATGCTGGCTGCACATGATAATAACAAATTTACTGAGTACATATCTTAATAACTGAATGTGCACCCCTCTGGAACAAAGCTAGAGGTTCAAATGGCCATCGATCCAGAAGGAGATATACCAAGATAAGGTAATAGGATGGAGACTTCCAGCAGCAGCAAGTCGATCAGCATATTCCAATTGTGTCATGAAAAGACGCATCTGGGGGAGAGAAAAAAAGAAAAGAAAAACAAAAAGATAAAAGTCAAATGAGGAAACATATAATTTTGGTGGATAAACAGATGAAGTAAGGACAACCATTGGATAAATATACCAACGCAAGAAGAATTGATCATGGAAGCCAGCATGACTGCTACATAGATATGTATGTTGCTTGATGCTGGAGCATCTTTTCAAAGTCGAAGAAAAACGATAATGTTGGGGAAGAAACTGAACTGAAAGTTTTAACTTAAACTGGAAAAAATAAAATTTGAACACAAATCCTTTTTCCTGGCCAAGAACTGTTTTGGATCTCTATTTTTGGTAATCATAAGATAAGGCATCTCCCAGACCATCGAACAATGGTTTACACATGAAATCGGAGAGCTAAAGGACTAAAAAGGCAGCAATTAAAGGTGAATCTAAAAAAATAAAATAAAATAATAGTTTAAATGTGGTTATAGAACATGAGTAGGTCTTAGGATGGGATTACTATAATTCTAGATGGTAACTTGGTAAGTTAAAATTTATGAATGGGGCAAAAGGCCATACAGTTCTGTACTCAATCATAAGATGCCCTGTCCTTTACTAGAAACCAGACCAGCAGAGTAAAGAAAAATGAGTTTAACTGAAAATACTATCACTACAGCATCAAATACCCGAGTTAATGGACTCATATTTTGCCTCTTGAATCAAAAGCATCACTTAATTTTTCCTGCAAATTACCTAGAATTGGATCTGAAATTCCCAAAGTACTACATGTCCATGGTCATCAAAGCAAAATTTCTACAAAGTAACACCACAACAAAGCCCAGAAGGCAACGGCCATCTAAAATTACGGTATTCTATAGTTACAAGACCTTCTACGGTTAATAGACGACCCAGAACCACTATAATTTTCTGCATCTTTACTCGGAGTACACAATCCAGTTCTAACAACCCCTTCTCATTTGTTCTACATCAAACACTTCTTTCTCATGTTAGGAAAGAAGCCTTAGTCCTTCTATCTTGCATGATTTTGTAATTACTTTAGTTCAGCGACTGATGCTAGCACACAAAAAAGGAACAAAATCCCCGGTTCATTTGTGGTGTCAATATACACAAGCTAAGATAAAGCTGCATTTGAATTTGCCCGTATTTCAGTCCATCAGCATTAGCAAACTCAAAGATTCAGTGGGAAACAACTTTTTTTTTACCCATTTATTCGCATCAGTCTTAACTTTTGAATTCTCTTTTACACCGGAAATGGCATTCAAGAAAGAAGTGAACAACAAGAACCTATAGAACCACACAAAACCCCTTCAGACTGCGTTTGGTTTAGCCTTGGAAATGGGCCTTGGAAAAATGTAAATATCTTTAACCTAAAGAGTTTTGGAAAAATACAATTTCTGATAAAAAATTATTTGTAAAATTATTTTAACGTAAAGGATGTTTGGTGAATCCTTTTTTATTAGGGCGTTTGGATTTCATTTTTCTTTTTTATTAAAAAACATTAAACTCTTTGTTGAAGAAGATAAGGATAATTTCGGAACTGAAAAACTAAAAAATTTATGTTAATAGTTAAAAATAAATAAAAAGGCCGTTTTCTCTGGGATTCTAAGAAGGCTGCAATGGCGAATATCAAGCGTCGAAGGCGGGGCGCCTTGTTCTCCTTCACGTGTGCTTCGATGATTCGTGGAAGTGACGAGGAGGAGGAGGAGGAGTGGCCAGTCAAACAAAGCCGAGCCGAAGCGGGAGACCGGCTTATGGAGCCGGACGATCCGGGGCGAGCCAGCCGAAGGCTGTTTGGAGACGAGGCTTTTTTGCTATTCTTCGTCGGCGTAGCCCCATCCCGAGCTCTTGAGTCCGATCCGAGAATTTCCAAGGCGGTGCATTTCGCAAGGGGGTAGCCCGGCCCAATAGGCCCGACTCCTTCTTTGGTCTTGTGAGAGATTTTCCTGATTCGTTACTATGGGCCTCATTTGATGTATGATCTCCTCTTTTTAGTGAAATCGTTTTGTTAATCTATTTTCGTGGGGTAGGCACGCCATCGAACTATGTGCGTCGGGTTCGCTCTTCTCCATTTATTTCCATTTGGAGTCCGTAAAATCCCCGATAATGACATTTTCAATAGTGAACACTGGACTCTTGCATCGTTTGGCTCCCTTTAGATTGGCATATGAGAAAAGCTTTTCATACCTTTCGGTCAGCCAAAGGACTTGTTTTCCCAGAAAAACGAAAGCCAAATGCAGACTGTACATCTGACCGTATTTGTGTTCTAACATTTAGTACAAGTGCTTTTGAATCTCCTAAGCTGGCATTAGAGGGTCGAAAAAACCCACATTAGCCCAACTCAACCCGACTCGACCCAACCCGATAATTAGCATATTTTGGGGTTGGGCCTTAGGTTTTTTCAGGTAGGGACTTTTAGATGCTTTTATTGTTAGGGTCGGGCCTACGTGGGTTTTTTGACACCTCCACAGCCCAATCTCTCTCTCTCTCTCTCTCTCTCTCTCTCTCTCTCTCTCTCTCTCTCTCTCTCTACACATGCACAATAGGGACGAAACCACAAATTTGAGCCCAGCTAATTGGCGCCGGCCCAACCCAACCCTACCCGTTCCCTTGGGTTGAATGATATTCAGGTCGGGCCGGGTTAGCTCAAGCATGTCCTATAGGATTTCAAGTCAAGTCAAGTATCATGAAAACACGACTTGACCTGATCTAGTGACACCCCTAGTTGGCATAGGAGTGCCTTGTGTTGAAAAATAGTTGGTCCTCTACGTATAGCAACAATCAAAGGTTCCGTGAGTTCAGTGCTTTTAATTGTCTAATTGCTTCCCGAATGACTTGGCAAACATTAAACAAGTCTACTTGATTAGTTAGAAACCACCTTGTCCCCATCCAACTGGACGGAGCGATGTCCTTTTGCTTCTACTTTTTGAATTTTTGTGGCCTAAGAACAATGGATAAGCCTATAGAATACTCCAAGCTCGACTCTAGATTTTACGAAAAATTATTGGACCAACAATCAAAACTGGAAATCCTAGAAAACTGTTACCTCACCAATGTTGTCCTACAGGTGCTGTTTGTCACTAGCCCACATGACGAAGGTTCATTTACTATGTGTATCCTGTGCACCGTCTTGAAATTTATATTTCCATAACAATGCTTCCCCCTTGAAATGTATGTTCCCGTCACCAATTTGCCTAGGTAAACCATTCCACATTACAAGGTAGAGAAATTGATTATACGTATTCATTACATGTTTCTCCACACATACATATCAGCATTCCATTCTAGGTATAAAATTTCTCAACCCTGTGGATTCAGTAATCACTTTGCAACTGAATAGGGAGACCCCAAGATAGTGTTCTATTTCAACGGAGAAAATGTCATGGACAAGAACAATAACATTTATTCACATGAGTAGATAGTGAACACAATCGAGATAAGATTGCGGAATTGAGTCTACTAATTCATTTTTGGTAAAGTTGATACTTCAAATGCACGATCGCATCTTCTCACATCTTGCACCATAATATCCCTAAGAATATATCACCTTCGTACCAAGAAAGCCGATACGAAGATTCCGAATCCAAGTTTGGCCCCAGTCCGGACGGTAAATCGAGTGCTTTTTGGACGGGGGAGACGGAACAGACAACGCAAACTTTCAGGCGAGGGTTTTCGAACAATAGATAAAGAACAAGAAAGAAAGAAAGAAGAAAGGAAGAGAAGAATCTTCAATATCAACCAGTCAGTCAAAACCATCGAGTCGCTATGCCTACGCTTATCTTGGTAGTCGGTACTTTTTGGTGGTTGCTAAACAGCTTACGCAGGACCACAGCTTAAGATTATACAGTTTATCTGTCGCCCTCGTAATCAAAGCCATTAATAGCGATCTATCTCCAGAATTAATATAAATCATTGTCACCCGTTGATTTCTTCGAGATTGAGCCGATCACTCTCCAGAATCAAACCCTACACGTACACGAAAGATGATGTTAAAAAAACCCGCGTTACTGTCGAAGTGACGTCCCACGCCGGAACCCCTCAAAAGCCACTGGTAGCATCGTCTCCTCCAACCCCACCCTCTCTCTCTCTCTCTCTCTCTGCAATTTAATCTGAACAGGGCGTCTGGACAAGAAAAAAAAGAATCACAAGAATGATTCCTTACTCTTGGAATTCTATGTCGACGGAATCCGCGAAAGGCTTAGCGATTGCGTTGAACGCGTCCTCGGACACCACCAACGTTGCGCCGGTCACGGAATGCTTGTACGCCGCCGCCGAGGAATCCGCCGAGAGGGCGTTATCGATGATCTTGACCTGGATTGGGAGATCGCTCGCGCAGTTGGAAGGGACGGAAGGCGACCCGCCGACGCACCGCACCGCGTACACCCGGCCACAGGCCGCCCCGTTATCCCACAGATCGCCGCCCGCCGCCGCGAACAGGTTGCCCGGAGGAAGCTGTGAGGGGTCATCTCCATAGCATTCCGTCGCTAAACCAACAGCAAGAAAAGAAGGGATTTAGCAAGCTCTTCTCTCTTTCTGATCCTTCTTTCTTTTATTTTTGGGTCGAAGACTTACGAGTGTACGGAGAGCTGTAATAAGCAGCTGTGCCGACGTCGGCGACGGCCCCGGAGCCGGAGATGGTCGCCAAGACCGTGAAAGCGAGGATGAGCAGCCGCTGCACAGAATACATTTTCTTTTGGACTGGAAAGCCGTTCTATAAACAAGATTGGTTCTTGACTAATTTTATATTAGAGCTGGATATGAAGCGCGGTGCTGCCGCTAGTGCGGCTCCTACCCCACAAACGGGAAAGCATAAAGAATACGAGCATTTAAAAATTGCGCAATTCTTCACAAAACCATGTTATTAAAATTGGTCGTGTGAACCGAATAGGGTAAGCGAAAGGGACGCCGGGCGGATTTTAATATAAAAAACAAAAAAAGTTGGTTCCCCAGTGTCCAGTCATAGGGTAAAGTCACCAAATAGAAAGAGCTTTTTAGTTCCAATCGTAAAGTGGGCCCACTTACCGGTCATAGGGTAAAGTTAGAGATGTTAAAATGGGTCATAAAACCATTTATGACCCATTTAAATCTTAGATGGGTCATAAATGGATCGCTTGTTTATAACAAAAGATAGTTAAATGGATTTCACAATTAAAGGTTTAAAATAGGTGAATCTTAAGTGGGTTGTTAAATAGGTTGGGTTGAAAAGTCATTTTCAACAAAAACATTATAATCCCTCCCTTCTCTATTTAACTTTATAAAAATCGAAATTATAATTTTTTTTTATTTTCTCTTTTCTTTTTCTTTCTTTTTTATCTTTCTTCTTTTTTTTTTCTTTCTCCTTCCTCCTTTTGGTCGCCGACGCCAGTGAGCTCGAGGCTTGCCTGTGGCCGGTCGCCAGCCGTCGTCATGGCCGGCGGCCAGCCAAAGAAGAAGAATGAGAAGAAAAAAAGGAAAAAGAAAAGAGAAAAAAGAAAAAGAAAAAGAAAATTATATTTTAAAAATAAAATAAAATAATTAAAAATTAAATTTAAAAAAAAATAAATTTCGATTTTTTAAAATAATTATTTTAAAATTTATAAAAATTGTCCATTAAATTTTTATTGTATAAAACTATTTTAGCAATACAATTTCAAAAAAATAATATACATATAAAAGCTTGGAAGTATTTTAATAATATAATTTTAAAAAAACATAGGAATAAGTTTTTTAAAATTTGTTAAATATGAAAACATTTTATTAATATGAGTTGGGTCGGGTCGGGTATGGGTTGTGATGGGTCGGGTTAGGTTTGGGTCAAAAAATTTACATTAAGCATAAATGGGTCATAAATTGGTTAATAGGTCAATTTGGGTCGGACCATTAATGACCCGACCCAAACCCGACCCGACCCACCCGTTTAACGGCTCTAGGTAAAGTCACCGAATGGAAAGAGCTTTTTAGCTTCAAAATTAAAGTCGGACCACTTTTGAGGCACTCATGACAAAATTTTTGAAACAGATATCAATTTCTATTCAATTGACGAATTTCTGAGCAAAGAAACGAGTTTGATAATGATTTAAAATTTCTATTTCTAGGGGCGGCGACGCCCGACGTCAAATGGCCGAAGTCCAACATTTGGCAACTGGCAGAGAACGGCCGGAGTCTAGAGTCTGGCATCTGGCGGTCGACGGTCGACATCCGAAGTTCAGCATCCAGCATCCAACTAGCCAATGACTGGCATCCGACATCCGGAGTTTGGCATTCAATGTCCGGAGTCCAACAGCCAGTGAACGATGGGTGGTAACTAGAGTGAATGATGATAAAATTTTAATTTCTCATTCTTGTTCCAGAAATAGAAATATTAAAAATTTTAACTTTTGATTTTTACTCCTAATCTATTTATGGAATAGAAATTCATTTCAGAAATAGAAAGATTAAATTGCGTTACCAAACAGATTTCTATTCTAAACCTGTTTCATGAAATAGAAAAATAGATAAATCAAGAAATATAAATGTTATCATGCACGCCTCTAATAACTAGATAAGTCGATAGAATTATATATATATATATATATATATATATATATATAATTTTAACGTGTTGGTACCCGCACGCCCAACTCTCCTCAATTCTCTTTCATATCTTTTTCTTCCTCGGGAGGAGAAAATATTTCCTCGTTGTTTAATGTCTAAAGGTTGCCAAAATCTGCAATGTCTTTATACGAAGAAGCTTAAGAACTTACTCATTTCCACGACACAAAACGTATAACTAAAAGTTCTTCCTTGGTTTGGTACGACGTGTTTTGTATACGGAGATGGACACGAATTCCCACTTTCGACAATCTCCGCTACGTGGCTCTCTCACATCATAGTCCTGCCTGCTTCAACCCACCCAAGCGACGGGGCAAAAAAGAGCTAGGGAAGAAATGGCGAGAGAGAAAGATGTACGGTCCTTCGAGAGCGTCAAAATTCGTTGAGGTTCCTTGCTATTGCGTGCTAAAGTTAATTTTGACACCTAAATTTTGATGATTCGGTCATTTATTTATCGCATAAAAATTAAATATTAATTCTTAACCTTTAAATAAAAATATTATAACTAATTTACATCGTATATAATTTAAGGAGCATTTATTATTTAGTTTCATTAATTGCTTTTGCATTGGACCAGTGATAGTGGTTTGAAGTTATGAGCTTAATATCCGTACTGAATCTGTGGAATCATGAAATTCAAGCCCAATGAATACCTCACGTGACCAAAAATTGCATGTGCCGCATGTGGGTTATCAAAATTGGAAAATTTCCAAAACTTGGAGAACAATGCGGCCATAAATGAGCAAGGAGGAAAATATATATTCATATATTCTCAATAGGGGCAAGCATGTGAAAAAAATATTACAAGCTCATCTTTACAAGATTTGAAATCCAGAAAATTTTTATTATGATCTTGATTTTTTGGCAATGTTTGATTAATCTGTGGGTTGGTATTTTGATTAAAGAAATAAAATCAAAGGACAAACCAAAGGAAAAAAGAATTTATTCTGATCCTGTCAATATAAATGTGCGGACAAAGCACCGTTAAAGCAAGCTCACAATAGACAAGTGGGTGGACTCTCTTTTCAGTGAAGAATAGAAAAAAAGATAAGGCGAGAGAGTAAGCGAGGGAATTTCTGGTCGTCTTGTTAAGCGTTCTTTCCATGAACGCAGCAAAAGACGGAAGAGAGGAGGAGAGAACTGGATCAAAGGTCAACAGAAGAAGCTGGTCTTTTCTCTCTCTCCTTTCTGGGCAAGTTGTGTACTTTGCCCACATTCTAGACGTTTTCTGCAGCTTCCCGACACTCCCATCGGTAGTTCATCGCAGTAAGCACTAGAGGTGAGCATAGTTTCCTGATAAAATTAGGAATAAAATCTTATTCGATTTCCAATTCTAAGGAGAGAGGTTCTAGTTCTTGGTTGCTCTTTTTTGGGAACTGACCGTTCCTGATTCAACCGGGACTAGGATTCCCAAATTTAAAATTGTTTATGCCTTTGCTTTTCTTTTTTCTTTTTACCAACGCGTTTTGGCTCTTATGAGATTCCCATCATCGAATTCACAAAACATACACTAATGGACATTGTTTAATATTTTTTTTGTCAGAATTTAATGATATTTTATTAATAGCCCGAAACTGATGAGCTACAAAAGGATTCTAAATCCATACATTGAATTAACCAAAGAGGACGAGGGAGACGTACCGCCCAATTCATCGAGAGGGAGCCAGTCCAGTATACCTTAGCGACACAATCCGCTGCTTGATTAAATTGTATCGGTTCAAAGCAAATGGTAACTCTATTCAATTGACCCAATAAAGCAACGCAGTCTTGGATTATAGATCGTGCAGCCTATGACGCTTTGGCCCGGCCCAAAATGCAATTTACCGCAGTTAAATTGTCAGACCATTCAGGGGACGAGTTGAAACTCCTTCAACTTGTGCCATTTGTGCGTCCCATTTTCTCTTCAGCCAGTTCAACGCCTCCCTAATAGTTAGGGTTGAATCATTTCCGCGAGGCCATCGAGGAGGACTCCATCTTTCTTTCTCCATACCCCTGCTGCCGATCCCTCGCTGTCCACACTAATTTTGCAAAGACTGAGGTTCAGCGAGGTGGGTGGCGTTGCTGCCAAAGGCTGCTGGTCTGCTTGGTTTGTGCTTGCTTTCGGATGTTTTGCTTGTAGTTTTTGCGAGTACAAAGTTGCTTCAACTATTAAGCTTTGCTTGGGATTTCTTGTGTTGAAGATCCGATTGTTCCGAGCCCTCCATACCCTCCAAATGGCTTCGACGAACACGGCTTTGGCTGGTGAGTTGTTCCTAACGGTAAGATTCTCCCGCGCCCACTTATCCATTCGGTTACTAATTGCTGGAGATGTGTCGGCTGCAATTCTATGGTCTGACCATATTGTTTTTGTCCAACGGGGAAAGCACGGATCGGGTCGAGCTAGCGAGAGGAGCTTGAGGATTCTGAGGAGGCTTCAATGGCGAATCTCGAGTGTCGAAGGATGACAAGTGGTGAGTCAAATAGAGCCGAGCCGAAGCGGGAGACCGGCTTATGGAGCCGGACGATCAGGGGCGAGCCGGCCGAAGGATGTTTGGGGACGAGACTTTTGCTATTCTTCGTCGGCGTAGCCCGATCCAAGCTCTCGAGTCCGATCTGAGAATTTCCAAGGCGGTGCATTTCGCAAGGGGGTAGCCCGGCCCAATAGGCCCGCCTCCTACTTTAGTCTTGTGAGAGATTTTCCTGATTCGTTACTATGGGCCTCATTCGATGTATGATCTCTTCTTTTTAGTAAAATCGTCTTGTTAATCTATTTTCGTAGAGTAGACACGCCATCGAACTATGTGCATCGGGTTCGCTCTTCTCCATTTATTTCAGTTTGGAGTCCGTAAAATCCCCGATAATGACATTTTCAATAGTGAACACTGGACTCTTGCATCGTTTGGCTCCTTTAGATTGGCAAATGAGAAAAGCCTTTCATACCTTTCGGTCAGCCGAAGGACTTGCTTTCCCAAGAAAACGAAAGCCCAATGCATACTGTAGATCTGACCGTATTTGCGTTCTAACATTTAGTACAAGTGCCTTTGAATCTCCTAAGTTGGCATTAGAGGTGTCAAAAAAACCCACACCGGCCCAACTCAACCCGACCTGGGCCAACCCGATAATTAGGATTTTTTGGGGTTAGGCCTTAGTCTTTTTCTGGTAAGGATTTTAAAATGCATGTATTGTTAGGGTTAGGATTAGGTCGAGCCGGGCTGGGCCGGGTTTTTTAACACCTCCATAGCCCCCATGTGCACGACGACAATCAAAGGTTCTGTGAGTTCGGTGATTTTAATTGTCTAATCGCTTCCCTTGGCAAACATTAAACAAGCCTGCTTGATCAGTTAGAAACTACCTTGTCCTCATCCTGACAAAGTGATGCCTTTTTGCCTCTAGTTTCAGAGTTTATTTGCCTAAGCAGAATAGCTAAGCCTACAGAATACTCAAAGCTCGACTTTATATTTTATGAAAAAATCTTAGACCGAGCGTCAGCACTGGATAACCTAGAAAGCTGTCGGCTCGCGATGCGGTCCTACAGGCTACCGTTTGTCAATAGCCCACGTGACAAAGGTTCTTATACTATGTACCCTATTCACTTTCTTGATTTTTTTTTTTATCTTTTTTTTTTTTTTTGCAAGAACAATGCTTCCCCCTTGGAATCTATGTTCCCATAATCAATTGTCATTCCACATCACGAGGCAGAGAGAGTGACTTTACGTATTCACTACATCTTCCTCAAAATATATATTAGCATTTCATTCCGGATATAGAACTCCTAGATCTCGTGAATTTTGTAATCATTTTATAGCGGGATAGGGAGACCCAAAGACAGTGTCCTATTTTAATGGAGGATAGGTCATGGGACAGTTGTTCAGCTGAGTAGATAATGTTCGCGATTGATATAATTGAGTATGAACAAAAAGGAAAAAGAGAAGATTGAAAAATCAGAATCTCCAACAGCAACCAGTCAAAACCGTTGTAAACAGGATTCACAGGACCACGGACTACACTATCAACAGTTGATTTGTCGCCTACATAATCAAAACCATTAATACCGGTCTTTATCCAGAATTAATTCGAATCATCGTCACCCGTTCATCTCTTCGAAATTGAGCTGATCGCCGATCATATCTCCAGAATCAGACCCTGCACGTTCCACCCAAAAGACGATATCAAAAAAATCAGCGTCAAAAGCCACATCAAAACCCAAAACCTCAAAAGCTACTGTAGCACCGTTTCCTCCAACCCCTCTCTCTCTCTCTCTCTCTCTCTCTCTCCCTCCCCCGCCCACAACCATCGAGCTGTCACACAGCGCCATTCAATTTGAATAGGGCGTCTGAACGGGGAAAGAAGAAGAAGAAGAAGCAGAAGCATTGTTCCTTACTCTTGAAATTCGACGTCGATCGAATCTGCGAATGGCTTGGCAATTGCTTTAAACGCCTCCTCCGACAGGACCAATTTGGCGCCGGTCACGGACTGTTTGAACGCTGCTGCCGCAGATGTCGATGAGAGGGCGTTGTCGATGATCTCGATCCGGATTTGGGCGATCGTCCGCGCAGTTTGAAGGGACAGACTGCGACGCGCTGATGCACCGCACTGTGTACACCCGTCCGCAGGCCGCCCCTTAACCCCATAGCTCGCTGCCCGCCGCCGCGAACAGGTTGGTCGGAGGAAGCTGGGATGGGTCACCTCCATAGCATTCCGTCGCTAAAATCCAACAGCAAGAAAAACGTGATTTAGCAAGCTAATCCTTCTCTTTTTTTTTTTCCTTTTGGGTCAATGACTTACGTGTGTACGGAGAGCTGTAATAAGCAGCTTCGCCGGAGTCGACGACGGCCCCAGAGACGGTCAGCCACATCATGGGAGCGAAGAGGAGGAGCAGCGGCAGCTGCACAGAAGACATTTTTTTTTTTTTTTTTTATGAGGCTATATAGCCTTTTTTTCTTATTTCTTCGATGAAGAAGAATGGTTTTCTACCCAATCGATGATCCAAACCTCAGGATGCAGATTACCTTTTCCTCACCCAATAGAAGTCATATCAGCTCATAGATCCATAACACGATATCGCATCGTTGGCAGATGGAAGAGCAGGAAGAAAGAGATTGATAAGGAACGGCTTCTACGAGGAAGGACTTTGAGGGCAATGAGCCTGAAGCTAGCTAATTTATATTGGATTTGAAGCTAACGTGATATGAAATATATATTAATTAACTAACACGTATGAATGAGACGTTTAGAAGGCTAGTGAATATTAGCTACAAGCCATGATAAGGTGCTCTTAGCTGTGAATCATGCACAGCTAATGATATGAGAATAACTTCCTTTCCTCAGATAAGGAAATTTTCCTTGACCGCTTTCGATTTCACTAATAAAGAAGACACTGAAGAGAAGTCTCCCTAAAATGATTATAACTGATCATCTGGAGAACACAAGCAAGAAAATCAGAATCGTGAACTAGTGTCGTTGATATTAGTGCGCTCCAAGCCAGATCAACATAATTCACTGGGAAGAATTTGAAAAAACTTATATAGATACTTCTGGTATTGCTATGACGTGTCGGGCCGATATCACGCGTTCCGAAATGTAAGTGTTAAAGAGGGAAAGAGGGGTGTCATTTTCAGAGATAATATAGTTTTTGTTGTCTCTATCTGTGCAGAAATCATATTTTTATTCCTAACTAGCTCTATAGACACCGCAAAGCATGGGGCCGATCTCTCACTTTAAAAAAGGGAAAGAGGGCTGTCACCACTTTTTCAAAGATAATAGGCGGGCGGCAAGGAGGAGCCGCTGTTTTTATTTTTATTTTCTTTTTTTTTTAAATAATTTTTAAAAATAAATTTTAACTTTTCTTTTTTAGTTTTTAAATCTATTTTTTAAAAAATTTTGAATAAAAAATAATTAAAAAAGCCATCTGAAAAAAGAAAATTTATTTAAAATGTCACGTCAGTGTCACGTCAGCATTTTCCGTTAAAAAAGCTAATGGTTTTAACTTTAGGATTTGATTGAAACAATTTGACAAGTTTTAAGACTTGATTGTACTTTTTACAAATTTTAGGACTCAATTGTATTTTCATTACAAGTTTTAGGACTTCTGCCACACTTATCCCAAGATAATATGGTTCTTGTTGTCTCCATTTGCTTTTACACTAGTATAGCCATCGCAAAGCTTGTGGCCGATCTTTCACTTTCTCATTGTTGACACCTAAATTTTAGGAACACAGTCATTTATTCATAGAAAAATTAGGGATTAATTCTAACCCCTAAACAAAAATATTAGAATCAAATTGCATAATACATAGTTTTAGGAGCATTTTTTTTATTACATTTGCATTGGTCTAGTGATGGATATGTTTGACTTGATGGTGTCCACATCCAATAATTTTCATTTGAGTTAACATCATCATGCTGTCAAGGGAATATCTTCGGTTGATGATATATGGATTAGCAAAAATTCTTTATTCAGCCTAATGAGGGACCATGAATCTCACCCATGATATGAGGAAGGGGACTGATAAATTGCACACGCGAAGAAGGATAGGAAATTCAAAAAAATCGGTTGGATGCTTAGGGGTCGCAATTTCAGTCAGGTAATGGAGGAATTCGTGGGATAAATGATGAGCTATCGGCTGAAGGAAAAAAAAGAAAGCGCGGCAATTGAGAGACAAAATGGAGGAAAGAAATCAAGGCATTTGTGGAAAGTGTGGGTTGCTGGAATTTATAAAAGGAGACTAATGAGCTGGTCATAGAATAGTGAGAGAAAATGATGGGATTGTTCTAGCGCTATAAACGCCCACCGGGCCATATTCGCAAGAAAAAGAGAGGAAATAATCAAGTCGGCCCAGGAATTGTAAATGGAGATTATCGAATGTGGACACGTTCAAGGCAATATGAGTAGAAGCAGAAAATGAAACCAAAAGATTCTGAGCGCTAATTTAGAAATAAATTAGAGAGATTCACAATCAATTTTTGGTGATAAATCAAAGCCAAAACTCAGCAATTCCCTAAGAATCATCAATCGGCTCCACAGATCCTGACTTTCAACGATACGTGGGAGGCTTTTTGCTATAAAAGGAGGTACACACCCTCAGACATCGGAGGTCCACTATCTCGAGAATTCTCCGATTGTTCTATGGTGTCGGCAGTCCTCTCGACGTCCCGCATTCATCTTGCTTTGTAGATATTGACGACAAGGATAAAAGCTAAGTCAAGTATTTTTTAGTTTGATTGTGTGAAATTCCATTTCGCTATTTAAATTATTCATTTATTTATTTTCATGTTTTTGCTTGCTGTCCAGGTTCAATTTCCCGGTCGTCGTGGGCTTTCACGCCTATCCTACATCAACATCCCACTAACATTTTTTTCTTTTTTTCTTTTTTTCTTTTTGCTCTCAGCGAGAATTCATGCACAAGTCCACACTTGGGACACCACAAAGAGAGGGCCATGCAATTGAAAATACAAGGCCACATTTCTGAGAAGAGCAGTGAATAGAGAGCGGACGTTCTACGCATGTAGGACAAATCATGAAGGAGACCCGCACTTGGAGAAATGAACATTCCGTTACACACTAAGTCTTCAAAGTCAAATTCTCCCTGCTCCTTGGAGACTCATGCCCATCCTCCATCAAAATCTCACTTTCATCTCCTTTCTCTCTTGGCGAAAATATACGCCCAAGTCCTCGGTTGCACCGGCCCCCTTTTTTTTTTTGTTAAAAGTCGAGGTAGTTTATTTTTTTATTTTATTTTTTATCTTTTTTTTTATCAAGTTTAGTTATTATTGCTCAAATTGGAATATTGGATGTCGATGTTCGTTTTATGAATATTTTAGGCATTATCTGTAGGGTTTTGCCTAAAATTACTATAATTACTAATTTGATCCATGAGATGTTGGATCATTTTTTTAATTATATTGATTTTTTGGTAGTTCGATAGTGTTTTGATTATAAAATCAATATAATTATTAATTTGACCCGTAAGACTTCAAATCAAATTTTTAATTATTTTGAATTTTCTTACATGTTGTGATGTTTAGGGTTAAAATAATTGTTAATTTAATCCGTGAGACAATGGATTATTTTTTCAATTATTTAATCCTTCATTTGATGAATGTCTTGATTGGTTTAGATATAATGTTTATTTGATAATTGCTTGTCTTGGAAAAACACTATAAAAAAAAAAAATCAAATCTTGCATTGGAATATGTTGGTTTCGTAAATTAGGTTTGCATTTTTAGATTGCATGTTTAGGTAATTTTGGAATAAATTAGGATTGGACCTAATTTTTTTTTTTTTTAGATAGGTTCTTAGATAATGCTTGCATATTTTAATAATCTCATTTAAAAAAAATAGTTTTCTAAGATAGGATAGGGTTTAAGTAAAATTAACCCCTAAACATATGAGAAAATTATTCATTTTAGACAATTTAATTATTTTTTTACTACGAATTTTAATAAAAAAATACAAAAATATTAGGTGCATGTCAATTAGTTTGCGTGTTCATTTGATTAGAAATAGCCTGTTAGTAAAATTAGGTCATGTAATTAAAGTGCATGTTTTATGATAAAGTTCTAATTTCAAGAAAACCTCAAAAAGAATTACTTTTTTTTAGTGTGTTGAATTCCTTTGGTGCAATTTATTTTATTCAATATTTAATAATGGTTGAGTATCCATGTGATCACCCTATTGTTTTAGGTTAAAATAAATCTATGCTGCTTGCAAAAATATTTTTGAAAATTACCTAATTTATTCCAAAAATTACATTTAATAATCTTTTGAACTAGAAAAAATAAAAAGCCGTTGGCTCACCGGAGTTATCTTATAGGTGTTGTTTGTCACTACCCACATCACAAAGGTTCATTTATTGTGTGTACCCTATGCACTGCCTTGAAATTTATACTTCCAGAACAATGCCTCCCCCCTTGAAATGTATGTTCTCATGACCAATTGCCTGAGTGAAGCATTTCACAGTATTAATTACATTTTCCTCTAGATACACATTAGCATATTCTGGGTACATTTCTGAGATGGGGCCCGTTCTTATCCTGATAACGTCCCTCCCTTATAGTGGACTCCCTCGTTGGGCTTAATTATTCAAAAAGTTCTGTCGTTGTTGAAAATGGAGGTACAAATATTCTAGTCCACCGAGCATCCAATTCACTACGGGGAGAAGTGGGTGAGAGGTGCTTTCCTTAATTCCCGCTGTTGAACTAAGCCAATGGATACAAGCATGACACATTGGTAAAGATTTTCGGCTCTCCAATAACATCTCTTCTCTTTTTGCTCTTTTTATGATTCACCTACCTAACAAGATATCTTCAGAAATATGCTGTCTGCTGTTTCGGATTCACCGAACTATTGAAATTGAACATCTAGGGCTCCTTTGAAGCAGGAACAATTAATGGTGCAGTAGAGTGCGCCTGTCATGACTTCTCTAGAAAATTTGCTAACGTATTTGTGCCATCTATGAGGGTGAACGCGGTTGGACATGCTAAAACCCTAGCTTGTCATTGCACATCCACAACACAAACACATGACCAGAAGTTCCTCTCAGCGGGGTTTGGTTTGGTGCGACGTGTTTGGAATAAAGAGACGGATGTGAATTCCCACTTTCGACATCTGCTGTGTGGCTCTCTTACATTCAAGTCCTCCCCGCAACGACACCAACCCCATGTACATTTCTCGGCACCTCAGAGAAAAAGGACCTTTCTTTCCATCGGGACAGAAGAAAATACGCCTCCGGGGGCAACAGAACTTGTCGAGGTTACATGCTATTAATTGCTAAAGTAAGCTATTAGCAAGACCTATGGCGAACTCTTTTATCGACGGCTTGGTCGGCCATTCAAAGGCGGATGTATAGACTAGGGGTGTCAAAATTTGGGCTCATATTTTTTTTATTTATGTGAATTGCATATGAGTCAAAGAATTTTAAAGGTCAGAATTTGTGATCCATTTTCGATCCATTTTAAGCAGCCCATTTAACAAAACTTCAAGGAGATGTCAGGGTTCGGGTCCAAACGCAGCCCAGCTTTGCAAAGGTCTTAGTTGAGGGGATTCCGAAACCGTGTAGGACAGAAGGTCTCTCTGTGTATGGTCCTGAAACTATGAACATTCTTTTTAGGGAGACGCATAAGCTATAAACATATGTGATCTAAAACCGACATATATCAAACCAATGCTCTCTTAAACTATAGCATCATAAAGGTACTTCATAGTCATTACTCACAAGCTGCTCCTTCCAAAAGTACAGAAGCATAGGAAACACGTACACATGACAAGACCATCCAAAGACCAAACCAACCAAAAAATGAAACAGGTCCCCCATTAGAACTCCTTGGAGCAATCATTAAACACAATACATGGGAATTACTGGCATCATTTAAGGGTGCGAATGGTAACGTTTCTGTTCTTTTTTTGTTCAAAGGAACAGAAACAAAAAAAAGTGTTTCTGTTCCGAAGAACGGTTTTTGAACAAAAGAACGCGTTTGGTAACGTTTGTTCCGAGAATAAAAAATGAGTAGAAACACGTTTGGTTAAATTGTATTCTTTTTTTGTTTCTTTTAATTTTTTAATATTTTTATTTTATTTTTCATTTTTTCCTTTATTTTTTATTTTTCTTATTTCAGCCGGTCACCGGCCTCTGGCGATTGGTCGACGAGGCCGGCAGCCTCTCCTAGCCACAGCGAGGCTCGCCGGCCCTCGGCGAGGGCGAGGCTCGGGCTCGCCCAGATCCGGCGAGGCCGAGCCTCGCCATGGCTGGGCGAGCTCGGGCTCGCCCAGATCCGACGAGGCTCCGGCGAGGTCGCCGACCCTCGACGGCGTCGCCGGCCCTTGACGGCCGGTCAACGGCCATGGCCGAGGCCGGCGACCGGCGAAAGAAAAAAGAAGAAAAAAAAGAAGAAGAAAAGAAGAAGAGAAGAAGAAGAGAGAGAAGAGAACAGAAAAATCTGTACATCAGTGTTTCTTCATTTTTGTTTCTGGAACAAGAAACAACAATTTATTGTTGTTTCTTTTTTTGTTCCTATTTCGTTCCGGAAAAAAAAAAAGAACAGAAACGCAACCAAACGCGTTTCTGTTCTTTTTTTGTTCCCGGGAACAAAATCCGTACAGAAGTGTTCCAGAAACACTTTTGGAGTGTTATCATGCACGCCCTAAGTGATCCTCTCATAAGCTACTCCTCCCAAAGGACAGCAGCACAATAAAGCCATCCGAAGACAAGACTAACCAAATAATGTAATGGGTCCACCATTAGTACTTCTTGATAATAACTTCCTTTCCTCAGATAATGAAATTTTCCTTGACCGCTTTCGATTTCACTAATAAAGAAGACTCTGAAGAGAATTCTCCCTAAAATGATTACAACTAATCTTCTGGGAAAATTAGAATCGTGAACTAGTGTCGCTGATACAATTAGTGTGCTTGAAGCTAGATCAATATAATTCACCGGGAAGAATTTGAAAAACTTACAAAGATACTTCTGCTGGTATTGCTATGATGTGTTGGGGCCAGTCTCTCGCGTTCCGAAATGTAAGTGTAAAAGAGGGAAAGAGGGGTGTCATCACCTTTTCAAAGATAATATGGTTTTTGTTGTCTCCATCTGTGCAGAAATCATACTCTTATTCCTAACTAGCTCTATAGCTACCGCAAAGCATGTGGCCGATCTCTCACTTTCTCGTGTAAAAAATGGAAAGAGGGGTGTCATCACCTTTTCAAAGATAATGTGGTTTTTGTTGTCTCCATCTGCTATTACACTAGTTTTATAGCCACCGCAAAGCTTGTGACCTTGAAGGATATATGCCCTGTACATGGTGAGCACTTATCGATTCGCTTTTTCAATGACCCATTTTAGCACGTCTCTACTACATTTCAATATGTGTCAACACAAATATTATTCGATGCTGCTCTTTCCTGGGGCATGCTCAATCCAGGTCATGTTGTACTAAATCCTGTATGAAATTGACATTTCCAAACCAATGCCAAAGATTTTTCTCATAAATTGGGGTTAGCGAGGTGTTCAATATATATCAATGGTTCATAGGACTGGTACAATGCGCCAAACCCGGCTTCCCATGCTTTAGTAATTTCATGGGTATTTTATCATGCTATGCTCATGATGCTCCCAAGTGCAAAATGTTATGAATCCTTATCTGAGCTGAACTTACTTCGCTCTGTGCCATGCATTGAGTACGCTCTAATGTTACTAATTAGCTTGGCAGGTTATGTCATGAGGAGGCCTCTCAATATTGCCATCCACGTAATTGAGAACATATTTAAGAAAGAATAATCGATCTAAGCATAGAAAAAAAAAGGGCAACATGACACATGATGTATGAGCAGCTTTGCAAGTTGCATAAGCAGAGAAAGAAGTGAAAGCTTTGAATTAGATTGTAGCATTCGATTCTATTTAGAATAGGAATAAGAGAAGCAAAAATTAAATACAAAGCCATGTATGGGTCCCTTGATAGCTAATGCAGTAGTGTATTTGTATCAATTTAGTCCGAAATCTTTTGTATTTATATTAGTTCAGTTCCTCCAGTCAATTTTACTTTAATGGCGCTAACATGCCATTTTTTTAATAACATTTTAATAATCTTTTGAACTTGATAGGTGCTGTTTGTCATTAGCCTCAATGACAAAGGTTCATTTAGAGGTTCAAATGGTAATCTAGGAAGCACCAATATTCTCCGAGAGCTTTCGTGTCGTGTCAGACATTTCAACACGTGTCTGATACTCTCCGACAGTTTCAGACATTTGGTCAACAAGTGTCGGAAAATCAGATACCTGGTCAATTTTTCCGACACTCTTCAACACTTGAGTTAAAATTCCAACATGCAAGTTTTTGACATACAATTCCGACATATGAGATCAATTTTAAAAAATTTTATAAATAAAGAGTCAATATATATATATATATATATGAAAAAAAATTATTAATAAAAATAACAAATTAAGAAAAAAGAAAAATGTAATATTTTCTTCTCTTCTCATTTGACTTTCATTTTCCATGATCCATAATTTACCCTTAAGTTTTTTATTTTTTCTCTTGACACGTCTAACTCAAAAGTCTAGAATGTAAATTACTTGTTTTTGTCTTTCCAATTTTTATGGATTCATTGAAATGAAGTTGAATTTTTCAAATTGAAACAATGAAATATATTAATAAATTATGGATTAATGTTTTTAATATAAATTTATTATAGGATTTATTATTATTTATTTATTTGTGAATTTGAATCAAGTTAATTTCAAAAATAATAATTTATTATTTATATATAAAATATATATTTAATATATAACGTATCATAATATGTCGAAATTCTACATATTATATAATGTCGTGTGTCAATATCAGTGTTACTTAGATGGTCATCAATCCAAGAGGAAATTCTAGCATGAGGTGACGGAATGGACTTCCAACAACAGCAAGTCGGTCAGCGTACTCCGATCGTGTCTTGAAAAGACGCATATGAGGGAGAGGAAAAAAAAAAGAAAAACAAAAAGATAAAAGTCCAAAGAGGAAAAACGAATAAAGTCGGGGAACAAAGTGGACTGAAAGATATAACTAAAACAGGCGAAAAGAAAAGTTGAAGGATTCTTTGTACCTCAGAGGAAAATCACGTTTCTTTCGGTCAGCACAGAATAAGGCACGCCTTCGGGAGCAACAAAATTTGTTGGGGTTACGTGCTTCATATGCTGTCCTCGGAAAGGTTCCTCCCATATGGCAAGGAGAAGGTTACACCACTCCCTTAATATTCTTTCTCAAATTTAATAGGCAGGCTGAGTTGCAGATCTAAAGTTACCCAAGCTTGTAATTACATTTCATTAATTATGTCTACCCCATGCACTTCCCTGAAATTTAAATTTCCAGAACAATGCCCCCTTGAAATGTATGTTCTCATAATCAATTGTCCGGATGAATCATCCATATCACAAAATGGAGCAAGTGGATATATATATTCATTATATTTTCTTTCGGATACGTATCAGCATTCCATTCTAGGTATAAAATTCCTCAACCTCTTGGATTTGATAATCACTTTGCAGTTAAATAGCGATTTATTTTAACGGAAGAAATGTCACGGATGAGAACAACATTTCCTGTTCCTACGATTGTTCACATGAATAGATAATGATTTCGATAGATATAATAGAGTAGGAACAAGAAATAAAGAAAAGGAGAAAGAAAGAGAAGAATCTATAACAGCAACCAGTCAAAACCGTTGCTAAACAGGTTACAGAGGACCACGGGTGTACAATATAGACAGTTGAATTGTCGCCTGCATAATCAGAATCATTATCACCGGGCTATTTCCAGAAACAATTCGAACCATCGTCACCCGTTGATTTCTTGGTGATCGAGCCAGTCACCGATTATCTCTCCAGAGTCAGGCCCCGCACCAAAAGGTTCTGATCCTGATATTAAAAAAAAAAAAAATCTTTATAGTGGAGCCATGGCCCGACAAGACAGGCCGATAAAAAAAGCCCTAGTACATTCCCAATGGTGGGGCCCGTCTCATCCTGACGACGTCCCCTCCCTGAGTTGACTCCCTCGTTTCGTCCACGTTGAAAATGGAGGTATAAAGGTTCTGATCCCCACGGGAAGAAGCGGATGAGAGATGCTTTCCTTAATTCCCTTCGTCGAACTAAGCTACAGAAAAAATGAAGGCACCTGCGAATTAATTAATAATCGTTGCACTAATACTATCACACTCCAAATCCGGATGGTGATAATGATATGATCATCCTCCCATCCAAATGACATATCCTTGAACCACTA
Organism: Eucalyptus camaldulensis; assembly: GCA_019915185.1. Taxonomy (NCBI): domain Eukaryota; kingdom Viridiplantae; phylum Streptophyta; class Magnoliopsida; order Myrtales; family Myrtaceae; genus Eucalyptus; species Eucalyptus camaldulensis. Next base: position 34,957,689 of record JAHSVA010000001.1, read on the forward strand.
AAATCAAATTCCTAAAATCTCCATCGATGGTGCTCTCGTTCTAACAACCGAAAATCATGAAAGATAAATGTAATAGGTAACCACAATTCAGTAAATAATGTGTATATATTCTAAATATATTGAACAATTACTATACATGTATACAATCCAAACTCAAGATATAAAATACATATCAAATTACATATGAATTTCATTTCAATTAAACTTTGTAAAATTAAAAAATACTCGTTTTACTCAGTAATGTTAAAACAATAATATCAATGACACAATTCATCGATCAATTTCAACAGTTCATATATTAATGATTTATTTCGTTACACGTCAATGGTTCTTTCTATTGATCTATTTATTACTTAATATCAAACAATGATTACAATACAACACATGGTAATAAGGCAAAGTCTCCACCTACAAAACCGGTGGTTTGGTCTAAAATATTATCCTAAATCAGTATACATATCCACAAACCCTTCACCGAATTCATAGTCATATTGAGCATAAATCAACTATTCTCCAATACTAGAAGTCCAAACCAAAAATCAATATCATAAACTAAGCAAATAATTTTTTGTAACGTAGCCCATCTGCCATTTCTCAATTATTTTTCAAATCATTTATAAACTCTTTTATAAACCGGTCGCAAAGTTTTTACAAAATATATTTATTTTACAATACATTGCATAATACGATTTCTAAACATTTGTAAACAACCAAAGAGTAATAAATTCTTGATCTGGCTTGTATGCAACAAAACATACCATTTCATAATTCATACCATATATAAGCCGTGGCATTTTCGAAACATGATTTTGACAAATTCAAAGAAGATAATATCACTCACCTGGAAATGTTCAAGACAAACAATGAGTAGCTAAATAAGCTGACAATTTTGCAATTTTATCGATTAAACAAGAATTAGCGTTAAACTAAGTAAAACTCTACCTCAATTACAAAATTGCCAAAAGCACACAAAACTCGATCTCGAACCCTTAAATTTTGCTCAAACAAAATCATTGCTTCAAATCAAATTTCATTAAATCTCATGGCTCTACAACGACATAATTCACTATAGCCATGAATTTCGAATTTACGTCCTAAATCTGAAAACTATTCCAATTGTACAAACAAGAGGCGTAGACACTTATCAGACGTTGTGATACATAGTCGAATTGACTTAACGAGATCTGGCATGTATGTACAAAGCCCTTTCTCTTTTTTCCATTTCTTCTTTCTTTCTTTTTTCTCCTTTCTTTGTCTGTTTTTTAGATCGAGGCAGCTCTCGGTCTTTTACTTAGACAAGCCTCCTTGTTCTACCTTAGTTGACTTTTCAACCCATTTTCTCCTCCTTTCTTTCTTGTCTTTTCTCGCTTTTCCTGTTCAATGGACGAAGTCCTCCTTTCTTTATGCGGCTCTCAATCGTCCATTTTGAGACGGTGGGTTTCTTTTTTCTTTTTTTTCACTCTTTGACCTTTGACTCTTTGATTGCTCAACTCCCACGACCATTACAAATATAATCATTTATATTGTCTAACACGAAGAATTATGATATTTTATAGACAAAAATCAATGGATATGAGGACGACACATCGATAGAGATTGTTAGCTCTCCAATAACAATTCCTCTTACATTTTGGACTCTTCAGATATGTGCAGTCTGCTTTTTCGGATTCATCGAACACTAAGAAATTAAATGTCTAATAGCTCTGTTGGAGAAAGGACAACTAATGGTGCAATAGCATGTGCCTGTCAGGCTTCTCTAGAAAATTTGCTAATGGATTCGGACAAGCCGAAACCCTAGCTTGTCATTGCACTTCCACAACACAAACCCATGGCTGGAAGTTCCTCTCAGTGGTTTTGGTTTGGTACGAAGTGTTCATATGTAGAGACCCACCACTGTGGGGTACTCTTATATTTTAGTCCTCCCTGCTCCGACCCGCCCAACTGGGGGGAAATAGAGCAAGGAAATAAACAGTTGGTAAAACAATTGGCATAGGAGTACCTTCCGTTGGAAAAACAGTTGGTCCCCTATGTATGGCGGCAATCGAAAGTTTTGTGAGTTTAGCGCTTTTGATTATTTGATCGCTTCCCTAATGACTTAGTAAACATCAAACAAGTTGGCTTGATTAGTTAGAAACCACCTTGTCCTCGTCCAATTGGACAGAGTGATGTCCTTTTGCCTCAACTTTTCTAAGTTTAGTGGCCTAGCGGAATAGATAATCCTGCAGAATACTCCAAGCTCGACTTTATAATTTACAAAAAAAAAAAAAAAAGTCTTAGACGGAGCATCGAAACTGGAAATCCTAGAAAGCTGTCAGCTCGCCCATGTCGTCCTACAGGTTGCCGTTTGTAACTAGCCCACATGACAAAGGTTCATTTACAATTCCAGAACAATGCTTCCCCCTTGAGATGAATGTTCCCATAACCAATTGCCTGGGTGAAGCATTCCATATCAAAAAGGCAAAGAAAGTGACTATATGTATTCATCACATGTTCCTTCAAATACATATCAGCATTGCATTTTGAGTATAAAACTCCTCGACCTCATGGATTTGGTAATCACTTTGGATTTGAATAGAAAGCCCCGAGGACAGCGTTCTATTTCAATAGAGGATATGTCATGGGCGAGAACAATAACATTTCCTGTTTGCACAGTTGCTCACATGAGTAGATAGTGATCACAAACGATATAAGATCGCAGCAGTATGGTCAAAATTGAGTTCCATTAATTCGTCGCAGGAAAAAGTAGATTTCCAATGCAGAATCTCACCTTCTCACTTCTTGCGCCATAACATTTCTAAGAATATGTCACCCTTCAACCAAGAAAGTCGATACAAAAAATTCTTAATCCAAGTTTGTCCCCTGTCCGGACAATAAAACAAGTGCTTCTAGACTAGTGAGATGGTATGGATAGCTCAAACCGTAGAAAATGATAAGAGTAAGGACAGGAAAAAAAAAAGAGAGATAAAGGAAGAGAAGAATTTTCAACGACAGCCTGCCAGTCAAAACCATTGCTACACAGGTTTCACAGGACCACACGTTGGCAATACAGACGGTTGGATTTGTCGCCCGCATAATCAAAACCATCATTACGAATCAATTCGAAATCATTGTCACCCCGTTAGTCTCTTCGAGATCTAGCCGATCCGATCATCGATCATCTCTCCAGAATCAGAATCAGACCCTGCACGTTGCGTACCCAGAAGACAACATTAGAAAAGTCACTGTCGAAGTGACGAGTCCCCCTTACTGTGCACCCAAACCACACCCAAAACCCAAACCCCTTAAAAGCAACTGTAGCATCGTCTTCTCCAACCCATCTCTCTCTCTCTGTGCAACTCAATTCGAATAGGGCGTCTGAACAAGAAGGAAAAAAGGAAGCAGAAGCAGAAGAATTATTCCTTAATCTTGGAATTCTATGTGGACGGAATCCGCGAACGCCTTAGCGATTGCTCTGAAGGCCTCCTCAGACAGGACTAACGTGGCGCCGGTCACGGTCTGCTTGTACGCCGCCGCCGACGAATCCGCCGAGAGCGCGTTGTCGATGATCTTGACGTGGATTGGGATATCGCTCGCGCAGTCGGAAGGGACGGACTGCGACGCGCCGACGCACCGCACCGCGTACACCCGGCCGCACGCCGCGGCGTTATCCCACAGATCGCCGCCCGCCGCCGCGAACAGGTTGCTCGGAGGAAGCTGGGACGGGTCATCTCTATACCATTCCGTCGCTAAACCAACAGCAAGAAAAAAAGTGGGATTTAGCGAGCTCCTCTCTCTTTTCTAATCCTCCCTTATGTTTTCTTTCTTTTTGGGGGGTGGTCGAGGACTTACGAGTGTACGGAGAGCTGTAATAAGCAGCCGTGCCGACGTCGCCGGCGGCCTCGGCGGCGGTCGCCAATACCACGGAGGCGAGGAGGAGGCTGAGGAGCAGCTGCTGCTGCAGATAAGACATTTCTTTGATGTCCTTTCCCTTTTTCCGATAAAGAAGAATGTTTTTTTCCCGTCCTTTATGGGAGGTTTTTTTTTTTTTTGGGTCGATCGTCCTTTATAGGAGGTGACGGGCCGCGAACACAGCGCAATAAATAAAATTCTAGTATATCGCCTTAACAGAGTTAGGTACACCATACACAAAACGTCGCCTTAGCAAAGTACTAATCACTAACGTCATCGGCTCCTGTCCAACGACGAAAAGGGAGCCACAGAGATTTTGATTCGCCGGGCATCGAAGTCACACAGGAGAAGCGGACGAGAGATGCTTTCCCTTGGGTTCCGTCGTCGGTCTAAGCCGGAGAAAAAATAAAGGCACGCGTGAATTAATTAATGAATCGTTGCCTAGTACCGTCATACCTTGAATCCAGATAGGAATAATGATACAATCATTCTTTCACCTAAATAACACAATCTCAAACCATTGAAATTCAAGTTCTAACGATCTGAAAAACATGAAATATGATATGAAAAACACGAAAAATAAATAGAGTGGGCAATTACAATCGAGATTATAGTGCGTATATTTTCGAAATAGGTCGAGCAACTACTGTCAATGTATTCAAAGTGATACTAGACTCAAGGTATAAAATACATATTAAATTATATATGAGTTATTTTTCAACAAAACTTTGTACAAGTCGAGAACACTCATTTACTCACTAATATTAAAACAATAGTATCAATGATCTAATCCATTGATCAATTTCAACAACTCATATATCAATGATTTATTCCATTTATTAATCTAATCAAATCATGTATCGGTGGTCAATTCCATTGAACAATCTATTACTCAATATCAAACAATTATCATGACACAATGCTTTGTGATAAGGCGATCAAGATTTCTTTTGACAAAGTGTCCACCTATAAAGCTGGTGACTCAGTTTAGAAAGATATCATAAATCACTATGCATACCTACAAACCACCAGTTCACAGTCATGTTAAGCATAAACAATTATCCTCCAATACCATAAATCATTCTAAATAGCTTTTCGTAACATAGCTCACCGCTATTTCTCAAATCATTTATAGACCATTTCATAAACTAGCCACAAAGTTGTTACAAATATATATTATTTTGTAATACCTTGCACAACACGCTTTCTAAACCTTTGTAAACAACCAATTAGTAGTAAATGCTCAATTTGGCTTGTATGCAACAAAACATGCAATTTTGTATTATATATAATTTGTAGCATTTTCAAAACATGAATTTTACAAATTTAGCAAAGATATAATACCACTCACTTGAGAAAACCTAAATAAACAAAATGTGTCACTAAACAAGTTAACGATCTCGCAATCCTATCAATTAAATGATAATTTGCGTTAAGTTAAATCAAACTCTACCTCAATTATGAAATGACTAAATTAGGCTCAAACATTAACAAAATGACTGATATGCGCTAATAAATCTCTCACAATTACTCAAACCTAAAAGAAACCTGAAACTCAACTTCAAAACTCTAAAATTTCGCTTAAACAAAACCATTGCTTCAAATCATCCTTCATCAAATCCCACGGCTCTACAATAACATAATTCACAATTTTCATGAAATCTGAAGCTTCATAACTCCAAAATTCCAAATTTAAGTACTAAATTCAAAAACTATCTCGATTGGACAGACAAGAAACGTGAGTATTTATTGGACATTTCGATACATAATCGAATCGGCTTAGCGAAATTCTTATGGCATGTAGGCGCAAATTCCTTTCTCTTTTCTACTTTCTTCTTTGTTTTTTTTCCTCCTTTCCTTTCTTTTTCTGTTTTTTCCGTCGATGAGCTCTCGGGCTTCTGGAAGCCGAGCCTCCTTGTTCTTTTCATTGACTTTTCAATCCATTTTCTCCACCTCTTCTCCTGCCTTTTCTCGCTTTTCCAGTTCAATGGGCGAAGCCTTCCTTTCTTGTATACGGCTCTCAGTAGTCCATTTTGAGGCGGTGGGTTTTCTTTTCATTTTTTCCTACTCTTTGACTGGTCAACTCCCACAATCATTAAAAATACAATCATAGGCCTTGTTTACACGAAGAATTATGATATTTTATAACTAAAAACCAAAGGAAATGAGGATGATACATTGATAAAGATTGTCGACTCTCCAATAACATCTCCTTTCTTAATTTTTTATGATTCATGCAATTTAATAAGGCTACCCAATAAGGAATCTTTAAATATTTGCAGTCTGCTATTTCGGACTCTTGAAACTCTAAGAATTGAACATCTAGGAGCTCCTTCGCAAAAGGAAATACTAATGGTGCAATAGTGTGTGCCTGTCAAGACTCCTCTAGAAAATTTGCTAATGGATTCGCGCGATCTTCGAGGGTGAATACGGCCGGACATGCCAATACCCTAGCTTGTCACGACACGTCCACAACACAAACACATGACTAGAAGTTCCTCTTGGCTGATTTGGTTCGGTACGACGTGTTTGTATACAGAGACAGGCGTTGATTCCCACTTTCGACTACCATCGGTCCACCACTGTTGGGCTCTCTTACATTTTAGTCCTCCCTACTCTGACCTGCCCAAGCGGGGGGAAATAGAGCGAGGGAATAAACAAATGGTAAAACGATTGGCATAGGAGTACCTTCAGTCGGAAAAACAGGTGGTCCCTCTACGTATGGCGACAAGCAAAGGTTCTATGAGTTCGGTGGGTTCGATTGTCTGATCGCTTCCCTAATGATTCAGTAAACATTAAACAAGTTGGCTTGATCAATTAGAAACCACCATGCCCTCATCCAACTGGACAGAGTGACATCCTTTTGCCTATACTTTTTGAAGTTTAGTGGCCTAAGCAGAATAGATAAGCCTACAGAATACTCCAAGCTCCACTTTAAGTTTTACGAAAAAATCTTAGACCAACCATATCGGAACTGGAAATCCTAGAAAGATGTCGTCCTATAGGTGTTGTTTCTCACTAACCCACATGGTAAAGGTTCATTTACTGGGCGTACGGTGTACCCCATGCACTTACTTGAAATATATATTTCCAGAACAATGCTCCCCCTTGAAATGAATGTTCCTATAACCAATTGCTCGGTAAAGCCATTCCACATCACAGGGTAGAGAAAGTGACTATACATATTCATTACATTTTCCTCCAGATACATATCAACATTTCAATATGGATATAAAGCTCCTTAACCTCGTGAATTTGGTAATCACTTTGGAGTTGAATAAAGAGACCCAAAAACTAGCGTTCTATTTCAATGGTGAAAATGTCATGGGCGAGAACAATAACATTTCCTATTTGCATAGTCGTTCACATGAGTAGGTAGTAATCATGATCGATATAAGTTTGCAGCACTACAATCAGAATTGAGTTCCACAAATTTGTCACGGGAAAAGTAGATATTTCGAATGCGAAATCGCATCTTCTCGCATCTTGCACCATAACATTTCCAAGAATTATGTCACCCTTCGAGAAAGAAAGTTGATACGAAGATTCTGAATCCAAGTTTGTCCCCAATCCGGACAATAAAACAAGTCCTTCTAGAAAAGTGAGAAGTATAGATAGCTCAAACCCTCCATATGACAATTTTAGGATGATAGAGTAAGCACAAAAAAAGAAAGAGGGGAGAAAGGAAGAGAATAATTTCAACAACAACCAGTCAGTCAAAACCGCTGCTACACAGGTCCCAAGGACCACAGGTTTACACTATAGACAGTTGGATATGTGGCCTGCATAATCAAAAACATCATTACCGATCTAATCTCCAGATTCGAAATCATTGTCACCCTGTTAATCTCTTCCGGATCTAGCCGATCAGCGATCATCTCTCCATAATCAGAATCAGACCCTGCAAGTTAAGTACCCAAAAGACGATATTAGAAAAGTCACTGTCGAAGTGACAAGTCCCCCTTCACTGTGCACCCAACCACACCCAAAACCCAAACCCCTTAAAAGCAACTGTAGCATCGTCTTCTCCAAAACCCCCCCCCCCCCCCATTTCTCCCTCTCTCTCTCTCTGCAACTCAATTCGAATAGGGCGTCTGAACAAGAAGAAGAAAAAAAAGCAGAAGCAGAAGAATTGTTCCTTACTCTTGGAATTCTATGTCGACGGAATCCGCGAACGGCTTAGCGATTGCTTTGAACGCGTCCTCAGACAGGACCAACGTGGCGCCAGTCACCGTCTGCTTGTACGCCGCCGCCGAGGAATCCGCCGAGAGCGCGTTGTCGATGATCTTGACGTGGATTGAGAGATCGCTCGCGCAGCTGGAAGGGACGGACTGCGACGCGCCGAGGCACCGCACCGCGTACACCCGGCCACAGGCCGCCCCGTTATCCCACAGCTCGCCGCCCGCTGCCGCGAACAGGTTCCCCGGCGGAAGCTGGGACGGGTCATCTCTATAGCATTCCGTCGCTGAGCCAACAGCAAGAAAAAAAAAGGGTTTAGCGAACTCCTCTCTCTTTCCTCTGATCTCCCTCTTTTTTTTTCTTGAGAGGGGTTCAAGGACTTACGTGTGTAAGGAGAGCTGTAATAAGCCGCAGTACCGACGTCGACGGCGGCCCCAGAGACGGCGACGGTCGCCCACACCACGGATGCGAGGAGGCAAAGCGGCCGCCGCACAGAAGGCATTTTTTTTTCTTTGTTTTATTATTTCGATGGAGAAGAATGGTTTTTTCGCCCAATCTTTATAATAGAGCTGGGTGGGAGAGATGGGAATGTGCGATCAAAAAGAGAGAGAGAGAGAGCAGAAGAGAGAGAAAAATGGGGAGAGAGAAGAGAGAGAAAAATGAGAAGAGAGGAGAGAGAACGTGCAGGAGATAGAAGAGAGGAGAGAGCGCGTGCAGGAGATAGAAGAGAGAATGGAATAAAGAGAGAGAAGGGTTTGCCCGATAATTTGAGCCTACCGCCTGGACAGGTGTTACATTCTAAATGATTCAAAGTAAAAATGACGCGGCGTTATTAGGATACGCAATATTTTCTCGAGCAAAAAATACATTCCCATCTCAAAAAGAATTTGATAGCTGGGATTGCACGAGCGGCCGCCATTCTTTACGGGAACAGGCCCCATATCCGGGACGTGGGGGTTCCTATTGGACCGCCTCCCTCCTGAGCCTCTCCCACCCAGCTCTGTTATAAACATTGGGCGAAAAAACCATTCTTCTTCATTGAAATAATAAAATAAAGAAAAAAAGAAATGCCTTCTGTGCGGCGGCCCCTTTTCCTCCTCGCCTCTGTGGTGTGGGCGACTTTTGCCGTCTTCGGGGCCGCCGTCGACGTTGGTACTGCTGCTTATTACAGCTCTCCTTACATACGTAAATCCTTGAACCCCTCTCCAAAAAAAAAAAAAAGAGGGAGGATCAGGAAAGAGAGAGGAGTTCGCTAAACCCTTTTTTTTATCTTGCTATTGGTTCAGCGACGGAATGCTATAGAGATGACCCGTCCCAGCTTCCGCCGGTGTTCGCGGCAGAGAGGAGAGAGAATGGAATAAAGAGAGAGAAGACTTTGCCCGACAATTTGAGCCCACCGCCTGAACAGGTGTCACACCCTGAATGGTTCAAAGTAAAAATAATGTGGCGTTAGGGTAAACAATATTTTCTCCCTGGATCCTTCTCTCTCAGCTCGTGAAAGTGACTGCAACTTCCACCCGCGTCCGCGCATAGCCATCGCGGCCGCGATCGTGCAAGCTCGAAGGTCGGAGACGGAGGGAGAATGAGCTTCCAAGACGTCCAGAACGGCGGCTGGCCGGCCCCTTCCCGATCGCAGAGCCCCTCGCAATCGGTGGCCGCCGGGATTTTCCAGATCAACACCGCCGTCGCCTGACTCCGCCGCCTCGTCGACGGCACCGGCACCACCAAGGACACCCCCGATCACCGCCAGAAACTGTGCGCCTCACTCCAACCCCTCTCCGTCCCCCTCCTCTCTCTCTCTCTCTCTCTCTCTCTCTCTCTCTCTCTCTGTCGAAGGCAATTCTCACCGGAGAGTTTTTCCGTCGCAGGCACAACACGAGGCAGAGGATACTGCAGCTGGTGAAGGACACCTCGGCGAAGCTCAAGGCGCTGAGCGAATCCGATCACGACTCCGGAGTCAATGTACGATCGCTTCCGCTTCTTGAACTTTGATTCACGAGCCAGCCTTTTTATTCCCTGTGTTTGTTTTCGCTTCGTGATCCGGTGCGAATTTCGTCTCTCGTGACATTGTGGAGTTCGATTGAATCAATCCGTGTGCGTTTTCGCGTTTTCTCTTCAGCCGAGCAAGAAGATAGAAGATGCGAAGCTCGCGAGGGATTTCCAGAAAGTGCAGCAGCTCGCGGCGGAGCGCGAGTCGACTTATGCTCCCTCCGGCCCGCCTCCCTCCTCCGCGAAACCGTACGTCGTCTATTGGGATTGTTGGGCTTGATTGATGGGGAAAAGATGATAGCTTGTTCGTTTCCTTTTTCTTCGTCGCTTTTCTCGGATTCCGTGGGTTTATGTTCTGACTAACTATTGCGTCTGTGTCGACTGCTTTTCGCGAATCAGTTCCGGGTCTGATGAGCAAGTGACATCTAGAATATACCGAGAGTACCAACCTTTTCTTATGGGTCAGAGGAGGTAGGCAATTCGTCATTCTGCCAAGTTACTTTAATGTTGATTAGTCGAGGTTGGTGCAGGTTTGGAACGCCATTTCCATTGAGCCTTGTTTGATGGATTGTTCCACGTTGGACATTACGTGCAGTGCGGACTATGTTCTTCGGTAATCTTTCGAGTAGTAGTATTCATGCTGGGAGTGATCAATGCAATCTGCCTTCTGTAATTTATGTTACTTGCAAAGTGTGTCTGTTCTGTTGTCTGCTCAATGCAAGAGAGCCTTGGAAGCTCACTGTGGTCATTTTTCAGCTTTTATTCCGGCATCTCACTGGCCAAACATGATTAAACTTCATGCTCATGAAATGGAAGACAAAAGTCGAGTATTTTATAACCATGTCTATGATAAAATAATATCAGTTCTTCTATTTCAGGCAGGAGGTGGTGCTTTTAGACAATGAATTTGCTTTCAATGAGGCTATGATTGATGAAAGAGACCAAGGTATAAGAGAAGTAGAGGAACAAATTGGACAAGCGAATGAAATATTCAGGGACCTTGCTGTTTTAGTTCATGAGCAGGGCGTGGTAATTGGTAAGATGCCAAAATAACTTGAAGCTATCTGGTTTCCTGTGCTAAATTTCTCCTGGCTCTGTTGATGTTTTTACTTTGGTTTTCATATGATCACATCTTTCAACATTACAGATGATATTCAATCAAACATTGAGAATTCTGCGGCTGTGACAAAACAAGCGAAAGTTCAACTGGTTAAAGCTTCTAAAATAGGAGAAAATGTTAGGAAAGAAGCCTTATTCCTTCTATCTTGCATGATTTTGTAATTACTTTAGTTCAGCGACTGGTGCAACTACACAATAAAGGAACAAAATCTCCGGTTCATTTGTGGTGTCAGAATACACAAGCCAAGATAAAGCTGCATGTGAATTTGCCCGTATTTTCAGTCCATCAGCATTAGCAAACTCAAAGATTCGTGGGAAACAACTTTTTTCTTTTTTCCACTTATTCGCATCAGTCTCAACTTCTGAATTCTCTTCTACAGGAGAAATGGCGTTCAAGAAAGAAGTGAACAACAACAAACTATAGAACCACACAAAACCCCTTTAGGCTGCATTTGGTTTAGCCTTGGAAAATGGCCTTGGGGAAATGCAAATATCTTTGGTCTAGTCCCATACACTGTATATCTATTTTAATTATTGTAGTAATATTGTCGGCTCCTCTAATGTCCATGTTTTGATCTACTATCATCATGTCACAAGCCGAAAAGATAAAGGATTTAGGTTTTTAGAGCTTTCGATGACTCTTGTGGTCCTGCTTGGAAGCGAGGGATTTGACCGGGGATGAAGAAAAAAAGAAACAGAACAACTATCACCAGTCATATGCTTCAAATGAAATCTAGAAACCTCTCTTTATTAGACCGTGGATAATTACGATGAAAAAAACCAACTGGACGCAAGTAGGTATACAGTTTACAAAAGAGGTAAAACCACTTATGATTTCAATAGATATGGTGATGTGAAATATGATAGTACTAAGTCTCTTCTTCCCACAAAGATATCCAGCTAGTTCTCTGTTCATGCATGAACTGGAAAAAGAGTTGCGGTTGAGCTTGGATTGCAACTAAAAGGAACAAGCGGCAGCTTCCTATGTCTGAATCCACATCTATAGTAGCAGAAGATCTCTAGATGATATTATCAGCAATATCTGAATCAGCATGGATACTGCCAACAACAAAATCGGCCTTTGGACTGTCTTCTGCTCAGCCACACTTGCAATCCTAGAAAGGCCAACAGTAGGTTCTACTCTGTAAGAAAACAGCAACCCGATGAGCTTCCTAACATCAACCTTAATCTACCGATAGATTTGTCTAAGATAGGCTAAGCAAGGAAAGTGATCGTTCCTGCATAAGCCTGGTCGGAACAACATTAACTCCTAGAAATCAACCGACATTTAATAACAGAAACGCAGGTATAATTCCTATTAGGCCAGTCTAAAGCAATTCATTCATGTCAGTCAACAAAATCTGCAATTAGCATGGAGGTAAGTTTATTCACCTCGTCTCTCTGCACATTTGATTTCATGCATTTAATGACAAATCTAGAAATATCCTAAAAAGGCCTTACAACACAGTAGATAGTTTATCCACCGTGCATTCTTCCTTGTAACAACATTTTCCAAATTGCACGACCACATCTCTCCTCCTTACCAAACCAAGCCCCATGCACTCAATGATACAACATCATGTGATCAGCAGATGGTACATCCATCGCAGGTTAGAAAACACAGGTTAGCAGGTCCAATAAGTCTTAAAAGCAAACATGCACATGAAATATGTATAATAACCCCGTGTGCGTTTCTCATGTGATTAAAAGAATCTCTGTTAGCGGTCATCATTGCAGCACCGTCTTCGACCCCTCAAAACCCAAAACCGAAACCCTCAAAAGCCACCGCATCCTCCAACCCCTCTCTCTCTCACCTCCGCCCATACCCATGGAACTCTTACACAGCGCAATTCAATTTGAATAGGGCGTCTGAACAGGGGGGAAAATAATAGAAGAAGCAGAGAATTGTTCCTTACTCTTGGAATTCGATGTTGATCGAATCCGCGAACGGCTTAGCGGTTGCATTGAACGCCTCCTTGGACAGGACCAACGTGGCACCGGTCACGGACTGCTTGTACGCCGCCGCCGCGGAATCCACCGAGAGGGCGTTGTCAATGACCTTGACCAGGATTGGGCGATCGCTCCCGCAGCTGGAAGGGACGGACGGCGACCCGGCGACGCACCGCACTGCGTACACCCGGCCGCAGGCCACCCCGCTATCCCACAGATCGCCACCCGCCGCCGCAAACAGGTTGCCCGGAGGAAGCTGGGACGGGTCATCTCCATAACATTCCGTCGCTAAACCAACAGCAAGAAAAAAACGGGGATTTAGCGAGCTCCTCTCTCTTTCTGATCCTCCTCCTCCTTTTTTTTTGGGTCAAAGACTCACGTGTGTACGGAGAGCTGTAATAAGCAGCTGTACCGACGTTGACGATGGCCCTGGAGCCAGAGACGGTCGCCAAGACCACGGAAGCGAGGAGGAGCAGCTGCTGCACAGAAACATTTTTCTAATGGTGGGTGAGAGTCCAAGAAGACAGCCCAATCGAAAAAACTCACATCCCCGAGGTGGGGCCCGTTCCTCGAAGGAACGGCGGCAAGATAATAACAAATAGAATCATTTTAAAATTAAAGTTCATTGGTTCCAAATCCAATTCCCACCCGATTGGATCGGAGGGACCAGGTCGAAGATCCATTCTAGTTCCCATCCCAGAATTGGGGTTTGGATCAAAGGGACCAATTTCCGGGTCTAGTTTGTCTAGTTTTCGGGTCCGGGATTGACAACATTCATGTCTGGGTCCCGTTTAAACTAGACTAGAAGGGGGTCAAAGGGTCTAGTTTGTCTGGTCTAGTCTACATTTTCATTTTTGGGTTTGGTCTAGTCTAGTTTCCCGACGCCCCCGTTGACATGTGCCGTCCCCCTGCCCGCCGCCACGAGGGCCTCAGCCGACGCGCCGTCACCCCCGGCCCGGCACCGCACCCCCCTGCCCGCCCCTCAGCCGACGCACACGCGGCCCTCAGCCGACGCCCCTCAGCCGACGCACACGCTTCCCTCAGCCAACACGCCGTCACCCCCGGCCCGGCGCCGCACCATCACCCCCTGCCCGCTGCGCAAGAGGGCCTCAGCCGACGCACGCGCGGCCCTCAGCCGACGCGCCGTCACCCCCGGCCCGGCGCCACACCGTCACCCCCGGCCCGGCGCCGCACCGTCACCCCCTGCCCGCCACGCACGAGGGCCTAGAAACGACGCACGCGTGGCCCTGAGCCGACGCGCCGTCACCCCGGGCCCAGCAAGGCAGGCCGCGCCGTTGGCCGGATCCTTTAAAGAAGAAAGAGATCATTACGTAAGAGATTCCGGCCTAGAACTCGATCCTTACTCGTGTCGGCATGGACCGCTTTACAACAACGCCAAGGCACAATGCCTGGCTTGCCTTTTATGGGACACTCTCTGTTTACACTCTCCCTAATTGTCCGATGTGGGACTCTTGGAGCTGCTTGTATCTTCGAGGGGAGAGGCAGTGAGAGAGAGGGAGCGAGATAGTCCCACGTCGACTGACAGAAGAAACTAATAAGTACCCCATCTCTTTTTTTTTGTTTTTTTTTGGTAAAGGCAAGAATATAAGTACCCCATCTCTTTAAGTAACAAGGAATGAGTAAAATTGTCGTTGCCCTCTTGGCTACCTGAGGTTGGCAATACGACTGTATTGAGAAAGACTTTTAATTAAGGCATGGAATTTTAAATCACTTCTCATGGTGTTGGAAAAAAATCGGTTGAGTTGGGATTGGATCGATTCCAATTTTGTGGGATTGAATTGGATCAAATCGGTTGGTGGGAGGCATCAAAGCGGTTGGTACGGTTTGGTTCGGGCAATGTTTAGTTCGGTTCTAGACTTTCTATGAAAAGGGAAAGAATTTAAGGCATATGCCATCACAGCTAGGGGTGCCCAAAAACTTGACCCAAACACAAAACGAGTTGACTACATGTTTTAAGTCTTAAAACTGTTTGAGTAATTGTAATGAAACAAGAAAACAAACATGTTTGGGTTGGGTTAGGGTCGAAACATTGTTAAGTCCTAACACATTATTGGCTTCATGTGTTTGAAAGGAAACCCTACTGCGAATTGTCGCTGACCTGGACGAGCTCCGCCCTCCTCTAGTCGCCTCCTCCTCCCTCCTCCAGCTGCCGCCAACGGTGCCCGAATCGACCCTCTCAGACCTGCGTCGCCTCGTCGGTGCCAGCGATCCGGACCTCCTCGACCAGTCCTTCGAGGACCTCACCTCGAGGAACCTCCCTCCGTCTTACCCCGCGCAGTGCATCGATTTGGCCATGGACTCGGGCGGCAACCCTCGCGTCTCCCTCTTGGCGTCGGATGTCTACCTTGGCTCCTCTCCCCGAGCGCTCCTGTCTTGAGCCTCTTCGCTCCAATGGCGTTCGTCTCTCTCCTGCACTCCGTTCGAAAGTCCATCAGGTCTCGGTAGGCGGCTCCCGAGGAAGATGCTGGGAGTTGCACGAGAGCTCTGGCGAAATAGAAGAGGAAAGGTGAGAGGCGTGGCTTGGGATATCGGAATTTGCGCCACATTGGTAATGATGAGGTCGAGGAGAGCGAGGTTGATGAGAGGCTTTCCTTCGCTGTGCTGGAGAAGCTGGTTTTGGTGATGGATTTGATTCATTTGTATGGTGGATGTAGGGAAAGAGTGCCAAAAGGGAGATGGAAAAAAAAAGAGGAAAATCTGGAAACCCGACCCAACCCGGCTCGAATTTTTGATGCAGGTCCAATGTGTTTCGGATTAGGTCAGGTCATAGTATGTGACCCTTTTATGATTTAGGTCAGGTCAGGTCATAGTATGTGACTCTTTATGATCTGGGTCAAGTCAGGTAACATCAAAACCCGACCCGACCATTGACACCCCTAATCATCGGTAGTGTCCACAACACACATGACTAGAAGTTCCTCATGTTTTGCACACAGAGACAGGCATGAACTCCCACTTTCGACGACCACCGCTGTGTGGGTCTCTTACATTTTAGTCCTCCGCGCTCCAACCCGCCAAAGCGGGGGCAAAAGAGCAGGGAAACATGGCGAGAGACAGATGTATGTTTCTTCGGGAGCAACAAAATTTGTTGAGGTTACATGCTATTAAGTGTAAAAGTAAGCTAACATGACCTATGGCTCTCTTTCAATGAATGACGGCTTGCTTCGGCCACTTAAAGGCATATGTATGGATTGGACACTGCCGTTCAGAAGAATCCTCCCTCTCCTCGATCAAAATCGCAAAAGGAATCGTTAGCCCTCTACACTTCTACTCATCAGCGAGCTCCAGTTGCTATGCTCCCGGTGGTTCCTCTGATAGTGTACCAGTTACACTAGGCGTTGAGGAGGAAAGAGGAAGCTCAGGTCTGGCACCATGATTTACCAGCGCCGTGGAACCTCACCTCAATGCATCAAACACGTTTGATCCCAAGCAGCCTGAAAGAATCCCGACCCACTAGAAACACATGCCATGGCGGTGAATACCGGGAGATTACTGCTCCTTCATATGCTGTCCTTGGTACACCATCCTGCACGTGGGAGAAAGCATCATATCTTTTATGCGAGTAAGAGAGAAAGAGAGTATCCAACTGTAGAATCATTAATACAAGCAAGGACAATGCGTAAGAGAGCCGTTATAAGCCCTCTACCATGAGCATGGCCGTGAATAATTAGTTATAAATTTACATACTATATTATACATGCAAAACTTGCAAAGTAACTGCACAAGACTGAAGTGACCACACATCAGAGTTTGCGTGTAAAAAATGCACTTACATTCTCACCAAAATTATAGGTTCTACACACTTCTGGCCGAATAAATTGTCGACCTTGGTGGTTCTCTTGTAGCCTCAACCAGTCATCCCAGAAAGTTAGTGTTGTCAAAGAAAATTTCGGGAGACACATGAGCTATAAACATATGTGATCTAAAACCAATATATCAAACCAATAAGGATATGCCTTAGGCCACTTTGGGGATAATTCCTTCCATGTAGATCTGGTCAACAGCCATCCTAGTCCAGGAAAGAAATCAGATCGATAAAGGATTTCCGCAAAATGTATTTAAAGATTACAAGAAAAGAGAGAAATGGAGAAGGAAACACATATCTTCGACAAGAAAAGGTTGATAAGGCTGTGAAGATGAATAAAAGAAGCTTCAAACTTGAAATAAAATGAACTACAGCATCCCTCTGTCTAAACAGGTCCCCCATTAAAACTTCTTGGATCAATCATTAAACACAATACATGGGAATTACTAGCATCATTTAAGTGTGAATCCTCTCAGAAGCTACTCCTCCCGAAGGACAGCAGCACAATAAAACCATCCAAAGACAAAACTAACCAAATAATGTAATGGATCCACCATTAGTACTTCTTGACTAACCATAAAAACACAGTATATGAGAATTACTACCATCATTTGATGGGGTATAATATTCTCACTTGAACGGATTGACTCTTCCCAATTGATATTTCAAGCAAGACAGTAAATTTACTAAACGTTGGATGAAAGAGAGATTCAGCACTCAGCATTTTCAAAAATTTTGTTCATTATGACAAATTCAGAAAGGTTCCTCCCACACTGCAAGGAAAGGGTTCCACCACACACTCAAATTTCTTTTTCAAATTCACTAGGCGGAGTGAGTTGCAGATCTAAATTCACCTAAGCTTATAATTACATGACTTAAAAGTCTAGATGCTGGCTGCACATGATAATAACAAATTTACCGAGTACATATCTTAATAACTGAATGTGTATCTCTTGGAACAAAGCTAAAGGTTCAAATGGTCATCGATCCAGAAGTAGATACCAGGATGAGGTAATAGGATGGAGACTTCCAGCAGCAGCAAGTCGATCAACATATTCCAATTGTGTTGTGAAAAGACACATCTGCGGGAGAGAGGGAAAAAAAAACAAAAGCAAAAAGATAAAAGTCAAACGAGGAAACATATAATTTTGGTGGATAAACAAATGAAGTAAGGACAACCATTGGATAAACATACCAACGCAAGAAGAATTGATCACGGAAGCCAACATGACTGCTACATACATATCTACATTGCTTGATGCTGGAGCATCTCTTTAAAGCCAAAAAAAGACGATAATGTTGGGGAAGAAACTGAACTGAAAGATTTAACTGAAACTGGAGAAAAGAAAAGTTTAGCACAAATCCTTTTTCCTGGCCAAGAACCGTTTTGGATATCTGTTTGTGATAATCATAAGATAAGCATCTCCCTAACCATCGAACAACAGTTTATACATGAAATTGGAGAGCTAAAGGGCTAAAAAGGCAGCAATTGAAGGTGAATCTGACAAAAAAAAAAGTTTAAATGTGGTTATAGAAAATTAGTATGTCTTAGGATTGGATTACTATAATTCTTGATGGTAACTTGATGAGTTAAAATTTATGAATGGGGCACAAGGCCATACAATTCTGTACTCAATCATAAGATATCCTGTCCTTTACTAGAAACCAGACCAGCAGAGGAAAGAAAAACGAGTTTCACCAAAAATACTACGGCTACACCATCAAATACCTGAGTTAATGGACCCATATTTTGCCTCTTGAATCAAAGCATCTCTTAATTTTCCTGCTGAAATTCCTAAAGTACCACATGTCCATGGTCATCGAAGCAAAATTCCTACAAAGTAACCCCACAATAGAGCACAGAAGGCAACGAACATCTAAAATCATGCTATTCTATAGTTACGAGACTCTCTGCAATTAATAGACGGCCCACAACCACCATAATTTTCTACATCTTTACTAGGAGTAGACAATCTAGTGCTATCAACCCCTTCTCATTTGTTCTACATCGAACGCTTCTTTCACATGTTAGGAAAGAAGCCTTAGTCCTTCTATCTCGCATGATTTTGTAAATTACTTTAGTTCAGCGACTGATGCTAGCACGCGCAAAAGGAACAGAATCTCTGGTCAAAATACATAAGCTAAGATAAAGCTGCAATTGAAGTCGACCGCATTTTCAGTCCATCAGCATTAGCAAACTGAAAATTCAGCAGACGAAACAACTTTTTTTTTCCATTTATTCGCATCAGTCTTCTGTTTTACACGCGAAATGGCGTTTAAGAAAGAAGCGAACAACAAAAACCCACAAAACCACACAAAAGCAGTCGCGAGCACATATGCACGTGGATCGGTCACTCAAAACCGCAAAAATTCCAGATCGTGTGAGAAACGGGACCAAGGAATCACCCGGATGTAGATGAACGCCACCGCCGCGGCGGGCAGGAGGAACCACCGGAAGTCGCAGAGGAACTTGCTCACCATCGTCTCTCCGGAGCAGGCGGGGGAAACCGCCGTAGCAGCTGAAGATCACGCGGCGAAGGCGTCGCGAGCACCGAACATGGCCGAGCTAGCGAGAGGAGCTTGAGGATTTCTGAGAAGGCTTTGATGGCGAATCTCGAGCGTCGAAGGTGGGGTGCTTCGTTCTCCTTGAAGCGACGACGGCGACGGCGACGACGACGACGACGACTAGGAGCGGCGAGTCAACAAAGCCGAGCCGAGGCGGGAGACCGGCTTCCGAAGCCGGACGATCGGCGCCGGCCGACCGAAGCCTGTTTGGAGACGAGGCTCGCAGGAGAAGAGGCGGTGTTCGAAGGGCTGAGCAAGAAATGGAAAAGGAACACGATTTTGTTCCTTTTTTTTCTTCAAATATGCTTCAGAAATAAGAAACACAAATTTGTTGTTTCTTATTTCTATCTTTTTTTTTTATTTCTGGGAATAAAATAACAAAAAAAAGAATAGAAACACACTTAAACGCGTTTTTGTTCCTTTTTTGTTCCCAGAAACAAAAAAATAGAAAAAGTGTTCAAAAACAAAAAAATGAAATGCAAACAAATATGCCCTTAGTTCCCAATTCCACATAAGGAATCGAATTGATAGATAAACAGAAATTTCTTAATTATTTTTTAAAGTAAATCCTGACTAGTATATTATCTTTTCTTTTATTGTCGGGAAATTCCTACTTATAAGAAATACAAGAAATTAAAAGAAAAAGAAGAAGTAATTATCAGTTCTAGGATTGACCCTAGATCCCATTTGATTCCAAGATAGAGTAGGTTGTTCCCTATTCCACAATCAAGGAATCAATCATGCCCAATTTGATTCCAAATTTTAGAATGGGAACTAATCATCCCAAGTAAATAAATGTGATCGAACAATTATATAATAAAATTATCTCACTGATCTTTCTTTCGGAAATAGACACATCGCATGTTGGGTTTCACTTTTTTACAAAATACTTCTCATGTGAATCATTTCGATTTTGTCTACATTTCCAATTTTGCGTAACGACAATGTATGAGAAGCTTTCATAAACCCAGCATGCTCATTTCTACTGTCATTCTTCTCTCTAGATTGATGAAGTTCTTTTTCCAACCTCAATACTTTCTCGATTTCCTGCCGTAGCGATCTTTAATTTTTCTTTTTCCAAATCAACATACTTGGCTTTCTTAGATTCTGTTTCTTCCTTAAATCTCTTGTTCTCACTAAGAGGTTACTCTTTTGACATTTCTTTACAAAAGTATTTTTTAGTATTTTTTAGTTGCGTTTGGAAACAACTTTGCAAAGCCCATTGGACCTTTAAAGGCCCTTGGACAAATGCAAGTGTATCTAGCATTCATTTTTAGGAGCCCAATTTCCAAATGCTAGCATTTCCAAGGCCTTGTAAGAGTGCGTTTGGATGGGCATTTAGAAAGCTCATCCAAGCCCCAAAGCCTTTTCACCCTAAAATAGGGTGTTTGGCAACCATTCCCAAGGGCTTTCAAGTGAAAGTCTCCCCTTGGGAATGCTGAAATTTTTTTTTTCTTCCTAAACTATCCTCATTAATTTTTCATATTTCCTTTTTTATCCTTGTATTTATTTATTTTTTAAATTAAAAAAGAGCAGCCCTTCGCAGGTCCGGCGAAGGGTTTAGCTGAATTTTCAAAAAAAATAAAAATAATAATAATACCCATCAAAGCCCTTTGTGAAAGTTTCTTTTACCAAATACACATTCAACTCAAAGTCCATTTGCAAAATTTTTTTACCAAACACAACTGCATTTTCAGCATTTGCATTGGACTCAAAGCCCATTGCAAATACTGAACCAAACGCAGCCTAATGGCCTTTAGCTCAAGGCTCTCTCTCCCTTACTTTTGCTTTCTGGCATTCTCGGCGTACAACAAGACCTCAATTAATGGATTTTTTGAATTTTCAAACTTACTCTTCTTCGAGGAATCTCCCAAACCCGCTTTCACTTTCACTCTACGCAGACGCCAAAAGGCATCTTTTCCCCTTTACTTAACTTTTTGTCTTCCCAAAAAATAGTAAAGACAGTTAGCGAATTTCAATACTTGAAGACAACTGTGAAAGATTTGATTCCAATTAAAATTGACAAAGATCCGGGTCTTCTCACCATGATTGTAGTGGCTCGTATGTAGAACCATCTACCTCCTTTATAGCACGAGCAATTTCTGCAAATGATCCTTACGAACTTTTCTCGAATTTTACTTATATGGTCGGTTCAACTTTGCAGAGAGGTCACATGACCAAGCCAATTGACATTCTTGTTTTTACAAGGTGTTCGACTTTTGTCAGTTCATCCAAATTTTAATTCATCCCTATACTGCAACTAAAGGTTCTTTCAAAATTCGACACACTTCCTGTTCAATAGCCTTTTTCGCTTTATATAGAGCCAAAGTCCTTCCATGCTTTAGATGTCCTATTGTACGCAGTATCTACGTATGCCTTGGGTACATAGAACCCATTCTAAACAGTCACATACACACATTTATGAACTTGGATTATTTTGTATATTCAAAACATTATAGGAGATTTTTTCCATATGCTTGACTAGATTCATGCTGTCAAATCCTTGGTGCTTAAGTTAGTGAGCATTTTGGGATTCGCCTTACTTGTAAACCAATTTGCAAAACCTCTTACAATTCACAAAAAATGTTTGGATCAAGCATGGATGTGTCATTTACAACACAACCCTAAAACGTTTAAACACATAAACAATCTAATGACCCCATTAATAGTAAGGTTGATGAAAGAGGAAATATTATACCTTCAATATAGATAAATCAATCTAATGATTTTTATCAACTTTTTCTGAACTATCGTTTCTTCGTTTGTTTATTTATTTAATGATTAAGATTGTAATTTAAGGGAATATTAATAAAATACAGTTATTTACAATGTCTCTTTAAAGTTCAATCTGTAGTTACTCCTTGTAGTATACAATTGTTCAGTTCAAGTTTTTATTAGAGGAATTCTTTAGTTGAAGTTGTGAACTCTTTATGATCATAATATATATTTAAAGCATGTTAGTTAACAAAGATCAGTATCAATGTTCAAATTTATTACAGAAAATCTTTTGCAAGCCAAGGGCTGTTACCAATTTGGTTCAATGCTCCCGCGGTTTGTCATTACCCCATTTTACTGTTGAGGTTGACTCCGATAACAGAAGCAGTTTAAGGTCATGCTCAAGACCTAACAAAGATCAGTATCGATGTTCAAATTTATTACAAAAAATCTTTTGGAGAAATCAACTGGGGCACAACAATAAGTAGAAGAGAGGAATTGGGGTTTGTATAAAAACAAATGGAAAATACCATAAGGCGGTGGAGTAAAGCAAATTGTTTTGACTTAAGCAGACATTTTTGTGCTTTCATGGTAACACGTGATTTTTGTATTTTCAATTAATAGCATTTTGCACCCTTTTCATGATTAATTAGTTCTTTTGAGATTTTTTTTCCATCAATTGAATAAACTAAAAATTGTTATAGCCATTTAGAAAGTGAAAATAGCATGGGGCAAAGATAAAGTACAAAAGAAATATTAGTTTGAGACTGAAATAAGTAATCGATGATAAGACAAATTGTGATCGACTCTAAACGTTTCATATACATCCTCTTAAAAGGAGCGTTTGGAAACACTCTCAAAGTCCTTTGAACGTCTAAGGGTGCGTTTGGATGGGCATTTAGAAAGCCCATCCAGCCCCCAAAGCTCCTTCAGCCAAAGAGAGGGTATTTGGCAACACCTCCAAGGAGCTTTCAAATGAAAGCAGAGTACTTGGAAATGCTGAAAGCCCAAGGCTGGTAGGGACCAGCCTTGAGCTTTCAGCATTCTACCAAATGCTGAAAATAGTTTTTTCTTTCTTAAACTACCCTCATTGATTTTTCATATTTCCATTATTGTCCTTGTATTTATATTTTTTTTAAATGAAAAAGGAGCAGCCTTCGCCGGTCCGGCGAAGGGCGACGGCGACGGCCGCCGGCGAGCTAGATCTGGTGCCAGCGGCCGTCGGCTGAGGTCGCCCAACCTCGGGCGACCTCCGACGAGGGTCGCGCGACCCAACCGAGGGTCGCCGGAGGTCACCCGACCTCGGGCGACCCTTGGTGAGGGTCGCGCGACCCAGCCGAGGGCCGCCGGAGGTCACCCAACCTCGGGCGACCCTCGGCGAGGGTCGCTCGACCCAGGGGCCGCGCGACCCAGGCGACCGCCGCCTGGGTCGCGTGAGGTCGGGCGACCTCCGGCGGCCCTCGGCTGGGTCGCGCGACCCTCGCCGGAGGTCGCCCGACCTCGGGCGACCTCAGCCGACGGCCGCAGCCCTTCGCCGGCCGGCGAAGGGTTTAGCTGATTTTTCAAAAAAAAAAGAAAAGAAAAGAAAATAAAAGAAAAGAAAATATATATATACACATTATACCCATCAAAAGCTCATTGCAAATGTTCTTCTTACCAAACACACATTCAATACAAAGCTCATTTGCAAAATTTTTTTACCAAACACTATCGCATTTTTCCCAAGTAGCTTTGGGCTTTCAGCATTTGCAATGGGGACTCAAAGCCCATTGCAAATGCTGAACCAAACGCAGCCTAAAGACCCTTGGATAACTGTTGAAGTGTTTGGTAAAAGTTTTTTAGAGCCAATTAGGAAAAAGAATTGCATTTTCGAAGTCTTCCAAAGACTTTTAGCTCGAGGTGACTCGGCATTGGGCATTTAGCATTTTCAAAAATGGTGGAATTCATTATAGATGACATTTTCCACATTCTTTTTTTACCCTTGAAATTGATAGACTCGTCACTCTCCTTTGCTATTATCTCTCTCTTAACATGGGCATTGTGCGAATTGAGAGACGGTCGATGAGGGTCCATACTCGATGGTTGAGTCAAATGGGCTAGATTTGGGGGGTCGATGCAAGATTTGGAGAATCGAGGATTGCCGAGGCTCATTGACTGTCACCACGTCTTGTGCAACCCTCGATTGAGTTAAATGAGCTCTACTTGAGTGTGGTTGATTTCAAGACTTGAGTCTTGTCGTCCTTGTCAAATGTAACTTGCCTAAGTTCATGTGACCTCATCATCGCCTCGCTTGGGATTGTTCAACCTTGGTAGTCAATCACCTGGGGTCACATGACCTTAGCAATATCAGGCTTGGGGTTGCGTGACCTTTGTGACCACCATGGCAAGCCTTCTAGCTTTGCCTGACTTAGGTTAGTTGTAGTTTTTGTTGTTTGTTTTTTCTTTTCTACCCAAATCCTACCAAACACTATTTGCATTTCATAAAAACCCTTCGGCCTAAAAGTAAATAGTGTTTATGAAGTATATATGATAAACATTACTTGGTAAACACTACTTGCATTTTGTTAAAATCTTTTGACTTAAAGTCATTTGCATTTATATAAAGGCATTTTCCGAAATCTCTCTCAATCCACCCTTGTAGCATGACCTAAAAATTTTGTGATATATGTTTTGTATGGTGCATAGGCTGTATAAATTTTCCTTACATAAGCAACTCTCTGTCTCACTATTTATTTCATAACGTGACAAATATACACATAAATCAGAGAGCCACACACATGTTGGCAAGCAGATATGCAAAAATATTTTTGTTTTACAAATTGAGGAAATATATTCAAATACGTAATTTATGACAAATTTCATCTAATTATACATCCTTCATTAAAATGAATTCCAATTAAAGAAAAAATCGAAAGTTGGTTGTGTTTATTTTGTGAAAATCAATAACTTGAAAGGGACTTTCTAAAAATATTATTGGTCGTAAAATTAATTCATTAAATATATTTTCATTATTAAAGGAAAAAATTAGAAATAGATGGTCCATGTCACTAAAAATACTTCTCATTGGCTCATATTTTCAAAAGCCGGTCATAATAAAAAAATAATTTCAAAATTATTTATTTTTCGCCAAATAAACTATCACTTTCAACCAACTCAATTCGGAACAACCCAATTCAAATAATTCGATAACAAACCGGAAAATCTGCGAATTTTCCCATCAACTTTCGCTGCAACTCCCTCTGCAGTCCCAGTCAACCCTCCTGAACTCCATAAAAAGTTTCAAACTTTTCAACCAGAAAGGACGGCTCCAGCTCTTCTCTCTCCCTTTCGCAAGCCTTGTCTTGGTGTATTCAGCGCAAACGTGGACGTATCCGGAGCAAGAAAACTCATTACCCGTGGCCTAAACACGTGTTCAGGCCCCAATTTGTGCGTAACCCCAACGTCCTTCCCCACATATTCCTCCTCTCCCTTAACGAGTCCTCATTCCTCCGCCTCCAAATTTCTTGGACAAGTCCATTTTCGCTTGTTGTGTTCATGTGGGTTGGCTGAGAGGGAGAGGGGGAGAGGGAGGGGGAGCTTTTGGCAGCGAAGGGAGGAATTGGAATAGGCAAGAGGGGAGAGGGATGAGAGGGGCTGAAGGGAGGAGGATCTTCGAGGAGTTCTCACCTGGGTATTATGGCATTTGTACCGCTGGAGGTATGCTGAGTGCCGGTGCTACCCATCTCGCAGTCACGCCTCTTGATGTCTTGAAAGTGAACATGCAGGTCAGTTCTCGAGTTATCAACGCGAAGAAAGAATATCGAAGAATTAATACCCAGAAGGGCATGTTCTGATGTGTTCATTTATGTTGGTTTTGTGGTTGCATAGTTTGGTTCTTGCTGTGTTGTGCCTAAATAAGCTTGACAAGAAAATTTGCTTGATTAATTTGCATTAGGGCCTTTCCTAATGTCAGCATTCCAGTGGCTTTGCAACAACGTTGTGCTTGTGTGTACCTTCTGATTCTGAACCAATATTGCATCGCGAAACAATTGCTCGTCCTCTTCTTTTGTGCTTTATTGCTGATGAGACTCTATTCGCCTCTATCTTTCTCATGCTTCACCGCATATGGATTGCATGATCCTTGTTTTTGGTTATTTTCTCTTGTGCGTGTGCCTGTGCGTAAGTTACATGAGAAGGGGGGAGTGTGGACTTTCATTCTGTGTACGGCGTAAAATCTCTGGAAGATACAATTTTCGTACACATTTGTAGCTTAATGCAAAGTAAAAGGATTTCATACTGTACCATTACCATGACAGAGTAAGGTCTAAATTCTTCTCTTGTATCAATGGAAACGGGATGGTGTAATTTCTCATATCTATGCTCTTTCCATCATGGAGAAATGAAAAGGAAAACCTCAAGTTAATTGAATCTTAGTTAGCCATGTGATCACCTAAGGCATTTTAGCGTGTATCACTCTGGTGTCAATGGGCTCCCTTAATCTATTTTAGCGGTAACCTCCAGATTCTATGACTTCCCATCTGATAGCCAAAGTTAATTAATATGCTTCAGGTTAATCCGATTAAATATAACAGCATGGCATCGGGATTATCGGTTCTCTGGAGAGAGCAAGGGCCTTCTTCTCTCTGGAGAGGTTGGTCTGGCAAGTTGTTTGGATACGGCATCCAGGGCGGCTGCAAATTTGGTCTCTACGAGTACTTCAAGAAACTCTACTCTGATTTGTTGGTTGACCAAAACAGGAGTCTCATATTCTTTCTAAGCAGTGCTTCTGCTCAAGTATTCGCAGACATGGCTCTATGTCCCTTTGAAGCTGTCAAGGTTCGGGTCCAAACGCAGCCCAGCTTTGCAAAGGGCTTAGTTGAGGGAATTCCGAAACTGTATAGGACAGAAGGTCTCTCTGGGTATGGTACTGAAACTTTGATCTTACTTTTCTTTTTAAATGAATCAGTTGTGATTTAGGTTTATTTTACTACAGCTTCTACCGTGGGATACTTCCGCTTTGGGGCCGTAACCTTCCATGTAAGCTCATTGGCATGACGGTCACCTTCATTTTTGTGTGTTTGGAAGATTGTAGTGGTCACATGGCCTTTTGACATCAAAACAAACTTTCGTAAGCACCAATTGTGAGATTATGAGGGCGACTAAACACTATCACATTGAATACTATGAATCTTGTATTGATTTCTGATCTCTATAGGCCAAAATGTTGATTAAAGTCTGTTCATTGTTGGCCTTTCCATGTCATTGCTGTGTAGCTCATATTCATATTGGATCTAGTGATGCCTGTTGTATGCATCCTGCATCATACATTTCCTTGTTAACCTCCATGTAGCTGCAGATAATTTCTGATTGATGCTTGTAAGTTGAGGGGATTTCGGATAGATTTGCAATGTTACAGTGTCTGTGTTAATTTCTTTTTGGTTAAGCTTATTCTCGTTGCTTTTCCGTGGCACAGTCTCTATGGTAATGTTCTCCACGTTTGAGCATTCGGTGGATCTGATATATCAGCAAGTTCTCAAAAGGAGAAAGGAGGAGTGCTCGAGAGCCCAACAGCTTGGTGTCACTTGTTTGGCAGGTTATGCGGCTGGTGCTATTGGTACCGTGATTTCTAACCCTGCTGACAACATTGTTGCGTCTCTTTACAACAGAAAAGCCGAAAATATCTTACAGGTATCTGTCTAGTAAAGCTTTAGTTTGTTGCTCATTGTTTCTCTGGACTGTGGAGTGATGAATTTTAAGATTTCTGAGGATTTTTTTTTTTTTTTTTTTAATCTTAGGCAGTGAAGGATATTGGCTTTGTCAATATGTTTAGAAGAAGCCTTCCTGTTCGTATCATGATCGTTGGACCTGTTATTACATTGCAGTGGTTCATGTACGACACGATTAAAATACTAAGCGGACTGTAAGTATACCTTTCCTTGTCCATTTTTGTCAAGAGGTTGCTAATGATGCATCACTTCACTGACTTAATGCTAATTAATGAGAAGTACCTAAATTTACTGATTCTATGGTGCATAATGTGCTCATTTTTCTGCATCTTTAGCTCTATCTGACATTTACTTGAAGCATCTAGTTAAACATAGTCACATGCAGGATCCATGCTATCTGCTTTTGCTGGAATCATCTAATTAAACACCAAACTTTGCTAGCATTAAATTGCTGGAATCTAAATTCGAGCATGGTAAAGTGAGGTGCAATAAGTTGTTGATTTGGTCTATTTAGTTAAACAAAGTATCAACTTGATCATTTTTTTGAGGCGTGGCATTTTTGCATTTGCTGAAAATCCACTGAATGACTTTGCTAGTATCTCTTGGGATTCATCTGGAAAAAAAAAACAAAGAATGAAAATGGAGGACGTAACATGTGATAATAGAAAGTAATTGGCAAATGAAATTCAAATTTTGATGAAAGATTCTGGAAGCAATAAAAATAAAACCTCGGTTCAGTCACTGGGATAACTTATACCCTTTTCCAGATGGATGACCTTATGAGTATTTCTCTGCCATCGTGGATTGTTCGATATGCTGATGAACACATTCTCATCATAGTCAATTCCCTCGTCACCAAGGATTGGTTTTAACTATATAGGGATCTCTGTGGTTAGAGTCCATGTCTCAGCTTTCCTTTTGAAGACAGCATCCGATTTTTTGACTCTCTTCCAATTTCTCAGGCCTACCAGTGGAGGGATTCGCGGTAGCCTAGAAGAAGAAGCTATTTTATCAAGTTGAGTTCTAACAGCCACCTGAATCAACCGGTTTCTCTCCCAAACTCAGAAGCTCATCTACCTCCTTCAAACTTCTGGATTCACTGCAGTTCACCGAAGACAATAGCCGTTTACAGCTTTTTTCCCCTCTCAGATCAATCCATGGTTACCCCATTGATTCTGAAAATCTTAAAGGCTCAAAGGGTGCTGCTATACCGATATTTGGAACTCTATTTGCATAGTTGTAACGGCTGCTTTCTCCACTTGATGGTCATGGGGACACATTGTCCCTGATGTTGCATGAACGAGTGAAATCCGAGCACATACAGTGAAAGCTAGAAAACGGGTTTTTGAGCACCCTTGTTTTCTTGCCACACAAGTTATCTCCCCTTCTCAATTCACCATTTTATCTTTTCTGCACTTGCTTAAGTTGCAGAGTTTATCCATACATTAGTGACTTATGGAATTGTTCCTAGCTCATCTGAGCAGCCCATTTTTGTATTTGGGCGAGAAGGGAAAACTACATTACAAGATCATCTTCCTCTTTCGGTATTGTACTTGTATGGATTGTGATGTTTATTTTATAGCATTGTGAACACTGAATCTACTTGGACTTCGGAAGGAGGAAGACAAAATAAAATTTTCCTTCCTCCCCTATATGTTGTGTTATAAATATGTAATGACTATAATGTGTGTGGCCTTATTATTCTGCTTTATTGTTTTATCAAGTAAGCTTACTATCCGATTGAAGAATAGAGAAGTCAGTTCTTGAAAAAGCCAGATGCAAATAGAAATAGTAAATAACAAGTTAATTTAAATAGAGATTTAGAGGGGAAAAAAGGGCTGGGTTGATGTCGGGCCGGGTTGTTGTCAGGCCGGTTCCAAGATTAGGCTGATTCAGTGCTTCATTTTGGGTTTTCTAGAATTGGCCCGCTGGCTCGATTCTCGATTCCAACTCTAGAAACCTTCCACGGGAACCATATCGATACCTTATACATGGTTTTATCAAGATGTAATCTCTAAAAGAAATAGAATTTGCTGATCCTCCTAAGAAAAGGCAAAAAATACTTCCTGTTCTCAATTTGAGGCCCAATGAGGGCTTCTTGGTCTTGTGCATACTTGTAGATCCATATTTTGGGGAAAGTACTAAAAGAAAGTCCTAAATCTTTTGTATTAATATAAATTCAGTCATAAATATTTCAATTAGACTAATTTAGTCCTAAACCTTTTGCATTTGTGCCAATTGAGTCTATCCGGTCAGTTGAGTCCTAAATCCTCTGCATTGTTATACTTCTGTGAAAAGCACTGTCTCGGGGAGCCAAACATTGTTTGTCAGCATCACTTGTACTGTCTACTTAAAAATTGCTCTTAGCACCCGTATGAATTCGTCAGTGCTAAAATGGTGCTGGGGCACTATAAACACAGGTTTTCTTGCTTCATCTGGGATAAAAATTGACATTTCCCAGTGTAATGGAACTGAATATCAATGTTTGACAGTGCAAATTGCCCACCTTTTCACTGTCAGTTGCTTTATATCAACTGCAAATTGCCCACCGTTTCTTCCTTCCTCTTTTTTTTTTTTTCTTCTTTATTGTCATGAAGGAATTACAAATTTTTAACTCCTATTCAAAGCAACCGAGAATGATCTTTTGGCTGTTTGAAGCCATATTTTGTTTAGGAGTCTAAAGAAAATGATTTTCAGGCCATCCATGGAAATGCGAGAATGGAGTTGCCCCTGATAGAGTACTAGATCCAGCAGTTCTATCTCAGCTCAAACCTTTCTCTGCAATGCACAAGTTAAAGAAGATGGCTCTGTGGGTAAATATGTGACGCTTTACTATCAATCTCTCTCGCTTTGATTGACAAAGGGTGCACTTTACTGGGGGGCTGTTTCTTTATCATGAGTGCTAGATTGTGTTGTGTTCTTCACATTTCTTGTATGAACTTGCCCTTATGGCAGATTTCACATCGCTATTCTTGTTGGAATAACAAAAATTTCAACCTCAAAATTCATGTCCCCTTTTCATCCGTAAGTTTGCAGAATCTCATTTCTCTTATGCTTTGCCAAGATTCCTGCAAATTCCGACGCTCTCATTTAACTGTACAAAACTCATGTTGTTTGATCCGCACCAAGTCCTCTTTGTATTGTGAAAATGGGATCTCATTGTGACAAAGTCTATTGCTCGTGCTGATCTCACCAGGTAATTGCTGAAAGTCTCTCTGAGGAGGAGATTGCTGGTTTAAAAGAAAGGTATAAAGCGATATATACTGATAATAGTGAAGCAGTCACCTTTGATGAACTTTAAGCTGGTTTGCGAAGATAATGTTCCACGATGGAGGACATGGAGATCCGTGATCTCATGAATGCTGTAAGTATATTGCTTTTAGGTTCTTTCGTTTTTACTTTTGACTGAGTCTTTAAATTATCATCTTCGGCCAACTTTTTCTGAGCTGTTCTTAAAGTATATCATGTTTAGTTTCTTTGCACTATCATGTCGAATATCGACTCAACTAACCAGATAATTAGTTTATCTGTTGCATATTTTCGGCCATCTTAGGGTGATGTCAAATTTAATTCTTCAGGCTGACGTGGACGACAGCGGAAGAGAGCCGCGCTTGTTGGGACAGAGAGAAGAATTGCTGTAAGGCCAGAGGTAGTATGATAATATGTAAGTCTAAAGATGTTCATTTATATTCCCTAAAATTCAAACCCATCATTCAAACACCAAACATGACAACAATCTATTTCTCAAACAGCTAGCAAACTACTAAACGGAGTGCGGCGAGGACATTGAAAACGTAAATACACTTGCTCCTACTCTACTCTAAAAGGCTACTCTGCTCTTCTTTTTCTTACTCTTCTTCTGCCTCAAGAGCACCGATTAAGTATACCCCTGCATGAGCACGAATTCAGCCTTCTCGAGACGTTCCCAAACCTGTTGTGCCCCATCTCAACCATTTCTCCAACAGCAAGACTGGGCCATTAAGATAACCCTATTAAGCCTATAGGACACTTCGAGTTCGCAGAGTGAATAATGGTTCTTTGCTGGGGCACTCTATAAGATAAGGCGCAATCAGCAGCAAAGTAACCTTTGGATGCTGCAGCAAAGGCTTTCGCCTCAGCCCCGGCACTCTCCTGCACCGAGCGAATGCGCTCCGTTGGCTGAGTAGGACAAGAATGGAGAGAGAGGTGTCATAAGGTTCGTTTTCGTTTAGACCAAAGGGCAATGAGCTGATTTTCAATCTAAGGAGTTGACCTTAAATAATGGCTTAACAGCTTCACTGCCGTCTCGTGTTCTTCCTTTTCGTTCACGTCAAAAGCAGACTTGCGGGTAAGTGTAAGGGTGCTTCTTCGTTTTCTTTAGAAGCAAGATTTGCATTGTGAGAGCGGTTCTTCCTTTCCTTTTAACCTTTTCTTTTTGGGTCAAAATTAAAAGCAGAGCTTTCGTTTAACAGAGTTGCAGGGAGACCGTGATGTCTATGAGCTGTGATTGGGGATTGTGCATGGCACTCGGTCACTTGGGCCGCTACCTACTTGTTTCTAAAATAAATGGAATTTGTTGAGGCTCCTAAGAAAAGAAAAATGTTGCAACCTTCTAGGGATGCATGGCAAACTAAAATTTCTATTCTAAAAAAAAAATTTCTACCCCAAATTTGTTTCTGAGATAGAAATCTATTTAGTAAAATTATTTTATTTTTCTATTTCTAAAACATATTTATACTCTACTATAGATAATAAGTTAAAAAATTTTATTTATGTATTTCTGGAATGAAAATGAGAAATACAAATTATTCTTATTGTTTGTTCTCTTTACTAGTTGGCCACCCATCCACCGCCACCTCCGCTGCTAGCCACCGGTCTCCGGTCTCCCACTACTGGTTGCCGGCCTCCGCCATCCGTCACCACCTCCCGAGAAGGAGAAATTTTGTATTGTTATCAAATAAAATTCTATTTTGAGAAGAGAAATTTTGTGTTGTTATCAAACATGATTTTTTGCTTAGAAACTCATCCATAAATAGAAATTAAAAAAAATCTATTTCTCTTTCAAAAATCAATTTTCGACAAAAAAATTTATCATTCACGCCCTTAGATAACTAAACAACCTATGAAAATCCATCTAATAATATCTGAAAAATTTTAAAGTTTTGCTCCTTTATATTATATTAATTGCACATAGAGATACAAGTACAGGAGAAAATTGTCCAGAATTTTTAAATTTATTGTAGAGTTGCTAATTCACTCTTAAACCTTTAATTTGTACTAATTTTGTTCTAGACATTTTTACAATTTGGTAATTTAGTTTTAAAATTTTCAATTTTATCAATTTAGTCTTAAATATTTTGAGGATTTGCTTATGTGACGATTTACCAATTTAATTATTTCGACTAATTTTGGCTAGAAACAATTGATATAGCGATCTAGATAGCATTGGCCTTCTTAAGTAGCATAATCAACGCTGATGTGGACATGTTTTGTAATTTTTTTTTTTAATTCTTTTTGAAATTTTTATATTTAACTTTTTGCAACTCTAGGCTAGCAACCCTTGTTGGATTGGGGCAAGGGTGTTGTGGCCCTCACCTAGATCTAAGCAACGGCCTAATGCCTTGCCTATGGATGATGAGGTTTTGCTTATGAAGTTTGTTGGCCCAAAGATGCCAAAAATAAAATAAAATAAAATAAAATAAAATAAAATAATAATAATAATAATAATAATAATAATAATAATAATAATATTATTATTATTATTATTATTATTATTATTATTATTATTATTATTATTATTATTACTATTTTAGAAAAATCTAAAAAAAATACAAAATTTGTCATGTTAGCTCCATACATTCTATTTAAAATAGCCGGTGTTGACTAAACTACCACAAAAACTATTTCTGGTCAAAATGACTAAATTGGAAAATTGTAAAAAAGGTGTAGGATCACATTAATAAATCGTTAAAATATTTAAAACTAAATTGACATAATTGATAAGTTATATAAAAATTTATGACTAAATTGGTGCAATTGAAATGCTTATAATTGAATTGATCGTCATATAATAATTTGAAATTTTCTAAATAATTATCCCTAAGTATGGGTGGTAAGAAATAGGGTACGAGGTGTTACGTCCGCCGCGGGAGGGTGTGGGGGAGGAGTCTCGCTAGTCAAAATGTCAATAAAGGCCTGTCTAAGGTAGGATAATCTAGATCTATCCAACTTTTAACCTACCATGTTTGGTGCGGGTGTTTTTTATACGCTTTGCAGTTGATCATTTGATTAATGACGAGATGTAATAAAATTATAAAACGAAAAAAACCACATTTTACGACATTTTATACTTAGGATAAAGCGTAAAAAATGTGTAGGTAGATGCATATGATCTTGCACTCAATCTGCCCAAACATTAATGGGATGCGAAAGAGTTTTCAAGGGAAGCGAGATAGATTTGTTTCAATTGGTGAAAATCCTATATGATTTGGGATACGTATAAATTACCTAAATGTTGCGTTTCCCTCCCTTTATACTTCTTGGGTAATTTTAGTATATATGCATGACTATTCTAACCCTAGTAGGGTCTGGGATAGTTTGAAATTAATTTCGAACCCTAGACTCGAGAAACCATTTACCCGGCTACCCTATTAAAAAAATGAGTTTTACTCATATATAAATCTTCGAGCTCTTAAACAGGATCATCTATTATCGATAAGGGCCACCATTTCAAGTATGGATTCTCATTTTAGACCTTTAATAATTTTCTATTCCGATGATCATTGATTAATTTATTCTCAATTTTCTATTTTAAGATTGTAAGATTTGAATAATTCCGATCGTGTTTATAAAATTCGAAACGGTCTACTAAATACTTAGGACGAGTTACATGTTAATAAAAGGAAATGCTATTACGTGCTGCATTCCAACTATCCCACGTTAAAACCACGCGATGAGTTCATCCCAAACCTGTCCCATTTCCTTCAAGCATACAACGTCTAAAAGTTTCTATAAGATATAACCTCCGAACAGTTACTCCCGAACAATAGAGCAGGCGTTTGGAGTCGGGGAATTTCTTCCCCAGACCAAACATTCCATTGGATCAGATCGACATCCAAATTTGATTTTGTGGGTCTCACGTGCGAGGGCAATAGGTTTGCGTGGGACGCACAAAATCAAGGGTTATTGATGGACTCGACGCAGTGTATCGGGGTCTAGGTAACAAATCGTCCGGCAAAGTAGGAGGAGGAGGATAAGAAGAATGACCGTGGAGAGAGCAATGGACGAGAGAAGAGAAACTTGCAGAGCCGCATGATCCGGAGAGAGAGAGAGCGTCAGACAATGTCCTTTCCATTTTTTACCTTGACCAGAAGTCAAAAAGATGTCCGCGGATTCGTGTTTCCAAGCAACGCGACAAACGCCCAAAAATAACGGAAAAACTGACTCCAACGAAACCGAGGGAAGAAGAAAAATAAGAAGCATCCGAGCTCGCATTTAGCGCCATCATCGTCGTCCTCGCCCATCTCCTCCTTTCTTCCTCTCCTCTTCTTTCGTGCAACGTGATCTCCATCTCGTCTCGCACACGAAGTTTCGTCAACCCTCTTCGTCTTCTGTACCAGGTCTCTCTCTCTCTCTCTCTCTCTCTCCTCCCCCTGCAGGTTGATGTGTGTGCACGTCTCTACGTGTGATGCTTTATGCAAAATTCGTCTTTCCCAGATTTCGCAAGGGCATGAACCATCTGTGTACAGATATATTAAGCACCGTTTGATCTGTCTTTTGCCCTGTTCTTGTTTGTCCTCACGCGATTCCAGCTTTGATTTGTCATGGAACTCTTCGAATCTGGCAAGACATTGCCTGTTAATATGTGGTATGCTATTCAAGTTTGAGGCATCTAATCTGGGTTTAACTCAATTTTTTTTGTCTTTGTTTCTTGTTCTTATCTTAACCTGTCTGCAGTTATATGTTTGATGAAAAGCTGCGAAGTGGGTCCTGATTGGTTTTTGCTTTTATGGGCAACGCATGCCAAGGATCTCTCAATGATAAGTACTTTCAGGGCTACGAACAGCCCCTAGAGAATTCCGCCGATCCCGGGAGGAACCCACCATCCGATCAGTCCAATTCCGGTCACTCACTGTCCTTGTTGATCTCTCAGCAGCTCGTGGCCCCGGAGCTCGACGAGAAGAAAGATAGCAAAAGTAACGATAATTTACCGCTCGTTAGTCCTTGTAAGAAAGATATCGTCATGAGGAGGAGCGCTGATAACCAGGCTTATTATGTATTAGGCCATAAAACTGCTAACATCCGGGACCTCTACACGCTAGGTCGAAAGTTGGGGCAGGGTCAATTTGGGACCACTTACTTATGCACGGAGATCGCCACGGGTATCGACTATGCGTGCAAGTCAATCACAAAGCGGAAGTTGATTGCTAAGGAGGATGTGGAGGATGTTAGGAGGGAGATCCAGATAATGCACCATTTGGCTGGTCAAAAGAATATCGTCATGATTAAGGGTGCTTACGAGGATACATTGTACGTCCACATCGTTATGGAGCTCTGCTCCGGTGGTGAGCTGTTTGACCGGATTATCCAGAGGGGGCATTATAGTGAGAGGAAGGCTGCTGAGCTAACGAAGATCATTGTCGGGGTCGTTGAGGCTTGTCATTCGCTCGGCGTAATGCATAGAGACCTGAAGCCTGAGAATTTTCTTCTCGTCAACAAGGATGATGATTTCTCTCTCAAAGCCATCGACTTTGGACTCTCCGTTTTCTTCAAACCAGGTATGGATAGGAGCTCGTTTGGTCCAGATTTTTTATTGTACATTAACTCAAGTCAAGCACATGAAACAGCAAGATGCTATCTCTCTCCAATTTCACCTCCAGCATCTAAGCAATCATACTCGAGCATCAAAGTTCGCACATTTGCACAAGCATTCGAGCAGTTCATTTCTGTGGCTGTGTGCATCTTTTTAGTGTTGATTGGAGTTGAATCACTGAAATTTGTTATCCAAGCATCGCAGATGACTTACAAGAGAACCACTCGTTCAATATGAAGCTCTATGATTTTTCTTTCACAGGTTAGGAGTACAAATGCACTGACAAAAGTAGAGTCTATCCCCATCAAATCTGGCCTAGCAAAACTTTTAAACAGAACATGGCGTTTCATGTGATTGATATGTGTTACTGTGATTGTATATTCTTTTCATGCGCTATCAGTAAAACTTCACTCATGCTATCTGCTTCAGGGCAAATATTCACTGATGTGGTTGGAAGTCCATATTATGTTGCCCCTGAGGTACTTCTAAAGCATTATGGGCCAGCAGCGGATGTGTGGACAGCGGGTGTAATATTGTACATCCTGTTGAGTGGTGTGCCTCCATTTTGGGCAGGTAATCCTTGTTCGTGAAGAAAAAGATGTAGTTCTTAATTGCACCAGAAGTTAATAAGTAGATACATTCTGTATTGTAGAAACACAGCAGGGAATCTTTGATGCTGTGCTGAAGGGACACATCGACTTTGACTCAGATCCATGGCCCCTAATATCTGACAGTGCAAAGGACCTGATCAGGAAGATGCTGTGCTGTCGACCATGCGGTCGCTTGACAGCTCATGAAGTATTATGTATGCTCGGTTCCTTTAGCTCTTTCTCAATCATCTAAACATTATTGTTTGGAGTGCATTGTCTCAAGGAGCCAAGCATTGTTTCTCAGAATCACTTTTACCATTTACTTCAAAAAATGCTCTTAGAAACGTATGGATTTGTCAGTACTAAAATGGTGCTCAGGCCTAATAAAAGCAGGTTTCTTGCTTCATCTGGATAAAGAAATTGACGCTTCTGATCTAATGGCACTGGATATCTATGCTTGACAGTGTGAATTGCCTACCACTTATACTGTCAGTTGCTTTATATCAACAACAATTGTAATTTTCAACTTAGTGGGGAGCCATTAAAGTTACCATTTCTTCCTTCCTCTTTGTTTTCTTTTTGTTTATCTGAAGGAATTAGAGGTTTTTAACTTCTAAAATTGAAACAATCGAGGAGGGTCTCTTGACTATTTGAGGCTATATTTTGTTTAGGAGTCTAAAGAAAATGATTTTCAGGCCATCCATGGATATGCGAGAATGGAGTTGCCCCGGATAGAGCACTAGATCCAGCAGTTCTCTCTCGGCTCAAACACTTCTCTGCAATGAATAAGTTAAAGAAGATGGCTCTGCGGGTAATTATGTGACACCTTTATATTGATCCCTCTGGCTTTGATTAACATAGCACAGTCTGCAAAATTTCAATTCTCTTATGCTTTGCTATTCTGGGATGTGCACTTGACCTGTTGAATATTTTAAGATTCCTGCGTATTTGGACACCGTCATTTAACTGTAAAACTTACACGTAATTTGATTTGCATCAAGTCCTCTTTGGATTATGAAAATGGGTTTTAATTTTGACAAACTCTATTTCTCATGCTGGCCTGACCAGGTAATTGCTGAAAGTCTCTCTGAGGAGGAGATTGCTGGTTTGAAAGAAATGTTTAAAGCGATGGATACTGATAACAGTGGTGCAATCACCTTTGATGAACTTAAAGCTGGTTTGCGAAGATATGGCTCCACGATGAAGGACACGGAGATACGTGATCTCATGGATGCTGTAAGTACACTGCCTGTAGTTTTGTTTTTACATAAGACCGAGTCTTTAAATTGTCATCCTCAGTCAACTTTTTCCAAGCTGTTCTTATAGCATATCATGTCCAATTTCTTTACATTATCATGTTGAACATCAACCAAAACCGACAAGATAATTAGTCCATCTGATGCATAAATCTGGTCATCTTAGAGGGAGGTCTGATTTCATTCTGCAGGCTGATGTGGACAACAATGGAACAATAGACTATGGCGAATTTATAGCCGCAACGATTCACCTTAACAAATTTGAACGTGAAGAGCATCTAATTGCAGCCTTTCAGTACTTTGATAAGGATGGAAGTGGTTATATTACGGTTGATGAGCTCCAGCAGGCTTGTGCCGAGCATAATATGATTGATGTTTTGATTGAAGATATCATCAGAGAAGTTGATCAAGATAATGTAAGTCCATGAAAACATGACCATATTGAGCTTTCTTTTTAGTAGTGAAATGGATCTGGTATTCACTTGTCGCAATGTTGGTTGTCTGATAGCCATACAGCAATGCCCATTGAGCACGAGCAAAGACAGCAGTCACAGAGATAAAATAAACTAAATTTTCAACCTATTTCCATCTGATGCATCTACTAATAAAGATGAGTTTGAGCTAGTGTTTCCTATAGATAGCGGTCATTCTGTTTAGAAAGATTTATGATGTGATGTTTGATGAGGTTTCTCCTCACCATATATGGCATCTAATACTTATCGGGATATCTCAAGACATAAGATATAAATACTACAAGCAACACCTGTGCCCACACATTTATTTACGTACTCGCACATGTCTTTATATGGATGTTTGTGGCCGGACTTTTTGAGCTATATATTTGAGTGTTCTCATCATTCTAAATGTCATTGAAACTTGCCCTCTCACTATGATCCTCACAAGTTTCTGTTTCATCTGCTATATAGGATGGAAGAATCGATTATGGTGAATTTGTTGCCATGATGCAAAAGGGGAATGCTGGATTCGGGAGACGAACAACGACAAACAGTTTAAACATTACCTTGAGAGGTCAGCAGGGTGCTCTGTAGCATCTGGTTGAGAATGTCCCGCAGAGGTATAAGCCTAGAAGGTTCATGTCCGCCTTTCGGCTTAACAGCATGTATTCTGACAATATATGACTGATCAAAACTTCCTCGATAGTTTCTGGTTGGACAGATAGCAGAATTGCCAAGAGAAAGATCATGATGATTGCAGAATGGTTTTACTCTCCTCTGGTTGTGAAATCCTGTCAGATAGACGGAAGTCCTGGCCCATTTTGGTGGAGCTTTTCCCTGTTATGCTCTTGCGCCCTGTATGATTGAAGAAGGCAATGTCCGGAATGCCTTCAGTTGTATACCATTGTATATGTCTCTTACTCATTTGATCTGCTAAATTTTTGGAAATCTGAAGCCTTGTATTATCCGGAAGAAAAAAGTAACTAGAGTCTTCTGGCTTTTGTTGATTCATGGATGTAACAAAGTTGAATTCTTTTCATATCTGGTCGATGGCAGTTCACCGAAACCTTGCACTTACAGTATCAAAACAAGAAAAAAGAAAGGTTGGCTTTCGGGTATTCGTTTACAACTCCTAGAATTACTCAAATGGGAAGTTGCATCCAGCCATTGAAGATGACTATAATTACAAAAGATAGTATTATTTCTTGTCAACTTCTGCCTTCAAGAATCAAGAATTGTTCTCGAGTTTCACCTGGTTCGCATGAAAAAAGTCTAGCTTCCTCGCATAGAATAGGCCACATGAATCACATCTTTCCCTTCTCTGACCAATCTTTATGACCAACAGGTGCCATTCGTGCTTGTTTCGATCCGAAAACTTGAGACTCATTTAGCACGAGCAGATCGAGCCGAGTGAAAACTAAAGCTAGGGAAGTAGATTCTTGTGCAAATAACTCATTTCCTTTTCCTACACCTGTAGCTTCTTCTCTATGCACGAGGTTTCGTTTCTCCAGCATCTGCAGCCGGGCAAAAGCAGGTCCCTTAAGTTCATCTCCGGAGCTCAACTGTCATTCCTTTCGTATTCCCCCCGGCATGGAGCTTTGTGCCGTGTCCATGTCTCCAGTAAACTCTGAACAACAGCTCATGTCTCGATAATCGGAGAAGCCACACCGAGGCTCCAGTCTCGAGCCATTTTATGAACGAAGAAGCGGCAGACTTCCGGTCTTCTGGGATCATGCCCCACCCACCGAGGGCCGACGTTGTCATGCACAAGATTAACGCAATGCATATCTGAGTTAGGCCCGAGAAGATCACAGCTTTTTCACCGTTTCAGATGTATACAGTTTGAAGGGTGGTAGTATTTCAATATCAAACTCCTAGGCCCGTTGATTCTTGCTGCAGGTCATTAAAATCAATGCAAAGGGCAAAGTGACAAAGAGATCCAAAGATGCAAGCATTACATTAAAATGTCAATAACGTTGTTGGAATTCACTGACCATATTAGCTACTTATGAACATCACTTGAAATGGTAAGTCGTCAGTACCTTCTTAGAAATTTGCCAAACAAAACAGCTTAAAATGGGCATCCCACTTGCAAAATCAAACGACTATTTTTGACCTCAGAGGGATTCAATCCGGTAATTGATTAAGTTTTTTTGTATGTTACAGACAAATCAACGTTGATGCCCGTAATTTCGAGACAAATATTTATGATAGTAAAACAATTAATTTTCTTCGTAAGTTACACCCATTCAGCGACACTACTAGTAAGGCATGTAAGCAACCTGTAATCCACTGGTCGAAATTCATGCCCGCCGGTGAAAACGAACTCCAAAGAGTAATCAACTCGATAAATAGATCCTCATTAATATGTTATTGACAAATAAACTTCAGTACTTGTAAAATCAAAACAATGTCAAAAATCTTTATTGTGTACCTAAGTTGCAGCCACTAACCTACACTCCTAGAAAGGCGTGGAACTTCTTTTGGTGGGCAAGTCCAGTATGTAAGCAACTCATGGTCTACTGCTGAAATACGCGCCTGCTTAAAAATGTTTAAAAAAGAAAAAAATGACAAATGGTATTTTAGAATTAGATTTGAGAACAGTAGAATCATTATTTTATTGATAATTTACTCATAATTGACTGGATTTATAAGCCGTTGATCACTTTTTACATAATAACGAAATTTGAGTTCATTTGTTGTTACATGTTTGTTTTATGGTTTCATAAGTATGCAGATGTTTGATCTTGGGAAGGATCACCTCTGCTAAAATTGCGCTTTCAAGCACTTTGCTTCAAATTCATTCATTGTACAAAAATAATCACTTGAATTTTAATGTGGTACTTAAAATTTTAATTTATTCAATGTAGTTCATGAACTTTGGTTCAATGTACAATATGATTCATAAACTTTTAATTTGTTTAATATAATTCCTGAACTTTTAGTATATGTTTAATTTAGTCCATAAACTGTCTCTGAACTTGAATTAATTAAAGGAAAATATTGAATATTTTCATCGAATAAATTAAAATTTTAGGGATGAAATTATACATTAATTAAAGTTCAATGATCACATTAAATAAATTAAATATTCAAGGACTAAAAGTTCAAAGATCATTTGCATCATTTTCTTAAATTTATATAAGACCAATCGGGTCTAGGCGGGCCTAACTGGGCCATCTGGGCCTCAAGAGGCCCAGTGGCCCGTTAGCCCGTGTCTTGGTCCTCTTCTCTCCTCTGTTTTCTCCTGTTTCTCCTTCTCTCTCTCTCTCTCTCTCTCTCCTGTGACTTCGCTTCGGTTAAACCCTGGCGTCGGCTATGGCGGCACGAAGTAGCGCCGTTTGACAAGCGTCAACCCATGAAAATGTCCGGACTCTGATGGCGCTGGCGATGGCGCTGATGAATCGCTGCAGAAAATCGATCCCTCTCCAGGCATCCCACCTCATCAACGTTCCCCGCCTGTCGTCCTCGTCTCGCGCCAGTAGCTCCCAAGCGCCCGGCTCGTTCGCATGGCGGGTCGGCGAGTCCTCCAGAAATTACTGCTTCTGGAGTCCTTTCGAGGGGCGTGGAGTTGAAATCCCCAGTTTCGCGAAATACCCTGGTTGTCAATCTTTTAGGAGCTACTGTTCTGGGATGAGTGGTGGTGGTGATGGTGCTAAGTCGAGCGAGTGGACTGAGGAGATAGAGTACTTAGACGAGTCGGGCAGCGTCATATACTCCGGGAAGGGGGTCCGCTCGGTGGAGCCCGGGTTAGACGACCATGTGCTGATCGGCGGCCTCAAGAAGCCGCTGGTGAACGCGTCGGCGGTCGCGAAGATCGTCGAGGTTGTGAAGAGGTGGAAATGGGGGCCCGATTTGGAGAACCAGTTGGACAAGCTCCAGTTCGTGCCGAACATGACTCACGTCGTCCAGGCGATGAAGGTCATTAAAGAGAGCGACGCGTCGTTGAGTTTGTTCCGATGGGCGAAGAGACAGCCGTGGCATGTTCACGACGACGAGTGCTACCTTGTTTTGTTTGATGGGTTGAATCAAAGTAGGGACTTTGATGGGATTCAATCCTTGTTTGAGGAGATGATCTCAGGTAGGACCGGGGCTCCTTCTTTTACGGCTTATAACAAGGTGATTCAGTATTTGGCCAAAGCGGAGAAATTGGAGGTTTGCTTTTGTTGTTTCAAGAAAGTTCAGGATGCGGGTTGGCAAATTGATGCGGAAACTTATAATTGTGTTATGAGCTTGTTTTTGAACAAGGGCTTGCCTTACAAGGCATTCGAGATATATGAGAGCATGGAGGGGACTGCAAGTATGCTGAATGGATCCACCTATGAGTTGATGATACCTAGCTTGGCAAAATCAGGTCGACTGGATGCAGCCTTTAAGTTGTTTCAAGAGATGAAAGTTAGGAACTTTAAACCAAGCTATAATGTTTTTGCTTCACTTGTTGATTCCATGGGAAAAGCTGGGCGGCTGGATACCTCTATGAAAATTTACATGGAATTGCAGGGCTTTGGTCTGAGGCCATCTGCAACCATGTATGTCTCTCTGATTGAGTCATTTGCGAAGGCTGGCAAGTTGGATTCTGCGATTAGGCTGTGGGATGAGATGAAGAAGGCTGGATATAGACCCAATTTTGGCTTATACACGATGATTGTTGAGTCTCATGCAAAATCAGGGAAACTTGACATTGCAATGTCTGCCTTTGCAGATATGGAGAAGGCTGGGTTTTTGCCCACCCCATCTACATACTCTTGCCTCTTGGAGATGCATGCTGCATCTGGACAGGTAGATGCTGCCATGAAGCTGT
Source organism: Eucalyptus camaldulensis (assembly GCA_019915185.1). Taxonomy (NCBI): domain Eukaryota; kingdom Viridiplantae; phylum Streptophyta; class Magnoliopsida; order Myrtales; family Myrtaceae; genus Eucalyptus; species Eucalyptus camaldulensis. The sequence goes on from JAHSVA010000001.1 coordinate 35,001,518, forward strand.
ACAATTCAATGATAAATGCTGGTCTGAAGCCTGGCTTAAGCACTTACACTTCCCTTTTACTTCTCCTGGCTAATAAGAAGCTTGTAGACGTGGCTGCTAAAATACTTCTCGAAATGAAAGCCATGGGGTTTTCTGTTGATGTGAGTGCTAGTGATGTCTTGATGGTTTATATCAAGGAGGGTTCTGTTGATATTGCTTTAAGGTGGCTACAGTTCATGGGTTCATCTGGAATTAGGACAAATAATTTTATAATCAGACAGTTGTTTGAATCGTGCATGAAGAATGGCTTGTATGAGTCGGCAAAGCCTCTTCTTGAAACCTACGTGAATTCTGCTGCAAAGGTGGATCTCATACTTTACACATCGATTCTGGCCCATCTTGTGAGATGCCAAGAAGAGCAAAATGAGAGGCATTTGATGTCAATTCTTAGTGCCACGAATCACAAAGCACATTCGTTCATGTGTGGGCTCTTCACGGGCCCTGAACAGAGGAAACAACCTGTTTTGTCGTTTGTGCGGGAGTTCTTCCAAGCTATTGATTATGAGCTTGAAGAAAGTGCCGCTAGATACTTTGTTAATGTTCTTCTTAATTACCTTGTCCTTATGGGGCAGATAAATCGAGCACGGTGTGTTTGGAAAGTCGCATATGAGAATAAGCTTTTCCCTAAAGCAATTGTTTTTGATCAGCATATTGCTTGGTCACTTGATGTGAGAAACTTGTCTGTGGGAGCTGCTCTAATAGCAGTGGTGCACACGCTGCATAGGTTTAGGAAGAGAATGTTGTATTACGGTGTTGTTCCAAGAAGAATCAAGCTGGTCACAGGGCCCACTTTGAAGATAGTAATTGCACAGATGTTGAGCTCAGTGGAATCTCCATTTGAGGTGAGCAAAGTGGTTCTTAGAGCGCCAGGGGATTCAGTCATGGAGTGGTTTAAGAAACCGATTGTTCAACAGTTTCTTCTGAATGAGATTCCATCGAGGGCTGACATTCTTATGCACAAGCTGAACACGATATTTCCTAGTTCAGCACCAGAGATTAGATCTCTATCGCCGCCCAAACCACTCATGGGTAGGAAGGCAGTTTGACTGCTTTAGCTGTAAGTTGTTAAATGAATGTCAGTTGTGATTTTATGAGAAATCTCAAATTTTGTTATACATTGCACATTGGGATTACAATGTGCATTTCATGTTGGTAGCTTACCTAGCTGCTTAACTTCTGCATGCCCAGTGATGATCTGAAAGTGAAAGAGTGAGATGTGGGAGATGAATAATGAGAAGTAGTATGTCGAAGAAATGAGAGAGGCTGATGGCCCGGGGATTACAGCTCCACCGAGGGTACAGTGGTGCTCTGCCCTTTTGTTTTGTCCATTCTTCTTTCTTCATTTTTATTCTATTTCCAGGAAGGCCTACCACATTTTAGTTGTGGTATCACCATTCAGGTAATCATCACAAACGACACCCGCCGAGTTTTTCGATTCGGGTTTCTCAATTCCGAGCTGCTCTATCTAGAATCAGGTTTGTGGTCTTTGGACAGCTCAAATGCCTTTCCGCGCTTTCCCACGATGGCCCTGCAGTCCCCTGCATGAGCAATCAGCATTGTCCTGAAAGAGAAATGGAGCACTTTTTAGGAGTTAACTCCAATCACGAGCAAGCAGATAGACAGATACAGTTTGCCAAGCAAATCTTACTACTAAGTTCCTTAAGAACAATTGATCCGCAAAATTATTCAAATTTCAATGTAGTGGATACTCAAACTCTTGCTAAAGCAATCGTATGAACATCTAAGGGCAATTCGTCTATGGTCAAAGCATAAACGCTGGAATCATTGTCTAGTTCGCAATGTAGTTTCAAGAACCACTAATGCACCGACATTTTATTACTGTCGTCTTATGGAACAAATTTATGTAAGATATAATGTGAAAGGTTATGAGATAATCTCAGAAATTTATATACAGAAAATATAATGTAGTGTCAAGAAATGATACGTCAATGGACCACATATTTTACAAGACTCTCCTAATTTGTCTAATTTCAAAAAAGAAAAAAAAAAAATCCTTTACTTCCTTTACCATCGTGCCATATTAGATTTGTTTTATATTGCATGGTATCAAATTCATTTACGATTTTTAGTTAATTTATCGATCCCCAAAATAATATTGATTTGGTGTATCTAAATCATATGGTGTATTTACTTCCATGGTATCCCGGGACCCGTGCATGATGGGTATGCCAGTCATTCGAATGGCTGATCTTTCATTCAACACGATAACAACTTCTCTACATGTGAAGCTAAACTTAGTCTTGCAGCATCATTTTGGAGTTTTGGCTATCCTCTTTATACGTTATCCATCTATGCAGTTTCAAGCACTATCGATATCTGCAAAATAAACGGTGCATTGCATCAGATATGATTGATAACTGCAAGATGCAGCATCGAGAGACTTCATGAGCACAAATAGCAGCATCACCTACATCATATGTAACCTCAGTTCATGTGACAGGATAAATATCGTCAGGGTCAACTCGAATGTTCTGAATGTGAAAAGTAAGTTCGCTTTAAAAAAGAGAAACTGCAAATAGAGTGTTGAGGCTACATTCCTTAGGATTTCCATACACTTCGCTCAAAACCGTGGCTATTGATTGAATTTTAAGGTTTCATGATCGGATGTTATCGAGTTCATTAATATGCACAAGCACATTATATCATTTCCTACTTGGCAATAGGCCAATAGCCATGATTTGAAGGTACAAGTCCAATTACTCGTAAATAATAATGATACTACTGTAGAAACATGAACATGCAAGATTTCCTCCTTATAATATAGGACGAAGGAGAAAGAAAACACGTGACACAATCTAAATCTTTGCTTTCTCCATCGAGTAAAAAATATCTATGCATACCCTAAACTGATTTGGCGGAAGTACTTTGGATGATCTTCTTCAATGAGAATCTTATGCGGAAGAAAGAGACTCCAGCACTTGATAAAACACTGGGCTATATACACAAAAAATCTCTCTCTCTCTCTCTCTCTCTCTCTCTCTCTGTGCATCAATTAGATTATCACATACACGCACACTGAATGCACTTACATTCGCCTCTACATCACTACAAGTTTCACAATTTTCTCTTAGTTTTGTCCAACTCTAGGAATAGAGGAGACTGGTAAAAACCAGCTCAACCAGTAGCTCGCGGAAGCCGCCAGACCAGCGAACATGCACAACCAATGCGATGTCAATTGGCAATGCCAGTTTAATTTGATCTGATTTATGGTTTTTCTTCTTCTTCTTCTTCTTCTTCTTCTTCTTCTTCTTTTTTCTTTTGCTTTCTTTCGAGTTCGTGTACTGCCTGTTTCACGGCATCTACAAGCTGGTGATTGGGCTTGGTATTCCGAAGCCTCCGCTGTTCGGAGAGCTGGAGAGGAGTTGCAAGGGTAGTCGCCATGTGTTCGTTTTTTGTTTGGAAAAATGGGGAAATGGCAAAAGTGATTTTCACTTGAGGAGAGGGCTCCTTCGGCCATTATTCCTCCGTATATCAGCATGTCCCTTCAGTCATTTATCGAATCCAACAAGCCCCGTTGCGTTCATGAATTAAACGCTATCTTCTCCCCATCTCTTGTTTTTCTCCCGTCTCAACCCCATCACTTCAGAGTCTTTTTACGTTGTAGCAGCGGAAAACTCTTGGCCTGTCTCATTCGGACTCTCAATGTTAGAGAGAGAGAGAGAGAGAGAGAGAGAGAGAGAGGACTTGGAAAATGCCTTTAAATGTTGGGGTTCGTGAGCAACTATTTCTAGCACTGAGAGTAGCTGAGACCCAGAATTGAAAATCTCCATAATCCTCATGGCCATTAAACGAGCAGGTCCCTTTCCAAATTATAATTTTCCTGAAGAATAATTTCTTGAAAAAATGAACTTTTCTACATACCTGCGGTGTCAAAGAACTGAAAGAAATAGAACAATAACAAAACAAACGGACGGCCCACGATCAGCTGGGCATATCCTAAGTCTCGGTTTCTTGACCAATATGTCCATAAGTGTAGCCTCAAGTAATGCCAAAACGGCACAATTTTTCTTTTCAGTGTTACATGCTCGTTCGATACAGAACGTGAGATTCCGTTTTTGTCATCAAATATTTCATTTAATATGTTTGGCCCTTGTCATGATGTCGATTCGTCAGAGAAGAGTTGAGAGAAATGTCACCATCATAGACATTGGGAAACATGAATTCCTAAGCAATTCGTTAGTGTGATCTATCATTGATGATTAATCTCAGCTTTCTCTCTGGGTCGATTGATCTTCATTGAACTGGAGAACAAAGTGTCTGCGGACTCCCTAATGCAGGTCCAGAAGTCATTATTCTTATCCAAGCGAGGCATATTAAGTTCACAGATTTTGTTATATCACTCTCATTACTCAGGGTCTGACTTTATCGTCACTCACTCACAGAAGCTTTCTAAAGAAGCCAGAAATTCAACTAGTGCTGAAACCATTTTTTCTATGGATTTCACTTGAAAGAAAATATTCAGACTTATACGGACTTAAGAATACTCACCTGTAATTGAAAGAGAACGTTGCATGCCTCTCAACTTGCACGCTTTGGCAATTTGTGCATGTCAATAAAGAAGGGCCGTCGAATTTAGCATCACCTTACATTAATCTGGATTGTGTGTCCTTTGTAGACAGGAAGAAAGTAATGACTTCTTCATGATGTTGGTCTGCAGCTAATGGCATAAGGTACGGTGCGGTTGGAATGGTATTTCATGCCTAGTTGAGCAACCGAAGGATTTAAAAAACCGCTCTCATGTTTGTTAAATATCCCCAAATGCGATTTATGGCATTTTGATCCGTTAAAGGCAATACATGTGGTACCCATGTCTTGGCAGCTTGTAGGCTTTCTTTGGTAAATTTGCAGTTATTTTTTATATTGCAAGCATCTCCGTTTGCAATGCTTTGATAACTTCTCTTATGTTCGCCATTGATGGACATATCTCCCTCTAAATAATTGACTTCTTAGAATATTCTACCGTCTGGTGAGGAAGATGGATTGAACGGTTGCAACTTAAATTTTTGTCTAAGCTGAATCTTCAGAAGCAGATTTACCCTTAATTTTGGTGAAATGGTGTCTCTGTCGGTTTGGTAACATACTGATGTATAAAAAAAGGAGAAATGTAGGCTTGGAACTTAATAATTTTATTTAGCTTCTACCAGGACTCTCTGAAGGAAGTTTTACCTTTAATTTAGTGGAATGATGGTGTGCAGACACATATTTATGGAGATGTGCAGGAAGATGGTGAATCCAAGGCCAAGGGATCATCTCAAAAATGGAAAAGCATACTGCTGGCAGTGAAAACTACTCGACCGGCACGGATTTGTCTAGGAAACCTGGTTTTGATCGTTTCCGGGATGCTGAAGTTAATCCTGTGAAGACTAATGCAATGAGGAAGCGTGCTAAATTCTCTACATCTTATGCTTAGTTGAATTCATTCAATCCAAGAAAAATGGTCATTTACTTGGCGGGATAACATTCTTAACATGCTGTTGAGTGATGACATTTCTCATTGCAGGAAGTCACACCAGTTTCAAGGCAAGGATCCACGTCCCGTTGTCATATTCTGGTGCGCTTTCTTTGTCTTGCTTTTGACTTTACTTTTTCCCCACGCATCTTAGGGCGCGTTTAGCAACGATTCTGTTCCCGGGAACTAATTTTGACAAGAAATGATTATTTTTTATTCTATTCCCGGGAACTGATTCTGAGTAAAAGAATGTGTTTGGTAACTGTCTAAATTTTTTTATTCTGGAATAGAATTGTGTTTGATAACGTGTCTATTGATTTTGTTCCAAATTATTTTTTTTTATTTTAAATAATTTTTTCTACTTTTTTTTTTTTTACCTTTTTACCTTTTTTCATTTTTTCTTTTCATTTTTTCCTTTTTCTCCTATTTTTCTTTTCTTCTTGTGGCCGATCGCCGGACCGGCGACTGGCCGAACGAGGGTCGGCGACCTCACCAGAGCGTCGCCGGCCCTTGGCGAGGTTGGCCCTCGTCGGCCGAGCATCGCCGGCAACCTCGCCCAGCTGCCGGCGACGCTCGCCCAGCATCGCCGGTGGATAGGCGAGCCTCGCCGGGGCTGGGCGAGGCCCGCTTGGCCATCGGTCAGGCTAGGCGAGCCCGGCCGGTGGCTAGGCGGGCCTCGCCTAGCCCCGGCGAGCCTCGGCCTTGCCTCGCCGGTGGACAAGCGAGCCTCACCGGGGCTGGGCGAGGCCCGCCTAGTCACTGGTCAGGCTAGGCGAGCTCGGCTGGTGGCCAGGCGGGCCTCGCCCAGCCCCGGCGAGGCTCGCCAATGGTTGGGCGAGCCTCCGGCGAGCTCACCGGATCGGCGACCGGCGGTCGGCGGCGGTGAGCGGCGGCGGACGGCGGCGGGTGGCGGTGGGCAATGGTCGCATGATGGCGAAAGGAAAGAAGAAGAGTTTTATTGTGTTGATTCTTTTTTTGATTCTCGAACGTAGAATCAACTTTTTTTTTATTCTCAAATCTACTCCAAAACTGATTCTGGGAAAAATTTGTTCCCGGGAACAAAATTTTTAGCAGACGCGATTCTCATCCCAAACTGATTCTGGGAACAAAAAATCAGAATTAGTCACTGTTTGGAGTGTTGCCAAACAGGACCTTAGGTTCCTCCTAGGCCGGGCCAAAACAACAGAAGTCAGCATTAAAGAATTTTTGTCCTGGTTTATATGGAACAATATTCGGAGAAGAGGTAAAATTACTTTTTAAGTCTCCAATTCGAAAACTCCCGTCCGTCTCCATTATTTTTGCTTTACTTCTTTACTGTTTTGTCTTCGTTATTGCATTGGTGAACAGCTTAGATTGGAAGCTATTCTTGGGAGGTAGGGGCAGGCCTTTTTCCCTTTTCATGTTTATGTCGTGCAGACACAGGGCAGATCGAGGGGGATTGGGATTGGTTGATCATCACAATCGATACGCAGTTTCCCATGCCTTTCTCCGAACCCGTGATTCATCGGTGAATCTTGGTTCTGTCGAGGGATTTACCATGCACCGCACATTTTTTGTCACTTCTCATCAAGTGCTATTTGTAGGAATTTATGGGACTATCACCGATTGTTCAATTTTTTTTAAATAAAAGTGTGATTTATTATTTAAACAGTCTAATACAGTCTAATGCTTTCTCGTGTTTAGTTTGATCTTTTCACTTAATAGTAAGCGTGGATATATTTAATTAGGGAATAGATAAAATAAGGCCTGAAAAGATTCGAAAGCAGGATCTCCCCTTTTGATACCATGATAGAAAATTAAAAGTATATGAGGAAATTGTAATTATATTACTCTGTATATTTTGTACATGTATGTGCCATACTTGTAGTACAGAAAGATATCAAAGAAAGAATAAATGGGATCACAATTCCTATTATATCTTCTGAATATTTTGTAGATGCTATATGACTGAATAAATTATCCCACAATCTCTGTTATCAGAATCGAAAAATCTTCTTCCAATACAGTCCTTAGAACTTGTAAATATAGTTTCTTTGTCAGCATTTTGAAGGGCATGCAAATGCTCTCTCTCTCTCTCTCTCTCTCTCTACGAACCAGAGCTAATTTCACCTAATCTTCCTGGCTTTTTCTTGGATTCCATCAAGGCAGAGCTCTCATCTGCAAGACATGGGGAATCAGCACATGAAGTAGGAAACGCAGCGAGGAAGACAGATGCAAGTACAAAACATGTAGAGTAACAAGGGTGGAAGCAAATTGAAGCTAATTTATGCCCTAAATCAATGAAAACGCGACACGATCAATCATACTCAGCAAAATCAAGTGTAAAATTCGTTCCGTCCGGACTAGCGAGAAGGATTGAGTGAGAAGGTTAAGTAGGGCTCCGGTAAAACACAAGAGACCATAAAAATAATAATAATAATAACAAGCTCGGACAATTTACAGCAGCCTACCTTATGTCTTTGCTCAGGTGAAATCATCTAGTATCTGTTTACACCTCATGAACCTTTTATTTTGCTAAAAGCTATTATTTCATTCAACTCTGAATGTATTTTCTCCTTTAAAACAGAGGAAAGGGACTGGTTTCTTATGAGGCATCTCCGTCCTGTCATTTTCACAGCATTGAAGTTTTAGTGAGTTTTTTACCCAAAAAAATAAAAAACAAAAACAAGTTATGATGAGTCCACCTCTGTCCTTTAATTCTACCTTGAATTCAATCGAATGCTTTGAATTCACGGAAGAACATTGCAGACCAAAGTTATGATGAGTCCACCTGCCTCCTTTAATTCTATCTTGAATTCAATCGAATGATTTGAATTCACGAAAGAGCATTGCAGCCGCTCTCTCTCTCTTTCTCTCTCTCTCAACTTGTCTTCATGGTCGCTCTCTCAACATTGGTCGCATCGCTTTTGTTGAATGCTTCATCAATCCCCCACCTTCCGTGGATGGAGAATATAAAGGAAGGGAGAGAACCATTCCAGCTACTTTCTTATTTTTTGTCCTTTTCAATTTGTTCAGTCATCGATACGTGTCAAGCTGCGATTGACCTGGTAAACAACGTGTCAAGTTGCGATTGGGCCAGCAACATACCACCAGCGGATGCTTTCTCGTTCCCAACACCATCCTTTCCTATATTGCCGTGCGAACAATGCCCCATCACCCATTAATTCAATTGGTTACTTGGCATTGTTGATCTAAGAATTCGAATGCACCAATCGAGAAAATCAAGGATTTTATTGCACAAAATAAGACTTAGATGTCACATTTGCACAAATTCATAAAATTAGAGGACTCAATTGAACAAAATAAAATTAAAGAGTCAAATTGCACAAATGCTAAACTTGGAAAGACCGAGTTTGCACTTAGCCCGTTACCTTAAAAACTTGAACGGGATTTCATGAAATTCTTCAGGAAAATTTGTGTCCAATTCTTCTCCAAGCCTATTATGTGAATTCATAATACAAAGTGCATGGATTGTGTCCTCATGCCTTCATTATCTATTATATGTATTATACACCTAATATGTTACATTAGATTTCATGCAAAAAATAAAGATTTCAGTGTCTCTTAAAGTGATAAAAAAATTCAGTAAAATGCTAATATTTAGTTAATTGAATTGCTATGGAATTTAATATTGCGTTTTCTTTATTTTCATGTGGTAGCATTTGCAAAAAAATTTCATTTAAAAAGTAATAACGGTATATTGAATTTATTTTTTCACCTAATTAAAAAATGAAATTCTTATGAAGACCAATGAAGTTTTTATCTTGCTTAGTAAAAAGACAATTTGATTGGAAAATTAATCTTACAATATATAATAGCAAAAAATAAAAATAAACCAAAAGTAAAAATTGAAAATCCAAATTGAACCACTTACACCCCTAGCAAGAAGGACCGAGTGAGAAGGTTAAGAAGAGCTCCGGAGAGAGATTTATAATCTAGGAAAAATTATAAAACACGATAGACCATAAAAACAAATATAACAAACTCAAATAATTACAATAGCCTACTTCGTGTCTTTGCCCAGGTGAAATCATCTAGTATCTGTTTACACTTCATGAACCTTTTATTTTGCTAAAAACTATTATATCATCATCATCATCATCATCATTCACTACTTCATCACTTGTATTTACTCAAAACTTAGGAAATCACGGTCCAATTAAGAAATCGAGTAACACGACTCGAAGAAAAACTTGCTTTTTAGCAGTTAGTGAAAATGGCTAGTTTTGCATGGTCTCCGGGATAGCAAATATATGGCAGCCACATAGCTCAAGGGTTTGGCGGTAATGTTGCTCTTTTGTTTCCCTTTTTTTTTCCCTTCTCTTTTTCCTTCTCGTTTCTTTTTGCGATCAAGAGTCGAGTTTTGGAGTACACCCACAACGTGCGAAGCAAAGGAGGTCAGGTTGAGCTTTATGTAATGGGCTCTAGTAGCTTTTTGGCCATTAGATATGCTCAGCTGACCGGGGCCATCGATGGAAGATGAATGGAGTCCCTTTCTGTGATATTTTCCTGGCCTATGCTAAGGGCAGGTTTTCCAAGTTTGGATCCTCACTCTCTCTACCTCGCACGCATAAACGGTAAAGCTGGTTCTTGAATTGTGAGAGAATGGAGAGTTTTCATATTAACTCCTCTGCAGCTCTCTCTTGCGTCTCCCAGCTACTCACACATCAAAAGCGAAGCCTTCTTGATTAACGAGACAGAGGAGAAGTAATGGTGAATGCCCTTATCAGAAAGCCTGGCCTCTCTTTCCTTTGTTTTGGGGAAATAAATTCAGCAGTCCCATTTGATGATTGCTGATATTAACTCCTTGCAACGCTCCTGCGTCTTCCGCCTGCTCGCACATCAGAAGCAGAGCCTCATAAGAAACCTGTCTCTTTCCTCTGTTTTAAAGAGATACATTCAGAGGTGAATGAGAAGGGTGAAGTGAAAGAGACCTTTGGGTTTATTAATGGAAGTGATGGGAGTTGTTGACGGCCCCGTTTCTGACAAAGCAACGTCACTGTGCGCGTCCGCAAGATGCACGCACGACGAATGCACTTACCTTCGCCTCTGCATCACTTGACGATATGCATCTTGACAGATTCCGAACATATTGATCAGCTGATTCAAGACGTTGGGATATAGAAGCAAAGGTTTCGACTCCTAAAAGTTGCTTGGTCACTTGAACAAAGAATGCAGCCATATATCTCCAAATGAAAACTATATTCAACCAACTTCTTAGACTAAATTCCAAGAAAAAAAAGAAGAATTATATCAATACCCCTCCATATCCTATGTAATCTCAACAAAGCCTTATCTCCCTTATCAGCTTATTAGTCATATTCACACAACTTTCAAGTTCATCGAAGCATCAACAAGCAGTTCCAAGAACTGCACGGCCGATTCCCCCCCACGACAAACTTTCAGACGACCTATCCAAGATTAAGCAGGGGGATCCTAGTTTGGAATGAAATTCCTTTCTGAGCTACTATGTTTCCTTTGGCGGTGGTTCCATCATGGATCATCTACTACATTCACCGCAATGATTAAGTTCACCTGCTGAGAATGTGTAGTATACTTGAATAAGATGAAGAGTTGATTGACCTCTGTGACGATATAAGCAAAAGTTGTCAATTCGATTGTGCACACGGGATTTAGCGATGGTTGTTCTTCCCGTGCAAAAATATCGGGCCACAAATGCTTGGAGATCAACCACATTTGCAGAGATCATGGCCACAAAAATAAAATAGAAGAAACAAGCATGAGGATCCGCTTTTGCATTTTAGTGTTTGATCATGGCGGTGGTCCACTCGACACGTGGCGATCATTGGTGGGGAAACCTATTGAAGAAATGAGGGAGATGCTGACGGATCCCGTTCCCAACTAGAGCACAGTGGTGCTCCGCCCTCTTTTCTCTTTTGTTCTAACTTCTTTTTTTTCTTCTCCTTTTCATTTTTATTTTATGTGCAGAAACTCCTGTGGCATTCCGTGACCGGCGCGGCGAGAAAGAGAGGAGAGAAGAAACTTGATAACCATGTAGGCAATGTAGGAAGATTTCTTAGCTGACGATTTCCTTTCGTTTTTCTAGCTCTGTTGAGAGCGCATATGCAACTTTTTAAATATAAATTTTGAACATATATATAATTTAAAAATAATATATAAACTTTTTAAAATTGAAAAAATAATGTATGCAACTTTTTAAATATCAATTTGAAAATAATGCTAAAAATAATACACACACACACACACACACACACACACATATATATATATATATATTAAAAAGACTAAACCCTTCATCAGAATTTTAAAATTTTTAATTGTTTAAATTGAAAAAATAGTGTATGCAATTTTTTAAATATAAATTTTAACAATAATACTAAAAAATTCGATTACATGTATATATTTTTAAAAAGACAAAACCATCCATCGGAATTTTTTAATTTTTATTTGCTTAAAATTGAAAAAAAAATTATGCAACTTTTTAAATATAAATTTTCACAATAATGTTAAAAAAATCAAATACATATAAAAAAATTAAAAAAAGGCCAAATCCTTCGTTGAAATTTTTAAATTTTTATTTTTTTTAAATTGAAAAAATAATGTATGCAACTTTTTAAATATAAATTTGAAAATAAAGCTAAAAAATCATATATATATACATATATATATTAATTTTTTAAATAAAAAATATCAAACCCTTCATCAGAATTTTTAAATTTTTAATTGTTTAAAATTAAAAAAAAAATGTATGCAACTTTTTAAATATAAATTTTGACAATAATGCTTTAAAAAAATCAAATGCATATATATTTTTGAAAAAAAAAGACCAAATCCTTAGCTGAAATTTTTAATTTTATTTTTTAAAATTTGAAAAAATAATGTATGCGACTTTTTAAATATAAATTTTAAAATAATGCTAAGAAATCAAATATATATAATTTTTTTAAAAGACCAAACCCTTTGTCGGAATTTTTTAATTTTTATTTGTTTAAAATTGAAAAGAATAATGTATGCAACTTTTTAAATATAAATTTTTGACAATAACGCTAAAAAAATCAAATATATAAATATATGTTTTAAAATACCAAAATATATATTTGCATATATGTTTTAAAATACCAAAATATATATTTGCATTTATATATATTTGATTTTTTTAGCATTATTTTGGCATTTAAAAAAAATAACAAGGGCAAAATCAGAATTTTGAATAATAAGTGAGGATAGTTTTGGAAAAAAAAAGTTTCAGCATTTAGCAAAATGCTGAAAGCCCAAAGCTGATCCTTTCTAGCGTTAGGCTTTCAACTATCCTAATGTTGGCTTCCGTTTGAAAGCTACTTCAAAATGGATGCCAAACGATTCAGTATTTTCCCTGGGAGGCTGAAAACCTCTTAAAAATACTGAACCAAACACACCATTTGTCCTCGTGTAAACATTTGCCACATTCCTTCTTGCAGTTTAGAAACTTCCATTCTCGTTGCCACGGCGTTCTGGTGAAGGGCGGAATCAAACCCGCATGAGAGCCTAGCGAATTCGCTCATCGAAGCATTTGAACATGACGGTCAAAAGAAAATGACCGACGGGTTTTTCCCCAATGCCATGCTGGATTTGAAGTAGAGAAGATACCTCTCGAGAAGACGATGGGGGAGGACTAGTATCTCCACTATTGGTGCAGTCGTGGGTGGGCTAGCATGTCTCGCATGCCTAAATAATTTAGGAATAAGTACATTAAAAATTCTAAAACTTATCATAAAAGTATAATTGAATTTTAAAATTTTTAAAAAGTTCAACATAATCTTAAAACTTCTCATTAAACTACAATCAAGTCATAACATTTTCAAAAAGTGCAATCAAATTCTAAAAATTATCACGAAGTACAATTGAGTTTCTCAACTTTCAAAATATGCAATTAATGGAATGAATTGATTGGACCAGTTAAATAAGTTTTAGCATTTTATTGTATTTTTTGAAATTTTTAAGACTACTCAGTTTTTGAAAGTTTTAGACTCTATTAACACTTTCATGACATTTATATCAATAATTTATGAGTTGAAGTCTAATTTCAATCCGGTTTTATCGCACGTGTAACAAAATGTTTATTCTCTATCATAGTTGAAAATCAGGAATAATCACAATTACACAATATCCGTAATTGTTAGCTAACTAAAGATAAATTATTTATAGAGGGCGTGTAGCTTTTTTTTTTTTTTTTGGTTGGAAGCTAAAAATTGGTACCATCATGCTAAGTCGGAGTATTATTTTATAACTATTTTTCATGTTTTTCTTTATTAATTAAAAAATTTATTCCTTTACATAAGAATAAAATAGAAAATAGAATTGTTGAAATTTTCTATATTTTTACATTCTGATGAAGAATACATGAGCCTATAACTTTATTAGATGATTATCTAATATTAATTAAGGATATGTACAATTAAAAAGATATATATATATATATATTACTATTTATATATAAATTGTCTTTTTATCCATATGAAATAATAGAGGATTAGGTGTCTTGTGATCAAGTGAATCTTCTCATGGAGCTATATTAGGTAAAATTTGTATAAAAATATATAAAAAATCATTGTTTTTTTTTTAAATTTTATTTTTATTCATGTGATCTTAAGATTTATTTTGTAATTTTTTTGGTCCCTTCACATCTTCATCTCTGAAATTTAGATTAACAAGACAAATTTTTTCTCTACTAATTCATTATTCTTATTTTGGTCTTTTCTTCACTTCACTTGTTTTATGCATAACAGATATCATTGATCTTAGTTTTTAATCACCGGAGAGTTATTCTACTGCAATTTAATTTGAGCTTAAGCAAAGCCTTTTCATTCGGCATAGATGGTGCCATGAGTTGTGCCATTATTGCCTCTGCTTTAGACCTACCCTCATTACAGCACTGGCTGGGAGACCGACAGTGAGATCAAGGCCTCCGTCACTCTCTGCCCCTCTTTAATGCCCCTGCAGCACATCTCTCACTATCTATCATCTCAACGGCATACGCTGCCTTTAATCTACTTTCAAAGAACATAAGGAACACGCGCAAGGTCATTCTCTTCACACCCATTCTCTCTGCATTTCAGACGTGCTCATGTAGGATTATTGCAAGTAGAGCCATGGCATCACCAACCATAAGTAGTTCTCTTCGCCTTACCGACGTGCCTGCGGGAGAATTGTAAGTAGAGCGATGGCGTCACTGGGGGTGAGCGTGGAACCGGCGGGACCAATTCGGTTCCTGGTTCTATGAATGGCCGGGGAGGTTCTCGGTTCCACTTTTTTAGGAACCGGAACCGGCGTAACTTGGGAACCGGGAACACCCAAACCCTGAAAAAATTTGTCTTTCTCGTTTCTCTCTGTCAACAACAAGAAAAGGGAACCCATTTCTACTTCGTTCTTCCCCTTGGTCCATTCTTGCTTCGCGACGCTATGGTTCTTTCCACTTCTCTGTGGTTCTGTTCATCTCGTCGTTCTTGACATCTTGTTCCTCTCCGTGACGCTGTGGTTCTCGTTCGAATAGTTTGCTATCACCAACGCCGGCCGCGGCTCAGCGACCATCATCCAACAGCTGCGCAACATCATCACTCAGGTCTCTCTCTCTGTGATTTTGAGTGCATTAATTTGTTCCCTCTCAGGACACTTTGTTGAAACTCTCCCTCTCTCCCTCTTATCTTTCGCTCTCTTTGGTGGTTGTTTTTTTTTTCTTGTTTCTTTTACGGTGAGTGCGGCGACAAACATTCACTCGGGGCGTGGCGGTTGTGTGATTTTTTCTACTGCAAATTGCAACCCAAAAGTTAATAAAAAATGCAATCAATATATTTCTTTTTCTAATTATTTTGGACAAAAGCAGTTTCTTTTTCAGCACGCTTAACAAGTGCTTAAAATTTGCTTTCGTTGTTCTGTTTTAGCCTTTTGGTTTCGCTATTTACTTGCATTTACTCTTGCAGTTTTTTTTGCTTTTGTAGGTTGAGGAGAACATCGGCAAGTTCGCCAAGAAAGGTTTGACGACATCACAGATTGGTGTCATTCTTCGTGACTCTCACGGGATTGCCCAAGTGAAGAGCATCACGGGGAGCAAGATTTTGCGTATCCTCAAGGCTCACGGTATGTTTTACTTCGCATGTTCATTATATTTGTGAAGTGAATTTGCCGGTTAATATATATGAAATGGATTTCAGATCTACAGAAGTAACTCTTTATATGCTATATAGTACTTAAATTGTAAGCTTGATGACTTTGGTGGCTGACACCAGTTAAAGCACAACTTTAAGAGGAGAAATTAGTTTTTAGAGCTTGCTATGTTCTTGGGGTCCCAAAATCATCCCGAAAACTATGTTGTGCACTATCTGTTGTTCATCAAAAGTTGATTTTCGAGGCTTGATTTATTATTGGAATTGTCTTACTTCATATCTAGCTTTAGCATCTTTCTATTGTTCATGTATCCCTTTCCTGTATTCTAAAATGATTGGCATAATAGTGACTAGTGAGGTGAGGCTAATTTGGGTTTGTCTTCGAAATTTTAAAACAGCATAAATCGTACAGCTTTGTCCTCTTTGTAAGATAAGCTCATGATGATTGTCCTCATGCAATCACCTTGTTCATTAGGCAGTTCTATGATGAGCTTGTTTCTGTATAGAACTAAGTTGCTTCATCAGTGGCTGAATCTGGTGAATCAGATTTAGTTTCTGAGATAATATGCTGCATATGGTCTCTGTCATGTACAAGATATTCTTGAAGCTGTTTGGGCCAATTATTACTCCTTGATTCTATCATCTCGTGTCATTGCTTTTATGAATCCTCGCTTGCATAAATTGCTAATTACTGTCCAACCTTTCGAAATATGAATGACCTCTTTCTCTTGTTTCAGATTATAGCAATATCTGAACAGGCATCTGAGTACATGGAGTAATCCAAGAGCCCTGGAGAAAGCTCAAACCCTCTGGGCTAGAAATCTTTCGACATGCGTGCTGTTGTTGCTGCTACTGAGGATCTTTGGCTATTTATCCTCTCTGAAAAGGGTTTGAGGGTGCGCATTTCCTCCTCTGGGACATAATTAAAGCAGCAGACACCTTTCTACTGAATCAAGTAGTAGGTTGCTCATTGTTGTATCAGAAGGTTGAAGCTGTACAATATTCAGACTCAGAGGTTTGTAAAAAAAAATCTGTGTTTGGGACAAAGAGAACAAGAACAAGTGAGTATGATCCTCATGAGAAGGGGCTTACTGATTTGTGATATATGTATTTGCAGGCTTAGGCTACGCTAGCAAGGGTAGTTCTCGGATTTCGATCTCTCGGTCAAGCGGTGAATATGGCCCCAAAAGTGTGGTCAGCCATGTTTCTTTGAATGGTATTGAAGCTAGAGTTTCGTACATTTATTTTAGACATCCTATCTAACATTATTTGTTCATTTGAGTCATAAAGCATCTGAGACTTATTGGATTTGTATATCTTGGCTGATTCAAAGTTTTCTCAAGGTGCACTAGCTTCACAAAATGCTCATGTTACTTCTTTCGCTTTTGCAGAGAAATACATTATCTAAGTTGCAAGTTAAATAGTCTCAATTCCCAAGACAACAATGGAGATGGCAATTTTAAAAAGGTACTTGTTTGGTAGTATCCATTATCACTTTGTCATTTGTAAAATATTCAGCATAGGTCTAACGTGGCATGTGACATACTCATTTTTGCTAGTATCACTGCGTAGAATGTTGGTTCGCATTCTAGAATATTAAATGCTTACGAGTATTATAGATTTTGTGTTTGTGTTGTATTTTCTTTGATGAATGACAAGCTTGTTTATTATTGCTGCGTTCATTTCTGTTTTTTTTTTTTTTTTAACTACAAATGAAACAAAAAATTAAAAAAAAACCTATTGGAATCTAGAATCAACCGCAAAACTTGTTATAGGTAAGTCCAGGTTCATGATTCTGATGGGTAGGTTTGAAGGTAGGTTCCAAGTTTTAGGCGGAACTTGTAAAGAATCGAGAACCACTCACCCCTAGGCATCACCAAGCCCTAAATGTTTCTCTTTCTTTACAAGCATGCCAGCGGGAGTTCCGCAAATAGGGACATGGCAAATAGGGTCATGGCGATAGCTTCTCCTTTGTTGGTGTCTCGATGGCTTCATCATCTCCATGGACAGCAGAGCCCATTAAACAAAGATCAGCTCTCAGTAAAAATCACACAGCCAATTTCCTTATTTCAAAACCAAAAGACACTGATGGCCAATCTGGACCTTCATCATAAGTTGAAGTTGAACACGTGAGAAGTATTTGGGAGTCAGTAAGTTGCTGCGGTATCGAAGCGAAGCGATGTACGACTTGGCTTCAACGTGCAACTGATACCAAGTCCTACATCGCGTCGGCAACGTACACGAGCGTTGCTGAAACTTAAATAATTCGAAAAGCATAAGCAGGACTATGTTTGCATCACAGTTCCAATCAATAAACATCTAGGACAACAAATTCTTTTTTGTTCCCCGTTTGCCAAGTACCATATAATTCTGCTACACGGTTAAAATCGCAAGGAAGCCTATAGTGTCACTCCACTCTTGCAGAGTAATCAATGTTCAAAGAGCTTGCTTAGCCGTTCAAACATTTAGCTACCGACCGTGGTCATTTCGCTTCTGTGAACTCCATTAATCTTCTTCTAGTCCTCTTTACTGTTTTCCTTTTTCTCTTGTTGCAGAGCAAACATTCAGTCAAAGTATGGTCAACGGATTTCAATTCTCAATCTTGAAAATTTTAAAGGTTTTCGTTAAATATGTCTAACAAATTCTTTGAAAGAAACTCAATAATAAAATATTTTTTTCTTATTTTTTATTTTTTGCTATAGGATGGGGAATGTTATATATAGACATATTTACTAATAATATCTATTCTCCCTATTTTTCTGTTTTATTTCATACTTAAAATATCCATGTATAACGTCATGTCAAAATGCCGTGCGCCTAGAAGGTTTATTTGACGTGATGACTTTTTGGGAAGTTACAAAAGAAAGGGCCCAAAGCAATTTTTTTTTTTTTTTTTTTGCCTTTGGCGAAAACAAAAGTGCTTTTTCTTTTTGGTTTCTTTTTTTAACATTAAAAAGTTAAATTAATGAATTATTTTTTATCATTGGGTCATTCTCTTTGGATCACTCATGACAAGTTTCTCATGCCCTACAAAAATAGGGCATAGGACCTGCTCACGCAAATTTTCCATGTCCTGAAAAAGCAGGGTGTGTTCCCAATGCACTCCAAAAGAGAAAATCTCTCTTTCTTTTCATTAAAACTAGGCGTAGAGGTTCCCACTGCTACAACAAGACACGAGAGAAAACCACTCCCTTCTTCGTCGTCAAATTATAATCATGATGTGTATTGTGGATTGTACACGACCCTTCTCACTTATGAGGATCGTCATCCCTCTTGAAGCCATCATTTCTTTTCCCTTTATTTTTTGTTTTGAAATCATTATTAGTAAACGAAAACCTTAAAAGAAATACGACTATATATCCATTATAAACCGAACGCCACAAGCATCACTTAGAGTTTTCAGAGTAGGTGGTGAATGCGTATTCACCCTCTTTCCTCTTTTCTCTCATTGCCTATCTAACTTACTCTCTCTCTCTCATTCAGTATCTCTTTCTTCTTCTTTATACACCATGGAGATTGTTAAGCTCGTTACAAAATATACTCACAGTTTTTATAATGCATTTTTCCAAAGTATCTCTTTCTTCTTCTTTTTCTTCTTTTCACACCATGAGATTGTCAAAGCTCGTCACAGAAGAGATCCATAGTCTTTATAATGTATTTTTCCAGGGATACACCGTAAAAGTTCTAGTCACTCATTCCGCTTCGATTACCTCCAGCTGGCTCTCGAACCTCTGGAGTGGGAGCTAGTGTCTAATAGTCGGCGTTGATGCCGAATGGGTACGTCAGGGCCTTTGCCATCCTCCAACTTTCGGTGGGGATCAATGCATGATATTTCAATTAATCCAAACCACGAAGATTCCCTTGGCCCTCAAGAACTTTCTAGAAAACGAACGCAACATCTTTGTTGGGATGGGTGTTGACAAGGATGTCCAGAAATTGTCAAATCAGTACGCCCTCGATGTCACCGACATGATGGATCCCCCACTCTTGCCAACGTCTTCAGCCTTGCTCTTTCCAAACCCCCCACCTCTTAGCCTAGCAAGGGGCTTCAGATCCATCGTGTTAGTGACATCGAGAGCATATTGATTTTGACAATTTCAAGATGTCCTCGTTAATATCCACCCCAACAAAGGTGTTGTGTTCGTTTTCCAGGAAGTTCTTGAGAGCAAAAGAATCTCCGTGGCCTAAATTAGTTGAAATATTCTACGTTGATTCCCCCACCGAAAGTTTGAGGATGGCAGGGGCCCTGATCTACCCACTCGGCATCAAAGACGACTATGAGATGCTGGCTCTCTTTCCCGAGGTTCGAGAGCCACCTGGAGACAATCGAAGCAGTATGAGTGATCAGAACTTTTACGGTGTATCATTGGAAAAATACATTATAAAAACTTTGGGTATTTTCTGTGACGAGTTTGACAATCCCCATAGTGTGAAAAGAAGAAGAAGAAGAAAGAGATACTTTGGAAACATACATTATAAAGACTGTGGTATATTTTGCGACGAGCTTGACAATCCCTATTGTGTGAAAAGAAGAGAAAAGAGATATTAGATGAGAGAGAGTAAGAAAGTTAGATAGGCAATGGGAGAGAAGAGGAAAGAGGGCGAATACGCATTCACCACATACTCTGAAAACTAAGTGCTGCCTTGTGGCGTTCAGTTTATAAGGGATATATAATCGTGTTTCTTTTAAGGTTTTCGTTTACCAATAATGATTTCAAAACAAAAAATAAAGGGAAAATAAATGATGGCTTCAAGAGGAATGGTGATCCTAGTAGGTGAGAAGGGTTGTGCACAATACATATCATGATTACAATGTGACAATGAAGAAGGGAGTGATTAGTGAGTGGTTTTCTCTCGTGTCTTGTAGTGACATTGGGAACCTTCTACGCATTGGGAACATGCCATACTTTTACAAGGCATGGGAAACTTGCCGTGAGCAAGTCTTACGCCCTGGGCATGGGAAACTTGCCTTGAGTGATCCAAAGAGAATGACAATGATAAAAAATACACTAATTTAACTTTTCAATATTAAAAAAAGAAATGAAAAAAAAAGCACTTTTGTTTTCGCTCGATGAAAAAAAAATTGCTAGTGTTTCAGTGCCTTTCTTTTGTAGCTTCCGAAAAAGTAATCACGTCGCATAAACCTTCTGGGCACACAACATTTTGACATGATGTTATGCATGGACATATTTACTAATAATATTTATTCTCCCTATTTTTCTGTTTTATTTCATACTTAAAATATCCATTTATAACGTCATGTCAATATGCCGTGTGCCTAGAAAAACTGACGTGATTACTTTTTGGGAAGCTACAAAAGAAAGGCCCAAAGCAATTTCTTTTTTTCCTCTGGCAAAAACAAGTGTTTTTTTTTTCATTTTTTTTAACATTGAAAATTTAAATTAGTGAATTACTTTTATCATTAAGTCATTCTCTTTGGATCACTCATGGCAAGTTTCTTACAGGGCATATGACCCGCTCACGGCAAGTTTCCCATGCCCTGAAAAAGCAGGGTGTATTCCCAATGGGTGATGGGGCATTGTTTGCATGACAATATAGGAAAGGAAGGTGTTGGGAACAAGAAAGCATTCAGTGGTGGTATGTTGCTGGCCCAATCGCAACTTGACACGTGTCAATAGCTGAAGAAACTGAAAAGGATAAAAAATAAAAATCGAGCTAGAATTGTTCTCTCCCTTCCTCCATATTCTCCATCCACGGAAGTTGGGGGATTGATGAAGCATTCAACAAAAGCAATGTGATGGATGGTGAGAGAGCAACGATGAAAGACAAGTTGAGAGAGAGAGAGAGGCTGCAATGCTCATCATAAATTCAAAGCATTCGATTGAATACAAGATAGAATTAAAGAAGGGGTGGACTCAATATAACCTTTTTTTTTTTTTTTGGGTCGAAAACTCACTAGAACTTCAATGCTATGAGAATGAGAGGAAGGAGATGCTGGCTTGGGAGCCCCGCTTTTATGGTGCATTGAGCTATTCGGGCTTCCGTAAATGGATAGGCTTTCGATTCTCAATCTTCAAAATTTAAACAATTCTAATTAAATTGTCTAACAATTTATTTGAGAGAAACTTGTTGACAAAAGATTTCTCTTTTATATATATATATATTATTTATTGCAATAGGGTGGGCATGTTACATATAGAAATATATTATACACATTTACTAATAATATATATATTTTTTTTGTTTTATAGTTGTATATTCTTAAGAAGGAAGGCAAAAGAAGTGTCATTGGCATGACAATACAGAAACAATGAGACTCTTGGAAGAATGGAACATGACTCAAATTGTCTGTTACATCAATGAGGTTTCCATTACCGAAATCTTTATCCCACGATTTTATTTAAAAATACAAAGTCCAACATAATTCCTTTGTTCAAGAGGAATTACCATATGATATTTGCTTAATTTGGCAAATGAACATTTTTATAAAGTGGGGTTCTTTCATGTTAAACAATCAAGTTACTACTCATAAAAACATACCAAAATTTCATTGATTGCATAGCAACCAAATTCTAATCCACCTCAAAAGCATATGATAAATTTAATTGGGTCATGACATTATCCCACCTCAACTATTAAAGTATTTTGCATTGCTTGACCATAAAATTTACATACTCTAGATATATATAGATATATATGTGATTTTCCTTCATTTATCAATTTAAAACTTTTGGAATTGACATTCTAATAAGTCATTGGTTAGACTTCACATATGGTTTATATATTCTTTTTATACATATGGTCAGGTTTATTCTTGCGAACACTAAGAAAAATATTAACATTAGAACTCTGACTGGCTCTTGCAATTTTATTTTGTTTCTTTTAGTTGCGATACGATAATTTAAAATAATTGTCTTTTCAGTTTAGAAGGGGAAATGTCTTCACCGAAGCTTGGACTCGAGGCCTATTCGTGGGTCATAGAAGGACAAAAAGCGCAAAAGAGACTGAACAGCGTGGCTCACTTTTTGCTTCGTAAGTGACGTGGCAAGGTTGAAACATGAACGAGCCAGAGAATTGAAATTGACAAGCCCTTTTTTTTGGCTTCATCTACGTGCTAGCAGCCTAAAAATCTTTACATATCAAATTAGTGAATAGCCCAAGAAGTCTTTATTTAGTTAGAAGTCTTCAACTCGTTTTACTATCGAACTGGTTATCGTGTTTGACGATAATTAATGAGGTAAATAGAATTTCGTTTGATTATTGAGAATAAGACGTGAATAAGATAACGGGGTATTGAAATAAAGAACAAATGTACGAGGAGTACATTGAACTTAAATTTGATTGCACCTAAAAACAATTATTTTGGCAGCACGTAAGATTAAAGTGTCAAATTTTTGTTGTTTATACTTAAATCTAAACGGATTAGTAAATAACAAGCGGGATCCAATCACCACACTTTATCACTGCACGCATGTGGACCGAAGAAGGAGAAAAACATGGCACAAAAAAGCAAGAACTTAAATGCTCATATCAACTTTCCACATCTACCATTCATAATTAGTCTATTATCTCTCATTTAAAGTCTCTCTGTCTCCGCACGTAGAGTGGCGTTTCTTAAAAGTGAAGCCCTTCTCTTCTCTCTCTCAAGTCTCGAACGTTGTTGGCGTGCACTAGGACTCTGTTTCGAACTGGAAGAGAGTCTAAGTAGATCTTGGCGTACGCCTGTTGGGAGATATGTGATGACGCATGCATGCAGTGATAAAGTGTGGCGATCCTGTTGTTTACTAATCCGTTTAGATTTAAAGTAATATATACAATCACTGTATAAATATAAACAACAAAAGTTTAACGCTTTAACCTTACGTGATGCCGAAAATCAAACCCAACCGAATCACTTACGCCCATACTCAACGAAAACATCAACATCGTCCTCTCTCCTTGGCCACCGTCGCCGTCCTTACCCCTCAAGGAGCAAATTTAATTATATTATTACTTGCATGTACGATGAGATTCAGAAGATTTTCCCTTCATTTCCACTTCCTTGAGAGCTCAATTCTCATGTTTGAGATACGCCTCCATCAAAGAGATGCACACTGCACGATAATCGTTCTATCTAATCACACAGGGGAGAAACGAATTAAAGCTAATTCATGCCCTAAATCACCAAAGCGCGATGCGATCAACCATCCTCCATCAGCAAAATCAAGTGTGAAATTCGTTGTGCTTGGACTAGGAAGAAGTAGGGGTGTCAACAAACGAACTAACCCAAATTGAAAAGTTCGATTTTTTTTGTTCGGTTCAGATAATATTAAAAATTGATTTTTTTTTATCGGGTTTGCTTTTTTCTGTTCCGATCACCCAACCGAATTGATAAAATCTAAATTTTTTCCTTTTATTTTATAAAAAAATCAATTTTTTTTTTTTTATTTTCTTTCTTTTTCTTTTTCCTTCTTCTTCTTCTTCTTCTTCTTCTTCTTCTTCTTCCTTGGTTGATCTCTGGCCATGGTGGCAGCTAGCTATTGGCCAGAAGCGAGCTGGAGCCTTGCCACAGGTTGATGAGGCTTGAGCTCGCCAAATTCCAACGAGGTTGAGCCTCGCCAGATCTAGTCACAAGGGCAAGGCTCAAGCTTGCTTAGCTTGCACGGATCTGGTGGGCTTGAGCTCGTCATAATCTAGCGAGCTCAAGCCTTGCCAACCGGTGGCAAGGCTCTAGCTCGCCTCTGGCCGATCGCCAGCTGCTGACATGGCTAGCGACTAGCCAATGAAAAAGATGAAGAAAAAGAAATGAAAAAATAAAAAATTTATTGTGGGAAAATATTTTCCTTACTAAACAGCAAAAAATATTTTTTAGATCATTTTCAAGTTTCAGCCGAATATCGAAAAATATAGTTATTTTCCTAAAAAATGACTTATTGGAAAATTATTTCTGAAAAAATCATATTTTCTGCAAAACGAACGGAACCTTAATGAAATGTTAATTTGCTTGGGCTCTAACATTTTTTTTCACTAATTTTAGACCACTTCACCATTTCATGATTGTCCAATTACAATTAGTAAATTAAGATAATATAAAATTCATTCATCTTTTTCGTAATTAAAATTCATTTATTGGTACCATTGATATTTCTAATTATATCCGCAGAGATGTGCAAGACCAATCCTTCTCCAAGGGTATTATGTGAATTCACAATACAAAGTACACAATCATGGATTGTGTCCTCAAAACTTCATTATGTATTATATGTATACGTTACATAGATTTCATGCAAAAAAATTAGAATCTAAGTGTCTTTTAAAGTGATAAAAATTAAGTAAAATGCTAATATTAAAGTAATTGAATTCTTATGGAATTTAATATTACATTTTATTTATTTTCACGTGGTAGCATTCGCAAAATTATTTTCATTTGGAAAAGTGATAGCAGTATATTGAATTTATTTTTTCACCTAATTAGAAAAATGAAATTCTTATTAAAACCAATGAATTTTTTATCTTGCTGGGCAAAAGATAATTTGATTGAAAAATTAATCTTACAATATATAAAAGCAAAGAAGAAGAAGAAGAAGAAGAAGAAGAAGAAGACAAAAACAAAGACAAAAGTAAAAATAAAAAAACTGAACCAAATCGAACTAAATTGAACAGGTTCAATTTGGTTTTTTTGAAAAACCGAACCAAACTACTTACACCCCTAGTGAGAAGGATAGAGGGAGAAGGTTAAGAAGAGCTCCAGAGAGAGACTTGCCGTCTAGGAAAAAATATAAAACACTATAGACGATAAAAACAAAAATAACAAGCTCGGATAATTACAATAGCCTACCTTATGTCTTTGCTCAGGTGAAATCATCTAATATCTGTTTACACTTCATGAACCTTTTATTTTGCTAAAAACTATTATATCATCATCATTCACAACTTCATCACTTGTATTTACTTAAAACTGGGAAAATCACGGTCCAATTAAGAAATCGAGTAACACAACTCTAAGAAAAACTTGCTTTTCAGTAATTAGTGAAATTGGCTAGTTTTACATGGTTTCCGGGTTGGCAAATACATAGCAGCCATTTAGCTAGAGGGTTTAGCGGTGCTATTGCTCTTCTGTTTCCTTTTTCTTTTTTCTTTTTTTTTTCTTCTCTTTTTCCTTCTTGTTTCTTTTTGCAATCAAGAGTCGAGTTTTGGAGTATACACCGTGTGCGAAGCAAATTCTCTCTCTAGGTTTTCTTTGGCGGGTTCATCCAATACTATATAGCTTTCTTGCTTTCCTGTCTTTACGCTTAAAGCATTCACGAATTAACTCCTCTGCTGCGTCTTCCACCTACTTCCTTGCAGTCACGTTGATTATTCTCATGTGTTATTTTTCACGAATGCTCATCTGCCTTTCCTTTATAGCCATGAGTTTGTTTTTGTTTTGAAAAAAGGAAAATGAGAGTGTGATCTTTCACTCAAAGGAGGTTGACGGTAGGCTCTAGTAACTTTTTTGGCTGTTAGATATGCTCAACTGATCGGGGCCGTCCACGAAGACGAATGGAGTCCCTCTCTGTGAAATTCTCCTGTAAACACAAGGACAACGCAGTTTGGCCTATGCTAAGGGCAGGTTTCCAAGTTTGGATCCTCGCACTCTCTACCTCGCACGCGTGAACGGTACAGCTGGTTCTTGAATTGTGAGAGAATGGAGAGTTTTCATATTAACTCCTCTGCAGCTCTATCTTGCGTCTCCCAACTACTCCCACATCAAAAGCGAACCGTCCTTGATTAACGAGACAGAGGAGAAGTAATAGTGAATGCCCTTACAAGAAAAGCCGGTCTCTCTTTCCTTTGTTTTGGAGAAATAAATTCAGCAGTTCCATTTTGATGATTGCTGATATTAACTCCTTGCGACGTTCCTGCGTCTTCCACCTACTCCCACATCAAAAGCAGAGCCTCATAAGAAACCAGTCTCTTTCCTCTGTTTTAAAGACATACATTCAGAGTTGAATGAGATGGGTGAAGTGAAAGAGACCTTTGGGCTAATCAATGGAAGTGATGGGAGTTGTTGACGGCCCCGTTTCCGACAAAGCAACGTCACTGTGCGCGTCCGCAAGATGTACGCATGCATGCAGGCACGCTGAATGCACTTAACTTCGCCTCCGCATCACTTGATGGTATGCATCTTGACAGATTCCGAACATATTAATCAGCTGATTCAAGACACTGGGATATAGAAGCAAAAGTTTCGACTACTAAAAGTTGCTTAGTTGCTTGAATAAAAAATACAGCCATATATCCAAAGAAAACTATATCTGACCAACTTCTTGGCCTAATTTCCAGGGGAAAATGAATAAGTAAATCAATAGCCCATCCATATCCTATATATTTTCAACAAAGCCTTATCACCCTTATTGGCTTATTAGTCATATTCACACAAATTTCAAGTTCATGGAAACATCAACAAGCAGTTCCAAGAACTACACTGCAAATTCCCACGGCAAAACTTTCAGACGACCTATCCAAGATTAAGGGGGGAAGATCCTTAGCTTGGAATCAAATTCCTTTCTGAGCTACTGTGCTTCATTTGGTGTTGGTTCCATCACGGATCATCTACTACATTCATCGCAATGATTGAGTTCACCTGCTGAGAATGTGTTGTATACTGCAATAGGATGAAGAGTTGATTGACCTCGGCATTATACCATCGTACATATAAAGTTGGGACAATATAAGCAAAAGTTGTCGATTCGATTGTGTACACGGGATTTAGCGACGGTTGTTCTTCCCGTACAAAATATCGGGTCACAAATGTTTGGAGATCAACCACATTTGCAGAGATCATGGCCACAAAAATAAATAGAAGAAACAAGCATGAGGATCCGCTTTTGCATTTTGGTGTGTTGATCATGGCGGTGGCCCACGGGACACGTGGCGATCATTGGTATTGAAGAAATGAGGGAGATGCTGACGGATTCCAGCTCGAGCACGGTGGTGCTCTGCCCTCTTCTCTTTTGCTCTTTCTTCTCTTTTATCTTCTCCTTTTCATTTTTATTTTATGTGCAGGAACTCCCGTGGCATTCCGGTTGCGGAAGAGCGACCGGAGCAGAGAGAAGAAACTTGATAACCATGTAGGAAGATTTCTTATGCTGATGATTTCCTTTCATTTTTCTAGCTTTGCTGAAGGCGCAGATGCTTTCCGGGTTATCCTTCCGGTGGCCGTGCTGCGCGAAGATGATGTCGAAAAGGGTTTCAGCTGTGTATGAGTGTTGTCATCTCGTGTCTACATTTTAAATTTCTCTGATCTCAATGCAGAGCTTTCTATTTCCCGGAAGTAACCACTGTCTTCTTCTGGATTTCTTTGATTCTTGGATGTAAAGATTCATATGATCTTTTCTGTTCCAGGGGTTGTCCATGAAAAGCTTGCACTTTATAATCGGGCATATATACGAAACAGCATTTGCGAGAAGTACTTCAGCTTTCAGGCAAAGCTAATTGAAGATGACATAATACAACAGTCATTGTTCATTAGCCACAGTTGGCGTGGTACATTGTGACTCTCGAATGCTTAATGCAAGTTTCCCATCTAACGAGGCCTTAGATTTTTACCCTCCCGTCTCTTCACTTCTCACCAATCCTTACAAACAATAGGGTGCTATTGATGCACTTCAGCATCTGGCCATGAATGGAAGGAAGACCAATATGTTTATATAGAGTGTGCTAGCAGATGAGAAAAAAACAAATCATCATGACTTGACAATGGCTAGCAACTTCTTTATTAGCTATGGATACAAGGTAACTACAACAGAGTAAAATAAATTTGAGAACGATGGATATAGTGTACTTCTATTGCAAAATTATCACTGACCCAACGATGGTATTAATCTGGAGAGCAATACAAAACATAATTTAAGAGCTAACATCTCTTTGCAAACAGCACGAGCAGACATAATCCATATCCCCTGCTCAATGGGTATGTCTCTCATTCAAATGGCTGATCTCTTTTTCATCACAATAACGAGTCCTCAACTTTTGAAGCTTGAGTGCTCGCGCACCGACAGCTAAACATACTTGAAACCGAGTCTAGTCTTCCGGGCATTATTTTGGGAGTTTTGGCTGTCATTGCTCTTTATACATTATCCAACGATGCGGATTCAAGCATTATTGATATCTCCTGCAAAATAAATGGTGCATTGCATCAAATATGATTAATAACCGCAAGAGGCAGCAGCAAGAGACTTCAGTTCCTCAAAGGAAATCATGAGCACAAATAGCAGCACCACTTACACCATATTTAACCTCACTTCATGTAACAGGACAAATATCATCATGGTCAGCCCAGATGTTCTCAATGAGAAAAGTAAGTTCAATTTAAGAGAGAAACTGCAAATAGATTGTCGACGCTACATTCCTTAGGATTTCCATAAGCCTCACTTAAAACTATGTCTATCAACTGAATGTTAAGGTTTCAAAGTTAGATGTTATCTAGTCCGTAGACATGCACCCAAGCACATTATATTATCTCCTACTTGGCAATAGCCGTGATTTGAAGGTCCGAATCCAGTTACTCATAAATAATGGTACTCCTGTAGAAGCATTAACAGCCAGATTTCCTTTTCTGTTTGTAATTGCAGAGCCAGTCTCCTTATAATATAAGATGAAAGAAAACAAAAACATGCTACACTGTCTAAATCTTTGCTTACTCCAGAGAGCTAAAAGCATATCTATGCTTAACCTAAACTGAATTAGGGAAACTACTTTTTTGGATGAACTTCCATGAGAATCTTATAGGGAGAAAGAGACTCCAGCATTTGATAAAACTGGGCTACACACACCACTCTCTCTCTCTCTCTCTATGTGCATCTGTAAGATGTACACATGCAAGCACACTGAATGCACTTACCTTCGCCTCTGCGTCACTTGATAATATGCATCTGGATGTGATAGCACGGCCATTATCGAACAGCCATCCTGCCTCACTACAAGTTTCACCATTTTCTCTTCCTCGAAGTGAACACCACAATTGTTTTGGAAGCAACACCAGGTTACCATCGTCCCTTGCCAATCTTTGTACACCAACCTCCATAAGTTCCAAGAGTTTCTGAAATCATTTGACAGATTGTGAACATATTGATCAGCTGATTCAAGATATTGGGATATAGAAGCAAACTGTTTGACTAGTAGAACTTGCAATGTTACTTGAAAAAAGTATATAGCCACATCTTTAAAAGAAAGCTATATTTGACTAACTTTTAGCCTGATTTCCAAGAAAAAAACAGAAAAAACTAAATAATACCCAATCCGCATCCTATGTATCTTCAACAAAGCCGTATCACCTTTATCAGCTTATAAGTTATAATTACACAATTCTCAAGTTGATGGAAACATCACCAAGCAGTTCCAAGAACTACATTGCTGATTACCCCCCAAGGCAAACCCTCTGATGACTTATACAAACAACCTCTACAAGATTGGGGGGATCCTCACTTTGGAGTGAAATTCCTTTCTTCGCTACTATGCTTCCTTTGGGCTGGTCCGATGATCGGTGTCATCTTCTCATGAACCAATTCTTTTTCTTTTCTACGGTCTACATATGTGGTATTCTATATACATAGCCAATGTATACTCGGAGCAAGTAAGCATGCGAAGGGATATTGCTCTTATGATACAATGCAATGATTTTTGTTTTTTAAAGATAAAACGATTCTTTTTTTTTTAGTTAGTTTGGTAACACCATAAGCCTCAACCGTTACGTACAAAAAAAGCTTAAACCTTGAAGAAATTTGATTTTTGGACCCTATCCAGGTTGTAGAACAATTAGAAGCATTTGAAAGATCTTTGAGTAATGATTTTCGGATTAATTGAAGTCCTTAAAGGCAGCTCTCACAAAGTAAAATTCAAATGAACAGAGAAATGAGTCAATTATAAAACCAATATGAGGTGCACACAGCTGACTGCCATAAAAAAGCAAGAGATGATATCAAAGGCACCAATGATAGTTCAACCAAAATTTATTGATAATGAGCCATGACTCTCCTTCCAATTGAATTTGAATAATAAGAAAACAAAAACCAATTTCATTCTCACTTTTACTCCATTACCACTTTTTCTCCTCTATTTCTCCAAATACCAATTTGCATCATTAGATAAAATATTATGGGTAAAAGGACCAAATTGCCCACCATCTAGAAAACAAGCATAACTCTCAACTCACCAACAACAAAACCCATATAAGCTGCAAATTGGTATCTAAGATGCTCAGGATTGAAAGTTTTACTTCTAAAAATAAAGGAGTGAAAATGGCAATGGAGTAAAATATGAGGATTGTATTTGGTCTTTTCCTATAATAAAAATATGTTCAATCGTCTAAAATCCTTTCCCAATATGAATCCAAGAAGATTGTTGGTTCCATAACCTTGAATTCTATGTGATAGTACTAGCATAGTCATGCTGACGAAACATCAACACCAACACTTTTGCCTCAAGTTTGTGACATCATACTTGATTTGGTGTCAAAGATTTACCAAACAAGTCCAGATCATCAGAAGATAACTACAGCGCTTTCAGAAGAACAACTATTCTCGCCTCCTTATCCTCTTCTATCTATAAGGCGTTGTTCCTGACAGCCCTACGAAAGTTGGGATTTTTATCGCACAAAAGCTGAACTTAAAATCAATGGGAATGACCGAAAAGACAACTAAACCATGTCCTATCTATGAATCATGCAAGACAGCACACCACTAAAGAACATAATAGATTGATTTGGTTTATTGCAACATCATCACAGAGCATCACCAAAAGAAGAAGCAACGCCTATGTGTAAAGAGAAATAAGTCTGGACCAGTTTAGTGAAGAAGAAAGGCAAAATGGTCATCAGTAACTAAGGATCCATGTATGAAACACCATACAAATAGACTTAAGTGAACACAAAAGTGAATGAAGGGAAGGAAACTCACATCTTGAGAACAGTGGAAATTTGCCGTAGAAGTGGGGCCCTGCCAAACACCGACAACATCAGAAGCTGCTGTGGCAGGAGTAGATGCAAAAGCAGAATCACGGATAGCACATCCCCCCAGTTGGTCGCCATTTCTAAATGGCCCATACCATTGCTCACAAAAAACCCTAACACCTTTAAGCAGAACCTTGTTGTTGGACACATGTATGACCTGAGTTATCCTCACACGGGACTCCCGGTCTAGGGGATTAATCAAACAAAACTCCACTTCCAACATCTTATCTGTGACCTTATCTTCCATTGGCCAAACAGAAACATAACAGCCACTAGATTGATAGGCAAATGCGGAAGCTTTGCCGTTTGCTTCCCCAACACATCTCTCATCGATACTGTAGCGCGTGGCTGCATCAGCTTCACATCCCACGGTGGGAAGCAACTTAATCGTCTTGTAATCAAGAATACCCTCTTCAGCATTTGCAAGAGTAGGGCACTGAGTCTGCCAATCAAACACTTTCACCTCCCACTCCCTGTAAGCTTCGGGCACAACTGACTCAGGAAGCTCAATAGGCTTCCCTTCGCTGGAGAAGTCCGCCCCAAACCCATCCCACTCGCCAGATATGTTTCTGGCGAATTCTCCCCAGGCTATTCACATACACAACATTGAATAGAAAACCTCAGGCAATTGAATAAAGCTCTCAATTCAAACATCATTACAAACATCATTGCATTTTTGCTAAAGGAATCTAAGAAGAACTATGACAAATGAAATCGCTCCCGACAGCCTTTTGACCAGATTAAACTGAGTAAAAGAATCAGTTTTAAGACATATGAATTCAGAACAATGAACATTCACTTCAATCACACGATCTCTCCCTTTGAAACCACGCCACGCTAGAACACCACTTCCAATCTTCCACAAGAGCAAACTCAGTGAAGATGAAATTTTGCCGCATACCCACTATTCCGCAGACTGAAATATTATCAAAACAAGAAGAGAATTCGTCACTTACCATCGGTGGTACTCTCGGGAACTTCGACACCCGGGATTGGCGAGCTGGCTATGGACGGCGAAGCGCAAGGGGTCGAAGGGAGCCGAGCTTGTTGGGACAGAGAGAAGGAACAGCAGCGAAGGCCAGGAGTCGTCAAAGGGTGAAAATTCCGAAGCTTCTGAAGCTTCGGCGACGGCGGAGGAGCAACAATATTGAGGGGCGTCCTCGCGCGGGATGAGAGTATGGAAGTCCTGCTCGTTGCAGAGGCCGACGCTAATGCCATTTACTCAGACGATCTTCGCTCTTCTTCTTCTTCTTCCCTTCGAACCCAGATGAAGAAGAGGATGACGAAGGTGGTGGGAAGCGAGAGAGGCAGAAGAGTGGATGGGCTCGAGCGAGGACCGAGACGGAGACACGCACGCGCGGACCAGAGAAGAAGAGCACCAGTCGAATTCGGTAAGGCGAGAGAGAGAGAGAGAGAGAATGGGCTTGAATAAAAATTGAATCTTGCGGAGAGGCACGGGAATATTCTTGTTTGAGCAGGGAGTCACGAACCACTTTTGATTCCCTTTAGTTCTCCCCAAGGCATGCGATCTTTATGTGTAAGTACAGGGACCAAAACTATATGGAGCGAAATACAAATGCATATGCGCCCGTCCTTTTTCTTTAAAGCATGTGATAAAAGATTTCAACAAGGTTAATATCACTAAAACCCTTAAACTGATACACACGTAACAAATGTATTCAAAATTAATTTATTTATCACAAAAAATCTCAAATTAATACATTTGTAACAAATTTACTTTTATTAGTTTCATTAAATCGAATTAATACAACAAACTACAAATCATTACATTTGTGATAAAAGAAGGATAAAATCACAAATATGTACATTTATCAATTAACACGTATTATCCAACTTAATAATTTGATGATAAAATTAAAGAAAAACTAGTTTAAGGTTAATTTGTCACAGGCGTATAAGTTTATGAATTTTTTTAAATAAAAAAATTAATTTAAGGTAAATTTATCATAAATTTATGCTCTCAAATAAATCACTGAGTAGTCCGTAGCTAAAAGGTAGGTATTGCAACTGACTTGGTTTTCCCTAATTCTAAGCATGGATCCCCTCATTGATATCGGAGCCATGGTTCCATTTATAACTCAATTTGTTTATTACGCTTAAATGGTGAATTCAGTACGAAGAAAATTTTCTCTTCATTTTGGCTGATTCAGAAATTACTCTAGTAACTCTCAATGCTCCTATCACTCTATCTCCATCTCCATTCTCTTCATCTCTAGTTGAGTTTCATGTGTCAAATGCCTCCACAATTATCTCTATGAAGTTTCTTTTAGTGATGATACAAAAATCTCTAAAACACAGCTTCCCCTCATGAAACCCTATTCGGCTTTTGCTAAACCATCTTCTTCATTTTCCCCTATCTACTCTATATGACCTTATCCATCATACTCCGAAAGAAGTAAGAGAATATGTGCAGTCTTCCAAGTTTGACTAGCATCCTATTTCAGCCATTGAAAATGAGTATTTTGTTACTCTTCAGATTTCGTAAAAATTTCCTAAACAATAGACCCAAAAGGATACTTGCATATCCATTATGGATATGCCCATCTTGCACTCACTTTTCATGGTCGAAAAGATTTGTCAGTCATGGCCAGAATGGCCCTATTAGACACTTGGTTCTTAGAATATCAACATGCTTATATTGGCACTGTCCAAATCACCCTGAATGCCGAGATAGTCTTTGTAACCTTATATCCAAATTTCAATGTTGCTCTTTTGGATTTTCAATTACTTCCTTCTCAACTCACAGAGGCACCTCACATTGCTAACTCCATTGCTACAACCCTCAATTATTAAATGGTCTATCATATGTAGAATCATGCCCTTGATCTCAACTTCCACAATGGAAATGAAGATGCCATGTTCACCTCCATGCAAAATGATCAAGCCTCTTATATCCATGTCCTCAGGCAGAGCCCTAAAGAAAAGTTGGCCAAGCTTCTCCTAGAGACTTGGATTACCAATTATGAAAAGTTACATCAAACCAATAAACCACTTATCCTTAGATTCTAAATTCATCATGAAAAAAATTGGCAATGTTGCTATCATGTTCAGTAAGAAAAAGAAAGAAAGTCTTTCTATCTTTCAAACTCTATTTATGATCTAGCCTTGTGTTCCCAATCCAATCCCTAAGCCAGACCCACAGAAACTTGTCTAGTACTTCTAAAGTGATGGAAATCTTCTCCATTATTAAAAAGACCCCTATGGTCATTGTTTCTAAGATTCATTTTGTCAATGTTCTTCATGTACAAATTCCCGTAATGAAGTAGACCTAGCTGCAAAATCAAAGGGAAAAGCTTGAAAGACTAAAGATGGTTTATACCAAAGATATTTGAATAGAGATCCCTCTATTATTCCCCATCCTCACCTCCGTATAAAAATCCAATTGTTTCTCCATTTTACAAACCAATCCTTAAATGGGCAAAAAAAGCATTCATATCCACTTGAACTTCCAAAAGAAACATCATCTCATGAGGAAGTCAACTCTTCTATTTCGATGTTCCAAGAAACATATTTTCTCTCTCTCAATCAAGGACCCTCTTCTAAGCTTTCTTTTCCTGCCATTGAAGAATTTATTGATCCACGGGGAAGGTATCGTTTTTTCCCAAAAATACATGCTTCAACTTATGTGGATGAACATTGAAGGCAAAAAAGGACTCATGTTACTAAAACTATTTTAAACTAGCAATCAAAGACTCTTTTGACACATAATAATGCCTTCAAAACGATTGATTATAAAATTCTTGATATAAATTGAGATCTTAACGAATATGATGAATCCACCAGAAAAATGCTTTCAGATTTCCAAAAAATGCTTCATGCCTTGGAATCAAGACAGCATTTTGGATATCATCATCTTAAAAGTCAAAGGCTTAAATAGAGAAGCTCAAAAGGTAAATCCAACTCCTTGAAGAAAAAAAAAAATCAAGCCTTATAATCCATTCCCTACTTTCCTAAAACTAAATATCCTTTTCCACCACTACAAAGCACTTCAATTTTTACTACTCTTGTAGAAACTTTTAGTAAATGAGATAGAATTGATGTGGTGAAATGATAAATCGCCTCTAAGAAATGGACATGCTAAGGAAGGAAAAAGGAAAGGAGAAGATTTCTGAGGAATCCTCGGAATCCTCCAAACCGGCTAAATAAGATTTGAACCATATGATGTTATCCAATTTGTTGGAATCATTCTTAAGAGACCTAAGCAATCGGGAGGATAAACAGTTTAATCCTACTAATTTGTTAGATCACACTCAATCTTTCCCAGAACTAGACTCAATATCCCTTTCATCCTCTTCCTCTTTTTCAATCCCTGCTATAGAATCATTTTCCATTGTACTAGCCACATCTTCAATATTTATGGATGATCCACCAGAACAAGAAATGAAATCAAATCCTTTCGAACTAGAGGTTATGCAACTAAATAACCCATCTCAGATTCCTACTTCTTCTTCTAAACAGTTTTTCATCATTGATGATATTCATATCCTAAATGACCAAAAATATTTGAAGAATTTCATTACTAGCTCAATACTCGAGCTCTTACCGTTGAAAGTAAATACAAGATCATCCTTAAATTTGTCACAAGATTTACTGAGGTAGACCAAGCACAATTTCTATTGTTGGTAGATTTTGCTGAAGCCATCGAATTTGTCTACCACTTTTTCATTAGTAAACCCGTTGATCTACTTGAGCTCAAAAGAAGAGAATATTTTCAAAGAAAAATTGTTATCTCTAGAAAAGACATCTTGATCAACATTACAGAGAAATGTCCAAACCCTTTTTTAGCCTTGGATCTGATGTAAACTTAAAATAAGTTATTTAGGCCTCTATTTCGAGAGAGCTTCCCCAGCAAGTTGAGAGGTCATTTCTCAACAAATAAAGAAAAAATTGTGGACATTCTCTTTAGAAAAATACAGCAAGAAATCCTTCTCTATCTTGATAATTTGTGTCTCAAATGCAAGATGCTGAAAAATTACATTAGAGATAATCGAGTACTTAATGGCGCTTATTCTTGCCAGCATCTTGAGAGCAAGTGTTTCAAAAAAGATTGCAATGGCTCTTGTGAAAAATATTCTAGAAAAAAGAAGCATTTCAAGAAATACAAGGTGGGAAGATCCAAGCATGGATCCAAGCGTTTTCGAAGAAAGAAAAAATGGAAATTTTTATGAAGAAGGAAAGACCACCTAGGTTGCCAAAAATCAACCAAATGCTTCATCTGCAATTAGAATGTTCATTTTGCTAAAAATTGCTCCCAAGTGAAAAAAGAACATAATCACTTGATACACCATATTGAATTTGAAACTGCTATCTCCCTTGAGAATGATGATGTTGAATCATTGTTTTACATTGATAAGAATCCATCTAAACAAACTCTTTGTGTTATTTCTTACTATCAAACCCCAATGAAATTGATTTTGATTTAGACTATGAAGATCTTTTCATCTGTCTCTAACATCTACATCTACAAACCCCAGTATCTACTCTAGCCAAGTTTATTGTTCTTATTTTCCTATAAAAAATTTTACCTCAAAGTTTACTTAACCAATCTCAGTCATTGCTCTCATAGATATTGGTGTTAATTCTTCAATTTTGGATACCAAAGTTTTTCCTAAAGAATATTGGACTTCTTGTTTCTGGTACTTCAATTCTGCCTTAGGAAATATTTGTTCTACAAATGTGCATATTACCCCAGTAACTATTCAATTCTTTCTTCAGTGTTATATAACGGCTAAAATATTTGGATCTAGCCTTTCTAATAAAGATTTGATCATTGGTTGAGACATTATGACCCAAATCTTTCAACCTTAAATTTTTCTTTGAAAAAGGGCTTAAGTATAAAGATCAATTATTTGAATTTGTCAACATCCAAAAGCTCTTCTCTATTCAAATGAGTTTATTATATCCAATCATGCAAAAATTGTCAAAATCTTATTTAGAATCTCACTCTGACTTCTCTAAAAAAATGCTATTAAGGCAAGTTATATGAAAATGAACCTAGAACATCTTACTTCTACTCAAAATGAATACTCAGAACTATTGCGGCAATGTTTTATTGAAATCTCAGACTCTCAATAGGTTTGCGAGGCTTTTTATGTTAAAAGCGAGCTGAACAGAACATATGAATAATGCGATTGGTCCTTGACCTTTCTTTCCAAGATGATAAATTTTCTTTGCCCTCTCGAAATTCCCTTTTTGCTAGATTAACCAAATCTCACATCTATTCTAAATTTGACCTCAAAACCAAATTTTGGCAATTGGGTATTCATCTTGAAGATAGACCCATGATAGGGTTATGTATTCCAAACTAATATTTTCAATGGAAGGTTCTGTCTTTTGGTTTCAAAGTAACCCATTCATTGTTCCAAAAAGCTATATACCTCATCTTTTAGCCAATCCTGCCTAGTGTAGGAATTTATATTAATGACATATTACTTTATAGTCCTAATGAAAAAACCCATTGCCGACTTCTTGAGCAATATGCAAAAAGAAATATGGAATCATGCTTTCCTGAAAAAAAAAAGATGGACATTACTGAGACAGAAATTGAATTTCTAGATATGCACCTTAACAAAGGTATATACTTTTCAAGGCCACACATTGCTAAGGAATTATTGAAATTTCTATAAAAGGATTTCACAACAAAACAAGTTCAACAATTTCTTGCAAAACAAGTTCAGCAATTTATTGGCATAATCAATTATCTTAGAAACTTTGTTTCCAATATTGCAAAACTGCTTATTCCATTGCAATTAATGTTGAAGAAAAATCATCCACCTTAGGAAAAGAATCAAACCACATCAGTAGCATAATTAAAAGAAGTCATGTAAACTCTTCTCTCATAGCAAATTCCATCATTGGGAAGAGAATCCTCCAAACTGACACTAGTAATGAATACTAGGCAACCATACCTTTTGAAGAAATCAATTGTAAGCCTACAAAAATGGAAAGTTTTCCCATACTGAAATGATATAGAATGGAATAAAAAAAAAATTGAATTTCATCTTATTACCCATCATTTTCTAGTAAAATTCAATATGGCATCATTTCCTCATATGACCAAATTCAAACATAAGCAGATCCCTCATTCTTAACTACTTCGATGGGCTAAATGGTTCTTGATGTACTCCTTCAAAACCAAACATATTGCAAGAAAAAAATGTGCTTGTTGATTTTCTTCCTAAGCCAAAGGCACCAACGGATATCACTATGTACATTCTAAGGCACTCTTTTTCCCAACAAGAAAAATATAAGATTGAGAGAATGCGAGAATGGCCATGTCCGGAATACCCCTTGGGAGATCATTGAGTAAATCTAGAATAATAGTCTCACTGAAAATTATGACAATCTCATGTGGTAGTGTTATGCAGATTTCTTCAAATTCTATGGAGGCTCAATCCTTCATATTTTGGATTAAACCCTAGGTATCTATTCATATATTCATTAATCTATAAGGAAGTTGATTTTCCTGAAAAACTCCGATAGTTATTATGGTACTTAACTAGTAAGTATTTAATAGCTATTGAGTTTCCCACTAGGAAATTTATTGTTAAGTTAATCAGGCTGATTATACTCAGCTATAACAATGAGAATGAAAGTGACAAAACCCTTATGACTGTACTCGAATGGTTTTATCCCCTTGTTTATTGGAAATACCTTTTCCTAAAAGAACCGAGAACTACTCGAGCAAAGCCAAAAACACATAGCATTGTGTTTTTCCTCAACCATGGACTTTTGTGCAATATAATGGCACATTCACTAATGCTCCAATAGGAGTAGGAACTATAACCTACAAACCTCAACCATATATTCAGGAAGCTTGTTTTTACAAGTCATTCCTTGATTGTGTTGGATTTGTTGAATATAACTACAGAGAATTTAAGAGAATTATATGTCAAGAAAACCGGATCATTTCTGAAGAAGTATGTGATTATTCAACACTTGTCCCATGAGACCACTTCGGACTTGCACCTAAAGCTAAATAGGTACTCGAAGAGTTCAATCAGGCACAGAATCAGGAAAGGACAACTTAATCACAGGAATAGGAGATGGCGGATACATATGATATTGCACAATCCTCTCAAGACTCCTATGCTCATTGGGGGGACCTTTCTCTCAGGACCCCTGTAATCACAGATGTTCGTGTTTATTTCTTGGATCAGACCGCAGCACCATCTCTCATTATGTTCAAACATTGAACTAGTCTAAGCTAGTTATGCCTGAAAGAAGAATTCCACCAGCAGACATGATCATTAATGCTCCTCTATACCACATGCCTAGCACTTCTACCTGGCCCTCCAGCCAAATTTTCCGAAACATGCTAGAGACATTAATGCATCTGGTCCTAGTACCTATAGGGCATCAAATTTTCCGGTCTTCGGGTGGCCAATGAGCCATGCCTGCTCGGTTCAAGCCAAGCCATGCTAAGAAAATGATCCACGGCCAACCCCAAAGACCAAAACGAATCAGTGACCGGTCATCGAATAGTCAATGAACTGACCCCCTTCCTTCTCATTTTTTTCCGTCATTTTTCAATTTCCGCCTATATTTTACTTCCTAATGCTCTTGCTATAATAAATTTAACACAAGCTATCCCAGGCAATATGTAAGAAAAGAGAGAAATCATCCAAAGCTATCTTGTGCAATGATTAAACATGACCTCGTAATTGCGGACAAGACCCTATAAGCGGTAAATTAAGAGTTCAAAAATGTTATTCATGTTACCTGATATAAACTAATCTATAACAAATGCAATTTACTATGCAAGAATATGTCCTAAATAGGTTACTTTCTGAGCCAACAAGTCATGGAAATGAAATTTATCATGGGAGTAATCTAAAGTATTCTATGTGAATATTGCCTTAAATCTACTATGGCAAAAAATTTGGTGTGCGTGGTTAAGAATCTTTTGCGCAGTTGACCCAACGAGGAAGTGCAAAAACTAACATCCACAGCGGGTATCGCACGGATGATGAAAGACGTGCAAAATCTCCTCCGCGAATTTTGGGCTGGACCGACCATTTTGACCCAACTTATTTATAAATGAAAGTATTTGCCTCTACATCATGGGCTTTATTCTGGGCAAAGCTTTTGGGCAACTTTTGATCGGTGCTTCTTTGGGTTTGAGCCACAGTGATCATCATCTCTCGATCCACCTTTGCGGCTAAATTTTTCCATGCCATTCCCTTTTCTGCAATTCATTACAAAACAGGTACTGGCTATAAGATATACACACACACAGAGAATATGAAGAAAAAGAGAGCTATGGTAAGAATATCATGAATAATTTTAATGGGCCAAAGTGATTTGACATAATGATGCGGTATGAGGAAAAAAAAGTATCGATTACCTTGACAAACCCTGATATTTTCACATTGGGCTTGCTTACTAAATGTCTCGGAGACATCGATAGTAGTATTATTTGATATTGAAGCGGTTCAAAGTACACGATGAAAAGTTGATCAAGGTAAGTTGGCGAATGAATTTAAAGCTTGATCAGAAATTGAAAAGCATGGAACATGAATTGAGATGTGCCCTCTATCTTCTCTAGCTAAACTCACTGTCTTCAGTCTACTGGATATGACCGGCAATGTTTAGTGCAAGATGGAAGAATAAATTATCTATAAAAATTAGCCCCGGCGGGCTTTTTATTTCTTAGATCCTTTCAGAGTTGAGGGTTTAGGGTTTAGTTCCATTTCAAATTGATGATCGAAATTATACTTTGTTAGAGTATATAAAACGGTTAGAAAAGTGAATGATAAGCAGTTTTGTATAGCTCATCTAGATATCGGCAATTGATCATATTTATGGAGGTGACATCCCCTGAAAGGAGCTAAGCAAAAGCGAACGTCTTTTGGAGGCCGTAGGCATGTATGACGAAGGCCTGAGGCAACTGCCATAACATTTTCTAATGGCCCATTTTGTTTCAACTGGTCTTAGCCCTCCATAGACACATTTGGGTGACTATAAGGTAGTGAACATTTAAGGACGGATCTAACTTTCAGAAAAAGAAAAAAGAAAATGATAGATATTACTTACGAAGCACTTAATGTTATCTTTTTCCATATAATACCAGACTTTGAGACATCATAATTTTTGCTAATAATTCTCATAAGACTTGGAGTTAACGCACAGATATTGTAAAGCAAAAATAAAAGGTTGGGAAAGGGAAAAGGTAAAGGAGAGATTTACCATTTAAAGGGCCTTTACCCTTACATATCAATCCTCCTATTTAAAGACATAAATTTTGCTCAGTAGATTCTAAGAGACATGATAGGTTAAGTGAATTGTTGCATGTGAAATGAATATATGATTATTTTTTGTGACTAACTGAGCTCGGTACGTACTAAAATTAGCTTCCAAAGCGAGTGATTACTATAAGTGCATAATCGAAATAAAAAAATTCAACCACCGACAATGGTGTTTTTCCCAACCAAGCTGTAAAAACCCTAGCCACCATTCCTTCCAAAAGTGGTCCTTTGTAGCGAGCAAGCAAGTGATAAAACCGGACCCCAAAAAGAACAAAAGAAGAGACATGGAAGCCACCAAGAGATTGTTGTCATCGTGAGCTGGCAAATGATTGGCGTCTCTTTCGATCGTTGTGCGTCTCTCTGTCACCACCGACGGTTGAGCTGAGTAGTTTCATTACGTGACCAATTAGAGAACCAGAAGAAGCAATTTGGTTGTTGGAATATCACAGCACCCATT
Source organism: Eucalyptus camaldulensis (assembly GCA_019915185.1). Taxonomy (NCBI): domain Eukaryota; kingdom Viridiplantae; phylum Streptophyta; class Magnoliopsida; order Myrtales; family Myrtaceae; genus Eucalyptus; species Eucalyptus camaldulensis. Next base: position 35,043,804 of record JAHSVA010000001.1, read on the forward strand.
GGCAAGTATCCAGTCCAAATCAAAACAGTGATCATACATCTTTGGCCGTTCCCTCCTTTTCTCTAAAATAACAAAGAGGCAGCATGACCCTAGAGCCTCAATTATTATGTTTTCTTCTTAATTGGTTAAGATCGGGCCTTTGTTTCGTAAACGAGGCTCTAACCTAGAGCAGTTTGCATGTGACTAGTGGGATTTGAAATAGGTGACCTCATGTTTCTCTAGGGTTCTTTTTTAAGAAGTGATGAAATGTTGATTTGCCAAAAGAAATACGAAACCTAGGAATACTGTAATCATTGTACTACGCAATCAAAATCGAATTCCAAATCAAAGTTGATGGGTTTGTCTCGCTTTCTACTGCTATCTCAAACTATAATTACAAGAGTGATCACGATATACATATGACAATTCGTACCACAAGAGTATATGGTAGGTTAATAGTTTACTATCACAGTGTAGGTGGGTAATAACATTGTAAGTATCCGAACTTTTGCCAGTTGAGTACTTTGTTTTTTTTTTTTTTTTTTTGGTTTAATCGAGTATCTCAAATTTTCAAATGCAAGTCTATATGCAAGTCTATATGAGGCCTCTGTAAAAATCGCGGATCGGAAAAATTGCAACCCGGACAAGAATGCCATTAACTAGCCATTGATTGTCTATATCAGGGTTAAATTGAAATGATGCCACAACAGTAAGGACATATTCGATGGTACAATTATCCAAGTGAGCACTCTCTCTTTCTTCTTCACTCAACATCTAAATGAATATGGGACAATTTTTGCTGAGTTATCAAGTCATCTCACAAATTGTGCTTGCGTTATCAATACTCCTACGGTACATACTAATTGCCTCAAACTTGTGCGAGTTAAAGCTCTCGAGATGAGTTTGGATTCTTCGTCATGCTATCAACATCTTCTCGCCTTCCTGTGGATTTGTAGGTTTAATGTGTGGAGTTTGTCAAATTTCTGTGTTCAGACCAGAGGGTATATAAAAAATTGATTTATTAAGTGATACGATAAAATAACGCCATGCTCCTCTAAATTACTCCAATTAAACTTCTGCTTAATGGTTATGGCTTTAAATTCGTACTTACTAGGTAACTATTACCTACTTTGGCCTTCGAAAAAGACAATTCTTTTAATTTCGTACACAGAGAAAGCCCTAATGTTAGATCACCCTCCCTTTTATACTCTTAGAAAACCCTACTCTCAAACAACAATTCTTGATATCGTCACTTGATCACATTTACATAATCATGAAATAGAGAAGTAACCAACTTGGATATATAATATTCACTCTAATTACACAGCAAACTCCGTCCATTAAGTTCACTCAACTAACCAAAGAATAGAAGTAATACGCATTGGCCAGTCACACAAACGCCCTGCAAATCTTTAGATCTCTTCTCTTTTCTCCCGGCGCTTGCATGACTCCGTTGTCGTCGCGATTTCATGGATAATTTATATTCGTCGCAGGTCCGTACGAACGAACCTCGAGCAATCACTTGATAGTCTGGGGGAGACCCACATCGTCGGAACGAACAATCTTTCGGATCTCGGACCTAACCTTGTAGAGAACGTGTCTCCAGCTTCCTCTGTTCTGGAGGCCGCCGAGGACTCTGATTTCTTCCTCGTTCATCTCCAGGTCTTGGGCGAAGACCGGCTTTCTCGACGTGATCCATGACCAACCCCACTCCCACCACTTTTTGATCGAATTACCTGCGTCATGTTCAAGTCCAGATCGATAGTGCATCGCATCGACACCATAGATTGTTAGTACCATAGAAGAAAAACATTCAATCCGCCATGTTTTCACTGTTAATACAAAAATGGCAGTTAAGGTGATTTCGTGGCGGTACTAATGCATGACATCATCAGCCTCGAAACATGCTTGTATTCTCTATAATATGGCGAGTTCTCCCTAATTATGCACATGCTGACAGGTAATAACCAATCCAGTTGGATCCTTCCTATTTTTTCAATCTTTCCATCATGTGAGCAATCCTACCATTCAATTCAACCGGCAAATAATATACACCTAACCCAAAAATCTAGATCTCAGCTAACTATTTCCGGAATCGAGCGAACATTGTTCGTGCCGTGTCATTATCGGAGTCTCTCTATGTATCTCGTGTCCAACCATGTCGTGTTTGTGGTCCTGTGCCTAGCTATAACCCAGGACGAGTTTGTCATATTGATAATGCTAAGAGGAGTTGGTTGGACTTAACCTGCTTGGTCTCCAATGGAGGACATGGACTTGGATCTGCGGAATGACCAGGAAGAAGATGAAGGATGAGAAATGGGTTGTATCCTGAGAGAAAGAGATGACATTATCCTCCTCCTTAAGCTGCCGCCGCTGCCTCCGCTGCTGCCGCCAACTTGCTCCCCTCGAGTGGTGGAGTGCGGTTGTGAGAGAGGAAGGTCATGGTGGGCTTGGTTTGGGAGGATCCTGGGAATTATGGAGGTGCTCTTTCGGATGCTCTCGACCATGGAGCACATCGTTGCGCCCCGACAAGGATGAGAAACTGAAGAAGATGGAGAGAGAGAGAGAGAGAGAGAGAGAGAGAGAGAGAGAGAGAGAGAGAGAGTGGTGAAGTGTAGCGTTCGCAGCTTCATCCATCACAAGGCTGTTTTTAATGGTACTTGGGGGAGGTGGATGACCGGTTGGTGTGGGGTCAACGCAAGAATTCTTAGTTTCATTTACAATATCGGGCAAGAGCGCAAAATCTTTCTTTACTTGGAGGCTAAAAAGTTCATCATTTGTCTAATTTTAGACACTTTTTTTCCATGGACTTTATTTTATCAGGTACCCAATCTGTGTAATTTTTTATTTATACAATAAGCGGGTCTTGATGAATTATACGAGTATGTTTTATTAAATTTGCCTATAAATATCTCCTTCCAACTCAAGATGGCCATTCAATTGGACTAACTCTTGCAAATACAACTTGGCCTCAAGTTTTACACGAAATAAAAAAGTACTGGGTAATGTCTGATACGTGAAAGATCTACCTGCAAAAAGGTCATGGAATGAGCATTTCTTTTTGGACTTTGCCTCGCCATAGCCATGTGTTTGCCCTTTGGACTAGATGGGCAACCTTATTATTATTATTTTCCTTTTGGAACATGTGAAGAACATGGGCATGGGATGAGAAGTGAGGTCCAATTCCTTGTCGGTTGTGAAGTGTGTATCACTCATACGCACACATCCCTCGCGCTCTCTAACTCAATGACTTGGGAGAATCGGAATACTACGATTAGGGATATTCCGAATTGTTAGGTAACGAAGAGCTGGAGATTGTTTGCCAAGAGGCAGGAGTCGGTGACGAGCTGATTGATCGGTTGAGTCCGTCGATCAGCAAGAGAATCCCATAGGAATGGTGATCGATCATAGTTGCCCGTGAAATTAATCATTTACTTTGGGAAATAGGGAGGAACGAGTCGAGGAGTTTTTAGTACGACCTGTGTTGGGAAGAGAGGAATATGCCTTGCATCGAGTACCTTGGTGCCTCGAGCTGCCAAAAATAAGCTCACTCGAGCTTGAATTGCGTATCAGATCTTTATCGAGCAAAGTCGAGCTTGTGAAAAACATGAAAAGGTGTAATAGCCCTTAGATCTAGGGTCCCCTCATGGTCCTTTCTAATACCTTTAACTTCCTGCATTTGTCGAAGTTAATCTAACATCATCGGCAAAGATTGCTAAAGACTGAAGAAATGCAACGGAGATCACAATCATAATCGAAACGAGCGAAATAGATAGACTTGAATCGGGTGCAAAATATTTCCTTTTGTTAGTGTGTACATAATGCATGCTTAACAGCATGCGATGTGCTAGAACATCCATGATTTTGAATAAGGTTTTTGTCGTATTCAGTAGATGTCCGTCCATACATAGTACAGGATGGTTTCATGCCTCAACAGGTTTCGATGTGAATCCCCCTTAAGGAAGAATATTCTTCAGGCAAGAGCTCGGATCAAATAATTCATAGACATAATGTTATTTGGCGGATGGTGCAGACAGAAATCTCCCATCAACCCAATACGTCACTGTACTTGAAGACGCAATCATAAAGCCGTCCTCCAAGAAACTGAGCAACCTCTGGATGTTTCACCTGTTGAATAATGTGCAAAGCCACAAAGATGAAATTGCGCTAGAAAGAGCCATTTGGCAGCAATTAAACCAGACAGCAATCAATGAAACAGAACTCGTAAATCTAAAGCAGACGGATCAACTCAAGTACCATTGCAATTTTGAGAGAATCGCATTTAAACTGCGCGTATAGGTTAGTCTCTATCCCCCGGCCCTGCCAAAAGGAACGCCAGTCATAAGTGAGCAATATCATATATTTGACATTTCAAGCATTCATTTAGGCAGAGGCCTTAATAAATCTCTATGCGGATACCTCTTCTTTTGCATCTAATAGTTGATCTAGTTTTTTGGAGCACGTACTCTAGAGATCGGTAAAGGAGCATATCATGCATGATGAGCAGGTAAAATGAGAAAAATGAATTTATCCATTGAATTTGAAGCAAAATATGACCAAAAGAATGTCTATTCTAGTGTACGGGAAGTAGGAAGTCCAAGAATCAGAACACAATAGACTTATACATTGAAGAGGTGGTTGTGGCTCTCCAAATGTCTATTCCAGCATGAAAAGAAGGAATATCCAAAAATCAGAACTCAAAATACCTATCCATTATTATGGTGGTTTTGGCTCTCAATATATGCATCTTTTACACAGGGCAGGAAGTCCACAAATTAGGGGGTGAAAAGGACATGCAGCTAATGTAGCGCACACAAAGCATATGAGCTTGTGAGTGTGAAAAGGAATGGCATGGTACTGTTAAGAACAATCACAAAACTCTAAGTGGTACTTGTATCTCCAGATTTTTAATTAAGGTTCCCCTAAAAATGTCTATAAACATGTTGATCATCTCGTAACATTGTACCAGCTGAATTATACTCCTGAATCTGAGCTCTATTGAGAAATCTGTATGTGGGTGTGTTGTCAGTTTTCATGCATCTCAATTACAAAAGAAATGAACATATTTTAACGATGATTCCAATATTTCATGATGGATAGCAATTAAACAATAATGCATTCCCATCTGCCCTACAATCTCAAACGCAACTGCAGAAAAGCACTTAAATGTGCCACAATTCTGCTGGCATAACCAGTCCAAACTTACCATTCCTTCCATAATAACTAGATCTGCATCAACCGCCAGAAAGGCTAGCTCTTGGGATACTTGTGCAAGATCAATAACCTACAAAAAATTTAAGAGGAAGACTGTTCACGACATGGAGTTCACCATATTTATCAATCACCGGGAAAGCAAATTATGAGGGTAGGTGAAACAACAGCAGGGACTCGAATCTCTTACAGGCAAATCATTCCCAGAATTAGCGATCAAGAGGTTTGAAGCATCCACACCCATTAACTTCCCATTCTCATCCTTCAGCTGTTATTGGAACGATGTCAGGACCAACATGGTATATTCACATCACATTAAAATCTTTCTATTCATACCTTGGATATAATCTCAATTAGTTCAGGGTAGGTGACATCGTTAATAGATGGCAAGTCATTAGCAGCAAGCACAACCTGGACAGCACGAGAGAACGTTAGGTGACCGCAAGGAAAGAATAGACAGAAGTATACCTGAATCTACCATCAAGGAGGTAAGAAAACTGAGAAAGACAAATAAAATGAATTCCTTTCTTTTATTTTTCTATCAATGATATATCTAATGAACTGGCATTAGGATAACAAAGTCAAATAAAATGTAGGACTACCCAAAGCTAAAATCAATACTGGTTGATTGCTCAACTATGGCAACCATGACCATGATAATTGTTAGCTGGAACAGAGATACAAAAGGTTGCCAAGTCACAAACAACCCCCAAAACTCACGTGATGGATTACTGTCGCATCAAATCCAGAAATGCATAATAATGACACACTACTGAGATCTGATTGCAAATTTTTTGACCCTTGGCATGGTCAATGAAGGTGAGGGGCAGGGATAAAACCCGGATTCAGGATTGCTTATCTATGGCATGATCATTCAGTCTCCAGAAAAGCAGAAAGAAGGGCAAAAGACTGACTAGCATAATCCAAAGATAAATTATCACAACCATAGTCGAACATCATCTTTTAGCAACACAAACTGATGCAGTCAAAGCACTGGAATATACCATGTAGTAATCAGTGCCCAGAAATTGAGAACAGGATGACAATATCACACCGACTAAGTAACCACACTATCACTGTACTAGTAACAGGGTACGCATCTAATCATTAAACAATAAATGCAGGAACCCTAGACAATACAAACCAGATGCAGACATAATACCTAAAACATTGTTTACCACTATTTCTGCTGAAAATGCAAATAAATTTCCACATGAACAACAAGATCTATTTGTCTTATTGGTGATGCTCATTCTCTCATTTTCCAATGCAAAGGACTTCAGCAGTAAATAATGAAAGATATCCCACAGGTGATGCACGAATTACTTTCCCATAAAAAATATGGAAGACAGGCCAACCTCTTGCACCAAAGAGCTTAAATGTAAAAGATACACAATACTGAAATCTAGTACTGCATATTGTGGATATAGTAATCACAATGACTGATAAAAGTTACACTATACCGAATTCTAGTACTGCATATTGTGGATAGAGTAATCACCATGATCACTTTCTAGTTAAAAATAAAAAAATAAATAAGCAGGAAAGCTAACCTGAGTCCCACGACGAAGTAATTCTCTGGCAAACGGCAAAATACCCAAAATAATATCTGCACCAGAGTTATCAACAAACATGATAGCCTGTCATAAAGGATCTGGTCAGGAAAGAAAGTACAAATTCTGCTGCAAATCCAAAAGGTGCATAAAGAACAAATATTGTTAGAAAAGTTGCACAAGCTTGCCTTCTTCCAGGATTTTTTGCTCCACTTCAATTTAAAAGTGTCTAAATCATCAATGACCCAAGGTCGTGGGAGAAGATTCTGGCAACTAGCCAAAAAGGACATCCCATCCTTGGAGAAAACCTCTGCGAGCTTCAAAATTGCCAAGGAAAAGCAAGGTTAAGCGTCACAATTCGTAAGAAGCATCTCTTCAGGCGCTCATCACTTTGATAATAAATATATCCATCCAAATCTTCACATTCTAATATGTTTGACAGACAAGATGTCATAATTATACATTGCCACTAGATTTATGGCCCATGCTATGTGCAGGAGAAAAACTAATTTTTGGATTACACTACTAAATAACATATTCTAATGTCACATGAATTATTGAAATCATTTTTGAGATAGACAATTTATAAAAAGAAAGTACACGAATTTAAGATCATTGAATGTAAAACAAATTTAATATGACAAGACGTAAAGGAAGTAAAAGAGATAAATTGGGAGTTAGATAAAATAGGGGAGTTTTGTAGAATATGGGGTCTGTCCTATCATTTCATGAAGCTATAGTTGGACTCACTTGAAATAATTTTCTATTTACATATTCAAGATTATTTTATATTTTTTCACGTCTTATCTTATAATTTTCTGTTCAAATAAAATGACGTCAATGTAGAAAAATATGTTCACATTAGGTTAATATTGAGTATCTATAAATTATCTGATTAATTTTCTTTGTTTTTGGTTTAAATTTGATATTTCATTAAGATGATAAAAGAAGCATAGATAATTTATTCATGTGTTGTTTTGAAAATTACCATGCATTGCAAGCGTTACAATGATATCTAAATATTTTTCATTTTTTATTTTACTTAATAAAATTTTATTGAGAATAAATTATTTTTATAAATTTAAAGAAGAAGAAAAAAAGTCAACTATGTGAGGTGGAGTGGTATCCACATATTATAAGTATTTTTTATTAGTAAGTTATTTCTTGAAAATGAAAAGGAAAAAAAAAACAAAAAGGTGAAAGCATAAGGAAGTGATGGTGGCAACCATCAAATAGGCCCAGTATAAACTTTCTACAAGGTCCTCCATGGAGCGCCAAAATTCTATAATAGTATTAGATTTATGGCACTCAGAAAATTACAAAACTACAAAGTAATCTGCGTCAGTTTTCATGTGGATGCTCTACAAAAAGCCAAATGGTAATTGCAGTATAAATTCCAAAAGTAGAAGATGATCAAATTTACCAACCTGTGCAGATCCAAGATCAAAGATGTTTCCTGCAAATATTCCTCTAACCAGATTTTCCAAACGCTTGCCTTCGTCTTCGATTGCATCATTAAGATTAACTACATCACTGAAAAGGGATATGGCTTTTGCATTCTCTTCATCCTATCATGGTCAATGACAAATTCGCAAAAAGAGGAAGAGATTAGTAAGGAATGTAGGGAGGAAAAGAATAGCACCCGCGATGTCCAAGTATCCAAGTAGGCCACAACACTTATCTTGATCATGAATTTTCAACTTAAAGCTATTTTATCTTTTCTCCCTTTTATCAACAAGGTCTCCTAACTGAAAATGCCGAACACCTTGCTAGGCTTTCATCACAAGATAATGGTGTAATCATTCCACGCTGAATATTGTCCAGGAGTTTGTACAGAAGACAGAAAAATGTGTGCGATGATTACCTTAACTTTTTTGAATATGTCTCGAAAACCCAACTCTCGAAGAATCTGCTCTCTTATTCTGCACAGAAGCTGTAGGAACACCATATAAAACAAATCACAAGGTCACAAATAGGTAATAGAGCCTCCAAATGACCTTCGTATTCTCTAGCTTATGCTTAAGGTACAGATGTGATATTCAACTTACAATGCAATCAGGGGGCCCACCATGACTTTCTGGATCTTTCTTAAGGTCCTCTAATATTGCACCATACCTTCATGTATCATGATTGGACAAATTTTAATCAGAAGATATTATATAAACTGGCCATCTTCTCATTGATTAAAAAAAAAATTGGTGGCTTTTGTTCATCGACTTAGGCAATGGAATTTCTTTTCCTAATCCTATAGAAGAAACTCGAGAAGTGCACTATCATGATAAGATATAATTTCAACATCCCATGATCTCCAATTCTCTCTCTCGAACTCCCTTTCACTTTCCCCACTTTGCAACTCCCCTTCTCCCTCATTCAACCATCCAACCAGGTTCCCCCTTCTATTTGGCCCACACAGACATCTGCAAGCTCTTACTCTAGTATGTGTGTGTGTCTATGGGGGCGGGGGGCGGGCGGGCAATGGTGTCCATGAGCGTGTGTGGAAAGAGACCACGGTTGTCAAAACTTGAACTTCTAGAGTCTCATTTTACCTCTAAAGGACACTGTACACCACAACATTTAATAGTCTGACAGATCCAGAATATTTAAGCAACACTTGCATAAGGAAAGCACTTTACGAAGACCACAAACTGAGAAAACCATGATGACTAATGATAAATCTTTTGATTCTGGTGATGGCATGTAAGGATGTTATTTACATCAACAGTAGAATTTTGAGTCTTCAAAAAAGTTACGCTAAAATATCTTTTGGAAATTGCACGAGCCTGCAACTGTCCCAAAAACTATATAAGCATCTAGCATATCATTTTTATTTAATACCCCCGACAGGTATGACAGAAAATAAGCCATAAGAGGACCCAGAACTACCAAGGAACAGTACACATAAATGTCTACCAAAATGCCTAATTTTGACACATACACACTGTCTTTGTCATATTTAACTACATAAAATCCATACATGAAACATGATTACAAGGAAGATGACACATTGAGAATATGTTGGGCAGTCCTGTTTATGTAAGGCACGAGCAACAGAAATAAGGACATGCAGGAGAGAAGTAATATCCTAGTCCACTCATTAGCGAGTAGTGATTACTAGCATCGGTCGAGACCTCATTTCGAAATCTCGGTCCATGTGAACCAGACCATGAAGCCAAATCACATTCTACTCACCACAAGCAGATCGATCCTTAGCCGCACCTTTCTAATGAAGCAAAGCGGGGAAAAAACTGAAAGAAATGTACCTCTCGGCGAATTTTTCAGCTCTATCCGGGGCATCAGGGACCGTAGGATCGCTCTCCGCCCGTTTCCTGCAAAACGCAAAACAAGCTCAGTATCACATCTCAAAAGCTTCCTCTTGATTACTCCACAACTCCTATACAACTTTCCAACTGAATAATTCAATATCTTCATCCCAGCAGAACAAGGCGTCTCGCTTCCCGCGTTCAGCAGATTTATCGAAGCGATCATTCTCCAAAGTACACAATCGCCACCATCTAAAACGGTTCCGGCTAATTTCAACCTCCGAGCGCAACTCATCATCCACGCGCGAATGCAGCGAACATCGACGAAGCCGACGAATGGAACGGCGGCGGTTGCTTACTTGAAGGAGGGAATGGAGTTGCGGAAGAGGTCGATCCAGGCGAGCTCGGTCGGGGTGGGGCGCTTCGGGTTGTCGGAGGGGAACCGGTAGGGGATGGTGCAGGCCCTGTAGTTGGATTCGATCGGCGTCTGCAGCAGCGGGAACGGCACCATCTCCGACGCGCTCTCCATCGCTCCTCCTCGCTTTCGCTCTCTTCGCCTATCGGATTCGATGCCGGCGGCCGGTTCGCGGCGGTTCGACGAGAGCGGAAAAAGATCGGAGCTTTGATCTTGTCGTGGATGGATTTCGTCCTCGTCCTGCTTCCCTCTGCCGTTTCAACATATTCCTTTTCTTCTCTTTTCTTGTTTTTTTAAAGTTTTTTTTTTTTTGGGTGGTCTTTTCCTTCTAATTCACGTTTTGCTTTTCAATGATAATTAATTAATTCGACCCAAAAAAATGATAAATAATTAAGGAAATGGAAAGTAATTAACAATTTTGTATCATTTAGCAAAAATAAATGAATAAGTACATTTTGAGAATATTTTCACAAAAAAAAATAACATTCATTTATAACAAAGAAAACATATAAAAAAGGAGTTCATTCGCCAAAAAAAAGGAAATTAAAATTGAATAGCACGCTTAATAGATGTTATAAACTCAATAAATGCATTTCTAGTGGTCAACTTGGTATTCGATGAATATTTTCATTCTAATCGGCAGTATAGTTTATCGTGAAAACACAATTTTATTTTGCAAAGCGAGGTAATTTGGAATTTAAGTGCATCTTTAGAGAAAAAAAATCTTTGTTTGACAATTTCCATGCTAATCTGTGATTTGGGTTATGAAGATTTCGTCCAGACACAACAGCTTTATCGTTAAACTTAGAACTTTCAAATTAAGACAATTCAGTTCCATATCAAAAAACAAGAGAATTAGCAAAAACACCCCGCAGTTATCACAGAGGAATAATCTACATGCTTCTTCAAAGTAGGATTTGAATACTGAATTATAATTAACATGCTAGTTAAAATTGACAAAAATAGAGCAAAAACATCCCGTGGATCAGACTGACCAATTCAATCGAATTGAATGGAAGTCATAAGGAAAGTCAGGCGATCCCCGATGAAGGCGAAATTCTTGTCTGGACTCGGGTTCATCAGATCCGGTTCAGCACAGCCATCGACACGGGATCTCTATATGAGCGGGCTGCTTGGATCCCGCATGATCCGACTGCTCCCATCGACTCGGGTCGGCGGATCGCTGGGCACATGGCCGCGGGATTTGAGTGCCGATGTACTTGGCTTTCACGTTCTTGCGGGACGAGGTCACGTTCATCTCTCTCTTCCCATCCAGGAGATCCAGGTGCACGTCTTGGAGGTAAATGTCCTGGCATGGAAACCCTCTGCTGCATTCCAGCGCCACCGCCACTGCTGCCGCCGCCGGCGAAGACGAGGTCCCCCGTATGTTCTCGAAATGGATGTCGCTCAGCTTGACCACGACGGTTCCTGCAAGAAAGAAATTGCCGACAGAGTTAAAAGACGAGATCAAATATGCAATGTGGTATCGATTCGACTTGATTCGGTTTTCTCAGTTTATGGTTTTTAGTTCCTAGTGCTTGGTACTTGCCTTGATTGAGCAAGAGGCGAACGGACAGTAGGTCTGGTCGATGATTATCGGGTTCGTCACGTTGTTCATCCTTATGTTCTCGAAGGTCATGTTAGTCGCAATGCTGCTGTCGGGGGAGTCGGGCCACGTCTTGATCCGAATGCCATTAGCCATCCCAGTCATGTTGCAGTCTCGCAACACGACTCCGCTCACGTTTCCTCGTGCCGATATCTTCCCAGACTTCCCACGCTGCAATCACGGGGAAAACGGGGAAAAGAAAGGTAAGTTAGCCACATCTACGATTCACAGAACCAGAAGTTCGACCACCCGAAACAGCGCCCGACACCATAAGACTCGAAACGGTTACCACCTGATTCCGTGACCCGGTCCGCAGTTGATGCTTGTTGTGCTGACCAGAGAATTGCCTTGTCCAATAGAAATGCAGTCGTCGCCAGTTCTGATGCGAGACTTCGAGATATAGACCCCCGAGCTTTGCTCAATATGGATGCCATCCGTGTTCGGGCTATCCGCTAGCACGGAAATCCTGATCCCGCTGCCTCTGAAGCCCTCGCACTCCACCAGAGCAATGTGAAAGGACTTGCTGTTTACAGACGTTACGCCGCACACGCTGGGCTTCTTCATGGAGATGAATTTTATGTTCTAGAACAAGAAAGTGCTGTCTTTGTTAGGGCATTCCTGAAATCTTTGTTTCTGCATATTCTCTTTTGCCAGTAAACACACAATTCAGGCAAAAGTGAGACTTCAGATGCAACTGCATATCACAATGCCCTAGATCCGACTTAGTCGTTTATTCTGGGCACGAATCGAATGTTTGTTACAGCTAAGGTTTATGCAGGTATTTTGGGCGATGAATCATACAGTTGGAAGGAGCTTGCAATCAAAATTGACGAGGCAGTTGTTGTGCAGCCACGCCTCCGCACCTCGACCGTCGAACACTCCTCCTCCAGTTAAGCTTTAGCCCTTCGACCCATCCTAACTCGACCCAGCCAGCATCTGATCCATACTGTGACAAGTTTGTCTAAGCCTTAAGTGACCCTGCACGTCAATCTCTATTAATGCTGCCGCCAAAGTCGAGTAGCATAAATGACAGGTCGATCCTATGAAGCATGTGCGATTCAACGGAGCATTGGTTTAAGAATTTGAGCTCTTGCCTTCACGGTGACCATAAGCGAGGACACATCGGTACAAGGACCTGCGAACCTTACAGGGCCGAGCAAGTACGTGCCTTTAGGTATCAAAAGATTTACTCTTCCGGTTGATCCGCACTCCTCGCTCCATGCTGCCTCGAACGCCTGCAATAAGAAACACGAGTTCCTGAGCCGAGCTGGAGTTGTGTCTGTGCCTTTGCCGGTTGCCATGCCATGTTAAACGTCAAGATATTCAGGCAAGAGCAGGATCAAACTAGCAAGGACTCCTGTCGCAGACGGCCGAGCAAGAAAACTTTACACAATCGATGCGGACTGAAGGCATCTCTTGTCTATCAAACATTCTTTTTTTGGAATTCTGAAACTCCTCAGGATGTGCCCAAGCACATGAATGTTCTTTTCGCAAAGGAAAACAAAATCAACTAAGTCCTACTTGAAGTTTGGAACTTTACAGTCATCTGAAACTATGCTGACTATCTCTAGCTATGATCTTGATTTCTTTATTCGACTTTCACAGACATAGGAGAGGAAAAACCTTGCGGTCGTTGGTCTGGCCACCGGCAAGCGCGCCAAATCTCCTAACATCGGAAACAGCTGAAACGACCGTCACGACTCATAACCCGCCGGCCAATCCAAGGCATGGTTTCCGGCAACCACAGATGTAGAACAAACATAACCCTCATCACTTTTTGACATTCAGAATGTCAAGCTTGTTAAAATCGGTTTACAGAATTCATTCCCTAATAAGTGACGGGGGCAGCTCGCCGTCGGGGGCGAACTTGTCTTGCACGGAGTTTATCCTCCAGTTGGGCATGCCATGGCACCGTGATAAATCACGGTAGTCGACAGATCCGAAGGCCGCCACGATCGGCTGTCATCTGCATTCCACCCTAGCCACAGTCTTTGAGTTCTCCAAATTCACAAGGCAGGGGTACGGCCATCGAATCCGACCCTTATCCACAGACGCATGATCCAAGGGGCCAGATTTTGTAATTTTGCATGAATTTTGTATATAAAAATAAATAGAAAGAGAGAAAAGATGGGGGGAAAAACCCTCGAAATGCAGAGGTGCGATGCTAAAATATAACTTCCAAAAAGTGAAAAATAAAAAAGGAGGGGGGGGGGGGGGGAGTTGGGACTAAACATCATTATCACATGCCGCATGAACTCGACACGTGTCCCCCCGGGCCCCGCGCCCGCCGACAGCGACAAGCGTGCGTTTTCTTTGGATCATCCGCTGGATTTCGGAAAGGGAAAGGGAAAGAAAAGCAGCGAATGCCGCAGCCTCACGCCGTTGGCTGATCAGGACTGCGACAGCTCCTCTCTTTCTCGCCCCTCTGGCGGTGGTTGGTGGCGTGTGGTCTGAAAAGCGAGGAGAGGTGAGAGCTCCCGGAGCGAACGAGTTCTCCTGGGATTTGCCGAGCAGCGAGACGTGACTGTCGCTAACTGTCGCGCGACGTGAACGAGCCTTGATTGACCCATCTTTTTTTTTTGCACATTTCACAAACCGAGAGACTAAAGAGAAAACACGACTCGGGAATCTACAATCATAAGCCTTACCATCTTATTGGGTGCTCGTATTTTCTGCGAATATACCTTTTGCACCGCCGATCTTGTGTTTGTTCCATAGGTACGTAAGCGGTCGATCAAAGGAAAAGTTCGTCGAATCCATATGAGAATTTGTTCCTTCTTCTTTTCTATGGAGAAAACAGCGTATTTTCTCAAGTATTCTAAGACCCACATACACGGGACGAAGACAGAAAGATAACCATTTGTAGAGTGTCCGATGTTTTTCTTCTAGATTTACAAGATCTTGGGCAGACCTTTTGCTAGAAAAGGGAGGGAAGTCTAACGAGGAATTTCGCATTACTAAATACGGAAAAAAAATTACCTCGGTAAACAGTTTTTTTTTTTTTTTTTGCTTTTAAAAGAACGAAATTAAAAAGAGAAAAATATTTCTATTGTATGTAATAACTCATGATATACAATTTGGTCAAATAGGGCTTCAAGTGAAAATAGGGTTTAGCGGGAAAAAGTGCATTTAATCGGTTTTCGGGGGAAAAGGGTCGGAAAAAGAAAAAAGAAAAGAGAGAGGGTATTTCCTAAATCGAAATAAAAACTCAATTAAAAAAGGAAGCCGATTAAGGAAGTAATTCTCCCAGAGCGATAAGTCCTTATTTGGTATTATCCAAAACTCCTACTAGGAATCTAAACATGTTTCGAATTCCAAAAAGTAAAGCAATATAAAACCAATCTCTCCTTCTATAACTTTTAGCTATCGTTTCGATAATCATACTGGTCTTCAACTTAGCGATAAGTCCTTATTTGTTGCACCATGGTTTTAGCACACTCCACGGTTGCAATCCTCAACATAGAGAGATTATAAGATGCTCTGGGTTTCTCTTTTTTCCCCTTCTCCATAGCTAGAGCAAGATCGAGATCAAGGTCATCCTGAGAAGCAGCAGCAGCTGCAATGGACGACAAGCGAACAGCGATACCATCCAGCATCAGGAAGCTGGCCCTATGGAACACGAGGCACTTCCGGCCCCAATTCAGCCATAAGCAGCTCGAGCCGGTCATGACCACCCTCGGCTTCACGGCCCTCGCACCGGCCCTGCCAAGCTTCAATGGCAGCACCACCTGGAAAGTGTACGTGTTCGCCGCCGGGGCGCATGGCCAACCCCGGCCGAGGCTGCCATACCCAAGGATCGATGGCCTCCACCACCACACCTATCAGGCGTTCCTAGAGGCGGTCAACTTCCATCTCCCAATGCACGACATCTCGACTGTTTTTCACGTTAGGTATGACTATCGAGTTTTCTATCATATATGTGATCTATGGACGCGATTTGAACTAATATTTCCGTGCTAATATGTCCCATTTAAGTGATTCAAGTATATGTGTTATGTCTAAATATTAAGTAATTACATTATTCGTAATGCGAACCGTTTTGTTATTGCAGTATCGTAGTAAATAAAATGAATGTTAGGGAAAATTTCAAAAAACATCAAAAATGTTCTTATTTTTTAAATAAGGATCTGACGTAATATTTCAGATAAAAACCTAACCTCGCTAATCATCGGTGGGCTATATTTTTCCGATTAGTGTTGTCGACCAAATTTTCTTTGGTTTTTTTTTTCCTGGCTAGTGGCCGCTAGCAAAGGCCAACGAGGGCTCGACAACCCTCACTGGCCACTAGGAATGGTCGACGAGGGCTCGGCGACCTCACTGGCCGGGGAGAATGGCCAGCGAGAAGGGCCGGCAAAGGTCGGCCTCATTTGGGGCCCCGAGGGTCCTTGGTTAGGGGAGGCCGACCACCAGATCTAGTGAGGATGGCCTTGCTCGCAATTGGTAGGGTCGCCAAGCCCTCGCCGGCCTTTGAGGAGGCCACCCTCGCTAGATTTGACGAGGGTCAACCTTGCCTAGGGCCCCGAGGGTCATTGGTCTGGCAAGGTCGACCCTCCCCATCTGGCGAGGGTGCCCTTGCCCGCTACTAGCAAAATCACCGAGTCCTCGCCGGCCTCGGCGAGGGTTGGTCTCGCCAAGGGTCGGCCTTGCTTGGGGCTGGTGAGGGCCAACCCCGTTGATGGTCACAAGGGGCAGCCTCCCCCAGGGCGAGGGTCACCTCGCCGATGGCCAACTGACCCTCGCCCAACCCTCTGTGGGCATCGCTGGTGGCCGGGCGACACCAGTGAAAAGGAGGAAGAAGAACCAGAAAGAAAGAAAAAAAAAAGAGGGGGGGGGGGGGGAATGGTGAAAGACGAAAATATCCTTAGCCATTTGAAATAGATATAATCACTTCGTACCATTATTTGAAATAGGCATAATTAGTTCAGACTCTTATTTGATCATATCTTTATTTGAAATAAGATTAATTTCATGCCCTTATTTATGAAAGTATGACACTTCAAACTCTTTTTTTGGAAATTTCTCTTAATTTTTTAATATTTTCTCTTCACGGTTTGCAAAAAATTAATTTATAGGCAGATAATACTCTTTACTCACAATTTTAGTCTAGTTCACGAGGACGAGTTTGTCAAGTCAGTTTAGGCATATGATGATGCTTACCAAAATTGCAAATTCAATCTCACTTTTAAAAATTCAATTTTAAGCTAATCCAGGACAATGATGTGTAGCTTGGATTGTGTTTACATACTTGCCAGTGGAAAAAAAAAATCTGAAAAATACGAAATTTCTTCCACTTTAAATGTCATAAATGCAGATCCCATAATTATTAGGAGGGTTGTAGATACGCACAAAGTTTTAGCAATGCAATTCCTAGTTTGACTATGATTATTGAGCTAATAGAATTTGAATTAATAAACTATTTCGTGCAACATGAAGAAAATTACCGATAAGGAATCCTTTGTAGTTATCTAAAATTCTTTTCATCTAAATGAAATAGGTCATCACTTAAGGTTGTCCCAGTGATCACTTTTCCCAATTGAAAAGAGAGAGGTAGGAAATTTGATTCACTATCTAAGATGGGGACACGTAAGTGAGGGAGCAGAGTTTCGAAACTTCTACATAACACATGATACACATAGTGACGTGTAAAATAAATACATAATAAAACCAGACCAAAAAAAAATGAAATAGGGAAATTATTTCCAGGTTTCGCAATCAATGCATAACACATAACACACAAGCAGCTTGTAAAATAGATATATGACAGAACCAGACAAAAATATAATGAAACAGGAAATTCTTTTCAATTAACCTCTCGATGAGAATTTACTAATCATTGATAAAATAACAAATAAAAAAAAATAGCCCCTGACCATCCAATCTGATTTATTAGTTAATTACCGATCATGAACGCTTATTAAGAGTCCACTCTAAATCTCAGGCCTTTATTTAAACTTTTCCCGATGAGTAATTAATGCATTCGACTTGGAAGGAGAAGCAATAATTGTAGAATTGATTAATTTTCTCTTTATTATAATTTATTTTATTTCTATTTCTTGATACATAGGGGTATGCCCATGAACCGAGTTGATCTCCATAGCAAGTGGTGTGCTCTGGAGGAGGGCGAATTCATTTATGTGTACAGAGAAGGGACGCTGGATCAAGCAACGCACGAGCTCTACTCCGATTCCGAGAGCTCCAGGAGCAAAGACAGCGGCGGAGACGGGGTCTACGACTTCGAATCCCTCGCCACTCGCGACAAGGGCAGCAAGTCCGAAGTCGGCCAGGTCGTGCCCTTGGAAGACATCATTGTATCGCCCGATGAGTCCGACCCCTTCTAAACCATGTCGTCCATGTTTTCTGTGCTCGTTCATGTCCAACTTATCCATTGTTGTGCAATAACATAATCGATTAAGAATATTCCTTTGTGAACTCGGCATTAGTTGGCGCGAACTCGTGTACATTAGTTTTCATGCTTCTCAATTACAAAAGAAATAAGCAAATCTTAACAATAATTCCAAATTCCATGATCGATAGCAATTATACAATAACGCATTCTCGTCTGCCCCACAATCTCAAAGGCAACTCCAGTGAAAAAGAACTTAAATGTGCCGCAAATCTGCTGGCATTACCCGTCCAAACTTACCATTCCTTCCATAATAACTAGATCTGCATCAGCCGCCAGAAAGGCTAGCTCTTGGGATACTTGTGCAAGATCAATAACCTACAAAAAATTTAAGAGGAAGACTGTTCACGACATGGAGTTCACCATATTTATCAATCACCAGGAAAGTAAAATATGAGGGTAGGTAAAACAACAGCAGGGACTCGAATTTCTTACAGGCAAATCATTCCCAGAATTAGCGATCAAGAGGTTTGAAGCATCAACACCCATTAACTTCCCATTCTCATCCTTCAGCTGGTTACTGGAACAATGTCTGGACCAACATGGTGAATTCACATCACATCTAAAAATCTTGCTATTCATACCTTGGATATATTCTCAATTAGTTCAGGGTAGGTGACATCGTTAAGAGATGGCAAATCATTAACAGCAAGCACAACCTGGACAGCAGGAGAGAAGGTTAGGTGACAGCAGGAGAGAAGGTTAGACAGAAGTATATCCAAATCTACCATCCAAGAGTTAAAAAAAAAAAAAAGAGAAAGACGCCTAATTAAACTCTTTCCCTATTTTTTCTTTTCTTTTTCTTTTTTTGGCTAGGACTCCTATCTTTCATTCTTTTTTATCAACGATATATCTAATGAACTGGCATCAGGATAACAAAATCTAATAAAATGTAGGCCTACCCAAAGCTAAAATCAATATCGGTCGAATGCTCAAGTCTGGCAATAGAGCCTCCAAATGACCAACTAAGTGATCTCACTATCACCGTACAAGTAACAGGGTACACATCCAATCAGTAAACAATAAATGCAGGTCCCTATACAACACAAATCAGATGCAGACATAATACCAAAAACATTGTTCACCAATATTTATGCTGAAAATGCAAATAAGTCTCCACATGAACAACAAGATCTATTTGTCTCATTGGTAATGCGTAATTTCCAATGAAAAAGACTTAGGCAGCAAATAATGAAAGATATCCCACAGGTGATGCATGAATTACTTTCCCAAAAAAGTATGGAGGACAGGCCAACCTCCTGCACCAGAGAACTTAAACATAAAAGATACACTATACTGAAATCTAGTACTGCATATTGTGGATAAAGTAATCACAATGACCGGTCAAAGTTACGCTGTTCCAAAATCTAGTACTACATATTGTGGATGGAGTAATCACTATGACCACTTTCTATTTAAAAGAAATAAAGACGAAAGCAAACCTAAGTCCCACGATGAAATAATTCTCTGGCGAACGGCAAAATACCCAAAATGATATCTGCACCGGGGTTATCAGCAAATATGATAGCCTGTCATAAAGGATTTGGTCAGGAAAGTACAAATTCTGCGGAGAATCCAAAAAGTGCATAAAGAACAAATGTTGTTTTTCGTTTAAATTTAATGTTTCAATAAGATGATAAAAGAAACATAGATAATTTAATCATGTGCTGTTTTGAAAACTTTCATGCATCGTGATCATTACAATGATATCTAATTTTTTTTTATTTAATAAACTTTTATTGAGAATAAATTATTTTTTAAGAACTTAAAGAAGAAAATGAAAAAAAAAAAAGTGAACTATGTGAGGTGGAGTGGTATCCACATAAGATAAGTATTTTTTTTATAAGTAAGTTATCACCTGAAAATGAAACGGAACAAAGAAACAAAAAGATAAAAGCTTAGGGAAGGGATGCTGGCAACCATCAACTAGGTCCCATATAAACCTTCCACAAGGCCCTCCATGGAGCGCCAAAATTCTATAATAATATTAGATTTATGGCACTCAGAAAATTGCAAAACTACAAAATAATTTGCAGCAGTTTTCGAGTGGATGCTCTACAAAAACCCAAATGATAATTGCAGTATAATTCCAAAAGTAGAAGACAACCAAATTTACGAACCTGTGCAGATCCAAGATCAAAGATGGTTCCTGCAAATATTCCTCTAACTAGATTTTCCAAACGCTTGCCTTCGTCATCAATTGCATCATTAAGATTAACTACATCACTGAAAAGGGATATGGCTTCTGCATTCTCTTCATCCTGTCATGGTCAATGACAATTTCACAGAAGGGAAGAGATCAGTAAGGAACATAGGGAAGAAAAGAAGAACACCCGCGATGTCCAACTACCAAGTAGGCCACAACACTTATCTTGATCATGAATTTTCAAATTAAAGCTATTTTATCTTTTCTCCCTTTCATCAACAAAGTGTCCTAATTGAAAATGCCAAACACTTTGCTAGGCTTTCACCACAAGATAATGGTGTAATCTTTCCACATTGGATATTGTCCATGGAGATTGTAGAAAAGACAGAAAAATGTGTGCAAGAATTACCTCAACTTTTTTGAATATGTCTCGAAAACCCAACTCTCAAAGAATCTGCTCTCTTAGTCTGCACAGAAGCTGTAAAAACACCACATAAAACAAATCACAAGGTCACAAATAGTTAATAGAGCCTCCGAGTTTAAAAATAAATTTGATGGTTCATCAATATAGGCAATGAAATTTCTTTTCCTAATCCTAAAGAAGAAACTTGAGACATGCATTATCATGATGAGATATAAATTCAACAAACCATGATCTCCAATTCTCTCTCTCGAACTCCCTTTCACTTTCCCCACTTTGCAACTCCCCTTCTAACCCATTCAACCATCCATCCAGGTTCCCCATTCTATTTGGCGCACACACACACACGTATGCATGCTCTTACTGTAGCGTGTGTGTGTGTCTATGGGGGTGCGCAACAGTGCCCATGAGCACATGTGGGAAGAGAACATGGTCGTCAAAACTTGAACTTCTAGAGTCTCATAATTTACCACTAAAGGATACTGTACACCACAACATTTACTAGTTTGACAGATCCAGAATATTTAAGCAACACTAGCATGAGGGATGCACTTTACAAAGACCGCATACTGAGAAAACCATGGTGACAGATGAGACGATAAATCTTTTGATTCCGGTGATAGCATGTAAGGATGTTATTTACATCAACAATAGAATTTTGAGTCTTCAAAAAGGCTCTGCTAAAGTATCTTTTGGAAATTGCACGAGCCTGCTACTGTCCCAAAAACTATATAAACATTTTCCATATCACTTCTAATTAATACCTCCAGCAGGTTCAACGGGAAAAGGCCATAAGAGGACCCAGAACTACCAAGGGACAGGACACATAAATGTCTACAGAAATGCCTAATTTTGACAAATACACATGTTGTCATTGTCATGTTTAACTATGTAAAATCCATACATGCAACATGATTACCAAGAAGATGATACATCAGACTAAGTTGGGCAGTCCTGATTATGTAAGGCAGAAGCAACAGAAATGAGGAGGTGCAGGAAAGAAGTAATATCCCAGCCCACTCCTTCACAAGCAGCGATTACTCGCATTGGTGTAGACCTAATTCCGAAATCTCGGTCCATGAACCAGACCATGAAGCCCAATCACATTCTCCTTACCACAACGAAAACTAAAAGAAATGTACCTCTCAGCGAATTTTTCAGCTCTGACAGGGGCATCAGGGACCGTAGGATCGCTCTCCGCCCGTTTCCTGCAAAACGCATAACAAGCTTAATATCACATCTCAAAAGCTTCCTCTTGATCACTCCACAACTCCTATACAACTTTCAAATTGAATAATTCAATATCTTCATCCCAGCAGAACAAGGCATCTCGCTTCCCGCGTTCAGCAGATTTATCTAAGCGATCATCCTCCAAAGTACACAATCGCCACCATCTAAAACGGTTTCGGCTAATTTCAACCTCCAAGCGCAACGAAGGCCTAAAATTCAAGTCCCCTACGAACTCATCATCCACGCGCGAATGCAGCGAACGTCGACGAAGCCGACGAATGGAACGGCGGCGGTTGCTTACTTGAAGGAGGGAATGGAGTTGCGGAAGAGGTCGATCCAGGCGAGCTCGGTCGGGGTGGGGCGCTTCGGGTTGTCGGAGGGGAACCGGTAGGGGATGGTGCAGGCCCTGTAGTTGGACTCGATAGGCGTCTGCAGCAGCGGGAACGGCACCATCTCCGACGCGCTCTCCATCGCTCCTCCTCGCTTTCGCCGATCGGATTCGATGCCGGCGGCCGGTTCGCGGCGGTTCGACGAGAGGGGAAGAAGGTCGGAGCTTTGATCTTGTCGTGGATGGATTTCTTCTTCGTCCTGCTTCCCTCTGCCGTTTCAACATATTCCTTTTCTTCTCTTTTCTTCTTCTTCTTTTTTTTTTTCAATTTTTTTGAGGTCTTTTCCTTTGCTTTTCAATGATAACTAGTTAATTCGACCCAAAAAAATGATAAGTAATTAAGGAAATGGAAAGTAATTAACAATTTTGTATCATTTAGCAAAAATTAATGAATAAATGAAATTTTGATAACTTTTTTCACAAAAACAGAACATTCTTCTATAACAAAAAGGATCTATTCGCAAAAAAAAAAAAAAGGAAATTGAAAAGGGAGGTAATCCGGAATTTAAACGCATCTTTAGAGAAAAAGAAATCTTTGTTTCACAATTTTCCATGCTAATATGTGATTTGGGCTATGAAGATTTCATCCGTACACAACAGCTTTATCATTAAACTTCAAAATTTCAAATTAAGATAATTCTATTCGATACCAAAAACTCCTCAATTGCCAAAGGAGAATCATCTACATGAATCTTCGAAGAAGGGTTTGAATACTAAAGTTGCATTTGATAATGTTTTCCGTTCAAAAATTGTTTCAATGAATAAAAATAGAAAAAAATTATTTTTATTTTTGAAATAGAAAAAGAATAAAAACACATTTGATAAACTTGTATAATTTTTTTTGTTTCTTTTAACTTTTTAATATTTTTATTTTATTTTTCCTTTTTCTTTTTTATTTCTTTTGGCCGACCTCGATCATGGCCAGCGACTGGCTAAAGAAAAAAGAAGAAGAAAAAGGAGAAAAAAAATATTTTTCGGAATTGTTTCCGGGAACAAAAAACAAGTTTTTTCTACTTCTTGTTTCTGTTCCAAATCTCTTCCGATGAAAAAAAAAAGATTTTTTGCTCCCAAGACGAAAAATATAAACAAATATGTTTCCGTTCTTCTTTTGTTCCCCGGAGCAAAAGAACAAAAATTTGTATTCCGGGAGCAAAAACAGAGTTAAACAAACAGCCCCTAATTAATAATTTACATCCTAGGGATCAAAGTGACCAATTCAACATAATTGAATGGAAATCGAAAGGAAAGTAGGCCAATCCCTGGCCAATCCGTTATGAAGGCGAAATTTTTGTTTGGACTCAGTTCACCAGATTCGGTTCAGCACAGCCGCTTGGATCCCACGTGATCCGACTGTTCCGATCGACTCGAGTCGGCGGATCGCTAGGCACATGGCGGCGGGATTTGAGTGCCGATGTACTTGGCCTTCACGTTCTTGCAGGATGAAGTCACGTTCATATCTCTCTTCCCATCCAGGAGATCCAGGCGCACGTCTTGGAGGTAAATGTCCTGGCATGGAGACCCTCCGCTGCATTCCAGCGCCACTGCCAACGGCGATGACGAGGTCCCCCGTATGTTCTTGAAATAGATGTCGCTCAGCTTGACCCGCGACGGTTCCTGCAAGAAAGAAATCACCAACGAAGTTAAAAGACGAGATCAAATATGCGAAGTAGTATCGATTCGAGTTGATTCGGTTTTCTCAGTTTATGGCCATTAGTTCCGGGTACTTGGTACTTACCTTGAATGAGCAAGAGGCAAACGGACAGTAGGTCTGGTCGATGATTATCGGGTTCGTCACGTTGTTCATCCTTATGTTCTCAAAGGTCATGTTGGTCGCGATGCTGCTGTCGGGGGAGTCGGGCCACGTCTTGATCCGAATGCCGTTGGCCGTCCCAGTCATGTTGCAGTCTTGCACCACGACTCCGCTCACGTTGCCTTCATGCCGATATCTTCCCAGACTTCCCACGCTGCAATCGTGGGAAAACGGGGAAAAGAAAGGTGAGTTAGCCACATCTACGATTCACTGAAACGAAAGTTCGACCACCTGAAACGGCGTCCGACACCATAAGACTCGAAATGATTATCACCTGATTCCGTGACCCGGTCCGCAGTTGATGTTTGTTATCCTGACCAGAGAATTGCCCTGTCCAATAGAAATGCAGTCGTCGCCGGTTCTGATACGAGACTTGGAGATGTAGACCCCCGAGCTTCGCTCGATATGGATGCCATCTGTGTTCGGGCTATCTGCTGGTGCGGAAATTCTGATCTCGCTGCCTCTGAAGCCCTCGCACTCCACCAGAGCAATGTGAAAGGACTTGCTGTTTACGGACGTTACACCACGCACGCTGGTCTTGTTCATGGAGATGAATTTTATGTTCTAGAGCAAGAAAATGCTGTCTTTGTTAGGGCATTCCTGAAATCTTTGTTTCTGCATAATTTCTTTTGCCAGTGAACACACAATTCAGGCAGAAGAGAGACTCAGATGCAATTGCATATCACAATGCCCTTGATCAGGCTTAGTCGTTTATTCCAGGCGCGAATCGAATGTTTGTAACAGCTACGGTTTATGCAAGTATTTTGGGCAATGAAGCATACAGGTGGAAGGAGCTTGCAATCAAAATCGATGAGGCAGTTGTTGTACAGCCACGCCTCCGCACCTCGACCGTCAAACACTCCTCCAGTTAAGCTTAGCCCTTCGACCCATCCGAACTCGACCCAGCCAGCATCTGATCCATACTGCGACAAGTTTGTCGAAGCCTTCAGATGACCCTGCACTTTGATCTCCATTAACATTGCCGCCAAATTCGAGCAGCATAGATGACAGGTCAATCCTACGAAGCATGCGCGAAACAGCGGAGCATGGGTGAAGAATTTAAGCACTTGCCTTCATGGTGACCGTTAGCGAGGACACATCGGTACAAGGGCCTGCGAACCTTACGGGGCCAAGCAAGTACGTGCCTTTAGGTATCAGAAGATTTACTCTGCCAATCGATCTGCAGGCCTCGTTCCATGCTGCCTCGAACGCCTGCAATAAGAAACACAAGTTCCTGAGCCGAGACAGAGTTTGTGCGTCTGTGTCTTCGCCGGTCACTATGCCATGTTAAACGTCAAGATATATAGGCAAGAGCAGGATCAAAGTAGCAACGACTCCTGTCGCAAGCAGCCGAGGGAAACAAAATTAGCTTCTAAGTCCCGCTTGAAGTTTGGAACTCTATAGTCATTTGAAACTATGCTGACTATCTAGCTATGATCTTGATTTCTTTATTCAACTTTCCCGGACATGGAGGGAGGGAGAGGAGAGGAAAAACCTTGCGGTCGTCGGTCCGGCCATCGGCAAGTGCACCAAATCTCTTGACATCGATAACAACTGAAACGGCCCTTCTCTTCCAATCCGAATGACTCACCCTATCTGCTGTTCTGTCTCCTAAACTCGAAGCCGAAACCAAGCCGCCACTTGCCGTCAAAGCTCCTCCTCTTCCTTCAACAACACCATCCAAGAACAGCATCGTGGCGAACAGTGGAAGCCTCAACCTCACACCATTCGCGAGCCTCATCGCTCGTTACAACTCCACTGATCAGGACTGCAGCAACTCCTCTCTTTCTTGCGCCCTCTTGCGGTGGTAGCGTGTGGTTTGATCAGCAGAATCGGGAGTAGCCTCCTGCTGAAATCGAGAAGAGGCGAGAGTTCCCGAAGCAAACAAGTTTCTCCTGGGATTTGCCGAGTAGTGAGAAGTAACTGTCGCTAACTGCCGCCCCCACTACAATCTACAGTTACCGGTTCCTTGTCGTGTGACATGAACAGGCTTGATCGACCCATCTTTGGCACATTTCACAAACCGAAAAACAAGGAAAACAAACAAGCTCGGGAATCTACATCAACAACAAGCTTGACCATCTTGTCGGGTGCTCATATAATCTGTGAAAATACCTAACATCTTACATCTTCACTTCCGGGCCTGTCATAAGCTTGCGCCGCCCCGCCGCTCTTGTACTAGTTCCATCAGTAAGCGGTCAATCGAAGTAAAAATTCCGGCATATTTTAAGTATCATAAGAACCATATACAGGAGACAAAGATAGAAAGATCACCATTCCTAGAGTGTCCGATGTTTTTCTTCTAGATTCACAAGATCTTGGCCAGACTTTTTGTTAGAAAAGGAAGGGAAGTCCAATGAGGAATTTCGTATTACTAGATACGGAAAAGAAATTATCTCAGTAAAGAGTTCTTTTTTTATTTTGGTTGCTCTTTAAAAGAACGAAATTAAAATTGGAAAAATATTTCTATTGCATGTCAAGAGGGCTTCAAATGAAAATAGGGTTTAGCGGGAAAAAAGTGCATTTAATCGGTTTTCGGAGGGAAAAAGTGTCGCAAATAGAAAAGAAAAAAAAAAGAGAGGAGAGAGGTTATTTCCTAAAACGAAATAATAACTCAATTAAGGAAAGAAGCCGGTTAAGGAAGTAAATCTCCCAAAGCGATAAGTCCTTATTTGGTATCATCCGAAACTCTTTCGAGGAATCTAAATCTGTTTCAAATTCCAAAAATTAAAGCAATATAAAGCCAATCTCTCCTTCTCAAACTTTTAGCTATCGTTTCGTTACTGGTCTTCTTCCCAAATCAAAAGAAGGAAAAAAAAAAATCACTTGGCTTTCATTGAAAAACCGATCCCATTATTCGAATTACCGTACTTTGGCCAAACCCTCTGATTTGTTGCACCATGGTTTTAGCACACTCCACAGTTGCAGTCCTCAGCATTGAGAGATTATAAGATGCTCTGTGCTTCTCTTCTTTTCCCTTCCCCATAGCTGGAGCAAGATCAAGATCAAGATCATCTTGAGAAGCAGCAACTCCTGCAATGGACGATGAGCGAATCACGATACCCTTGAGCATGAGGAAGCTGGCCTTATGGAACACGAGGCACTTCAGGCCCCTGTTCAGCCACAAGCAGCTCGAGCCGATCATGTCCACGCTCGGATTCATGGCCCTCCCGCCGGCCCTGCCGAGCTTCGACGGCGGCACCACTTGGAAAGAGTACGTATTTGCTGCCGGGCCACATGGCCGCCCCCGGCCAAGGCTGCCATACCCGAGGATTGACGGCCTCCACGACCACACCTACCGGGCTTTCCTAGAGGCATTGAACTTCCATCTCCAGATGCATGATATCTCGACTGTTTTTCATGTTAGGTATGGCTACAAGTTTTCTTCTCGTACCCTCTATTCGATATATAGACGCGCGATTTGAAGTAATATTTCCGCGCCAATGTACACGATTTATGTGATTCGGGTATATGCGTTATGTCAAAATATTAGGTAATTACGTCATTCCTAATGTGACCCATTTTTGTCGATGTGATACCGTAGCAAATAAGGTGGATTTTATAATCTTTTCTCTTCAAAGTTTGCAAAAAAATCAGTTCATAGGCAGCTAATACTCTTTACCAAACTTGAAAATCGTCTTTTCAAGTCTCACAATTTTGAGTCTACCCCGCGAGGACGAGTTTTTCAAGTCAATTTAGGCAGATGATGATGCTTACCAGAATTGCAAATTCAATGTCACTTCTAAAAATTCATTTTCGGCTAATTCAGTACAATGATGTGTAGCTTGGATTGTGTTTACATACTTGCCGGTGGAAAAAAAAATCTGGAAAATGCGAAATTTCTTCCGCTTTAAATATCATAAATGCAAATCCCATAATTATTAGGATTGTAGATACGGGCCAAGTCTTAGCAATTAATGCAATTCCTAGTTTGACTATGATTATAGAGCTAATAGAATCTGATTTGATAAAATATTTAGTGCAATGTAGAGATAATTACCAGCAAGGAGTCCTTTGTAGTGATCTTTAAATTCTTTTTATCTAAATGAAATAGGAAATCACTTGAAATTTTCCCGCGGTTGCTTTTCCCACTCGGGAAGGTGGAGATGGAGAGTTCGGTTCACCACCTTTCCGGAAGACTAGGATAGGAAAGCTTGAGTGGGGGAGCAAAATTTCGAAACCTGCACATAGCACGTAGTACATACAATAATTTGTAAAATAGATACAAGATAGAACCAGACAAAAAAAAAAATGGGAAATTAATTTTAAGTTTCACAACCTACACACAGCACACATAGTAAAATGAAATAGGAAATTATTTCCTAGATTCACAACCTCCACATAGCACATATAATGACTTGTAAAATAGATATTAGATAGAATAGATAAAAAAAAGTTGAAATAGAAAATTATTTCCGAGTTTCGCAATTTGCACACAGCATATGGCACGCACAATGGAAATAGTAACTTGTAAAATAGATGTAGGATAGAACCAAATTAATAAGAAAAAATGAAATAGGAAATTATTTCTTGGTTTTGCAACCTGCACATAACACATAACACGCATAGTGACTTGTAAAATAGATATAGGACAGAACCAAAACCAAAAAAAAAAAAGTAAAAGGAAAAAAGAATGAAACAGGAACTTATTTCCAATTAAGCTCTCGAAGATTATTTACCATTTATTGATCACGAAAGCCAGCGGTCATCCAATCCGATTCATTAATTAGTTATTGATCATGAACGCTTACTATAGAGTTCGCTCTTAAATCCCATACTCTTATTTGAAAGTTTCTCGGCTAGTTACTGGCAATCGAATTGCAAGGAGCAGCATCAACTGTAGAATCGATAATTTTTCTCTTTTATCTTATTTTATTTCTATTTCTTGATATATATATAGGGGTATGCCCATG
Source organism: Eucalyptus camaldulensis (assembly GCA_019915185.1). Lineage (NCBI taxonomy): Eukaryota > Viridiplantae > Streptophyta > Magnoliopsida > Myrtales > Myrtaceae > Eucalyptus > Eucalyptus camaldulensis. The sequence continues at coordinate 35,073,139 of JAHSVA010000001.1, forward strand.
AACCGAGTTGATCTCTATAGCAAGTGGCACGCTCTGGAGGAGGGCGAGTTCGTTTATGTGTACAGAGAAGGGACGCTGGATCAAGCAACGCACAAGCTCTACTCCGATTCCGAGAGCTCCAGAAGCAAAGACAGCAGCAGAGAGGGGGTCTACGACCTCAACGTCCTTGCCGTTCGCAGCAAGGGTGGCGAGTCCGAAGTCGGCCAGGTCGTGCCCTTGGAAAACATCATTGTATCGCCCGACGAGTCCGGCCCCTTCTGAACCATGTTGTCCCGGGTTCTTTTACCCATTCATGTACAACTTATCCCTTCTTGTGTAATAACATCATCAATAAGAAAACCTCTTTTTTGAACTCGGCGTAAGTTGGCACAAACTCATGGCTGGCGACTCTAAAATCGACTTTGTGCGTGTGTTGTCGACAAATATTACAGGTTTAGGGGTGGAGATATCATGGGGCACGTTTTTTTCATCTCATTCTTTAGTAGGGACAATTGGTGTCTAGTTCAATCTGGTCTCACCTAGAAATTAGAAACCTGACCAAAACAATCAATTTCTAGTTTCTAGAACTAGGACAAGACCAACTAGTCTAGGGATCAAACCACATCAGATCAACTGGTCCAGTTTGGATCCAGAGGGTCTAATGGGAGATGAAAATGGAATCAAAATGCAACCCCTCACATATATTCCTATCTAAAGATTGAGAACCCAAACTACTCCTTTCCAGGATAAGTTTGTGAATTTGACCACATCACAAACACATCATCATAGTAATTGGTCGGTGTTGTACTCCTTTTGAGAGTTTATAGATTATTCATAGTGGTTAATTTTATGAGTGGCTTACTAAACACAGAGGACAAAGATAGAAAACAAACTAAGTGGCACATGAGAAGGGAGAAAAAGAAATTTGTGTGAGAAATAAAAAAAAACAAAAAAAAAACATATGTTCAGTCCAAGTAGTCCGATCGCTCTAGTTCCCCTTTGGAATGAGGGATTGGACTAAAAATCACTTATTCTAATTTTATGGAATTGAGAATTTGACCGACACTCTTGCAAATTATCCAAAACCAATCGATTTAGTCCAGTCCTGGCAATTCTTAGTTTGGTCAGTTCATATTGCTCATCTCTACTCTTTAGTGTAGGAATCCTTTGCCACTCGCAGGTTCTATTTAGCATAACGTTAAAACTTCAAATTTATTAATCATAATTCTACTCAAACAATGAAGACTAAGTTCAAATGTAGGGTCCACTCCTATTAATTCTAACCTTTAATTTTCTTCTTTTTCTTCTTCTTCTTCTTCGTTGGTTTCAACTTTACTTTAAAAAAAAAAAAAGTGTCGTTACTCCTTTCAGATGACTTTTTTCACTGTAGCACCGCTCCTTTCACCCATTATATATCAATACTTTCTACAGCCCCGTTTGGTTCAGCTTTGGGAATGGGCTTTGGGACTCTAAAGTCCCTTGGCCAAATGCAAATGCATTTGGTTCGTACTTTTGCGCGACTTTGCCAAGATGCACTTGCATCTCCAAAGGAGTCTAAAGGCCCTTAGCCCAATGGAGCTCTTGAGGTGCATTGGCAAGTTGCATCCTGGGAATGCGGTTACTGTTCATCTTCTCCAACCTCTCCAAGCTGCTGATCGGAGGCCGACGACCACCGGCGAAGGGATGGCGCGCGCCGGCGACCGCTGCCTGAGGGTCGCCCAACCCCAGCGACCGTCGCCCGACCCCGGCGACCGTCGCCGGACCTCAGGCGATGCTCGGATCTCGCGACCCAGGCGTCGGCCGCCTGGATCGCGCGACCCAGGCGGCCGCTTGAGGTCGGGCGACCCCAGGCGACAGCCGCCTGAGGTCACGGTCGCCTAGGTTGCGCGCGGCCATCGCCTGGTCGCCTGGGTCACGCGACCCCAGGTGACGGCCGCCTGAGGTCACGGTCACCTGGGTCGCGCGTGGCCATCTCCTGGTCGCCTGGGTCACGCGACCCCAGGTGACGGCCGCCTGAGGTCACGGTCACCTGGGTCGTGCGCGGCCGTCGCCTGGTCGCCTGGGTCGCGCGACCCCAGGCGACGGCCGCCTGAGGTCGCGTGACCTCAGGCGGCCAGATCTGGCCACCCGGCCGCCGGCGCAACCCCGGCGACCGTCACTTGGGGTCGCGCGACCCAGGCAGCTAGATCCGGCGGCCGCCGGACTTCAAAAAAGAAAAATAGAATTTTTTTTTGTTTTTTTAATTTAATAAAAGTCATTTGCAAATACAAATTTTACCAAACGGTATTTTGGCCAAAGTTGCATTTCAAAGCAAATTTTACCAAACGATATTTGCATTTCGGAAAACCTCCTTCACCCAAAGGTATTTGCATTTTGGCAAATGCATTCCCTAAAAGCCAAACCAAACGGGCCCTACATTTCGTTTGCTTCAGAAGCTTCAGAACTAATTTTCTATTGTCCACTTACATGAGAGTTTAACCTTGATTGAAGTCCGTGCAAACATTAAATATACATTTGAGTAAAAAAAAAAGAAAGTTTTATTTGCCCATTGTTCACTTTATTTTCCCTTGTTCTTTTCCAGCAAAAAAATTATGAGAGTTTACTGAAATATTGAATATCAAGATTGCTATATACATTCTCTATCGTTCACCAAAAAAAAAAGAAAAAAAGAAAGATTGCTATATACATTACACACAAAGTCTTTTCCACTATTGTTCCATGTAATCAAGGCGAAGATAGTGTCCCATGTGATAACATTTAGGGAGATTTTCCTTTTGAGTTTGCCTGATAAAGTTTAGAATTTTCAATCAACTTAATCTTGTCCTATTAATCATTATTTTTTAAATATCTTTGAAAAAACATTTAGTTATGCAATGAAAAATAAATAAAAATTGGATCCCCTGAATGAATTGATAGTGGAGCCGTTAAAATATGCGAATTATCATTTAATGACACGTATTGAACTCAATTAAACCAAATGCATTCATTAAAATTAGAAGATGATTCTCTTCACTCTTACTTGTTCTTAAGGTGTTTTTAGAATAATGGTCTTGCTAGCATAGGATAAAAATAAATAAATATACTAGTCAGGGACACAATAACTACATGTCTATCTATATAATAAACCACTTTATTTTTGGAAAAGAGGGACACTGATTTTGTTTCAAACTCAAAAAAGAGAGAGGAAGAAACCCCAAAAGAAAAAGAAAAAAAAGGTTAGCAATAAGCTTAAATCAAGAGTGGGCCCCACACTTGACCTTAATCTCCACGCTGTTATTATTGAATAATCTTAAGTTTCAACAACATTATAACTGAGACCGACAATGGACAAGGTAATCAGTTCAAAATGGCAGGGGATGTCCGAAGTAAAAAATGGGGTGAAAAAACGCAAGCTCCTTAACAAGATAAAAGCTAAATCGAGCGACATGATGGGAAAAACACACCGAGCCATTCAGTTCAAAACGACCCGGATGGAGATCCTAGGCTCGTGGCTCGGCGGCGAGACTCGACTAGGGTTGCGACGAAGGTAGTAGGATGGCCTAGAATCAGCTGCACTAGCCTGCTCTCAACTCAGGAATTGCGATATTATCACATTACAAAGTGAAGAACGCGTATGGCATTTACTCTCGTTCACCTCCCGCGCATGATTGCAGTGTCCAGGGCCCCCTCTCTTCCCGCCGAATAATTATTTGGCGCTTCTTCTTCAATCAGCCGTACTTTATTGACAATGGAGGAGCGTCTCTCTCTTTCTCCCTCCCTCTCTCTGGTTTCTCTTCTCAAAAGAAGAGCCCGAACAGGGAGCCCGCATTCCTGCAGCAAAGCGTGGAAAATACCCTTTGGCTCTTTTGGACGAACGGGGGGTTCTAGGGCCTTTCCCACCTTTTCCCTCCCTTCCTGTGTCTGCCACCAACGTAAAGCCTCGAACCCTTCTCTTCCATTCCTCGGTTTACACCCAAAGTTTCGGCAAAGCGCTCTTTGGAATGTCCCACGGCGTGAACTGAGGTAGCTATTTGTTACTTTTCGTCAAAGGGTTCAAGGAGCTATCGGTCATTTTGGCCCCCTTCCCTTTTCCCTCACTCTCCAGACCACTAGCATGTCCAAATCCCCATGGCAATGCGAAGAAAAGGTGAGGAATCCTAAGAGAAGTACGAAGCCGAACTTCCTAGGAAGCATTGATCCTCAAATGGGTGTTCTTCGGTCCGCGTTTCTCTGCTTGATGCTCGTGCAAAGCTGCGAGCTTGTTGCCTCCTCTGACTCTGGTGGCGAATGGAAGACTGCTACCGCGACATACTCTGTAGAGACGGATGGATCTTTGATAACGGGTACTGGTAGTCCCTCTTGTCTTCCTTGCGCTAGTTCCCCTGTTTTCAGGCATTTGCTCAACCTCTGTTTCCGGTGCTGGCAGAAGGGGCTTGTGGTTATGGGGACCTTCACAGGGCCACCTATGGCAAGTACAGTGCCGGCTTGAGCTCGATGCTGTTCAACAGAGGGAGTACCTGCGGGGCTTGCTTCGAGCTCCGGTGCGTCGACCACATTTTGTGGTGCCTCCCTGGTAGCCCGTCGGTGATCCTCACCGCCACCGACTTCTGCCCTCCGAACTACGGGCTCGCGGCAGATTACGGCGGGTGGTGCAACTTCCCGCAGGAGCACTTCGAGATGTCGGAGGCGGCCTTCGCCGAGATTGCGGTGCGAAGGGCTGATGCGGTGCCTATCCAGTACAGGAGGTATGGTGAAAGCAACCCACGCAAATGCAGCTACTTTTTTTTTTTGTTTTTTTGGTCGTAAAATGCAGCTACTTTAACGGATGTATTTGTGAGACTTGATTCCTAACATCTTTCGACTGTGTAAACATCTGCAGGGTGAACTGTCTGAGAAGCGGTGGTCTGAGATTCACATTGAGCGGAAACTCTCGCTTCTTTCAGGTCTTGGTGACGAATGTAGGCCTAGATGGGGAGGTGATTGCCATGAAAATGAAGGGATCGAAAACAGGGTGGATACCGATGGCAAGAAACTGGGGCCAAAGTTGGCAATCCAACGTCGACCTTAGAGGACAGCCTCTCTCTTTCGAGGTGACCACCAGCGACAGAAGAACCCTCACATCTTACAATGTGGCTCCGCCGAGCTGGCAGTTCGGTCAGACATTTGAAGGGAAACAGTTCTAACATGGAAAACCATGAAGAACAGGAACTGGATACTGCAAGCTTCTCCCAAGCTTCAGGGCAACGCATTCATAGTAGAAGCAGAATTCTATCATGTCTTCTCTGTACCATGAACATAGTAGCGACAAAAAGAGAGTAGCAAAGTTGCCTAAGACAGTTGAAAAGACTATGAATGCAAGGCCCTAGTTTTGTCTCATTGTATTGTGTTAATGATCGAAAGGTAGAGGCATGCCTTCATTGCTAAGCAATGCATTTACATTGGGCAATTGGAGTATGTGTATTTCCATCATACCTTCCTAATGTTATAAGGAGTATCTATTGCTAACTGACGCCATTGGCTTGCCCAAGCTCATTTGAAATCCCTGAACCCAAATACTTTTGAGAGCAAAAAGGCTAGAACTTAAACATTTAAGCCACAGATTGATGCTTTACGATATTTTGCTTAGAAGAAGTAGCGATGTACAGGGCAAGCTCAAATGCATTGTGCATTTTTGTAAGTGTCAATCTGTACAGGAGAACTTGTTTAGATCGCACTGATGCTATCATGCAAAACGAACAATCAATTCGGGGAATTAGGAACTCAAAAGACTCCCCTCATCAAAAAGGCTAATCCTAATCAAGGAAGACCTTGATTGCTTGATTACAAAGCAAACCAGAAACAAGTAATCGAATTTCCAGAAAAAAATATAGTGCAAATATCAGTCATTTTCTACGAAAAATCAAATATATTGGTACATTACGTTGAACTGCCATTAAGTTTCTAGAATGTACAACACATGAGAGATATGTACCACTCGACTTCCTTTTTATCTTTTCGACAAAACCCTTAGTTTCAGTTGAAACTGAAGATGAAGGCACAGCAGACATGGCCTTTTCAACTCTTTCTATAGTGATAAGTATGATCAAGATTGGCATATCATCTCTTCAGTCTCCTGCAAAAACTCCAGATCCCCATAATACTTTTGAGCCTCCTCTCTTAGCTTAGCTGAAGCAACCTGTTCTCCCATTGATTCAAGACCATTTATAAGAATCCTAAAGGAGGACCTATCTGGTTCACATCCTATTTCTTTCATGAAATAATAGCAGTCTGTTGCCAATTCAACGAGACTAAAACTTATGAAGGTTCTCAAGACACTATTGAACCCCTCAAGATGAGGCTCGATATTATCTTCTGTTCTCAGATACAGGTAAAGAAGTTTAACATCCTCAAACAATCCATTGCCAGCAAAGACTGAAAACATTTCAGCATACAACAGTACTTGAGCCTTATACCAGTACTCCTTCCGAATATCTTTGAAAACCTGGAGGAATGAGTCAAAGCAATTAAAAGACGTTAGCAGAGAGTACTACTGACAATACAAAAATTACGGAGTGGAAAAAAGAATAAATACTCGAGTACTTAAATCACAAGTATTAGAATAGGTATACGAATTATTGACATATGGCATCCAAGACAATGGGAAAGCACAAAAGATAATTTGTCCTGTCCTTTTGAGCAACCACAACAACAAGAAAACCTTTCCTTGTTACGACAGACAGGGATGAGGCTCCTCTTGCGTCATTGATCTCATTTAATACCCTGTCCATGTAAAGGTCCATGTAATCAGGACTCCCTTGTGAAGTTTACACCCATATGGTCTCAAGCACCCCACCCTCCTTTGACCAATGCCCCAATCATAAACTCACACTTCCTCATGCGCCAAACCTACACAAGAGCACGTCTCCCCAACCAAACTCAGGCCTGACCGCACAAAAAAAAAAAAAAACTGGCCATTGGGATTGCATCACTGTGCCAGATAAAGTGCAGTTATTGTCTTCTATGTCTAGCACGGAGGCAGGTACTTCTAGATTACCATTCTTTTTGCTAACCCAAGACTCTCATATGGCATACAGCAGCAGTAGTCATTACTGAGGATGGATCCTCAGTGGCGCAGCGACTGTGAGAAGAGGCAGCAGATTCCAATGCACCAACTCTACTTCTTATATTCCTAGTCTACTTATTAACTCGCTCTCTTCGGACTCATAAATCAAAAACAAATTTCATTGTCGCAAGCTAACTACATATACTCAGAGAGGCAATGCAAAAGAGGAAATCTTGGATATATGAGCAATTGCAAGAATATGTCTCCAACTATTGATCAGTCCATTAGAGAGGCCATATTTTCAAATTAAGCTTCCACAATATTGGAACAATAACATTAAGACAGGCAACATGAGACAATTTGTTTCTTGAAAAACAATCAGATACAATCACACGACCAGACACCCCAAGATTCCTGCTTGACTGCTTGTTAAGGTATGAATCTGCTATGAAGGGACTCGCTCATGTACATAAAGTGCTTCAAAACCTCAAAGCATGCTTATACCTAAATGCAAACCAGTAAAAGACAACTTTTTCTCTTCATCTGTTATCTTTGGCGGCGCATCGCAATTGCATTTTCCTCCAAAGAGGCCTACAGTCAATCCAACTCACAAACAGGAAACGAACGAAATCAAAGCCGCAAGCGAGGAGCATGACATAGAGGTCGACTGCCAATTCAATTTACGAGACCGGCTGCAAGAACCCATTAACGAAGAAAGCAATAGGAACAAACACCTTGAGGGCCAGGTCGCACCGGCTCTGCCGGAGCAGCTCGCGGAGCACCTCGACCATGTCGCGCTTCAGGAGGCGCCCGAAGGTGGAGCGGCGGGCCAGCTCGAGCGACCGCGGGCCCTTGCCGCTCGCCCGCTTCAGCGCCTGCACGGCCTGGATGGCCTCGATGCTGAGGCTCCTCCCCCGCTGGAGCGGCTTCCGGTTCTTGCTCCGGTCCCTCATCGAAACCCTCATGGCCTTCGTCGTCGTCGTCGTCGGCGGCGGTGGCGGCGAAGGCCGGGGACGGTGGCTCGGCCGGGACAGGGGAAGAACGGACGGGAGAGAGCGGAGCGGAGTCGGAGTGTGCACGGCGTTCATCGTCTGACGGAAGGCACGCAAAAGGAGGGAACGGTGAGATGTATTTGCCCCGGGCTAGGATGAATTTTAGGCCCGGTTTTTTTAGCAATACTTTTTAAAAACGATCGTATTTTATAAAAAGGAAATGAAGCGAACCTAAGCAAATCCTTAAAAGCAAATCCTTAAAAGGCTCATGAAAAAGAAACGTGCGAGAAATTCACTCAAGGGTGGGAGATCCCACAATGTCACCCCATTTTCCCTCCTCCTTGGGAAAAAAAAAAAAATTAGAGATTGGAATTTTGGGATCACAATGATGAAAGTAGACACCAATGACTTCTCTCCTAATTATAGTTGGATAGGCTAGTATAGTAACCACTTGCACCTAAAATGAATGAGAGCAACTAAAATGCCTACCATAGGCCTGGCTACCTTACGACAAAGTCTACAAGCGATTGCCAGCACCTATACCCTAGTTATAGACTTTGTTGTCAAAGAAAATGATTGTATTTTGAACAATATTTTTGAAAAATGATTGTATTTTATAAAAAGAAAATGAATGAAAAATATTTTTATTGACCATAAAAATATTTTAAATGACTATGAAAATATATTTTATTAAATAATTATCTAAAGTAATCATTTCTAGAAATTATTTCTTAAACCATTCATTTTTCGTGTAATAAACAAAGTTTTATATGATATTTTCTATGTAAAGTTCATGTTCATCATATTTGATTAGATAATTATAATTTGGAAAAAATTGACCAACCATCAAAGGCTTTGTTTGGTTCGACTTTCCCAATGAGTTTTTGACCCCAAAGCCCAATGGGGAAAATATTTTGAGTTTTGACAAATATTTTTGAAAGCTCATTTGCCAAATATCAGCATTTCCAATGCTGAAAGCCCAATGCTGGGGAGGAGCTACTTTGAGCATCGGCATTTTGGAGAAGTAGGCCTCGTTTGGTTCGGCTTTGTGAATTTTGAGCATTGGCATTTTGGAGAAGTAGGCTCTGTTTGGTTTGGCTTTGTGAATAGGCTTTGGGACTATAAAGTCCTTTGCCAAATGCAAACATGTTTAGTTCGATTTTTTAGGCGATTTTGGCAAGATGCAATTGTATCTTCAAATGACTCTAAGGGTCCTTAGTCCAAAGCATATCTAGGGGTCCTTTGGGAACTTGCATTTTCGAAATGCAAGTTCCGGTTACTGTTCACCGGAGAAGATGGAGAAGCCGATCGGAGGCCAACGACCGTCAACCAAGGTCTCGTGCCCGCTAGCGATGTGTTGACGACCGTCGCCTGAGGGTCGCCTGACCCTGGCGACCGTCGCTCGACCTTAGGCAACGCTTGGGTCACATGACCCAAGCGACTAATGGCTTGAATTGTGTGACCTAAGCGGCCGTCGCCTAGGGTCACCTGACCCCAATGACTGTTTGGGGGCCAGATTCGGCGGTCCAGCCGTCAAATCCGATGGTTCGGTAGCCAGACTTAAAAAAAAAAAAATACAAATATTCTTTTTTGTTTTTTTTTTAATTTAATAAAAGTCATTTACAAATACAAATTTTACCAAACGGTATTTTGGTCAAAATTGTTTCTCAATGTAAATTTTACCAAACGTTATTTGCATTTCGGAAAACCCCATTCATTCAAAGGTATTTGCATTTTTGCAAATGCATTCCCCAAAAGCCGAATCAAACAGGCCCACAATTTCATTGTTCACCGCGTGTCATTGTTCATCTTCTTCTTCCCCGCCCATCTTCTTCCCCATTTGTCTTCTTCTTCCTTGCCTGAGAGTTGGGCTTCTTCGGTAGCTATCACCGCCACCTAGGGGTCACACATCCTTGGTGACCATCGCCTGGGGTGGTGCGATCCATGACACAAATTATGTATTTGAACTTCTTCTTTTTTTTCAATTGATTAAATTTTGTCTCTAAGTACATATCGAATAATTAATTAGAAAATTGTTAATTCTTTATATCCATTTATTTTATTCTTAAAAAATGATTTGAAAAATATTTTCTAAAAATTAATCGCTTATATTGTTAGAAATAATAATTTAATTAAAAATATTTTTATTATCAACAACTGTTTATATTTAAACATTTTTGTAAATGATGAAAATATTTTGTGTTAAATTTTATAAGTGACACAAAGGAGCATTTATAGGAAATAAATGAAAAATGTTTTCACTGTCCATAAAACTATTTTAAACGATTGTGAAAATATATTTTATTAAATAATTATCTAAAGCAATTATTTTTAGAAATTATTTTTTTGCATAATGAATAGTGTATATAATGTTTTCTATGTAAAGTTCATGTTCATCTCGTTTGATTAGATAATTATAATTTTAAAAAAATCGACCAACTGCCAAAATCAATGAGGGTAGATGAGGCTTGTGGCAAAAAAGAGCACACAAACCGTGTATTTAAACATCTTTTTTTTTTTTTCAATTTATTAACTTTTGTCTCTAAGTACAGATCAGATAATTAATTAGAAAATTGTTAATTTTTATACTCTATTTATGGCCGATAAAAAATGATTTGAAAAATATTTTCTAAAAGTTAATCGTTTATATCATTAGAAATAATAAGTTAATTGAAAATATTTTTATTATCAACAGGCATTTATATTTAAACATTTTTGTAAATGATGAAAATATTTTTTGCTAATATTTATAAGTGATACAAGGGAGCATTTATAGGAAAAATATTTTTTCAAATAATTGATTTTCTATAAAAAGATCACACCCTAAGTTTGCCCAAAATTTTCATGCACTAATTATTCTTGTAAAGTTCGTGATGAATATACTAAAAATTGATAGTTTCTTCGTGATATGTTCTGAAGTATTTTAGAAATACTCATTAATAAGACTTTTTTCCTTTTGCAGAAAGGATAATGAAGAAATCCTTTTACTCTTAGAATTGAAAACCATCTTCTATGTTGCTTTTCAAAATGTTTACTATACTCCATAAATTGTTTGTTATCTCTCTTAAGAGGCGAAAGGGAATCTATATCGATAGTGAAATGACCTTGAACTCTTGAAAAAAAAAAAAAAAATATATATATATATATATATATATATATATATATATATATATATATATATATATATATATATATATAGCACTCAAATCAATTTCGATTGTATTACAATAGAAGAGAATACATAAATTATGTATTTTTTACTAGCACACTCAATTAACCATGGATTGTTAATTTGTTAGTATGTAATAAATTGTAATCTTAGAAAGGTAATATCAAAAAAATATGAGACACATATACATTTTATTCATTAAAAAAGGGATAAGTGTATTATAAAAAATCATAAATTTTATTATAAAAGTGTAATTGAGTTTTAAAATTTTAAAATGTACAATTAAGCACTAAAAATTATCAAATTGGTTCAATAAATCGTTTCATTAATTATAATTTTTGAAAATTTTAAGATTCATTATATTTTTTGAAAATTTTTAGAATTTAATCATACTTTCTAACAAGTTTTATGGTTTCAAATCTTATAAATTTTATACCTACGTATACGCAAAAACGACAGTGCGTTCGTACGTCCGCATCCTCCAGCAACCCTCCAAAAACGCGAAGCGTACGAGCGACTCCGGAATCACTCGTTATCTTCGTCATCTTCTTCACTTCGACTCCGCTCTTCAAAAAGTCCACCGCCGGCGGGGCTTTCTGCGAAGCGCGAGCAGAGGTAAAAAGGAGTAAAAATGGCAACTTTCGTCGGTTCGCCTTGCTGGGCCAGGCTCAGGTCGATCGGCGAGATCACCCTCGCCCATCCTCCGATGCTGCGCCACTCCTCGCCTCTCCGCCCGAGGTCAATCGCCGTCCCTCTCCCCCGGAGAGGCTTCGCCGTCGCCGCCTCCGCGGCCTCCGACGGCCAGGTCCGCGTCCGGTTCGCTCCTTCCCCGACCAGCAACCTCCACGTCGGCGGCGCCAGGACCGCGCTTTTCAATTACCTGTTCGCTAGGTAGTTTGTTGCTCTCGGTTCTCTCTCTCTTTCGCGCGTGCATGCGTCGTGGTGGTTTTCGGTGGTCTCTTGTGCGAATTGGGTGGGTTGAGGTTGTTTTCATTCTTTCGTGTTTGTTGGAGCTGATTCAGGTCGAAAGGCGGGAAATTCGTGCTTAGAATCGAGGATACCGACTTGGAGAGGTCAACCAAGGAGTCCGAGGAGGCAGTGTTGCAGGATCTGTCTTGGCTTGGGCTTGATTGGGATGAAGGTTTTCTCTTTTTTTCCTTGCTTCTTTCAAGTGTTTTACATCTAGTTTTTATCAAAACAGGGGGAAGTTTTTCGTGTTACTTTTGCAATTAACTGTGAATTGTTAGTCCCAATTCCAAATCCTTTGTTTGGGGAATTGTCTGTATGGACATGGTTTTAGTTGATTTTGTTGCTTGTTTTGCTTCTGGCTCTTAGAAGTGTGTTGTAGGCTTTTCACCTTTTCGATGATTAATGTTGAATTTGTGTTTTGTGGACTTTCTTGATTACTTTATCCATGATAATATCTTCGGTAAAATCTTCTAGGCCCTGGCATTGGTGGAGATTATGGACCGTACCGGCAATCTGAGAGGAACTCCCTTTACAAGGAGCACGCTCAGAGGCTTTTAGAATCTGGTCATGTCTACCGCTGCTTTTGTTTGAATGAGGTAATCTCTTCTAGCTTTTGATCTCTGAACTTCATTAGTTCAATGCTTGCAAGAAGCTCTGTGCTTGCCAAGAAGATCGTAGTGAAATTTCAATAAGAGAGGATAATCCAGTTGGTCGATTTTGAAAGTGAGGAATATTGGTCTATGATTCATATATGCAAGCATGACAGTAAGCTCAAATGCGGCTGCTTGTCATGTTCCTTCTTTGCGAAGCATGATTTCAACAATACGTACATGAAATTTCAATTGTTGTCAGCTTGAATTGCCTTATTTAATTATGGTTTAAGCAATAGGTATTATCTGGCTGGATGTGTTGGTCAGTCAATATTACTCTGAATTAGTTTCACATCTTACAATTCATCTAGAGATAATCCCATTGTATTTAACAATCAGAATCGTTTGTCATGTTTCTGTCGAACTTTAGCTCGAAATACTTAAGGCTATTAGATTATTACTCCAGGAGCTTGAGAAAATGAAGGAGATTGCGAAACTAAAGCAGCTGCCTCCAGTTTATACTGGACGATGGGCTACTGCAACCGAAGAAGTAGTGCAAGAAGAGTTGGCAAAGTGAACCCCTTTCACGTATTGATTTCGTGTGCCAAAGGAGGGAAGTCTGAAAATAAGTGATCTTATTCGAGGAGAAGTAAGTAATGTTTCCATTGAAGTCCTCCTGCATTCTAACATTTTGATCTCTTATTGAACAAAAGTTGTCTGTCAAGAAAATCGCTTTCATTAATCTCTTGAAAACACAGCTAATGAATTCCAGAAAATCGCTTGACTTGAAACAGTTAATTTGATCACAATAACTCTTATGATTGATGAAATTTACCTGTCCCTTTTTGTCCAATGGTATATGCTGCTGACCTTATGGATAGTGTTGTGAAGGTTAGTTGGAACTTGGACACTTGGAGATTTTCGTAATTATGCGGAGCAATGGGCAGCCAGTTTACAATTTCTGTGTCACTGTCGATGATGCAACTATGGCTATTTCACATGTTATAAGGTACTTAATATTCGTTAGTCACATGAGTAGTTGGGGTATTTGCAAGTTGATTTCTTTTCCCCAAGTCATCTATAGTTTTGGGCTCTGTGTCATACTTCACCTCATTCTCCTGGCATGTGTGCATCAGAGCGGAAGAGCATCTGCCACCCTATCGAATTGAGACCCACCGGTTTTGACCAGAGAGTGAGGTATGTTTGAAACTTTGTAATTTGTTTCTTCTGCGTCCATATCCACTCGATAAGATGAGAAATCAAGGATCTTATATTAGCAGCTTAGCACAAAGCATGACTCATGTGGAATCGGCAACCGGCGATCAGTGTCCGGTGACTGGCAGCGGGTGGTTGAAGTTCGAAGTCCGAAGTTCGGCGTCCGGTGACCGGCGGCAGGTGGCCGGAGTCTGAAATCCGATGTTTGGCTTCCGGCGCCAAGTCCACTAACTGGTGGTAGGTGGCCAAAGTTCGGAGTCCAATACCGGAGTCCGACGACCGGCAATTGGTGTCCAATGTCCGCAGTTTGACGTCTGATGTCCGACATCTGGAGTCCGGCAACAGGAGGTTGACGGCGAGTGGCCAGTTGCCGGAGTCCGGCAGCGGGCAGCGGGCGGCCGGTGGTGAGTGGCAGACAGTCACCAACGAACATCCGGTGATTGGTGGTGAGCCTTCGACATCTAATGATTGGTAATGAGCGACCAACGACCGGTGGGCGTTCGGCATTGGACGATCGGCGGATGGCGACGGGTAGCCGAAGTGCGGTGGCCAACGGTCGATGTCCGGTGGCCGGTGGCCGACGGTAGCAGCGAGCGTTCGACATCCCATGGGTGGCAAGTGGGCAACCAGCGGTGACGAGAGTAAATAATGAGAGTAAATGATGAGAAAAATTTTGATTTTTCATTTCTATTCTAGAAAAAAAAAACTAAAAATTTTAACCTTTGATTTGTGCGTTAAATCTATTTTTGGAATATAATTTTTTTTTTTAGAAATAGAAAAAGAAAATTATGTTATCAAACGAATTTTTATTTCAAATTTGTTTAGGAAAAAAAATAAAAATAAAGAAACAATTTTTTTTACGCGCCCTGAATATCGAACCATGCGTGGATCGATACAAGGATCAAGCCAATCAAAGGTGGGCCAATGCCTGACAGGGCTATAATTGGGACTACCTGTCAGGAGGATCCTACTGAGCCAGTGGTTATAAAGTCGTTATGTCTCGATCGAGAAAATATTGGCTGTAGCTCTTATTTTACCGTGTGATATTTCTCCATTCATCGCGCGGCCCCCACCGTGCAGAGCCCTTTGACACGCCCTCTCTCCTCTTCTCTCTCTTCCCTTTGTTCTTTCCATCATTTCTTTTTCTTCCCTCTGTTCGCGGTTTCCTCCGTCTCACTCTCTTTTGCCTACCTCACGGGACAACAACAGAGTTCGTCCATCACCACATATGGGTATCAGAACTATTGAGACCCAATGTCGGTGGTAGCGCCGTCGTCTTCCTCCTTGTTGGGAATTACTGATCTCCGAAAACCGGATTCGACACTCAATCGAACCCCTAAATCAATGCGGAAGCGAAGCCCAAGAAAACCAACTCGCATCACCGATCCTAAAGTACACCACGGATTTCGAGCGTACCTTTTAGCCACAGATTAAACACCGACGCCAATTGAGGGAGAGAATCCGGTCCTGTTCGATCCGGAGAGGCAAAAATCCTTCAAGCGCTTCACTGTTTGCTTTGAGGAACAACGTAAGGGAGGGAGAGCGTTGAGAGAGAAAAATACGTACGTTAATTTCCAACGGTAGATTTTCTCTCTCTCTCTCCTCCCTTTTATACCTCTTCCTTTCCACGGGCCGTATTCCCGTGGGCCGGGCTTTCTGGGCCCAACTTGGGCGGACAGGGCTTTAAGCCCAAATCAAATAAAGCCTTCATCTCCCACTCGCACAAGGTGGGCCGAATAGGATTCTCTTTACCTCTCTTCAACGTTCATACTGGTGAATAATCCGTGCGACTAGCATACTTTGAGAGCTCGTTGCTATACATCTGTTAGGAATATATAGCAGCTCATAATGGGCGTCACACTCCGAGTAGATTTAGTATGCAGTACCCTAGATCGATCAATCACATTTATATCTCTCTTTTGATCTCTTTTTAAACAATGATATATATTGTATTCACAATTATAATCATCACAAAGACAGTCATAATTGGTCGACCAGTGAATACAAAACCACAATGTGATTTTCCTAAATCGATCTTCCTCTTTCCTTCAAACTCTCAATTTCAATCCAGCTTGCTTTTCTAGGAATGCTCCATTAGATCGAATCAAACTCATGACCATTGGCAACACCCTAAGATAGCAAACACTAAATAGAAATCTTGAGAATAAGTAAGAGTCCTGAGGGGACTAAGAATTGAGGAACTCATTTCCTCAAGAGTCTTCACACGACATAAAAGTTGAGATCAAACTTTTGCCACTCTTTTTGGTCGTCTCATGCATACGTAGTATGAAATACGTATTACGGTATTAACTCCTTTCCCATGGAGCGTATGTCTACATCTTTCAATACCGTACAGATGATAGTTCAGACATACCCAATGTCTAACTTGAGTTCACGTATCTACTCATTCACAAAATTCATCAGAACTCACATCTGGCATCTTAGACAGATAAAGTAAAATATGTAGGGTATTTTACTTTCGGACATCATAAGTATTATGTCCTCATCTTAACACTTAGTTAAGGCGACATGTGTATTTTAAGCCTGAGCTCTCGATTATCACCTAGATAATAAGCTTAAATACAGTCTCATCTCTATTTATCACACAGTAAATAGAGGCGATTACCCGTGTGAGTGGGCTAATATCTTATCTGTCCGACATACTTCCTCAACTTAAAATAATGCACTGAGCATTAGGATGCATAAAGATCACACAAAGATTCATAGGCATTAATCAATGAAAAACGAAATTTCATAAATGTGAACAACTCAGGGAAATTACAATCCAGTACATCAGACTCTACGCAATCCTAGAGATTTTACATGACCACAAAACACATCTCTAGGTATTGGCTTTGTCATTGGATCTGCTACCATTCTATGCGTAGATATGTACTGCAAGTTCACATCCTTTCGTGCAACCATATCTTTTATAAAGTTATACTTGGTATCTATATGTTTGGTCTTGCCATGATACTTTGGATCTTTGGTGTATGCTATAGCTGCTTGGCTATCACAATTAACCAACAATGGATTTGCAGCTTTCTCAATAACACCTAAATGATCCAAAAATCTCTTAAGCCAAACTCCTTCTTGTACTGCTGCTGATAACGCCACGAACTCAGCTTCCATCGTAGACAAGGCTATGCACGTTTGCTTCTTACTGCTCCATGATATGGCGCCATTGTTCAGTAAGAAAGCAAAACCTGAGGTAGATTTTCTTTCATCTAAATCTCCTCCCCAATCAGCATCTGAGTAGCCTTCAAGTCGCAGATCTTTTCCTTGATAATTCAACTTGAAATCAGCAGTTCCCTTCAGATACCTCAGTATTCTTTTCACGGCTTTCCAGTGTGCTGGACCCGGGTTGGATTGGTATCTACTCACCATTCCAACCGCAAAACATATGTCGGGTCTTGTACACATCATAGCGTACATCAAGCTTCCAACAGCACTAGCATAAGGAACATGTTTCATCTGTTCCTTCTCTTGTGGAGTCCCTGGACACAGTCTATGACTCAATCCTTCACCTTTTGCAATAGGAGTGTTTATGGGTTTACAGTCTTGCATACGAAATCGTTCAAGAACCTTATTTATATAGGTTTCTTGCGAAAGAGACAACGATCTTTTCGAACGATCTCTCGAAATCTTAACTCCAAGAATGTATGCAGCCTCACCCATATCCTTCATCTCAAAGTTAGAAGACAACAATCTCTTGACAGTATTAACCAACTCCATATTGCTTCCGGCAATCAGTATATCATCAACATATAATGATATGATCACAAATTGATCATTGGATCTTTTGATATATACACAATGATCCTCATCAATCATTGTAAAATCATATGCCACTATGGCATTATGAAAACGTATATACCATTGTCTTGATGACTGCTTAAGACCATATATCGACCTCAAAAGTCGACATACCTTTTCTTCTTGGCCTTTTACTATGAAACCATCAGGTTGTTCCATATATATTTCTTCCTCTAATTCTCCATTGAGGAAAGCAGTCTTTACATCCATTTGATGTAACTCAAGATCCAGACTAGCTACTATTGCCAGAATAATGCGAATCGAGGTAAATCTCACTACAGGAGAAAACGTATCTTCATAATCAATTCCTTCCTGTTGATTATACCCCTTTGCCACAAGGCGAGCCTTATGCCTTTCTATTGAGCCATCAGCCTTTCGCTTTATTTTGAGAACCCATTTGTTCGCAATAGCTCTGCGTCCCTTTGGAAGATCAACCAGTTTCCAGACTTGGTTTGATTCCATTGACTCCATTTCATCTTCCATTGCACGAATCCATTTTTCTTTACTAGGGCACTTCAGAGCCTCATTGATATTTCTTGGCTCATCCTCATCTTGTGGAGCAACCATAAAAGTTTCCCCTTCAATGTCAAAACGTCGACGGGGAATACTTTGGCGACTTGTTCGCCTTACGGGAGATTGTACACTTTGCACATCATTCCCTATTACGCTCCCACTTGGATGAATTCCACCAATATCATTATCTTGATCTAAAGTCTCAAATAGGGAGTGATCTTCCCCTATTTCGCCCTTCTTAGGAAACTCATCCTCTAAGAATGTGACATCTCGTGATTCATATTCAGTTACACTCCCACTTTCCTGCTCACCAATGAACACATATCCTTTTGAGTGTTCTGAGTATCTTATGAAAATACTCTTCTTTCCTTTGGGACCTAATTTCCCAAATTTGTGAGAGGACTCATGTGTGTAGGCAGCACAACCCCATGGCTTAAGAAAACTTAAGTCCGGTTTTCTACCTGTCCATAACTCATATGGAGTGGAAGTAACTGATTTGGAAGGCACCCGGTTAAGTATATAGGCAGCAGTTAACAATGCATCACTCCAAAAGGTGATAGGTAAGTTAGCATGCGCCATCATAGACCTAACCATTTCCAGTAGGGTTCTGTTTCTTCTCTTTGCAACACCATTTTGTTGAGGAGTATACGGAATAGACAACTGTCTTTCTATTCCTTTTTCATCACATAATTTTCCGAACTCATCAGATAAATATTCTCGACCTCGATCGGATCTCAATGCTTTTATTTTCCTGTCTAATTGATTTTCCACCAGGTTCATGAACCTTTTGAAACAACTTATCGCTTCAGATTTATGAGAAATCAAATAGACATATCCGAATCGAGTATAATCATCAATAAAGGTAATGAAATAAACAGCCCCGTGCCTTCCTCTCACATTCATTGGACCACAGACATCAGTATGGATTAAATGCAAAGGAAATTCAGCTCTTTTCCCTTTTCCAAATGGTTTCCGTGTTGTTTTTCCTTCTAGGCAATGCTTACATATGGGCAAATCGACTTTTTCAATGTTACCCAACAAGCCCTCTTTGGCTAGTCTATTCATACGTTGTTGGCCAATATGACCAAGCCTAGCATGCCACACATTCACATCATTATCATAAGTATTAGAAGATGTGATAAGGGAATAACAAACATTTGCATTAATATACTCAATATCCAATACAATAAAACCATCCAGAAAATAGCCACAACCATAGTAATTTGTCTCCAAAAACAAATTCACACCTCTACTACAGAAGTTCACAGTAAAACCTAATTTAACCAACATCAATACAGACACTAAATTCCGACGAATCTCCGGAGCATACAATACATCATGAAGAAACAAGGTGCGTCCACCACGCATATTCAGTTGGCATGTGCCAATTCCTTTCACTTCAGCTCTGGAGTTGTTTCCCACATAGATCCACTTAGTTCCAGTTGGTACTCGTCGGAATTCCACGAAGGATCCTCTATCCTTCGCTACATGGTCCGTCGCTCCTGAATCCACAGTCCACAAAGGATTAGACTCAGTTAGAAACACAGAACTCGACACATAAGCAAAGTTCTGAAAAGTACAAGGGGTGCATACCTTCTTTGGCTCACGACAGTCGCGAGCATAGTGACCCTTTTTGTCACAGTTGTAGCATTTCACCCTTGCTAACTTCTTCATGTGAGGACGCTTTCCTCTATTATGTTGGTTAAACTTGGGTTTCTTCCCTGAAGGACCAGCTTCTTCCTTGCCTTTCCCCTTATCAAACCAGCTAGGGCGCTTGCGCTTGGAGCTCGAAGCTCCATTTGAGCTAGAACTAGCATGATAAAGTTCAGCATCCGGCTTAGCCGCCAACAGGCGGTCCTCTTCCAGCTCAAGATGACGCATTGCATCCTCAAAGGTTTTGATGTTTTCATTGTGAGTCAGGTGCACCTTCATATGCTCCCAACTCTGAGGCAAGGAACGAATCACCGCTTGCACTTGCTGCTCATCTGTGAGGACATGGCCAGCGTCTCTCAGCTCAGTTATCATGTTTGACATCTTTCTAAGATGTTGCTTCATGGTCTGACCATGAGGCTTCTTATAGGAGTCAAAACTGATAGTGAGCTGCCTCAGTCTAGTCACCGAAGTGTGACCAAATCTAGCTTCCAATGCCTCCCACATTTCCTTGGCATTGTCAAAACGCCGAAACTCTCGCATGACATCATTTTCCATGCTGCTCAACAACGTGATGCGAGCTAGAGAGTTTATTCTTTTCCACACAGAAAAAGCTTCTTTGTCCTTTTTTGTGCTGCTCAGTGGTTCCATCTTTAGGTTCAACCATGGTCATGACAAGAGCCTCAAGTGCTTCTTGCTCTTCCAGCACATACTGGATTTTCATTTGCCAAACTTCATAGTTGTCTCCATTGAGCTTTTCACCTTTGTTCAGCTCAGCAACTATGCTCTTTGTGGCTGAAGCCATTGATCTGAATAAATCAGACAAATATGCACGAATTATTAATGTCTATCATTTATGCATCCCTATTTGCATAGACCCATCATATTAATGAATAATTTTAAGTAAGGTTCTAGAATCAAAAGGTCACTATGTTTCCAATCATCCTCCAAAATCCTAACTTAAAACTATCATCAATATAATTGTCTTATGCAAAATCAATTCTAAGAAGCTACACAAACTTCTAAAATTACCCACAGCTAATTACCCACAGCAACCAGCAATTACAGAAAACAATAGATAATAGATATCAAATAACACAACAATGCTTTCATCTTATAATACAATCAATACATTGGTTGCTACATCAACAACTATCAGGTAGTCAAACAGTACATAATATGTCCACAAAGCACACTTAACATACATCAGCCAATACAACTAACACATAGTCAGCACACGAACTGGGAAAGATCCTCTTTTGTTCAATTTCTTGATCTTTTCCCTTGAAACAATACAGTAATATTCATTTACAAAATCCATCACAATTTTCTTATAGGAAGCAGCTCCGTTGACATCCCATATGCGATTCAACACATCTTGCCATTCAGGTGGAAGAGTGCTTATGAAAAATCGCACCATCTCTGACTGTGACATAGGACGACCATTCCATATGACCTGTTGAATTTTCCCGTTGACTTTAAGGACATGATCAATTAAGTCACCTCTCTCCCATCGATGATTAGTCAGCTCAGCTATCAACTTAGACAGCCTATCCTTTTGTTCATCGGTCACTGCGCGAATAGGTGTGCGCAACCTCAGGGTAGGCATTGTTCCTGCAACAAATGCAGAACAAATAAGGGATTACATATAATCCACATAGACTTAATTGAAAAAGAAACACATTCTTTTCCTTTTTTTTTTCTTTTTTTTTTTCCGGGTCAACGGTCAACGGTCAAAGTCAACGGTCAACGGAGGTCAACGGTCAACGGTCGCCAACGGTCAACGGTCGTCGACCGGTCGGACCGGACGGACCGGTCGGACCGGTCGGACCGGACAGACCGGTCGGACCTCTCGGCGGACCGCTCGCACGTGCCACGCGCGTGCGCGGGCTGACGTCACGCAGACGTCAGCGGCACGTGCCACGCGCGTGCCATCGCCAGCGGGTCGAGTCGGGTCGGTTCGCGGGTCGGGTCGTCGCCCGGCCAACCGATGTCATCGCTGACGTCATCGATGATGTCAGCCCAGCGGTTACTGACCGTTGGGTGACGTCATGATGACGTCAGCACGCGTCGGTCCGTGGACCGGCGCGTGTTGGTTCGCTGGCCGGCGGCGAGCATGCGCCGATTCGCCGACCGGCGCGTGTGCCGCACGCGCCTGGCGATCGAACGCTTCCGGGCGCGTCGCGCCCATGCGCAGCGCCTTCCGGCCGCGCGTGTGGGCGCGTGTGGCGGCGCCCAGTGGTGTTCGGCACATCGCCGGACTCGTCTCGACGTCGCGCTTCTTCCTATGCAATCAGAAAACAGTTTTGACATACGAAAACTCAGTAAAAAAGCCGAAGAACGCTCGGGTGTCGGGATTTTTGTCCCAATCCGTACGGCCGAGAGTTTCTTCGCGAAATTTCAAACAAAAAACATCAAATTGATCGGGAAAAACGTGAACCTGGCTCTGATACCAATGTTGGGAATTACTGATCCCCGAAAACCGGATTCGACACTCAATCGAACCCCTAAATCAATGCGGAAGCGAAGCCCAAGAAAACCAACACGCATCACCGATCCTAAAGCACACCACGGATTTCGAGCGTACCTTTTAGCCACAGATTAAACACCGACGCCAATTGAGGGAGAGAATCCGGTCCTGTTCGATCCGGAGAGGCAAAAATCCTTCAAGCGCTTCACTGTTTGCTTTGAGGAACAACGTAAGGGAGGGAGAGCGTTGAGAGAGAAAAATACGTACGTTAATTTCCAACGGTAGATTTTCTCTCTCTCTCCTCCCTTTTATACCTCTTCCTTTCCACGGGCCGTATTCCCGTGGGCTGGGCTTTCTGGGCCCAACTTGGGCGGATAGGGCCTTAAGCCCAAATCAAATAAAGCCTTCACTCCTCCACGAAACCGGAGTCCATTCTCTTGTACATTTTTCTCCTTTCCTCCAAATCGAGACCCCCATCTTCCTCACCAACCTCAACTCCCATATCCGTCCCTCTCTCTACTCCAAAGATTGTTCCCTAATAGAATAAATGTAATAGAAGTTCTAAAACTTATTACGAATATACAATTAAGTCCTAAAATTAGGAAAAAATGCAATTAATTTTTAAAATTTGTTAAATTGGTTCAATTGAATTATAAAGTTAACACCGTTAGACTTATTAACAGAAAATGCTGACGTGGCGTGGACGTGGCATTTTAAATGATTTTTTTATTTATTTTCCACACGTGGCTTTTTAAAGTTATTATATTTATTCAAAATTAGATTTAAAAACTAAAAAAGAAAGCTAAAATTTATTTAAAAAAAGGGTGATGGGAAGAGCTGCCATTTTTTTTTTAAAACAGTTTTTGAAAAAATAAATTTTAGTTTTAAATATATTTAAAAAAATGAGTAAAAAATAATTTTAAAAAGCCACATGAAAATTAAAAAATGATTTAAAATGCCACAAGTTTGGATTCAAACCGAAGAGAGGGACAGGACAGAGGGAAGAAGACGGAGGAGCATGGGGCGGGCGGGAGCATAGACGAGGTCACGTGCCGGAGGCAGGGCTGAGGTTGGAGAAGGAACATGAGGCACGTGGAGGGGAGGAAAAAAAAAGAGGGGAAACCGCCAGTAGAGGATAGGAGAGAGAGAGAGAGAGGATAGGAGAGAGAGTGGACAGTGGGGCCCATCGGCACTATATGTCGACGTCCACCAATGAATGGAAAATATGAATAAAAAGCTGCAGCAGCTCATTTACGATCCACGTCCTAAGCTTTGTTGCTCCTGGCCGCGTTCCCCCTCCCCTTCCTCTTGTCTCTTCTCTCTCTTCCGTGGCAAAGCCGGGGAGCCAAGAAGCGGCGCCGCCCCGCTCGAAAGCTTCCCCCGCACCTTCTCCCGCCGAGGTTTTTCCCCCTCCGGTCTCGAATCTTTCTCCTCCCGCTCGTCACCACCTTACGGGCCCTTTCGCCATTTCCCGGAACACCGCGGCCCTCTCGTCCAGCCGCCCGGGCTCGCCGCCTCCCATCCGACGCCGGGTTTCGCCACCCCCGTAGCTGAGCCGTGGGTTCTGTTGACTTTCGAGGTCGACTGCACCGGCGGAACCTGACTGACGAAGCTCTCGCTACTTCTTTGCGACGGCGCTCGACTGCACCGGCGGCTTTACGTCCCAGGATTCAACGTTGCCGTGTCTCGGCGTTGTGCTGCAGCTCGCCTCTTCGGACCTCGTCCGATCAAATCGGTTTGCATCCCGCTCCGTCTGACTCTGCTTCGGAGGTCATAATGTTCTCTCGTGTCGACCTCGATTTCTTAGTTGTTGATCAATTGCCTTGCGATCTGTTGTGGGATTGCGATATTCCACATGGAAAGGTTCCTAGTCGACGTGTGTCTCCAAAATGAGTTTTTTCATGGCCTGAGTATGCTATTACTGTGGATGGTGTGTTGAATTGGTGTTTTTGAATACGGACTGGGGATGTGTTATGCACAAAATGGGTGTTCTATATTTTGTTTAGAGTGTGAAGTTGTTGCTGGCATGTTCATTGGATATGCATGCGTTGTACTTTGCGTGTGTGGTGAACGAAAGAGGATTCCATGAGCTGCGATTTCGAAGGTCGAAATTGCAAAGTCGTAGCAATGGATTTGTTGATCGCTCTGTCTTAGTAACCTTGTAGCTTAAGTGTTTGTCTGAGGAACGTAGGTGTAGAGAACACTTGCTCAGTTTGGCTCACGAACCTTTGACATTGAATAGTGGCTTGGTAAAATGTTCCATAATGTTTTGGTAAGATCTCTTGTTTGGGTTGCCGGAATTAACTTGTCCCCTTCATCATCTCTAGCATTGGCATTAGTTAATTTATTCCCCATGGACATATTTCTTTTCTATAGTTACACTGATGGATGTGGTGTTGTCAGTGTCATGGCTTTCAGCAGTTGCTTCATCCTTATGATGCAACATGGCTTAAAAACAGCGACCAGGAGTCTTTTACAATCCCATCGTCTTCTCCAACTCCTCCTTGTGGCCTCCATGCTCTCGGCAACCGTCCCTGTGGCTCTCGGTGACTCTGGCACGGCTTAGTACTATGGCCCTCCCTATGATCGTAAGTCTCGAACCCCCCCTAATAACAAGAAGAAGAGAAGGAGAAAAGAGCTTTGCCATATGAACCTTTTTCTTGCCATTATTTCAGGGACAGAGTGCTATGGTGAGGGGTCATCCCTGTTCCCAGAGAGCAAGCCGTTCGCGGCTGTGGGCGATGGACTATGGGACCTTGGGGTAGCGTGCGGCAGGGAGTATGAGGTGTCGTGCACGTGCACCAGTGGCTGCAAACCCGGCTCCGGCGCTATCCGGGTCAAAATTGTCGACTCCGCGCTATCGGTTGGCCCCAGGCAGTCCATGACCGGTGCTGATTTGATCCTGTCAAAGTTTGCATTCGAAGCCATTGCCAATCCGTCCATGGTTTCGATCAGCGTGGAGTTTAAAAGGTGAGGAATCCATTTCTTCTGCTCCTTTTCGTCTTTTGTGTGTGAAACGTGCAGGGTCTGATTTTTGGTTATGGCACAAGGCTCAAGACAGGGAGGCGAAAGCAAATCGAGTTGTAATAGTGATCATATAAATTTAGACACAGTTTATGCGGAATGCTAGTTGGTCTCGTTGCTCTCTTGTTTTTCAAATGTTTTCTGTTTTCGAATTTAAGAGGATGGACTCAGCCAGTGTGAGGGCTGAGAGGAAAGATCGGAGGTTACATTGGTCGCGGTTGATCTTTGCTAAGATAGATGTTACTCTGTCGCTGGTTTGAAGTTTTGGGAAGAATTATAGCACTGCCCCAAATTTGTACTCGTGGTATTTTTCTCACTGTTTCTATTCCGTCGGTGGTACCGTTGCAAATTTTACGTGGCAGCTGAGTGGGAGAAAGAATGCAAGCAGTGCTAACATGGAGATCTGCTACTATAGATTTGGACTCCATTGAATTGTTCAGAGCCGGGAAGTTGCTGTGTGTTCTTTGGTGGCCGTGCTCTGCGTTTTCGACTGGTCTAGGACTCTATCTGGACTTAAACTCAATCAATCTGAAACTGCTCTATTGACAGATGGTATTCCTGATGATTGGCAGCAAGAGTCATTGGATTTTTTTGCAAAGACTAATGGATCAATGGCATATGCTTGTGATTGCTGTTGGCTGTGCTGGATTTTCTCTGATCATTAGAGTTGGTCTTAATTCCTCGTCTGAACCGTATACCAACCTTGTTGCTAATGTCCATTTGGTTTTTCTCTATTATAATCATCTAAGTTGGTTGTAATGTCCCCTTTCTTTTGCTTTTCTGAACTATACACCAACTTGGTTGCTCACTACTTGGTTTTTTCTGCTCTAATGATCCAAGTTCTGACTGGAGAGGTTTTTAGACCTCCTTTTTAAATCATGTAATTGGTGATCGTGGTTCTATTTCTTTTTTCTTCATCTCCAGTCAAATCCCTCCCTTCCAATCAGGACCACAAGAATCATTAAAAGCTTAAGAACCTAAATCCTTTTATCTTTTCGGTTTGTGTGACAAGATAATAGTATATCAAAACATAGACGGCGGGGGAAAAATGACAGCGGTACTACAGGGAATGTAAAATAGATACGCGTTATTATTATTATTATTATTATTATTATTATTATTATTATTATTATTATTATTATTATTATTATTTGGGTCTGAGATATGATGATCCTAGTTTTAGATTAAGTATTTTGACCTTTCTTTTTATATGATCTCTACATAAATTATGTATTTTAACTAGCATGCTCGATTTTCCATGTATTGTTAGTATGTAATAAATTGTAATTTTAGAAAGGTAATATCAAAATAGTATGGGACATATCTACATTTTATTTATTAAAAAAATCCTAAATTTTATTATGAAAGTGTAATTGAGTTTTAGATTTTTTAAAATGCACAATTAAATACTAAAATTGATCAAATTAGTTCAATTAAGTCATTTCTTTTTTTTAATCGAACAATTAAGTTATTTCATTAATTATACTTTTCGAAAATTTTAAGATTCATTATATTTTTTGAAATTTTTTAGATTTCAATTGTACTTTGTAACAAGTTTTATGATTTCAAATCTTATAAATTTTATACCTTTGTATACGCAAAAACGACAGTGCGTTCGTACGTCCGCATCCTCCAGCAACCATCCAAAAAACGCGAAGCGTACAAGCGACTCCGGAATCTCTCGTTATCTTCTTCTTCTTCTCCTTCTTCACTTCGACTCCGCTCTTCAAAAAGTCCACCGCCGGCGGGGCTTTCTGCGAAGCGCGATCAGAGGTAAAACAAAGGAGTAAAAATGGCGACTTTCGTCGGTTCGCCTTGCTGGGTCAGGCTCAGGTCGATCGGCGAGATCACCCTCGCCCATCCTCCGATGCTGCGCCACTCCTCGCCTCTCCGCCTGAGGTCAATCGCCGCCCCTCTCCCCCGGAGATGCTTCGCCGTCGCCGCCTCCGCGGCCTCCGACGGCCAGGTCCGCGTCCGGTTCGCTCCTTCCCCGACCGGCAACCTCCACGTCGGCGGCGCCAGGACCGCGCTTTTCAATTACCTGTTCGCTAGGTAGTTTGTTCCTCTCGGTTCTCTCTCTCTCTCTTTCGCGCGTGTATGCGTCGTGGTGGTTTTTGGCGGCCTCTGGTGCGAATTGGGTGGTTGAGGTTGTTTTCATTCTTTCGTGTTTCTTGGAGCCGATTCAGGTCGAAAGGCGGGAAATTTGTGCTTAGAATCGAGGACACCGACTTGGAGAGGTCAACCAAGGAGTCCGAGGAGGCAGTGTTGCAGGATCTGTCTTGGCTTGGGCTTGATTGGGATGAAGGTTTTCTCTTTTTTCCCTTGCTTCTTTCAAGTGTTTTACTTCTAATTTTTGTCGAAACAGGGGAAAGATTTTCGTGTTACTTTTGCAATTAACTGGGAATTGTTAGCCCCCATTCCAAATCCTTTGTTTGGTGAATTGTCTGTATGGACATGGTTTTGGTTGATTTTGTTGCTTGTTTTGCTTCTGGCTCTTTGACGTGTGTTGTAGGCTTTTCGCCTTTTCGATGATTAATGTTGATGTTGTGTTTTGTGGACTTTCTTGATTACTTTATCCATGATAATATCTTCGGTAAAATCTTCTAGGCCCTGGCATTGGTGGAGATTATGGACCGTACCGGCAATCTGAGAGGAACTCCCTTTACAAGGAGCACGCTCAGAGGCTTTTAGAATCTGGTCATGTCTACCGCTGCTTTTGTTCGAATGAGGTAATCTCTTCTAGCTTTTGATCTCTGAACTTCATTAGTTCAATGCTTGCAAGAAGCTCTGTGCTTACCAAGAAGATCTTAGTGAAATTTCAATAAGAGAGGATAATCCAGTTGGTCGATTTTGAAAGTGAGGAATATTGGTCTATGATTCATATATGCAAGCATGACAGTAAGCTCAAATGCGGCTGCTTGTCATGTCCCTTCTTTGTGAGGCATGATTTAAACAATACGTACATGAAATTTCAATTGTTGTCAGCTTGAATTGCCTTATTTACTTATGGTTTAAGCAATAGGTATTATCTGGCTGGATGTGTTGGTCAGTCAATATTACTCTGAATTAGTTTCACATCTTACAATTCATCTAGAGATAATCCCATTGTATTTAACAATCAGAATCGTTTGTCATGTTTCTGTCAAACTTTAGCTCGAAATACTTAAGGCTATTAGATTATTACTCCAGGAGCTTGAGAAAATGAAGGAGATTGCGAAATTAAAGCAACTGCCTCCAGTTTATACTGGACGATGGGCTACTGCAACTGAAGAAGAAGTGCAAGAAGAGTTGGCAAAGGGAACCCCTTTCACATATCGATTTCGTGTGCCAAAGGAGGGAAGTCTGAAGATAAGTGATCTTATTCGAGGAGAAGTAAGTAATGTTTCCATTGAAGTCCTCCTGCATTCTAACATTTTCATATTCTTATTGAACAAAAGTTGTCTGTCCAGAAAATCGCTTTCATTAATCTCTACAAAACACAGCTAATGAATTCCAGAAAATCGCTTGACTTGAAACAGTTAGTTTGATCACAATAACTCTTATGATTGATGAAATGTACCTGTCCCTTTTTGTCCAATGGTATATGCTGCTGACCTTATGGATAGTGTTTTGAAGGTTAGTTGGAACTTGGACACACTTGGAGATTTTGTAATTATGCGGAGCAATGGGCAGCCAGTTTACAATTTCTGTGTCACTGTCGATGATGCAACTATGGCTATTTCACATGTTATAAGGTACTTAATATTCGTTAGTCACGTGAGTAGTTGGGGTATTTGGAAGTTGATTTCTTTTCCCCAAGTCATATAGTTTTAGGCTTTGTGTCATGCTTCACCTCATTCTCCTGGCATGTGTGCATCAGAGCGGAAGAGCATCTGCCGAATACTCTGAGGCAAGCGCTTATATATAAGGTAATGTGATTCATGCCTATTATATTTAGTAATGGGTTTTCGTGGTTCTTTATCAGTTCATCAGACATTGGCAACATAAATTTGTCCTCTTTACTCTCAATACAGGCTCTAGGCTTCCCTATGCCTTACTTTGCACATGTTTCCTTGATCCTTGCACCTGATAGAAGTAAACTGTCAAAAAGGCATGGTGCAACTTCCGTGGGCCAGGTATATTTAATTTTAATCAAACACTTTTTCTGTTTTCCGTCTGATTCTGCTTAAGATTTTTGCTTCACTTCTAGTTGAAGTTCCTATCAGGATAAGAAATGTAATCTTCCCTAATTACATGTGACAGTTTAAGGAGATGGGATATCTCCCTCAGGCAATGGTGAATTATCTGGCTCTGTTAGGCTGGGGAGATGGAACTGAAAACGAGTTTTTTACCCTTGAGCAACTTGGTTTGTGTTTTTCCTTCGACTTTCACTTATGTCCTTGGTTGTTGAACTATAGATTATTGTCCTGAGGCCCCTTTTTTCATTCGGCTAATTTCTTAGCACGGGTACTTTTATGCAATTCTCAGTTCAAAAGTTCACAATTGAGCGAGTCAACAAAAGTGGTGCAATCTTTGATTCTACTAAGCTAAGGTAATAATTACTTTTCAGCTAGCCTCTGCTTTCATCCCTCCCTTTATCAATGACAGCTACCTATAGCATGCAGCTGCAGTGCATGTGGTTTGTGTGCTCCGGCACCTGTGCCCCTAGATAGTTGTATTCATGTTTTCTGAGAGAATCTATTTTGACATGTCTGAACTGAAGGTGGATGAATGGTCAGCATTTAAGAGCGATTCCATCAGAGGCATTGACTGGGCTTATTGGTCAGCACTGGAAGAGCACTTGCACTTTGAAAGAATCAGACGGCCCATTTGTTGAGGTGAGTTCATATCTACTGCCATGTCAATTAGTTTCCTAATCAATAACTAGGAGGCTGTCCTATGTCATTGTTGATTTGATATGTTATGCAAAGGAACTGTGCTACATATAGTGTATGGTAGATTACATCCCTTGTTTAGCTATTCCGACAACAGTTTAGTGTTGCTGATTGCGTTAAAAGGAAGAATTGGCATTCTTCCAGAACTTTTGGCCTGCAATCCATTTTGGTACTAGATTATTTTTTGTTGTGCTATGGTGCATGCTTAAATCTGTGATGTGGCATGGCATCCACAGGAGGCAGTTCAACTTCTCAAAGATGGGATTGACCTGATACCAGACTCAGATAAGGCGTTAACTAACTTGTTGGCATATCCCTTACATGCTACATTGACGAGGTGATGACCTTAATTGGTTGTATCAGATGTTTTTTACTTCCATATATTGGCATGGTATCTCTTTCTATTGCTGTTGATTTCAAGTTAATCCTGCGCAAGTTCCCCTGCTAACTGCAACAAGGACGGATAGAATATGTACATTAGCTTTTATAAAATGAGAACATGTGAAATGAAATCAAGATATGGATGAAAAGTTGGCTAGGGTGTGCTTCCAGATTGGTGATGACAGATATAATCTTATCTTTAGCTCTGAAGGTAAAGTGGTTGTAGAAGACAAGCTTCCCGAAGTCTCAGCGAGCCTCATAGCTGCCTATGACAGTGGCGAGCTCATAAGTGCACTTGAAGAAGGCCATGCAGGGTGGCAGAAGTGGGTGAAGGGCTTCGGCAAATCACTAAAGCGCAAGGTGAGCCTTAATTGGCTTCACCAATATAATTGACAGCGTCATACTTGTTTTGGCTTTTAGTCCTCAGAAGATAAGAAAGTTCACACTTTTAACCTTTACTGCCGTTGCAGGGGAAATCACTTTTCATGCCTCTGAGAGTATTGTTAACTGGAAAGCTCCATGGTCCTGATATGGGGGCCAGTGTTCTTTTGCTTTACAAGGCTGGGAAATATGATGTAGTTGCTTCTGAAGCTGGGTTTGTAACATTGGATGAGCGGTTTAACATGCTCAAGCAAATCAACTGGGAATCTTTTAACCAGGATCAGACTCTGTTAGAGCCCACTGCCACCCTATCGAATTGAGGCCCACCAGTTTTGACCAGAGAGTGAGTTATGTTTGAAACTTTGTAATTTGTTTCTTCTGTGTCCATGTCTACTCGATAAGATGAGACATCAAGGATCTTATATTAGCGGCTTAGCACGAAACATGACTCATGTGGAATGTATCTTTTGGTGGTTTAACTGGCGATTTCCAATAAAGCCTCTATGTTTGTTCGCTTCCATTTATTTCTGTATTATAGTAAAGCTAATAGTCTTTAGATGGTTTTTACCTGGGCAATTCGAAGACTGGTGGACACTTTTTCCTTGAAATGAGGATCCAATAGTATTTTGGGAAACCTAATATATGAACACTAGCCAAATAAGAGAGAGAACAAAATAGAACACTAGCCTAATAAGAGAGAAAGAACAAAAGAAACAAGGTTATATAGTAAAGTTGGTTAAAGAAGCGTATATGAATGCGTAGGGAGGACCTGAATCCTCAATTGGCGCAAGACGTTTGTATTTTATTAATGCGTGCTCATGGCTAAGGGTGTGCAAAAGAATTGGGACTTGCTTGGACCGCCCGAAACTGGATCGAAACTGCTCGGATTCGGTGGTTCTTGAGGGAATCGGACTGGTTCTCGGTTTCAATTTATGGGAACCGGTGGGTACTAGTCTAGTTTCCAATTCCATGGGTGGATTCATCCACCAGCTCATCCGGACCAGATTGATTATATTAAAATAATATATTAATTTTTAATATTAAAAAATGAAATACGAATTAACAAACCCAAATCAAATAACTAAAAAAAATTAATTAAATTAGGAAAAAGTCCAAAGCGCACCAAATGGAGAGGCGCTGGAGCTAAAAAGTCCAAAGTACATATTGACAAAACGTCGAGCAGTTAGTGGGCAAAAAACAAGCACGTGAAGAAGCAGGGTTGCAGGAAGGAGGAGAAGAAGAATAAGTCAGGCGGCAAAGAACCAGCAATTTTGGTCGAAAACCAAAGTTGTTTCCCGTCAAGATCGGAGCTTTTGAGAAAATGATATTATTATTATTGTGAGATCGGTTCCATGAATCCACCCGGGAATCGGATCAAACAGTTGGTTCAGTTTATGCAACTAATGGATGGATCCCAGTTCCAATTTTTTTGAACTGATCCTTAATGGGCGGTTCCCAGTTCTAGGTCAGGAACCGCCCGCTCGGACCATGCACACCCTTACTCATGGCATTTGTTAAGGCTTATTATTTGTACTTAGGATGTATAAACATTTATATTTAGAGGATGTTATTCTTTGCAAATATGTTTGTGTTCATTTTGTCTAGGTACTCTAGACAACTAGTGCGCTAGGATACTTTTTTTTTTTTTTTTGTCGGTCTTACTCTAATTATACTCTAACACTCACTCTCAAATTTTTGCTCTGCCTTCATGAAGAGCGTGAGAGTCGAAACCCACTCCTGAAATGAAATTGTCCTTACCCCAATCCCCCCTGAGAAGGTGAGGATTGAACCCCCCCACATTCCCCTTCCAAGTAGGAAGGGTGGTTGCAGTAGGATACTTTAACAAAACTCTTTTTTGATAAGTCAATTAATTGCTCATTTGTTCTCATGGGATCATGACAAAACCAACATCTGGAACAGCAATGAAATTCCCTTAGAAGATGCGAAATATGATTCCAACTATTGGAAATGCAAGAATTGATTCCTTTCAACTCGAACAAAAAGTATTCAAGTTCAAAACAGTGCTAAACCCAAGTCATTTATGGTATTTTCAAGTTTAATCACATGTCAAATTTAGGAAGCGTAGTGAAATGAAAGTGCTAGACTGCAGGAACAGGATCATCAACGGTATAAAGGTGTGAACAGGAGCGGTGGCCTGGCCGGTGCCGGTTGAACTGACTTGTTTGTCCGTTTCTTGGCCCATTTTGGCCATCAACGTTATGAAGGTGTGAACAGGACCAGTGGCCTGGACGGGACCGGTTGAACTGGCCAGTTCAGTCCACTTTATTAAACATCGCGGCCAAGTTAGCAATAGTTCTTTACATATCCCAGGAGCTCCAACTCAGGTATTGCAGTATGTTGTTTTGTACTTGCTTTTGTGGAACCAATAAACTAGTTAGTATCGAACCACGCGTGGATCGACACAGGGATCGACCCAACCAAAAGTGTGCCAATGCCTGACAGGCCTTTTACTGGGACTACCTTCTTCAGGGCATGCAAACTTTCTCTAACTTTATTAGATTTTGCATGAAACTGTCCAGAAGGATCCTACGCAGCCAGGTGGGTATAAATTCTTTGTCTTGGATCGGGCAAAACACAGAGGAGAACGACTGCATTGATGGCCCGAGATGCGACCATCAATCACATCCCTCTCCCTTGCGCCTTGACTAGTCAAACCTGTACTCGAGATCTTTAATGCGCTTTGAGCGAACGCACATCTCAGTATCGAACCATGCGCCTATTCCCACGTTTTCTCTTTACACGATGAGCCTGACTCAGCTAATCTCCTGTTGGTTGGTGCACATCAGCGCCACTTGTAACTCCCGCCACTGACTCAACATATTTCGTTCACGTTTTGCTGGAACATGGAAAACCGTCCTTCATTTGTCCCAGGAAATAACTTGAGGGACTAATTCCTCTACAAAACACGGCATAAGGACCAAAATCGAACTCTTATAATAGTACCAGGACTACATTAAATAATGTCTTGAATACATTTTCACTACCGATGGAATTTGTTTTACACATAGATTTCTATTATTACTGAAAACCATCCCCTTTCGAGATAAGTTGAGGGACTAATTCATCTATAAAACATGGCATAAGGACCAAAATTGAATTCTGTTAATAGTATGAGGACTGCATTAAATAATGTCTCAAAAATATTTTCACAACCAATGAAATTTATTTTACACATAGATTTCTATTATTAATGAAAACCATTCCATTGACTCATTCTCAAATGAAACAAATGACAGAATTAAGAAAATATCTTTCTAATTCTTGATTTTTTAATGAAATAAATGAAGTCAAGAGGATCATGGGCTTTGATGTAATTTGCACCAATACCATTATGTTATTAAGCAATGACCACTTGTGTCCTATGAGTCCATGAATCTCATCCTATTGTCTTGTCCATTTCCCCACCTTATGATACACGGCGTACATATTGTCAAATAATTACATTAAGAAATCGAACAATCAAAGTTTCCAACAATAAGAAATTAATTCATTGAATGTAGACAACATGTCATTCTTTTGGCATGGACAATGGACCTTCTACGAACTAATTTAATCAGCGGATAATAACGCATTCACACATTTATCGTGTCCATAAGTCCTTGTTAAAAGGCAGCCCAAAAACGAGTACGCACCTAACGCTAGCTGGAGACAACTTAGGGTTCCATGAACGTTGCTTTTTTCACTCTTTGACCGTTGACTGACCAGTGTTTTGTAAGACTACCGTTGTATACTTCGACTTGTCTAGGGCGCACGCGGACAATCACTCGCATAGCATGTATGAGTACTATTTGGTCGCTTCAATTGAAGATGAAGACTGAGTTTTTGTCATCTTATTTCAATGACCTCCATCGGTTCCTTTTGTTGAATAATTCTTCTTTTCTGACCAAAAAGATAATTCTTGTTCCTTTTTTCAGAAGCTTATCAAGAATGACAAAGGAAAATTGAACAATGGGGATTAGAAATATAAGATAATTTGTGAAATGATGGTGAGGGAGGTACTCGTCATCTTATTTGCTACCAGTGATCTCGTAAGCGAGGAAATGGTTTTGGAACTAGTCGATTCTCTTCGATAAGTATTTATTCTAAATAATAAAATTAATTAAGGAAAATGACAAAAAGTAGGGTAATTATAACTTAATCATGGGCATGATTAGCAGTTCTCTTCATGCTCATGCTGATAATGATTTGAGTAAGCAGTCCAAGTCCAATGTAAATCTTTTCCTTTTTCATTGCGGATCTTTGAAAAGCAAAAAGCTGAAAGGAAGCTTAAAGTCTCAAAAGCATTTTGATGTTACTTTTCTATTAAAGACTAGGGTAAGCAAAGCACAGATTCGGACATTCTTCAGTTGAGAGGAATATATCAACTCCCTCAAGAATTTGCCAGGAGCATATGATGAACCAAACAGAAGATCTAAAATCCAGAAAAGGGTCCGAAATCAGCACGCTCAATAAACAAGCAAAATCTTCATGTTACATTCACAAATATGTAACATCTAGAGGAACAGAATAGAAAGCATGTAATGACGTCCAAACAATTGATCTCTCAATACAACGGAAATATCGACAATGACAACAGGGATCACGATTTTCGGTCCCAGATGGGCAAGAGGCTCTAGTTTGCTGCGGCAACAGGAGAGCAAAAGTGTCGAAGTCTTAGTCTATGTTTCATAACCCCGTTAAGTGCTGTAAATTGAACTTGTTGGCACTTAATGTTGTGAAGTGCGAACAACTTACTACACACAACATAATTGATTGGTTTAAGTGAAAAATTACCAAATGTGGTAAGTAAAAACGACTCTCTTAATTGGTGAAGTACGGTGTATGGAGAGTAAAATCTTGCCAATTATAGTGTCAAAGAATTCGGATAATGATCAACATTCCATCTTTGGTAAGAAAGCAGGAGACGAAAATAATCTTCTCAATACCAATCATGGATTTTAAATGAGAAAATTCCAAGCGATAATTGAGCAAGCCTTATTCCATAATTCCCACCCATATGGACCACCAATGGCAGTCTATTTGCAGAAAGATTCAATGCTCCTTGTAGCCATGTCATCTGGCGTTTCTCAATGGAGTCGTCCCCAGCATGCTGCTAATGGCGGTCTCGCTACTCCACCGAAAAGGTCTACCTCTTCATGCTAGCTATTCTCGTCATCAAGATAGAAAAGATTGTCGTTTCATGACTGAACTCACTCACACTTGCCGAGTCTCCCATTGACTACACACGTTCACATCTACCCAACAGCACGGATGCTTTGGAGGACTTTAGTGCAATGAAGTTGGCGCCAGCCACTGCAGACTTTTCTGCACCGGGTGCGCGCGACCAAAGCGGCCATTTATTCATGCCTTTCACACCCGCTTTTGGTCAACATCCGGCAGCTCGTCTGAATTTATATAGTGTGCGTAAGTTGAATTTGAAGCACTGTGTTATTATATATTACGTTTCTCAAGGCGATCGAACGTGGAGCTTTCGTAATGGGACCACCCAATTGATGGGGCTGTCCGAAGTCGATGGGCATTGATGCGCGCACGAGTCAAAACACACCTTTCGCGGACCCTCATGTATTCGTACTGCGTTTCATACGGGCATTTACAGACAGGAGAGGACACGTCGTCGTTGGCCGCTGTCGATCTGTCGATTTATTCATCGGCAGTGCTCAGGGGCGAGTAAATGTTGAGTCCGATTAATATGTGCCGACCCATTTGAATGGAGACAGAGTTTGGTAACCTAAAAGTCGAATAGAATATTGATTACAGAGAGTTTATGACCCAGTCCAGGCGGACCACATATTATTGAGATCGTGCTATAAGGTCCAGCTGGTGGTCGGTAATGTTAGAGTTTAATTAATATTCACTGTGCATGTTTACCTACTTTTGATTTAGGACGTCACACTAATGCATGCACGTACGCGTCAATGGACTACTCTTTCCCTTCTGTATTCTGAATATGTGGGAAAGACCCTACCTTTACTTGACTTTAGAGGTGGTTTGATCAATTTAATCTAGGGGCGAAACTTCTTCGGACTTGATAAACTAGGGTTTCCAATTTAATATATCTGCTCATCATATTTGACACTCGTTTCGATGTGACGTGTCCACTAATAAAGCACGTCCATCATGAATTTGTGTTTACTCGCTAGCCTGTAATCAAATATAATATACGTAGGGTTTTGCCCAGGAAGGGATAAGCCCTTCTTAATCACGTTTTAGCTTCTGTATATAGGCTCTCCATCATCTGCGGCATCACCAAGGTCACCAAGATTAGGTTTTGTGATTTAAGAAAATGAACTAATTGGGATTTCTCGTTAAACCATATAAAACGTTTCGATGGAATTTTATTGGGTCGTTCGTAGCGATCATGATTTCTTAAGCCTTTCGAATTTGCTAAATCGTTTTTAGCAATTGCATCTTGCCTTTTCAATTGTGATGTTGCTTCCTTTCATTTTTCTCGGAGTTGCAAAAAGAAGGAATAGAAGATTTCATCCTCGAGAAAGAGAAGAGGCAGAACAAACTCACCAACTCGTGCAGTAGTTGATGGATTGATCTTTTGAACGGAAGGCTTCTTTCCTCTTATTTCTCTCCTTTTGGCTATATTAGTTTATGGATCTTCATTTATAAGCAGTCCATCGTGGATTGTTGTTTCATCTACGGCGTTGACGCTTAAAACAAGAGCCACGAACCTGGCTGGAGTTCTCACTGGAATTGATCTACGCCTATAGATCCGATGCCTAATCCCGTGTTTATATGTAAAACAGAGGGAGAGATAGAGAGAGAGTTGAGAAGGAATTAGGGAGATAAAAATGGCCAACCTTCTACCTACATACTTGAATTACTATTTCTAGGCTTGTAAGGTAGTGTTTGACGGAGAGTGATTTTCGGATGATGAATGGATGAGATTGTTTGAAGAGTGGCATTTGCACCACCCTTAAAAATCAATGTATTTCTAGCCTTTTAAGTAGTTGCACAGTTCTCTCCTTTTAATGAGGTGATTCTGAAGTCATCTCTCGTCAAGTGCTATTAGTCGGGCTGCTCGGGTGCTGGAACCGTGTCTTGATAGATTTTCTCATCTAATCGTGCTACTTAATCCACTGGCAAAACCGGAACGCATGTCAGGAGTCAATTGTTTTAGCCAAAACCACCTCTTGTTGTGGATACCAGACAGGTTGAGGGCAAATGGCTTTTATATATTTTTGCTCTTTGTCCTAGAAATCCATGCAAAAGGCATAGAAGAAGCCACGACAACATAAAATTTGGACCGTTAGATTTCGTGGTCTGTATCTCAACCATCTGACATTGATGTGACCGCATGGCCAACGCGTCAACTTTTATTTCACCATGAAATTTGGGCGAGCCATGCAAAGTACATCGACATTCTTCCTAGGCCGTCCGATTTGCTAGGGCAATCTAGCCTGTCGATAGTGGCATAACTAATGATGATTGTGACCTTTAGTTCCTGCATTAATCGTGATTGTTCTTTTAAACGGGAGTTTTTGGGCAAATCTTGAGGCATCTTGAGGTATTGATTTATCAAGTGCTCGTTTCTCATGTGTTAAAATTCGGGTTCTCTCTTCCTTTGTCTCTATTCATGTTACTTTTTTTTTTTTTTTGATAAAGGGTAAGAAAACTATTCATGTTACTTTCTCAAAATGATTTGCAACAAAATTTCAAAGCCAAATTCACCCTTTTCCTCTCCTTTGGCGATCAAAATGGCTAGCTTTGGCACAAGGGGAGATTAGGACCCTCTGCACATGGTCTTGAATGAACCTTGGTTTAACCTGAGCGACCGCTCTAGCTTACTTCCTTACAAGAGAAAATGATTAATTATTTCTAAACATTGTCATAAGTTTTTTAATTTTGCCATTGTAGTCCCAACAGACGTAGGAGGAAGAAATGATTTTACTTGGAATCACTTCAAGGGAGGAAAGGTATTAGGAAACAGTGTCAATCTTTATCTCGTGCTCTTCTATAATTTTTTTTTTTGTCAGTCCTACTCTATACCTACTCTACACTCACTCTCAGACTTTTGTCCTACCTATTGCAGGGCGTGGTTGGCAGTCAAAACCTATTCCTGAAACTTACGCGTTTTCATCTTATCCCTCTGAGAAGGTGGATCTCTCACCTCTCCCTTCCATGTTAGAAGGTTGGTCATTGAGGCGAATCCCAGTGGTTGTGCTCTTCTATAGTTAGTGACAGTAATAATGCCAAGCATGACAAATTTGGCAATGCCCACCGTCCAGTTAAGTGGAACTCTCCTTCTTCTTGTTTTGGAATTTTAACTGAGCCGTCGCCATCTTCGTGTGATCCTCCCAAATCACCGGCGGCAGTCGGGATTCGATATTGACGGACGGAGCAGCGGTTATCCCGTTACCAGACATGGAATGGAAGCGAAGGAGAAAGCTAAACAAACGACGAATCCAAAAGCGGGGTCAGAACTCGGAACAGGACAGAAGCATCATCGAAGCCGGCAGAGAAACGACAAAAGAGCTGCACCTTCTCCTCGCATTTCTTTGACTCTTCCCTCCCTAGTCCATTTCTTTGACTCTTCCCTCCCTAGTCCCTATAAATACAGCTCTCCACCCCGACACCCTTCACCACCACCAAGTAATAAAACCTCAAAAGTCAAGCCAACCTCTCTCTTTCTCTCTCTTTCTCTCTCTCTCTATATGTCTACAATGGACGTTACCCGGCGACCATCCAAGCCCGCTGCGGCGGCGGGCTCCTCCCTCGACGCCAAATCCAAGCACTCGCCATCGCCGCTCAAGTACTACGCCGACGAGGACCCGTCGCTGAAGGTCCCGCCCTTCCTTTACCTGGTCAACGCCTCCGCCATCTGCGCCTTCTTCACCCTCCTCTACTACCTCCTCTCCCGCTGGCGCGAGAAGATCCGCTCCGCCTCCCCGCTCCACGTCCTCTCCGCCCCCGAGCTCGCCGCAATCCTCGCCTTCGCCGCCTCCTCCGTGTACCTCCTCGGCTTCTTCGGGGTCGAGTTCTTCCAGTCCCTCCTCCTCCGCCCCCCCTCCGACATCTGGGCCGACGACGGCGAGGAAGAGAGGGTGGTCTCCGTAGTTGCCGAGGAGGGCGCGCTGAAAGCGCCCTGTGGCCAGGCCCTTGATGAGGAGACCACCAAGTTGGAGTTCGAACCCGTTAAGCCCGCTGCTCCGAAGGCGAAGCCGGTCGAGACAGAGAAATGGGATGAGCCGATCGGTCTGACCGAAGAGGACGAGAAGGTGATCGCCTCGGTGGTGGCGGGAACCACGCCGTCGTACTCGCTGGAGTCAAAGCTCGGGGACTGCAGGAGGGCTGCTGCGATCCGCCGTGAGGCACTGCAGAGGAAGACCGGGAAGTCGCTCGCCGGATTGCCGCTGGAAGGGTTAGACTACGACTCGATTCTCGGGCAGTGCTGCGAGATGCCAGTTGGGTACGTGCAGATCCCCGTGGGAATCGCGGGGCCACTTGTGCTCGACGGGCGGGAGTACTCGGTCCCGATGGCCACGACTGAAGGGTGCCTGGTGGCAAGCGCCAACCGGGGCTGCAAGGCAATCGCGCTGTGCGGCGGCGCAAGCAGCGTCGTCCTGAGGGATGGGATGACGAGGGCGCCGGTTGTGCGCTTCGGGTCGGCTAAGAGGGCCGCGGAGTTGAAGTTTTACCTGGAGAGCCCGGCGAATTTCGAAGCCCTCTCCTCTGTTTTCAACAGGTTGGTCTCGGTCTTGATCAGTCCTGATTAGTAATTCAATCTTGAAAATGCAAAATTTGCTCTTTACAAACTGGAGTCGGCTTTGTGTTTCTGCTGCTGTACAACCGGGATGTTCAATTCGATTTGTTTTTTTGCAGTTCTAGCCGATTCGGGCGGCTGCAGAGCATCAAGTGCGCAATCGCAGGCAAAAACCTCTACCTAAGGTTCTCGTGCAGCACCGGTGACGCGATGGGGATGAACATGATCTCAAAGGGAGTCCAGAACGTCATGGATTTCCTGCAGAAGGACTTCCCCGACATGGACGTGATGGGGATCTCCGGAAACTTCTGCTCGGATAAGAAGCCCGCAGCTGTGAACTGGATTGAGGGGAGGGGCAAGTCGGTTGTGTGCGAGGCCGTGATCAAGGGCGACGTGGTGAGGAAGGTGCTCAAGACCAGCGTCGAGGCCCTGGTCGAGCTCAACATGCTCAAGAACCTGACCGGCTCCGCAATGGCCGGAGCCCTCGGAGGGTTCAATGCCCACGCCAGCAACATCGTCACGGCAATCTACATTGCCACAGGCCAAGACCCAGCCCAGAACGTGGAGAGCTCTCATTGCATTACCATGATGGAAGCTGTCAACGACGGCAAGGACCTCCATGTCTCTGTCACGATGCCATCGATTGAGGTAAATTCGCTTTTCCTCGATTCGAACAGAACAAAATGGATTTTTCAAGAATTCACGATCTGGGAACTCTTAGTTGATGGATGTAGAATTTGCGCCTGACTTGAATAAAAATTGCCTTCTTTCGTTTCAGGTGGGAACAGTTGGAGGTGGGACTCAGCTTGCTTCGCAATCGGCGTGCTTGAATCTGCTCGGAGTGAAGGGGGCCAACAGAGAAGCACCGGGGTCGAACTCGAGGCTCTTGGCCACTGTTGTGGCCGGCTTGGTCCTCGCGGGAGAGCTCTCTCTGATGTCGGCTCTCGCGGCCGGCCAGCTCGTCAAGAGCCACATGAAGTACAACAGGGCCAACAAGGATGTCTCCAAGGTCTCTTC
The DNA here is from genome assembly GCA_019915185.1 of Eucalyptus camaldulensis. Taxonomy (NCBI): domain Eukaryota; kingdom Viridiplantae; phylum Streptophyta; class Magnoliopsida; order Myrtales; family Myrtaceae; genus Eucalyptus; species Eucalyptus camaldulensis. The sequence goes on from JAHSVA010000001.1 coordinate 35,114,933, forward strand.
CTGAACCATGACTGAACTTGCCCTTCTCTGCTTCAGAAGCCTTCGCTGTCTGTATCAAAGAACGCGAGGAATAATGAGAAAGGAAAGAAATTGGCCACGGTTTAGCCATTGGAGGTGAAAGAATTCAAAGAGAGATCATCAGGGGAGGAGTAGACACCCGACTGTCCGCATTTGTGTTATTTCACACATTCAGTTCATTTTTTTTTTCAACCCTCTGTGAATTCCATCTATGTCAAGGGCTCTGCATATTCTGTATACTTGTCGAGAGGAAAAATGATACTAGAAGTGTCATAACATTATTACAGTGTTCATTTCAATACCAAGATTTTTAGCGCCATAACTTTTTTATGACACTTATCTCAGTACCAAAACTTTTTAGAGTAATCACTTGAATGTCACTTTGCTGAAAAATCCCTTTCTTGCCACAATGATTTCCTTTGATGGAAGATTTGACGAGGCATTTATTTAAATAAAATAATGAGGTTGGTTAGAGAAGTCTAATCAACAAAAAAATAATTATAAAATTGCCTTTATTTATGCCCCAAATTGATCAACTGGCTCTAAATTAGGGCCAAGAAACAAACTGAGTGCTGCCATCGCCGTCGACTCCCGACCTCAGGGCTTGCGACCAGAGAAAATGTGTGATAGGTCATTATGTTTATTCTATAACTTTCTCTTTTTATCTTCAGTCCCTCTGTTTGTTTTTCGTGATTTCTCACTGTTTCAAGTCCATTGTCTACTCTTAACCCTACAAATTTTGCTGCCTGAAACTGAAAGATAGATGAACGGGCATCAGAAAAATTCTAGGCTATGATATGCTTCGGTGGGAGACTGTAGTAGTCTATGTAATGCAGATGGGTTATACGATTTTAGGAATTGAAGAAGTTATCGATGGTGCCGTTCGACTCAACCTTGATGGTGATGCTCTTCCCTATTGGGATTTTCACAAAGATCTGCATCGTTTCTTCGCAATGGAGGAGACGACAGTTTAGGATGATACAGAGAAAAATATGGGTGCCCGAAGAGGCTTTACATAAGGGTTTTTTAGGGTAAGGGAAATGGGTTGGTGATTATTTCTTTTTTTGTCAAGATCACCGGGTTGTCTGTCTTTTGTACACTTTTTTTTTTTTTGGTCTAATCCTATCCTATAATACTTATTTAACAAGTCATTGGGTGTGCTGTGTTGTGCGCAAGTTGCGCAAGTAGCGAAACCCTACTCCTTCACTCATTCACTCATGCATCTCCACCCTAGCCACCCAAGAACAAATGGAATTGAATTCCTTAGCTCCACCTTCCCAAGTGGGATGAGTGGGCCTAGGACAACTCCAAGTGGGTTTTCTGGGTACAGTTGGAGGCCTTTTCTTAATAAGATAGTCATGTAGGTTTTAAAATTTTATTCAAAAAGTCATGTAAGATTTTTTTGTACTTAAGTAATGTTAAAAAAGTTTTAGCATTAAATTGAGTACCGTATGAAAGTTATAATATTTTTAATGTCTCTTTCTCATTACTGAGATGGAGTTCATTACAGTGTTTCTCCAGATTGCACATTGAATTCCACATTTGCCTCAAGTTAAAGCACATTGTGCCATCATTTACTTCTTTGGTGTGGTGAGTTTGGCGCCAGCCACGGTGGACTTTTTTGCATTGGGTTGATGACCAATCATTTATTTCTTTCGCGCACACATCTGGTCAAAATTTGGCTAGCCATTCTACCTATGTAAGTGTGCATGTGTGAATATGCATTTGTTGATATTATGTACCTTTCTCAAAACGAACAAACGTGGAGCTTTCTTAATGAACCACCCCATTAATAATGGAGCTGTCCTAACTCCAAAGAAGAGCAGTGTTGAAACAACTAGTGCGGATAAGTTGAATCGCATACATAAACATATATATATATATATATATATATATATTATAGTTTATACATTTGTACTATGTTTCATTAAGTGCATTTACTAGACAGCACACTGTCATCATTGTCGATCAATTAATAGATCTGTCGACTGTATTTGCAGAGAGTAAATGTAGAGTCCGATTGACTTTCGCTGTGCCATTTATATGGAGACGAAGTTTGGTGGATTTGAATCATCATTCAAGAAACAATCTGAGAATCGAAGAGGGCATTAATACCAAGAACTGTAACCTAAAACAGACGGAACATATATAGTTAAGGTGGTGCCCTAAGGTTTAGGTAGTTGACGGTAATGTAGAGTTTGATCAACATTTGCCGTGTATGTTTTCCTATATGGGATCGACGTCTTACTAATGCATGGACGTAGACACGCAATAGATGCTTTTAAGAAACTCTTCCTTTCCTTGACTTCAGAAACTATTCGATCATCTAAATTAGAGGCGAAGTTCATCGGACTACATAAAGCTAGGGATTGCAAACATTGCATATTCTCTAATCATATTTAACATCACGTTTAGATGGGACGTTCGTCCTTCTGATAATGCACTTCCAACGTGAACGTTTTTCTTTTATTAGCTTATAATTTAAATAATATAAACATAGTGTTTTCATTAGCAAGGATTTAGCCCTTCTTGTCATGTTTTGGCTTCTCCATCATCAGCGGCATCACAAATGTCATCAAGATTACGTTTTGTGATTTAAGAAAATTAACTACTTCTTGTCTTTAGTTAAACCTTGTAGAACATTTTGATGGAATTTTTGTTGGCTCCTTCGTAGTGCTCAAGACTTTTAACCTTATTGATTTTTGTTGAAACATTTTTATCAACTGAATATTGCCTTTTGAATTGTGCTATTGCTTCTTCTATTTTTGAGCTGCAGAAAGAAGAAATAAAAGATCTCCTCCTCGAGAAAGAGAAGAGGCAGAACAAACTCAACTACTCATACAATAGTTCATGGATTAATCTTGTGAATGTAAGGCTTCTTTCTTCTTAAGTTCTCTCTTTTTGACTATATTAGTTCGTCTCTCATGGATTTTGGCTCTATGTACGATGTTTATGCTCAAAACGAAAGTCGCGAACTTGGCCGGAGCTTGCACTGAGAAATTGACCTACACCAAAATCATGTTCAAGCAAGCAAAAGATGTTTGAGAAGGAATTAGGGAGATGGATATGGCCAGTCTTGTGCATGTGTTTTTGAATCACTATTTATAGGTCACCCCTCTAGTAGGCTGTTGGGTAATGCTTGAGAGGTGGTGATTTTCGTATGATAAGTGCATGAGATGGCTTGACAAGTGGATTTGAACCGCTTGTAGGGATCAATGTATCTCTAGCCTTTCAGATAGTGTTGCACTGTTCCACTTTTAATGAGGTGATTTTAAACTGGTGTCTTGTCAAGTACCATAAATTGAATTGCTCGACCATCAAAATCATGTTTCGGTGGGTCTTCCCATCGGGCTATGCCATTTAACCCCTCGGCATTAATGGAACAAGTGTCATGAGTCAATTGTTCAGTTAAAACCACCCCTAACACTTGCCTCCCGCTCTAGTCTCTTTAAGGGTACTTGATAGGATGAGGGTAAATTGGCTTTCGCGTATTTTCCCCTTTTGCCATGGGGACAGATGCCAAACACATAGAGCAACCCAAGGTGTCACCAATTTTGGGCCATCAGAATTAACGGCCTATATCTCATTTGACGAACATCGATGCAACTGACACCCATCGCGTCAACTTCTGTTTTACCACGAGATATGCGCTAGGCATGCAAAGGAAGTTACATCACAATCACTCGAGCAACATAGCTAAAAGCGACTGTCCCCTTTAGTTTCTCCGTCAACCATGGTCGATTTCAAGCAAATCTTTGTCAATTTTCATATACCGTCATCTATACCATTCATTTCACACTGTTGAGGATTCGAATTCTCTCTCTTCCTTCATCACTATTCATGATCTCCAAAAAGAGAAAGAATAAATTAACCTCCTATAGCAAAACCAAATCAATCTTTTCCCTCTCCTTCGAAGCTCCTACTTCGATCAAATGGTCCAATCAAGTTCTCAAGGGAAAATTACTAAAATAGTTATAAACCTACTGCAATTTTTCCAATTCAGTCTTTAACCCTTTTTTTTGTCAATTTAATTATAAACATTTTATATTCGTGCCAATTCAATTCATCCAACCAATTTTGGCCTGCAAACTGTCCGGCCAATTTTTCTCTTTTTAAAATATTTATTTATTTTTCTTCTTCCTCTAGCCGATCTAGCAATTAGTTAGAGGCTTGAGCCAGCGAGGTCAACCTCCTTGGCCATTAGGACTCAATCACCCTTGGTGAGGGTGAGGCTCTCCCTTGCAATCGTTGGGCAAGGCTGAACTTGCCTAGCATTGTGATGACGAAGGCAAGGATCGGGTCGAGATTGTCCAACCACAGGGAGGCTTGCTCTAGCGAGAGCAAACCTCACCATGGCTCGGTGAGACCTCACCAAGCGATGGTGAGGCTCACCCTTGTCCATAACAACGAGGCTAGCCCTTGCTCTCATCGTGGTAGCACTAGGTGAGGTCTTGCTTAGCCATGGTGAGGTTGACTTTGCCCAATAGCGGTGAGAGCAAGCCTTGCCCTCGCGATCCTCACCGTCGTGATCCTAGTGGCCTGCAAGGTCAACCTCGCCTGCCCTAGCCTCTGGTGAAGAAGAAAAGAGAAAACCAAAAAAAAAAAAAAAAACAGAGAGAAAAAGAAAATGTTAGACAATTAAAAAAATTTAAGAATTGACATGTCGGTATCAATGGAACAAGGGGTGATGGGTTCCCTAGAATCAAGAACCTCTCACTAAAGACTGGTTTTGCAAAATGAGAATCGAGAATTGGACCGCCAATCTAATTTGGTTCTCGAGTAGATCCATAGAATCGGTCTAATTTGATAGTATCTCGCATATGTTGCATAATATAAGGTTCGAAATCCTCGTTATGTAATACCGAACAGAAGGTAATATACATTTTATATAAACTATAAACGCTGACACCAAAATTTGGGAAATGGAACGGAAGGTAATGATTACAGTACACACAATATAAAAGACCAAACAGAAGACCATATACTCATCGTTTGTTCGATGCACACTGTTTAAGGCCAACATCAGGATGGAGCATTATAACGTGACTAAAATACAGAGCTGGAAATCTGCTCGCAAAACCAAACAGAAGGCTCAGAAGGTTCAATCTTCTGATATATGAAGATAAATCTCCTTAAACAAACATAACTAAGCTCAAACAAACATAACCGGGAAACTAGGAAAGGCAGTAAAAAACTAAGATTGACAATTGGATTTCAAAACATAAAAGTTAAAATACATATATAGAGTAGTAGTCCGGATGGGCAGTTCCACACTAGAACCAGAAACTAGGAATTAGATTGGACCCCTTGGGAACCGTCCAAAACCGGCCGATTCGGTTTAGTTTCAGGCTATCTGAGCGGTTCCTGATTCTTTTACACACCCCTAGGTGAAACAGCTGGTGCTAGCCGGTGTCCATGTCAACGTTGGCGGCTGACTAGTCAAAATTGATCAGATGAATTGAATTAACACAAATACAAAAGTTTTAGTTTAAATTGGAAAAAAAAAGTTTAGGATTGAATTGGAAAAAATGCAATAGTTTTAGGACTATTTTGGTAATTCTCACAGTCATTAGCCTAACATTATGGTTCCTACAAATCAATCTTCAACTCCTCGACTTAAGCCCACTGAGCACCCTTCCTCCTCCGGTCTAGTTACGATGCACCAAATCTAGGCAAGGGCTCACCACACCAAACCTACAGTTCCAATTATAGCAATGAGGATCCTTGCCAAGGAGGTGATTAGCGAGGGATTGAGGTCCTTGCAAAACACTGGAGAGGCTGACAAGGGTTGCAACTTCCTTGTCGACCTCTCTTTCACAAGCTACCCTGCCCAGATATGGGTAACCGGTAGACTCGTTAAACGGGTGGGTCGGGTCGGGTTTGGGTCGGGTCATAAATGGTCCGACCCAAATCGACCCATTTAACCCGTTTATGACCCGTTTATTGCAATGCAAAAATTTTGACCCATACCCGACCCGATCCATACCCAACTCATACCCGACCCATTTAATTAAACTTAATTTATTATATATATAGATATATATTTAAAAAATGGTATTGCTAAAATAATTTTATACAACACAAATTTAATGGACAATTTTTTTTTAATTTTTAAAATAATTATTTTAAAAAATGGAATTTTAATTATTTTAATTTTTTAAATATAACTTTTCTTTTTTCTTTCTTCTTCTTCTTCTTTTTCTTTGGTCGGCCGCCGGCCATGACGACGGCTGGCGGCCGGCCACAGGCGAGCTCGAGCTCGCCAGATCCGGTGAGCCTCGAGCTCGCCCGACGCCGGCGAGCTCGAGTCTCGCCAGATCGGCGAGGCTTGAGCCTCGCCAGACGTCGATGAGGCCTTTGCCTCCCCAGATCCGGCGAGCTCGAGGTTCGCCAACGTTGGGCGAGGCCTCCGCCTCGCCAGATCCAAGGAGCTCGAGGCTCGCCGGTGTCGGGTGAGGCTCAAGGCTCGCCGGTGTCGGCCTCGCGAGGCTCGAGCCTCGCCGATTTGGCGAGCCTCAAGGTCGCCTGGCCGGTCGCCGGCATCGAGCGAGGCTCAAGCCTCGCCGATTTGGCGAGCCTCGAGGTCGCCTGGCCGGTCGCCGGCCATCGCCGTGCCGGCGACCGGAGGAAGAGGAAAGAAAAATAAAAAAAAGAAAAGAAAAATAAATGGGTTGCACAACCCATCTTTAGACTTTAATGGGTTTGTAAATGGGTCTTAAATGGGTACCCATTTATTTTAGTTCTTTTATTTTTAAAACCCATCAGGGTACCTTATTTCTCAAGGCCTGACCCATTAACGACCCATTTATGCTTAAATGGGTCCATAAATGGGTTGCACAACCCATTTAACACCTCTAGTAACTGGTCCGTCAAGGATTTTTGTTTCATGTATGGTGTTGATGCTTAAAACAAGAGTGGCGAACTTGGCTGGAGGTCTCACTGGGAAATTGATCTACACCAATAAAACGAGGTCAAGATGTCCAAGTTTTGTGCCCCGATAGGTCCTGATGTGAGAGAGAGAGAGAGAGATTTGAGAAGGAATTAAGGAGATAAAAAATGGTCAACCTCGTACTTACATATTTGAATTATTATTTGAAGGCTTGTCAGGTAGGGGTGTAAGTGGTTCAATTCGGTTCGATTTTTCTCGAAAATCAAACCGAATTGAATCGATAAGGAAATTTACTGAACCGAACCAAAATCCAATCCAAACTGAAACAGAACCAAACGAAATCCCGGTTTGATTTAGTTTAGTTCGGTCCAGTTTTTTGGTTTTTACTTTTGTTTTTATTTCTGTTTTTTTTTTTATTTCTTTTTTTGCTGTTATTTATTGTAAGATTAATTTTCTAATAAAATTGTCTTTTACCAAGCAAGATAAAAAATTAATTGGTTTTCATAAGAATTTCTTTTTTTTTAATTAGGTGAAAAAATAAATTCAATATACCGCCATTACTTTTCCAAATGAAAACAATTTTGTAAATTCTATCACATGGAAATAAAAAAAGAAAAAGCAATATTAAATTCCGTAGCAATTCAATTACCTTAACATTACCATTTTAGTTAATTTTTTTTTATCACTTTAAAAGACACCAAAATCCTTATTTTTGGTATGAAATCTAATGTAACACATTAGGTGTATAATACATATAATAGATAATGAAGGCATGAGGACACAATCCATGATTGCGTACTTTGTATTATGTATTCGCTTAATAGGCTTGGAGAAGAATTGGTCCTATATTTCTCTTGTGGATATACATAGAAATATCGGCAGTACCAATAAATGAATTTTAATTACAAAAAAGATGAATGAATTTTATATTATCTTAATTTACTAATTGTAAACTAGACAAATTATGAAATGGTAGATTGGTCTAAAATTAAAGAAACAAATGTTAGAGCCCAAGCAAATTAACATTTTACTTTGTTCGTTTCACAGAAAATATGACTTAAAAAAAAAATTCTAAAAAGTCATTTTCCTGAAAAATAAACATATTTCCACTATCTGGCTAAAATCCGAAAATGAACTAGAAATTTTTTTTTGCTGTTAGATAAGAAAAATCTTTTCCTACATGCACCCCTTTCAATAATTTTTTTTTTTAAAATCGTTTTATAATTATTTTTATTCTTTTTTATTCTTCTTCTTCTTCTTTATTGGCTTGTCGCCGGTCATCACGATGGCCAACAATCAACCAGAGGCAAGCTAGAGCCTTGCCATAGGTTGGTGAGGCTTGAACTCACCAAATTCAACGAGGTCAAGCCTCGCCGACCTGTGGTGAGGCTAACCTCCCTCGCCATTGCCAAGCTTGAGGTCGCCAGATCCAATGAGCCGGGCGAGGCTCTAACCTCACCAGAGGTCGCTAGAGCCTTGCCGATGTTTGGTGACCTCTACAAGACTCGAGCTCTACCTAGGTGGCCGGATTTGGCAAGGCTCAAGTTTGCCAGTGTTAGGCGAGCTGGACCTCGCTTGATCAAGCAAGGCTCAACATCACTGGCATCTAACGAGCTTGACCCTTGTCGGCTTGTGACGAGGCTCCAGCTCAACTTTGGTTAGTTGTCAGTTGCCACCATTGTCGGCCAACCTATAATATTTATTTCACAAGTCAATAGGTGTGCCGTGTGCTATGTGCAAGTAGCGAAATCCTGCTCCCTCACTTATGCGTCCCCACTCCAACCCCGAGAAGAAAGGGAATCAAATTCCCTACCTTCACCTTCCCAAGTGGAAGGGTGGCCCTAGGGCAGCCCCTTGTGGTTTTTTAATTTTTAATTTTTGTATAGTTGGACATCCTAGTGGTTTTTAAAAGATTATTTGAAAAGCCATGTAGGTTTTAAAAGTTTATTTGAAAAGCCATGTAAGATTCTTTGTTGGAATTTATCATCTAAGACATTTAAATGATCGCTCAAAAAGTTTTAGCACTAAAATGAGTAGCGTACAAAAGATGTGACAATTTTAATGTCTTTTTTCCATTGTTGAGATGGAGTCCAATACAGTGTTTCTCGATATTGCACATTGAATTCCACATATGCCTCAAGCTAAAGCACATTGTGCCATCATCTACTTCTTTAATGTGATGAATTTGGCGCCAGCCACAGTGGACTTTTTTGCATTGGGTTGATGACCAATCTTTTATTTCTTTCGCACACACTTTTGGTCAAAATTTGGCTACTCATTCTGCCTATGTTAGTGTGCATGTGTGAATTTAATGCCTTCTTTAGTATGATGTACCTTTCTCAAAACGAATGAACAGACGTGAAGCTTTCTTAATGAACCAACCATTAATATTGGAGTTGTCCTAACTCCAAAGAAGAGCAGTGTTGAAACAACTAATGCTGATTTTGACCAATCTCGAGACTTCATTAAAATATAAGTTGAATCGCATATATATATACACACACATTCGTACTATGTTTCATAAGTGCATTTATTAGATAGCACACTGTCATCGTTGTTGATTAATTAATAGATCCATCAATTGTATTTGCGGAGAGTAAATGTAGAGTCCAATTAACTTTTGCCGTGCCATTTATATGGAGATGAAGTTCAGTGGATTTGAATCATCATTTAAGAAACATTCTGAAAATCGAAGAGGGTGTTAAGTACCAAGAACTATAACCTAGAACAAGTGGAACATATATAGTTAAGATGGTGCTGTAAGGTTTAGCTAGTTGACGGTAATGTAGAGTTTGATCAACATTCGCCATGTGTGTTTTTCTCCGTGCATAGTCTAAAACGATTTCAAACTTAACAGTCATATAAATATTTTGAAACGGCTTCAAATTTAATGGCCACATCAATGATCTAAAACGGTTTCAGATGTAACAGTACATTAATGATAGCAGTTTAATACCAATTAATGTTCTAAAATAGTTTCAGATGCAACGGTCAAATTAAATATTTGTAACCATTGAAAATTTAATGCCTAGAGTAAAGACCTGTAATAGTTATAAATTAATGCCTGGAATAATGCTCTGTAATGGTATTAGAACTTACATCCGTTCGACATTACGGCCAAATTAATTCTAAAACGGTTTTAGGGTTAACGAGTCAACTTAAATGTGATATGGACTAGTTATAAAAAGGTCATTATGAGAGCAGATCACAGGATGATCAATCGATAATTGAGAGTGTTGATAGTGATCAACCAAGTCATTCACACACTACAACAATTGCTAACGCAATTATAGTTGTGAGATCTCTCAATTTTTCTCTTCTGTTCAACATGAGATTGGTGGTATGTCTAAACTAGAGGCCCAACACTTGTGGGATTAGATATGAAGAACGTCAAAATCTGCGTTACAAAAATATCAAATATTTTGCATCTAAAGAACGTCAGACTAGTATTACCAAAAGACATCAGACGTTCGTGATCAAAATTCCAAAAATATTAGAACCAATGTTACCAAAAAAATCAACATTTGTAGTCAAAATCAACATTTGAAGAACATTAGAATCACTGCTTTAAGGACATCAGACGTTTGTGGTCAGAATCTGAAGAACGTCAAAGCCAAAAATTTTGAGTAAGGACCAAGGTAATGTGATTAGCCTACTTCTCATGTTTACATGTTTTTATTAAAATGCGCAAAAATGCTTTGGAAATATGTGTTAGCAGAAGATCAACGTTCGTAGAAGAACATCAGAATAACTATTGTGAGGACATTAGATGTTCATGGTCAAAATTTGAAAAACGTCAAAATCAAATTTTTTTTAGCAAGAATTAAGGGTAATGTGAATAGCCTACTTCTCATATCTACGTGTTTTTATTAGAATGGGTGAAAATGCTTTGAAAATATGTGTATAAGTGTTTTTACTTCCCCTGTAAACAGATTTTGATCTTAATTTATTTATGAACGTATTCTTATTTATTGAAACAAAAACCAACAATTTGGCAGCGGAAGCAGCGTCGTCTTGAGGGATGAGATGACGAGGGCGCCTGTCATGCACTTCGGGTCGGCGAAGAGGGCCGCCGAGCTTAAGTTTTACCTGGAGAGCTCGGAGAATTTTTAAGCCCTCTTCTCTGTTTTTAACATGTTGGTCTCGATCTTGATAAAGTCCTGATTAGTAATTCAATCTTGAAAATGCAAAATTTGCTCTTTACAATCTGTAGTCGGCTTTGTGCTTTTGTTAGCGTACAACTTGGATGTTCAATTCAATTTTATTTTGACGCAGTTCTAGCCGATTCGCAGGGCTCTAGAGCTTAAAATGCGCAATCGCAGGCAAAAACCTCTACCTAAGGTTCTCGTGCAGCACCGGAGACGCGATGGGTATGAGCATGGTCTTAAAGGGAGTCCAGAACGTCATGGATTTCCGGCAGACGGACTTCCCCGACATAAACATGATGGGGATCTCTGGCAACTTCTGCTCGGATAAGAAGCCCACGGCAGTGAACAGGATTGAGGGGAAGGGCAAGTCGGTCGTGTGCGAGGCCGTGATCAAGGGCAACGTAGTGAGGAAGGTGCTCAAGACCAGTGTGGAGGCGCTGGTCAAGGTGAACATGCTCGAGAACCTGACCGGCTCGGCAATGGCCAGAGCCCTCGGAGGGTTCAATGCCCACGCCAGCAACATCGTCACGGCAATCTACATTGCCACAGGCCAAGACCCAGCCCAGAACGTGGAGAGCTCTCATTGCATTACCATGATGGAAGCTGTCGACGACGGCAAGGACCTCCATGTCTCTGTCACGATGCCGTCAATTGGGGTAAATTCACTTTTCCAAGATTCGAACAAAACTTATGGTTTTATGTGATGGGCTTAAGTTGGCCCGTCCGCCCATGTTGGGCCGAAAAGCCCGGCCCACAAGATTAGGGCCCATGGATGAAGGGGTACGTTTCTTTGTTTTTTTGGAGGGACGTATATAAGGGAGGAAAGAGAGGGAGAATGTACCTTTTGACATAACATAACATACGTTCCTCTCCCTCTCTCCCTCCAAAAGAAAAAACAAGAAGAAAAGGCGACTCCCTCTCCCTTCAAGGCCAAATCAACGTCATCGGATTGAACATGATCGTTTTCTCTTCCTCTTATTGGCATCGGTGTTTAATCTGTGGTTAACAAGGTACGCTCAATTCTGTGGTGTGTTTTAGGATCGGTGATACATGTTTTTCCCGGGCTTGTCTTCCGCATTCGTTTTTAGGGGTTCGATTTAGTATTGAATCCGGTTTTTGGGAATCCAACAATCCCAACAAAAACAAAATGGCTAATTCAAGAATTCACCATTTGGGAACTCTTAGTTGATGATGGATGTAGAATTTGTGTCTGACATGAAAAAAATTGCCATCTTTCTTTTCAGGTGGGAACAATTGGAGGTGGGACTCAGCTTGCCTCGTAATCGGCGTGCTTGAACCTGCTTGAAGTGAAGGGGGCCAACAGAGAAGCGCCGGGGTCAAACTCGTGGCTCTTGGCCACCGTTGTGGCCGGCTCGGTCCTTGCGAGAGAGCTCTCTCTGATGTCAACTCTCGGCCGGCCAGCTTGTCAAGAGCCACATGAGGTATAACAGGTCCAACAATGATGTCTCCAAGGTCTCTTTTTGAACCATGACTGAACTTGCCCTTCTCTGCTTCAAAAACCTTCGCTCACTGTATTAAAGAAGGCGAGGAATAAACAAGAAATGAAAGAAATTGGCCACAGTTTAGCCATGGTAGGCAAAAGAATTCAAAGACAGATCATCAGGGAAGGAGGAGACACCCCACTGTCCGTATTTGTATTATTTCACACATTCAGTTCATTTTTTTTCGACCCTCTGTAAATTCGATCTATGTTGAGGGCTCTGCATATTCTGTATACTTGTTGAGAGGAAAAATGATATTAGAAGTGTCACAACATTATTATGGTGTTCACCTTAGTACCAAAATTTTTAATGCAACAACTTTTTTACCATGCTTACTTTAGTACCAAAACTTTTAAAGCGATCACTTAAGTATCACTTTGGTAAAAAAAAAGTTTGTTTCTTGCCATTAGGGATTTCCTTTGCAAGAAAATTTGAGGTTGGTAGGAGAAATCTAATCAACAAAAAATAATTATAAATTGGCATTTATTTCTGCCCCAAATTGATCAACTGGCTCTAAATTTGGGCCAAAGAAACAAACCATGTGTTGGATAGTTCAATAATATTTTGAAGTATTTACAATAATAGCTTCGACAAAAGTTATGACCGCATTGAAGACCATCATTATTTTTTACGGTCACATAACGGTTTCTTAACGGTCATATAACGGCTTTTCAATCGTAACGTTTAATTTATTTCTCAAATAAATCCTTCATTATTTTGCAACGGCTATTTTAACGGCTCTATTTTGTTTGAATATAAAATCTCATAAGGGAATCTTAAAAATACACACTGAATGAAACATAGAATATTCTTTCTTTTTGAAATCTTTTATTTCCTTTTCCTTGCTGGGTTATACACAGACGTTGTTTATGTTCTTTCTAATATTTAGTGCGGAATATAGAAGAAGGTTTGTTGTATCTTGGGAGGATAGCCGTCATAAGCCTATCGCACCGAGTTTCGCACTCCGAGGGGAAGATTTATCCTTAAGAACAGTACTTACGCTTGCACGCCTCAAACAAATTTATTTGTTCTCATCAATTTTTTCCTACAATCTTAAGGATAATTCCCATGGAGCATCAAGTTAATACTGCTCTGATGCCTCAATCTCCACCAGTCTAGTTGCACTACCACCACTACCACATATGTCCTATGCCAAACCATTCCCCAACATATCGAAGATCGAAGTTTTTAATGGCAACAATTTCAGAAGGTGGCAAGAAAGGGTTTTCTCTATCCTAGATGTGCATGGTGTGGCTTTCGCACTTACGGAGGCCAAACAAACTGATAACAAGCTTCGAGATCAATGGATACACGTTAATAAAGTATGTAGGCACACAATTATTAGTACTCTTTCTAATGAATTGTTTGATGTCTACTGTTTATACAAGAAAGCAAAACAAATATGGGACTCCATGATTGCAAAGTACACTGCCGAAGATGTGGGCAGACAAAAATTTGTAATTGGAAATTATTATTGATGGGAAATGTCCGATGATAAGGAGATCAAGACACAAATCAATGAATATCACAAGCTAGTGGAGGACTTGAAGACAGAAAACATCAATTTACAAGAAGAATTTATTGCGGGCCTGCTAATTGAAAAGTTGCCTAAGTCTTGGAATAACTACAAGCAACAACTCAAGCACAAGAACAAGCAATTATCACTAGCCGATCCGATTGTGCATATTATCATTGAGGATACAACTCGCAAGGAGATCAAAGTTGCCAAAGCTAAGGAAATTGCTACCAAGGCAAATTTGGTGCAAGGGAAATTTCAACATCGCCAAAACAGGTATTATAACAAAAAACTTGATTACAAACCCAAGGTTGCTCACCCCACCTTCAACAAGAAAGGCTCTTGCTTTGTTTATGGAAAACTAGGTCATCATGTAGCGCACTGCAGAAAGAGAATACTGGGAAATGACAATTCTGCTAAACCAAAACTCAATTTAGTTAAAACAGATGACTCTAATGATATAATTGTTGCGGTTATTTCCTAGGCCAACAATGTGGCCAATGTGAAAGAGTGGCTAGTAGACTTAGGTGCTACCAGACATATTTGTGCAAACAAAAATGCCTTTTCCTCCTACACGCCAGTAGGGGAAGGAGAAGAAATTATTTATCTTGGTGATTCAAGAACAGCTCAAGTTTTAGGGAAATGAAATGTTCTTCTCAAGCTCACATCTGGCAAGACTTTGGCCCTGAATGATGTATTACATGTCCCTAATATAAGGGCAAACCTGGTCTCAGTAGCGCTTTTAGAAAAGGTTGGGGTGAAGTGTCATTCAAATCTGATAAGATTGTAATAACAAAAAATAATGTCTTTGTGAGAAATGGTTATTGTAATCAAAGACTTTTTGTTCTTAACGTTTCCAATGTTATCAATGAAAATGCTACTGCTTTCGCTTATGTCACTGAATATGTTGATTTATGGCATGGTAGATTATGTCATGTTAGTATTTCTTATATTAAGAAAATGCAAAAACAAGGTTTAATTTCTTGAATTAAAAACCTATGTTTTAATAAATGTATAATATGTGCCGAAACAAAATTAACAAAAAAGCCTTGTATTTCTGTAAATAGAGAATCTGATTTGTTGAGTTTAATTCATACTAATCTAGGAGATTTAAAACAAACTATGACTAGATGAGGTAAAAAATATTATGTGACCTTCATTGATGATTATTCTAGATTTACTAAAATTTATTTGCTTAGACATAAAGATGAAGCTTTTGATATGTTCCTTTTGTATAAAGCTGAGGTAGAAAACCAATTGAATAAAAGGATAAAAAGAATTAGTTCGGATAGGGGTGGAGAATATGTATTGCTTAACGAATTTTGTGAAAAGGAATGAATTATTCATGAAACTATGCCTCCTTATTCCCCTGAATCTAATGGCATAGCTGAAAGAAAAAATAAGACTTTGAAAGAGATGATGAATTTTATGCTTGTTAGTTCTACTGCTCCAAATAATTTATGGGGTGAAGCTATTTTATCTACATTTCACATCCAAAATAGAATACCTTATAAGAAAATTGGTAAAACACCCTATGAATTTTAGAAAAGTTATCGTCCTAATTTAAAATATTTGAAAGTGTGAGGGTGTCTTGCTAAGGTTATACTTCCTAATTCTAAGAAAATGAAAATAGGCTCTAAATCATTTGACTATGCCGAACATAGTGTTACATATAGATTTCTTGTATTAAAAAGTGACGTGCCTGATAATAATACTATAGTTGAGACAAAAATGCAGAATTTTTTTAGCATAATTTTCCATTAAGTGTTGATATTATTTCTCCTGCACCTCTTCATAAAAACGTTTTTGAAAATTCAAATGATGAATTGAGAAGGAGCAAAAGAATAAGGAAATAAACTTCTTTTGTGAATGATTTTTATACTTATCTTATTGATAATGATCCTTTGACTTATTCTGAAACAATATCTTCCTCAGAAAGCAATTTTTGGAAAGAAGCTATAAAAATCGAGATTGATTCTATCTTACAAAATCAAACTTGGAAATTAGTTGATTTACCACTCGGTGCAAAACCGATCAGTTGTAAATGGATTTAAAAAAAAAAAAATATAATCCTGATCGTTCTATTAATAAATATAAAGCAAGATTAGTTGTAAAAATGTTTTACTCAAAAACAAAATGTTGATTATTTTGACACTTTTAATTACAAGAATTTCATCAATTCATGTTTTAATTACTTTGGCTTCTATTTACAAACTTATTGTTTACCAAATGGATGTTAAAACAATTTTTTTAAATGGTAATTTGGAAGAGGAAATTTACATGGTGCAACCTGAAGGCTATATTTTTCCTGGCTAAGAAAACAAAGTTTTGTCGCAACCCATTTTTCGAGTGTGGACCACCTAAAATTTGGCTATTGGATTGCTAAGCCTGGACTTAACTCGAGCTCTCCCAAGCCCATACCAATTCGTGACTTAGGTTCAAGTTCTTAACATGTAATTGATTTTCAATTAGGAGTCGCCACTAATCTATTTTTTGGTGGGTCGATTAGAAACCCAAGTAAAGTAACGGGAGTTTCACTTTACTCCTATGAACCAGAGATTATGGGCATGGGGACTTGGTTACACTAGATTTCTCTAATGTCCTTTCGGTACCACTTCTTTTTAATTTTCAAAAAATATTTTTGCAGGCAATTCGGATTGATTTTAAATCTATTTCCTAACATGTGAGGTGATCATGCGGGTGCACAAACCACCAATTTAACATCCAAGAAAGCAATGAAATAATAAAAAAAATGCGGGGACTTACCTTATAGCAACGAAAGCATCTGCATGGTTAGATTAAAAATTCACATCATCAACCTTAGATATGATTTCTAATTAACACGCAATTTCTTTTATTTTTTTTTCACTTAATTAATTAGAATCATGCAATAAGCAATGCAATATTAACTAAATAACTTAATTCTAATGTCATGCAATTTCTAATTAAATGGATCTAATAACAATTCCTAAATGACGTGCATTTCATGGATCTAATTCTATATGACGTGAACGTGATTTCTTATTTTTTTAATAAGCATGCAATCTATCTAGGAGAAATTATTTAAACCTATAATTAATAAACATGCAATCCTAACATGTAATGACGTGCAAAAGATGCCATAATTCTACATGACATATGCATGAAGTGTGATTTTTTAATTAATTTCGAAATTAAAAAAAATGTCAAATGTTTAAACATGCAATTTAAGCTAACAAAAATCTAACATCCTAAATTTATGTTTTTTTTTTTTTCAATAATTCATGATAAATAAAATGCTTAATCTAAATATGCAAATAACCCTAGAGCATGCAATATTCTAACAAGGCAAATCATTCAAAATCATCAAAAATATCACACATCGTTCAGATCAAGATGTAATATTTCGCTGATAAAATCGATAAATTGATCTTAAGCCTTAAAGATCAAAATATTAATTTTGTTCCCGCTTGATTAATTATTCCATCTAAAGCCTTATAGATGAAATAAAAAACCGGTGTGCAGTTGCGAATTGGGCAATAAATCATAATTGGGAACATGCCGATAATTCAAATATTGCACGTAAGGTATAGAAAATCATGTATTAGGCAATAAAATATCCAAATCAAATTTAGATAAGATAATTACCTAATTTCACAAATAATATTACCAAATTTGAACTCTTCGGAATTTGCTCGACGGATGACCGGCGGTGCGTGGTGGTGTTCATCAGAACGTTTCGATTAGTTCAGAAACTCGCCGAGGGTAAGGACTCTGGACTTTCTTTTATTATTTCTTCTTCGAGGATGTTCTGCATGTGGCCAACGTAAATGGATCCTGGGGAAATAAGTCAAGACATAATAGAATATGAATGTCACATAGAGATGAAGAATCGGTCTCCACTTAATCCATCTTTTTGCTCTTAGTTCTCGGGTCCCTCGTATGACGCGAGGTCGTGCTTTGGTCAAAGCTTCCCTCAATGAACCTACAAAACAGAAACGTGGCTGGATCGGTGTCGAGGGAAAACAGTATCTTCGTCGAAAATCTGCGGGGCTACTGGTGTGGTTCGGATCCGAGTGGGTATGTTCGACTCATCAAAGGCTCCGCTGGAGATCAGCAGAAGAGGGGAGGCAGCGACATGTTGAAGGCGTCGGGCTGGTCAGCGATCGGATCAGCAACTCATCGCCGTGGGGATCGGCAGTAATAAGCCTCGCTATCAATCTTTCTCTTTTTAAAAACTTGGCCAAAACAGGACAAATTTCACCGCGTATTGCGAACGTCCTTTTGTGCCCACTGACGAATCCTGGAGGGAAAGAAACTATAATGGGAATGTGACCAGAAAAGAATTTATGAAGAGTCGACCTGGATGCTTTGCCGGTGTCACTTGAGTTGCTCATAAAATCGTTAAAGCGGCTGTGGCGGGGTTGGAGATGATGCCGGTGCTGGATTGGAATGCGCTGGGATGGCTGAGTTCTTCGTCGGGCGGAGAAATCACTGCAAGTGGCGTTGCTGGTACGAGAACTTGGGCACGGCTGTTGAAGGTGACCAGCCTTGACGGCTAAAAAACGAAATCCCTTCTCTCTCTCCCCGTCCTCTCCCTAAAACCGAAGAAAACCCTCACTTTTGCTCTCCATTTTTTTCGGATTTTTCCCCTTTTCTGCGGTGTCCCAAGTGTGGACTTGTGCATGAATTCTCGCAGAGTAAAAAAGAATGGCAGTGAGATGTTGATGTAGATTAGGCATGAAAGCCCACGGTGACCGAGAAATTGAACCTAGACAGCAAGTGAAAACACGAAAATAAATGAGTTAAAAGATTTAAATAGCGAAACGGAATTTCACGTGATCAAACTAAAAAAATGCTTGACGTAGCTTTATGCTTGTCGTCAATATCCACAAAGCGAGATGAACGCGGCACGTCGAGAGGACTGCCAACGCCATAGTCCAATTCGGCGAATTCTCGGGATAGTGGACATGAGATGTTTGAGGGTGTCCCCCCACCTTTTTCACAAAATTTGGTCCCTTTTATAGTGGTTCCGAGCACCATCTTCCATGGCAATTTTTGAGCTTTCTTTTTTCGTTGCCTCAATTTATGGTTTGCAAATTGGAGCAAAATCTTGCAATCGGCTTGATTTTTCCTTGGATGTTTCAATTCCTTTCCTTTTATCAAACTCATTGCTTTTTTTATTCACCAAATTTATTTGACGAGAATTTGTTTCCACATTTACTATGATTTGAATATTCGCCGGAGCAAAGATGGTTAATCAAAATTTCCACATTCCATTCATAACCAAATCAGACTGATCCTCCCCTCATTTTCCCTTTTTTTTTTATTTGTTCAAAATGCAATTTTATTTTTCCAAAATTAGGTGTCAACAAGTTTGTAAACTTGTTAAATCATTATACTGCTTAAAGCAAGCACCAAAGTAATGGTATAGGAAATTTGATGATGTTCTAGTTAATAATGGTTTTTTCTTTATTGCAGTAGATAAATGTGTATACAGAAAAAATGTTGATGGTGAATCTATAATTATTAGCTTATATGTTGATGACATGCTTATTTTTGATACGTGTATTGATGTAGTGAATGAAACAAAATGTTTTTTGACTTCTAAATTCGATATGAAGGACATGGGGGAAGCTTATATTATTTTGGGTGTTAGAATCATAAAGAGTGATAGTGGTCTAATGCTTACTCAAGCGCATTATGGAGAGGCTACTTAAAAAATATGATCACTTTGATGTCAAACTTGTGAATACTCCTTATGATTCTAATATCCAATTAATGAAAAATAAAAGAGATGGCGTGGCTCAGTCTAAGTATGCTCAAATTATTAGGAGTTTGATGCATTTGATAAATTATACTCAACCTGATATAACTTATACTGTATGTAGACTGAGCAGATATACACAAAATCCCAATGATAATCATTGGACTGCTTTGAGCAGATTAATGAAATATTTGAGAGTAACAATGAATTATGGTATTTTATATAGTGGATTTCTTACTGTATTAGAATGATACAGTGATGCTAATTGGATTTCGGATTCAGATGATACAAAATCCACTAGTGGATATGTATTTACCCTTGGTGGAGGTGCTGTAACTTGGAAGTCAGCCAAACATACAATAATGGCTAAATCCACCATAGAGTCAGACTTTGTGGCTCTAGAATTGGCTGGTAATGAGGTTGAGTGGTTAAGAAACCTCTTAGCGGATATTCCTTTGGGAATGAAACCGACACCTTCTGTATCTATGCACTGTGATTGCCAAGCGGCAATAGCCATTGCAAAGAATAGAACTTTCAACGGTAAAAATAGACACATCCGATTGAGACATAATGTAGTAAAGCAACTGCTTGAAGATGTAATTATATCTATCGATTTTGTAAAATCAGAAGTGAATTTGGCCAATCCTCTGACTAAACCTGTGGGAAGAGAATTAATTTATGACACATCGAGGGGAATGAGACTTAAGCCAGTTGAGGAAAAGCAACAGTGATGGTAACCCAACTTATGTAATTGACGATCTCATGAATTAGGTTCATATGGGTAATAACAAGTCACTTGTTGTTATAGTGATGCACTATTAAAAATTATTGTTTATCGTAAGATAAGAATGATGCAAAACTACAAGGAAAAAATATGTTGAACTAAACTCTTAATGAAATTCCATAGCCATTATTGGTGGTGTATTAAGCTACATAATATACTTGATGGAATCACCTATATAAGTGTGGAGTGAGGCTGCTCCTATAAGAATTTTTGGCGAAAATCTCTAAAGCACTTGTGAATAAACCAAGCATGCGCATGGCCTATTAGTGTAAAACCATGTTGAACAACAAAGTTTGTGAGAGTGCAATGTGATTGATGAAAATTATAATTCACAAAAGAAATTTTTGGTTCATAGAAGTTTCAAACTTCATCAATAATTTCACGAATTATATTTCATTTTTTCTAGGGCTGGTTCATAGTCTAACAAGCACTAGTTCCAATGCATTACACTCCAATAACCCAGCATCATATTAATTTTATTTTCAAAATCTTTTGAAATATGTGGGGGATTGTTGGATATTTCAATAATATTTTGAAATAGTTACAATAATAATTTCGATAAAAATTAGAATCGCAATTGAAGACCATCATTATTTTTAACGGTCACATAACGGTTTATTAACGGTCATATAACGGCTTTTCAATCGTGTTGTAACATTTAATTTATTTCTCAAATAAATCCTTCATTATTTTGCAATGGCTATTTTAACGGCTCTATTTTGTCTGAATATAAAATCTCATAAGGCAATCTTAAAAATATACACTGAAATATTCTTTTTTTTTGAAATCTTTCATTTCCTTTTTTTTGCTGGGTTATACATAGACGTTGTTTTTGTTCCTTCTTATATTCAGTGCGGAATACAGAAGAAGGTCTGTTGTATCTTGGGAGGATAGCCATCAGAAGTCTATCGCACTGAGTTTTGCATTCCGAGGAGCAAAATTATCCTTAAGGACAATGCTTATGCTTGCACGCCTTAGACAAATTTATTTGTTCTCATCAGTTTTTTCCTACAACCATGTGCTACCATCCCCTTCGACTTCCGACCTCAAGGCTAGCGACCAAAGAAAATATGTGATAGGTCATTTTGTTTATTCTGTAACTCTCTTTTTATCTTCAGTCCCTCTGTTTGTTTTTCGTGATTTCTCACTGTTTTAACTCCATTGTCTACTCTTAACCCTGCAAATTTTGCTGTGTGAAACTGAAAGATAGATGAAATGGGTATCAGAAAAATTCTAGGCTATAATATGCTTCAGTGGGAGTGTAGTAGTCTTTGTAATGTAGATGAATTATACGATTTTATGGAATTTAAGAAGTAACCGGTGGTGTCGTTCGACTCAACCTTCGACAGTGTTTGTCTTCCCCATTGGGACTTTCACAAAGATCTGCATCATTTCTTCGTGATGGAGGAGACGATGGTTTAGGATGATGGCCAAGGAGAATATGTGAAGCGTGAAGAGGTTTTACATTAGGGATTTTAGGGTAGGGGAAATGGATTGGTGATTATGTCATTTTTTGTCAACATTACCAAGTCGTCTATTCTTTGTACCCTTTTTTTTTTGTCTAATTCTATCGTATAATATATTTATTAGGATTTTCACAAAGATCTGCATCATTTCTTCGCGATGGAGGAGATGATGGCTTAGGATGATGACCAAGGGGAATATGTGAAGCATGAAGAGGTTTTACATGAGGGTACTTTAGGGCAAGGAAAATGGATTGGTGATTATTTCATTTTTTGTCAACATTACCAAGTCGTCTATCTTTGTATTCAAGTTTTATTGTATGATCCTATCGTATAATTTATTTATTGGGATTTTCACAAAGATCTGCATCGTTTCTTCGTGATGGAGGAGAAGATCATTTAGGATGATGACCAAGGAGAATGTGTGAAGCGTGAAGAGGTTTTACATAAGGGTCTTTTAAGGAAGGGGAAATGGGTTGGTGATTATTTTATTTTTTGTCAATATTACCAAGTCATCTATCTTTTGTACCCATTTCTTTTAGTATGATCCTATAATATAATATATTTATTGGGATTTTCATAAAGATCTGCATTGTTTCTTCGCGATGAAGGAGATGACAGTCAAGGATGATGACGAAAAAGAATATAGGAAGCATGAAGAGGTTTTACATTGGTGTTTTTTTAAGGGAAAAGTATCAAGAAAGTCCTAAGCTTTTTGGTTTTGTGCCGATTTAGTCCTAAACATTTTTTTTTTGCCAATTTAATCCTAAACCTTTTTATGTTGTGGTTTTCTTGGCTCCCTTTCCACTCATTCTGCTTTTGCACTATGAGTGAAAGTTTTTGGCGCCGTTTTTTGTATAGCTAACTCTCCTTTAATATATTCTTACCTTTACCAAAAAAAAAAAAAAACCTTTTTATGTAGTGTCAATTCAGTCATTTCCAGCCAATTTTGGTCGGATTTTGCTGACTGGACGCCAGTCGACTGACGTAGCCTTATTGGCACTAATGTGTACAACTTTTAATAATATTTTAATTTTTTTGAATTTTTTTATCTTTTAATTTTAATTTTTTTTCTTTTTTCTTCTCATCTTCTTCTTTTAGCCGGTCGCCGGAGCTCGACGACAGGCCGGAGGTGACGGTCGGCGAGGTCGAGGTCGACCTCGACAGCCACCTTGCTAGTGGCTGTGAGGGTGGCCTGGGTGGTGAGGCTCGCCCTCGCTGGATCTGGCGAGGGTCGAGCCTCGACCATGGCCGGCGAGGGTGAGCCTTGCTAGCTTAGCACGAGGAGGTGGCCTCGAGCTGGCCTCATGCCGAGCTGGCGGGGCTCGACCCTCACCAGATTCGGCGAGGGCAAGCCTCGCCACCCACGCCTTGAGGGCGGCCTCGCACCGAGCGGGCGAGGTCGTCCTCCCGGCCACTAGCGAGGGGGCCAGCGAGGTCTACCTCGACCTCGCCGACCGTCACCTCTAACCGTCGCCTGGCGACCGGCTAGAGGAAGAAGATGAGAAGAAAAATGAAAAAGAAAAAAGAAAAGAATAAAAATAAAAAGAGAAAAAAATAAAAAAATTCAAAAATATTAAAATATTATTAAAAGTTGTACATGTCAGCGCCGATCATGCCATGTTAGCCGGCCCGTGTCCAATAAGCAAAATCCTGCCAAAATTGACCAGAATAGACTAAATTGGCATAACATAAAAATGTTTAAGATTAAATTGGCACCAAAAAAATATTTAGGACTAAATCGGCACAAAAT
The DNA here is from genome assembly GCA_019915185.1 of Eucalyptus camaldulensis. Lineage (NCBI taxonomy): Eukaryota > Viridiplantae > Streptophyta > Magnoliopsida > Myrtales > Myrtaceae > Eucalyptus > Eucalyptus camaldulensis. The sequence continues at coordinate 35,138,752 of JAHSVA010000001.1, forward strand.
CAAAAGGTTTATGACTTTTTTGGCACTTTTCCCGTTTTTTTAAGGTAAGGGAAATGGGCTGGTGATCATTTCATTTTTTTTGTCAACATTACCAAGTTGTCTATCTTTTGTACCATTTTTTTTTGTCTGATCCTGTCATTTGATATATCTACTAGGATTTTTGCAAAGATCTGCATCGTTTCTTCGCAATGAAGGAGATGACGGTTTAGGATGATGATGAAGAAGAATATGGGAAGCGTGAAGAGGTTTTACATTGGAGTTTTTTAAGGCAGGGGAAATGGGTTGGTGATTATTTCATTTTTTGTCAAGACTACCAAGTCCTCTATCTTTTTGTACGCATTTTTTTTGTCCGACCCTATCCTATAATATATCTATTTGACAAGCCATTAGGTGTGCTATATACTGTGTGCAAGTAACAAAATCCTGCTCCCTCACTAAAATGATTACTATACGAAAGTTGTAACATTTTTATTGTCTTTTTTCCATTGTTGAGATGTAATGTTTCTCGATATTGCACATTGAATTCCTCATGCGCTTCAAGCTAAAGCACATTGTGCTACCATTTATTTCTTTAGTGTAGTGAATTTGGCGCCAGCTACAGTAGACTTTTTTGCATTGGGTTGATGACCAATCATTTATTTCTTTCGCACACACATTAGGTCAACATTTGGCTACTCGTTCTGCCTATATAGTGCGCATGTGCGAATTTAATGCCTTTGTTAATATTATGTACCTTTCTCAAAACGAATAAACGCGGAGCTTTCCTAATGAACCACCCTATTAATAACGGAGTTGTCCAAACCCCAAAGAAGAGCAGTGTCGAAACACCTAATGCAGATATTGACCAACCTCGAGACTTTGTTAGATCATAAATTGATTTGCATATATATATATATATATATATATATAGACACACATTCGTGCTACGTTTCATAAGGACTTTTATTAGATAGGACATGCTGTCATCGTTGTCGATCAACTAATAGATCAAACAATGGTATTCGCAGAGAGTAAATGTAGAGTCTGATTAACTTTTGCCGTCCCATTTTAATGTAGATGAGGTTTGGTTGGATTTGATTCATCATTCAAGAAACAACCTGAAAATTGAAGAGGGTATCAAGAACATATATAGTTAAGATGGTGCGGTAAGGTTTAGCTAGTTGACGGTAAAGTAGAGTTTGATTAACATTCCCTGTGTATGTTTTACTACATGTGATTGCTTGGATTTATGACGTCATACTAATGCATGCACGTAGGCATGCATTGGACTGCTTTTCAGAATATGAAGAAAAACCCTACCTTTCCTTAACTACAGAAACTGTTTGATCATCTAAACTAGGGGAGAAAGTTTGTTGGACCATATAAAGCTAGGGTTCGCAAATTTTATAGATTCTCTAATCATATTTAACATCATATTTAGATGGGACGTTCGTCCTTTTAATAATGCACTTCCAACATGAAGTTTTTTTCTTTTATTAGCTTACATTTTAAATAATATATACGTAGTGTTTTGATTAGAAAGGATTTAGTCCTTTTTAATCATGTTTTAGCTTTTGTTTTTACTTTCTCCATTATCCACAGCAGGAAAAAATCCAAATAAAGGCCTAAAAATGGCTTAAAAATAATCTTATTTTTTCAAATAAGGATCTTAAGTGGATCATGTTTTAAATAAGGGACTGAAGTGATCATGATAGTTTCAAATAAAGGCTTGATCTTACTGATTGATTAAATATTCCAGCCGATCAAGAGCATTTTCTTCCAAAGACAATTTCAATCTAAATTTTAATTAAAAATTAAGAAAACTATAAAAATTTAGAAAAGAAAAAAAATGCAAGGGCTAGGGTTGGCCCTAACCCTCTCTCTTGTGGCTACCTAAATAGCAATGACACTGACACACAACATGTGACACAACACGTCATTTCTATAAATAAAATAAAAAAGAAATAGAAATTCCGACGAGTTGAAATACATTTATAATTTTTATGATTATTTCAATCAAATTAATTTGATTTAAATTCACAAATAAATAAATAAATAATAAAGAGTCTAGAATGAATTCACACTAAAAACCATTAATCCACCATATGTTGATATCAATTATTGTTTCAATATGATGAAATTCAACTACATTCCATTCCAATAATCCATAAAACTCAAAAAGGAAAAAAAAAAAGTCAATCAACATTCCACTATTAAATTTAACATTTAACATCAAGTTGAAAAAAAAAATCAACAATTCACCATCAATTATAACAAAAATTCTTTCTTTCCCCCTTTATTATTATTATTATTATTTTTTTTTACATATGTACATTTTGACTAATCTTTTATTGAAAAATTTTAAAATTTACCCTGTGCGTGTTGAAATCACATGTTGAAATTTCGAACTAATATGTCGGGAGAGTTGATTATGTGTCGATTTTCTGATGCCTATTGAACATGTCGGAGTGTGTCGAATCATGTTGGAGTATCTGACACTACATGAAGGTTTCCGAAAAGTGTCGATACTTACTAGACGACCACCGCTCCATTGTTAGTGGGGCATTGACAATGGTTAACGGGGTCGCCAATGCCTTGGCAAAGGTCTGCGACCCTCTCCCGGATGTGAGCGAGGAGTGTTGGCAACCACCGGCAATGGGGCAATTGACTCATGAGGAGAAGAATTGAAGCTTGACGTGGCGCATGAAAACACTGATAGAGGCGGATACGCTTGCTTGTGCGATCTTGGCTCGTGGGGGGAGGCGGGTTTACATACCAGCGTAAGAGACGGACAAATTGATGGCAAGGAATCTGGTCAGGCCTCTGACATAGCAAAGCCTGCCGTCGAGCCTCTCTCTCTCTCTCTCTCTCTCTCCCTCCCTCCCTCCCTCCCCCCTTCATAGGAAAGAATACTCACCTAGATTTGGGAGAGGGTCATGACGCTCTATGGATTCCTAGTGCTCATGACTTATAAGCTTACTGATTTTGTTAAAACATTTTTGTCAACTGAATCTTGCTTTTTGAATTGAGCTTTTGCTTCTTCTCTTTTCAAGCTGCAGAAAGAAGGAATAGAAGATCTCCTTCTCAAGAAAGAGAAGAGGCAGAACAAACTCACCAACTCATACAATAGTTTATGGATTGATCTTTTGAATGTGAGGCTTCTTTCCTCTTAAGTTCTCTCTTTTTGGCTATACTAGTTCGTCGAGTTTCACTTATTACCAGTCTCTCATGGATTTTGGCTTCATCTACGGTGTTGATGCTCAAAACGGAACTCGCGAACTTGGCCGGAGCTTGCGCTGGCAAATTGACCTACACCAAAATCGAGTTCAGGCGTCTAGAATTTCTACCCCAATAAACTCCCTAATCGTAAGGGAACAGAGAGACAGAGAAACGGGGAGGGAGGGAGGGAGGGAGAGAGAGAGAGAAGAGAGAGAGACGAATATGGCCAGTCTTGTACATGTGTGCTTGAATCACTATTTATGGGGTACCCTCTAGTAGGCCATTGGGTAATGCTTGAGAGGTGGTGATCTTCGAATGATAAGTGTATGAGAGGGCTCAACAAGTGAATTTAAACCGTCTAGGGAAATCAATGTATGTCTAGCTTTTTAGATAGCGTTGCACTGTTTGCACCTTTAATGAGGTGATTTTATAAGCCGAACTGCTTTGACATTGAAATCATGTTTCGATGGGTCTTCCCATCCAGTTGTGCTATTTAACCCATCGGCATTGATAGATCAAGTGTCAGGAGTCAACTGTTCGACTAGAAACACCTCTAACACTTGATAGGCTACTTGATAGGTTGAGAATATATGGCTTTCGCGTATTTTCCCTTTTTGCCATGGGGACAGATGCGAAACATAGAACAACAAAATATGTCACCAATTTGGACCATAGAATTAATGACCAACATCTCAATTGACAAATATTGAGGTAACTGACACCCATCGCATCAACTTCTGTTTTACTACAAGATATGCGCTAGGCATGCAAAGGAAGTTACAACGCCAATTACTCTAGGCTATTGGATTAGCTAGCGCAATCTCCCGTCGATTGCAACATAACTAAAAGCGACTGTGGCCTTCAGTTTGTTCATCAATCAAGGCCAACTTCTAGCAAATCTCGAAGCGTCAATTTTCATATACCCTCAACTATATCATTCATTTCTCACCACTGAAGGTTCGGATTCTCTCTCTTCCTTATCACTATTCATGATGTTCAACTTACTTTCTCAACCCAAAAAAACAAAAGGTTGACACTATTTTGACTCCATATACGACTAAATCTGCTCCATTTTCACTAAAAAGACATAATTGCCCTTGATCATTTTATTGCAATTTATAGTGATGGTCCCGTTCCTTCTTATATTTGTTTATTTTTATTTCTATTTAAGATTTAGTTGCTATAATTAAGTATTTCACATGTTTTATTTTTGCATATTGTAGGTACCCCATGTATGTTAAAGGCACTATGTTTCTCGTACCAAAAAAAAAAAGGGCACTATGTTTTCTTTTTTATTTTTAGATTTTACTTCCATAAAAATAATTTTTGTCGAAAAGAGAAATTTCCAAGAACTCTCTTAATTTATGACATCAAAGACTTTATCTTTGTTCGTTACTATTGCCAAAATATTTTTACACAAAGCATGTAGAATGTTATAGGAGTATCAATGAATATACTAAAATAATTAACATAAAAAGTAATGCATAATGAAATATTTTGCTATTTTTACGTTAACATTTTATGAAATATATTGATATTTGTCAATCTAATATGATGAGATTTCATTGGATTTTTTTTTTAAATATTATTATAAGTAATGTTTTGATTTAATTAAACTTTCGTCTTTTGGAGTTTTACATTGGAAAATGTAACAAAGATTTTTTGTTTTTGTTTTCGTTTTTTTTTTTTTGCATCCTATCATTCCATTATATGTATATGTGTATAAAAGACAAGTAATAAAAAAGTGTCTATGGTGATATGCACAACAAGTGAAAGTTTATAAGCAAGTAATTGTGTTATAAAAAATATATGTCAAAATTTTTCTAAATGGTTGATCCATTAATTTGCTTGACAACGTAGACAAAAAAAATTAGATTCTTTGTAAATTCTTCTTTTCAACAAAAATAATTCCTACTGAAGTAAACTCTGAACATTGAAAAGAGAATGTAGCCTCCAAAAATAAACAAAACCAAAAAATATATATATGAAATTCTAAATATGAAAATTACATCCTACATAGAAAAAGAAAAACTAAAATATAAGGAAAGTAAATTAATTTATGATTACTACTTTAGATGAAAATTAAATGATTGAGGGTGATTTTGTTTTTTTGGTAAAAATTGAGTGAATTTAGTCATATAAAGGATGGAAATAGCACAATCTGAAGAAAAAACAAAGGATAAACCAACCTCGGATAGCAAAACCAAATCCCTTTTTCCTCTCCTTCGAAGCTCCCACTTTGATCAAATGGTTGGATCAAGTTCTCAGCCTAACATTGTGGTTCCTTATGGTCAGTCTTCAACTCCTCGACTTAAGCCCACTGAGCCGCCTTCCTCCGCGTGGTCTAGTTACAATGCACTAAATCTAGGCGAGGGTTGTGGTCATCACAGCAAATGTACAGTTGCAAATCTAGCGAGAGGATCCTCGCCAAAGGGTTAGCCATTGGAGGTGATTGGCGAGGGACTGAGGTCCTTGCAAAACACTGGCCAGGCCGACAAGGCCATGTTTGGTAACCATCCAAATATGGCCAAATTCTGATTCTTTGTTCCCAAAATCAGTTTGAGCCTAGAATCGCATTTGGTAAAATTTTTGTTCCCAGGAACAAATTGGGAGTAGAATCAAGAACATAAAAAAAGTTGATTCTTATTCCGGGAACAAATTTGAGAATCAAAACCAACTCTTCTTCTTCCCTTCAACCATCTCGCGACTGCCGTCCATAACCGCCCGCCACCACTGGCCACCGACTGTCGATGACCGCTACCGCCGACCGCAGTCTGCCGGTCCGGCGAGATTGCCGGGGGCTCACTAGGCTAGGGCGAGGTTCGGCGAGCTCGTCGGAGTCAAGCCCAGCCATCAACAAGGCTCGGCCTCCCCAGATCTGGCGAGGCTCGCCTAGCCCCACTGGTGGCCAGGCAGGCATCGCCAGGACTGGGCAAGCCTCACGACGCCCAACCTCGCTGGTGGCCAAGCGAGGCTCGCCCGGCCTCGGCGATGCCGAGCCTCAATGGGCTTAGGCGAGCCTCATCCAGTTGCCGGTGAGGCTTGGCCAACGAAGGTTGGCCTCGCCAAGGGTCGGCGATGCTCCAGTGAGGTCGCCAACCCTCGTCTGCGGCAACCGGCCACAAGAAGAAGAAGAAGAAGAATATGAGAAAAAAGGACAAAAAGAAAAAGAAAAAAAAAAGGAAGTAAAAAATTCATTTAAAAAATAAAAGAAATTGATTTGGAACAGAATTAATGATCACGATACCAAACGCAATTCTATTCCAAAATAAGAAATTTTGGACAGTTACCAAACAGTTTAAAATGCTTAAAATCAGTTATTGAGAACAGAATAAAAAAGAATAATTTATGATCAAACTCTACTTTTAGGAACATAATCGTTATCAAATACGCCCTAATTGGCTACAACTCCCTTGTTGACCTCTCTCTTTCTCTCACATGCGAATACACACTCATTCGCAAGCCGCCCTGCCTAGATATGGGTAACCCTTGTTCGACTGTGGGCGAAATTTAGCGCACAGGGAGAAAGACAGATGAAGATGGAGACGAACATGACGGCAGCCTGAGCATCACTGTTAAACCTTTTATTAGGTCTAGTATGTGCACTTGTGGATAATTAGTAGCGATGCCGTGGCATTGCCAAGCCACGGGTGAGCTGCTGTGGCTTGGCACTCGTGTGATCCTTGTTCGTGGCTTGGCAACGCCGTCAGTGCCGTCACCCCTGCGGCCCCCATTGCCCAAGCCCGCATGTCTCTCTCTTCGTTTTTGACTTTCAATTTTTATCTATGTTTTTATTAGGCCTTCCTTTTTCATTCTTTTGCAACTTATTGAGGCTATAGCTCTGATGCCGCGCTAACATTCAAGTCACGTATGTACTTAATGGTCTGACTACCACATTAGCATTTTCCGTCCTAGTACCCAACAAAAGGACTGGTATTACTATCAACACCAAAATTTTGGTGACCAAGTTATTTATTTATTGATTGCATTAAAAAATTAAGAATTAATTTTTAATCCCTAAAATAATTAATTAATTAATTACATAGTATATAATTTTAAATGCATTTATTTTTTATTTTCATTTGCATTGGACTGGCGACGGATATGTTCAATTTGATGATTAGGAACTTTAATTTGATGAGTTAGACTAAGCTCACGAAGAGAGCAAATCGGCTCAAGTTCGTATTCTTGATGAGATTTTACGAATTCATCTTTGCGAGATTTCAAATTTAAGGAAAATTCTCTTTCAATCATGAATCATATCGAAAATAAATATTGCGTTTGGAAAAGAAATTTTCGTGGATATTAATTTAAAAAAATTAAAATTTTAATCCGTGACCTATAAAAAGGTTATTCGCCAAGGGTTCCTGGGGTTCTTTCTCTCGGTTCTCTAGGTCGAAAATTTGAAGTCAAAAGAGAAGAAAATCTTCCTTCTTTTAGGGTTTTAGGGGTTTTATTTTCGAGGTCAAAAATTGAACTAAAAAGAGAAGGGTTTTGGTTCTTTGGGGAAGGAGAAAAGTGAGCAGGGGCTTTTTCTCTTCTGCTGACAGCAGCAGAGAGGAAGAGACAGGTGAGGGGAGACGCTTGAGTAAGAAAGGAGGAAAAGAGAAGCGGAGAGAGACAGAGGAGAAGGTCTGTTGGAAGATATGCAATTTTGTGGATTTGTACAATATTTAGATTGATATGGAAAATCAATTAATATCAGTCTAGTATAGGATTTGATTTGTAATATCAGTTATTTCCATTTTCTTGTACATGGCTAGTGCTATAATTGTAGAGCTTTGTACATCACTGATTGACGGAATTAAATATACAAAAAAATTCCTCTTGTTCCTTGTTCCACCTTGCGTTCTTTCATGGTATCAAAGCGAGCTTCGCTTCTGGTTTAGCTTCCGCACATCTCCTTCTTGATTGCCTACGGAAAACTTGGAGACCCTGCTAACCTGCAAAAAGGCATGAGCTCTCCGGTGTAGGAATTAGTTTCTGAGGAAGAAAAAGCAAGTGAAGAAAAGGAACGTCTTAACGTCACACCATGGCAAAAGACCAACCAGCACCTATTGGAATGCGTACCACAGAAGAAGAAAATCAAAGCTTTGCAGTTAACTTACCGACCGAAGCCACCAGAATTCAACCAAATGCGGGTTTTATTCCATGGCAGCCCGGTCTGGGGCAACCCATTCTAGGCCAATCCACATCGGGTTCGACCATGGCGGGTCAACCATACCGGTGGGTACTTGTACCTGTTCAGCCCAGCCCATGGTACTACGGGCCAAGCCCAAGTGCTCCATGGCCCGGAGCTCAAGTTTCCGAAGGCGATGCTCAAACCGATAATGGCTCGCCAACCATAGGCGGGGCAAGCACAAATACCGGGTCTGGAAATCAAGATGCGAGATTATCCAGTGGGTCGTTTAATCTGGGTACGGGTCCAAATACCTACCCAACGATGAGACCTGGATTTGTTCCATACCCATTTTCACTCGTTTTCGGTCGGCCAGAACTCGGTGATCCATTATATGTTTCTACTGCCAATGGACTCGAAATACGACTTATCAGCCAGCAACTACGGGGATCTGAGAACTACTCAGTTTGGGCTCAAGAATTCCGCCGAGCCCTTGTCACTAAAGATAAAGAAGGTTTTATCGAAGGATCTATTCCCGTTCCAACAAACGAAAGGATGGCGAGACAATGGAGGAAGTGTAATCAACTAGTGAGAACGTGGATTGGGAACTGCATCAGCACAGAAATTGCAGCCGGACTACCACCCATAGAAGACTCAAAGAGGATGTGGGACAATATACGGGAAATGTATGGAAAATTAGACCGTGCAATAAATTTTTCCTTGACTCAAGCCCTTTCTGAACTCAAACAGGGTAATATGAGCATCACAGCCGTGTTTAACAAATTATCAGCTCTCTGGAACGAACTGGAGGCAACAGAAGAAAAACTCTAAGGACCCGAGAGCACTTTGCAGTAGTACAAGGCGATACGGGATAGAGAAAAGGTTACTCAATTTTTGCTTATTTTGAACAATTCTTACCTGACATTTAGATCTCAGATCTTTTCTATGGAACCTATGCCATCGCTCGGCCGCATCTTCCAGTTGGCCGTTCAAGAAGAGAGCCAGAGACTCACGGCAACGGAGCATGCGAGAGGAGCAGAGACGCTGGCCTTGGCTGCTAGTGGGTCGCTTGCTGCACGTCGTGAGAAGGAATGGAACCAGAATCGTGAGAAGACTTCAGAAGCAGGGATGCAGCCAAATGAGCTAGGGTTTGGGACTTCACATGTTTTTAAAGAATCTGAGATGGACGGTCAAGATCGTAAGGAGCGATTCGATGGCTGGAAAAGGCGCGATCCTTCATTAGGATCGGACGGTGGGCATGCGGCTGTCCTTAAGGGATCCAACGGTCCATTTTTTTCCGTGAGTCCAAAGGCGTATGGGCAAAATTTAAAAGGAAAAAATAAGTTATTTTGTGAATACTGCAGGCGACCCCACCACACCATCAATAATTGCTGGAAATTGCACGGCAAGCCCGGTGAAAAAGGAAAACAGGGGAAGGAATCTTCAGTTGCAGCTTATCAAACCTCAACTTCAAATATTGATCATCCTATCACTCAAGGGCAATATCAAGAAATTATGCAGGCCTTGCAAAAAATGGACATTTCCAACAAAGGGAGTAGCTTCTCAGGTATTTCTTATTGCCGGATAAATTCTATTTCTCAGAATTCTTGGATAATCGACTCAAGGGCTAGTGATCATATTGTTTGTGATAAAGGCTTATATTCCGTTATTCACGAAAATTTAAGTATTCCTATTTCTGTAAACTTGCCAAATGGAAATATTACCTATGTGACTACTACAGGAATTGTGAATCTTAGCCCTCAAATAACCCTGAGAAATGTCCTCTATATGCCAGATTTCCAGTTCAATCTGATCTTCGTGTCTAGAGCCTGCAAAGAAAACTCTTGCCGAATTTTATTCAATTCTGATACCTGTTTCTTTCAGGCCCTTTTGACTGGGAAACTGATGGGCTGGGGTAACCATTCTGATGGACTTTTTTTTCTGGAGTAGCATTCCAAGCACTTTAGATTTATCTCAAGTTTCCTCCAATAAGCAATCATTGTGTAATGCCACTACCAATGATAAAAAATTCCTTTTGCATTCCAGAATGGGACATAGTGCTTTGTTTCCTTACTCTCAGTGTCATATCTGCCCTCTTACAAAACAATCACGTGCACCCTTCCCAATTAGCATGAGTCGTTCCACTAGTGTTTTTTCACTTATTCATGTTGATGTATGGGGACCGTATCATACGCCCAATCATGATGGGTCAAGATATTTTCTTACCATTGTTGACGATCATTCCCGAGTGACATGGACTTTTCTTATGCAAACCAAGGGTCAGGTCCTATCTCACTTAAAGGAATTTATTTCCTTATCAAAGACCCAATTTGGAAAGACTGTCCAGCGGATTAGGATAGACAATGGAAAGGAATTTTTCAACCATGAATGTGCAGCATTATTTTCATCCTATGGCATCTTGCATGAAAGTTCGTGCACATATACTCCACAACAGAATGGAGTTGTGGAACGAAAGCATTGGCATATTCTGGAAGTGGCACATGCCTTGAAGTTTCAGGCTTCCATCCCAAATAATTTTTGGGGAGATTGCATTAACACGGCTATATACTTAATCAATCGAATGCCAACAAAGGTGTTAAATGGTCAAAGTCCTTTTGAAGTTTTGTTCCGAAAATAGCCAAAAATGGATCACCTAAGAATTTTTGGGTGTTTATGTTATGTCACCACCGTAGGCCCTCGGGACAAGATGAGTCCTCGTGCCCAACGGTGCATCTTCATGGGATATCCAAATCTTCAGAAGGGGTATCGTGTGTTTCAGCCCACTACAGGCGAATTTTTGATAAGCAGAGACGTAGTCTTCCATGAAGACATTTTTCCATTTGCTGAAGAACAATTCTCACAGGACAACGATCTCCATTCTTCACGTGCTATTTTCTTTGAAGAAGATGTATCCCGGGATCCCGATTATGTTATGATAGGAAACCCGGGAACATTCAATAGCACCTCCACAAGCAATCAATCTCCTGCCGAAGATTTTACTCCCAGATCTGAGCATGTAATTACTGAAGAAGCTTCAGATCTCATGCCAGTCCCTCCTATGGAAGAGCATGCATTTCCACCATCATGTCCAGATCCACCTCGACGTTCAGGGCAGGCCACACGCCCACCAACCTGGACTAATGATTATATTTGTGCCACACACAACTCTCCAGGTATTCATTATCCCATCTCATCTTATGTCTCTTTCAATCAATTGTCTCCGGAACATCAACAATGCATAAGTCACATATCTGAAGAAAGGGAACCAGCTAGTTATGATGAAGCATCCATGGATCCAAAGTGGCAAAAGGCTATGGCAGCAGAATTGCAAGCCTTACATGAGAACAACACATGGGATCTTGTGCCTTTACCCTTAGATTTGAAGGCAATAGGATGCAAATGGGTTTACAAGATAAAGTTTCGGGCAGATGGATCGATTGAAAGATATAAAGCTCGTTTAGTGGCCAAAGGATTTACACAGCGAGAAGGATTCGACTATCACGAGACATTCTCCTAGTGGCCAAAGACGTCACAATTCGATCTTTTCTATCCGTTGCGGCTTTCCGAGATTGGTCCTTACACCAAATGGATGTCACAACGCATTTCTGCATGGTGATTTGGATGAAGAAATCTATATGGAAATTCCTCAGGGTTTACGGAGACAGGGGGAGAATAGAGTATGTCGTCTCTGCAAATCCCTTTATGGTCTCAAACAAGCATCGAGATAATGGTATGCCAAGTTTGCGAATGCTCTCACAACAGCAGGTTTCAAACAGTCCAAATATGACTACACTCTTTTTACATGGACAAAAGGTACGTCATCCATATTTTTAATGATATATGTTGATGATATACGTCATCCATATTTTTAATGATATATGTTGATGATATACTCATTATGGGTAACGATACAATTGCCATAAAGAGCTTCAAGGAATACCTGCATTCAACATTTCATATAAAGGACTTGGGATCACCCAAATTTTTTCTGGGAATAGAAATTGCACGATCAGATCGAGGGATTTCACTTAGTCAACGAAAATTCGTGCAAGAGATCATATCAGAAGCATGTTTATCGGGAAGCAAACCGGCAGCAATTCCAATCGAACAGAATGTCAAGTTAACCACCGTAGACCATGATGAAGGAAGTCTCCAAGATGATCATATTCTCAGAGATTCGGCAGGTTATCAAAGGTTGGTAGGAAAGCTTATATATTTGACCATGACTAGACCGGATATATGTTATGCTATGCAGACACTTAGTCAGTTTATGCATAAACCCAAGCAGTCCCACATGAATGCCGCTCTAAAAGTTGTTAAGTATTTGAAGAAATGTCCAGGGCTTGAAATTCTTCTTTCAAGAGAATGCAACATGGAGATGACGGCTTATTGTGATGCTGATTACGCAACTTGTCCGATGAGCAGGAGATCAATTACAGGATTCTGTATCATGCTGGGAAAGTCTTTACTGTCTTGGAAAACAAAGAAGCAGCCAACCATGTCTTTATCTTCAGCAGAGGCTGAGTATCGAGCTATGGCTAAGACCACTTGTGAAATAGTGTGGCTGCGAGGCTTGCTTCGGGATCTTGGAGTGCGAACAAAGGGACCAACCATGTTATTTTGTGACAATGACGCAGCGCTTAAACTTGCGTCAAATCCTATAATGCACGAAGGGACGAAGCACATAGAAGTGGACTATCACTTTACTCAAGAGAAGATTCAAGAAGGAATAATCGAGACAAGAGGAATTGGGACTACGGAGCAGCCTACAGATATTTTTACTAAACCTCTATGTCAGAAACAACACGCATATCTATTAAGCAAGCTAAGTGTCTTGGACATTTACAAGCCACCAGCTTGAGGGGGAGTGTTGGAAGATATGCAATCTTATGGATTTGTACAATATTTAGATTGATATGGAAAATCAATTAATATCAGTCTAGTATAGGATTTGATTTGTAATATCATTTATTTCCATTTTCTTGTACATGCCTAGTGCTATAATTGTAGAGCTTTGTACATCACTGATTGACGGAATTAAATATACAAAAAATTTCCTCTTATTCCTTGTTCCTCCTTGCGTTCTTTCAAGGTCGTGCGTACAGCAGAAGGAAAAAACAAAAGAAAAGGGAAAAAGCAAGAACAGAAGCAAAAGAATCGCGGCTGTTCGACCTCCCGCGTACGCAGGTTCCTCCACCACTGCTGTCCTTTCGCCTCGAGCCGGCCACCACACCAGCGCCACCACTCGTCGCTCCGCCAGTCGTCGCCCTCGACCTGCAGCTGTCGGGTCCTCTTCCGCTGTTGTCGTGCATCTGAACACCTCTCGCTGTCTCCGAGTGCCGACCGCGTGCCTGCTCTGCCGTGACTCCTCTGCCCGAGCGCCTACCTCTCCACCTGAGCCGCAAAGCTGTTGCAACCTGTGTCGGAGCCGCCCCTCACCTGCGACGACAAAATCCGTCGCCAGGCCCTCCTCGCTGCACCACCGCTGTCCTGCAGCGTCTGCCTTCGAGCCGGTCCGCGAACCTCCGCCTCTGCTCCGGCGCCCAGCAGCTCTCGCCGGTCACTACTGATTCGCCCACGACGCCGCTGCCGCTCCTTTTCTGTCCGTGAGCAGCCCTTTGCCCTGCTACAACCCTTGCGAATCCGGTGTAGCTTGCCCGTTGCTGGTCCGCCGGCTGCCGCCCTTCGCCGGAGCTCCGAACGTCGGCAGCTCCACCGCCCTTGGCTACGCATCATCACAGCCATCTATCCTTGAGTCGCCAAGCCTTTGTTTGGAAGAAAAGAAAAGAAAAAATCAAATTATGTAGTTTTTTTTTTATTTTACTTTATTTTATTTATTTTTTACTTTGATCCTTTGTTCGAAATAGTCACTGATGTATTTGAAATAGTCACCTGTATGATCGAAATTCCCAACATGAAGTAACGAATTGATAGTTCGATTTTCGCGCATGAAATCCGACTTGCAATTGTCTGAAAGATTGCCAATCCGATCTCACTCTTGAAATTCAATTTGTAGTTTATTTAAAATTGACCAATTCGATCACATGCGCGAGATATGATTCGTTAATTTATAGATATCAATCTTATCTTGTTAGATGTGTTGTCGTGTTATTTGAATTGACTTTGTTTTCGTAAAAAAAAAATCCAAAAAAAAACTGAGTTAGATTAGGTTCTTTTATTATTTTTTAGGATTATCTTGCACATTTAGAATATGAATTTTATTTCAGATTAAAAAAAAAACAAAAGCCCAAAAAAAAAAACATTAACTTAGGATGTTGGGTTTTTTTTTTTTTTAATTTGAATTGCACGTTTAAGTTCGAATTTCATAAAAAAAAAAGAAAAAGAAAAATTAGAATTAAGGTATTCTTTGCACGTCATTGCATGTGCATATCATATATAATTAGGTTCATGAAATGCATATCATTTGATGAAATTATTGCCAGATCCATTTAGTTAGAAATTGCCCGTCATTAGGATTAGGTTATTTAATAAATGTCGCGTGACATATAGTTTGCATGTTACGTGTCATTTTGTACATCATTGCATTGCATGGCACGTAATTTCTAGGCTTTATTTAAATAAAAGAAAATCTTGAAAAAATTGAGTGATTGCGTGTTAATTAGAAATCATATCTAGAACTATTGATGTGAATTCTAATATAACATTACAGATGCTTTCGTTGCCATAAGTCCTGCAATTTATTCATTGTTTTATTTGGATATTAAATTAGTGGATTACGCACTCGCATAGCCAACTTACATGTTAGGAAAACAAATGCTGCCTGCAAAACATTTTAAGGTACCAAATGCTGCCTGCGAAATTTTTTTTTTTTAAAATAACAGAGAAATGTACTGAAAGGATGTTAGAGAAATCTACCGTAATCAAGTTCTCGAATTCATAAATTTCTGGTTCGTATGAATAAAATAAATCTTATGTTACTTTACTTGCTTTCTAATCGACTCACCAAAAATAGATTACTGACGACTCTAATTAAAAAATCATTTGCATGTTACAAATTTGAACCTAAGTCGCGAATTGGTATGAATTTGGGAAAGTCCGAGTTAAGTCTAAACTTAAACAATCCATTAGCCAAACCTAAGTGGTATATCCGGAATTTTGGTCGCGACAATTGCAAAAACAGAAAAATTCAAAGATCCAACTATATGAAAAGGAAAATCAAAGGGCCGCGTTGCACAAAGCGAAAAAAATTTATTAGACCCACATGTCATTATTCTCGGAAAAGGTAAAAAAAGTAAATGAACAGATGATGAGTGATAAGAAAGGTCAGTATGAGAAAGTAAATTTTCAAGCACATTTATATGTCCTCTTTGGGACACTTACCAAATAGAGAGGATCCTGGGATAAGGTTAGCATCAAAATGGTAGAAAATCCGCGTCCATCTTATCATGTTCTCTTCTTCAGTTAGCTACAGCAATGTCAAGCATGGCAAATTTGGCAATGCAATCCAGTCAAGCGAAACTCTACCATTTTTATATAGTTTTGAAATTTTAACTGAGTGGTCGCCGTCTCCGTGGATCCTCCAATGTCACCGTCGCGGTCGGAATCCGAAACCGAGGATCGCAGCAACGGACTGCCGCTGCAAGACACTGAACTGAAGCAAGAGAAATTTACAAAAGATGAATCAAAAAGTGGTCAGAAATCAGACCAGAACAGAACAGAAACATCATCGAAGCTTCGAAAGATAAACGACAAAGAGCCGCGCGTTTCCTGTCATTTCTTTTTGATTCCCCCTTCCCACCCTCCCTCCCTCCTTATAAATACCCCTCTGAACCCAAACGTCCTCCTCCACCACCAAGAAAAACCTCAGACGTCAAGCCAATCTCTCTCTCTCTCTCTCTCTCTCTCTCTCTCTCTCTCTCTACGCAATGGACGTTCGCCGGCGACCATCCAAGCCCGTTGCGGCCGTGGACTCCCCCAAACCCAAAGCCAAACGCTCACCTTCGCCGCTCAAGCACTACGTCGACGAAGACACGTCGCTCAAAGTCTCGCCCTCCCTCTACCTTCTCAACGCCTCCGTCATCTGCGCCTTCTTCACCCTCCTCTGCTACCTCCTCTCCCGCTGGCACGACAAGATGCGCTCCTCCTCCCCCTTCCATGTCCTCTCTACCCTCGAGCTTGCTGCCCTCGTCGCCTTCGCCGCCTCCTTCGTCTACCTCCTCATCTTCTTCGGGGTCGAGTTCTTCCGATCCCTCCTCCTTCGGCCCTCCTCCGACCTCTGGGCCGACGACTGCGAGGACGAGACGGCGGTCTCGGCCGTTGCCGAGGGGTTTTTGCAGAAGGCCCCCTGCGGCCAGGCCCTTGATGGCGAGACCCCTAAGTTGGATTTCGACCCTGTTAAGCCCGCTGCTCCCAAGGCAAAGCCGGTTGAGACCGAGAAATGGGATGAGCAAATCGATCTGAGTGAAGAGGACGAGGAGGTGATCGCCTCGGTGGTGGCGGGGACAACTCCGTCGTACTCGCTGGAGTCAAAGCTTGGGGACTGCAGGAGGGCTGCCGCAGTCCGCCGTGAGGCACTGCAGAGGATGACTGGGAAGTCGCTTGCTGGATTGCCACTGGAAGGGTTCGACTATGAGTCGATCCTCGGGCAGTGCTGCGAGATGCCGGTTGGGTACGTGCAGATTCCTGTGGGGATCGCAGGGCCACTGGAGCTTGACGGGCGGGAGTACTCGGTGCCAATGGCCACGACTGAAGGGTGCCTGGTCGCAAGCACCAACCGGGGCTGTAAGGCCATCGCGATGTCTGGTGGCGCAAACAGCATCCTCCTGATGGATGGAATGACGAGGGCGCCTGTTGTGCGCTTCGGGTCGGTGAAGAGGGCTGCAGAGCTGAAATTTTACCTGGAGAGCCCTGCAAATTTCGAAGCCCTGTCCTCTGTATTCAACAGGTTGGTCTCGGTCTTGATTAGTCCTGATTAGTAATTCAATCCTGGAATTGCAAAATTTGCTCTTTACAATCTATAGTTGGCTTGGTGTTTCTGCTATGTACAATTGGGATATTCAATTCGATTTGTTTGTTGCAGTTCTAGCCGATTCGCCCGGCTTCAGAGCATCAAGTGCGCAATCGCTGGCAAAAACCTCTACCTAAGGTTCTCTTGCAGCACCGGTGACGCAATGGGGATGAACATGGTCTCGAAGGGAGTCCAGAACATCATGGATTTCCTGCAGAAGGACTTCCCCGACATGGACGTGATGGGGATTTCCAGCAACTTTTGCTCGGACAAGAAGCCCGCAGCCGTGAACTGGATTGAGGGGAGGGGAAAATCGGTCGTGTGTGAAGCCGTGATCAAGGGCGATGTGGTGAGGAAGGTACTCAAGACCAGTGTGGAGGCGCTGGTCGAGCTCAACATGCTCAAGAACCTGACTGGCTCCGCAATGGCTGGAGCCCTTGGAGGGTTCAATGCCCATGCCAGCAACATCGTCACGGCGATCTACATTGCCACGGGCCAAGACCCAGCCCAGAACGTGGAAAGCTCTCATTGCATTACCATGATGGAAGCTGTCAACGACGGCAAGGACCTCCATGTCTCCGTCACGATGCCGTCGATTGAGGTAAATTCGCTTTTCCTAGATTCTGACAGTACAAAATGATTAGTTCAAGAATTCGCAATCTGGGAATTCTTAGTTGATGGACGTAGAATTTGTGTCTGACATGAAAAAAATTGCCTTCTTTCGTTTCAGGTGGGAACAGTTGGAGGTGGGACTCAGCTTGCCTCGCAATCAGCGTGCCTGAATCTGCTCGGAGTGAAAGGGGCCAACAGAGAAGCGCCGGGGTCGAACTCGAGGCTCTTGGCCACCGTTGTGGCTGGCTCGGTCCTCGCAGGAGAGCTCTCTCTGATGTCAGCTCTCGCGGCCGGCCAGCTCGTCAAGAGCCACATGAAGTACAACAGGTCCAACAAGGATGCCTCCAAGGTCTCTTCCTGAACCATGATTGACTTCATAAAGGGCTCTCGCATTGCCACGAAAACGAGGAATGAACAAAAATGAAAGGCAAAGGAAAGAAATTGGCCACAGTTCGCCATTGTAGTTGAAAGAGAGGAATGTACTTGTATAGTTTGACGCATTCTGTCAACTTTTTTTCGGCCCTTTGCGAATTCGAGTCAATGTTGAGGGCTCTGCATGTTGCGCACACTTGTTGAGATGGAAGTTCAATACAAATTCTTTGCTTGATATTGTAGATTGCATTTCTTAGACGCATCAACCTACAGCACATTGATCTGTTAATGATGGGGGATAATGAACTAGGAATGAGTCTTCTTTGTTACTACCAGTACATTGAGTCAAAGCTTAAGAGATAATGACATAAATAGTCAATGAACTTTAGCCTAATGTGAAATGTGATCTTTAAACTTTTAATTTATTCATATAGTTTAGAGACTAAGTCGAACATATATCAAAAATTCATAGACCACATTAAACAAATTAAAAGTTCAAGAACTACATTGCATATTGGGTTTCAGTTCATGAATTATATTAAACAAATCAAAAGTTCAAAAATCATATTACACATGTAATTAAAATTCAGAGACCATTCATGTCATTGTCTCATTAATTTACAATAATCATTCCCTAGCTTTTGGTGCAACTACATCTTGCTTTTCCTACGATCATGATATTTTGCCGTTTCAAAACCGAGAAGAAAAACAATCATGTACTTATACCAAGGATAAAAAGGGCGTCGCTTCTCCAATGTCCTCAAAAAAAAGGACGTGCTATATTACTCGAAGGACAAAAATGGCTGCCATTATTTTTTTCCATCTAAATGATCCTGCATGGCAGCTTAAGTGGTTAACGAGAGTGACATGGCACGGCGACGTTCCCTCCATACGCACTGTGATCACAACCGTACCTGACCTCAAATCTAAGGTCGGCCTCGGCCTCAGCCTCAATCTAGTTCAAATCAAGGAGGCCCGACAGCCTCAGATCTAAATAAGATTGGGTGTGGCCATGGGACCTGAAATCTAAACCAATTTGCACGGAGGTGACCAACTCCTCATTTGGACATCTTTCACATGATATTCCTTTCATTAGCAGATTTCTTACACAAATTTTCTCACGCTACTCCCACTAATCTATCGTCCTTCTCACGTCCCTCATGCTTACCTCGGTATTAGGGAGATCACTTCCATGCCTTCATGGAATGGAGAAATGTTGGGTCGTAACTAGAGATGTGCATGGTCCCGGTAGGCGGTTCCCACCCTAGAACCGGGAACCTCCCACTAAAGACCGGTTCTGAAAAATTGGAACCGAGAACCGTCCATTAGCTGCATGGATCCACCCGGGAACCCGACTGCTGGTCTGGTCCGATTCCCGGGTGGATCCATGGAACCGGTCTTACCAAAGATCAATGAAATATTACCAATTTAGACTTGCACAACCTGAAGCTAGCAGCCAACATTAAGTCTAACTTGAACAATGATAAGGAGGAAAAAAACATTCTAGTATCTATATGTCGCTCCTTTCAGACCACTTTCTTCCTCTAAGTACAACAACCCCTTGAAATCTCATGTTTCCCCCATGAAAAATTTCGGATTCAGCATAGGCTTTTGAATTTTTCTACAATCACCTAGAGTGTAGCTTGCATTGATGGGTTAATCGAGAGCGAGTTTGAAAAAATCCACATCGAGTCGAGTTCTATGGAAAAAAATGTTTCTGCCTAACTTAGAGAACCAATGGGATGATCGATGTTTGTTAGAATCTAAATTGGAGAAGCTGTTATGCTCGAGCTCAGTAAAATATTTTAGATTTACTAATTTCAATTTTTTTTAATATTAAAAATTAATATATTATTATAATATAATTGGTCCAGTCCCGGTGGACGGGTGAGAGGATCCTCTCATGAAATTAAGAACCGGACCGGTACCCACTGGTTCTCATAAATTGAAATTGGGAACCAGATCGGTTCCCTTAAGAACCACGGTTTCAAGGAGGTCTAGTACGGTTTTAGGTAGTTCAAACAGATCCCGGTTCCTTTGCACACCCCTAGTCATAACATTTTCCCCCACTTGATTTCTGCAGTGCCCTTCTTGTGGTATATTTTACCACTTCCTTGAATTCCCCTAGCCCCCTCCGTAAAGGTATTATATATATGAATGGTCAATGCTTGCCCAGTAAAATGTGTCATTCACTATTGCTCCCGTGCCTCTCCATGGGCTTTTTTCTTTATGGCCTAAGCTAGCCAACTAGAATACGTCTTCCGTCTCTTTGACAGCTCGCGCTTGAAACGTGACATCCAAACATACAATTCGACAATCCTGATTCGATACCATTTGTCAAAGCTAAGGCTTATTGGCCTCAATCCTAGGAGCGAGTGGTACCTGCGAGCAGATTCACAAGGCCAGTCCTCCTTTTTTATATTCTCCCCACGACTTGTATCGTCAAATTTCTCATTATGCCCGAACGCACCACATTTCCTCTAAATCGGGCATCCCGTGTCATTAGTGGACCATTTACCTTGATTTAATGCAACAACACCCAATCAAGTTAAGCACGAGTGACCAACACGCCTTCGAACATCTCCTGCATGATAGAGCATCATATGGGACTAGCTCCCGCCCCGCCTATGCCCTCTCTCTCTCTCTCTCTCTCTCTCTCTCTCTCTCTCTCAGTGAGTTTAATAACTCTTTTGGATCCGGTTTCTTCCGGGGAAGGTCGCAATTAGGTGGGCGTGTTTCACGAAGAGTATGCAACTTGAAGTTGGTTTCTTTCGTCATTGGTGCCCATCAATCTATGTCGTTTTATCCGGCGTCAAGCACTCGTTTCTGAGTCCACGTCGACAGCTTGAACTTTACGGGCGAGTTCGAAAATGAACCACTCGAACGCTTTGCAACCGGATGGGATAAATAATCGTACGAGGGTCACGCGATTCTTTCTCTTTGGTCGTATTTGGCTACTGCCTAAAGCAGTTCTCTTTTACATGTGCTACCCTGGACATTTAATTTGGGTGCTGACCTCCCTGATCTAATTAGAATTCGGCCAATCAAGTCCCTTGGTCTTCGGTTCTGGCACATTATAGCCGGCATGCTCGTTAATGCCATGGCAGATGGCCAATTTGGCACCAATAGAACTCTATAGAGTTTAAGGACTTGGTAGCGCAAAACAGAAGTTCAAGAATCGCGTCAAAAAAATATGTTAAATTATATCTCGAGTTTGAGCGTTTGTAAAATGCGATTCGCTGGACTTTTGAAGCTGCACAAAATAGGAAATAAAGATAGAATTTTAAAAAAAAAAAAAAGGGAAAGTTTCTTCCTTATCTTTGGAAGCCTGCATAAACCGAAGATGTCGTGGGGCCCAAAATTCAAAGGAATTCGAAAGATGTTATCTTCGGAGGCCTGGAGAAGCCGAAGACGTTATCTTCGTGGGGCCCAAAAGTCAAGACACGCACACCCAACATATAAAAGGCTACGAAAGGAAAGAAAGTGGTTTTTTCTCTCTGCACGTCCGCGAGGTTTCTGGGCACACTTATATATATATATATATATAGCAACTTGTCCAGGAGGTGTGCGCGGCTTAAAACCCTTCAAAAGAAATGGAGGAGCCGCACGTCGTCAAGTTGAAGCGCGATCAAGAAAGAAGAACACAAAATCCGTACGTACGCAAACCAGGCATACATAGAGCATTGTATTTTAAGCTTAAACGCACAGTAATTTTGTGCCATGAGTCAATGTCTAAGTAAGTTGTTGATTTATAAATACTTTGATTTATGGTTAAATTTAAGTGTGAGAAACACTTGAGCGTTTGAGCGATTGTAAACTCTAATTATTCGATTATAGTGAATTATTTACTATTGACTCTTCTCGTTGACATAGGTACCGATATTCGGACCGAATTACGTAAATTTCTGGTATCATTATTTTTCTCGTTTATTTTTCTAGTGATTTCGCATTAACGTAAATTATCCCAACAAAATGAAATTCGAAGTTAGAAGCGATCGACATTGACCGGATCATATATCCCGGTGGAATGTTATGGGAATGCTCCCACATCGTGAGGAGCTGACTTCGCGAGAGCTGATAATCTAGACAATAAGGCAGTAACGAATCCGGAAGGGATAACCGGTCGGACGACTGATATAAAAATACCATTGCGTGGTGCTCTGAAAGCATTTCATAAAGGAAAGAAGACAAAAGGAAATGGTTAAACCAAAACCCAATTGACTAATGGCTACTTCCCTTATCAACTCCGGCCATCCCGCCATCCCGCCATCCCGTGACCACATTCATCAGAGGTGAACTGCTTTGATATACCATTTCTATTTGCTTTCACACTGAGCAAATGAGATTGGCATGAATCCCATCCAAACGAGAAAGAGAATGTGAAACCGACAACAAAGCTTTTGACATGCGAGTAGTATGCGACCCCCGACACAATCGATCGATATGATATTGCGGGTCTCGTAGATCATCATCCGAAAATGCTCACCACATGGCAGCGGACACTCGGTCGTCCAATGTAGATGATGATCTCCACTGCTGATCAACTCCATCTATATATTATTGATCCTGAACAAGTCTTTAATTTTTTTTCTTCCTTCTCTCTTCAAGGATCAATGAGGCTGTAAACTAGACTAGTAAAATAGAAGGAGTTAGGTCGGGTCGAAAATAGTTCGATCCAAATTGATCCACTAACACATTTTGACTCACTTCCGTGCAATAAATCTAATGACCCATACCCAACACGTATTTAATCTAATTGATATTGTTAAATCACTTCTATATTCAACTAAATCTAGGAAAACCCATACCTAAACTTAGGTGAAAGTAAGGAGCAAGCGTGTCACGCCCCGATTCTCCGAGCATGTGCTCATCCATACTTGGTCGATATAATAGCGATGTCCCAGGACGTATCGCCGACCCTTTCATTTTAATATACGCATGCGGAAGCATATATAAATCCCTAAACAATAAAATAATGGGATAGGAAAGTAGAGCCATATTTTTCAAACCACGACAAGTCTTTTATAAACAACGGGTTTATACACAAAACCAGGCTGGTTACAAAAATTATCGGCTTATCAAAAAGGAATTGTCTTATGACTAACTAGTCATACAAGTTTGCAGATTATGCTTCTTCCACCTTCCCAAACTTCGACACTTCTGGCTCTCCACGGCCGTCACCTAGGGACCTGAAAATGTTATTCTACAACAGGGTGAGAAGTAAATTCTACCCCCTAAGACCCGATTAGGAAGAAAATTACGCCCTAAGGGTTGCCTAAGCACAATCAGGCGTTAAAGGATTTACCTTAGCCTCAGTTCCTTTCTGCAAGTCAGTTCAATTTATAAATACTAACCATCACATCATCCACTCAATTCAATCAGATTGAATCATCGATCAATCGACTCAGTCGTTTACATGTCATTGAGACCATCACACAGTCACCTTGATTATTTATTCTCAACTCTTAGCCACGACCTAATAGGCACAACGTAGATTAAGTGGTAATCATGGCCCCATTGACAACTTTTCTATATTTGGTGGTCATCACGGTCCCACCTAACAATTTTCTAGGTTTAATGGCATCATGGCCCCACTTGGCAATTTTCAATATGTAGTGGTATCATGACCCCACTTAGCAATTATTAGATTTAGTGGCATCACGTTCCTACTTGGCAATTTTCAATATTTAGTGGCATCACGGCCCCACTTGGTAATTTTTAGATTTGGTGAGATTTAGTAGTATCACGGCCCCACTTGGCAAGTCTTAGATTTATACCCACATTAATCAATTTAGGATAAATCCTTATAATCACCAATTTCACTCAATTGTCACAAACCAGTACTCAATTAAATAAACAAAAAGCACCACTAAACTCAGCATAAAATTTCGGTCACTGACCATCCCGGTTGAATTTCCAGAAAATAAATAAATAAATAAATACGAAAAATATTAAATAAATGCAATAAATGCATACTTAGGTATGTAATGCCTAATTATATGCCGAAACGGGCCTGGAACATTTTCAAGACTCGTTGAATAAATACTAAAGTCTATTTACTTGTTAATTATACTAACTAACCACCTAACATGCAAAGGCAAATAATTAAATTCACTAAACTAATTTAATCTAACCACCTAATCCATCTTAACCTAAACTAATCAACCCATAAGAAAAATTAACATATTAAGTAAGGATTAGTGAATTAAACTCACTTGTTTCGTGATCCGATTGGCTCAAATCGACGGGGACGCAACAAGGAATGACTATCTCCAAAGCGGGTCTAGCTTTCGAGGCCCAAAACACTTCCAAAACGGGCCAACACAGTGTTGAAAACCCATTGGTTTTCCTCTCTATTTTGGGATGCAAAAGAGAGAAACAAAGCTGGTTCGGCTTCTGCTTATGCTTGCTGGACAGAGGAGAACCAACAGTTGAATGATGAGGAAACGGGCTGATTGGAGCTTCGACGAGTGGGTGATCGACAACCGGTGGCTCCCAAGGGTCTATGGGGTCTTGTTGGAGGTTGGAATGGAAGAAAAATGAAGAAAAACGGGAAATAGGTGGATCGACGAACCGACGATAGGTTGCTTGCGGCAGCCGTACAGGATGGCCAGCGGCTCTGTTCGGGGCAAGGTCAGGCTCTTTGGAACGGTCTAGATGTGCTAGTCATGATGATGGGTGGATCGTTGGCTAATTCGTTCAGGAAGGGTACTTTCAACTCAAATCTTGGCAAAAGGTTAGCTGAAGCAGAAACTGTAATAAAGGAAAACAGATGAGGAAAACGGTCCAGTGGGCATGCGGCTTCGTCAAACGGCAAGGGGGCTTGCTTCTATGGTTTTCTCAAGCTTCTAAGCACTCTCAACAATGGAGAAAGCAAGTGGATTGAGGAAGAAAAAGGCTGCTGCAAAAGGGGGGCCACTCGGTTCACATTTTCCTCTCCTTTGTCCCATTGACCATCCTCAACCATATTTGGCTTCCTTGGCCACAATCTAGCCACCCATGCTCCCCATCTAGAAGCTTGAAATGGTCCAAAAGTTATGGGGGTGGGGGACATACGAATTTCATGGATTTTGGCATCAAATGGACACTAATTGCTTCTCAATTCAATCCAATTTAGCCCTCATAATTTCAATTAGCACCTCAATGATCAAATCGATATTTTTCCTCATCAATTGATCCTACTTGCTTCCCAATTTCGCATTAAAAAACGATCCCCTGCAATTTTTGGACAAAAACGGCCCTAGGACGACTTTTTTCCAAAAAAGTCTCGGGTTACAGAAAATTTTTTTGAGACCAAGTCGACGTTCCTAAAATTTATTGTGACATGACAGAATGTTCAATTTTTGAAATCAGATTCAAATTCGAGGTTAATTTCAATCCGACACGTTTTTAGCGTGACCTAAGCTACTGGCAGCTTTAAAAAAATTTCAGTGCAAATGATTTATAATCGATTTTCTTCGAGTCACAATGAACCCCTTCGACACATTGGCGACTCTCAGTTGTCGTGAAAACCTCGAAATTTCAAACATGGACACAAGATACCAAAATAATATAAAATCAAACTAGTGTCGATCGATAAGAATTTTGCAATTTAGTGGGATCACCCACATTTAATCACACATATCAGTTGAATCGACTTATCTCTGATCTCTAATCGGTTTATGTTTGTGCCGTAATTATCTTGACGGATGAACACGATCGAGCAGCCAATTCCTAGTCGAATCCTCAAGTCTATTTGCCTTAAAATCCTTAATGGCTTTCTTAGATAGTCTAGTTATTTCACGAGTGATCAACTCTGAGAATAACACTATAAGCGCGTCGATGAAATGCCCAATTTATTGAATTGAAAGCAGAGTCGAAAATCTAGGATGTCACAAATGAACATGAGATCAAGTGAGGACGAGAGTGAAGAAAAAGCTTTAGAGGTGAGTTGGGTTTAAGTGAGTTGTGAATCCATTTAGCACCCATATTAAACTTATTTATGACCCATAGAGTTGGGTTTGAATCAATTTATAATTATTTAAAAAAATGGGTCTATAATCCTTTTTAACAAATCTAGTATAAACCACATGGTTAAGCATTTTTCACTTATGGAGATACCAATCCGACTTGGCGTTATGTTCATTAAAGGATTTATGATATTCATTTACCTCAAAAGAAATAGAGTCTGATAACTTATTTCCACCATGATGACATAGGTATTTTTTCTCCATCCCTTTTGATTTGCTCAATCAAATATCTAATTTATGAGTGAGAAGTTGTGGATATGTGTGGTGAAAGCGAAGGGAAGGTTCGATCTCTCTATATCCACTTAACACTAACTTAAGAAATATTGAATCTCTTTAAGGTTGGTTGCAAATTCTAATAGGATTTCAACCTAATCAAGAACATGTTCATAAAATTCTAAATGCCAAATGAACGCATCGAACAAGTAACATAATGATGAGAAAAGATATCATCCTACAGAGATTAATGATTATTAAACAGGACAAACGCATTAGAAGTCCTAAAATTTGTCAACAAAGTGTAAATAAGTCTTAAAATTTTCAAAAAATGAAATTAAGTTCTAAAACTTGTCATAAAAGTGCAATTACGTTTTAAAACTTTCAAAAAGTATAATCAAATCCTTTCATTAATAGCATTTTTTGAAAGTTTTATGACTCGATTGTACTTTCTTAACAATTTTTATGACCTAATTGCATTTTTTTTTAAAGTTTTAGGACTCAATTGTGCTTTTGTGATAAATTTTAGGATTTAATTGCACTTTTTAAAATTTTGGGACTCAATTGTACTTTTGTGACAAGTTTTAAGACTTATATTGCATTTAACCCTTAATAAGCCAATTGAATATAAAAAATGTAGTGATTATAAAAATTATCTAATAGATCAAAATAAAATTGAGAATAAATTAAAATTGACAATCTTAGAAGCAAAATTCTATAACTAAAAGTAGTTAATCAATCAAATAAATACGTTAAAGCATCCAATTTTACCATAGCCACTAAATATGTATTTTAGATTATTAGGAGTTTAAGAACGATGTCAAATATATGATAGTAGAATTTTCTAATCTATTTACTATCTTATCTTTGGATATAACAAACTTATTCAGTTTATCAATTCACTATATCTCTATATGAATTTAAATAAATAAAGTGCATTAGAATTTGTGAACATTTTTAATTTATAATGAATCTTTTAGACCACCTTATCACCAAAAGCCACACAAATAATGTGATATATTTCTATCCACATTTAATTCATGATTATATATTATAAGGAGCAACTACATATCATCATTTCTCAATCTTAAACATGCACATTAGGGGCGTGCAAGGTTGTGTTCTTTTGTTCTTTTTATGAACAAAAATTTTGTTTTTTTTGTTCCAGGGAACAAAAAAAGAACAGAAACGCATTTGTTTGCATTTTTGTTTAAACTCTATTTTTTTGTTCCCGGAACAAAATTGGAACGGAAATAAGAAAGAAAAAAAAATTATTTTTTTGTTCTGAAAACACTTTTGAAGAACAAATTTTCTTTCTTCTTTCTTTTCTTCTCTTTTTTTTCTTCTTTTTTCATTGGCCGATTGCCAGCCTCGGCCATAGCTGGCGACCAGCCGTCGAGGGCCGGCGACGCTCGACCTCGCCTGTGCCAGCGATGCTCGGCCTTGCCTTGGCTGGCGAGCTCGGGCTTGCCCAGATTCGGCGAAGCCGAGCCTCACCGTGGCTGGGCGAGGTCGCCTGCCCCTGGCGAGGCTCGGCCTCGCCTTGGCTAGGCGAGCTCGGGCTCGCCCAGATCCGGCGAGGCCGAGCCTCGCTAGGGGCCGGTGACACTCGGCCTCGCCAGATCTGGGCGAGGCCAAGCTTGCTTAGCCAAGGCGAGGCTGAGCCTCGCCTGTGCCGATGATGCTCGGGCTCGCCCAAATCTGACGAGGCCGAGCTGCAGCCAAGGTGAGGTCACCGGCCAAAAAAAGAAAAAAGAAAGAAAAAAAGGAAAAATAAAATAAAAATATTTAAAAATTAAAAGAAATAAAAAAAAAAAAGAATATAAATTTACCAAATGTGTTTCTATTCATTTTTTATTTCCGGAACAAGTTTACCAAACGTGTCTTTCTGGTCAAAAATTATTTCCCGAAACAAAAATAGTTTTTTCTATTTCTATTCCCCGGAACAATTTTTGAATAGAAACACAAACAAACGCACCTTAGATCATTCAAATGGTGGATAATCATTTAAAAGCATCAAACATAATAATATATAACTTGCATGAAAGAAACCACTTATAAAACATAAAAAGCATGAAATTCATATCATCATAATTAGGCTACATCGTAACTCTAACAAAAGAAAATTAGAATATAATAGATTAAGAAATGGAAATATAAATTAAGTCGAACATCTTGGATGAAAAAACAAGAATTCTATAGCCACTTTTTGTCTTCTCTCAAAATACTTAAAATTTTCCCATAACAATGAAAACTGATTTTAAATATAAAAACCTAACCGTCTTTCCAAGCTCTCAAAGTTATCCTATTTGTAGGTACATCCAAGACTTCTATCACAAAGCAATTGCTCTTTCTTTTTTGCATAAAATTAGGGAATAAATCATTGAATTCCTAATTTGGTATCCACCTTCCAATACTTTCGCACGAAATTAGGGAATAAATCACAAAATTCCTAATTTGCATCCAATTGCTAACACATCCTGAGTTACAAAATTCTTCTTTTCCTTCTATTTGCAATTTTTTCCTTATTTTCTCCATGTAACATTATGCTACATAAACAAGGAAAATTTGAGCAAATAAAAGTAAATCCAAATGTTATTTTTTTTCACAAATATTGTATTATTTATTACCTAAAATATGTAAAATAACTTTATTTTATAGAGTTAACAAAACGGCTCCATGAGCTCAAGGTGTGCCAAGATGATATCCCTAAACATTGGCCACACGCTTGTTCTGTGCGATCAAGTCCAAGCAAGGCGTGGTGACCAGAAAGGCAAAGCAAAGTACATGGGACACGACGTAGGAAATTTATATCCTCTTATTAGACCCAGGCCTTCAAATCCTCTTTAATTTTTGTCTAGAATTAGTGAATTACCAGTTATGGATATTAGGACCTCTACTATATTAACTAAATATAATTTGGGGTATTTCATGTTTGTAATCCACCAACTGATCATAATGATGGTTAGAGGAAATATTTTATTCAAAATCAGAGACGGACGGAAAAATGGCGAAATCATAATACGAAGTAGTATAGATCTACATATTACTGGAAAGATATGTGATTCGAAGTGATTAAGTCGTGAAGCGGAAGCTTCTGGTGTTGTATCTGTAATGCTGTACGATTGGATGTTGAGCGAGCTTGGATCACATCTAATAGAAAGTTCTACCCTTCATCCCTTTATATATAATCAAATTTATATATATTTTTATTTGTTTTATCAGATTTTTCCATTTATACAAATTTTCTAATCAAAATCCCTCCATAGCCAAATCTAACTAACTACAGCTGATGTTGCCATGTACAACACCAGAGTATGATATATAAATGCCACGGTGGAGCCAATATGAATCACATTTGAGTATGACGTCTGATAAAATGAGAGCTTATGACCCAAAACATGTTGGTAATTTATGTTGACAAATAACTAAAATAAGAGGTGGTGACTCAAAATTAGTTAATTTAATCTAATAAAAATTAGTAAATCATTTTAATTACGTTGGTAATTTTATTTTAAAAAATTATTAAATTAGAAGTGGTGATAAGTTAGTAAAAAAAAATTGCTACTTCGCAAATTATAAGAAGCTAGTGATTTCATAAAGGTGCTGGTAAGTTACCAACAGTTGCTTGGAAAAAAAATTATTAGTTGTTTTCTTGTACAAACGATTTTTTATATATTTACAAATGCTTTTTGAAATTTAATAGCGCCAAAAAAGACCTATGTTTGTTTTTACACGAAACACTAAGGCCATGTTTAGTAACCATCCAAATAGGATCAAATTCTGATTTTTTGTTCTCAAAATCAGTTTGGGCTCAGAATTGTGTTTAGTAAAATTTTTGTTCTCGAGAACAGATTGAGAGTGGAATCAAGAATAAAAAAATAAAAAAAAAGTTGATTCTTATTCCAGAATCAAAATTGAGAATAAAAACCAAAAATTCTTTTTCTTCCCTTCGGCCATCTCATGATCGCTGGCCGCTGTCCGCCACCGTCGCCATCCGCTTACCGCCGTCTACCGCCGTCGGCCGCCATCTGCCACCGCCGCCGTCTACCACCGTCTGCCGCCGCCGGTCTGACGAGCTCGTCGGAGGCAAGCCCAACCACCAACAAGGCTTGGCCTCCCAAATCTGGACAGGCCGAGCCTCACCGGTGGCCAGGCGGGCCTCGCCCAGCCCCGACGAGGCCCCCTTAGCCCCGACGAGGCTCGCCCAGCCTCGGCGAGGCCCGCCTAGCCCCAGCGAGGCTCGCCCAACCCCGCCGGTGGCAAAGCATGCCTCACCCAGCCCCGGGGAGGTTCGCCTGGCCACCGGTGAGGCTTGCCTAGCCACCAGTAAGGCTCGCCCAGCCTCGCTGACGGCCAGGCAGACCTCGTCCAGCCCTGGTGAGATCGGCCTCGCCAAGGGCCGGCAACACTCCGGTGAGGTCGTCGGTCTGGAGACCGACCACAAGAAGAAGAAGAAGAAGAAGAAGAAGAAGAAGAAGAAGAAGAAGAAGAAGAAGAAGAAGAAGAATAGGAGAAGAAGGAAAAAAAAAAAAGGAAAAAAGAAAAAAAATTATTTAAAAATTAAAATAAATTGATTTGGATAAGAATTAATAAGCACAGTACTAAACGTAATTCTATTTCAGAATCAGAAATTTTGGACAGTTACCAAATAGCTTAAAATGTTTAGAATCAGTTTCCGGGAATATAATAAAAAAAAATCATTTCTGATCATAATCTATTCCCTTGAACAGAATCGTTACCAAACGCGTCCTAAAATTCTTCAAAAAGAAACTAAATTGGACAGTATTCTAAAAATTATTACATCCAATCGAGATCCAAGGGTCGCTACTCATTTTTTGAAGTTGTTCAAACTATATTAGGGACTAAACTCCAACATAAAGCTACTTTCCCTCCCTAAACTGATGGACAATTAGATAGAATAGTACAACAATGGAAGATATGCTACTGGTAGTAGGAGGGATGACCATTTTCGCTTAACAAAATTAGGTATATAAAATTCTTCTCTAATTAATACTAGAGGTACATGGCAGCAACAACATCAAGAACATCATATTTGGCAATATACATGAATTTCATAAGAGATGAAAAATAAATCTCACAAAAACACAGGTTAAATTCTACCCACCTAATGAAGGGAGATCCAATGAAAATCAATTTGAGAACAATGTGTCTCAATCAAATCGAACCATGAATCAACCTTCGATCATCAGTTTAATGAAAACCAAACGACACCATCTTTCTCAAATTCTCAAATCAACATCCAATCGTCAGCTTAATGAAAATCAGACAACATCATCTTTCCCTCTCTCTCTCTCTCTCTCTCTCTCTCTCTAGAGCTAAGGGTGTGCAAAGGAATGGGAACCCACTTGGACCTAAAAACCAGACTGGACCGGCTCGAAACCAATGGTTCTTAAGGGAATTGATCTGGTTCTTGGTTTCAATTTATGGAAACTAATAGGTACCAATCCGGTTCCCAGTTCAATTGGCGAATCCACCCACCCAAACTAGATTGGACCGGTACTATAATAATATGTATCATAATTATATATTAATTTTTCATATTAAAAAAAATAAAAATCAATAAATCTAAAATTTAGGGCTCAACTCAGTCATGTTATTCTCTCATAGTTCTCCAGTCCATCTCGTCTCTCTTGAAATTACTCAGGCTCTCACCGTCTCTGTTTCCATCCGCATCTCCTATTCTCCATCTCTCAACTCACGGTCACATGTGTGTCTCAACTTACGGCCACGCCATAGTTCATCGCCTCCATCTCTCGACTCACAGCCGTGCCTCTCACCTTTGATCGACGGATAGCTACACTATGGTTCATTGCCTCCCTCTCTCCCCTCCATTTACTGTAAGTTCGAACCTCTAATCTTCAATCTACTCACTAAATCCCATAAGTTATTTGTTTGTTTGGTCGGTTCGAGCCAAAACCCTAAACCCCTAAATTTCT
Organism: Eucalyptus camaldulensis; assembly: GCA_019915185.1. Taxonomy (NCBI): domain Eukaryota; kingdom Viridiplantae; phylum Streptophyta; class Magnoliopsida; order Myrtales; family Myrtaceae; genus Eucalyptus; species Eucalyptus camaldulensis. The sequence goes on from JAHSVA010000001.1 coordinate 35,171,203, forward strand.
AAAAGCCTTTCTCTCTACCAATGGTGATGATTTCTCTGCTCATGTCGTCCATTACTACTAGAGAAAACTATTGAGGAAGGAAAGCAAAACTTGGCCTTCGAGGAAGAGGAAAAGTAGTTGTGGATGCAATCCGCTGGATGTGGACGAGCTCAAGTACGTTTCATGAAAGTGGACAGCAGTTTATGCCCTAGAGGGAGGAGGTCCAGTGTTCCACAGGTGATGAGAATTAGATTATCTTGGTTTTGCATTTTCCCTCGTCGAAACAATTAGTTTCTGTATTACTAATTGCCTTGTGTGTGTAATTCGCCCTTCATCACTTGTGTTTCCAGGTTTGCAGTAAGTGTTCTTTTGTCGGGGATCTTTCGAGATGAAATCCATCACGTCTGTTTGGTAGAATGCACGATCTTACGGCACCCTGTGGGATCTAGTTTATTTTGGTTTCTTTATTACAAGGCTCCGAGCCACAGAATTCTCTCTCATTATCTTGCCAATTTTGGTTTCCCTCATTATGGTTGTAGACTTTATAGTAAAAAGATTGGCAATATATGGTTGATATTTGGTGAGAGTGGTTCCATGAATTTACCCGCGAATCGAACTGCTTGGTTGACATTTGGTGAGACCGGTTCCATGGATCCACTTGAGAACCAAATCGAACCAACAATCCGGTTCCCAAGTGGACCCATGCAACCAATAAGCGGTTTCGATTCCTATTTTTTGGAACTAATCGTTAGTGGGTGATTCACGATTTTAGGGTGGGAACCGCCCACCTGGACCATACACACCTCTATATATAGCCTCACGTTGATCATTCTAGGCTATTGCAACAAAAATAGATAGATATCCCATTTATGTAGGCTAAATATAGCATCTTTTAATTTCTCCATATAGATTATCATATGAGTTCAAAATTTTAGGGTTGCATTTTAATAGGCTTCCTCTACATAAAAGTGAGCCTAACCCAGCAGACCCATCAAAATTCTCAAGTGAAATGGTAAGTGGCACACAAGCCGTGGTTTTACCGTCAAGGCTTTCCAATGCTTACTACATTTTCCTGAATTGGTGTTAAGAAAGTAAGAAATCACGCCTTGGATTCATTCCATCTAAATCTGGAGGACCAAATTTTAGTTGTGATGATGAATTCGCCGCTTTTTATTACATCAGCATTAATTAGTAAGTTGTGTAGAAAAGAAGTTCTAGATGTTTTCCTTACCAAAAAAAAATGTTCTAGATGTTGGGTCTGCGTGGTAACATTTCCATTTCTCTCAATTTATGTTCTTTTACTTTCCAGAACAAAAAAAGAACATAAATCTGTTTGGTAAAACTTTTGTTCCCGTGAACAATTTCTCTATTTTTTTATTCCTGGAAACAGTTTTGGAATAGAAACAAGAAAAAAAAAAAGTAGCTTCTTATTCCTGAGAACAATTTTTAGAAATAAACCAATTTTCTTTTTTGTTTTTCTTTTGTTCCTCTCTCTTGTTGCGGCCACCTCCAACTACCCAAAGTTACCGCCGACCACTACAACCCATCATTGCCTGCCGCCGCCTGTCACCGCTCGTCGCCGCAGCTGCACAACCACCAACCGTTGACGGTCATCGCAAACTGCCATCGCACAACCCATCGGCCACCGGCAGCAATCGTTAGTGGGTGATTCACGATTCCTTTTTGTAGTTTAGTTTATTTTACTGTCTTTATTTTTATGTTATTTTTCCGTTTATTTTATTTGATAGCATTCTTTTAGTTTAATTATTTGAATTGTAGTATTGTATGTCAATAATTTGTAGACCTTGTAGACATTAGGGGTTTTAGCACAAATTAAGGTAATCATTAATTTGACCCGTAAGACGTCGGGTCATTTTTTAATTACTTTAATTTTTAGGAATTTTGATAATATTTCAATGGTTAAGTTATTATAGAGTTAAAATAATTGTTAATTTAATCCGTGAGACAACGGATTATCTTTTCGGTTATTTTAATTATTATCTTCATTCTTGTAAAATAATTACTTGTTTGGAAAGACTAAAAATTAAAAAAAAATCAGAAAATACATAAAAATCTAAATATTGTATTAGAGCTTTTAGGTTTAGTAAATTAGGACTATATTTTTAGGGCCAGTAAATTAGAATTGCATTTATAGGATTATAATTTTTAGGTTACACTTTTAGATGGGTGATTTTTGTTAGTACTAATTTCAAATAATGTTGGCATGTCTTGATTTCTTTATATAGTTTTTAAGATAAGATATAGTTTAAGTTAAATTGATTCCTAAAATAAATTAGAATATCATTCACTTTAGTTAGTCTAATTAGTTTTAATTCCGAATTTCAATAAAAAGAATCCAAAAAATATTAGGTACATATTAATTAATTTGCATAATAGGTTTAATTAGAATTTGTTTATTAGTAAATATTGTCATATCTAGAACTTAGGTACTTAGGTCCATACATATTTCATATTAAAGCAACATACCTAGATATTTTAGATTTAGTCAATTTTCATTTAGTAAAACATGAAGAGGAACAAAAAATGTTATGCATGCCATATGAGTTATAGTTTAACTATTTTTTTAATAAAAAAGAAAATGCTAAAACATGATCATTGCACTATTAAGTTACTTTCTTTTCAATAAAAAACATTATGTCATTAAAAAATAAAAATAAAAAGATCATTTCCTTGGTTAGTTAATAGGTTAATTCATAATCAATCTCATATCATCATTATTTAGCATAGGTTGCATATAGGCATTAAAAAATGAATCATCATAAAAAAAAAATCATAAAATAGCATGCATGTAGAAATACCATGTCATTCATCCCATATCACATAGCACATGCATATTTAGAATTATATAAATTAGATTGCTTATATATAGTGATAAGTTTAAGTTATACCATATGAATTGCATCTCGCATGTCATTAAAATAAATCCATGCATGTTAAATTTAGATTAAGATTGCATATAATTATCATTTTTTATTAAAAAAAAGTAAAATTAGGTGTCTTGTCATTTTAGAAATCATGTTTAGGGCATGCATTTTTATTAGCATTTTTATTGAATGTTATTTTATTGATTGTGTACCCGCATGACCACCATTTGCATGTTAGTAGCTTAGGTTAATATTAATCAACATTGCCCGCAAAATATTTTTAAAATTAAAATAAAATGTACCGAAAATGGCGTTAGACTAATCTAGCATAACCATGTCCCTGGACCTTTTGAATCTCTGATTCGCAATAGTAAAGTATTCTCCCATACTTTACTTGGGTTTCTAACTAGCCCTAATTGGTTAGTGGCGGCTCCAAATTGAGTATAATTGCATATTTGAATAGATTAATTTCTTAATATCAAGTCGCGATTGGTAGGACTTGAGAGGGTCTGTGCCAAGTCCTCGGACTTAGTAATCCATTAACCTTCTTTAGTTAATTCACATTCAAAAAATTCGGGAAGGTCGCGACAGCTTGGCAACTCCACTGGGGATTGAGTTAAAACTCATAATGGACATAAGCCTGTTTCTTTTTAAAATATTTTGTTTGGCAGTATGGAAACAAGGTACACTCCTAACATAAAATGTTAAATGTTTTTGCAAATGGGAGGTATAAGGGGAGTAGTCTTTGCTAACCCTTGTTTTGCAGGTTGAAGTTAAGGATGAATGGTTGAATTTAAACTATAGAAATGTTGTTTGTAATTAAACTGTTATGCATGTTTTATTGTTTTTAGCACTACACTATTACACATATGACCTACTGTTGGACCTGAGCTACGATAGGATTCTTAGGATGGTGTTGAGAATGATACTTCCTCTAAAGCGAGACTGCTATATAGAGGTTGACATTCCCTTCTCCGAAAGTTCTTTTATGGTGTCGAATGTATTTGTCCTTATCCGCGAGACTGCGTGATTATCGAGTATTCCATTCGATTGAGCCGGAGTTAGGGAGACCTGACTCGTTAATGTGAGACTGCTACGGTTAGATCATTCTCTTAGCTCCACCTTGTTAAGCTGTTTAGACAGAAATCGAGCCTCACTTTTCATGCGTGTGTCTATGTGATTGTCATCCATTACTAGTGAAAGTAAGTTGTTTAAATTCTCACTACTGCAATTTACTTGCAATTTCGTTAGTCCATGACATTAGGTTTCATCGTCAATCTTATTTTATATACAATGGGGAAAACCGACGTACAATTCATTTCCACTCCCAAAAAAGAGCTCAAGGGATGATTGGACCAATTAGATCGAGATGGTCAGAGATATGTGAAAGCCAAGATCGCCCGACTTCTCCCGTTGTTAGAGATCAACATCTATTCTGGTGTTATACATGTGTTGCCTCACTTCTGGTGTCCACAGACTTCCACTTTTGTGTTTGGTGAGTTCGAATTGACTCCAACACTTGAAGAATATAGTGTTGCCATTGGAATGCCCCTAGAAAAGGAACTTGTTAGGCTGCCTATCAATATAGATTCTATCTCTAAATTATCTCAATTTTTAAAAATCAAAGCCGAGACAGTAAGGAAAGTTGTCGAAACCAACTGTTTTGCATATCCATTTTCATTCTTAGAAAAATGTTTTGTAGACCAACCAATGATTTCAAAAGCCAGGATTTTCATGTTAGCGTTTTTTGGGCTAATCGCTTTTCCTTATCGAAAAAATGCCATCAATCCTGCAATTTCATGGGTGGTTAATCGGGTTTGCGACGGGCTAAATTATGTGAATATGATTTTAGTTGAAACATTTTTGTCATTAACCCATTTCAAACAAAATGAGGAAAGGACAGTGCGTGCCCTCCTTGAACTTTTACAAATATGGTTTTTCTCCCACATAAGAGGATTTGGGCATCTTATAAAACAATTTAAGATAGACGATTCTTGGCATCCCATACAAAAATTTGCTGCTCTAGCACGTTTTTCCCCATATAAACAGTATGCCCGTTGGATTAATTTTTTGAAAAACCCTAATCCTAAGGCATTCTTATGGTATACTAAATGGCTCCACATTGAGGAGGCTCGTTTTTCTCACAATCATAATGGACTAATCCCACTGCTGGGCCTTTCCGGTACTACTTCCTATTATCCACATAGAGTGGCCCGACAGTACAAAGCTCTTCAAGAAATTCCCCCACCTCTCAAGACAGATTTGTTCCAAGTTCGTTTCATCCGAAAGGATTACGACTACTTCAACGAGATCCAGGCGATCATTACTACATGGAGCGAATGTCATCCCGAGAAGATTTTGGTGCCCATGAGACTGAAGGGCGAAGAAGAGATTCACCATGCATTGGCGTTCTACATCCAACAACACTGGATTCCTACCACCTTGCGTCCAGTAGTCCCTGATGTGACCGAGAAGCCCAACCAATGAGCACAAATTGCACATCTTAAGCGGAAAGTGGAAATGCTCGAAACTGAAAATAATAAGTTTTGCAAGGCGTTGGGTTCCCGAAAGCATATAAAATGAGATATTTTGTTTTCTTAGTTCAATGTCTAGGGACTTTTATTTCAATTCAGTATTTTCAATTTTTAGTTTGATGTTTAAGGACTTGAATTTCATTTCTTAGTTCAATGTTAGGAAGTTTGGTTCAATGTTTAAAATAAATCTTGAATAAAATCAGGCGATTAGACCATTGTCATTGGCTATTTTTCCTATCTTGTCACTGGTTATTACATTTTCTTTTTCTTTTTCCTCCTTAGGTGATAACGGATCCACAGCGATCGCCTATTATTACACGATTAAGGGCTAAAATGGCTTACCAAAATGAAATGCTTGATTGTATGTCCGCTGTGGAGACTCAACTCCAACAAGTATTCGCCTCTATACAGCTTGTGACGGATCAACTCCAATTCCTCCAAGCAAATCCAACAACTGCACCCGCTCTTCCTGAAGTAATTATCCCGAAGCAAGCAAACAAGGTTCAAATGATTGATGACGACATGCCTGGGTTGGAAGATGACCCAGTCATTGTTGGAAGGGCCAAGCTTGATGGCGTTCCCAAGACAGATCAGGATGAGCGTGTTGCGAAGCTGGAAGAGAAAGTGAGACAGCTACAGGAGTCACAAAGCTTCCTCCTGTTCGACCTCTCGGTCTATGAGAAGGTCAAAATGCCGAGCAAATTCAAAATGCAAGAGCTTGAGAAGTATGATGGCACATCTTGCCTAAAATCTCATCTACAAATGTACCACGTGCGCATGGCCCAACACGTCAAAAATGAGCCCCTAATGATCCAATCGTTTCATGCGAGTTTGACTGGACCCGCACTAAACTAGTACGTGATGAAGAATGTGAACCTACTCGGCACCTGGAACGAAGTGGCTGACGCATTCCTCAAACTGTACAAGTTCAACATGGACATCACGCCTTCCCGAGAAGACCTGGAGCGGATGGAAAAGAAAAGGAGCAGGTCATTTAAAGAGTATGCTGTGAGATGGAGAAACTTGGCGGCCCAAATTACTCCTGAGCCCACCAACAAGGAGTTGATGAAGTTGTTCGTAAAGACCCTTCCATCTGAGTTCCGTAACCGAATGGCTAGTACGTATGTCGAGAGCTTCAATCAGCTTATTCCTGTAGGAGAACAGATCGAGATGGGGATAAGGGAATGATGGTTTATTGAGCCATCTAGTAGGAGATTCATTGCCAAGAAGGAGAAAGAAACGGTAGTGGATATGAATGTGGCTTATAGCCAAGAAAATGTCAAACGTGCCCCGACCATCCAAATGAATCCAAGACAACCACAAATCACTAGCCGTCAATCATTTGCCCAAGCAAATAGTAGAAGGCAATTTTCTCCTCTCCCTAGGTCTCCATCCCAAGTGCTGACGATCCTCCGAAAGAAAGGTTTGCTTACTAGTGAACCAAAACGTCCCGACTGCGAAAACATTCGCGATTATGACCTGACAAAGAAGTGTGACTACCATAACGGTGAATTTGGGCATTTAAAGATCCAAAATCTCTTGGACACAAAGGCCTTCTCATTTCAAACTGCTCGGCCAAACATCCAGAAGAATCCGCTACCAGAGCATGAGGGTACAGTTAATGTTATCCTAAAACCTGAAGTTAGACGGATCAAGAACTCGAAGGTGCGTGTGGCAGATGCCTATAATGGACTGGTGAGAGCTGGATATTATCCAGATTAAGAAGATGTTCCCCTATCACTGATGAAAGAAAGAGTTGCCAGAATGGTGGATGATGGCTCATTGTATATGCTGACCATAACTGCATAGTTTCCACTATTTCTCATATCATTATCGACTGGGAGGAAGAGCAGGCTGCTCTCAATGACGGTAAAAGAGGAGAAGATCCATCGCTAATGGATATGCCCCCACTTAAAGATGCATCAGATGAGGAGATTGTGATTGAGATGCCTCAGCCGTATGAGTATGTCAATAATAAAGCGGTGCATTGGTCTTATGACCTAGATGTTGACCTCGTTACAAGGTCTGGTCGAACTTATGCTCAAAATAATGCTCAACCTGCAAAGCTCGTCACTGACGAAGAGGCTAATGAGTTTCTGGCCGTGATTAAAGCAAGTGAGTATAATATCGTCAATCAGTTACGAAAGATGTCTGCTCAGATTTCTTTGCTCGAGCTCCTCCAAACCTCCTCTGTGCATCAAAATTCGTTGATGAATGTGCTAAGTGAAATTTGTGCACTCGAAACAGTTAAGGCAGATAAGCTGGAGGATTTTGTGGGATCGGTCCTTCTCAAGGACATGATTGCTTTTTCTGATGAGGAATTCCCTCTTGAGGGCAGGGGGCATAATAAAGCACTCTACATATTTGTCAAGCACAAGGTTTCTCATGTGTCTCAAGTGCTCATTGATAATGGGTCCGCCCTAAACATGTCCACTGGCCACTCTTCACCGCCTCAAGGTAGACTCGTCCAAGATACATGTTGCGAAGACTTCTGTGAGAGCTTTTGATGGAACGAAAAAGGAGGTGATCGGGGAAATCCATCTTGACGTGCAAATAGGGTCGGTCGTCTTCAACATTCCTTTCCAAGTGCTGGATATCCCTATCGCATTCAATTTTCTGCTATGTCATCCCTGGATACATACTGCTGGTGCAGTCCCTTCAAGTTTACATCAAGCTGTAAAATTTGTGATCGAAAGGAAGCTGATCGCTGTGTATGGTGAAGAAGACCACCGGATTTATCACGAGACGGCTATCCCCTATGTAGAGCCGGATTCTGAGCCCGAATCAAGTTACCACTCATTTGAGTTAGTGTCTACCATACATACTTCTCGAGGTTCATCGCCGCCCACTCCTGAGGTTTCAGATGCTGCCCTCATGGTAGGAAGAGTAATGGTTAGGAATGGTTTTGTCCCGGGAAATGGGCTTGGAAGAAATGGTCAGGGCATTCGAAATCCCATTGAAGCCCCTCAGAGGTCTCGATCTGCTGGGTTAGGGTACCATGGAAGAGGTGGAGGAAGTTCCGGAAGACAAAGACAATTAAGGCATAACTTGCCACCTGAGCAAGGGCGAGGGAAGCAAAATTTACCACCTCCAAACATTCATGAGACGTTCCCTGGTCCTCCAATTATGATGTAACATGAAGCTGAAGTGATGGATACTCTCGGACAACCAAGTAAGAAGTTCTACTATATAGTGAAGTATTCGGCTCCTCCCAACTTTTACTTTGATGCCCACAATATAATTCCAAGTGGATGGGATGGCATGGATGATCCGACACCTTCAAAGACGGAAAACTCTGACGACACCCTGCAAGGAATTTCAAGTTTGTCCGATGACCTCTCCATTGGAGCCATTGATGGAGAACCTATGGAAGAAACAGGCCCTCGCCCACAAGAGTAACCCATTTATCACTTTTGCACATTCCCCTGCGTGGGAATTTTTATTGCTTTCTGGGAATTATTTTCAATTTCTTCTTTTTCACTTTCTTCTTAGGACTTAAATTGCATTTTCCATTCAATAAATTGTAATTGATTGATGAATTTCAATGAAATTACAAGTTTTATTTTGAGGGCATGATGAGGTACACCAAACTAGCCCAGTGATGATATCCAGCCAATAAAACAAAATCAAAATCCAAGGAGAACTCTGAGGCCTAGGCTTCATTATGCTTCATTATGTCAAAATATTTCGAAACATGTTTTTACAAAAGAGTTTTAAAAAAAAATCATCACAAAAAATAAAATATGATTGACCCTATTTGTCTTTCTAATCCTTTTATTTCATGTTTCAGGGACGATCATATAACATGCAAAAGTGTGGAAATGGTCCAATCCAATGCAACAAGTGCTGATAATGATGATCCTGGAGAGTCGATCAAGGATTCCATTGAAGATTCCATTGAGGTGCAGCAAAGCTGGGAACAACATGAAAAAGCCAAGACTCACATCTGAGCAAACCGTCACTATTAATTTAAGTGACACTGAAGAAGCCAAGGAGGTGAAAATAGGGGCAAATCTCCCTAAAGACGAGACTAAGCGCCTAGTTCAGTTACTGAAGGAATATAAGGACATCTTCGCATGGACCTATGCCGACATGCCTGGGTTAGACCCGTCAATCGTGGAGCATTGTTTGCCTACTAACCCGGAGATGCCTCCTAAGAAGCAAAGGCTGCGAAGAATTAAGCCTAAGCTCTCGAAGAAGATAGAGGAAGAGGTGATGAAGCTTCTAAAAGTTAGATTCATTGAAGTCTCGCAATACCCTGAATGGGTAGCAAACATCGTGCCGGTGATGAAGAAGGATGGTCAGGTTCGAGTTTGTGTCGATTATCAGGATTTGAACAAGGCTAGCCCAAAAGATGACTTCCCGCTACCTCACATAGATGTCATTATTGACAGTACTGCCGGATTTGAACTATTCTCATTTATGGATGGTTTTTTTGGGTACAATCAAATAAGGATGAAAGAGGTAGACAATGAGAAAATCGCATTTATCACCCCCATGGGGAACCTTTCATTACAAGGTTATGCCCTTCGGGCTCAAGAACGCAGGGGCAACTTACCAGCGAGCCATGGTAGCCTTATTCCATGATATGATGCATCAAGAAATCGAGGTCTATATTGACAATATGATCGCAAAGACTCGACCTGGGAAAAGCCATGTCAAAACCATGAAGAAGTTGTTTGATTGGCTCCGTGAGTTCAAGCTTCGTCTAAACCCCACTAAATGCATGTTTAGAGCAACATCTGGTAAATTACTTGGATTTATTGTAAATAGTAAAATGATTGAGATCGACCCGGCTAAAGCTAAAGCCATATGTGAGCTGCAACCCCCATCAACAGTGAAAGAAGTCCGGAGTCTTTTGGGGAAGTTGAATTACATTGCTCGATTCATTTCTCAACTTTCTGAAACCGCCAAGCCATTCTTCAAGCTCTTAAAGAAGAATGCGTGAGTCAACTGGGATGATGAGTGTCGAGAAGCGTTCGACAAGTTAAAGCAATACTTGATGAATCCATCGGTTCTTGTCCCGTCATTGCCGAGGCATCCTTTGATTCTTTACCTCACCATTCATAATGAGTCATTGGATGCGATGTTGGCTCAAGGAAGTCCCGTTGATAAAAAAGAATGAGCCATTTATTACTTGAATAAAAAATTTACTAAGTCAAAGCTGAAATATTCTAATGTGGAAAAAACTTGTGCTGCACTAGTATGGGTGTTGCATAGATTGAGACAGTACACACTATATTATCAGACATTCCTCATAACTGAGAATGATCCTATCAAGTACCTACTTGATCGACCAGCCTTGGTGGGTAAGTTGGCTAAGTGGCAAATTTTGATCTCAGAATTTGACGTGCAATATATGCCATAGAAGTCGGTTAAGGGTTGAGTGATCGTCGATTTATTGGCTGAGAATCCAGAAGTCTCAAATAATGATGATCGTTCCCTGGATGATCGTATCTTGAGTGTAAATGAAGATTCATGGACAATGTTCTTTGATGGAGCTGTCAACTTGTCTGGTTCTGGCACTGGCAATTCCGATATCCCCAGACGAACAACATCACCCAGTAGCTGCGAAATTGATATTCTCATGCACTAATAATATAACTAAGTATGAAGCTTGCATCCTCGGACTTCAAGCTGCGATCAAGATGGGTGTAGCCAAATTAAAAGTGTTCGGGGATTCCGCGTTGATCATACTACAGATCGTAGGTGAATGGAAGACTAAGGATGCTAAATTGCTCCCATATCACAAGTACCTAGAAGATTTGATCAAGGAATTCGATGAAGTTTCATTCGAATACTTATCAAGGTCTCATAATCAATTTGTAGATGCACTCGCAACTTTATCATCTATGATACAAGTCACTAACGGATTAAAAGTTGAGCCATTGAAAATAGAGGTTCTGCCAAGACCGGCTTATTGTATGGTAGTGACAGAAGAGTCTGACGGAAAACCATGGTATTACGATATCATGAACTACATCCAAAAACAGGAATTCCCCAAAGGAAGCACTCTAGCTGATAGGAAGTACATTATGAAGATGGCCTCAAAGTTCTTTGTCAGTGGTGAAAATTTGTACAAGAGATCTTATGATTCAGTCTTGTTGCGGTGTGTGGGTGCAGCTGAAGCCACTCAAATTATGCAGGAGGTTCACAAAAGAGTGTGTGGCCCCCATATGAATAGACACATGATGGCTAAGAAGATCATGAGATAAGGCTATTATTGGCTCACGCAAGAAGGTGACTATATTCAGCATGTTCGGAGTTGCCATCGTTGCCAAATTCATTGTGACAAGATAAATGTTCCTCCAATAGAGCTGCACCAGTTTTCTGAGCCATGGTCCTTCTCAATGTGGGGGATTGATGTGATCGGCCCGATAAATCCTAAGGCTTCAAATGGACATCGTTTTATTTTGGTGGCGATAGATTATTTTTCCAAATGGATAGAAGCTATGTCATTTGCAAGTGTCACTGCTCGCAATGTTGCGAAATTCATCAAACGTGACATAATCGCTCGCTATGGTGTCCCTGAAACGATTATCACTGACAACGGGACAAATTTGAACAAGCTTGTTGATGAGTTGTTCAGCGAGTTCAAGATCAAGCATTTGAATTCATCCCCTTATCGCTCTCAAATGAATGGGGTTGTTGAAGCGGCCAATAAGAATATTAAGAAGATCTTGGCTAAGACAACGGAGAATTATCGAGATTGGCATGACAGATTACCCTTCGCACTGATGGCGTATCGGACATCGATTCGTACTTCTACCGAGGCAACTCCTATTGCTTTGGTGTACGGCATGGAGGCAGTCTTGCCTGTGGAAGTGGAGATTCCTTCCCTAAGAGTATTATCCCAAGTAGAATTATCTGAGGCAGAATGGTCGTAACAAAGACTTAAACAGTTAAACTTGATCGAGGAGAAAAGACTGAAGGCTCTCTGTCATGGCCAAACATATCAACAGAGAATAGCCAGATCTTTCAACCGAAAGGTGCGGCCGAGACATTTCAAGGTAAATGATCTTGTTTTAAGGAAGCAGTTGCCAATTTTTCTAGATCCTAGGGGGAAGTTTGCTCCAAACTACAGTGGCCCATATATGGTAAAGAAGGTACTTCATGGCGGTGCTTTGATCTTGGCTGAAATGGATGGTCGTGTGTTTTCCACTCCAGTTAATTCAGATGCTGTCAATAAGTATTACCCATGATAGAATTTGTCATGTCATGTTTTGAATTGCAAACATTTCATGATAAATAAATTGCCTCATTAAATTGCAAATTCAAACTTGTTGCAAATATTGCATGTTTTCCTTGATGAATTATGTGAGATAAATTGAATGTGTCAAATGGGATACTTTGGAACGACGAAAGGCAAGCCTTATTCCATACACTATTTCACACACTAATCCCTAGTGAGTTGTGTGGGAAAATTCCATGCCTATGAGGAAAATGGTGATCTCGCAAAGGATACGTCAACCAAGGTGATGAGAGGCAGTTTTTTCCGCCACCCGAAACACTACAGGTATATCCATTATTAAGCCCTTTGAGCCTACACGCATGAAAAGCTTTTTAAATTATCCCTGTCAAGAATCGTCCTAGTCGTCCCATACTAGGACGAGATTTGAAATGAATGACAGGAATTTTCTTACTCACACTTGCATCAATCTTCGAGTATTGCTTTCGCAATGTAACTTGTACGATAATTTAAAGCGCCTTAGGACGACGAAGAGCAATTCTTTCTCTATCCTAAACACTTATATCCTTTGCATAGCCCACTTGAGCCTGCAATTTCATTTCACGTTAAACCCAGTTAGTAATCATCCCCCACACTGGGGCAAGGCAAAAGAAAGATGAAGACCCTTGTATGTTCGAGTGTCATCCAAAGTGTAATTCCTTAACTCATGTATTGTGTGCAAAAATTGAAATAGAACTAAGGGGCATGAAAAAAGTGGTGTGCCTGGTAAAAGTAAGGCCAATGCCCATGAAAAGAAGTGAAAAAAGATGAATGAGAATGAAGGGCATGAAAAAGCAGTGTACTTAGTAAAAGCAAGGCCAATGCCCGAAAAGAGAAAAATCAAACACTTGTTGTAGTGAGTCGTATCCCCAACAAGGTGGTACTAAAAAAAACTCAAATGTTGTGATGTTGCAATCAGTGGAGTTATGATGTGAAGAAAATCTTCGATGATGGAGAGGAAAATTGTTGGAAATATCAAAATGATCACCAACTTTGACCCCCTAAACACTTTTTGAGCTAAATGATTATTTCATTTCTCAACCCATGAACCCAACCTACGTTACGTCTCTTACAAAGTCTCTTTAGATTATGGCACTTAAATTAACGTAAAAGTTCATATGTTTGGAAGCATCGCTTGAAGAAGTGCAAGTAAGATAATTTCTGCTTCATTTCTCATGTTTCTTGGCTTGTAAACCCCAAGATGATTGTGAAATATAATTCATTTTTTAATAGCCTCAACTCAAAGAGTCTCCTTTGCTAAGCCGTTGACCAAGCCAGCGTTGCAGTCCCTATTAAAGACCTCTTAGATTGGTAAAATCCGTACCACTTGCGAGATTGCTCGAACCCTTGTTTGGTATGATGATGGAAAAATTGAGTGATTGACAAAAATCCTGTATCAAAAGTCGGGATAAAACAACTCATTTGAATGAGGATGACTGAAAAGTCCTTTCAGACCAAGAGGTCCCCCATTTGGCACATCCATGACACTCATGTGTTCATATTGGAACATCTTTGTGAAATCTTTCCTAATGGAAATTAGGTGATGTAGACTTGATATAAATCATGGTGCATGAATCTCCCTTAAATTAATGCATGTTTGTGATCACAAATGCATATTGTTTTTCCTATGACCGTGTTTTGCAGAAGACATTTCCTCTAGGAACAGAGATGTTACCAAGTAAGTATATCTCTATCTATACCTCAAATACTTGTCATTATACAGGTATTTTCCCTTTTGAGTACACTGACACTCGATGAAGTTGTCCCCAAAGATTTTTCCCTAGATTGCAATGCTGGGTAACCGAAGAATGGTTCAGGTCCTAGCCAAGCAATTACCTCAGTTCAGGCGACCGTAGAATGGTACAGGTCCTCGACAACACCTATTCCCTATTTTGGCGACCGTAGAATGATACGGGTCCTAGAAAGTTAATCCGGTTTAGGCGACTATAGAATGGTACGGGTCTTAGACAAAACCTATTTCCCTATTTAGGCGACCGTAGAATGGTACGGGTCTTGGAAGGTAAATCCCCGTTTAAACGACAGTAGAATTATACGGATCCTAGACACAACCAAACACTGTCATACTAGGCGACTGTAGAATGGTACAGGTCCTGGGAAAGCAGTCTCTTTGTAAAGTTATGTTACTATTTTAGGCGACCGTAAAATAGTACAAGTCCTAGACATGTAACACCGACTGCCTAGAACTACTCCATCCTTCTTGAAGATAGGTTATTCCAGGTGCTTGGGATCTGATGAGAGTTCCAGATCTCTAAAGACTTTGAGCCTTTCAATTATCTGAAGAGATTTCTAGATGTTTGTCAGGTCTCATAGGAATCATTTCACACCTAATAATACTTTTCTGAATCTCCAGATAAGTATGTCAAGTACGTGTTTTACTTTGCGTTTGCATTTCATTAAGCATGGAAACATAGAAATATATGTTCTTGACCAAATCATTGCATTTACATTGCATCATTTATAATTTAAAAAAAAAAAAAAAGTCATTGACATTTGCATATTGCATATCCATTTTGCATGGTTAAAATTTAGGTGTCATTTATCTTTGAATGAAACCTCTACGAGCTTTCCTTCAAAGAAGAGCAGCTGTTGACACATATTTAAATTTAATTTTTAGAAATAGAAGATAATCTTTGATTAGAGGGAATTTAAAAAAAAAATTGAATTCAAAAACTCAAATGTGGGATTTTGGAGCCACTTTGTTGTTGAGAGGTTGAGCGAAAATCTCCACCTGCGAAACGAATTCGAGTTTTCACTTTATAAATAAGGGGCTTCTCTTCATCTTTCAGTGGGAAGAAAAAAAGGAGAAAAAGTGAAAAGAGAGGAAAGGGAAGAAAGGGAAGAAAGGTTTCGAAAAGGAAAAGTCAGCTGAAGCTTTTTTTGGGCTTTTTTGCCGAAGTACAACAGCAACAAGGGCGGCAAAGAAGAAACAGCATAGAGAGACAAAGATAGGAGACGTGAGAGTGATAGGAGAGAGGGAGAAAAAAAAAAGAAAATAAAAGAAAAAAGGGGGGGCTATAGTCCGTCTTCTCCGAAGCGGTCGGTGCCTGCTGATGCCCATTGTACCTGCGCCACCCGCGCCGCTGCGACTGCACCACCGCGCCCCAGCCAACGCTACGCCCGCCGTCTACCTCGTTCACAGCTCCATCAGCATCCTTCTGCGCTTCCTTGTCCTTGCCGCGCTCCGCTAGCCCTGCGCCCGAGCACCAGCAACGCCTCGGCTTCATTTCTACTCGACCCACGAGCGTCAACGCCGTAATAGCCCACTGCCACACCGTGCGACACCCAAGACTGACCTGCGACGACCCGACGTTTGCTCCTACTACCGGTCCACTGCTTCCCTCTGCCGAGACCGGACCCGAGCCAAATTTTCCTAACGTCTGCATTGTGTCGGCTCTAAGTTTCCCTGATGACCATTGCTCTGTTCGTGATCCGCCTAGCCCCTCGCTGACGCTTGCTGAAGCCCCGCCACTCCCGCCTGCAACAGACTTTCACCCGACGCCCCGCACCGACGAATTGCAATTGCCTGAGCACCACATGCCTTCACCGCCGTTTTGTTGGTCTTCCCTAAAGCTTGCCGCGACTCCTCTGCATCCACTGCTGCGCGTCTCTACCCTTGCTGCTCTGCACACCCGAGTGACCTCCCTGCTGCTGAGTTTGCTGCTCTGCTCACTGCTGCAGCCCGAACAGAGCCACCTGCTGCCTTCTTTGTTTTGCTGTAGGTGTGATTACGGCCGAATCTCGCCGGACCTCCAACAGACAGCCCCTGCTCCGGCCACCAGGACCTTCCTCGCCATCCCTGACCTCGCCAACGCCATGCTTCCGCACCGCCTATGCCTGCGATCCGCTTCCTCGTTGACGTTGGCTTATCCTCCTTAGGTAGTTTTTTTTTTTATTTACTTTTACCTTTTTGTAGTTTAGTTTATTTTATTGTCTTTATTTTTTTGTTATTTTTTTGTTTATTTTATTTGATAGCATTCTTTTAGTTTAATTATTTGAATTGTAGTATTGTATGTCAATAATTTGTAGACCTTGTAGACATTAGGGGTTTTATCTCAAATTAAGGTAATCATTAATTTGACCCGTAAGACGTCGGGTCATTTTTTTAATTACTTTAATTTTTAGGAATTTTGATAATATTTCAATCATTAAATTATTATAGAGTGAAAATAATTTTTAATTTAATCCGTGAGACAACGGATTATTTTTTTGGTTATTTTAATTCTTATCTTCATTCTTTTAAAATAATTACTTGTTTGGAAAGACTAAAAATAAATAAAAAATAGAAAATACATAAAAAAACTAAATATTGTATTAGAGCTTTTAGGTTTAGTAAATTAGGACTATATTTTTAGGGCCAGTAAATTAGAATTGCATTTATAGGATTATAATTTTTAGATTACACTTTTAGATGGGTGACTTTTGTTAGGACTAATTTCAAATAATGTTGGCATGTCTTGATTTCTTTATATAGTTTTTAAGATAAGATATAGTTTAAGTTAAATTGATTCCTAAAATAAATTAGAATATCATTCACTTTAGTTAGTCTAATTAGTTTTAATTCCGAATTTCAATAAAAAGAATCCAAAAAATATTAGGTACATATTAATTAATTTGCATAATAGGTTTAATTAGAATTTGTTTATTAGTAAATATTGTCATATCTAGAACTTAGGTACTTGGTCCATACATATTTCATATTAAAGCAACATACCTAGATATTTTAGATTAAGTCAATGTTCATTTAGTAAAACAAGAAGAGGAACAAAAAATGTTATGCATGCCATATGAGTTATAGTTTAATTATTTTTTTAATAAAAAAGAAAATGCTAAAACATGATCATTGCATTATTAAGTTACTTTCTTTTCAATAAAAAACATTATGTCATTAAAAAAAATTTAAAAAAAATCATTTTCTCGGTTAGTTAATAGGTTAATTCATAATCAATCTCATATCATCATTATTTAACATAGGTTGCATATATGCATTAAAAAATGAATCATCATAAAAAAAATCATAAAATAGCATACATGTAGAAATACTATGTCATTCATCTCATATCACGTAGCACATGCATATTTAGGATTATATAAATTAGATTGCATATATATAGTGATAAGTTTAAGTTATACCATATGAATTGCATCTCGCATGTCATTAAAATAAATCCATGCATATTAAATTTAGATTAAGATTGCATATAATTAACATTTAAAAAAAGAAAAAGAAAAATTAGGTGTCTTGTCATTTTAGAAATCATGTTTAGGGCAATGCATTTTTATTAGTATTTTTATTGAATGTTATTTTATTGATTGTGCACCCGCATGACCACTATTTGCATGTTAGTAGCTTAGGTTAATATTAATCAACATTGCCTGTAAAATATTTTTAAAATTAAAATAAAAGATACCGAAATGGCGTTAAACTAATTTAGCGTAATCATGTCCCCGAACCTTTTGAATCTCTGGTTTGCAATAGTAAAGTATTCTCCCATACTTTACTTGGGTTTCTAACCAACCCTAATTGATTAGTGGCGGCTCCAAATTGAGTATAATTACATGTTTGAATAGATTAATTTCTTAACATCAAGTCGCGATTGGTAGGATTTTGGAGGGTCTGTGCCAAGTTTTCGGACTTAGTAATCTATTAGCCTTCTTTAGTTAATTCACCTTCAAAAAATTCGGGAAGGTCGCGACAATCTGGAACCCAATTTCGCTTCTACAAAAGCCTGACTACATATATCTATGTTCTTTATCATACCCATTTTCAGCAACAATTAGTGAAGAGTCCATTTCTGTCGGACATCTCTGAGCCTAACACTAAATTTCCTACTCCATCTGTGCTTGGGTGCTTAAGGCTCAAACTTATACTCCAGAGGTGATCGTCGGACGGACCGGTCGGGCCTAGGAACATTTGTCCAAGCCCGCCCGCCGAAAAACTTATGCACCAAACGTTCGGGCCGGGTCGAGTTTTCTTGTCAGAAGGTCACGAGAGCCCACGTGTTTTTAGTAACCAGATTGTAACTGTTCAATAAACAATGGACATAACGAATAGAACATAAAACAAACTCTGTCCAACAAAAGAAAATCGACACGAACAACCGAAATGGCTCAAAAAGAAATATATAGATTCTCGTCGTGAGAAGCACATCGCCTTTCTGCAGAGGTAATCCCCCGCAGCACTCTCCTACAAAACCGTTGGAACAGACACCCCATAAACAGACATCCTCTGACTCAGTCTCCGGGCCATATTGCATCGAATCCCGCCACCCACCACCCTCCATCGCCATTCTTCTTTGTCAATTTTCTATCTTCTTTCTGTCTCTGTTTTGTTTACGTGCGACCCATTTTCCTTGCACCAAATCTTTCACGTTCAATCATCATTGTTCCAGTCCTTCCTCCGCATTTAAGTTCCCAAAAGGAAAATGGCCATGGAATCCGCTCTTCATTTCCAAGTTCCTCATACACGGAGTATCCTTGATCTTCCCCGTGTCCCCGATTCATGAAACTCGGCCATGATGATGAGTCCTCTGTGTGTTGCTCAATGATCTGAAGGTGAGTTTCTGATGCAGATTTATGTGGTAGAGAACCGTAGAATACAATCCTAGGGAAGGATCAGGAGAGTAGAAAAGAATTTGGTGGTTTCGCTTGAGGGCGTTGAGAAATGGCGTCTCTTTCGAGCCAACCGTCCAAGAAGGCAATGAGGACCCCCGGTTCGGGCAATTCCCAGGGCGGCAGCCGGAGTTCGACCGGGCAGACCGTGAAGTTTGCGAGGCGGACCTCGAGCGGGAGGTACGTCAGCTTGTCCAGGGAGGACCTCGACATGTCCGGGGAGCTGTCAGGGGACTATATGAACTACACCGTGCACATCCCGCCAACCCCGGATAACCAGCCGATGGACTCGTCTGTGGCCGTGAAGGCTGAGGAGCAGTACGTCTCGAACTCCCTGTTCACAGGGGGCTTCAACAGCGTGACCCGCGCGCACCTGATGGACAAGGTGATTGAATCTGAGGTGAGCCATCCCCAGATGGCCGGGGCCAAGGGCTCCGCTTGCTCCATGCCGGCTTGTGATGGCAAGATCATGAAGGATGAGCGTGGCGTCGACGTCACACCATGCGAATGCAGGTGTGCTGTCATCCCTTTCGACCTAGAATCTCTCAATCATATGTTTGCTTGAGGCTTTAGTGTCAATAATTATACAAAATATAGGATGTTATGAACTAGAGCAAATTGTGGCAAGATTGATCTTTGGAGTTCCAACTTGTATTTAAGGAAGATCAATTTGATAATTTGAAATGGAAGGCTCATTGGCAGGTCCGATTCTATGTAATGAGTCAGTTTCTGGATTATATCATGGAATATGTGTGGTTTCTTCTTTTGCTTGGGCTGAAAAACTCGAGCTTTGATGTTCAGGTTCAAAATCTGTAGAGACTGCTATATGGATGCTCAGAAGGACACCGGTTTGTGTCCCGGGTGCAAGGAGCAATACAAATCAGCAGATTATGACGACGACGTGCAGGATTTCTCAAGCGGGGCGCTGCAGTTGCCGCCTCCGGACAAGAGGGACGCGAACAACATGACCATGATGAAGAGGAACCAAACTGGCGAGTTTGACCACAACCGGTGGCTGTTCGAAACTAAAGGCACTTACGGCTACGGCAGTGCGTTCTGGCCTGAGGACGACATGTACGGGGACGACGGGGAGGAGCGGATGCACTCAGGTGTGCTGGACTCAATGGACAAGCCGTGGAAGCCCCTCAGCCGGAGATTGCCCGTACCTAATGGCATCATCAGCCCCTACAGGTTAGAGATCTAATCATCGCGATTGTCACAGTCGCCGTTTGCACATGCTGTTCAATGATCACAGTTCATTATCAGATAACTGTGACCTATATGACCAGGTTGCTGATCTTGCTCCGATTCGTGGTGCTCGGCTTCTTCCTGCACTGGCGAGTAACGCACCCAAACGAGGATGCGGTCTGGTTGTGGCTCATGTCAATCGTGTGCGAGATCTGGTTTGCGTTTTCCTGGATCCTCGATCAGATTCCTAAGCTTTGCCCAATCAACCGCTCCACGGACCTTCAGGCCCTCCATGACAAGTTTGACCTGCCTTCGCCGTCCAATCCCACAGGCCGCTCTGATCTTCCCGGCGTCGACTTTTTTGTCTCTACAGCGGACCCCGAAAAAGAGCCTCCGCTTGTTACTGCCAACACGGTCCTCTCTATCCTAGCCGCTGACTACCCAGTGGAAAAGATAGCCTGCTATATTTCCGACGACGGAGGTGCCCTTCTTACATTCGAGGCAATGGCTGAGGCTGCAAGCTTTGCCGACTTGTGGATCCCTTTCTGCCGGAAGCACAACATCGAGCCTCGGAATCCCGAGAGCTACTTCAATATAAAGTCCGACCCCACCAAGAACAAGAGCCGAACGGATTTCGTCAAAGACAGGAGGAAGATGAAGAGGGAGTACGACGAATTTAAGGTGAGGATCAATGCACTTCCCGAATCTATCAGGAGGAGATCAGACGCGTTCCACGCGAGGGAGGAGATGAGGATGCTGAAGCACATGAGAGAGAGCGGGGGCGATCCGCTGGAGCCGATCAAGGTCCAGAAAGCGACATGGATGGCCGATGGAACTCACTGGCCCGGCACATGGACCAACGCAGCACCAGAACATTCCAAAGGCGATCATGCAGGAATTCTTCAGGTATATTGTCGATCACATCTTCTTTTTCGTGTTCAGCGATCGGATGCCATACCGTAATTTACGTTCTCCCATTATTGAGCCAACAAACTTGTGTTCTTTGCAGGTGATGTTGAAGCCACCCAGCCCCGATCCACTGATCGGGAATGCAGAGGATAAGCTCATCGACTTCACAGATGTAGACACCCGACTCCCCATGTTCGTTTACGTATCGCGAGAGAAACGTCCAGGCTACGATCACAACAAGAAAGCGGGGGCCATGAATGCCCTGGTACGAGCATCGGCGGTATTATCCAATGGCCCGTTTATTCTCAATCTCGATTGCGATCACTACATCTACAATTGCAAAGCTATTCGCGAAGGAATGTGCTTCATGATGGATAAAGGCGGCGAAGACATCTGCTACATTCAGTTCCCTCAGAGATTCGAAGGCATTGATCCTTCTGATAGATATGCGAATCGTAACACCGTGTTTTTCGACAGCAACATGCGTGCCCTGGATGGCGTGCAGGTATATCATCACACCCCTAAATATTTCGTTCCAGGAAATAAGATGATTTCTGCAGCTCATTTAGTTCGTCACAATGTTTGTGTCATATCAGGGGCCATTCTATGTCGGCACGGGCTGTATGTTCCGGCGGTTCGCTTTATATGGGTTTGATCCTCCACATGCAAAGAAAGTGCAAACTAGGACCGACTCCGAGACCCAAGCCCTAAACGCCACCGACTTCGACCCCGACCTGGATGTAAATTTACTGCCCAAGCGGTTTGGAAATTCTACGATACTGGCAGAGTCTATCCCAGTTTCTGAGTTCCAAGCACGCCCACTAGCCGATCATCCTTCGGTGGCGTTCGGAAGGCCTCCTGGAGCTCTCCGCATCCCACGTGATCCACTCGATGCTGCCACCGTCGCTGAAGCCGTGTCGGTCATATCTTGCTGGTATGTACTCAGCTTATACTCGTGTACCCAATTGTTCTCAAAATGAGTTCAAACCCTTAGCAAAAAGTTTTAGCTGAAAATTTCAGCTCAAATTCAATGTAATGTTACTGCTGGCGTAGTATTAGGACTTGTAACTGAAATGGTTTTGCTATGAACAACAGGTATGAAGACAAAACGGAATGGGGTGATCGGGTCGGCTGGATTTACGGGTCAGTCACTGAGGACGTCGTGACGGGATATCGCATGCACAATCGCGGATGGCGCTCAATCTACTGCGTCACTAAGCGTGATGCGTTCCGTGGATCGGCTCCAATCAACCTAACCGATCGACTCCATCAGGTGCTCAGGTGGGCCACGGGCTCGGTGGAGATTTTCTTCTCGCAGAACAATGCTCTTTTAGCCTCACGAAAGCTCAAGTTCCTCCAACGCCTATCGTATATCAACGTCGGCGTCTATCCGTTCACGTCTATATTCTTAATCGTCTACTGCTTCCTCCCCGCTCTATCCCTTTTCTCAGGGAGCTTCATAGTGCAGACTTTAAACGTGACATTCCTGATCTACTTGCTCATCATTACGCTGTGCCTGATGGGCCTTGCCATCCTAGAGGTGAAATGGTCCGGCGTTGCGCTCGAAGAGTGGTGGAGGAATGAACAGTTCTGGCTTATCTCCGGCACAAGTGCCCACTTGTACGCCGTGGTCCAAGGCCTGCTGAAAGTCGTAGCAGGGATTGAGATCTCCTTCACTCTGACATCCAAATCTGCAGCAGATGAGGACGAAGACATCTACGCGGATCTTTATCTGGTGAAGTGGTCTTCTCTGATGATCCCGCCAATCGTCATCGCGATGGTCAACATCATAGCCATCGCCTTCGCGTTCTCCAGGACGATATACAGCACAGTCCCTCAATGGAGCAAGTTCATCGGAGGAGCTTTCTTCAGCTTCTGGGTGTTGGCTCACTTGTATCCTTTCGCCAAGGGCCTGATGGGCAGGAGAGGTAAGACGCCGACGATCGTGTTCGTTTGGTCCGGCCTCATAGCGATCACCATATCGTTGCTGTGGATCGCCATTGACCCGCCGCAGGGAGGTACAGCCGAGGCTGGCGCGTCCACTTTCCAATTCCCTTGAGCCAAGGAAGTAGATGATCAATCCTTCATTCTAAAAAACATGGAAGCCACGGTACAACAATCTATCTTGATCAGCTAGAGAAATCTTAGGGGCCAAAGATAATCTGTCTTAGCAGAAATAGCGAAATTTTGTTTTTGTGCTATGGATTGTGAAGGCAATTCGTCTTCACGTTTTCTTGTTCCTCTCTCATCAGTCTCCCAAACGTATAGAGCATACTAAAAGGCGGTTCGACCCCAGAATGTGTCAAGAATTGAAAGAGCTGGAAAGAACAGTTTATGATCTTCAAGGGAAGGGGAAGTCAAGCTAAGTATACCAGCAGAACTGTCCTGCCTCCCTTTCTGTCTTTCCTCCACCTTGGTTGGGGTTACTGATTTATGTGCAAGAGAAGTTTTAAGCAATTCTTTGAAGAAATAGTTTTGTTAGCCGTGGCACTGCATGAAGCTCTGCACATTTGTATTCTTTGCAAGTGTCTCTGCATCATATTATTCATTTGGTTCAGTAAAGCAATTTGATGAACTCAAGGAACTGAATAAGCCGGCCGGAAATTTGCTGGCTGGATTATTACTCTCCTCGGAATTCCTATTGATCCACTGGAAACAATCATGATGGAGTGAAAACAGTACAAAGATTCCAATACAAAATGCGAGCGGCGATCTTCTTGTTGCTCGTGTCGTCCGGACGCAGTGCCTTATTGCGGGTTCTGGCAAACGGTGTTGCTGAGGATATAGAGGACACCGGTCGCTATACTCATTGCTTGGAAGCAATCGTGTCCGACATCGAACCAGGACGTAGCATAAAACCGCGACGTCCCTTCTTTGTTGCTCACAGTACGAAAGAAAAGAAAGTGACTAAATGGTAAAAAGAACAAAGGAAAGAAACAAAAAATAACACAAAGACTAATTTCAACATCATAGGCGAGAGCTAAAATACTTCTCGATTCGACGCGACGCCTCTTTTTTCAAGAGACTATTCGGAGTAGGACTTTTCTGGATTACCCTGAAAATGAGTTGCCGTGTTCGAATTTAGCCCCCGATCACGAACGATAAAAATTCCCGACAAGCCCGCGAGGGCCAGGTGCTCATTTCCAAAACTCTCGAGCAAGGGCGATTCCATCCCGAACTTTCCATTTATGGCACGACTAGTAGGGGTGAGCGGCTCCATCATAGGTTCCATCCAAGTTCCATCTTGAACCTACAATCTATGCATCGAAATAAGTTCCATAATCTTAAGAACTTGGATATCTAGAAACCCGATGTTCTCGAGTTCCGCTTATACACTTAATTGAATGATTACAGTTAATCATCACCTCTAATAACTGTCATTTGTCACAATCCACTAATCTCAACGAAGATTATGAAATATCAACAAATTAAAAGTTTCATTTATGGATATAATCAGAAATGAAAGCTTAGATTAGTGATTTTCAAATTACACACTCATTAGACATTATGAAATGTTGCAAAATCGCATTAAAACATAAAACAAGAAAAAATTGTTAAAAGTTTGAGGTTCAAATTCCCCATTCCATCCCAAACCGAGATTTTGTCCATTTGAACAAGTTTCCCAAATTTTTAGAACCTAGCATCTACTCTGTATAACTTGGAATCGGATCGATTCCCATTGATCCAATTCTCAAGTCCCCATTCTATTTCGGAACCATGCTCAAACCCCAAAATAGAGGGAACGTAAACCCTAAATTGAATCTCGATTGAGAATCATACGACGACTTCAATCGGGAACTTAAGGACGAATCTACCCCCCAGCCAGCATGATGATCCACGGGAACACCCAGGGCAGTTTTGGCATTTCATCCTACTAAATTCGACAGCCCAAAACCCTAAACCCCCCTGGTCGCTCGCAGATTCCCCCGACCGTTTGGGAGCTCGATCGAATTCATCGAGCGACTCCAGCGACATGGAGAGCATACAGAAGGCCGTGCGCGACCTCGCCAAGGACGTCAAGCTGAGCACCTCGCGTCCGCCGCCGCCGACGCCGTCCGGGAGCACGCATTTCGGCGGCGAAGGGAGGGCTCCCGGAGTCGAGGTCGCCCTGTCGGCTGCGGAGCATCCTCCCGTCCTGTTCACCAGGAACCCTCGGTAAAATTCACGCCCCCTTTTTCCGCCTCGCGGTCGGTCTGTCGGTTTCGATGCATTTCGGAGTGGGGAAGCTTGGTTTGGGGCGACGGAGTAGGGCTAGTGGGGGGTTCGATGTTTGGCGCAAAGGGCTCGGCTTGGTGTCGGTTCGTCTGCGGGAGCATCGAGATTTTGGGGTTCTGGGTGATTGAATTTGAGGGTGTGAGGAGTTGCAATGCGGGGGAAGAGAGGATTTGTTGGTTGGGGTTGGGGGGGGGGGGGGGGGGGGGGAGGAGAGAGATTGTTGTTTGAGGGTGCGATTTCGTGATCGCGACATGGCGGAATTGTCCTTTCAGCTCGACTTGCTTGCTCAATCGTGGCCAATGTAGGCTTTGGTTCTGGCTAGTCCGGTCTAGCAATTGCGAGATAGTTGGGGAACTGTGCTTTTCAGTCAAAGTTTGCTTTTTTTTTTAATGACTTGTTTGCATAATGCCCGATTCAGTCATTGTTTTTGCTAATTCAGTCTTTTCGAAAGAAGCAATGTTTAACTTTTTGGGGTATTGCACGTCGTTGTGATTCTTTGGCTTTTGAAGTTCTGGGGTATTAACAAGAGTTTGCTTATATCCCGTGGCTTTAGTGGCTTTATCCTTTGTCCAAATATGACTTTGTCTTTCCTGATGTCAACTGCACCTGCTAAATGTCGAGCTATGTTGATACTCTTTCCAGGAGTAGTTGTCGAACATCTATGAACCGATTCTTTGGTAATTCATCCAAGTCTAGTCTTTTTGCCAGATGGGATGATGGGAATAAGTTTGTGATCGCATATTTTTTCTCGTTGTATGTCTTACTGCAGGGGGGTGGTATCTTTGTGGACTTGTTCGAAGCTCTGCGCGATTTCCCTTGTTGCTGGCGTTTTTTTGGGCTACACTTTGAAGCGCCGGGTCCGAGGCTGGGTTTCAAAGCTCCTCAAGAGATTGAAAGATGATTGATGCTGGGCAATTCTTGGTCAAATGTGCTCTGTCATACGTGAATCTGGTGCCGACTTGGAGCTTCAGGGCGAAATCTGTTGTGACATATGACATATACAAGCTCCTTTATTGCCTTGAATTACCTCATGGATTACCCGAATATACTATCGGCCTCCTTGTGCAATACCTTATCTCTTATCTGTGAGATTAATTATCTCCTTTCTCCATGCTCTGATTTTTCGATGATTCAAAGTAGAAGTGGTCAGGGGGCGGGTCTTGGCAAGTAGAGGATCAGGCCTCTCTTGTCGTCTGAGTTCACCATTACTCACTCGTCTGGTCTCTGTGTCCTCTCCGATGTGATGCTTCCTTTCCTTACGCAGACTTCTGCAATTTTTCTCTTGTCTAGGAGGCAGTGTTAGTGTTAAAATGAACAGATTGTATGAAGAGTAAGGATGGTGCTAGTTGCCAAACAATCATATACACTTTATCCAAACATCTCTTGGGTATTCATTGTTAAGACCTTTGTTCCTTTTAAGGGCATGTTTGGTAACAGGTCCAGCGATATCTAATTCTATTCTTTTGTTTCCTAGAACAAAAAAAAAAAAATTTTACTTGATAATTTATTTGTCCCCGACAACAAATTTGTTCTCAAAAATAGATTTGGAACATAATCAATAAATAAATAAATAATCATTTATTTGTTCTTGGGAATAATTCCAAAGTGAAGTTTTTTCTTCTTTTTCCTTTTATCTATTCTTCCTTTTATTTCCTTTTTCTCCTTTATCTTCTTCTCCATCTTGCTAATCAGTGACCTCAGTCATAACCAACATCTAACGATTGGCTAGATGAGGGTCGACAACCTCACTTGAGCGTCGCTGCCCCCAGCAAAGTCGAGCCTCGCGAGATAGGTGAGGTCACTCATGCCTGACCATGGTGTGGCCGACCTTATGGTGGCTTGAAGAGGCCGAGCCTCTCTAGGGGCCGACATCACTCCAACAAGGTCCTCGAGGCTAGTAACTAGCTAAAGGAAGAAGAAGAAGAAGAAGAAAAAGAAAAGGAAAAACAAAAACAAAAAATGTAATAAAATTATTTTTAAAAATTAAAAGAAATTTTTAGTCATAATAGAATCTAATGGTTGTATCAAAAGCATTTCTATTCTAGAAATAAAAGTTTTGGACAATTAGCATATGCCTTCAAATGTTAAAAACTTGTCCAGTGAATGAAATAAATAAAAAAATTCTAAACAAAAATTGTTTTTGAAAACAATATTCAAAATATATTGCCTCTCAGCTTGATATCTGGTGGTGAATTTGTAGGTGCACACATGCTCCCACTCTGTGCGTTGGCATGCAATTTCATTTGTGACTTAGAATTTCTCATGAAGTAAGTACTTGTCAAGTGGGCAATTTATATCTATTCATTTAGGCTTCAAGAAACCATGAATTAGAATCTCTCGTCTCTGCAAGATCCTCTCTACCCCCATGGTAGCGTCCTCTTTTACAAACCCTAAATCCAAACCGGTCTTCCGCAACCCAAATTCATTTCTCTTTCGCTTTATACAATGAAACCCAATATCAAAAAACCCAAAAAAATGTCTTCTCCTGCTTTGATTTTGCAGAGCTTTGAGTCGTCTTTTCGCCTAATAGAATAGTAACTTTCCCAGCGAGTTACGGACTCAACCGGCAATGAAGATCTTGCAGAAGATGCCTCGCAAAGGTCGGATTTCGGTTTCCTTCTCCTCGATGTTAGTCTGGGCTTATGGATTTCAACTGATGTGAGTGGAACTTCTACTGTCTCTTTTGGATTCTTCATTGGGTTTCTAGATTTTTTGTCGCTGTGGATTGAGACGTTAGTTTCTGGCTTTGATTATAATCTTTGTTGCATCTCCCCAATCTTCCAAAAGGCTTCATCGTTGTCTCAGTTGCTGTGGAAATCTGTTGATACTAGAGATGGGTACTAACCCTTACTAGATTCTTGGCAATAATTACACGAGCAAAAGAAGAAAGGATCGAATGCATGATATTTGCCCCGCATCTCCTATTCACTTACCCATGTCCCCTTACCCCCTCAGGATCCCTTATGCCTCTGCTTACTGCCATGCCTCATAAAGAGCTCCCTTTAAGCCATTTCTCTTCTTAGCCCTGCCCCCAAAATCTCTCCATATCACCTTCGATAATTGCATTCCCTGCAGTAACAGCAAATGGAGAGTAAGAAAGAGAATGAAATGAGAGTGGCAGCTTTATGTAAAAGTCTTAGCCATCTATGGTCCGAGAATGATGTTGTTGAAGTATTCACCGAGGTACCTCAACAAAAAAGGGATGAATGCAAACACACTCTTTTTGGTAAATTATACTCTAAACCAAATGTTAATTACCCAGCTTTTCTATCCATAATGAAGAAAGCATGGAAAACTGAAGCTGTAACTTGCTCCCAAAAAGAACCAGGTCTCTTCACTTTTGTTTTTCAATCGAAGGAGGAAAAAGAGAGAGTTATGAAGACAGCACCTTAGTCTTTTGCTAGCAACTTGCTGGTCCTCAAACAATGTGAGCCCGAAATTCCAAAGCATTGCTATGATTTTACTAGATCGGCATTTTGGGTGCGTATTAGGGGTATTCCCCCTAGTTGGAGGGTAGAAATAGTGTTCAATGATCTGGGAAGAAAACTTGGTCATGTCCTGGACATCCAACTAGACTCAACGGGTAATATCCAGCAAAAATGAGGAAGAGTAAGAGTGGAAATTGACCTGACTACTCTACTGAAATTAGGGACTATCTTGGACATTGGTAACAAATGGCTTTGGGTGGAATTTAAATATGAGCGCCTACCCCAGTACTGCTACTCATGTGGAAGAATTGACCATTATGCCACAGACTGTATAGAAATTCCTTATGCGCAATCACCATGGGCAGTAAACAAAATCGAATCATATGGATCCTAGTTGAAGGCAGAAGCGTGTGATCATAGTCCCTATTGGGAAGCATTTTACGGTAAAATAGAAGAACTTACAGTGGAAGAGATTATACCAGCTTCGCCCACCCAAACTAGTGAAATGGACATCACAGTTAGAGAGGAAGCCTATGACATAATTGCAGCTTGCAGCAAAAAAAGAGCAGAAAATTCTCATGAACCTGAGGCAATTGAAGACCATGCAGTAAGTTTAAAGGAAAATAAAGATTCTGGCAAACAGATAATATGTCCTGAATTTCCCAAACAGATTCTATTGAAAGTAGGAAAATGTAGTAAGAAGAATATGAAGGTGCAGAAGGCAAAGAAACAGAAGTGTTTCTGAGCCAACTCCTCTTCTCATAGATGATACAGACCTTCTAGAAACCCCTATTAAGTTGATCAAAGATGGAAAAGAGTGGACTTTGGTGGCTAGCCCTAATAAGCCACCAACGACGACGTGAAAATCATTAGCTAGAATTGTCAGGGGCTGGGCAACCCACTGACAATCCAGGAACTAAGAGCTTTAATTGCTCTTGAAAGGCCCAACTTGGTTTTTCTCATGGAAACTAAAAACAAAGCAACGATGGTGGAAAGAGTATGCAGAAAATTACAATTCCAGCATCTATTCCTAGAAAATCCGATAGGCATAGCGGGGGGATTAGCTATTATGTGGAATGAGGAAGTGGCATTCAAGGTGAAAGATAATTCCAAGCAATTTATTAATGTGGAATGCATTGACCCAGATAGCAGACATGTAATGCAGATAACTTTTGTTCATGCATCTACAAATTTTGGTGAGAGGCTGACATTATGGCAAAAGTTGAGGGCCCTCAAGCCTCCTAATTCTACTCCGTGGATTTGCATGGGAGATTTTTATGAGATCTTATATGTATGGGAGAAGGTGGGGAAAAGAGAAGCTAATAATAATAGAATTGCAGCCTTCAGAGATATGCTTAATGAGTCTTTCCTAATGAACATTGATAGTCATGGGTGTGCATACACATGGGCAAACAACAGGGAAGGGGAGGATCTTGTTAAAAAACGCCTAAACCGAGTTCTATGTACTTTGGAATGGAGAATCACCTTTCATGAAGCTAAAGTCCAAGCTCTTCCAGCTATCGGCTTGGATCACAGTCCTCTCGTACTTCGGTTATACCCTGAAAAAAAAAAAAAAAAAAAAAAAAAAAAAAAAAAAAAAAAAGAGAGAGAGAGAGAGAGAGAGAGAGATAGAGAGAGAGAGAAATTTCAAGATGGAAGCATTTTGGACGGAACATGAGGAATGTCATGAGTTCATACAACAAATATGGAACACAACATCCCTTAACCAGCCCAGTTTCTTAGTGAAACTATATGAGACTTCAAAAGTGCTGGCAAAGTGGAGCAAAGAGAAGTCTGCCAATGCACCTCTGCGGATAAAAGAGCTCAATCAGGCTTTAATAGAGATTACTAATCAACCACCCCAACACACAAGCAGGAAGGAAGCTCATAACATCATCAACCATATAGAAAAATTGAGGAAACAGGAAGAACAATTCTGGGGCATGAGATAGCGTATTAAGTGGTTGCAATGGGGTGATAAAAACACTAGGTTCTTTCATGCAATAACCATACAATGGAGGCAGAGAAATAAAATTATCATGCTACAAATGGAAGACCACAACTGGTGTCAAGATCCTATAGTACTCAGAAATCATATTCAATCATTTTACAGGAATTTATATAAATCAGAGGGTTCAAGAAACTACCAACATGTCCTTAATCAGTGCCTTTCTCTAGTAGTCGAGAACATCAATGAAGAACCAGCGGCTAATCCCACGATGGAGGAAGTTCACGTAGCACTTTTTCAATTGGGAGCTCTAAAAACCCCTGGCCCTTATGGCTTCAACGGGCTTTTCTATCAACAATCATGGGATATTCTCAAGTTTGACCTGTTTCAATTAGTGCAAAACTTTTTCCACACAGGTACTCTTGACCCCCACCTTAATCAAACCCATATTTCATTGATTCCCAAAGTCAAAAATCCTGAGATCATTGGCCAATTCAGACCCATTAGCTTATGCAATTTTAGTTACAAAATTGTCTCCAAGATCCTAGCACACAGATTACAGAAGTGGCTGCCAATCATTATTGAACCAGAGTAGAGCACCTTTGTTCAAGGTAGACAAATACGGGACAACATATTTATAGTGTAGGGAGTCTTGTATCAGCTGCGCATCACAAAGAGAAAGAAAAAATATCAGGCAATATTAAAACTAGATATGCAAAAACATATGACGTAATTGAATGAGATTTTTTACAGGATTGTATGCTGAAAATGGGCTTTTGTGCAAAGTGGGTGTCCCTAATCATGCAGTGTATTTCAACGGTGTCATTCAGTGTGAAGATTAATGGAGAACCCACCCCATTCTTCTCCCCCTCGAGAGGACTAAGACAAGGAGATTCCCTATCGCCATATTTATTCATCTTAATATCAAATGTCTTAACTTGGCTGATGAAAAAAGCAATTGCAAAAGGCAGCATCAAAGGGATATAGCTCAATAGGTTCTGTCCTACGCTATCTCATTTACTTTTAGCCGACGATGTTGTATTTTTTCTGGATGGCACTATTGTGAAATGTCAAAATTTGGCACATATACTTAACCAATACTGCTATGCATCGGGGCAAGCTATCAATTTAAACAAATCAGGGTTTTTTTTTTTTTTTTTCAGCAACAACAATCCCTTACCTCTAAGAAGAAATATGGCCTATGAGCTGAGAGTCCATATATTTGAGAAAGCAGGTAAATATCTGGGTATTCCAACAGAATGGGATCACTCAAAGAAAAAAATGTTTGCATGGATATTAGCGAGAGTAAATTCAAAGTTAGAGGGCTGGAAAGAAAAGCTCCTCACCAAAGCAACGAAGGAGATTCTGAGTAAAAATGTTGTGCAGGCCATTCCTACTTACGCAATGTCCATCTTCAAGCTGCCAATGTCTATCTGTCGAGCAATAGAAAGTAGAATTGCATCATTTTGGTGGCAAAAAGGAGATTCTCAGCGAGGGACACATTAGAAAAACTAGGAAGTTTTAAAAACTCGAAAAGATGAAGGAGGGTTGGGGTTTAAAGATTTGCTAACCTTCAACCGTGCAATGCTTGGTAAGCAAGTCTAGAGATTATCCAATTCTCCAACAGCCTTGTGGAGCAGAGTTCTGAAAAGAAAAGAGTCTACTTCCCAAATGGCGATCTCTGGATAGCTCGCAAAGGCCAACGACCATCATGGGGCTGGCAGAGCCTGTTGCTTGGAAGAGACACAATAGATGCAAATATTAAATGGTCAGTGGGGGATGGAAAATCTATTAAAATTTGGGAAGACAAGTGGTTAGAGCAGGGGGTTATTGGAGGACCAGCAAGCCAACAAGAACCTATCTTGGTGTCAGAATTGATCAATGCAGACTCTAGAGCTTGGGAACAACAGAAAATACAACATCTTTTTGATGTAAACATCACTAATGAGATTTTAGCGATCCCCCTAAGTCGGAACCCTAAGCCGGACAGTTTAGTATGGACAGGAAACAAGGCAAGGAAGTATTCTGTAAAGAGCGGCTACAACAGAGCTTACCCAACAACTCTAAGCACAAACCAAAACAAGGCATCCTGTTCCTTCAAGCTCCCACGAACTTTATGGACTCAAATTTGGAGCCTTACCATACCCCCGAAAATCCAGACTTTCCTCTGGAGCCTCTATCAAAATACCATTCCCACGAGAGAAAATCTCTACAAAAGAAAAATAACACCTAACCTGTTATGCCCGTTATGCTACTCAAGAATAGAAACCACAGAACATCTTTTCTCTGTTGTGCAAATGGACCAAAGAGATCTAGGAGGACCAACGATTCAAGGGCATCAACACCACAAGCCACATAAAGCGCTTTGATCAGTGGCTGATGGGAGTATTCGACACTAATAGTGACTTACCTGCACGTGAGCTCACAGGAATGGTCCTCTGGAATATTTGGAAGGCTCGGAACAACTGGATCTTTAGAGCAAAACGCCTACAACTAGTCGATCTACTGGATCTAGCACATGAACAGCACATCACTTTCAGCAGATGGCAGATGAAACAGAACTCAAAACCCCCAAATCGCAGTATACTTGCTTGTTGGAACCCACCGGAACAAAGGGAGATGAAGATGAATGTCGATGCGTCATGGGTTCCAGGCAATTTTATCTGCTCCGTTGTCGGAATCGTGCATGATTCATCTGGGCAAGTCGTCAAGGGCTTCGTCTCCAATTCTAGGGTTTCCTCTTCACAACACGCTAAAGTTGAGTCTCTGTTGCACGGGATCCTATACTTGAAAGGGCTTCAGACGCGGCACATGGGAGGAACTCGAAGTCAAATACTTAAGTGGACTTGGGAAAGTGATTGTTTACCTGTCGTGGACCTGGTAATGTGCCGGGCTGAGCCTCCTTGGAACTTAAGCGAAATTGTGCAAAAATGCAGAGAAGAACTAGCAACGTGCAGAAATATTACGGTGGTTTATTGTCCCCGAGAAGCAAATAGAGCAGTAGACTAGCTGGCAAGGACTCACCGTGCCAACAAACTTCCTCTAAATTGGTTGACCACCCGTCCTTTACCTCTTTTGGAAATTTTATGTTCGGAATTTTCTCCATCATTATCTTGTAAGACTTGTTATGTTTGATGATCAAATGAACTATCTACTTTGGACCAAAAAAAAATTTAGGCTTCAAGCAGCACAAGAGAGCAAAATATATCTCTACCTGTGCCAAATTTGAAAAGCTTGTATCGTTTTGCACTCGAACCTGGGCGGCAATTCCTTGTGAAGTAAGTACGATTGGGAAGCTCTTTGGACGAAGATGAATTCCTAACTCTGAAGAATTGCTCTCCGTTTGCAATTTGCATTATAGTGAACTAGGATATGTTTTTGTGTGATCATGAAGGAAGTGTGGACATGGTTAGTAATAGTCTGTCGCACTATTTTATTTGCTACTGCTTCCACCGTGATTTTTTTTTTATGGACTAAAATAATGATGAATTTATCTTCACACGTGATTAAATTATTGAGTTCAATTGGATATTTACGTTATTCATTAGGTTTGTAATAGTTTAATTTGTTATTTGACATGAACTAGGTAATTGTCTATGATTGGTGACAAATAATTATTAATAGTTGAACTTATGTTTCATTTGCCATATGTAATACGAAAACTTGAGGAATACTTTATTTTTGATTTCCAATTTCTATTCATTTGCGTTGACTAAATATCAAATAATAAGCAAAAAAATGTTAGGAAAAAAAAATCAAGCTGTGCCTACTTGGATAACCATAACCCCAAACTTTTTTTTTTATCATCACCAAAACTCCAAAACTTGTGTGAATAACCCAAAAATACCCTCCATCATAGTTTTGTCCAAGACTACTATTAAAGATTTGAGATGATGGCTTATTTAAATGACAGCGGACAAACACAGCTGACATGGATTTGGGAAATTTCACCGAAAAGTCTTAACTATGCCTAGTATTCATGCCAGATTTACAAATACCTAAAATATCATATATAGTTCATTCCATGAAAAATAACTTTTAGAAAAAAAAATTTGCATTTTCTTACATTTATTTCACGAAAAATGATCTAGTCCTAGGAAACATTTTCCACCAATGGAAAAAAGCCTTTTTAAATAGAAGAAAATATTTTTCACTTTTCAAGTTGAGGAAAACAAAGTGAAAAGCATTTTTCTCAATCACTGTCTCTTATCTCACACCTTTGCTAATCTCTTTTATTTCTCTTTTATTCTTTTTAAAAATTTTGAATTTTGAATTTTTTTTCTTTTTTCTTTCTTTCCTTTTTCTCCTTCTTTTGCCCGTTGATGGCCACCACGATGGCTAGCAATTGACCACAAGCAAGCAAGGCGAGTGCAAGCCTCTAGCTCGTCAATCTGGCAAGCCTTTTCCAAGCCAGCGAGCTCTGCCATGCCACCGGCTACAATATGTGGAGAGTTGGAGCCTTGCCGAACAATGGCTAGGCCCGAGCTTGCTTGTGACCAGTCGCCATGGTTGGTGACCAGCCAAAGAAGAAGAAGAAAAATAAAAATAAATAAATAATAAAGAATAATTAAGAATTGATTAAAAAAGTAAATTAAAAATTAAAAATCAATTTAAAAAATTAAAATAATTATTAAAAAGATAAAATAATTATTGAAATGAATGCATGGAGGAAAATATTTTCTATTTCATTTTCAGAATCCAGCAAAACATCAAAAATATTGTTTTTTTTTTGGGTAAAAATCATCAAAAATATTGTTATTTTCTTGGAAAATGGTTTCCTAAAAAATATTTTGCAAAAATTTCAGGTTATTTTGCGAAATGGCGAAACCTCAAAATCTAAAACCTTTTCTAATATTATGGATACCCCAAAATTTTGAGTTAATATTACTAAAAGATTCAATCTTATATTTACTTCAAACTAATTTTTATATCACAAAAAATTTTAAATGTGTATATTCTTACCTAATTACCCCCAAATTAACTTACTACAAGTGTATCGGTTTGAAATAAATGGGTGTGCCAATTTGAGATTTCGCGTAATTTTAATCACAAAGGCCGGTAGGTACTTAACAAAATCCATTTTTTTAAATCGAGCTCCATTCAAGCTACATTGATTAGATTTGAATTTAGCTAGAGATACCTTTTGGCATGAAAAAGATCACCGAGATTTATTTATAAGAAAAATATAACTAAAAATGAAAAATTAAGTCCATCGTGACACAATACTACAAAGTTGTATTAGTGTGATGCATGTATCCTCCATCACGGTTAAAAAATCACTTGTTAAACATCCGACGTGGCTTATTCATTTTTTTATAGAATAATTAACACTGAGGTGATGTCTTGCGAGAGCCACATATGAAAAAAAAACTTAAAAAGAAAAAGAAAATTTTGAAAAGACCAACAAAAAGAGAAAAGGAAAATAAAACCAAAGGAGAAGAAAGCGTCAAATTCTTGATTCAAATTAGGAGGAATCGATAAAAGGTTGGCTTGAATTGCAGTGAATGAAGGATGAACACGAAAGACGAAGGAAAAAAATAGCAATAAATCAAAGAGAAAAGGAAAACATAAAATAGGATTTTTAAAAATGAGTTTGCAAATTTTTACCACGTCAAGCCCTTATAAGATTTTTAACGATATAAATTAATAGATAGTAAATCTGTTCAATTTAGGATTTTTATGGTGAAAAAATTAATTTAAAATAAATTAATTACAAGTGTATTAATTTGGAGTTTTTCATAATATTAATTCTTCCTTTTATATAGGCTAGTTAACTCTAGAAAAATTGCTAGAACAGCAAAAACGAGAGCTTGGAAAAAGGAAAAGAAAAAAGGAACAGAAAAAATAAATAAATAAGAGCACACATTATCACCAAACAGCAAAATAGCCGTCGGATCGAGCCACGGCCCAGTACGCATCGCAGAGAATACGATCTCCGCCTCTCCTCGAAGCAGAGAAAATTTACAGGGCATCCCAGATAAGGTTTCAGACAAATGCAAATGCTCGTCTTCTGAAAGTCCAGGATATGGCCGCACGAGGGTCGAAGAGGACGACGACCCTTTTCTCCCCCCTTCCCTTTTTCTCAACCGGAGTTTAAACACATCGCCTGCCAATTCGGATACAACCAGAACGATAGCCGCCTTCAAAGAACCGACCCGTAAGCTCTTCCGGCTTGAGAGTGGCCTGTGATTCAATTCATGTTTGTGAGTCTCGATTTTCTTGAACGATAGGGGTTGTTGGGTTCCTCAATCCTCTAGCGGAAAAGGGTTTTCTTTTATCTGTGGTTTCTGGCAATGTTAAGGTTGGTGCTAAGCAAGTGGAGGGCTGATAGCTAAGTGGTCTTTCGAGTGCTGATTGCTGTATCTTTTGCCGAACTTGTGTGTTAGATGAAATTGTTCTTGTTCACATCGTGCTCTTTCATTTATTTCGCTTAGCTAAAAAATGAACAGTCTTCATGTCCATGCCGTTTACCAATTGCCACATTCTGCTCTCTTCGTACCCAACTGTGAATAGGATGATAACTAGAGAAATTTCGTGTTCCCACAGACATCATGGAAGGCAATTCAAGCCAAACTGGTGGCAGCATCATGTGGTTCTTCCGTGACCGGGGTTTCAATGATAAGAGTATAAGTGAAATGTTCAAAAGGTGCAAGCGCCTCGCATCGGTGCAAAAGGAAAGGGCTTCAGAAAATTGGGAGTACTTGAGGAGCATTGGCATTGAGGAGAGAAAGCTTCCTCATGTTGTTTCTAAATGCCCAAAAATCCTCGCACTTGGCCTTGACGAGAAGCTTATTCCGACGGTAGAATGCCTCTCTACACTAGGAACAAGACCTAATGAAGTCGCCTCTGCCATTGTGAAGTTCCCTCAAATACTTTCCCATAGCGTGGAGGGGAAGCTCTGTCCGCTACTGGCTTTTTTTCAGGCAATGGGGGTCCCTGAAAAGCAAGTTGGGAAAATTGTTTTGCTTAACCCGAGGCTTATTAGCTACAGCATTGAGTCGAAGCTAACAGAAACTGTGAACTTTCTTGCTAGTATTGGCCTTACGAGAGAAGGAATGATAGGCAAAGTTCTGGTGAAGAACCCATTTATCATGGGCTATAGTGTTGAGAAGAGACTGCGCCCCACCTATGACTTTTTAAAATCCTTAGGTCTCGAAGAGGTGGATCTTCAAAAGGTGTTGATAACCTTCCCTGAAATCTTGTGTCGAGACGTGAACAAGATTCTAAGACACAATGTCACTTTTCTGAAAAGCTGTGGATTCAACCACGGGCAGATAGCAACTTTGGTGACTGGTTATCCTCCTGTTCTGATTAAAAGCATTAACAACTCTTTAAAACCTCGGATTAGGTTTTTGGTCGATATAATGGGGAGACAACTCAATGAAGCTGCTGATTATCCTGAATTCTTTCGTCATAGTCTGAAAAAGAGACTAGAGCTACGTTACAAAATATTGAGCCAAAGGAACATCAGCTGTAGCTTGAGTGAGATGCTGGATTGTGATCAAAAGAAGTTCTTACATAAGTTCAATTTGATTGGAGGATTTACCTGAGGTAGTAGTTACATCCTTCATTCATTCTTACAAAATTTTTGTAGAATAGCTTTAGCTGTTATCTGTATTTCTGATGCTCCAGGTGAAGTCATCCTGTATATGGTTCTAATCAAACAATTCACATGTTGAGTGAAATGATCCTTTTGGCAAATTCAGTGCAGAATTTTGGTATCTAATCTGTAGATGTGTTGCATGGCCTTAATGATGTTGTTTGCTGGTGGTTTGCTTGGTGTGCTTAGCTGAAGTGCAAATTTCTTACAGAGATTGAATCACGAGATGTGTTGTTTTCTTCATAGCTGAGATGAATTGAACTCTCATTTGAATGCATCAGCACACTTTGAAAGTTCACGGAAACACTGGCTAGCCGTCTGAACATGATTGCCAAGTCTATAAATCTGGGGGTGCCTAGCATCTATAATTCTTGTTATGAATGAATCATGGTCTAGTGTGGATGGACTGGGAGCTTAATCCTTGATGAATGATCAATAGGGATGCTCCGAATTGATGCATATGGTTTCAGGTTTAAGATTGGCAGTCTTGCTTCCTGCAAAAAGCTTGTTTGTTTCTTAAAGTTCATTATGTAGCTCAAACATTATGTGACAGGTGATGTTTCTATGCTACCTAAAGTCTTTGAAGGTATTTTGTTTCCGTTTCTCGTAAAATTCAATGATGATGGATGAACTATACGGTCCAGTTTAACTTTCGACTCGGGGTACGCACCCCGGCTTCTTGTATGGGAAATGCTCTGGAGCTACTAAACTTGTTCTGAAACTATGGCCAGTCATTGATCTGCAATGCAGATCCTTTGAAATATTTTCCAGGCACAATCTCAGGCCAGGGATTAATCTCCCGAGTGTCAAATTTTGCAAGGAAGCACCTTCTCACCAGCTTGGAGCCGTGTATAGACTTTTTTTTTTTAAGTTGTAGGTGACTATGCAGGCAATCTGACGACTGGATCACGGTGCCTCTCATTGTCCCGAATGAACACGCTCATTAATCAGTTATTACAGAGAAGCAGAAGATTGTTACTTCTACTTGCGAGTCATGAAATAGCGCACAGCCGCTGCATCGAACCCGAATTTAACGTTTCCCTAGAAGCTGGCATTGACGAGGTTTTTGCTTTAGCTAGATCCAGTCTACGATTGCACCTTTATTGGAGTTGAATGTTCTCCTAAAACCCGACCTCCGATGGTATAGAGTTGCAGCTTTGACGGTAGAAAGTGTCGCACCGCAATTTATTTTGCATTATCAGTCGAACAGTGAATCTTGGAGCAGATGATGCAGAGGGGATGAAACTGTATCAAAAAGTAATGTCACCAAGACAAGTTTGAGAAGGCATAACAGTCGAGGAAAAGAGGCAGTACTCATAAACCGCGGCAGCAGATCGGCTAGAGTTGGGAAACAGATATTAGTACTGGGGATCATTCTATGCTTGGCCCTTCAAGTATGCCATAAGCGTAGAGATTTCTGCTACTTGATTATACTGATAGAATAAAAATTGGCAAAAATCATTTTAATAGAAGGAAAAAAATGCATGAAGATACAGTTGTGGTTGCTGCATTCATCCTATTGCTGTGCTCAACTCACTCTTTTGCAAGTCAGCCACCGACACCGCAACTCAGCCACTCCCACGGCAGCTCAACTTTAGGTTGTGGCATGCGGCGCCTACCTAGCAGAGACCATTCGACCCAGGCCATGCAAAGGCTGCGACCCTAGTTCAAAATGCCGTGCTTCTTAAGAGTGTGTTCAAGAGTATTGGATCGCCTCGATGCGTACTTGCTGCACAGCCCGATAGAGTTTGGCCATGGATCGTCGTCGCAGCTCACCCTTAGGCCATTGCAATAGGCCTCTAATTGCCATTGGTTGGTCTTATATTGATGTGCAGCAATTTGCAATCACCAGAGTCATATTCCTAACGCGGTATCTACCGTTAACCAGTATCCACCTATTGAAGGACGATCGCTGTGGGTCTTATGTGATGATCATCATCGATCCACTCCATGTGTTTCAACCTTGTGCGCATCGATCTTAAGTCACTCTTAGCCAATCCTAAGTTATTGCAATCAGTCCCCTATTCCAACGTCGCTTCCAATCGTCACTTGTGGAACACGTTTGTCTATTTTCTAAGCGTAGAGGCAATCGGATACACTTGAAAGGTGTCCAAGAGCAAACAAAAGGAACTGTTTCTTCCGAGGGACATCTGAACTTTGTGATTTTCGTGTTTCTATCTAAAATACTACCAGCAAATTACCACAGAGAGAAAAATTTCAAGGGGCGTTTTGCATCGGAGCCTAAAACGTATGGCCTAGTCCATACCAGGAAAAGATGCCATGGGATATTTCCAATCATATCGGTCGATCAGGGTTGCCATCCGACAAGCACTTGCCGAACCCAAACGAAGCCCACTAGAGCCAATGGATGAATCTCAGAATAATCCATGGGACATGGTAAGCCTTCGAGAACCAGCAGCAGCAATCAAGGTGGGAAACCGTGATACTCTGAAATTTGGCCCCATTCGAAATATATGAAATAGTTACTTCATTAATGCACTTGTAGTTAATTTATTCTGAACTGATCTTTCATGAGTTAACTAATCTATTGGAGAATGTCGTAAAAAGTTTAAAATGCAAAAGATCAAAGAATTCAATTAGAAATCAATCATGAACCATAAGGATCGATATGGGTTAATACTGCACTATTATAAGTCAATTAACAAACGGATATAAATCGATTGAACTGAAGTACATAGTTGGTTCATGGGTGGTTTCGCACAATTACGATACTCAAATCGAACAACAATAAACCAATTTTCTATTGGTCTCGTACTCAAGGTACGTAATTAAACTCTTGTGATTACATAATAATTGAGAGTCATTCATGATTTGAAGAGGTACAAATGTGGATTGAAATTTATCGATCATGGGTCAACGGCACGAATATCCCAAAAAGCCACTCAATAATTTAGGTCATACTAAAGTTGCATTTCATAAAATTTAATTTAATTTCGGATATTGAATTTTCTTGGGTTTCAAAACTAATTCTTGGGATGTCGCCTCATTGTCCTTCGAATTATTGGCAAGTTTAAAATTCTTGGAAAATGATTAATCAATCAAGAATTGGACATTGGAAAGAGAAGCCCAAGCGAGGGCCATTGGGCCTCACCCCAATGTGAATGAGCCAAGGAGGCCCAAGTGGACCAAGCCAAGCCCACCAAACCCAATCCAAACAAACGAGCCCAAGGGCAAAATTAAAAATTAGGCCAAAAGTGTGGAAATGTCCAAAATGCCCTTATATTTATGGACCGGAAGACAAAAGGAATAAAGGAAGGGTGGAGAGGAAATTCAGGAGCGTTTTGGAGAATTTGTTGGATTTTTAATGATTTTGGGGAAAATCTAAAGAAAATATCTCTCTCCCCTTCTTTCTCCTCTCCCTCCCCCTCTCTCTCTCTCACGCCATTCACCACCCCCCCCCCCCTCACCCCTCTTAGCCGATCCTTACTCCTCCCTTGCTTCCATTTTCCCTCAAGCTCATTCATCTTCTTCTTCTCATTCTTCTCATTCTTCTCCTCTATTCTTTCATTTATCACCATCAAGACCATTTGCCACCACCATTTTCACCGCTCATCCCGCCACCCCAAGCCATCATAAGAGCTATATAAATAAATGTCGTAGGTATTTGGAGTCTCAAGTGGATGAAAACGTTTTTCTCAAAATGTTAGCAACGTAAGGCACTTCGCATTTTGGCAAAAAGGGAAAGTTGAGCTCGAGAAACGTTGGCCCTTTCGAGATCTTGAAGCGGATTGAGACTCTAACCTATCGTCTAGCGTTGCCATCAAGACTTACTCAAGTGTACGTATTAATGCTGAGGAAGTATGAATCTAATCCAGCCCAGGTGCTAAATTTCGAGGAAATAAATGTGGATGACAAAATGTGATACGTGAAGAGACTAGTTTGGATAGTGGATTGAAAGGAGCAAATGTTGCGCAACAAGATGATTCCCTTAGTCAAGGTGGTCTAGCAACACCATAAAACGGAGGAAGCTAGAGATACTAAGGGGCAACAACCCTACCTTTTTGTTGAAGAGTTGTAATAGTTCAAATTTTGAAAAAGAAGTTTTTGTAAAAGAGAAAGAGTTGTGATATCCCAAAATTTGGTAACGTTCAAAATATATGAAATGGTTAAAAATGCAAAAGACTAGAGAATTTGATCAGGAATCGACTGCTTGACTATAAGGATCAATAAGGGTTAATAATGCACTGTTATAAGTTAAGTAATGAACGGATATAAGTCAATTTGATAGAAGTACGTAGTCGGTACACAATGGTTCTACACAATTACGATACTTGCATTGAACAATAATAAACCAATTTTCTATTGATGTTATACTTAGGGTACATAATTGAACTCTTGCGAAAAAAAAGTTATGCTCTTGGAAATTGTTTGATGTGATTTTACTATCCCTGGTGTTTGTTGTTTGACTAGGTGTTATTTTTGTTAAATGTTTCTGTTTGTGTTTAATTGAAAGATAAAAAGAATTGGTTGACACTGCGTCCTAGGACGTCGTAAGCTAATTGACCAATGTGCGATGTTCACGTGCTCAGGGTTCGAGGTGTGACAAAAACCCAGCCCTAATAGGCTTTGTACGTTAGGATAATGACAAAGAATCCCTGAACTTTCCCTAATGTACAATTTAGTCCTTGAACTTTAAATTTGTTTAATGTGATCTTTAAACTTAAGCCTACTTGCAATGTAGTCCCTGAACTTTGTATTAATTTGATATGGTTCTTGAACTTTTAGTATATGTTCAATATAGTCCACAAACTATATGAAAATAGTCGATGTAGTCCTTCCATTAATTCAAGACCATGGACTATATTGTACATCTTCATATAGTTAAGGAACTGTATTAAACATATATCAAAAGTTTAAGAACTATATTGAACAAATTAAAAGTTTATGAATCGCATTGCAAATTGTGCTAAAATTTATGAACTACATTCGATAAATTTCAATTGCATATTGAGCTAAAATCATGAAATGTTTGCATCATTTTCCCTTTTACATTTTGTTGGCCAGTAATGAAAGCCATACTAGCTTGTAAAAGGTCTATAATGGCCCCAACCTCCTCTATATAAGACAAGTCTTTCTTAATAAGAGTTGACTAAAAGGTTTGAATTTCAAATACTTTACTCTCTCTCTCTCTCTCTCTCTCTCTCTCTCTCTCTCTCTCTCTCCACTCCTCAAAATCTCTAACAAAGATAAGTCGGTCCCTTTACAAATATACTCCCCACTGGCCACTCTATATAGATCTCATGGAAAATTTATTAGGCCAGAGCCCCTAAACTATAATTAGCATAACTGTCTTGTATCTCTATTATTTCCATCTTTTAACCCCTAATAATGATGAATTAAGATTCAAGTATAATTAAATTATTGAGTTCAATAGATATGATATTAGTTATTTATTGAAGTTATAATATTTTACTTTGTTATTTCACAGGATCTAGGCAAATGCGTTCGTGTATAATTATTAATATTTTAAATTATATTTGTTGAGCCATATGGAATATGGAAATTTGAGGAAAAGTTATTCCTGATTTTGAATTTCTATTCTAT
Source organism: Eucalyptus camaldulensis (assembly GCA_019915185.1). Lineage (NCBI taxonomy): Eukaryota > Viridiplantae > Streptophyta > Magnoliopsida > Myrtales > Myrtaceae > Eucalyptus > Eucalyptus camaldulensis. The sequence goes on from JAHSVA010000001.1 coordinate 35,215,312, forward strand.
TTCGAATGTGAGTAATTATTTTATCCTAAGTTTACCATATATTATAAAAAAGACGAATACAAGACAAATACAAATAGTCATTTTATAGAGTTCAAGATATGGGTCACCAACTAAGAAGACGACCCGTTTCTCTCTCCTTCTCAATGGGAGTTTAACCATGACCTTGCCAGTTCGGAAACAGTTCTCTGCAAGAACTTGTAATCTCTCTGTACGAGAGTGGCATGTGATTTAATTCATGGGTTATGAGGTTAATTGTCGTTGATAACAGTATTAACAAGGTTTCTGGATTCTTCAATTATCCAGTAGAAATGGGTTTCTTTTAATTGTGTTCATCTTCTGAATTTTAAAATAGGGCCTTACAAGCCTCTCAATTCCTATTTATCAACTGGAGTTTAATCATCACTCGCCAATTCAGGAACAATCAAAACATTAGCTTTGTAATTTTCCGGCGCGAGAGTGGCGTTTGACTATGTTATGCCAGTTCCATGCATGAATAACAGGTTTTTGAATTGTTCAATCCTGTTATGGAAATGGGTTTCTTTCAATTGTGCCTTCTCACAATACACATTATCAACATTGTAATCTTGGTACTAAAAAGCAGGCCGATGGTAAAGTGTCGTTTGAGTTGTGAAATTTGGTTTATGCCCGATTGCTGTATCATTTGCCGAACATGAGTTTATTCTTGCTCATGTTGTATTCTTTCTTTTCTCGCTCAGCCAAAGAGTGAACTTTCTAAACAAGTGTCTTCATGTCCATGGCATGGCCATGTCCATGCCTTCATCGGATGTTCTGTCCTCCTCGTATCGAACCGAGGATAGGCTGGCAACGAAGATAGAAATTCCATGTTCTTCCTGAGACGACATGGAACGCGATCCAAGTCAAACCAGCGGTGGCATCACGAGGTTCAACAACAGAAGTATAAACGAAGACACATCTCTCCAACGCATCCGGGGTCATGGCAGGAGCAAATTCATGAGACCGGGGCTCTCCATTTTAGCTGCGTCGGTCGTGGATTCCACGTGGTCCTTCCATAGTTTAAATCGCAGAAGAAAGGAGAGAAAAAAGCGAGAGAGCAAGTTTCGGAGGACGCGTCACCGTCACCATGGCGTGTGCATTTTGTTTCATAGAAAAAGCAACCGCCCGCTACTAAACTAATCATAAACATCCCCGACCTTCACTAATATAATTATCTCCGAGGCCACGACCCGCCCTCCAAGAACCAGGTTTCCAACACCCAAGAAGATTTCTGCGATTTGGTCGGCTTTTGTTGCCTGGCGAGAGAGAGATTGTTACATTGAGGTGAGGTTGGGTGGGGCTATAGATCTTGGCCTAAATTGGCCCTAAAGGATAGGGGCATTGGTAAAAGGGAAATCAAGATTTTTTTTTTCCCATAATCAAGAAAGATTATGAAGGAAAGAAAGATTGTATTAAATTATAGGGTAGTCTTGCTTGTGGCAGCTAGACTTACCCTATTCCTCTAGTTACTTGTATTATTATTGTTTTTTTTTTTTTGGTTAAGATTGTATTATTATTGTTATTACTATGGTAACAGTAAAAGTCCTTGTTATAATATTTTTTAATTGATACACTTGTGGGGAAGCGTAAAAGCCTTTTGGATAGATGAGTTACAGGAACAATCAATAAGTAGATGGTAATTTTGGGATTTTTTATTTTTCGCCGCAATAATTTTTGGTCGTAGTGACAGGAATGAAAATTGCTAGACGGGAGCGGAGTAGGCAAGAGGCCGAACCACTATCACCAAGCAGCCTTTTTTTTTAATTAATTAATTTATTTATTTATCACCACGCTCTTTATCTTTGTTCATATTGATTCTATACTTGGCGGAAGACTACTCTAAAAGTTCTAAACTTTATGTATAGAATACTCTATTGAACTTATCAATAGATTTTTTTTGAAAAGTGTAAACAAGTCTTTTCTATAAACAGTACAAAAATTACCCACGTGACACTCCAAAAGTGATTATGTGACTTCATTTGGACTCTTCAACATACTTTTGGGGCTTAATAGCATTTCCAGTAAAAGTTGAGTACTTAATTGAACCAATTTAGCGGTTAGGACTCAATTGTACTTGCTAAATGTTCAGTACTTGATTGAACCAATTGAAACGTATAGGGCTCAACTCACATTCTGCACATAAGGTTTAGAAGTTGTGGTGCAGTTTTCTTCGAAGTACTTGCTGGTGTTTCCACCTTATTTTCATTGGTTGCTACACTCCCTTGCGTGAGCGCAGACAAACCTCCTAAACTACATCAAATCGTTTGATGAGCGTTGACAATCTTTATCATAAGGACACCATTTAATAATTTTCATATGGTAAGCATGTCATGTTGCTTCTAATGGTCGTGCCTCAGTCATGCGCAGAAGAGGAGTTGGCGTTTGAACTTGACTTTCATCCTTTCTTTTCCTGTGTTTTCTTTAATCCTCTAACGGTTGATTGATGAATAGATTAAGATTGAGTTGACCTTCTTGTTTTTTAAAATCCTCAAAGTGGAAGATTTGATAGATCATGCGGCGGATGAACTGATGGAACTAAGAATCATTTGAAGAAATTATTTCCCGAAAAGAATAAAAATGGAGTGGGAGTCAAGGTTCAGGTCGTTGATGGAGCTTGCCCCTTCCAAGTTCCAAGTATAAAGTCTCGATCTCGACTTTTATTTTTCTCAACGGGCTGACTTTGTTTCAGAAATTATTATTGAAGACAGCAGAACAATCTTGAATCTCTAGCGAGAAGAACTCTTTACTTGACACGCATCTTGACAGTGAAAGAAAAATGAGTTTTTCGAGTTATTTCTTCTTTGCTGTTATTGCAAATGTTATTTCCTCGATTAATGGATAGAGTAGTTATAATAAGGAAAAGAGACATCAATGCTTATAACCTTTAGAGATATGTTGAACATTTTAAGAGCGAACAACAATTTAAAACTTCAGGGGCTTGTATAAAACCCTATGAGGTTTTCCTGAAGGTAAGCAAGTGTTATGATAAGTTTTTACAATTGAGCTCTTGGAATGGATATTCAAGTTAACTCTGTATCTCTTTAGTAGATTCCTTTAAGTGGTGAATCGCAAGCCATGTATCATTAGGCAAATTCCTTAGGTGGCGAGTATCCTCCGATCGTATGCCACGTGTCCTGAGGTGGATTCCTTAGGCGATAAGCTTTTTCGCTGTTGATTGTGTTAGCTCTTAAATCTTGGAATCCTGATATCGGTAATGGTTGGCAATAAAAGGAATTTTTTTTCTCAACTAATGAAAGAGCTAGAGCATTTAAATGCTGTGAGAAATTCAAGGTCCTTCCAGAAAGATTGAAGACCCAATTTCGTTTGGTAATAATTACTTACCGAGTGTTCTTTATAAAGCAAATATTAGGGATGAAGTAAACGGAAATTTAAAAAAAAAAAATGTATATTGAAGCATCAAGCAAACCCTAAACATTGTTTTGTCAATGATGCTTTCATTTTCTTCTTCTTCTTCTTCTCTTTTTCTATTGGGCCAGGGTGCTTTACAAGCGAATTAGATCATATGTTGTTTGTCAGGATTTACTTTTTTTAAACATAAGAATCGAAGAATGTGGGGTCGGCGCCGTCCCTGCATCTCCGCCGCGTTCGATGTTCGATGACCACCTTAAAATACTAAACACCCCCGATTAATTTACTTCATGTGATGGAGCACACCCCCATATTTTCAAATCCTCAATTAAATTATGTTAGAGCATAAAATAATCTCTGCAAAGTCAGAGCCTATCTACCAAAGAATATTGTATGATCTATCCCGAGAGCCTAAAATACATTAAAATACAAAGGAATGCATTCTTGACATGCTGCCCATCTGGCTATATATAGGACTATATTCCTCCCTACCTTGCTCACATCAACCTTTGCTTTGGTGATTACTTCATCAATCACGAACACCCAGAAAACGAAAGATAAAAAAGAAACCAGAAACCCTCTTGAAATCCTCAGAGAGAGAGAGAAAGAGACCCCAAGAAAATGTATTGCCTAGTGTATGCACAATCTGGTGTCTCCACAGCTATGTTGATCTTCTACACCTGCATGTGGCTTCCCCTTATGCAGCTGAGGATAGCCGTCTCAAGAGTCCTCGCCTTCGTCTTTTGCAAGTATCAACCGCAGGAGAGCTCCTGCAGTTTCCAGCTCCCAGTGGGTAGGTTTCAAGATTTGCAGAAATCTAGTGGAGAAGAGGAGAAAGAAGATGGTGACCATGAAAAGACTTGCTCCATCTGCTTGGTGGATTACGAGGGAGAGCACTTGGTAAGCAAGCTCCATAGATGCGGCCATGTTTTCCACATGGACTGCATTGAGAGGTGGCTGGAGAGGTCGCAGTTTACCTGCCCTCTCTGCAGGAAGCTTGTGTTTGATGTGAGATCTTCAGCAGCAAAACAAAAATGGTGACACGATATCTGATGAGTCATCCTTGAGCCTTTGAGGCAACCACATAAAAATTGTCTTTTGTTCAGTAATTTTCTTGTCCTCAGTTTTAGCCAGGAACTGACTGTAAATTCGACAAGTCTTAGTGATGTATTTGATAAAATGTTGAAGCCTATTCTTCCTTGTCAAGATTGGTTAGATTTCAATGATCCAGCAATTACAAGTAACCCAAATTGATAGGAGTTGCTTCATTTTTTTCAGACTGATCTATAGCGTGCATTACGTCCAGTTGCTTCTTCACAGCATAATTTTGGTGCTACTTGATTTTATTTTATTTTCATAATTTAAAGTCAACGATTAAATATTTCAGATCTATCTTTGACAAATTTACCCATTTTTTTTGTTTTTGTTTTATGTAACTCGCTTACTTGGCAAAAACGATGTTTATTTAAGTGATGTATGATGAGAAAAGAGAAAGTGTCGTGTCGAATCATCTCTGTTAACGTAATATCATTTTAAAAAATTGGATGTCTTAAATGAATAATTAAGGATTATTTATTGACATTAGTATTCAAGTTGGCATTTTTTATGCATAAATTTGATGAAGGCCTCCTATCAATCCACGTTTGAAAAGTCTGAGATATTTGATTTAATAAAAATGAAAAAGGATGGAAGTTTAAATACTCCCCATATCATTATCTCTTTTATTTTTGTGGTGATGGTTTTTCAAGGTGCAATAATGTTAGGAGTCGTTAGTAGATAAGTTAACTGGACAAAAGGAATGAAAGAATTGCTTTTGATCAGCATAGTGTATTCATATAAAAATGAAAATTGTTTATAAAGTACATAAAAAATGACTGTTACTGCAAGATAGATATCGATCTTGAATCAAAGTCAACACAAAGCGACAAGTACCCAGCCGTTCCTTACATTAATGTACCTTTCTCAATCATCATCAAAATTATATTATATAGAGGACGACGGATATTGCAATGGGCATTCCAAGTTCCGCACGCATTAGTGAAAGGGTTGAGGTGGGGTGAAACTGTTTGACAAACATCTCGTGAAGATTGCACCACGAATCCCATTTTGGACATGAACATGCGAAGGTTTTCGTATCATAGGATCATCAGCCGCCACGAGAATGGTTTCTTTGCTTCATGTTTTGTAATGACCAAGTTGAGCATCTCAAGCATGCCAACATCCTTCCAGTTTTCAAATGAAGATCTGATGGCTCAGGATCCGTGAATCCCATCCTGTTTGTCGATCCATGTCACGAGAAGTATCGACCATCGAGATGATCAGCGGATGCAAACGCTAATCTTGAATCAAGACAAACTAAAGGTGGAAACGAAGAAAATTCCATAGAGAACAGAGCATATGCCTTGAGCATCTGATTGCCGGAGGGCGGCACCGGTGTAGAGAGATATCATATCGACTCTTAATGTAAATGTTATCGGAATTAATCAGAGAAGAAAATTCCTGCAAATTGGAGGGATAGTTAGAAAGGAGAAGATGACTTATGTGAAGGATGCAGGTCAAGAGTTTTTTTTTCTTTTTTTTTCTTTTTGGGTTGGGGGGCGATAAAAATTTTCATTAAACTAATCCAAGATGGAAGAACCCGAGAAATGGATCTAAGGAGACAATAAGCTGCGAAGAAGAGGGGAGGATACCCAATGCTGAGGTAAGCCATTTTTCCTATGGCTTTTGGCCACCCAATCCGTGACCACATTGGCTTCTTTAGGACGATAACAAACCTGAACATTGGGAAAATTAAACAAAACGTCCTTACTTATGGATTGATTCTTGAGCCTCCCACGTGAGTTGGTGAGGACTTGATATTGCTTCAGCCAAGACCAAGTATTCCGTTTCAACGGGGACCACATTGCTTAGGAGAGGGAGGGCGCGTCTTGTGTTTACAACTCTAGCGTTCTGAGGAGAGAGAACACAATCAAGGGCTTCAACCACGGCACAAGCTTCGACCAAGAGGAAAGATGAGGCTGCCACCGATTTCGTGCCACCATTCAACAATCGGTCGGCGGAATCGCAGCAGACCCATCCGATCAACGCAACCGTTTCACCGGGGACAAAAGTCCCATCGACATTTACCTTAAAGTTGCAAGCCCTAGGTGGTTTCCAGTAGGTAGATGTGTCTCTTTTCTAGGTTTCGATTTGCTTCCAGCTAAGTTCCATTGAAAGCTTTGTAGTGTGATGAGAGTTGTTTCCACCACATTGTTGGGGTCTGGCGACAGTTGTCCCAAATACAAACGCGTTCTTGGCCTTCCGTGTACTCTACAAAACCAAGGCAATTGTGGTTAGATCTGGCAAGTTCTTATGCTTCGATAGTTTACAGAGCCACTCAAAAAGGGTAACCTAGTTGCATAGGAAGAATTAGACAAAAACTTCAGGGGTGAATACAAAAAAAAATCTCAAACTAGTATATATGTAATGAATTTACATAAAACTAATTTTTTGAACATTAAAAGCTCTAAACTTATACATTCGTGACAAATTTATCCTCTTTTAATTAGTTTTCATTAAATTTTACCATTAAATTACTGAGATGAACGACACATAATAGTTGACGAATATATGCCCTCTGTTTATCATAGGTGTATCAATTTATGATTTTTTTTTGTGATATTAATCCAATTTAACAGATATTAATGGGCAATAAATTTATTATAAATGCACCAGTTTGGAGATTCGGTAGTGAAAAAATTAATTTGGGATAAGTTTATCATAGGTGTATTAGTTTGAAACTTTTCGTTATAATAACCTAAAAAATATCTATGAAACCCAACGCGGAAGAAGGCTCGACCTTCAATGGGCTGGCTTATATCATGAGTTGGGCTTTTTGGGAGGGCCAAGGTCCTCGGCCCGCGATGCATACGGCCCATCACGGCCTGAGGCGGTTCTCCTCCTCAAAGGCTCTCCGAACAACACCACCACCACGGCGACGAAAGCCGAAAGAGCGTGCACAAGATCACCACCACCGAGTACCCTGCGCTGTCGATTGCGGAACTCGAAGAACTCGAATTTGATCTGCGGAGCTCCATCATGGTACACCCTTTTGCGTTTTTGCTCTTCCGGATTAGTCGGGAACAAGCTTTTTTCCGCCAAACGGCGTATCCGTTTCTTGATGTCGCGCCTCTTTTTCTTGGAATTCTGATGATCTCTTGCGGCTTCTGGGTGGCTGGCTTGGTTTAGGCTGTGTTAGATTTGTCGATGGTGTTATGTTGGGCTCTGCTCTTGGATTTGTTCTGCGTGATATTGGGTCTTCTCGTGACTTTTGATTGCCGGTTGAGCTCATCGCTTTCCTCTGACTTTTCTCCTTCTATGTGAAGTTGAATGCTGTCTTCATTGTGAATTTGATTGTTTCTTTATTGGGTTTTCTTCTTTTTTCTTGGTTGTAATTGAAGAAGATATGATTGCTTTTTTTTCCATTTTATGAGGGGATTCAGGTGGGGGAGCTGTGGTTTATGTTGATCATATCTGTCTTTGAATTTAAAGAGGGTCACGATGTGGTTTCTGTCAAATGACGAGCTTCAGTGGAATTGGTTTCCGATTATCCAGAAATTTGTTATTTTTTGTGTGGAAATGTTCAACATGGAGCTTATGATACGATAGAGAAACTCTGTTGGCCAGCTCGATCCTAGCTGCTTCGCACGAGGACTCGCTTCGAGCATGGTGGATGAGAGCATGAATGAACATTTTGCATCTCATAGCTGTGCTTTTAGATTTTGATGGCACCAAATGTTATAGAAAAGCTTACCTAGATGAAAATAGATATGTCCCTATTAATCGCGCACTGATTTCCAAGTTGGGTTTCTCCTACCTCCTAGTTGTTAATTTTATATGCTTCTCATTCTGGATATGATCGCATCATATATAAGCTGGCTAGCTGGCTTGCCAATTTCCTATGTTGGCCTGCATATGACTCAAGCTGCATATTTAACTTCTTTCTCATCTGTGCATGCTTTAGATTCACTTTGTACTTCTGATCAGTCGTCAAGGGAAGGTCAGGTTGACAAAATGGTATTCTCCATACACACAGAAGGAAAGAACTAAGGTATTGTCCTTATTCTGAGATACCGTTTCATTAAACCTCACCAATGATTCTTGATAAACTCATAAGATTTGAGCACCTGAGCTTAGTGGGTGCATGTTGTTGCTGAAGTTATTGTCACGTACCTTTTTGCATTGGTCTGTTGATTTATTGTTTCTTCGTGCCCCATTTTACTGATCTGCTCATATGGGTTACGCTGTCATCTGAGAAGGTCATCCGAGAGCTCAGTGGATTAGTTCTTTCTAGAGGACCTAAACTTTGCAATTTTGTGGAGTGGAGAGGATTTAAGGTTGCTTACAAAAGGTAATTTATGAAGATTAGTTAGATTTCCATCGACAGAAGAATACATGGCTTCACTTTATAGCACTCTGCACCCCATTTTGTTTTCGACCAAGTTTGTTTCAATGATGTTGTGCAGATATGCCAGTCTCTATTTCTGTATGTGCATTGATCAGGAAGACAATGAGTTGGAGATCCTAGAGATAATTCATCATTTTGTTGAGATTTTGGACCGGTACTTTGGCAGTGTGAGTACACACTTTTCTATTCATAAGATACTGAGGTGTTTGTATAAAGTTCCAGATCTCACCACAAATTTTTTAACTCTTCACAGGTTTGCGAGCTGGACTTGATATTTAACTTCCATAAGGTAGGTTATGCTCATTCAGTACAAGAGAATACATATTTATCTTCTCTTTGTATTGCTTTATTCTTGTCTATCTGTGATAATAAATGATGTCTGAAATGTTTGATGCTATCAACATTTAAGGCTTACTATATCTTGGATGAGCTTTTGATTGCTGGTGAACTTCAAGAGTCGAGCAAGAAAACAGTTGCCCGATTGATAGCAGCTCAGGTCTCTCTCTCTACCCCCCCCCCCCCCCCCCAAAAAAAAAAAAAAAAAACTGGGTTGCCCACTTGCTCTTGTTCAATTTGTTATGTGCTTTCTTATTATCTTTCATTTTCAGCTTCTCTGATCAAAAGACCACTTTACCATCTCATGATAGGATTCACTTGTGGAAGCCGCAAAGGAAGAACGGAGTTCAATAAGTACCATTATTGCCCAAGCCACCAAGTAGGATAAACAATTTGCTCGTGATTCCCCGCTGTACTTGCTGTGCTTTAAGTATGCTTCCTACAACTCCATGTTTCAAGCTTTCCTCGCAGCGGTTGAGTCGTCAGTTTTGGACGTGGATGCACCTATAATGATGGTTAATGCAACATATAATGTGAGACATGCTTCCTGTAATACACACATTTTAGTGTTCAATTGAAAATAGATACATACAAGATCCTCAGTGGAACGACTACAAGTTCTGATAGCCTAAGGGTCGTTCGCCGACCTTACCATTCGTTACTTATCCACGTTTAGAATCGATTTGAAGGGAAGCGACATATGTTCCACCTGCTTGGTGTAGGTTTTTCCGCATTGACATTATTTAAACCTCACTGGGGCCGCGCTGAAGAGATTTGTGTAGGTTCATTTTCATCGACACCTCAAGCTGTGAAATACTGTTTGCCTTCCTTTGCTTGTAGTGGAGCGCGGGAACCCACCGAGCGGATTCGGGAGGTGGAGTAGGCAGGGGCAGAGCCACTAGAAATCGACCTAAGCGAACTTTCTCTGTCCCTACTCTCTTTATATTTGTGCAAAGCGTCTATTTGCTCTTTTGATGGGGATCAATTGGACTTGGCTAGGCATTATTAACTAAGATCCTTTGCCAAGGTTCCTTGAAATTGATCTCCACACTCATTTGGCACGGGCGAGCTTAGGTGGTCATTCTTTTTAATGGGTAGTAAATGAAAAATGACACTAAAAGTTTTGAAATTTTACGAGAGATGGATTAAGTTCTTCTTCACTTTTCAGAACGCATCCATTGACATTTAATTTTCTCAATTATTTACCATGTAGGACGTTTTATAGGAAAAGCCACCTTGGGTTTATCGCACTGTCTCCGAAAGTTATGAAACCTAAATGAGATGTTTTTGCTTTTTTTTTTGCAAATGTTTATGATATTATTGAATATTGTGCATTTGATGCATCTCGTTTCGTACGACATAAGTCGAGAGTGATTGCAAATGTTTTTTGCCCTTAAGATGGACTTAAACACAAACAAAATGTGATTGTATCAAACGCAAGGGTGCTTAAATTAAGATATCTACTTTTCTAGGAGGCAAAGTGAATATATTCAAGGATAAACATGAAAGGGTGAGACTACTTCCACTCCCGACATGAGCAAATCTAACCCATTTTCACACAAAAGACAAAGTCACCCTTAATCCTCCAATTGAAATATAAATGGTGTATTCCAAATTTATTCAATTTTATCTTTTTTTTTTTTATTTCTCTATAAATACTATAGTGGCTATGATGAGATAACCGGATGATATAAATGAAGCTCTTGTTAAAAGATTTGTCAAATAAAGTCAAAATTCGTCATTATTGTTAATATACTTTTAGATACTCATCATATTCCGTGTAAAAGTATCTCATCGATGGCAAGACAAAATTACCATTTCTTTGATATGGTAAATAGAGACTTGATATTTTCTAGGCTAATCAAATAACAAATAAAAAGTTCACCATAAAATGAGGCTTTAAGGTAGGACAATAGGAGTGATGAAAAATGGGCTGGGTTGCTTCAAGAGCAATGATGAGGAAGATATAATTATTATTTGCAAATAACAATGAGTTTAAAGGGAACTCACAGTGGCAAGGTAACTAAATTGGAGGAGACTACACAAATATGAAAAGTCATTAGGGGCGATATAGTTTATTTGATGCAAAAATTATTAGAATTAATCAAATAATTTGTGAAAATAGCCCACCTGAATGCAAACAAATAATTAGATAAGGAAACAACTACATTCGGATAAATGGTTGTGATTATAAGGATAATAATTAAACTCTTTAGACTTTTGAGAAACAATACATAAAAAGATGAGGAAAATTATCTAAAAAGTCTTAAACCTATTGCACTTTTGCCGATTCAATCCTAAACATTTTCCTTTCTTGCCAATTGAGTTCACCCGGCCAATTTTGACCAGAAAATATTGACATGGACGCTGGCAATGCCACGTAGGACCACTAGTGCTGATGTGGACAATTTTTAATACTATTTTAAATATTTTTTGAATTTTTTTCTATTTTCTCCCTTCCTTTTTTTTTTCCTTCTTGGCATTTTATGGTGGTCGGCCACTAGCCATGGGGGACGGCCGGCCACTGGCCATAGCCAACTGGCTGGCCTTGCCTACCATAGGCGAGGCCTGGCCGAGTGAGGGTGAGCCCCAGCGAGGGGAGCCCTTGCCCAAGCACGGCCTGTCAAGGGTCGCCTAGGTGAGGGCCGGCCTTGCTAGATTTGGCAAGGGGAGCCCTCGCCGAGGCTCGCCCTCTCCCAAGTGAGTGTCGGCCTCACCTAAACCAAATTTGGCAAGGTTGGCCCTTGCCCCTAGCCAGCCAATGCCCAGCAAGGCCACCTTGGCCTAGGCGAGGGTCGGCTGATGCCAGATCTAGTTTGGGCGAGGGCGAGCCCGGACGAGGGCTCCCCTTCTGGCGAGGCCAACCCTCGCCAAGGCCAGGGCGGCCTCACCCGATGTTGCTGTCACCCAACTGACGGCCAGCAAGGCCGCCCTAGCCTAGGCGCAAGTCAGCCTCACCCAGGCGACCCTAGCCAAGTCACACTTGGGCAAGGGCTCCCCCTCACTAGGGCTCTTCCTCGCCTAGCCGGGCCTCGTCTATGGTGGGTGAGGCCAGTCGGCTAGCCGTGGCTGATGGCCGGCCACCAAAAAAGGCAAAGAAGAAAGCCAAAATTAAAAGAAAAAAAGAAGGGAAAAACAAAAAAATCCAAAAATAAAAAATTCAAAAAATATTAAAATTATATTAAAAGTGTCTATGTCAGCGACAGCTATCCTACGTGGCACTGTCGGTGTCCACGTCACTATTTTCCCATGAAAATTAGTCGAATGAACTCAATTGACAAGAAGTAAAAATGTTTAGAATTGAATTAACAAAGTTAAAAAGTTTAAGACTGAATTGACAAAAGTGTAATATGTTTAGGATTTTTTGGACAATTTTTCCAAAAAAGATGATCACGTGAATGTAAAGAATCGATGGGTCTCACAATGTAATAGTTATTCTTGTACATTAAGAAAATGTTTTGACGGTCTTTCCCCCAACTTCCAATACAAGCATCAACTTAGTGGTCAATCATCTATAATTATAAAAAGGAAAAGTCATGACAAGACTACTAAATAATGACAATGTAGGGAAAGAAGAAGAATTGTACATCAAAAGAGATTTTTTTAAAAAGTCAAAAAGTAGGAGAAGTCGAACAAAATAAAATCATTAGTGGGAAAACTATCAACATTTTATGTTTCCTTTTCTTTTTCCATAATACAAAATACGTAGCCTTTTGACTCGACTAACATTTATGAATGCACGCAAATTATCTTCTCTTTATGTTATAAAGTAGAGACACCGATAACTACGTTACTTGAATGATGATATATCACACATAAACCTATCAAAGTGGATCTTAAACCCATATGTGCACATTTAAAACATAAATAGGTCATAGATGGATCACTTAAATCTAAAATTATCTACTTAAATGGGTCTAAATTGGTTGGACTTAAAACCCATCTCCAACTCAAGGCCCACATATTCTCTTTCCCTCTTTAACCTTATAATATATATATATATATATATTAAAATATCAAAATTATAATTATTTTTATACTCCTTTTTATTTTCTTCTTTCTTTCATTTTTTTTTCTTTTTTCTCCCATCCTCCTTAGCCGGTGGCTAGCACAATGAAGGCCAACGACTGACCAGGCAAGGGACGAGTTCGCTGACCTTAGGCAAGCTTGAGGTTGTCGATGATTGGCGAGGCTCAAGACTTGTGGATCAAGCAAGACTTGAGCTTGCCGATCTAGTGAGGTCGAGGCCTCACCCGAGGCTAGCAAGACTCGAGCTTGCTTGTGACTAGTTGCTAGCCATTGTCGTGGCTAGCAATCGATCAAAGAAGAATAAAAAAGAAAAAGAAAAAAATTTAAAATTCTATTTAAAAAAATTAAATAAAAAACAAAAGGAGTGCACCAAGAAATTTTTAATCATATTTTTTATACGAAACAACGGAAAATATTTTCTAATTTATTTTCAAATTTTAGGCAAAAACTAGAGAATACTGCAATTTTTTTTTTTGAAAAAATACATGTTGGAAAGTATTTTCCAAGAATCAAACAAAGACTTATTTTTAAAAAAATTATAATTTTTTTTTTACTAAATTTGTCTTGCACGAAAGTATTTTGACAATATCATTTTTTAGAAAATCATAATAAATAAGCTTTCTTAAATTTAGTTAAATGGTTTGAGTATGAGTTGGGAATTGATTGAGTAAAAAAGTTTGCATTACGATAAATGGGCCATAAAATGGTTAAATTGGTCAATTTGGATTGGATCATTTATAACTTGACCTAACCTGATCCACTCACTTGACAAGTCTAATCGCACATGATTAAATATGATAATTTAAGAAGAAAGCAAATATGAAATTTTTAGAATCGGACCTCCAGAGCGTGGCAAAACAGGCTCGAGATTAACCAAGTGGATATTTGTTTTGCGTTAGTGGATCACCTAATCACTTGTCACTCGCACTTGCTTTGTAGATTTGATTTGAGGGCCTAATTGTCATTAATGAAGTAAAAGCAAGAAAAAAATCTCTTCTACTTTTTCACAAAATTTATAATATTATTTAAATTTGGGGAAATCTGAAATAAAAACCCAAAGTGAGCCTATTTTCTCAAATAAGGACCCCAAGTGGCCATTGTCTCAAATAAAGACCCGAAGTGGCTAATAAATCTCAAATAAGGACCTGAACTTGCCGTTCGGCCAAAATGTTCATCGGCCGGTGAGAGTGTGACATTTCCGATGGAATTTTGTCAAAAAAAAAATATAGATAGAAATTAACAAACCCTCAAAACAAACCCCTCAAACTCTTCACGTTCTTTTGACCTAAAAAAAAAAAAAACCTCTTCATGTTCTCACAATTTTCTTCTTCTACTATTCATTTTCTCTATTGTTTGTCCTCTCTCGCTTGGAGCATAGAAATTTTCTGTTAATGGTACATATATTAAAACACAACAAAAAACCCCTACCTTTGTTTCTTCACATCTTCTTCTTTTGTTTTTTTGTCTTCATTTCTTTCCAATGAAGAAGACAAATCTTAAGTAAAACCACATTTTCGTTATTGAGACACTCGTGTGTAACACAAGGGCCTCGATTCTTCATTATCTTTTTCTAGTTTCGCCATACACTTTGATTCACACTCCTATTCAACCAAGGTTAGTTTCATTCAAATTGAGAGAGGGAGGGAAGGAGGGAGGGAGGGCACTTACCTTTGGAACTCAGGGAGCTAGGGATCTTACTCCATCAAGAGAGAATTTGGGTTCTCCAAACGAGAGGGGACAAAAAACATTAAAGATGAAGATCAGAAGAAGAAGAACGTGAAGAGTTTGAGAGTTTTGTTTTTAGGATTTGTTAATTTCTATCTATATTTTTTGGGATAAAATTACCCATATTCCAGCCACTGGAAATGTCACACGCTCGTCGGCCGGTGAACATTTCGGCTGGCTAGCAGGTTTAGGTTTTTATTTAAAACTTGTTAGTTACTTCAAGTCATTATTTAGAATAACGGCTACTTCGAATTCTTATTTGAGAAAGTATGCTCACTTTGGATTCTTATTTGAGATTTTTCCTATAAATTTTAAAAAAATTATGAAATAGTTATATGGGGAACTACTTGTTTATGTTTCGAAAATTTTGGATTAAAAAAATTAAACTGTGTCTATCGCAAAAAATAAAAATAAAACATAAAAATTGTCAAAACACACTGAGAAACATTTTCCATATGAACCAAATCTAATCATGACCCTTCGCGACCCTGGACCACCCAAAGAAATGGGTTTTCAGCCGAATTTACCGGCAGATATTTTGGGTCTTCGGCTTGGCACTACCCTTGTTCAGCCATTATCAGTTCCATCTTATATTAATTAAAATCATAATTGAGAGAATATTCGCTTCGGTAATTTGACACGCCACTTAACTTTATTTTTTGTGACAGCCACGCAGCCCATGTCAACTAATTAGGTGGGTTAATGATTCGTCATCCTCCAAAGTCAAACACCTATAATTTATTACATTTAAAAGCGGACGAAAGAAAGTTATTTTAAATGTATTTTCAAATCCAATGAAATAGGCAAGGACAGATACACAATATATTCAGATAAATTTCTGCCATCCTTCTCAATCATTTTTATCTTTCGACTTATTCATTTTATTTTGAAAAATAAAATGACGATAAAGTATCCTTGAGTATATAGTTTATCCATTTAATTTGAAATTAAGTAAAAAGGAGAAATTTATCTCATGACATTAATCATATTTATAATTTGAAGTATAGCTTTTGTTAATTACATGAACGTACATTAAAATGAAAAATTTGAAGGATAACTTTTATTACTTGAGTAAATTTCGCTTAATATTAAGTAATTGAGAATACCGATAAACAAATTAAAAATTGCAATTTATCTGAAATTTGCATGTTTAATTTCATTTAGTTTCATTTCCTTAGTGTAAAATGCACTTATTTTTAATTCCACTTGCTTTAAATATAGCTTGTATTTGAAACAAATTTGTTCAGCCAAAAATGAGAAAAAATAGTTTTTTTCCCCAAAATCAGATTAGTTTGAATTATTTTTAGAAAGAAAAAAAATCAAATCAGCAATAAGTTATAGTGTTAACAAAAAACCCTAAACTATAACCTTTAAGACACAAATAACCAAACTTTTTTTGTATCACTAAAAAATCTTAAATTTGTCCATTGTGACACAAATATCCTTTTTTTTTTTGTGTCATAAAATACTCCAAACTTATATCAATATGACATATATACTTTAGATGGAATTGAAATAAATTATATATGTTATATATGTATAAGTTTGGGTTTTTTGTGATGTAAAAGAAAGTAAGAGGTATTTATGTAATTTGGGGTGTTTTGAGATATTTGCCCTAAGTTCTATTTGATAATTAGTTAATTACACATATCAAATTGATATTTACCTAGTCAAATGGTTCGATATCTATGGATAAAAAATCTTGAATGAACTTTATTAGACTCGAGTATGACACTTAAAGGCCTCATCTTGATAAATAAGAGGCTTCTTCATCTATTTTGATACCTTGGTAGAAGGAGACATACATCAAGTTTCCAAGGTGATGGATTCTTGGAGACCGAGACTTCTTCAAGATCTTCAACCCAAGATCAAACGGGGTTCACAAAGAGAGGATCTAAAGTAGTCCGTGTCTGATCCGAGATTAAACCGATCTCTCTTTCACATTGTACAGCAATTCTTCGACATACATTTCCGGAACAAATGTTAGATTGGGAGTTCTACTTCGTACAAACACATATAAAAAGGATATTGTACTTACGAACATATGCCCAAACTAGTTAATCAATTAAAAAGAAAAAAAAGAGAAGAGAATGCCACTTCTAGAATTGAAAAATTCCCAGTTCTGCTCAGGCATTTATTTTAATCAGTTTATCTTTTAGATCTGTGGAAAGAAAATTCCATGCCTCTTTTTGCAGGAATATTTTTCTAGAAAGAGGGAAAGAAAGGAAGAAAGAAAGAGGCACATTATCGTACCATCAGCAAACACAGCCGTCAGATCGAGGCAGCAGTTGCTCCCCCCCATCATCTCCACCCTCTCCTCGCGAGCGGAAGGGAATTACAGGCGTCGCCCTCTCCTTCTTTCTCTCTCTAGACTCTCTCTCTCTCTCTCTAAGCTCGACGAAGGTTTTAAAGGGGGCCGGGGGGAGCAACACGTCGGCTTCACGGCGGCGGCGGCGGCGGCGGCGGCGGCGGCGGAGGGGTGCGGGGGTGGTGGTTGCGTTATATGGAATTGCAGATCAAGGTGGCGCAGGCCGTGCACGTGCTGAACCACGACGCCCAGTCCTGCAACCGCGTGGCCGCGAACCAATGGCTCGTCCAGTTCCAACAGACCGACGCCGTCTGGGAGGTCGCCACCTCCCTCCTCACCTCCGACCACCTCCGCTCCTCCGATCTCGAGGTCGAGTTCTTCGCCGCCCAGATCCTCAAGCGCAAGGTCCAACTCCCTTCCCTGGCTCTCTCTCTCTCTCTCTCTTCGATTGAGCTCTCGGGTGCTTGTCAGTTTTTGGGAGGTCGAGTGTCGGAGTGCTCGATTGCGGTTTTATTTCTTAGTGGCGAGCGCGCGCCGAGGGGAGAGAGAGAGATAAGGATGGAGAGAGGGAGCTGAGCTCTTTGGTGAAGGCGGTAATTGCGCTAGGCGTGCGTCGGAATTGAATGATCGAACCTGATTAAAGAGCGTTTTACGGAAGTTGAGCTCGGGAGACGTCGCGTAGATAGTATGAAAGTGTGTTGATATCGTGTTACTGGAATCTGACGGTGCTCGAAATGGTGCTCTCTCTGTCTCTGTCTCCGTCTCTGTCTCTCTCGCTCTGGGCTACAGCGAGGCTTGGTTTGTTCTTCAATCGTTAGGTCTTCTTTCTATTCTTAGTTGAAGTCTTGATTTTCTTTTTTGGTTGGCGGCGCTGGGAGGGAGGGGGGGTCGTGCGAACTCAGAAGTCCAGTCGCTAAGAAATTTTGGTAGACTTGACTTTAGTTCCAGCGTTTGAGCCGTTGGAGATGTCATATAATCTTGCGGAAAGGGGCTTGCTTTTTGAGGTTGACTTTTGTTGGACTGAACATGAAGAAGCATGATGAGGATGCACAGAAGCATGTATTCCGATTTTCATTCAATATGAGAAAAAGGGTTGGTTGAGTTTGATGGAATAAGGGAAGAGCGTGATCAAGGAAATCTTATTTTAAGAGGATGCCACTGTTCATAAATGCATATGGCAAGCGGTTTTTCCATCAGAAGTCGATGTTGGGAATTGCGCTATCTCTCTGACAAGTTTATGAGCGCAAAGAACATTTTTTTTATGCTCATGCTATAGAAGAACGCATCGTAGCATTGATAGGCATATTAGGAGGAATTTCTGGATAATAGGATTTCTGTAAGATAGTGATCTCCATCTCCTTTGTCCTCCGTTGGCCTATTGCAGTTTAAAGGTCTTTTATCGCTTGAAATCAGCAAGAGAATGGAAACATGCAAAAGTACTCATGCCAAAACTATCTATGTTTGTTGCCTTCAACTGTGATAAGACTGTAAATGTGTTTCTTTTGTCTTCTTGCAGATCCAAAATGAAGGGCACTGTTTGCAGTTAGGGGCTAAAGAAGCCTTGCTTAACGCGCTTCTTGTGGCTGCAAAAAGATTTAGTTCTGGTCCCCCTCAGGTGCTTCCTTTCTCTCCTTATGGGACTTTGATGGTTCTTTACCGTGTCCAATAGATGCAAGGTGTCATCCATTTTCTTCATTCTATGTGTGGACAATGGTTCTTGGATGCTGCCTCAATGATTTGTTGTGCATGTAATGATTTGATGAGAGTCATACTTTCTTGATGACAGCTTTTGACACAAATCTGCCTTGCGCTCTCAGCACTCATAGTTCATGCTACTGAGCATGAGAAACCAATTGAACAGCTCTTTTATAGTCTCCAGAATCTGCAGAGCCAGGATGGTGGCAATTTGGCCGTACTAGAAATGCTTACTGTTCTACCTGAAGAAATAGTTGACAATCAGAATGCTGATTGCAGATTAAGTGCTGCTTGTAGAAGCCACCGTGGCCAAGAGGTTCATGAATATATTCCCATTGTGTTTAGATCCCTATGTTTTCTCTTACCTTCTTGCTCTGTCTTGATTTGTTCATGCCACTTTCTGGAACAGCTTCTTGCACAGACTCCTATGGTTCTCGAGTTTCTGCTGCAGCAGTCTGAAAAAGGTTTTGATGGCGTTATGCAACTCCCAGAACAAAATAGAAAAATCTTACGATGTTTATTGAGCTGGGTAAGAGTTGCAATGTTGTAATGGATAACCTCCTCTCTAGTGTATTTATTAAAAAATTTAATTAAAGGATTAAACTTCTTATTCATCTTTCCATATGCTGAGTTATGTTCTTCAGTGGCTTCACCTGAATTTTTGGATGGATGTGGCTTCTGAGTGCATCATTCCTCGTGCTGACCAATATAAGTAAAATGTCTTGTACAGTCAGTAATGTGAAATTCTTGGTTTTTGTGATAGAGATTTTTATTGTAGGTTCGAGCTGGGTGCTTTTCCGAGATTCCACAGGGGTCACTGTCTGCACATCCTCTTCTTAATGTTGTATTTAATTCTTTGCAGGTAATTATGATTTATTTGGTATTTTGTAATGGTCTTGTCTAATGTGAGTATGTGCAATTTTCACCATGTCTAATAAATGTTGTTTGTGCAATAAATAGTGAATTTGTATGATAATTCAATCTGAGAGGGTAATGTGTGACTCAACTTAATCAGGGTTAACGCTTATGGAGCTTCACATAAAATCATTACTTCAATTTCTACATGATGTGACATGCAAATGCTTATTCAGGACATAACTAATTATTATATTTTATTTCTTGAAGTTTCTTAATCCTTTTCTTGAATCATTGGGATGTGAAAATCACCCAGTGTCAAATGATTTTAGGCACAGTGCAAATGAAAGGGTATCCTGGTATTTGTAAGCAGAGCTTGTGAATAATAATGTGAAAAGGAAAGTATGCACTAGAAGTAAAGTGATGCATAAGTAAAACAAAAACTTCAGATTATCTGTGATCTAAGAATTGTTTAGTTTACTATGACAGTCATTGTTTGTTCTGTCTATACATAATATAATATTTGTAATGCTGTACACATGCATATGCCCTAATGCCTTTTCTATTGTTGGTTATAGGTCTCATCTTCATTTGACTCAGCAATTGAAGTTCTTACTGAACTTATTACTCGACATGAGGTATAGTAATGCCATTCGATGGGACCATCTTTTATCTTGATGTCTGCGATTATATTTATGCCTAATTTGCACGATCCGGTTGAATATGAAAATTCTTGTAAGCTTGCACCTTTTTGGTTGAGGTAGATTGCCTCTATTATTTCAACTGTATGTTTTTTAAGAATGTGGATCATTTTTGGACCACTCTTTTTGGTGCCAGTTAGGATATAAAAATGTCATGCTTCTGAGTATCAAAAGATTATGTTAATAATTAACTGCAAAGCCAGTCTTCAAATCCAAAGTGCTGTAAATTTGTGATTTCAAGAATGGGGGTTCTGTCTTTGTGGATCCATGTAGGCCACTTTTGGCATTTAATTTGACTAACTGTCCATATATATATTTCTAGTATTCTTCATCATAAGTTGTGACCTTTCTCGCTTCTTCTAGGGGCTACCCCCAGTTTTATTATCTAGGATTCATTTTCTTAAAGAAATGCTTCTTCTACCGGCTCTTACAAATGGAGATGAGAAAGTAATTGGTGGTCTCGCGCGCTTACTTTCAGAAATAGGGCAAGCTGTAAGTACCTTGTGGAATCATCTTTTACTTCATTTAGCTACATACCACTGAAGTGGTTGAGAAATTTCCTGCGCTCCTGCTGTGGTAAATGGCCTGCTGCAAAAGTTTAGTCTCTCTCTGATTTTTTCCTGCTAAAATATTTCATAAATTCCATACATTGCCTTGTTAACTCTTTTCATTCCCTTTGCTCAATGTGAACCAGGCCCCTGCTTTGATTGCAGAAGCAAGTACCGAAGCACTTGCGTTAGCTGAGGCACTATTGAGGTGATATGTAATTCTACAGTTTAAGTACAATTTTGTTCTGTATAATGGGTTGAATGTCTTTAATTTCTTCAATCATTAATTGCCATGGGCTTAGAATGCAATGCATTGAAGGACTACTTGAACCCTTTGGAACTTAAATGTTATGGGATGTCTAACTCTTTGCTGTAATGACAGCTGTGTCAAATTCCCAAGTGAGGATTGGGAGATTGCAGACTCAACTTTGCAATTTTGGTAATTATCACTGATCAATTTCTCGTGATTTTTGTATGTTTGATTTTGTTTGGTTCTATGGATTCAAATAGACAGAACTTAGGAGACTTAAATCTAATGTGACATTCAGTAGACTGCTCTGTGCTTTTAGTCTTAACTGCTGTTGACCTTCACTCTTCTTTTTATAATTCAAATGCATGTTTAAAACGGATGAGTTGATTTTTTTGTTTTAATTGTGTGTCTGTGAGCATGTAATAAAATTGTTTGCTGAAGATCATCTGTAATTCATTTCAACATTTCAACTGATCTTGGTGGATCAGACAGTAGCTATGGTATTTCCAATCGGTTGGAATCTTTTTATTTGTTCTGTAGAGGAATACAAGAACATGGAAATTTGATGGTTGGAGGAAACATAAAAGAGTGACCATACATCATCGACTGGGTTAAGATGTGAATTTGGGGTGGTTTAGGGGGTTCACGTGATAGGGATGTCTAGTGTCTTTGCTATCGACATTGTGCAGGCTTTCTGCTATACTTAAAACTCTAAACTTGAACAGGTTTTTTTTTGGGCTCTCTGTAAAACACTTGTAGACTTCTTCACTGTCTTGCTGGTTGATTCTTTAAATAGGTGTGCCATACTGGAATGATAATTGATAAGCCTGCCATTCTGTAAGCCCTTGTATCTTGCACTATGGAAATGACATTCTCGGAACTTATCAAATTTACTGGAATTAGGGACTCTTGTATTGGAATTTATTGACAATATCTCCTTCTTATCTTATATAATAGTGAGCTTTGTTATGCTCTCTCTCCCTTGAATAAGTGAACACATGCAAGTTTTGAGCTCACATCTTTACTGTTGCAAAGACGAATTAAATTTTGAGCTCTATTCATCATCTTGACTTTCAGGTCTACCCTTGCAAGTTTTATGCTTGGCCTTGATGTGGACATTGCAAACATTAGGAAGCACTTTGAAGATGTTTTTATTTCTATATTCTCGGCATTGCTCGATGCTCTTTTATTTCGTGCTCAGGTTTCTTCTCATCTCTGACACCTAGTTCAACTTTGGGTCGGATTTTAATAAGTGTGTTGTCATGTCTCCATCTTCTAATGGAAAAAAGGCATTGAAACTTTGCATTATAGTTGACAAAATTAAAGATATGGAGCAACTCTTATCTTGAAGATAGTGCATATTGTGGGGTGGACAACTGTGACGTATTTGTTATCTTTAAGGTCAACTTGAGTTTTGAACTTTGCATTTTGAAAATATGCATGCCATGGGGGCAAGACCATTGGTATCCCAGAAAGGCTATGACGTGTTCTTCTATACAAGGACCTTTCGGTTATACTCTTAGGTGTTTTAGGAACAAAACGACGACCAGTGTCGAGTCAATATTAACATTGCCACATGGATGTTAGACACGTGTTTGATAAATGAAGCATTGATGAGGACCAGCAGAGGTGCTTATCTATGTCCATCATGTGCCCCAAAATATTTTGCTATTCTTCCGCTTTTCTTTCTTCATTTCCTCCCTACCTCCCATAGTTCATGGAAATTTCTATATTAGCATCTGGAACAAGTAAAAGGGGAAGGAAGAAATGTAACTTTGCTTCCTATTTCCAGTGGCACTTGTAAAGATTGTTCTTGCTAGACATAGTCAATCATGCTTTGGAAAGACAATGGCCATCTTGGATCTTGTTGCAAGTTGAGCAAAGAAATGAAGCTCCTAAATTCTTTCCAATAGTAAAATTGGGATTGACTTATTTCATTTTTACTTCTCTTGTCCTCAAGGTACATAGAGATTCTGACCTCCCCCCCCCCAAACAAAAAAACTTTTTGCATGAGATGTATGTAAGCTGCTCATGATCTATTACAAAGTCCAAAAAGTGAAAACATGAAAAGACTTGTTTCCTCTCTTTTTTGCTTCATAAACAGCCTTCAAATTTGGTTATCGTACCTTCATCTTAGCATCCAACCTGGCATCAATAGATGTGCGATAAATTTTGGGCATGTGATCAATAGATGGAATCTTTTAAACCTGGTTGGTCTGCTTGCAATGCCTCTTTCGGCCTTGGGTGATCAGTGCAGTTCAATTACATATTAGAAAGAGTGGGATTTTGATTTTGTTGATTAAATCTATTCAATACATCTTCTCTGTGATAATTTTGTTTATCTTTGGCTGTCCTGATTATGGCCTGGATTTACTTAGATGAAGAGGAAAAGTTACAAAGGGAATAAAATGTAAAGTACAATCATATGTTAGTCATTTTTTTATCCTGAGGAGTTTGCCTCTGTCCCCGGTTAAAGTATCTTCTTCATTTAGTTTATTAAGTGTATTTTCCCCTTCTGGTGAGAATGCATGGTTTTCACTGATTGCTATTATTTGAACATTCTCCTTGAGTTGTTTAAACACTTGAATTCATTGTTTTGCAGGTTGACGAATCTACATTCAATGATGATAGTGGAGTGGTTGATCTACCTGATGGTCTTGCCCAATTTAGGATGAATCTTGTTGAACTGTTGGTGGATATTTGTCAGCTTTTAGGATCTGCCGCGTTCATGCAAAAGGTGCAAAAAAAAAATTACTGATATTGATTCACTTGACAGATAGCTGGAAAGAACCTTTTTTGTATTATTGGAACTTTTGTTTAATAATCTGTACCTTAATTACTCCAATGACTGCAAGAGCGAATGAAATCAATAGATTTTGGTCCTTTGCACTATAAATTTCCATGGCATCATGGCATGTCAATTTGCTCCTGATATTCCTGTTTTTCTTTCATATGTAACTACTTTTTTATACCTTTCATCTTTTCCTTTTCTGTCCTTTCCTTGCCTTTTATTCTTTGTGTTATAGAATTTTAGGTTGATGTTGCTTAATCATCATTTATATTTATTGACAGATCTTTTGCGGTGGTTGGATGCCAGTGAATGTGCCACCACCATGGAAGGAGGTGGAAGCCAAATTATTCGCTCTTAATGTGGTAAGCCGCTATTGGAATTAAAACTCACACTTATTTGCTCTTTATTCTAGTTTTGCTAGTCATTGCATTGTGGAATTTGGACTCTTCATAGGTAACTAGTACTTTAGGTGTATTTGATAGACTAACACCTAAAAGTCTATATTACATGCTGGTCTCTGGCATGTTTTTCTAATTGGATTATACTCGTGTACATAAAAACATGTATGTAGATGCCGTTTTGCATACTCGTTCGTTTTGTGTTCTCTTCTCTGTTTCAATAATTTATACTCAATTTGTTGCTTGTTTATCTTTAAGATACCTTATCTGATACTGTTGTAGTGGTGATTCTATGTTGGTAATGATGGCTAGTATGGTCCAGTCAAATACTTTGTGTCTTAATAAATATACATATTCGAAGAAGTAGGTGAAACATTAGATCCATCACACAAACCAATAGTTGGGGTCCTTGGATTTGCCAGCGTAATTAATTAAATGGAACAGTACAAGCTTCTTGATCAGGTTTATGTTGTGTACATTTTCATTTTGCAAGAATGAGCAGCTTATCTTTATTCATTAAAAGTTGACTGTGGCTACTTGCAATATTTCTCTTGTTAAATAGATATTGGGCACATCTGTTCAGACTGGTTTTTACTATTTAGCTATTTACTTTTTTGTTCCCCAAATCTTGTGGCTGATGCAACTTGACTATTATTTAATAAGGAATGCCTAAAACATTTTTTTTGGTTAATACCTTGAAAAACCCCAAACTAGTACACATGTAACAAATTTATCCTAAACTAATTTTCTGACCGTGAAAAATCCCAAACTAGTATATTTGTGACAAATTTATCCTAACTAACCATAAAAAACTTGAAATTGATACATTTGTGACAAATTTATCTCAAACTAATTTATTCGACCGCCAAAAACCCTAAACTAATACATTTGTGATAAACATACCATTTGTTAAATTGGATTAATGTCACAAAAAATCACAAAACATTTATAACTGTGACAAATGAAGAGTAAAATTCCAAACTGGTATACTAGTTAATTATCACATGTCATTCAATTTAGTAATTTGATAGTAAAATTAACAGAAATTAACAGATGATGAATTTATGATGAGTGTATCAATTTGGGATAAATTTGTCAAAGATCTACCAGTTTAAGATTTTTGATAGTCAAACAATTAGTTTGGGGTAAATTTATGACAGGCTTACCAATTTGGGGTTCTTCAGGAATTAACCCTTTTTTTTTGGTCAAAGCTGAAAACCTTTCAAAACATACAAATATTGATATGTAAATTAAGTATATTTTCCCTAAAATTTTTTATGTTTGAATAGTATTGAAAGTTTGGCGGGAAAGTCAATAAGTGACTTTTGCTTAAAACTAGTCAAAACAATGCCCTACCTAACTATATAAAAAGTATGAAAGTGCTTTGGTGGTTTAATTGCATTATTTAAATCAAATAATAATCAAGCAATCGCAGGAATTTGGTTATGATAATAATGCACTTGACTGATTGGGTAAACTGAAGCCTGAAAGACTTGTTATCTTATGTTACTAAGTGCTAAAGGATAGATTCTGACAGAGTCACAGTCTGTGGCTACTGGTACAAATTTTTATCCAATTGGTCAAACTTTTAACCGGCTATATATGAACTTTCTCCCTCACAGGAAAGCCTCCTAGATGAGCTCTCAATCCCTCCTATTTCCTTCTGAAGTTTACTGGACTCTTTCTCCCTTCTGCCGCCCCATCCCCTCCCCCCAAATGATCTTGTTTATAAGTCCTGTGTGCTGCCCAACATAAACCAAAATTGTAGATGTGCAAGTTATGAAAATGAGTGCCCCCTTTGAATTCTCAACTAAACTGACCTCATCACCAAACTAAATAAAAATCATAGTATCTGAGTCAATTAAGCTGCATCTCTGCAACCTTGCAAAAGTATGAACAAAACCATCAGCAAAATCAACCAAATCGGTCTCACAGCCCTGTTCAGAAGATGGATTCATTGGATTTTAATTGAAGTCACGTTCAGAGAAGGAGATAGGTTTAATTTTAAGTTCTGGACTTGGTAATCACAATCTGTTTGATTAGAGTATCTGCAATTTCAATTTTTGTACATTACATTTCTTTTTGGTAGACTGGATATTCTCTTTATTCTCCATTATCTTGTGTTTGTTCGAGTGACATTAAAGGTTTGATCTGCTCATGAAAGGCATCATTATTGGTCTTTATATTGGAGTATCTCTGTTGAGGGTTAAATGTTCAAATTCCTGCATCTCTGTTGTGGTTGCTTGCATGGTTTTAAACAGGAATGAATGCTTGCAGTCAATCATAAGTGGCTTGGCTTTTTAAGGATAGCCCTTTCATCTCGTTTTCTGCTGTTTGACAGTCCAGATTTAAAATATTCCAGGTCTCTGAAGTTGTCCATCAAGAAGACCAAAGCCCAGACTTCTCTGCAATTATGCAGCTAGTGATAGCATTATCAGCCAGGCCTTCTGCTGATCTGAAGGGCTTTTCGTGCCTTGTATGTCAGATGTAGCCTTTCCCTACATATATTATTTTAATAGTCCATATGAACTCAAGTACAGATAAACGCTGGACTTTCACATCAGGGATGATCCATTTGATCTTGTTTACTATTTAAGAAGGGCTTTTACTTTGTAGGTTTATAGAGCACTTGCAGACATTATTGGTTCCTATTCCAAGTGGTTGTCTGCTTTCCAATCAAATGCAAGGCCCTTATTGTAAGGAGCTCCTTCATCTAGTTCAGTCAAATCAGTACATTTCAAAATGCAGCCTAGATTTTTTATGGAGGTTTAGGGGGGCACATCTTAGAGTTCCTTTTCACCTCTTCTTTATATGCTTTCTACCTTATTGGTTATTTTCTGACATCATTTGAAAAATTATAAATGTGTTGTTTACAACTTGTGTTTAGACTTGCGTGTTTATTCTTTGTACTGAATCGATGCTTTCAGATTATTTCTTGCGACAGGCATATCAGAACTTCCATCATCCAATTCTTGTGCGTCCGCCCTTCGTAAATTTTGTGAAGATGCTTCTGCAGTCATTTATGAACCATCCAATTTGGAAATTTTGATGTGGATTGGAGAGGTAAATGTCTTTCTGATCTGCTATGACCTTGGCAGGCGTTGCTTCATTTGACAGTTTGTGTTCCAATGTGGTTATGTTTTTTTTTTTTTTTTAAATCATGTACTTAGCTGTGGATTACCATGCCAAATCTGTCAGGCCAGAGAATGCAGAAACAAGTATTACTCTTATTTTTTGCATTTATCAGGGATTTTTTTCTCTGCCTCCTATCCATCCTCTAATACTTTTTACCGTTTAAATGGTCTTTCTCTGTTGCTGGTCGTCATGTATTGCTCAAGTGGGAGAAGCCTCTGCTATTTTTTCCTGAAAAACCTCTTATTTCAAGGCAAAAGTTTCATTGCATCTGGAATTTTGTTTGCCTGTCCCCTCCCTCCCTCCCTCCCTCTCTCTCTCTCTCTCTCATAAATGCAGCTTTATCACCCTTTTTTTTTTTCTTTTTTTCTTTTAATGTCTTCTGGTTCAGGGTTTGGAGAAGAGACATGTGCCTTTGGAAGATGAGGAAGAGGTTGTAAGTGCAATCAGTTTAATCCTCAGCTCACTACCTAACAGAGAGTTGAAGAATAATCTGTTGAGTAGGTTGCTCTCTGCTAGTTATGATGCCATTAGTAAACTTGTAAGTGAAGCTTCCACCTCAGATTGTTTCCTTGATTGTTTACTATTTATTTTCAGATCTTTAGGCATGTAGACCTTTTATATTCTTCTTGGTAGTCATTAGAAAAATCTCAATGAATGATGATAATTTACGTCAACAACCGTCCCAAGATTATATCTTTTTTTCAAAACCCTCAGACTTTTCAAGAATCCAAGGTCCAGTTGATTTATTCGGATCACTGAAGTTTTTCTCAATGAAGACAACCATTTTTTTAATGCTTTGATATCCTTGCTTTACAAGAGTGATCAATCCATACCAATATTGCCATTGACTGCCTTAGAAGGATATACATTTGCATGATAGATCATTAAGAGTTCTCATGTTAGCTTCTTGTTATAGCTTTGCGGATTCTCTTTAGCAAATGTACTGTCAATTACCATTTTCATGCCATTACTGAACAGCTTCTAAAGCATGATGAGCTCAAAATTTTGGTCCAATCTCTTATAAGGATATAATTACGTTAAAGCCAACAAACAAATTATATCTAACATATTTTGTTAGAGCTTCTCATAATTCACAAACTTAGGGAGTACCATCAATTATCATCAGTAAGTCCCTGTTTAGTTAGAACTGCAAGTATATAACATTTTTAGCGGCAAAAGGGTTAGTCTTGTTACTGGTTAATGGTTTCCTCTAGAGCACTGTACATGGTCCTAATTTTTTGGTACATTGACCATGCTTTTCTTGGAGTTTCAAATTGCTCTCTTAGGTGGGCTTCTAACCCATCATTACCTTTTTGGCATATAACTTTGACTTGGCAACAGGAAAGTTCACTGTTTAGGAGTAGGATTCCATAAATTTTGAGGCTCTAGAACTATGAATCTCATACTTCCGGTTGTGGAGTTCTTTTGCAAATAGAAGTGTCTTAGAGGATGCAATTGAAGTGTCGCTATGTTTTTGATCTGTGTGGAGAAGAAACTCATCCTAGATGCTCCTGTGGAAACAGAATTCAGATGCTTCAATGAGAAAATGTGATAATATTAGGGGAGATGCGGGTAAAATGGGCAGGAGAAAGCTGAAAAAGTTATGGGATATACTTTAAAGAAATAGGAGAATCTTTTGATAGGAAGGGTACATATCTTGTCATTAGAAAAGAAACTGTTAGTCTTTTGCTCTGACTTCAGTCCTAAGTTTTGATGGAGTTAAGAGCAGTGACACTCTAAAATATGAGGCCTGACTAAAGAAAATAATGGGATTGATTGGGTGAGGAAGTTCCTGCAGAAAATTTTTAGCTCAAGCGGGAGAACGTCACTTAGAGCAGCTCAATTTTGTACTAAGAGATGTGAATAGGAAAGAAAAACAAATTTAAACGTTGTTAGGTGTTGTCTAATCTGTTTTGGATTTCTTGCGAATCCTTAGGCATCTCAAATTCTCCAGTGGAGGAAATTCCAAAGGGCAGCTGTGTTTTTCTTTAGGCTGGTCATGAGCTAGTGCCCAAACCATGGATCTGACTTTATTTTCATCTTATTTGCACACAAAAGTATTTTGTATTCCTAACATATCCAGATGATCATTTTGATTGGTGAAGGCGCAGAACTTTTGGTTGAATGCACGTAGTTGCTTCCATAATTACTTTTGACTGCATGTACGGATTTACCATTAACGCTTAATCATTTCTCAGATTAGTGAAAATGGCAACCATGCTCTGAGACAAAATCCAGCAACTTATACACAAACTTTATCTTCTGCCACCAGAGGGTTGTACAGGTCTGCATTCATTGCTGTACTGATTATGCTATGGTTCATGTTTAAGACTTATTTAATACCTTAGGATGTACTGTCGTCTTCCCTGGAGGTCATGCTGATGAACTTTTGGATGAATATCGAGTTGCACTTTGTATAGCTGGTTGGTCGCTTGTTGGTTGGCATGTAAAGATACTTTTCTCAACATGTAATTTGCCAGGGTGGTCCATAAATTTTTTTGTTTTATAAAGTGTAAATGTCATGCACTTCCAGGATGGGAACTGTGTTCAGTTATCTTTCAACGCCTCATCCTAATGGGCCTGCCGATGATGCTCCAATACTCACCCTACTAAGGGTATTTTGGCCTATTTTGGAGAAATTGTTTAGGTCTCAACACATGGAGAATAGTAACTTGTCCACTGCAGCTTGCCGAGCTCTCTCACAGGCGATTCAGTCTTCAGGTTTGGGTTTTTATTTTTCCTTTGGGATGTTTTTGGTATGCCGATTGTATGAAGTGGAACTTGTTTAAATTTGTAGGGCAGCATTTCTTAACTCTATTACCCAGCATACTAGACTGCGTTACAGCAAATTTTTCAATGTTTCAAGATCGAGAGTGCTTCATAAGAACAGGTATGCAAGCGGAACTAAAGTTGGTAGGTTATTGTTCCAGATTCACCCATAATCATGAATGCTTCATAATAACAGGTGCATGGTGAGAGCTGAAGTTGTAGGTTATTTTTCCAGATTCACCCATAAAGAAAAGTTCTTGTATCCTGAAAGGTCCTTGAACTTGTCTTACTAATCTGAAGTTTAATTATGTGAATAACTTTACTGAGAGAAATAATAATGCATTTATGCTTTGTAAGAACATTTCAGTCATGCTGATTCATATAATGTTTTTTTTTTTTTTTTTTTTTTGGGGGGGGGGGGGGGGGGGTCCATAGCTGCTCTGAGATACTGGTGAGGCTCACCACATGCTTGCTGTTATGAAAGAGTGATGAATTTATGTGTAGCCTATATAGAGTTTTGCAACTTAGTCGAAGGTGCGGTTGTTTCAGAAGCAAGCAGTTTCCAATTTTGTATTATGCTGGGTTTGTGTGTGCTTGGGTGGACAAGTTATTCAGAATGCAGGTCACTGAAAAATGGTACCAGCTGGATCATGGCCAACCATTATTACAATCTCATCATCAGCATGACGTTTTGCCCTGGACTTTTTATTTAATATATCAGCAGTGATGCATGAGCCGTATAGTCAGTTTGTTTTCTTTCCTTTTGCTTATGTTTTGCAACAAACTTCTCTGCAGCTTCTGTTGTCATTGAGGAATTTGGCCAAAAGGAGGAGTATGGACCTCTATTTGTCACCACTTTTGAAAGATTTACTCAGGCAGCATCAGTGATGTCACTGAACTCATCGTACATATGTGACCAAGAACCCGATTTAGTGGAGGCCTACATGAACTTTGCATCAACATTTATTCGAGGACTGCATAAGGTTCAATGCATTCTGTCCTTTTATTTATGATTAGCTGATTTACAGGATGCTGTTAGAGTGGATACATATGTTAAAGTTGAATGACTTTTTTGTGTCTAATACCTCAGGATGTACTGGCTGTGTCTGCTTCGTCTCTTCAAGTTTCCTTCCAAAAGGCAGCAATATGCTCCACAGCTATGCATCGTGGTGCAGCTCTAGCCGCAATGTCACATCTATCTTGTATGTATTTGATTCAAGTAGCAGCTCGTATTACATCTGTTAATGCATATTTAAATGTGAAGTCTAGCTGCAATTAACTTTTTCTCTAGTGTGTACGTGCTCCTTGGTGATCCAACATTTTCTCTCTTTTTATGGTTACCCTGTTATCTCATAAACTGTTCTTTTTCTTTTGCCCCATTTGCAATGAACAGCAGCAATCTAACTTCACCTTGGAATTTGATTGCTTTTTCTTTTGGTGTCTGAGTCATTAACTCGTCAAATCTAAAAGATTTTTGTCTTTATGGCATATCTTGTGTCTGAAAAATTCTCGTGAATTCGAAGGTTCATTTTAAGTTTTACACATCATTGTGAAATTTCTCGAAGATTATAGCCTCATTCACGTGATGATTTATATCCTTCATCCTGCTTGAATTTCTTTATCATTTGATTTTGTTGATGTAGAATTGTCATCTTATGGATATCTTGTTAATGGCAATTGCTCGGAGGTCTAATTTTTGTCTATTCTTTCAGGTTTCCTGGAGGCAGCTTTGACCTCTTTAACGGAAACAATAACTTGTGTGCCCGAGGAGCCCTTCAATGCCATGGTCATTCATGTTGTATGTCATTGTGGTGAGGGACTTGTATCAAACCTTTTCTATGCTCTGCTTGGTGTCTCCGCAATGTCAAGGGTAAGGATGGTATGCTCATGTTTCGATGTTTCAGCACTTGCATGTTGGTTTAAGTTTCTTTTTTATTCCATTTCTTTTCTTTCTAGGGGGCAGGATGGGAGGCATATATATATATATTCTTAATGCTTTCATCAATTAAAGTTTTTTAAATTCATTTTATGCTGAAACTATCAAAGTGGGATAGGGATTCTTAGGCTGACTAACGACATGGATAACATTCCTTTTCAACTAATCTTTTATTTCCAATTTTTGGACTAGAAATGAAGAAAAAAGTCTCACCTTTTCAACACTAGATTGGGTATTTTAAATTGTTTTGAGAGTTTCTCTTAGTGTGTGCAGTTACGGTTGTCTAGATATTACAGTAGCAGTGCTTTCAATTGTAAAATATCTGTATAATAGCTTACTGCAGAATATTAACAAGTAAAGGAATAAACTATTTGGCATGAATATACAGGGCATTTTAAAGCAATGAAGCTACCTTTGGTCTATTTTGTTCAGACCTTCACTTGAAAGTTGGACCACTTAAGTTTTCAAGCTATGTTAAATGCCCTCCATAAAGTTATGTCATGGTCATTCATCTTGTAGAATGGCTATATGATGAACACGTAATGTTGCTTCCTTTTGACAGGTTCACAAGTGCGCCGCAATCTTGCGACAGGTGGCTGCAATTTGCAGCTTAAGTGAAGGGACATCCTGGAAGGCAATTCTCAGTTGGAACTCTTTGCATTCATGGGTCCAAGCTGCGGTCTCTCTCTCTCTCATGCATGTGTTTTTTAAATGATATGCCACCTGCTTTCAAAATTGTTATCCTACCATTCCGTTTGCTTCATTGGCAGGTACAAGCTCTTCCAGTAGAGTATTTGAAACCGGGTGAGTCAGAAACTCTGGTCCCACTTTGGTTAAAGGCGCTTGCTGGTGCAGCGTCTGAGTGTCTTGACAGTCGGAGCTCAGATGGGGTTGAGAGCCGTACGCAAGGAAAGGGAGGGAGAGTGTTAAAACGTTTGGTACGAGAATTTGCCGACAATCACCGTAACATTCCAAATTTGACGTGATTGCTTACCCGTCAATCTATCACATCAAGTGCAACCTACCCAGGCCCTTAAGCTTTAAGGCTTCTGCTGCCTAACGTCGCTGATGCAGCATGTACACTCTTGTAAATTGATGGATTTTAATGAAGCATGGTCCAGTGGTCATTTCCAGGAGGTTCATTATTTAAAGCGTTCGCCGTGTTTTCTATCGATTCTTCAGCAGATCATTGCCAAAAAAGCTATATTTGTACAGCACAATAGCCGCAGTCTTTTGGGTCTCGAGGAGCTAACAGAGGATAATAATCTTGCTCGTAAGTTTGTTTTTCTTTTGGCAGAGGGTAGGAGCGAGAATTACACAATTGTCATTGCTCGAGCATATTTTAGTCTTCAAATGTAAATCTGGAATGGTTGATGGTCTCAGATGAAATTTTGTTATGTATAGTCCGAGGATTCACAGAATTTTCTCCAGTTTCGATATTGTCCTCAACAGTTGGAAAATCGATGATGTTTAGTTTCATCTTATAATGTGATCTCAATATTGGTGATGAAGATCGAATTCTTGACTTTTGTATGCCAAAAGCCTGTGTGGTTCTCTGCAGCATAGAATTGGACTGCCATTTACATGTTGATACAGATCAGATGTTACATATTGTTTGAGCTTCGACCAAAGTGGCAAGAGTGTTTTTTATTATTTTATTTTTATTTTAATATATATGTATGTATAAGTGGCAAGACAGTTGAGTTGCCGGTAACTTCGCATGCGTAGATCGTCATCCTTAACACCGCTCGCCGGGACATCTTGGACATTGTATTTGGCGTACGCAACAAGAAATTGGCAGTTCTCTGCTAAACTGCATGGTTGATTTCTTCACTTAGAGTTGTACCAAAGCTTTGCAAGATATCTTGAACCTATAAGCACCGGCCCACATCATCCTGAGAAAAGCTAAAATTGGGTTTCACCC
Organism: Eucalyptus camaldulensis; assembly: GCA_019915185.1. Lineage (NCBI taxonomy): Eukaryota > Viridiplantae > Streptophyta > Magnoliopsida > Myrtales > Myrtaceae > Eucalyptus > Eucalyptus camaldulensis. Next base: position 35,249,542 of record JAHSVA010000001.1, read on the forward strand.
GCAAATTATCGATATGAATCACATCATACGGGGTGAAAAAAGATCTTGTCGGTTCGTAATTATTTAGCCCGCGCGTGTTGTGCGAGACGTTTAACAATAACCTTGAAATGGCATATACTACTCTTTTTTGACATCGATTATCTTTAGCTCGTCAAAGAAAAATCATCCAAAAAATTCTAAATTGTATAGTGACTAATTCAATCATAAGCTTTTCAATTATGCCAATTTAATTATGAACCTTCTAAGCGTTTTGAAATATAGTTTATCCGATTAATTTTGCCGAAAATTGTTGGCGTGACAATCCAGTCAACACCAGATGTTCTAAGATAGCTGGCACCTAAGTTAGATGAGTTTTGCAATTCTTTTTTTTTTTTTTAATTTCCTCCTCTTTTTATGTTTCTTGCCGGCAACCCATGGAGAAACAAGAACAAGTTTATATAAAAAAATAAAAAAATAAAAAATTCCTAAAATTATTAAAAAAAAATTGTTGAAATAATCCAAATTAGCATCGGCCATACCACATAGGATGGCTGGCGCTAATTAACTGCCACATTGGTGATTTATTGTAACAAATGGCCAAATATGGACTATATTTAGAGAATTGTCAAAAGATTTAAAATTAAATTGATAAAATTTGAAAGCTTTAGATTGAAGTGGTTGATGTACAATAGGTTTAAGACATTTTGTATAATTTTCTCACCCATTAATGAATCGGTATATATGGTCATGACTTTTCCTAGACAATATAATTTTTGTGTGCAAGTTCTCTGATATTTTATTCTCTTCTTTCTTTAAATTTTCTTCAAAATTTACTTCAGTTGTCAACACATTTGCAGGCATCCCCTCTAAAATGTGTTCTGTCGAGTCTCAATGTGAGAAGTGTGCAAGCTTAATCTGCAAATATAAACTCCATGAAGTTGTCTTCTCTCTGACCTTGAAAAAAAAACAAAAGTTGTCTTCTCAGCGTTCATCTCAAGACAGAACTTACCGCTGGCTGGAAATAAGCATTTCAGAGGATCAGCGATTCAAGTGAATCATCGCTTGTGCTGCAATGGGTGATTTTACTTGCACCATTTTTGTTGAGCTGTAGATAACCAGATTACACGGCTTTAGATACATAGGAAAATTGATTAATTGTTAGAAGTATGATTTTCTTATTTATGAGGTTTTTTTTTTTTTTTTTTTTTTTTTTTTTTTTTTTTTTTTAATTCTGATTTGATTGCGATTAAATCCCACAAACCATGGGATTGTAGCTGTTAACCCACAAATTGTGGGATTGTAGTTGTTCTCCTATTTTGTTTGTTAGGATTTCTCTATATATTAGCCTATAAATATAATGCTATAAAGCTTCGACCAAAATAATAATAATAATAATGCTATAAAGCGACGGAGAATATGAATAAGAATAAGAATTTTTCTCTATCTAAAATTCTACATGGTATCAGAGCCCTAGGCTAGATCCCTGGATTTCAAATTGCAGCTTTCATTGCTGCGATTTTTGCAATTTTCAACCTTCATTGTTGTTTATCATTTTCCAGAAATTTTTTCCTCTATACATTGCCTTCATAGGTGCATTATTGCTTTTGTTCTCTTCCTAACCTTCACTCTCCAAAATGAAAGCCATAGATTCAACCCATCCTAGCATGAAGCAATATGAGGAGGTCGCCTCAATACACGCAACAGGTGATCTTTAGAATATTAGGCCAACCAACCTATAGATTAAATGAGAGGAGCTAACTCAAATGGTCACAATTTGTCAAGACGTATATAGAGGGCAATGGAAAACTCAACCATCTACTTAGGACAAGACCCAAGCAAAGAGATCTTGAATTCGATGCATGGGATGAGGCTAATCCATGATCATGTCATGGCTATGGAATTCCATGGAACCAGTCATAAGCGATACTTGTATGTTTCTACCTATAGCAAATGAGATATGGGATTCCATTTGATGGACATACTCAAAGGCTCGTGATGTACCCTAGGTATATGAAATTAAGGTGAAAATTAGTGGGACATGGCTCGGAGGAAAGATTGTTATTGAGTATGCTAATTCTTTATAGAATTTATGGCAAGGACTAGATCATTATCTTGAGTACTCCATATGTGGTGTCTAGAAGATGCGGTCATTCTGGAAGAATTTTATTGGAAAGGATTGATTCTACAATTTCTTGGGTGGGCTTAATTTTGAATTTGACCAATTTAGAATTCAAACACTTGACAAGAAGGAAGTGCCATTATTGGAGGAAAATTTCCTTGATCTGAGCAGTAGAAAGCCATCAATCCATTATGCTCGAACCAAAAGCAGTAGAAGAGTTAGCCTTGACAATTAGAAAGGTTGATGAAAAGGGTGACTTGCCAAGAAAGACAACAGGAATAGCTTGTGGTGTCTAAAAGAAGCCGGGGCATACAAAGGAAAAATGTTGGAAATTGAATGGCATGCCAACTACTTCAGGCCGAGAATGGGTGAAGCAGGCAACACAACCAAGGCCTTCGTCCACCTAACTGAGCAAACTAGTCACGGAGAAGTTCAGGATAAAGCAACCTTCAATTGTGAAGAAATTGAGAAATTAAGAGGTCTATTAGGATCTCTTAATAAATCCTTCAATGCATGCTCACTAGCACTCTTAGTAATTTTTGGGTTATTGATTTGAGGGCTGCTGACTATATGACTCACACCTCATCCCACTTCAGCACCTATACACTTTGTCCTAGTAATAGGAAGATTATTGTGGCAAATGGGTCTCTTGCTACTGTTGTAGAGGTTGGAGATTTCCTATCATACCCAACCTTGTCCTTAAAGATGTACTTCATGTCCCTAAATTGTTTGTCAATCTTATCTCAAAACAAAAACTCACAAAAGATCTTCATTGTCAAGTGATTTTTTTACCCATCTTACTAAGTTTTTCAGGATTGGGACTCAGAGAGGAGGATTGGACTTGCAATGGAACCAAATGGGCTATATTAACAAGAGACACCTCTCACTGCAAGAAGAATCATAAATAATTTGTCTTTATTGTTTCGTAGTATTTCAAATAAAGAAACTATTTGGCTTCATCATTTTTGTTTTGGTCATCTGTCCTTTCTAGTCTTAAGTACTATGTTTCCATTTTTTTTTTCTCTTCTTTTAGGTCGAAATTTCTATGCTTGTTTAAAGATCTAAATATTAAAAATTTTCATAATGATGTTTGTGAATTAGCCAAGCATAATCGTGTACCATTTCGTATATTAGCAATCACCGTAATTTTAATTCTTTTGACTTAATCCATAGTGACATTTGGGGACCTTCCATGATTCCAAATATCTCTAGAGCTCATTGGTATGTCACTCTAATTGATGATTGCTTTAGGCTCACATGGATTTTTTTACTCAAACATAAATTTGATGTGAGTAGCATTATTCCTCTTTTTCATTCCTTGATTCAAACTCAATTTGGGGTCAATATCAAGGTCTTTCGATCTGATGATGCTAAAGATTACTTCAATCAAGTATTATCCCCTTATTTTCAAAAGGAAGGCATTATCCATGAGTCATCTGTTGTGAATACACCACAACAAAATGGGGTTGCTAAAAAAAATGATCGTCTCCTTAACACAACTAGTGCTTTGTTGTTTCACAGGCAAGTTCCCAAACATATAAGGGGGAAGCTATCCTTATGGCAACATACATGATCAATAGACTACCATCATATACATTAGGCCGCAAGACCTTATAAAAGTTCTTTCTCATTTCTATCCTCACTTTCGGACATCTAATGGTCTTACACATTGTACTTCCTTTGTCCACATTCATCATTATCAACGAGAAAAGTTAGATCCTTGTGTAATCAATATGTGTTTATGATTACTCACAAACACAGAAATGCTATAAATGTTTTTACCAAAAAAAAAAAAATGCTATAAATATTACCATCCTCTTTCCAATTTTTTTTTTTTTTTTTTGCAAATGTCACTTTTGTTGAAAATAAACCCTATTTTTCACCGCCTTATTTTCAAGGGGAGTTTTGAATCATGTAAGATAAGGGTCTTAGTGTTATTGATAACTTAGATTTATTGTCCAGTGTCCCTATCAACCCAAACTTGTCCACTGTTGCCCATGAACCTAACTTGAATCCTATCTCTTGTCCACCACAATCTTGCACACGGGAACCTATCTCAATTCCTATTCCCACTAGTCGAACTCGTATTCATGATCCTAAGAGATGTTCTCAAGTGTATTCAAGAATGACAATTGTTCCAACACAAGAGTAGGTCCAGATACTTCTCTAGGTATTGTTAATGAGAGCACAATAAGTCTTAAATCTCTTTTGAATGAACATATTAAGATTTATGATACACTCGATATTGATTTTGATTTACCTATTGCTATTAGAAAAGGGACTATAGTGTGCACGAAGAAACCAATATATTCACTATCAATTTATGTGTTCCTTAATAGATTATCATCACCACACTGAAACTTTATTGAGTTTAAATGCTTGCTATCCCTAACACTTTGTTTAAAGCATTATCAAAAGAGGAATAAAGGAATGCTATGAAAGAAGAGATGAAGGCATTGGAAAAAAAAAACATGGAAAATTGTTAACAGGCCAATGGGGAAAAATCTAGTAACTGCAAGCGGGTAGTCACTGTACAAGGCAGATAGCTCTTTGGAGAGGTACAAAGTAAGATTGGTTGCGAAGGGTTACACTCAGACATATGGAGTGGATTACCAATATACATTTGCACCAATGGCTAAAATGAATATTGTAAGAATTTTACTGTCTTTAATTGCTCATTTTGATTGGAAACTTAAACAATATGATATAAAGAATACTTTTTTACAAGGAGATTTGGAAGAGGAAATCTGCATGAGCATCCCACTTGGTTTAAAGAAAAGGAAACAATAGAAAAGGTAGAGCCTAGTTCGAACGGAATGCTAGAGTCACGAAGGCATTTGGGTATAAACATTCGGATGTAGGGGGAGTTACAACATTGTTGGTGTATATTGATGACATAATAGTCATGGGCAATGATGAAAGGGAGAAATAACGGCTGAAACAGTGCTTGATTAAGGAGTTTGAAATAAAGGAGTTAGGAAAGTTACGGTAATTTTTTAGAATGGAGGTTTCGTACTCAAGGCTAGGGGTATTTATTTTACAATGAAAGTATGTGATTGATCTTTTGGAAGAAACCGGAAGCTCAGTTGCAAGCTAGTAGTTATTCTGATTGAGCCGAATTAGAGACTAGCAAAGGTTATGACACCCCGAAACGATCAAGAATAGGGGTGACATGGCCGTCCTTCCACCTGAAGGACACCGTCTCAAACCATATCCAAAGTCTACTTCCAAAAGTCCCCATTGATAACACTCCCGCTCTACTAGCTACTAACTATAAAACTTGAAAAAGTTGAGAAATAAAGGGGTGAGTAACCACAAGTTTAGTGAGTAATACAAATTTCTTTTAAACAAATCGAACATTCACTTTGCATATATATAAGTATAGAGCACTATTAGAAACTCATAATCCAACTCTTTAATATACATATCAAATCATATGAGAGATATTTCACTTCAACAAGCTTTATACAATTTAGAAAGTACTCATTTAAACCATCATGACAATTCAAGTATCAATAGTTAAGTTCATCGATTAATCTATCAAAAACCACACATCAATGGTCTATCACTAATCCATCTCATATCAAAACATATGTTGACCGTCTATTCATCAATTAATTTTTTGCTCAATATCATGGTCACGACACAATGTCTGTGACAAGGCAATCAAGATTCCCTCCTTGACAAGGTGTTCACCTACAAAACCAATGGTTCGGCCTAGAAGGATATCCTAAATGTATACCCACGGGTCTCTTGATAGGCTCATAGCGATATTGAGCATCAACCTCACATTCTCTAATATCTAGAAATTCAATCTATAATCAATCTTATAATATATAATGCATTTCATAAACCAAAATGCATAATCTTTCTCGTTCACTGAACTAAACACATTTCACAAGGCATTTCTCATAACTTTTCGGAATCCATTCCACTAATTTTGACATTTCAAAATGTCTTTTAATAAAAGGTTTCTCAAATCATTATAGAACTCATTATATATATATATATATATATATATATATATATATATATATATCATTTCCTAATATTTTTCTTAAAACAATTCTTTAACCATTTTAGAATTCTTTCATAAACCACATTCGAAACGAAATGCCTTTCATAAAACCTTTCTCAAATCATACCATATAATCTTTTGCAATATAGTTCATTTGCCAAAAAAACCTTTCACAAAAGCATTTCTCGTATCACTTTAAAATTCTTTCATAAACTCATTTGCAAAGTGATACATATGCATGAGCTTCCATACTTCCTCACAACACATTTTCTAAAACCTTCGTGAATAACCAAGGAGTAGCAATTGCCCAATCTAGACTTCTAACTCATAATATATCAAATTTGTATCGTTTTCAAGATATGAGTTTACGAATTCATAGAAGACATAGCATTACTCATTTGGATATGCCCAAACCAAATAACAAGGCTTACTCGATCCAACGAACTCGTATTCCTATCATATAAGCGAGAAATAGCATCAAAACTAACTAAAATACTATCTCAACTATGGCTTAGCTAAACTAAGCTTAAGCACTAATAAAATAACCCAATGCATTAATAAATCGCTCACTTGAAGGGATTACTCAAATCTAAACTTAATGTGAAACTTGCCATAAAACCCTAAAATCTCACTCGCACAAAACCGTTGCACCAAAATGACTCTTGTCAAAACCCACGGCTCTACAATGCCATAATTCATCATTCCCACGAAAACTCAAAGCTTCATAACCCAAAAATCAGACTTTGTGGTTCAATGTCCACATAACTTCACATTTTAGCCTTATTTACCTCGATTAGACGAACAAAGCACGCAAGCACTTACTGGGCGTTGCGATGCAAAGTCAAATCGGCTTGATGAGGTCCCCAAGGCATGCACAAGAGAAACCCCCTTTCTCTTCTTCTTCTTTTTCTTGCTTGCGCAAGCTCTTTATTCTGAGCCGAGCGTCCCCTCCTTCATGACTCTTATTTATTTATTTATTCTGTGGGGCCTCCATCCTTTGAAAAGTCAACATATTATAGAAGCAAAAGAGGAGGTGGTAGTAGAACGAGAAATGTATTAGTGATTGGTGAGAAAGATGATCTACCTTACTCATACTTGACGAGATACCTCTTATGTAGTAAGCTTGATTAGCCAATTCATGCATAATCCAAATGAGTCACATCTATGGTTGCTTATCGAGTCCTACACTCCTTAAAAAGTAGTGTAGGAAAGGGAATACCTTTTCAAGAAGAGTCCAAATCTCAAGCTTGAGGCTTATACATATGTGGATTATGTTGGATCCATTGTTGGCAGGGGGTTTGTCACTAGTTGTTGCACCTTTCTTGGAGGTAATTTAGTAACTTGAAGAAGTGAAAAATAGAATGTGGTGGCAAGATCAAGCATAGAATTTGAGTTTAGGCTAGCATCTCAAGAAATATGTGAGTTAATATGGCTCGAGATCCTTCTTGATGACTTGAAGGTTGAGGGGCAAAGTTCTGAGAAGCTATATTGTGACGATAAGTCTACAATTAATATTGCTCATAATCCTGTGCAACATGACAAGACGAAACATAGAGATTGATAGGCACTTCATCAAGGAGAAACTTGAAAAATGACCAATAAGCTTGTCTTATGTCCCTTAAGGATTGCAAATGACAGATATCTTAACCAAAGCGTGTCATGGTAGAAGTTCCGACAAAGTTGGGAATGGAAGATATCTATTCACTAGCTTGAGGAGGAGTGTTGAGTCATAAATAGTGATATTTGTTGACACCTAAATTTTACCTAATCATTTAGTAATTAGTTGCATGAAAAAAAATAAAAAAATTAGTGAAATTGCATTTCATGTAGTTGCATTTGCATTGGTACCAAAAGACAACAAGACGTAGCGGCTCGTGGTTGATTACATGCACAAAAGGTGGTCTCTCTCTTGCTAATCTGAAAACACACAATGAAAGTCAAAGAAAGAAGAAAGAAGAGTTCTTCACGTCCATTGTTTCTTCCTCATTAATGCATGCACATGCATGGATAAAATAAGGAGGACGTGAAAATTTTAGAGAAGCCGCAAGCGTGAAGAAACCAAAGAAAAATTCTCCACTGCACACGCGAGAATTCCGGAGAAGGTCTGCAAGAAGATGGGCTTACAATTTTATAATATTCTCTCCTTCTTAGAGAGCAAATCGGCTGGAGAAGAAAGAAGTTCCTACACGTCCATTATCTCTCACTCATTAATGCATGCACATGCATGCGCAAGAATTCGGCGGACGTGAGGAGCCTAGAGAGGCAAAATGAGCCCATGATATATTATATAATATGCTCTCTCTCTCTCTCAAGTGTGGGTTGTCAGAAGAAGTAAACGAGCAATTTGCTGAAGGAGGAAGCAAATAATAAACAAGAAAAGTCAAAAATTGTGGCTATCCTATAGAAGGGAGGGACAAGTAGCCGTATAAGAAGCCCCAAGCGTGCAGAAGAAAGAAGAATCCATGGATGTGCATTTTCTTCCCCTCATTAATGCATGCACATGCACACATGAATGGGGGACGTGAAAATTCCACAGACGCATGCAAAAAGATGGGCTGACATTTTATGATACTTTCCTCCGTAGAGATCAGGCGGTAGCCACCATATTTGAAAAAAAAGAAACAAACTTGAACAAGCAAAGGAAAGTTGCGGCTGCTCCTGTTCACCTTTTGCCTATAAATAAGCGAGGGGGGAGGGGGCATTCACTAAAGAGGTTTTGTGAGAGCTATTAAAAAGAGAGAGTCCGTAGAGAGACACGAGTGGAGAGAAAGGAAAAGATAAAAATAAAAAAGAGAATAGATGCTCGTCGAGAGAACCAAGGAAAAATGAAGTGAGGGGGGGAAGTGAAAGGAGAGGGGAGGAGATTAAAAGATAGAGAGTCTGTCGAAAAAAAAAAAGAAAAAAAAAAGAAAAAAGAAATCAGGTACAAGAGCTGAACAGAAACAGAAAAAGTACACTGAAAAGAAGAGAGAGTGGACGTGAGAGGCGAGAGAAAAGAAAAAAAAAGGGGAAGAAAGAACAGATACTGTTCTTCTTCTTGGCAAGGCTTCTGCCGTCGACCCCTGCTGCCCGCTCTCGTACCGCCGCGCCTCCACCTCCGCCGCACGCCGCCCCGCCTGCTGTGCGCACCAACCCACCGTGACCCGACACTGCTCCTTCTCCGCCCGCTGCTGCTGTCTCGCCGCTCCACCGCTCCTCCGCCACCTCTGCTGCAGACCCGCGACGCCAGGACCGGAGGCTGAGCCACCGCACGCCCGAGCGACTCTACCGCTGCTTCGGCTCTGCCCGTGACCTGTAGCAGTTGAGCCCCGTTCGTCGCACCACCGTCTCTGCCCGCGAGCTTGTGTCGCTGCTCCTGCCCAGAAGCCGCGAAGCTGACACCGCCTTTGCTGCTCTTGTAGCACCGCCGCTCCGCCTCCGCTCCGCATCCCTGCTCGCTCGTCCTTCGCCTGCGTTCCCAACGCCCAACGCCGCCCCTGCCTTCGCCGGTGGTCTGCCTCTGCTCAGTCCAGCGACCGACGCCGCTCGTCGCTCCGCCAGCCGCCGTCCACGAAGCCTCCGCTGCTCCCGCGTCTGCCCAACGTCTGCGGAGCCGCCGGTCTCTATCGCTTCTGCAACCACGACCCAGTGCCGACGCCCACCACTGCTGCAGACCCGCGACGCCAGGATCGGTCGCTGAGCTCCCCGGTCGCCGGTCACCTCCGCTCCGAGCTTCCTCGCCGACGCCCTTGCTGCCGGCCAAGCTTGCGAACCAGCTGCGGCTACCCCCCCCCCCCCCCCCCCCCCCCCCCCCCGACGTCAGTGCCTCCGCCTGTCCCCGAAGTCCAGCAGCGACGACTGCAGCAAGCCACCGCCACCAGCGACGACTGCAGCTCCAAATCGGTGTCCCCCCCTCCGAACGACGGCGCCACAGCAGCTCGCTGAACGTTGCCCCTTGCTGCCGTGTCCTCCTCCGCCCACCGCCGGACCCTTCGCCGGAGCTCCGAAGGGCGACTCACCACCCTTTGCTGTCCGCCGCCACAACGGCCCATCCTCAAGCAGCGCCGAACCCCCCATCGTGATTCCCGAACCGCCGTTTGCTAAGTCCCGATTGGAAGAAATAAATTAGGTAGTTTTTTATTCACTTTTATTTTTATGTCGTTTCTTTATTTGAATTAGTTCTTGATGCATGTTTGAAAATCCCCGACGTATCACCTAATTCGCAACCGCATAATGATTTTTTTTATTTCATCTATAAGGCTTTAGATGAAATAATTAATCGCGCGGGAATAAAATTGATATTTTGGTCTTTAAGGCTTAAGATCAATTTATTGATTTTATTAGCGAAAAAACCATGGAGGATTTGGTACCTTTTTATTGTTTTGTTTATCTCAAAAATACAAAAAAAAAAAAAATTGCATTTGCATTTCATGTAGGTTAGAATTAGGTTTATTTCATGTTTTATGGTTTGCATATTAAGAATAGGCATTTTATTTCGAATATAAAAAAATAATAAGAAAATCAAATCGATCAATTTAGGTTGCTAGTTTTAACTTAGGTTTCACGTTTAATTACTTGGCAATTTTTAATTTCGAAATTAATCCAAAAACAAAAAAAAAAAATGCAAGTTAGATTAGGGCTAGGGTTAGCATATTTAGCTATTTCGTTTAAAAAAAATAATAACAAAAAATCCAAAAAAATGCATTTAGGATATTAGTTTTTTTAAGAATTGCACGTGTCAATTTAGAATAGGATTTTTTATTTTAAATTTTTTACAACAGAAAAATCCCAAGAAAAATTAATTAATTTAGGATACTAGTTTTTTGTAGGTTGCATAATAGGTTTTTCAAAAATGCATGTTTTAGAAGAAATAACATGTCCCTTTAATTTTCACTCTAGTATTTTTTTTTTAATTACAAATTTTCATAAAAAAATCATCATGCATTTTAGAATAGAATTGCATGTCTCATTTTAAGTTTAGATCAATTTGTATCTTTGGTTAGAAATGAATAGATTAAAATAACGTCTTAGTTTAAATTAGGATTTAGCATGACTTAATCCTAAGCTTAAATTGGATGGAATTTTAATTTAGCTAGGTAATTTTTGCATTTTTCTTAATTTCGCATATCATGAAAAATACAAAAAAATTTGTCTTTAGATAAATTAGTTTCAAGTTTTAGGATAAATTGCATTTTTAGGAATAGAAATATCATGTGCACGTCATGTAGAATTAGGTTCATATAATCAAAAATTGCCCGTCATTATAATTATGTCATTTTAAGTTGCATATTTAATTATTGCATGTTCATTAAGAAAACACAAAAAAATATTTTACTCATGTCATGTAGTTTAGAACACATTGTCACGCCATTTCATGCTAGATTAGATGCATTGCGTATTGCATGATTTTCATTAAAAATACCAAAAAAAAAAAAAAACTGCGTGTTAGAAAATCATATTTATGACTGTTGATGTGAATTCTGATTTAACATTGCAGATGCTTTCGTTGCTATAAGGTAAGTCCTGCAATTTATTCATCGCTTTATTGGGTGTTAAATTGGTGGTTTGCGCACCCGCATGATCACCTCACATGTTAGGAAGATAAATAAAAAATCAATTCAAGCTGCCTGCAAAATATTTTTTAAAATAAAAAAGAAAAGGTACCGAAAGGGCGTTAGAGAAATCTAGCGTAATCAAGTCCCCGAACTCATTTAATCTCTGGTTCGTAGGAGTAAAGTAATTCTCCCACTACTTTACTTGGGTTTCTAATCGATCCATCCAAAATAGATTAGTGGCGACTCCATGATAAAAATCATTTGCATATTAAGAACTTGAACCTAAGTCGCGAATTGGTATGAGCTTGGGAGAGCCCGAGTTAAGTCTAGGCTTAACAATCCATTAACCTAAACCGTAGTTGGTGCACCTGAAATTTAGGTCGCGACAATATTATATGGCTATAAATACGTAGAAAAATTGATTGATTGCTATGAGGAGGATTTTCGTATTTAGGAGATTTTATTTATTTATTTATTACGATTTGATTTTGATCAAATCCCATGAATCATGGATTGTAGCTGTTAACCCACAAATCCTAGGATTGCAGCTCTTCTCCTATTTAGGTTTTGTTTCCTATTTTGTTTGTTGGGATTTTTCTATGTATTAGTCTTTAAATATAACACTATGAAGCAACAGAAGATATGATTGAGAATAAAAATTTCTCTCCATAAAAATTTCCACAAATTTCTTTTTGACACGTACCCGAATAATTTAAGAGCTCATAGTAAGACGAACCTGGCATTTGAAGCGCAAATCATGATTCAAACATACAAGCTAACGTCACCTCAGCACAAGAAATTCTGCATAGTCTGTTGTCGAAATTCTTGCATGGTTAGTTGTCATTCTGTTATGTGGTAATCTGACTAATGGCAATGAATAGCTTTCCTTTATGCTCCGTTCATTTTATGGAAAATAAATTCTAGGAAAATATTTTTCGAATTTTTCAGTATTCGTTTCACAAAAAATAAAATAGTCAAGGAAAACATTTTTCATTATTGAAAAAAAAAAAAAACACCTTCAAAGATGGGGAAAATGTTTTCCACTTTTTTCATAACTTCTTCTACCTCACTTTATTTCACCAAACACATTTTACTTTTGTTTTTATTTTTTAAAATCGATTTTTAACCATTTTCTTTTTTTTTTTCCTCCTTTGGCCGGTCATTGGCCTCGGTAAAGGCCAGTGGCTGGCCACTAGTGATGCTTGAGATGGTGGCGAGGCTTGGGCCTTGCAGATCGGTGACACTTGAGCGTTGCCAGATGATGGCAAGGCTTGGGCCAGCCGATTGGTGACGCTCAAGCATCGCCAGAAGGTTGCGAGGCTCGGGCTTCGCCAAGTTGGCGACGCTTGGGCGTTGCTAGACAATGGCAAGGCTCGGGCTTTGCAAACCAATGACGCTTAGATGGTGGTGAGGATCAAGCCTCGCAGATCACGACACTCGAGCATTGCTAGACGACGACGAGGCTCAGGCCTCGCAAATTGTGACGCTTGAGCATCGCTAGATGGAGGCGAGGCTCGAGGGCGGAGCTCGCCAGCCATCGCTGACAAATAGTTCAGGAAAAGAAAATGGAAAAAAAAAAAAAAGAGGACAGAAAAGAATAATACAAAAATAATTTTAAAATATATATTTTTAAAAAATAATATAAAATTCAATTTTTTAAAATAAAATAAAAAATAAAAAAGAACAGATAAAATAAAAATAAAAAACAAAAAATAATGATAAAAAAGAAGTGCATGGAGGAAAATTAAATGAGATACCGAATGATGGAAAATATTTTCAATTTTAGGTTTCAACCGAATATTGAAAAATAGTCATTTTTCTAAAAAGTGACTTCCAGAAAAATATTTTCTGAAAGCGTTTCATTTTCCGCGAAACGAACGGAGCCTGGAAGATATTCGATGTATCGATTGTTTAAAGGTGGCCGACAATGGTTGCAACTGATAACACAACCTTTTACGAGACGAAAGGCATGTTGAAGTGTTATTCTATAGAATCAACAACGCTTGCGTTCTTGTGGACAAACAAGTAATTTTAACACCGCCAACCAAGAGAGAACCTATTTCATTTATTCTTGTGACGAAGATCAGATGCCAACGAGTTCTGAGAAGTGCTAAAGAAATGGCTGACTCGGAATAAGCACACTATGTTGCTACTTACAAACTCAAAAAATCCAACATCGATGAGAGCCTGAGACTGAAAATCCTGATGACGACTTCATAAGTTACAAACCTTGGCGCTTTAGGTATCAGCAAGTGATATCAGCTGATCTACAACAGATGGATCTGCCAGTGTGCTGGTGTCTCCAAGCTCGTCTAATTGCCTCGAGGCAATTTTCCTCAGGATTCTCCTCATTATCTTTCCACTGCGGGTTTTTGGTAGGCCGGGCGCCCAGTGAATTTTGTCAGGTGCCGCAAATGCTCCTATCTAGAAGTCGGACAGAAGATGAATCAGATTGCCTAGTCAAAAGTTATGTTTATGAATTTTCAATCACAGGTTACACAAGATGGACTATAAAATAGATTTCACCTATTTATTAGTTCATGGACGAAAAACGAATTTATTTTAAGCCTGATGAAGCCAATAATAGCACAGGAAGGCCAAAATGGCCCTATATTTGCTACTGTAGTAAATGTTATGCGAGGATTACATATAGTTGTCTTTGGCTCGGAAGAAAGGGAGAAACCAAAAGGAAAAGATACTGGCAAGTGTTAGATGCAGTGAGTTCATTGTGATCCATCAGCCAAAAGAGCCCATTTAGCATGTGTCCCACCGTTTGATCATTCTTGTTACACATAAACAGAGATAGAGCTCCATGTGATGAATATGTTCATTGTTAATCAGAATATGCAAACAACTTTCAGATAGCTAAGATCAAAATCATTAGATGTCACGAGGGAATCAACAAGAAATTAGAGGCATCTAATAATCAAATGAGAAGTATGAGTGAGATCTTAAGCATTAGGTGCCCCATGGTAATTACAGAAGGGATTAAGCACTGTTTGCTAAGCCCAAGGACAGATTAAGAGGAGTAAGCAAACAAGAGGCTCAACAATATTCGTTTTGAGTGGGATTAGTATGTGGAATGAAAATGAGATCCACCACAATTATCATCACATTAAGAGGTTACTCTGTCCAGAACTTGCATGTTGTTAGATGACAACTTTAAGTCACTTTGGGGAGTTTTCAGAAAGCAAGAACAATTAGTTTTCAAATAAAGAAATGAATGTTAATGGGATGCAAACCTGTTTCCTGACGGTGAGTATGATGCTTTTTCTCAGTTCTTCGCTGTAAGGTTCACCTTCCACCAGAGTGACAAAGGCATAAATGCCTTGTCCTTTCACCTAGAGACAAAACATGATTTGTTGATTTGTTAGCATTTAAAGCAAGTGCAATGAAAATTTTATCATCAATTTACTCCTCTCTAAAGTACCTCATGCTCAACACCAACAACTGCAGCTTCCGCACATTTGGGATGCGAGACAAGAGCAGATTCCACTTCTGCTGTTCCAATCCGGTGTCCACTGCAGAGGCAAGTGAAGCATCATCAGATAACTAGTCCAGAATTCAAGGCACTGGGTGCTTTAAGAAGGAAAAGAATTGGTCTTTGGAAGTTTCTCAACAAAAACAAAGCCACATCGTATGAGCACATAAAAAATTATTGAATGAAGGTACCAAAAGAGAAGATCTTGAGAAATTCATGTAGTACCTGACATTGATGACATCATCAACTCTACCAGTCAGCCAGTGGTAACCATCCTTGTCCCTGAATGGGTTGAGTGAATTGAAAAATAAGGAAATCAAATTGTACAGCTTATGCTGCAAAAATATAACCATAACTACACCTTCCAAAGATATATAAGTGCAAGAATATCATTCAAGTTAAGGAATTGTATATACATCCCTAGTAAGAACCCAGGCATAATGCAAGTAACTCAAGCAATAATTTAACAGTTGTATCAACCAACCTGCTGCAGCCATCACCAGTAAAATAGTATCCTGGGAATGGTTTGAAGTATGTTGTTTCGTATCGCTCATGATCACCATAAAGTGTACGAAATGCCCCAGGCCAGGAACTTTTAATGCACAGGTATCCACTACACTCGCCTTCAATTTCAACCCCCTTTTCATCCACTATGACAGGCTGCACAAAACAAACGTGGGAATTAGTCGGAGAGACACCTTGTGAAAGGCTCTTAAGTTGTTCAAAAGTCAAAGGGAATTAAACAGTTTAGAGACCTGAACCCCAAAGAAAGGAAAAGTAGCAGATCCAGGTTTCTGTGGCCAGGCACCAGGTAATGGTGTGATCTGCAAGGAAGGTAAGCATCACTGGAGTCAGACTGAGACCATTAAGTAAATATTGTGGGCATTCTTGTAAAAAATTCTAACATGATAAACCCAAACGAATAACAAAATGTACCATGAAGCCGCCAGTTTCAGTTTGCCACCAAGTGTCAGATATAGGGCACCTTGAATCCCCAACTACATTGAAAAACCACCTGAAGAAATGTACACGGGTTTATGGATCTAGTGAAACATTATCTACATCGGAAAGTTAGGATAAAGCTCAGTACCTCCATGCACTTGGATTGATAGGTTCGCCAACACTTCCTAGGACCCGCAATGATTTGCGTGAATACTTGGTAACATACTGCAGCACCAGAAGCAACTTGATCACATTATGTTGTACCATCATAAAACTGACTTTAAAGAGCTTCTAGACTCATGACCGCCACATGATGGAAGAGAAAGTGGCTGTAGGGGGAATTCAACAGAATATAAATGAAGGGGTACATTCATTGGAAGGATACTCAATCAGCCAACCCCTTTTCAGATGGTTAATAAGGTTAAATGGACACAGGTGAGGAAGTCAGTTGAAACAAGAGGATTACATGGAATTACTTTCACTAACAATATATCTAGATGATACAAATTCAAGTCAAGATCCATATTAGTTCAATGGAACAGAGGATTGCTAAGTTTTTAACCACAAATTTAGGTGCCCAGTCATAGAAAGACTTGCCTCGGCACCCTCGCGCATGAGCGATCTCACCAACGTTGGGGCGGTATAGAAAATTGTCACCTTGAATTTATCAACGATATCCCAACAGCGTCCAGAATCAGGATAACTTGGTGCCTGCAGCAAATCAGCATTATTTGCTATTGGATGGAGTGAGTATAAAACAATATGGGCAAGAGGATCATTTCTGTTTTCATAATTGCTATCTCCAGTATAACTGACTTCGATAGCAGGAACAAAATATGGATATTTTCTTACTCTTGGATTATAGAATGACCTGTTCTGCTATTATATAGTTTTCTAATTCTGTTAATGACTGTTTCGTCAATGATACTTCTGTTAGGGTTAAAAGATCAATCTTCTGCTTCACAGAATGCCAAAGTACCAAACTTTCTTAGATTGGTTTGGTGATGTTACTAAAATATTATCTATTTAATAGCTTCCTGATAAGATAACCTGATTGGCCATTGGCTACTCACAAGCAGATAACAGAAAACTGACACAGATAGCATGCTTTCCTTTTCCTGATTCACTTTTTTTAGGGAATTATGAGTTCAAATGGACATATATCGACCTCATCTGAGATTCTGAACACTCAAATTGCAAATTCATGATTTCTACTGACCTAAATCAACAAACTACTTATCAGGTTCCCACACCCCTTATGCAAACATAAAGTGTTGCAAGGAATAAGACTGTTAAGCATTACCCCTTCAAAAACTACAACAGATGCTCCATTGAGCAAAGGTCCATAGGTAACATAACTGTGCCCAGTTATCCAGCCACAGTCAGCAGTGCACCTAGACCAGGTGGGCAAAAATGGAAATATGAGTTGCAAAATAGTTGAAGAGATTGTGGACATGATCTATTCATGGACATAATGGACAATCAACTTACCAGTAGATATCAGTTGGTTTATAGTCAAATGCATACTTGAATGTTGTGGCAGTATATAACATATATCCTCCGGTAGTATGGAGAACACCCTATAACAAGCTTCACATTAGCACATACAAGAACAAACAAAGAGAGATGCATGATCCTGAATGAACAGAGTCTTGAACCTACCTTTGGTTTTCCGGTGCTACCGCTGGTGTAGAGGAGAAAAAGTGGATCCTCTGCATCAACCCACTCTACTTCACATGTCGTTGGATATTTAGGAACAACATCCTAGAAGCCAAACATCGCTCATCAGTTTCAACCATAAAGTAACCACCAGAATCCAATTCAAACTCTTTTAATTTGAGAGCTCAGCAATCCAAAAGACATATATAGTCCAACCCTTCTAATGGGCAGGCAATAAGTTCCTTTTGAAGAATCTGCTATTTATGCCAGTGAAATTGTCCGAATAGAGTTATTCCATCTTCTAAATATAGGATTTCAAGAATTTATTGATATGAACCTGCCACCATATATCTCTCCCTTCCTTCCATTTGGTGCTTTCTCTCTTCATGGCTGATTCATTTTCGTATGTTAAGCATACACCTACCCAAAAAGGAAATTTGTTAAGTCGTTTGAGGATATGAAAAACAAACACATAAAAGCATATTCAGTAAAATTGATCATAATTTGAAAGGGAAAAAGATATATTATCAAAGATTATTGCTTAACCGAGCAGAATTATAGGGCTAAGTATGGGGCTTTTGCACAACTCAAACTAGATAAAAGATTTCAAGATAGACTAGTCTGACACTTTACTCCACTGACCTCTCTGCAGTAATTGGTTTAAAAGAAGGCAGCCAGAAGCAAATATACCGGTAAGGTCCCTATTTGAAGCTGTCCATGTTCTCCTTTCTAAAGGGACGAAGTTACCACATTGCAGATGGACAACAAAACTTCTACTCTAATATAAGATGGCTTACATTAGCTTGGAAGTTTGATTTGCATACTAATAATTACCAAGCTACTATTCATGATTTGGTACATACCACAACAGAATTTCGGGAGAACAATTCTTCAAGACAAAGTTTTCCCTGATGAATTAGTAATATTACTTCAGTTACAGTTTACCATTCATTCCATGAATTAGTGATATGATCTTTTGAAGTTGCAGTATTAAGTCCAGATTGACCGTACATCTATCATCATCTTCTAGGTCCTCACAGAATCAAAGTATGCAAGTAAGAGAAGACAACAAGCGAAGACAATTTGTACATCAGATCACAAGCAAATATTGGTAAATCCATACCTACAGAAACTCCATTGCGAGATGATTCAACAAGGGCAGCATCAACTATGTCTTTCAGATTTATGACCTTTGAACCTCTTTTAACTGCATTGCAAGTAATAACAACCTTCGGTTTGCAATCCACGATTCTTTGGGAAAGAGACTCAGCAGAAAATCCAGCAAACACAACCTTAAAGATACAAGAAATGAAGCAATTGGTATAGGAACATCAAGTACCGGAGGACAAAACCTATATGGGAGATAAAGAGTTCTAGCAATACCGAGTGTACAGCACCAATGCGCGCGCAAGCAAGCATGGCTATTGGCAGTTCCATTAACATGGGAAGATAAATTACCACCGCATCACCCTTCTTAACTCCGATATCTTTCAAGTAATTCGCAAGCTGAACCAATACACAGTTACCAATTACAATTAACTGAACATATTATCCAACATGCTCGCTAACAACATAATGCATTCAAGCATCATATCCACCTGGCAAACTTTTTGAAGTAGCTCAGAGTAGGTCAAGGTGCCATCATAACCGGGCTCGTTCCCTTCCCAGTAGATTGCGATCTTGTCCCCAAGTCCAGCTTCCACGTTTCTATCCAAGCAATTGTAGCAAATGTTGGTAATACCACCTTTGAACCACTGCTCAGTCACAAGCGAAATCACAAAAATGGTAATGGTGCATTCTTTGCCAAAAGGAAAAAAATTGAAAAAAAACGTCAGATGATTTATGACGGGCAAAAGAGGTGAACCTCGATCTTGACTTCCCCATTCCGCACATCCAGATTCTCACTGCAAACTTGCTCACCCCACTTCTTTTTCCAGTAGAATTCAGATGCAATATCAGACCAAAAGCCATCTGGGTCCTCAATAGACCTTTTGTACATCTCCAAGTACTGACCATGCCGAAACGGAACAGAATCAGATCGACCCACCAAGTGACTTGCGAAAGTGCCTCAACGACCAAAGCCCACAAATAGAAGAAACCAAACCAGGGAAAAAAGGAGACAGATAAAAAAAAAAAAAAAATTCACCTTTTGCGGAGATGGGACGAGAGCCTGCTTGCTAAATTCATCACTGGGGCAGACGAGATCATTCTCTTCGGAGGCGAGAGCTTCACCGAGGATCACGGCGTTCAAGTGCGAGATCCTGCCAGCCCCCGAGGGCAGGGTGGCCAACGAATCCACGTGGCGCAAGTGATGCGACGACGCCAAGCTCCGGTTCGACTGGAAGGTGTAAGATCTCACCGAATCGTCCGATTCGTAGGAAGCCATCGCCGACCTTCCAAACCCAGATGGCAGATTCCGACGTAGAGGAAGGTGGCGGGGGTGGCGGCCGTCAAATCTGGAAGCGGGAAGGCAGGCGAGACCTTCACATGCCACCACGAGGTTATGACTTTGAGGAAGCACCATCCTTCGTATAATGTTCTGACTCTTATAATTATTCAACTAAGAAATACGGCACGACTATCGAATTGAATGCCAAAAATCCGTCAAAAAAAGAAAAATCCGAAAATGGCAAATGGTATCCTGATGAGTCTCTATCTCTCCTGAGGTAGCCCTCGAAATTGACTAAAGAAAACGTCTATTAACAGTAGAGAGAGAGAGAGAGAGAGAGAGAGAGAGAAAAAAAAAAAAGGCTCACTACCGTCTTCAACCTCGCGATTCTCGGGCCTACCAGTAAATCTCGCCTTTCGCGAAAAAGGGCATCCGCAAAAACTGTATTTTCTCGATCAGAGGATGAGAAAGATAAGACCTTGGCGACGGCTTTAGACCGGACGAGGGGGCTGAGCTAAGCTTTTTGATTGGCAGGCAGATTGACAAACGAAGATTTTGGCCAATTCTCTAATTCGGGCACTTGAAGAACGATGAGATAAAAGAAAAATCCACGCTTTAAATGCGGCGAATTTAATAATTAACCGAGGATTATCCAGCGCACGAAAAGTCTCTGACAAGAATATTAAAAGTACTTATCTTCTCCAGCTGACGATGAACAGCGACCTAATCTAATCGAATCTCGCCAGACGGGCAGAGCCCACTTTTCTAAACCGCACGGGCAGGACAGGACGCCCCCGCCTGCTCAGCGCTCGTCCACCTCATCCTCGGCATCGGCAGCCGCTACCGGGTCGACGGATTCGCCGACGATCGACGCCGTTTCGGCCCGGAGAGATGAAGACATGCACGCGTGACGTCGGCGATGAAGAATTCAGGAGAGCGGAGGGGAGAAAAGGAGAAGGAGGCGGTACGAGTCGGGACGATGGAATAGTTTTCTCTCTCCTCAAGTTCTGAGGTTCAAGATGAAGAAGAGAATCTTTTTGCCGTCTGATTCTGGTCTCTGATTGTATGGACAATTTCGGTGGGGGGAGGCTGGATTTTTTGCATTTTTTTGATTTATTTTATGAGTACTTTCTACTGAGTAAGATTCTATTTGTTTTCCAAATAATTAATTTGCAAAATGTTTTTTTTTTTTAGAATTGAACGTTCTAATATTTAAAAAAAACGAAGAGTATATGAAAATATTTAAACATAAATTATTAAGATAATGAGAACATTTTTCATTATCTAACTATTTTAATGGATGAAAGCAATCATTTTATTGGGATATGTATTTGAAATTAATCATTCTTGGCAAAACAAATAGAGTCATCTATTAAATTTGAAAAAATTTCTAAATAAGAATTTGAAATGGATCATGTTTTAGATAAAAACCTAAAGTTGTCATGTCAATTTTAAAGAAAAGCATGATCTCATCAGCTAGTTAATGGCATTTTCATCATTTATTTTTATTTTTTTAGTTTTTTCTTTCCATGACAAAACTTAAAATAGAATGAAAAAAGAAAAGGCCCCATGACTAGTGGGGCATTGGCCGTGGTCAATGGGGTCACCAGTGCCTCAGCGAGGGGCATGACCATCTTCCAATCTAGGTGAGGGTTGTAACCCTCTTTTTGTTCTGGCAAGGGCCCCCTTACCTTTGGTTGGCGAGGGTCGCCTATCAAGGCATCATCAACTTCGTTGGCCATGGCCAACGCCTCATCAATGTTTGGATGAAAGCCACAAGAGTGAGGGTTGGTAGGGAAGTTTTAGTTTTCTTAATTTTTTTTATCTAATTTAACTAAAATTTAGGTATAAACATTTTTTATGTTTTGTCAATTAAATCTATCTAGTCAATTTTAATCGGATATTGTTAATGTGAATGCTAGACACTCTACGTGATACAACTCACTTTAATGTGGACATTTTTTAATAAACATTTTCTCATGTTTATATATATTTGGAACTTAAGGCCAGTGAGGGTTGCTAGCTAACCCTCACTAGCCATAGGTGAGGGCTGAGACACCCTTGCTAGCTTTAGGTAAGGGTTGCAACACTCTTGCCTAGATAGGGCAAAGACATCGCAAGTCCTTGCTTTGGTCAACAAGGACCATGACGCCCTCGCTTAGCCCTAAGTTTAAAATAAATAATAATAATAATAATAATAATAATAATAATAATAATAATAATAATAATAATAATAGTTCCAAAAATATTTATAAATTCATAAAATATTAATATATTACTAAGATTGTACATGTCGGTATCGACTTTGCTATATTAGATGGACGGCATTTACATCAGCATTTTCCAATCAAAAGTGGTCAAATAGATTCAATTGACAATGCTAAAAGGTTTATAACTCAATTTTTATAATTAATAAGTTTACAATTAAATTAACACAAATATAATAAACTTAAGATTTTTTTTAAAATAATTTTCCCAAGTTTGATGCTAGCTTGTCATTGTCCTCAATTTTATACCGCTATTCTTTCTCATTTTTACTTTATTAGCAAAAAAAATTAACGGAATGAGGTTCTAGCTTGTCGACATTCGTCGTTCTTTTTTCCTTATTTCATTTGATACATGCTGTTCTCCTATGAAATATGGTTAGGAAGACAGAATTAATTTCTACCAACTATGTCAACTCACGAGAGTGTGTCTTTTCAAAACCTTGGGACTAATTTTGACAGCGTTAATACTCGAAAAGTAGGATTGATGCTGATTTGGGGACGAATCATTCTATTCGGCCCGGCGGATTCTTATGTTGTCTTTTTGGACTATTCTAAGTTCTTGTCCACCTTGTACCTGCGTCAAAATGAAATACCTTTTATTTTTTTTTTGGGGGGGGGGGGGGGGGCGCTTTGTTTTGGGTCCATATATATATATATAGATACGGAAAGATGCATACATACACACACACACATACGTACACGGAACGTACCTTTAATAAGCCCTTTTATGCCGCTGTATCATCTCATCCTTACTTAACTTTTTCAAAATATATATATATATATATATATATATATATATATATATATATATAATTCACGAAGAATTTATCTCTCTTATTTTTTTTCTTTATTCCGTTTGTTATACAGCTCGAACTTGCAACCGGCTGATCTCCTAACCTCTCAAGGGCAAAAAAGAAAAAATAGAGAGAGAAAAAAAAGGTTCAATGTCTTAGCGAGTATGTCAAATGAGGGGTTAAATTTTTTTTTAAATGTCATGGCGCTCGTACTTGAAAACTTATCATATGAAATTCTTCCTTGACTTCAAATACAAATCACCCTTCTAATATACTTAATCAAGTAAATTGCATAAATCCTTTGATCGCTTCGTATGAAAACCGGATCTATTTTTTTTTTTGTCAGAAAATCGGATTAATTTATGGATGACTGATTTACGATAGGCATCGCATGATCCCAATCCATAGAGTCGTAGGGAATCAGTGACCCTAGGCGGATTTTGTCTTGCCTGCAGTTGCGCAATTCCGGTGAGATGATCTATAGCCTGTTTATTCCCTCGTGTTCTTGAGTTGAAAGCCTTGTCAGGAGCACTTTGTAAGTAAAATCTTAAACGCATTAGGTGAATATGAATATGTAATTAAAAGTTGTTAGTCAAGATACTCAAGAGCTAGTTTAGGCATCACCCTATCGCTAAAATAAAAGAAAACAAAATAAAGTTAGTGGAAGATTACATTCATGAAAGTAACCGATTTGAATAGTTTAAATTCTTCGTTCAAAAAGATTTAACCGAATTTACCATGCATTCGTATTGTTTCCTGCCGCCAGGAGAACCAACCTTCACATGAAGAAATGTCTTTCTCCAACAGTTCACCCCAGCATACTTCTCTTCATTTTTTCATGTTGGATGTGCTCTGGAAGGCGGGCCAAGACACTCCCTAACTATACTTAACAGCGAAAGATTGTCATTTTTAACGCATTGATTATACACGACAAGAAAGAAACAATACATCCATAGTGAAAACACTTGTCTCTTTAGGTATGTAGGAAGCATCTCGAAAGCGTCCGTTAACAAAATTTCACATCATATAGTCACAGTTTTCTCAATAGAGAGTGTCCTCTCTGAGTAATCAAAGGTCATAATTTTAGATGTATAGACTTTTTCTCGTGGCATGTGGCAAGGACCTTTTCGTTCCAGCTATTATGGTATGGTTGTCATCTTAAAATAAATCCGTGATCGGCCTTGTCGGGATTGGGAGATTTTTTGATATAATTTTCCTGATTTGAAGACGGTTGAAGAAGTAAATATTTCTATATGACTTTCTTATCCATAAATAAATATTCTTTCCATAGATTAATTCCATTTCGCGATCAATCTTGCCCCCACCACTCGTGTTTGAGTTGACTTCATTGCCTAGGCTGGCAAAACGTCGTTAAATGCACGCTAGTCATACTTTATGTATTTAATTAACTTCGGTTAAAAGCGTGCGCGCACGTCCATTTTCTCGTGCTTGGTGTCCTTGCTTTTTCTGCTTCAAGAAGAGAAAACCAAATTGAAATCATCTCGGCAATGAAGCTGCTCTTCCTTTTATTGGGATATATATTGGAAGTCCTAAAATTTATTACGAAAATACAATTAAATTTTAAAATTTTTAAAAAGTGTAATTAAGTCCTAAAACTTGTTGCAAACTTGCAATTGGGTTCAAAAAATTTCAAAAAGTGCAATTAAATCTTAAAAGTTGTCAAATTCATCTAATCAAGTCATTCCATTGATTGTACATTTCGAAAGTTTTCAGACTCGATTATACTTTCATAACAAGTTTTATAACTATAAAGTTTTTAAATTTTTAAAAAGAGCAATTAAGTCGTAAAATTTCTCACAAAATGACAATTAAGACCTAAAATTTTCAAAAGTGCAATTAAGTTTTAAAAGTTGTCAAATTCATCCAATCGAGTTTTTCTATTGATTGTATCTTTCGAAAGTTTTAGCATTCAATAGTATTTTCATGATAAATTTTATGACTTGATTATATTTTTTGAAAATTTTAGGACTCAATTGCACTTTTATGACAAATTTTAGGACTTGACTATGTTTTTTTGAAAGTTTAAATACTCAATTATTTCGTGATAAGTTTTAGGACTTCCAATGCATTTATTTATTTATTTTTCATTTTAGGAAAACTCGTATTGATGAAATAGTTGATTACTCTGCAAGAGTGAAACAACTATTCTAGAAATTTTAGATACACTTCATTAATTACAGTCATAAGCATTAATCGTGACTTGAATGAAGAACATATAGTTTAGGGTCTGCATTGATAAAATAAAAAATAAAAAATGGGGATGAGATTGAGCAACACAAAAAACTATAAGGACCGGTAATGCCATTATCCCTTGATAAAAATTGCACCATGCATGAACCGGTTAGTCTAGAAGGCAACAACCCACGCCGGCTAGCTCTTCTTTGTACGTCATCAGGTATCCCATCCTAGGAACCGAGGTGCACAGAGCATACATGCATTTAGTGCACCCGAAGCATTTTCCCCGAACTCGCTAGTAATGTGCACCTCGAAAACATTTAAAGATATCCATACGCTAATATTATTAATTAGAAAAACTAAGAGCGCGTTTAGTAACGTTTCTGTTCAAAAATTGTTTCAGGGAACATAAATAGAAAAAACTATTTCTATTCTGAGGAACAATTTTTGACCAGAAAGACGTGTTTGGTAAATTTGTTCTGGGAATAAAAAATGAATATAAACATGTTTGGTAAATTTATATTCTTTTTTTATTTATATTCTTTTTTTGTTTCTTTTAATTTTTTAATATTTTTATTTTATTTTTCATTTTTTTCTTTTCTTTTTTCATTTTTCTTTTTTCTTCTTTTGGCCTGTCGCCAGCCTCCGGCGACTGGCCGACGGGGGCCGGCAGCCTCACCCAACCACGGCAAGGCTCGCCGGCCCCCGGCGAGGCCGAGCCTCGCCAGTGGCTGGGCGAGCTTGGCCTCGCCCAAATTCGGCGACGCTCGACCTCGCTGAGGGTCGGCGACGCTCCGGTAAGGTCGCCGACCCTTGACGGCGTCACCGGCCCTCAACGGCCAGTCGCCGGCCATGGTCGAGGCCGGCGACCGGCCAAAGAAAAAAGAAGGAGAAAAGAAGAAGAAAAGAGAAGAAAGAGAAGAAAGAGAAAAAAAATGTTCTTTAAAAGTGTTTCTGGAATTTTTTTTTTTATTTCTCATTTCCGTTCCAATTTTGTCCCGGGAACAGAAAAATAGATTTTGAACAAAAACGCAAACAAACGCGTTTTTGTTATTTTTTTGTTCCTGGGAACAAAAAAACAAAATTTTTGTTCATAAGCAAGAAAAAAGAACATTACCGATAACCGATGCTAGTGGGAAGAATTGTAGAGAAAATGTAGTGAGACCTTATCAAGGGGCCACAATGTCGTGTACACACTAGATATGCTACAAGTAAAGAATAATGTACCAACAAACTGTTGGTTTAGATAGCAGTGGAGTTTGGCCTTGAGATCTTACTAGTCAAGCTCCATGCCGTGGACACACTAGACATGTTGCAAGTAAAGAATAATGTACCAACAAATTGTTGGTTTAGTTATTAATTGAGTTTGCTCCTGAGATCTTCCCAGTCAACATCCATGCCATGGCTAACGTGGGGGTGTGCATCCTTAAGATTTCGAAGTTGGACTAGTCAAGATACTTGAAAGCTGGCTTGGACACCACCTTACCGCTAAAACAAAAATAAAATTATTAAAGCAAGTGGAATTGCATTCATGAAATTAACTAAGTTGATATATTTGGATTCTTCCTAAAACATTAAAAAGAGTGAGAGGAATAACAACTCTTAAGTAGTGTTTCACCAAAACATGATAAAATATCATTTGAGAATATAGATGGATCGATGAGTAAAAATGAATAAAGGTTGCAAAGGATCCTTTGTTAATTTTGGATAGGAAAATAAATAACAAGAAAATTAAAGACATGGAGAGTGAATGCCTTGTTGATATGTAGATTATGGGAAAGTAAAGATAATGATAAAATTGTGAGAATATTGAGTTCTTTGATTGATCATGGGGTCCTTATAATGAATACACTTTGAGGTATCTATAACACTCTACAAATGATTACACAATGTAGTTACATACAATGGTTATTGAATTTGAAAGAATATAAAACTTCCTCATCATGTTTGTAGTTACAAGAAGTTACTTCGCAATCTCCTACTATTAGGCAATGCTTACCTATAAGAAGTTATATAATAAAATATAGCAGTTCCATTCTAGTGTTGTATCATCATTACTGCCTTGGAGTTTCAAGATAGCTGTCAAAAATGTGTCAACCGATGAATGTTCTCATCGATAATTGACGTTTAGTGTCAATGACTTTATTGAAGAGTTGTCGATACCTTTCAAATTTACCTTTCAAATTGTCAACTGATCTGTTTATTATTGACTAAACTCTACTCTCATCGACTTAGTTTGACATTTGTCGATAATTATCAAAAGTTGGTCATCTTTCAATGGATATCCCCTTTTTCAAAGAATTGATTGGTTCATCAATGATTTGATTCATTTAATTAAAACAATCGAAATACATTATATGCCTCTTTGTTATTGGCAAATTTGATATTTCCCTGCCGAATTGTCTCTTATTGTTTTTTTGGAAACAATACAATTAATTATATTATGGTTCCATGAACGGTGCCACTTGCAATTTGTCTGTTCACTAGATCTTCTTTACTCGGGATAACTTAGTCTTCCATTAGACATCAAACCATTTTTTAAGAGTAAATAGAAAATTTTTTCTAACCTATTATTATCGAACGAGTAAACTGGAGTATCTTTAGACTTAACAATTCTTTTTTCTTTTAGTTTGGGAGGCTTTAAGGATTAACAAATGTGAGGCTTGTTGAGCATATTTTTGCCAATTTATTTCAATATATTCATTTGGGTTAGATTCTACTCATAATTTTTCATTAAAGCCACGATTTCTGTAAATCCTTGATATGAGCCTTGATATGGTCCTTTATATTTGCCTTTAACAATTGCTCATATTTAGACACTCTTGTCACCAATTAAAATAATTCGGCAAAGTCTTACCCTTTGATTTTTTCTCTAAGATTAAATTTCAATCCATTAAAAGTCAGAATGGTAAATTCTTTTTTTAGAGTGAAGTGAGGCATCTATTTCTAGTTTTCTTAAATCGAGTAACAAAATGATTAACTAACTCATCGTTGTAATATTCAAGCTAGCCAAATTAGCTACTGATACTTTAAGTATTGTTCATTGTCTTGCACATTCCATACGAATTCGGCAATCTACAAACATAGACAAATATTATGACTTAACTTCAAAGTCATATATTAATATTTATTCCATATATTACTATACCAAGTCTAGGCATTTGCGGCCAATCTCGCCCCTCCACTTGTGTTGACTTCACTTCTTGTGCTTAGATGAAACAAGACTGTCATTGCATATAAATTAATCTTGTTTGACGCCTTTGGTATTTGCGACTAATTCTGTTGACTTCAACTTCATTGTTTAGATTACCAAACACTCCAAGCGGTCTCAAAAACGAAATTGCCTTTTTCCTCATTCCGAGGATTCCGAGGAAAGCTCACACCAATGAAAGCTAACACCAATGAAATTGATAGGGGAAAAATTACCTAAATTTTTTTAAATCTATTGCATTTGCGTCAATTTAGTCATCAACATTTTGATTTATCTAATTTAGTGTTAAATCTTTTGACAATTTCTCAATTGAATTCTTTCGAATAATTTAAATTGGAAATCCCTAACGTAGATGTTAATTGTGTTAAGTAACATAAATAGTTCTATATGAAATTTTTACTCTCTTTTTTTCATTATAACCAGCAAGAGTTACCAGCAACCCTCTTGGCCAGGAAGGCCCCACTTTGACTAGGTGAGGCCCACCTTGCTAGCCATGGGTGAAGGCGTGTGGGCGAGGGCCTTTGTGCCCTCGATTGCAACTGACAAGGCCGTGAAGGCCTTAGGCAATGCCATTGCGACCTTGCTAGCCTTGACTGAGGTGCCCTTGCCCAGATCTGGCAAGGACCTTCATGCCCTTGCCCCTTGCCAACGAGGCTGTAATGGTCTCACCCAAGGCCATCAATACTGTAGATGAGGTGACCCTCGTCCAATTTAGGTGAGCCCTTCACGGCTAGTGAGGGTTGCGCCCGCCACAATTAAAAAAGGAGTAAAGAAAGTTAAGAAAATTCAAAACTCAATTTTTTAAAAAAAATTATAAAAATTGCTCACCTCAATATTAATTGTCACCAGTTATGCTATATAAGATGGCCAATGTCTAGTTCAGCAATTAGAATGACTCAATCAACAAATTATTAAAATATTTATGACTAAATTGATATAAATATAATAGGTTTATAATTATTTTGGTAATTTTCCTAGATTGATGATCATCCCACCGCATTGAAACAACTATCTTGGAATCTTATATACCTCAATAATGCTAATCATAAGCGATGACAGTAAAGCTGAGTGTCTAGATTCTCTTTGAGGATCACCTCATTTGTCTACTCCAAAAATCACGAAAACACAGACTAGTTGGTTCTCTAGTATTTATTTTGCATGAAAGGTAATGAAACGAGCAGCGTTTTCCATTCCCTGTCCTCGTTGGTCGGGTAAGTCGGACACGTGATTCTTCAGGAGCACCTAAAAATCAAGATTGGAGTGTTTGGTAGCCTAAACAATGAGAAGGGTCTTAAAAAAATTTAAGACCTGCGGCGGCTACGTAGATCTTGAAAAAGTCTTGGTTTGCAGTTTGACTTTTCAAGGCTATCGGGCCTCGTGATTGGGCCTGATGAGCTTAGGCCTCTCTCCACCTACACCCTTATCCAATTCGCTACTTTTCAAGGTGAAATTTGAAGCCGAATTGGAAAAGTAGAGCGAGGAAATTTAATCATATTTTGAAAAATATTTTTAATTGTTTAAAAATAAAATAATTTTTCTAAATTTAAGCACAGATTTTCCTTAATTAAAAAAGTATTTTCTATTGACTCATTTTCTTAAGCGATCTAAACACCGAAAAATATTTTCTGCATTTTACGTCGTTTGTTCCTGAAAAATGAATAATTTGAAAAAATAATTTTCTAAAATTGATCGTTTGTATCATTTGAAATAATTAGTCAATAATTTATGTCTATATATTTCTGTGAATGATGAAAATATTTTTATCTATGTATTTTTATAAGCGATAGAAGCGATCATCTTTTAGAAAAATGTTTTTCAAATTATTCATTTTTCGTGAAAGAAATAAAATATTAATTTGATTTATTTTCATCTCAAATGATCCTTTATGAGTGGAAGACTAGTTCTTTCCCTTTCAAAATTTTATTCAAAGGGTACAAGCCTACAACTACAATTTTGCTTCTTGAGGGGTTTTCTCGGAAGCATATTAGCAGTCAAACTAAGCAGGCTGCGACCATGAAGCCATTCCAGCAGTAGAAATAGCCCTGCCCATAAATTCCTTGTTTCAAAATTGTTAACTTCAGAATGAGAAATTTGCACCACCAGTCGTAAACATACGCTTGAATTCGGTAGAACCGTCCTTCCGATGAGGTGTTGGAAAAATTTGCTAACGTTGTGCATTGAAAACTGAATATGGCAATTTTTAACAAGTTTTGAGGAGATGTAACGTTGTCACGAGATCACGTCAGAAAATAGGCCAAATATAAAAAAAGATGTTAAAAAAAAAGTAACCAA
Organism: Eucalyptus camaldulensis; assembly: GCA_019915185.1. Taxonomy (NCBI): domain Eukaryota; kingdom Viridiplantae; phylum Streptophyta; class Magnoliopsida; order Myrtales; family Myrtaceae; genus Eucalyptus; species Eucalyptus camaldulensis. Next base: position 35,280,423 of record JAHSVA010000001.1, read on the forward strand.
AAAACAAAAATAAGAGAGAGGTGGAGAGTCGGGTCTTAAGCCAACTACGATCAGCTGCCTAGGCGATGGCCTCGATGAGGGCCGGCAGCCCTCGCCAATGACATGGGAGGGCCACGCAATCTCTCACTCAAACTAGTAGACTAACGAAGCTCTATGATTCGTTGCCGTTGATGGATTTTCAAGTGGTGGCGTTAGCCGGGCAGCCTCTCAAAGAAGCTCATCCCTCTCTTAGATCAGAAATTGTAGGCTGAAAGGATAGAGTTACCCACCCGTGGGCAGCGCAGGTGATATTCGCTCTCTCCTGCAATGCTATAGTCGAGATTTCAAATCCCTTCGTTGTCAATACGATTTAAGTGGAGGCCCTGGCAGTGGGTTCCTTAGCTAGTTTCTCCCAAGATTTTATGTCTAAATAGTGACTTGCGACGACGTCCAACAGTGCCACTAGGCATTGGAGGGCCGTGTGACCCCGTAAGGGGTCTTCAACGGTTTCTCAGTCGTCCAAAAAAAAAGGCAGAGTTGAATTTTGGCTTATCGAGGTTTGCTTTGAACTGGCTTTAGATGCCAGATGGAAGTTTAGAATCTTTGGACAGCAAGCCAGGAGCCGAAAGGTAGATGAGAAAACAGAGGTCAGGAAGGCCCAAACATCCTAAACCAGTAGCGGTTGTCACAAACTTCGAGGGTGTATCACATCCAGGAGGGTTGATCCAATCGGCGAAATGAAATCTGTCGATGGTAACATTCTGAACAACTCAAAATACCAACAAAGAACAACAGCAAAACATCCTGCAATTCAGCCCGAGAAAACGAAGCATGAACTTGGAGAATAAAGAGAAAAGCCTGATCTGCCATTCTCGTTTCACTTACAGCTCTCGTTACTGTTCTTTTGAACTATCATATCTGCTAATGGCAGGTGCACGAGCTCCTTCTTTCCCCTGGATGATCCAGCATCTTCCATCCGAGACTCTCCCTGAAGATGATAATCGACCACGAAAACCGAGCAGCAATGGAAGTCCAAGTTTGGGCATTCAAACGTGCAGATCTCGCTCAAGATTTGGGTACTCGGGTCATAAGAAACGATAACTCCGGGAAGCCTCAGGTAGATGACTTTCAAAACTGAGCTATACCCGCAAGGAGAAATAAAGTATGGCTTCCAGTTCAACAACGAAAAGTAATACCTGTTCTGTTCAAGTTTCGTGAAAACATCTGCCCTGTGAGATAATAAGGTTTCGTGTTTGACAGTGTGAACAAGTGATTCGAGTCTCCTGAAAACATCTGGGTTGCGTGAGATTAAGGTTTCGTGTTTGATGGAGTGGACTAGTGTCCACTCGAAACTTGCAATATCGCAGCTGGAGTAATCAGGACAGCTGCCGTGATCTTGTCCCTTGAGAAGAGCCCAAGTGTGGATTCCTTCGATATTAGAGTAACAATAATGTACCAAACCTTCGGATTCCCACAAGCACTGTCCAAAGGTCATCGTGTGCCACGTCCAATTTGGAGATTGGTTCGGAAGTCTAATGAGCTTACAGTTGCGCTGGCTGAGATTGCTCATAAGCAAGTATCCCCCAACTTCCCAGTGTATTGCTCCATTAGAGAAGAGAGGGGCTGTGCTGAGTTTTGGAAGTTCAGGTGGTAGACGGATTAAGGGACAATAGTGACTCCACATGCCTGTTTCAGACGAGAAAATTTCCATCTCTAGCCAATCATCCTCTTCCGAAGATGCTAATGGATTGTTTGCAGTAACTGATTTAGCTTCAACTCTGAAGACCCGCACAACTTGGTAGCATTGGCCGTCAAAAGCCAACGCGGTTCCGATGCTTCGCCTCGTGATCTGGGGCTGTGGAAGTGACACGCACTGCTTGGCAAACAGATCATAAGTGTAGTAAGATAAGCCGTTTGCTGATTGAAGAGTGATCAGAATCAGGCCATTGCAGGAAGCACATATATGGGCATTCATTTCTGCATGGAAGCTACAGTATTGGTTGACACCTACATAACATCCCTCATATATATCAAGGAAAACATATTGGGCAGATCCATTTTGAAGAAGGTAGTGGCACAGAAGGCCTGCATGGTGATCTCCACTGACCCGGCATATGCTGCTAGAAGGCCTCTCCATAGTTCCCAAAGAGACAAAGCTCCTCTACCGTGCTGAAGTAATCGCAGCTCCAGGAAGTTCCGATGAGAAATATGAAAAGACCTACCATCAAAGAGTAGGAAATTAGAATTATCCTCTTCCTTGGATCACTTCCTCTTGGCCTTGGCTTAAAGTGCTAAAAGAATAGGACAAGCATTTGACAGTCCCAATGTTGTTCCCTCGTAATTCTCACCCTCATTTGGACATGTGTCGGCAGGAGATTTTGATGAGGTTATTTTTCTGCCACTAAATCATATGACAGGCATAAATTTTTGCAATTTCAATACAAGCTAAAGCAAAATGAAATGAGTGGCAGTATAAGATTTCTAGCCAATCATCCTCTTCACGAAGAAAAATGTCAAAGGGTTGCCGACTTTTTTACTGAACACTTGCAACAACAATTCCCCACCTTAAGTAAATTACAGGGAAAGCATTTTCAGGATTAAATCATAAATTCTCCCCTCTGTATTTTCAATCTGGCATAAATTTATAAACCAATCGAAATAAAATTCGCTGGGTCATTTGAGACCTCTTCAAATCCTGTCTCTTCAGGACAACTTGACCAGAAACATTAAGAATCATGCATTCCTAGAATTAATAATACGCCAGATATGCGCACACGCATCTTATGAAGGATTTACATCATTTACATAAGAAGAAAACCAGCTTTGTATTCTAATTTCAAAAAATCTCATCCTTAATTAGTTTGCTACACCAGATGTAATTTGTCAATTACAAATACTATATTTGATGCATAAGACACTTCCTACTAAGAAATATTGTTGACTAAGGACAATCATATGTCTTGGACTCATCACATCAAGAGGGGCCCAGTTAAATAAGGGCAAAGGAAATAAACATTTTAAATTTATCATCAGCATGTAACTATGTTTTATATGAGATCAAGAGATTCTGGTTCAATATAGTATGCATAAATGTGGGCACAAGCAAAAATATTAGCTATGTAAGTTTTGATTTCACAGGAAATACCACTAGCCATGGCACATCCTATTTACAAGAAAGGTCAATTTCTGGGAAATAAATGAGGCAAAGCCCAAAGACAGAGTAAACAAAGACAGTGTAGACTTAGAACTGCTTAAAAGTATAAACAAGCAGTAGTTGTGTCCTGCAGATCCTATTCAACATAACCGGAGGAGGTTCACATAAAAGACTGTAAAGATCTACATATAAGAAGAGGGATTGCATTCTTTACAACTACACAGAAGGTAATCAATGTGCAGCTTACCTTGGAAGAATGAAAGCTCTACAACACTTTAGTTCTCCTATCATAGTTCAACAAGCTCCTCCCTGTTTGAGCATTTTGCTACTTGCCCATGCTTCAGGCATTTCTTTTGTTAGGGATTGTGCAGCTTTAAGTGTTTTTTTTTTGTAGCCCTCCTGTCATAGGAAAGAAGTACTATACTTTAAAAGAGTGCAGAAAATTGGAAAAGCAAAATGAAATATAATGCATCATCCCATCAGGCGGAAAAGGAGTAGCTCACCTTTGATTAGGACGCACAAAACTTGACGTACAAAAGTTCACTAGATCATCATTACTTACTAAGAATGAAAAGTTGATGTTCTACAGATTCTTGATCTTCCCACAAGCCCAACATGACCAATCTGTCTCATTCTTCAAGAAGAGAAAATAATATCACACTCATACATCCTTTCAACTCCCTTCAGTTTGGGAAGAGTAAACTATAATCACTCCGTTAAAGGACGAAAAAAGCAAGCAGGAAGTGAAGGTATATATCGATATTTAACCTCATTATCTGCGAACAAGTAAGTCTATGCAACATTGCTCGATTCTGGGCTTACTATCTGCTAGTTATTGATTCCTTGGCATCAATATAATTTTTGTAAAGTTTGACACCAATGAACTTATTCACATGTTATTATGCAATTCAAAGGTGGAATCATCTCACATCATGTAAACTGAAGCAGCTTCATGCTCCAGCCCCAGTTGATCCAAAAATGTAAGGCCCCGGAGAGCATAAGGAAAGCATATCATAGGTAATAGGGTAAGGACTAAAAGACATCTACTTTTTTCTTTTCTTTTTTTGGTCTATAAAACATCTACTTCACAAACTGTAATTCTTCCAAGGAAATTAAATAAAAGAATAGGAAAACAGATGAGCATGGACAAAGATAATGGAAGTACTTGCCATTAAATATAAACAAACCTAACACATCTGGCATTTAACAGTTCACTATGCCCCGTACTTATTTTGGTTGAGAATTAGATCCAACACATCTGACTCTGCTAATTCAGCCATGAAATAATGTGGAGGTGAAACTGACTGATACTTTCATGCTTCCAAGATCTTTCAAATTCTAAACACGTTAAGCAAGAATTATGCTTTCTAAAAAGAGGATCCTGCTAAAGTTTGCATGAGGAGCCCATGTGACCCATCTACATCTTGGCTCATCAGCACTCGGCTCTTTAGCTGACCCTTTAAAACCTTGAATATCAAGCCTCACTTATCTTCGCAGAAAGTTTGTAAACCACATGCTTCCTTCCTTTCTTACTTCCACGTAAGTTTCTGAAGTAGTTCTGTAATTGAGTGATTAGGCCAAAGAATTGAGAAAATGATTGAATTATAGACATCTCTATTGATTTATTTCAGACAAACCAGCAAACTGACAGGTTGATAAAGAAGCAAAATGATGAGGTGATCCAATAAGAGAATGACAAAAAAACATAGAAAATGATTTCAAAATAAGGTTGCGCAATAGTGCGCCAATACAAGCCAATAATTGACAAGAGTACATTTTGTCCAGGTACTTTTAGAAATCCTAACAATCTTCTACGAGCTATTACGCTTTACAGATAGATTTTCTAACTCCAGTAACAAAAATTGTCAAATTCATCAAATATCATTGATACAACAATGGGCAGCCATTGAAAAGAAGTAAAGAATCTAAGCTCCAGGCCCATATTATAGATTATCACAGCGTCATGCAATTTTTCACTTGGTCAAAGCGTACGCTAGTGCAATGAAGTTGACAATGGAATAATGGATCTCATAGCAACACAAATAATCCATTCCACCTAAGCTGTAGAGTTTGAAACAAAAAGTGATGGATTGATCAGATCATCATCACTGGCAAAGTTGCAGAGCTTGAGAATCATCATTTATACAGTGTAAAAGGTTCAGCAGAAGACAAAATTTAACTGTCAGCTCAAGCCATGTCAGGGAGCTTTAGGATCATAACTTCTACTGCATGAAAGCCGTAGCTGGTAGTCAAGATGATACTAAAGACTACATTGGTCAGGCAGTACCTATAGTACATGGAGTATGGCAGGAAAACATCAATTGTCAGCCTACATCCCATTTGAAGCGGGGTAGCTGACCTCTGTAAATACTATCCATTTTCGAGGCCTCTTCAAAACTTGAAGGAAAAATCCTATCTGCACTTGAAACATCTTGGGCAATATCTGCCTCCAAAAAGGCTGCCAATATATTATTGTTTTGCTCCATCTCGGTGTTGCTAAGAAAATCAAAGTCCTCATCTTGCACAGAGGCATGATTATATAATTCAAGCAAGCAAGCATAATGCTCTGGAAGAGGTGTGATGTCGTATAGTTCTCTCATATTTACAAATAACTCATATGCCTTCTCCAGATCGTTCATATGTACACAAGCACATAAAGCCCCGACAAAAGTAATTGCGTCTGGCACTACATTTGCCTTCTCCATCTGGCCAAATAGAGCAAGAGCTTCTTCCCTACACCCATGGACACCCAAGCTAGTGATCATTGCATTCCAAGTAACTAAGCTCTTGATCTGCATCTCATCAAACACCCGTCTTGCATCTTCTAAACTACCACATTTGCTGTACATGTCAATAAGAGCTGTCCCAAGGAAAACCCCGAGGTCAAAGCCATTCTTCAGAGCATAGTCATGTATCCATCTACCCAATTTTAAGCTTCCCAGCTCCGTGCACGCTTTCAACAGATTAACCAGTGTGAACTCATTCGGCTCGACTTTATCAATCTGCATTCTCCGAAACAAATCAAATGCCTCCTGAGGTTGCCCATTTTTCACATACCCATTAATCATCGCGGTCCATGAGACGACATTTTTATCGGGCATCTGCTCAAAAGTCCGTCGGGCACCATCCAAGTCGCCACAAGCAATGAGGCCACTGATCATGGTCGTCCACGAGACCACACTGCGCACGGGCATATTCTCAAACACACTGCGCCCACACTCACTGTCCCCGCACTTGAAATAAAGATCCATCAAAGTATTCTGCAGAAAGACATCCCTGGAGAACCCCGCCTTTATGGCCATTCCGTGAACCTCTCTGCCCTTTTCAATAACCAACGAATCGATGCAAGCCTTGACAACGAACGGAAAAGTAAACTTATCGGGAGCATACCCTTTACAAATCATAAGATTATACAGCAGAATCGCCCGCCGCGAGCCGCCGTTCATCGTGTACTCCCTAATCATAACATTCCACGTGAAGGTCGTCGGCCTCTCGATCTGGCGAAACACCAGAGCGGCGTAGTCCATCTGACCGCGCGAGGAGCAGACCTGAATCATCTTCCTGGCGAGCAACTGGTCGCTGGACAGGCCGCTCCGGATGATCCTCGCGTGGGCCTGCCTGAGCTGGCCGAAATCCGCGCACCTCCGGAGCGCAGCCAGAGCGTCCTCGGTGCCGAACCTCGGCGCGGTGCACGGAGACGGGGGGGTCCTCCCCGCTTGAAGAGCGTCGGGCGCGCCCGAAACGCAGGCAATCATCATGGAGAGAGCTTCCACCGATGAGGGTATGGCTAAAGGCATGGCGACTTGCTTGGATGGGTCGTGGTGGCGGACGACATGGGATTGAGGGCCTGCGACTGTTCATGAAAAGGACGACAGCAGATGCAGAGTCGAAGGTTGACGAAGCGCATGCATTGCTAGCTCGAAGCCTTCACCTCGCTCGCTAGCTGTGAGAGAGAGAGAGCAAGGGCTCTCCTGCAATGGCTGCCACAAAAGAGGATTGCATATCAAAACGAATGAGAAGCGATGGGAATTGTTTGAAAATATCTTCTTCTTCTTTTTCATGAATTTTATTTTGAATTAACACTATAAAAAAATTCAAATTTATATATTTATGATAAATTTACTTGATTCTAATTTTTTTATTAACAGAAATTTACAATATATTTATCATTCATTAATTTCGTTAAATTATGTTAATATTATAAAAAAAACCATAAAATTAGTACACTTGTGAAATTATGATAAATGAATGGTAAAATTCTAAATTAGTACACTCATTAACGACTTAGGATAAAGAAAGTTCTCATTCTTTATTTGTCGATAGGAATCGTGAATTAGTCAAAGAACTATACACGAGTAATGTAGTTTCAACTTTCATTACCAGGAACAAAACGGACGTAGGTTTGAATTGGGCCAAAAAGAAAAAAAGAAGAAAAGTTCAAAACAAGAATTAATTGAGAAAGTACTAAAATCGGAGAAAAACACGTCGGATTAGTGGATAGAAGAGATTTTTCTTTCCATAGTTCATGGTACGAATAAGGTAGTCGTGTTGCTTTCGAAAGAATTTAAAGAGCTGCTTAATTATTGAAAGATGTCTTGATTGACTTTCAATTATGATTAAATTCAAATCTTCCTGCTCTAGGCACTTTAATTATTGTCAAATCTGAGTCTTCCAAAAACTTTCATAATAACACGTAAACAAACTAGATTAGGTAAATTTTTAGGATTTAATTCTCGAGTAAAAAAGATTAAATACTAAACATTTTTCCCCATTATGCTAATGCCATGGCTCGAAGGGAAGCCCCATCCAAGAGGGTCCTAAACAACAGCCGTGACTCATCCGTGGAGCAAGCGACCCTCGGCTTGTATCCCCGATATTGACACCTAAAATTTACCATTTTATTTAGAATTTAATTGCATACAATATTAAGAATTAGTCGCTAAAAGAAAAAAAGAGGAAGTAAAGAATAAAATAAATAACTTTCATTAAAATGCATCGTGTATGTTTTCTTTAAAATCCATCACACCTAGACATTAGGAGCATCTACATAACTACCACTAATTATTAAATCTATTTTTTTTAAAAAAAATAATTAATTAAAATTTAAAAAATCAAAAAGAGAAAAAAGCGGACCGGGCTAGGCCCAGTCCTTTCCAATTCTCCTCTCCTCTGTATCTTTTGCCGCCTGGGCCCATGCCCAACCTCTCTTTTCTTTTCACTAAGCCCAGCCCGCATGCTGGTCTTCTTCCTCCTCATGCTGGTCACGCTCTGCAAAACAGGAGGGTACAGGTCAGAGAGAGGACAGGGCGAGCGTCGTGTGAGGAGACGTTCGGTCGGGGAGCAGGCCGGTAGCGGCAGCTGGCACGGCAGGAGGCCATGTGCGCCGGTGCTTAAAAGCGTGAAAGGGGTTGGTTTTTATGGGGGTTTGCGGAGAGAGAGCGCTAGAGACAGAGAGGGAGAGAGCTTGAGGGAGGCCGAGGGGGAGAAACGGAGAGCGACCGGGAAGAGGGAGACCTGGAATCCACCTTAGCCGAGCGTCACTTAGCCACCCCCTTCGCGAGGTTGCGCCTCCTAACCGGAACCAACAAGCCGCGGCTTCCCTTGCCTCTATTTCAAGTTTTTCCGGTGAGTTTTCCGATTTTTGGTTCAATCCGTGTAGATTATCCCGGCTCGGGGGCGTGCAAGGCGACTGGACGTAGTCCGATCTATTGACCTCGCCCATCATTCGCCACCCCCGAGTCAGGTAGGAAACCCCCGCCGACTTTTTTTGGTGCCCTGCTCTTGTCCTGTACTCTCACATTTTTTTGCATGGATTACTAAGTCGGGGCGTGCGTTTCAAGTTCGCTTACGCTGTCCTTTGTTGATGTTGAGCATTCCCTGCCATTCTCGTTAAGCTTTGATCTAATTTCGAGTCTTATCATTATTCGTGGCTGTCTTGAGCCGACGCACCATAGGTCTTTGATAAAATGCCCTTGAGACGCTTCTGCTAAATCGTGTATCATTGTTTTGATCACTATTTACACAGATCGTCTCCCATGAAGCCTTATCTCGTTGATCGTGGGTAGTGGTTGGCGAGTTTTAGTGGGGGCGTTTATCCAAGAGAGATCCTGGCAATGGTGTTGTTCTCGGCAAAGAAGAGAACGTAGAAAAAAGAGGAGTTTTGGTGAGGAAGGAAACAACGCCCAGGAAAGGAAAAATTAAATAAAGAATAGAAACATTAAATAAAATAAAAGAAACAAACAAAGAGTAATGATCGTTCTGTGGGCTGGATGGACCTTGGGACTATCTGTCTGTTTCATTTTCGAAGAGTAACATTCGTCTTCATTTCGTCCATTTTCACGTTCGTTTTGCCGAGATCTGAACTTGTGGCCGCACGTTGCACCTCACGTCCATCTTGCGTTTTACATTTTATATATATTTGAGATTGTTGGATAGTGGCGCAGGCTGTTCTCGGTTTGTGATAAAAAAAAGATATACGTCAAAATCGTGGTTTTGACGTTGTGAGGTTGGGATTGAATTCATGGAACTTTTGAGTTTAATGGAAGCTTCATGCATGCGGAGGAGTCACGACGAAGAAGAAGACCAGAAGAAGGAAAAAAAAGATTAAAAGAAAAAGCAAAAAAAAAAAAAGTACATAAAAGAAAATTACAAAAATCATTAATTGGGTCGGGTCCAGGTCATCGGATTGGGTCGACGGGCTGGACTGGGTTTACTCGGTCAGGACCTCTTTTCCCGAATATAATATTAAATACGAAATGTTTTAAAAAAAAATCATAACAAAAAATCAAAAAATAAAAAATTGAAAAAAATGTGAAAATTCGAAAAAAATATATAAAAAAATTTCAGAAAATTCAGAATGTCATTTGAAATTTTTTTCATAACTCTAAAGTGTACTAAAATTTGAGTAAGCCCTTAGAGCTCTATCTTAGGGTTTCAACTAAGATCGGGGAAACCCTAAAACTCAGGTGTCGCGATATACCGGACTGCTACACGGTCGAGCTTCTCAGTGTTGACGTTGGCAGCTCGAAGTTGGGTCAGCGAACTCGGCCGTATGCTTGGGTTCATGAAGTATTAGTCCTGCAAACAGTAGGTTGAACACTGAGTCGCCGACATACTCTAGCTGCTCGTAGCAGAACTTGTTGGAGTAGTGGGTGAGGGCTTCCTCTAGCAGCCTCCTATCATTGAACGTGTATTGTAGAATGCAAGGGCCGGCTCGGGCTCGGGGCCATCGCCTTCTTCTTCCCACCGGCATAAGTCGAGCTCTTCCAATTTGATGGCCATTGCTTCCTCGTCCTCGTGATCGGAAAGCGATTTTTCTTATTCGCTTTCTTCTTTCAGAGCTTCCATGGCGAATAAGAAAAAACTTGAGAAACTCCAAAAAGCGGTTGTCGGCGTATGAAATTTTCGAGAATTACTATGAATATATATATATAAGAGTTGACGCTTTTTTTTTTGTTGTTGTCTTTTTCTATTAAGAGTTCGTTTTTTTTTTGTTTTTTTTTGTTTTTTTTTTTAAGGAAACTACAATTGGCAAAATCACAAGTAACCTTTCTCACACTCACACTCACAACAATAATTTAGAGAGATGAATACAATGAGGAGGAGGAGACTCCTATATATACAAGTACAAGACAAGCCGTATTCATAGATCTCTTATTGATCTAATGATGGAGATCGTATCTCCCTAACTACCAATCTAGTATAATTATCATATCGCCCATCCCAGAAGTATTCTACCGTATATATATGAGTCTTCTCCCCCTCATTGTATTCATCTCTCTAAATGATCCTTGTGAGCTGATTGTAGTTTCCTTAAAAAAACAAAAATAATAATAAAAAAAAACTCTTAATAGAAAAAGATTGGAAAAAAAAAGTCAACTCTCTCTAACATATATATATATATATATATATATATATATATTTGCAGCAATTCTTGAAAATTTCATACGCCAACAATTCCTTTGTGTAGCCTCCCATCATTTGAATTCTTGGAGTTTCTCGATCAACATGGTTTTTTCTTCTTCGTTATGGAAGCTTCGAAAGAAGAAGGCGAACAAGAAAAATTGATTTCCGATCATGAGGAGGAGGAAGCACAAGCAGTTGAATTGGGAGCAGCTCGACTTATGCAGGCGAGAAGAAGATGGCAGTGGCCTCGAGCCTGAGCCGGCCCTTGTTGAGAGTTGGTCAAGCCTCGACGACGTGGAGGTGATCCTGCAATACATGTTTAACGACAGGAGGTTGCTAGAGGAAGCCCTCACCCACCACTCGTTCACCGACAAGTCGTTCTGCTACGAGTGGCTGGAGTACGTCGGTGACTCAGTGCTCAACCTGCTATTTGCCAAGGACCAGTACTTTAGGTACCCGGTATGCGGCCGGTTTGCTGACCCAGCTTTGGGCTGCTAATGTCAACACCGAGAAGCTCACTTGTGTGGCGGTTTGGCACAGGCTACGTCGCTACCTCCGTTATAGGAAGCCCATTTTCGAGGAACAGGTAAAGCTGTGTACATATAATCTTTCGATTATGGGAAAAATTGGTATAATTAGGCAATAATTCCCGTAATCTTGACCGAATCTCAAACGATTTTATTTTCCATCAAGCACGTCGCCTTGGATTATATATTAAATGGCTGAAAGTGTGGCAACGGAGGTGGTGAGAAGCGGAGTCAATACTTAATGTGATAATTTGTACGTGGATGGATTTTACACGTTTGTTTGCTCTTTTTTTTTTTTTTTTTTTTTGTTGATAAAATTTAGGGTGTTTCCCCAGATTGAAGAATTCAAAAGGGCGATTATAAATTATCCATTGCATTCGAGCGGTTTGACCAATGTGCCCAAGGCCCTAGCCGATATTGTTGAGTCGACCATTGGTGTTGTCTTCATTGATTGCAATTTTTCGCTGAACACCGTGTGGAAGGTATAAATAAAAAATTTGATCTCTCGGACCATTTTCACGTGCTCTAGGTTCCTAAGTTTTGTCGAAAAAAATATCGCTCAATTTATGTTGCTTATGATGTCTCAGTTAGGCCCGAACTTTTTGCGCAAATGGGTGGGCCCAGGCTTGTGCTATTATGGAGCTTTTTCTTAAATAGAGTTTGCCATTCTTATTTTTCTTATTCAAATTTAGACTTATACATGATTATTTTGCTTTTTGTACTTATTACTGATCTACTATTTTTAAATTTATATAAATGAGTTAGAAATATCTACATTAGGCCGTGTGGGTGGGGTTAGGATGCTCATGTTTTCTATGGACGGGCTTGGACGTTTGAGGTTGGGCCTGGTAGGACCAAATAAAGTTGGGCTGAATCGGTCCCAATTGGGCTCGCTTAGGCCTATCCAATCTTTGCTCGTCCAATATAAAAAAAAGTTTAGATATTCATTTTTTTTTCTTTTTGTTAATCCAATTTGTTTGTGTGTGTGTTTTAAGACTTGCTACTCATGAAGCCCATGAAAATGTTGAACCAATTTGATGTTGTCTCCATATGTGGTTTGATAGGTAGGTTGTTGGAGCCAATAATTAGTCCTTCGGCCCTCAAACAACATCCGGTTACTGAGCTACATGAACTGTGCTAGGAGTTTGAAGTTGAGATTTGGGGATCTGTGGAATGAAAGCTCGAGTTTCATTGTGTTTGTGAACGATCAGCTTGTGGGAAAAGCCACGTACAAGCCCAAGAAGGACATTGCGCTAAATAGAGCAGCCAAAGATACTTTAGAGAACATTGGAAGTTTATTTGGCAAGGAAGAGAGTACCTATGAAGATGATCATGATTTGAAAAAACTAGAAAGAGATAATGAATTATAATGATCAAAATAATTGTTGATAAATGTCATTTCATTTCTCCTCGCTACCATAAAATAGGTATAGGGAAAATGGTTGGGATTGTCCATATTAACATGAACTACTGATTCAAATACTGTTTAGCTCGATGTGCTAGGGATGGTGAACTAACCGTTACTTGTTGTCTTCTATAAGCAAGCCTCTACTAGTATATAGAAACTGTTTTCAGTTAGTTAAATTACTTTAATATTTGACTAAAACAAGTTATAGACTAGCTTTCATTTGTCGTAATTTATACCATCACTTAGGCAAAAGAGCTTCGACCAAAAAAATTAAAAAAAAGGCAAAAGAGCTATGAACCTTTTATATCTCCAAGAAAAAGATGCACGCGACAGGAGAGACGAACTAAGAAGATCTAAGATACTTCAATTCCATATTTTAGCTTGTAGTTTAATCGGATTCAACAAAAATAGGCCCAAAGGAATGGAGTTGCAAATAATGTCAAATTAAACTAGAAATGACTTCCTATACGGCATTGTCTGCCTAACTCCCAACCCTAATAAATCATCGAATCTAGATTGGATTGCATTTAAACTTGCCCCAATTACCCCTATGATAAGATTGTGTACTTGACCATGATGTAAAAGTTTACTTGAAAATATATTTTTTTTCAATATATATATTTTTTTCGACCGGGCTGAGTCGGGTCCGGTCTGGCCTGATTAGGGCGGGCCGGTCTGAACTGCCCGGGTCTAGTCTGGAACTTCCCCCCTATGCGGGTATGGCTAAAGGCGCGGCGACTTGCTTGGATGGGTCGTGGTGGCGGTGAAGAACGACATGGGATTAAGGGCCTAATTGTTCGTGGAAAGGACGACAGCAGATGCAGAGTCGAAGGTTGACGAAGCACATGCATAGCTAGCTCGAAGCCTTCACCTCGTTCGCTAGCTGAGAGAGAGAGAGAAGAAAAACGGATGAGAAGAAGAAGATATTTTCAAACAATTTCTTTACTGGAAAAAGAAAATACACGCATTTTTGTTGTCACTTAGATCATTCGTTAATTTTCGTTAAATTATATTAATATGACAAAAAGTCAAAAAATTTATACACTTGTGAGATTGTGATAAATAGAAGGTAAAATTCCAAATTATTACACTCATCAATGTGTCATTCAACTTAGCGATTTGACTATAAAATTTAATAAAAATTAATAGAATATAATTTATCACAAGAATATCGATTTGGATTTTTGTGATCGAAAGATTAGTTTGTAAAAATTTATCATAAGTAAATCAATTTAAGGTTTTGTGTTATATTAATACTTTTATTTTACTCAACCACAGGCAGCTGCGTTGGTATTCATTCTCTCTTTTATTGTAGAAGTCGAGAGATTTACATCTAAATAACGGTTTGCGGCGAGACTCAACGGTGTCACCGGGCAATGGCGGGTCATGTGAACCCGAATAGGGAAGCGAAAGGGGGCTCCAACGGTTCCTTGGTATAAAAAAAAAACTTTTATTTTCCTTCTCTGAAAATATTTTTTTCAAATAAATGGATATTTGCAATGCAGACAAAACGACTCCATTAGTTGCGCCTTATTGTTATTTCTAGAAATAAATGAATACAATTAAACTGTGTATTTAGGAGGGAAAATACATGTTTAGTCATTATATTACATTCAAACCAAAGTTAAAAAAATTATCAACATAGTTACTCGAGAGCCCTTGGTGGGAATTAAATCTTTTACTCCTTTATTTTTCTATTTAATAAATTCCTTCCGTTAACTTTATTTAACTTTTTAATTTTCTTGTCCACGTGGCCGTCAATGAGCTAACGGATCATTCTAAAACTTAAAATGGGATTTGTTTGACCCTAAAATTCATTGTCTTGTGTTACAAAATGAATTGAAAATGAAAAGAAACAAATTGAAAACTAAGAAAATAGGTTGAAACTTTTAGGCTCTGTGTGTTTTGCGAAAAATAATCTTTGGAAAAACATTTTCCAGATTTTTCGGCGTTCATTTCACGGAAAATGAATTTTTTGGAAAAAACATTTTCCATGAAAGGAAAAAAGTTTTCTAAATTAAGGGAAATTGTTTTTCGCTTTTGAAAAATAGAAAATATTTTCCTTACTTGATCTCTCTTATCTCACACCTTTACAAATCCTCCTCCCATTTCTTTTTTTTTATTCGAATTATTTTTTAATTTTCTTTTTTAAATTCAAATTATTTTTAATTTCATTTTTTCTTTTTTTTTTCCTTTTTTTTCTTTGTTTCCCATCTTCTTCTTTCTTGGCTAGTCGGTCACCGTCACCAGGCGAACCTCAAGCTCGTCGATCTCAAGCTCATGCTTGTCAATCTGGCGAGCCTCAAGCTTGATGCTCACGCTCGCCAATCTGGTGAGCAACGATTGGCGAGCCTAGTGCTTGTCGGTGAGCTCGAGGCTCACCGATGGCCGATCGTGACCATCGCCGAACAACGAAAAATATATTTTAAAATCCATTTAAAAATAATATAAATGAAAAAGAGTATATCAAGAAAAAGATTTTCCTTACCGAACAGTGAAAAATATTTTACATTTCATTTTCAGGTTTCATCCGAATACCGGAAAATAATTACATTTCCTGGAAAATGATTTCTTGGAAAATATTTTATAGAAACGCCACATTTTCCGTGAACGAATGGACCCTTAAAATAGGGATAACACAAGGCGAAGAAGTGCCCAAGGGGCCGCGTTACGTGATAAAATTATACGATATAGGAGGCAGATAGGTATATAGATTTAGTATCACTCTTGATTTCCCAAACTTGTTAAGCAAATCTAGTGCTCCAAAAATATATTATTTTTACGAGGTCTCTTGCCTCGATGAGGATGACAAGATTTTTCAACACTCAACTTTTCCTTGTAAATCCATATTCAGCCTTTGATAAACCCGGATAAAGCTGTTCTATAAGGAAACTTATACAATATGCTCCGAAGGAAGTCAAATAGTGTGTTCAATCGACATGATTTGACCAGCATCCTGTTCCACCTATTCTGCAAGAGCACTTTATAAATTTG
The DNA here is from genome assembly GCA_019915185.1 of Eucalyptus camaldulensis. Lineage (NCBI taxonomy): Eukaryota > Viridiplantae > Streptophyta > Magnoliopsida > Myrtales > Myrtaceae > Eucalyptus > Eucalyptus camaldulensis. The sequence goes on from JAHSVA010000001.1 coordinate 35,296,390, forward strand.
CCAACACCTCCTAAATTCAAGCACCGGTGACTTACTGAGGGCTGCACGCAGTTGCATTCAGGCTATTCACCTAGTTTTGACTTTCCATGGTCAGAAAAGGTCTCCTAGTAATTGTCTGATGGCACTGCTTCATACTCAGTTTCTTGGCTGCAAACATGCTTGTATTGGGACAATCGAAACCGCATTTTGTACCGGGACTATTTTTGTTACCATGTGTCCTAATTTGGAAGTGGCTCTTTTAGAGACTCGATTGCTTAGTGACTTGAAAACGTAACCATAAATTACTAGAGCACCTCAGCCTTCGGATTCTATTATAGCAACATTCCATTATCCGATGGTGCACCGAGTCCATTGCCATTCTATGGATCTCATGTTGCCTGGAGCAAAAGATCGAACAGCCCTCATCCTCAAATGGGTAAAGAAAAACCCCGACTGTGACGAACATGTTGCACAATTTTGTAGGCAAGGAGGAAACCATCGTCCTCAACTGCTTGTCTGCATGTTCCTACCCTTAGATTTCCCTACTTTGGAAGCATTTACAAGCTCAACTGGATATAAGCATCATCCAAAGATCTGGAGCTCGACCGGTGTTGATTCAGCATGAAACTTCGAAAAAATTAGCCCTGCAAAGACTGTTCTTAATTGGCAAACAGAAAATGCTCTTGCCCATAATGACGTGCTTCGAACATTAACCACCAAGGTTACAAATGATCAGTCTAAGGTCTTTGAAGTAAAGACTAAAGTAGGAAAAGTAATAACTCGGTAGGGCCATGTTCACTAGCAAGAAGATCAGACGGTACTAGTGCCAAATAAGTTGCTACAACTTCTTCAAGATAAGCTCTAGAGGATGGAAACAGGAGCATTGCCACCTTGGCACTATCTTGATGATCAGATTGCTGAAATCAAGAAGGCCAAAGAACAGATTAAGGCTATTCAAGAGGACCCCCACGAACTTCCATCTTTTGAGGTGCTAGTCATCCCTTAATAGAAAAAATCAAGATTGTCCTATTCTCCATGAACCTCCACCGATAATTTTTCAAACCTTAATCTCCAAAGCTCAGGCTCCCGAAAGTTTAATATTTAAGCCATCCGAGATAAGATCCTTGCAGAAAAACTAAAGGAAAAGTCAGGAAAACAACCTAATCCTTCTTCTCATCCTCCTCCTTTCTATATCATCTTGAATCTTATTAATTTATTTTTGAGAGACCGCCACCAAAATACTGTGCCAAGAATCAAGTGGAAACTCTCCATCTAACACCGAGGCCTTGGAATTTCTTGAACTTTAGCAGGAAAGTCAATCAGACATAGAAGCATAAGCTGTTCTTCCGATAAGTTTCATGATGAGGGAAGAAGACAAATATATGCAAGGGAAAGATGATCCACAACGAAACTCTAGAGCCTCTAGTACCTACAGATTCTCATTCATTCTTGATGATCTCCCATCCAACAAGTGGCATGGAAGGTTTTGGGAACTCTTTGCTTGGAAGAATGTCAGATCCTTGAATCCAAAGAATAGTCCCTTTATCATGCTCCTAGAATTTGTTAACAGATTTATGAGAAGTCTACTATCTTGGTAGGTGAACATTTCACCAGTTGACCAAAACACTTTTCTAGCCCAAAATTTTAATTAGGCAATACAGATCCTTCATTTGTATTTTATAGATAGCCCAAAAGACCTAGAGCAAAAAAGAATGGAGTTCTTGCTGTTCTTATATAAGAAGAGACATTGATAAGCACTTTTAGGAAATAAAGAAGCTCTACTATGCTCTAAGTGGAGACCTTTAGAGCCCATTTTCTTCTCTCCCAAACCAAAACAAATTTCTAATATGGTAGACAAGTTATTTCGGAATAAAAATAGGAGGACCCTTGAGGCTTCACTTAGAGACATCCAACAAAGGGTCCATGCTGCTCTCAATGAGTTATGCCTACCAAGAAGGTGTTCAAAGAGTTTATGGAATCCTAGCTTGCAGATTAAATTCGGCCATATGAGCTCCTTTGTGATTGCTCAAACAAGAAAAGGGAGCGTATAAAGAAGTATCCCTCCAAACAAAGAAAAAGAGGTAAATGGAAGTTTCTCTGAAAGAGTAAGTGAAAAAAAAAAAAGCAGCAACGGTAGAAAAAAGAAAAACAAATGTTTTATTTTTGGACGCAAGGGGCATTGTGCCAAGAATTGCCATCAAGCAAAGAAGATAGGAATGAATCTCGTCCATGCTGTTGAAAAAGGAACATGCATCTCCCTTGAAGAAGAAGATGACCTTGAATCCATTTTCTCTCTTGAAGATGAACCATTAGACAAATTATACGTGCTATTGAAACATTCTCAAAAGCCAATGACATTGAGTTAGATGAACCGTATGAGCCAAACGAACCAAGTGATGGTCTCTATTGCTTCTCTCAGGAATCCTAGAAACTAAGAAGAAACCCAACAGGATCCAAACACCTAAAGTATCCAAAGTGCTAGCTTGAGAAATCTCTCGATCAAGTTTTATGTCCCCATAACCTTTTTTGGACCTGTTTGTTTGTGTTCCCGGAACACAATTTCTGTTCTTTTGTTCCAGGGAACAAAAAAAAAGAACATAAATGCATTTATTTACGCTTTTGTTCCCGAGAATAAATTTGAAACAGGAAACAAGTTCTTGTTCCCGGGAACACTTTTTGAAGAAATAAAAGAACAAAAACACAAAACTTATTTCTTTTTTTCTCTCCTTTTTCTTTTTCTTTTTTCTTTTTTCTTTGGCCGGTCGCCGACCTTGGCCATGGCCAACGACCGTTGTTGAGGGCTAACGACCTCGTCAAAGCATTGCCGGTCCCTAAGGAGACTGAGCTCGCCTAACCACCGGCGAGGCTCGGCTTCGCCAGGCCACCGCCAGGTCAGCGTCACCTCACGATGGCCCGACGAGGTCGACCTCACCCAGATTTGGCAAGGCCGCCTTGCGGGATTTGGGCGAGCTTGAGCTCGCCTAGCCAAGGCGAGGTCGAGCCTTGCGCGGCCATGACAAGGCCAAGCCTCGCACAGCCACAGTGAGGCTCGGCCTCCCTAGCCGACACGAGGCCGAGCCTCGCTAGGCCAGAGCAAGGCCTAATAGGGCTAGTAAGAGCACATAGAGATGAGTGGATAGGTGATCAAAGAAGTTTTTGCGAAACTTAACATAATAAATCAACTTTTGAGAATAATAGACTGAATGTGTAAAAGACTATAAACAGTTATATAAAGTCATGAATTAAAGTAAAGAGATTATGGAAAGAGAATCAAAACATAAGGTTTATAGTGGTTCGACTTAGACCAAGCCTACATCCACTCTCCCGCATTGACAACCCACTAGCTGGATTCCACTAAGAACCAAAAAATATTTTACAATCTCACGTCCTTGATTCCACAGTGTAGAGACTTTGCTACACCTCCTCAAGGTCTCACAAGTGTCTAATCTCTCTTTTGAGTACAATTTGAGCTCAACAATTGAAACAACAAAGAATTAGGAACTTCAGACTTTTGAATGTTTCTTTCACGCACACACTCGAATAACTTGAGTGTCTTCCTTATATACTCATCCATGTCTTCATAACCGTTGGCACATTCCAAATGAGTTCTTCTAATATACCCGTTAGACAGAATCAATTAAGGAGATCTCGAGTTATTTAAAGAATGTGATGATAGCCCACCAATTTTGCTCGTCCATACAATCAGGATCTAGGTTTTCCATAAGTAGAACATTCCGAGTATATTTTGCCAATCAACAGATCTAATTATCCAAATTGATTTCAATACGAATAATTGATCATGTGATACTCTCTCCGGCCGTGAGATATTCTTCAACCGTATGAATAGATCCTTAAAGATATACTCGCATCTGGATAAGTCTTCTTCAACAGATAAAACTTTTCTTCGTTGGTCTGGAAACTATCAGTGAGGACAGGCTTTAAATCTTGAGTTTAGAGGTTTTCAAACTTTGATGATAGAGTCTGCAAGTCTTTAGACTAGACTAATGGAAACATTTTGTCAACTTCAAAACAAATAATGAAGTTTTCTCCAACAATCTCCCCATTTTTGATGGTGACACAACTTTCCTGCCGATTTGGATACTTTTGACCTGCAAAACAATACTTAAGCAAAACCAAGATATCTCATAAAAGATAAATAGATTATGATAAGGAAAGGAACAAATCTGCAACCATAGAAAACGTGTTAGTCTTGTAAAAACAACTATCTTTACCATAATCATTAACATAGCTTAAGTTTTTGCAAGCATCAAAAGATCAAATCAATTAGTCCAAACTAGTCCAAACAAGAGATAAGTCCACAAAAATTAAAACCAATCAAAATCAAAGTCAAATCTGCATCAACTTCTCCCCATTTTTGTCAACAGCAAAAAGTGGAGAACAAATAAAAGAGATGTTTGAAAATGGAGTCAGAACCATGGCTGTTTTAGAAGGCGAACAAGCTCGAACTCTCCCATAGAATTCACTGTCTTCTCAAACTTTGCAAAACTCTACTTTAGTGACTGAAAATCTTCACCCTACACTTGATTCTTCAGGGCTTGTAACTGATCGTGCAAAGACACTGAAGTGGCCATAAAAGCATTCTTGAGATCTCGCATCTCATACCCTATAACATATTGTTGTTTCCTTATATCCAATAGAATCTCTAGCAATCTCGAAAAGTCTGATGTTTGATATGTGGTAGTATTAGGTCTAGCTGAGTTAATTCTAGGGGTTTTGAGAATGGATGGAACTTTAGCAGATTGTCCACCATGACTATGAGTGGATGCTTCTGGATAATGAGAGGCATATACATCCTCTAGATCTACCGCAGAGCGACTCACATCATTAGTAAAGATATGAGAAGAAATACTTTGATGTCTAACAGCTCCCTCTATTTGGTTGCCTTCAGGTGGAGTAGGTAAGATTTCTTCTTGATCAACTTCAGCTTCAGAGTAATGCACGTCAGCAGTTCTAGTTCCTGCCATCTCAGAATCACTGGACAAGAAGACAACCAAAGTTGGCTCAAAAGAGTCATCTTGATCCTAGTCTCTCTCTTTTTCTCCCTCTTGTCCTCTTTCTTCTCTTCTTTATGCTTCTTCTTTCCTCTTCTCTTCTTCCTCTCTTCTTTCTTCCTCTATCCTCCTCTGTTCTTCATCTTCCTTCTCTTTCTCTTCTCTCTCTTTTTCTCCTTCTTCTGGCTCTTCTCGAGTCTCTTGAAAGCTAACAAAACTTTTCAAATTTCTTAATGCTGAAAGAGTCATTTCATCATCATTCTCTTCATCCTGCAAGATGAGAATTCTCTTCCTTTTTACTAAAGCAGCCATGGGCTCCTTGCCATTCCTTTTAGCTATAGCAGAGTCTTGTTTTGCTTTGATAGGAGACTACTCCTTCATGCACTCTAACACCTTGTTCAGCTCTGAATGCATCTTCGTGACCATTTTAAAACCAATCACCATTAGAGAGATGCTTGTCAAACATAATGGTATAGAAATGTGAATTTTAAAATGCCTAAAAAGGTGCATGCTAAGAGCAGAGTAAGGGAGTTGTCCCTTATTCTTTACCATTGTCCTGTCCATGTGAAACATGATGGTGTTAGGCAGAGAGAATTTGAATCCAGCATTGATAGCATACATCAATTTCGCTTCAAACCGAGAGACATCAGTCTTGGATGTCAACTTTAGACGAATGTGGTTGATTATGATCTTGTGCAGCAAGATGTTGGAGGCATTCATCCTAGAGTAGGAAATTTTACCTTCAACATCTCGATCTTTCACAATGATAGAGTAGCATGAGCAACAAACACGCTAATTGGTTGGAAACTTGATCTTTCCACCCCAATTATGTCAGCAAAAGTGTCCATATTCACTAAAAATTCCTCATCCCTTACTAAGAAAAAGAAACTGTTTGCATCCATGAAAGATAAGTTCAAGTAAAAGTAAGCTGTGAGTTTAGGATAAGTAGCAATAGATTCAAAACAAAAATCGCTCCAATTGCAGTAGAGTAAACTTCTCTTGTAGCTTTACTTTTACCGAATGAAGGAAATCAAAATCGACACTCCTAGGGTTCATAACCCCTCTCTTCATTAGACTTGAGTAAACCCTCTTGTGGTTCTTCGATCTAAACTAGGGGTGAGCATGGTCCGGGTTGGTCCGGGCCACCCCTAACCCTAAGACCAACCCGTACAGTGTTGGTCCTCAATTTTTAGGACCGAGGACCGACCTTGTTGAGCCTAGGACCAAGAACCGGACCGACCCAATGGGTTTAGTCCGATTCCAGGGTCAACCCAGGATCGATCGATAATTTTTTTTCGTCTTATTTTTTATGCTCTCTAAAAAAGGAAACCTACAAATTCAAATTACACATCTATCAACAATGCGGCATTGTGTAACTAAATTATAAATACCAATACATATTTAGCAAATTTAAGATAACACAATAATAGAAATTTCGTACCTGCTAACCACTCATCGAGATATGGGATAAGATCGAAAGTTTTTGTAATCATCTATCTTTAATATTCATAACACCATATGCAAAAGCATTTTCCTGCATTTGATCATGTAAAATCCACTCAACCAAAAAATGAGTTTCACACCACTGACTAGCAAATCACCGTAGCAATTGCAGTATTACTCCACTCTTCAAAAACTTCTACCATTTGACACAAATTAAAAAGCAAAGTACAGCTGAAATTCATTAGTAAAATATAATTAAACCATAAAAAATTCAAAATACTTAATATAAACCATAAATATATAACTTTACATCTTGTTAATTCACTTGAACTTTTAAAAACCTGAAAACAAAACAAATGACACATAATTAATACTCAACAAAAGTTTTAAATTGAAATTACTATTAGTGTTATTGATAGAACAACTCAATATAATATAATATAACAGACATTTTACTTAGGTTTGAATATATAAAAGAATTATAAATAATATACAGGGTTGGTCCAGGGTTGGACCAACCCAAAACTCTTAGGACCGAGGACCAACCCGCACAGTGTTGGTCCTGGAATTTCAGGACCAAGGACCGACCCAGTCCCCTTGGGAACCGGACTAGGACCAGCAGGGTTGGGCCAGTCCAGGGTCGGTCCAGGGTCGACCCTAGACCGCTGCTCACCCCTAATCTAAACAGGCTTGAACCATCACTAGCAACCTTTGAAGCCACTCCTATTCTAGGCTGAAAATGGGTAAACATTCATTCATCGTTGTCCTGTCCTTGAGGTTGATTAGCAGTCCCAAAGCGTGGGTCACTAGGAAAGTTAGAGAAGGCTTTTTCAGCCGATCCCTTTTTCAGCAATACCCATCTTCTCCATATCACGCAGAAAAAGAGTCTCATTCTTATAACCTCTCTCTCGCAGGTATTCATCAATCAAGGACATAGCAGTTCCCCCTCTTTTCAAATTAGAATAAAGCTTGTAAGCAACTTGAGGAGTTAACATTCTTATAGGTTCCACTTCTTCCAAAACTTCTTCTTCTTGATGAGTCTATGGAGGAGGTTAACGCTACTAAGAAGGTTGTTGTTGACTTGGTCAATGTGGTGGAGTACAATCTTCTTATTTGGTCAAGTTGAAGTGCGTAGGACCCTCGAGCATGTGCCGTGGTCCTTTGCTTGCAATTCTTGATGACTTTCTCGAAAACATTGTCTCTTCAAGGGAGAAATTCACAGTCTTGCTCAAAAATGTGAAAACTTTTTGAGGATAAGTACACTAATGGTGCCATAAGTTGTGTACGGCACTCACTTTGGTGCCAAAAGTTTCCGCCGGATCACTTAAGTGTCAAATCGGAGAAAAAACGATCACTTTGGTGCCACCGATGAGAAATTCCGGCCAAGATGATTACGTGGCATTTTTATTTTAAAAAAAAAAGTTGCTCGGCTTTTAAACGATGTCATTTTTCATCCTCTTCAAGAAATGACGTTGTTTTGCTCTTATACGTGGACACCCTCACAAAAATGATGCCGTTTAGCTCGTACATGGGTTGAAATTAAGGTTAGGGTTTCTCCTCGCCGCTCGGCCACCGTCGCTTGGCCACCATTGTAGATGCTCGACCAGGTGAACGAGGATGGAATGAGATTGTTACTCAAACAAAAAGTGGCATAAAGAATAGGAGGCGAGGCGGAGGAGGAGGAGGAAGAAGAGGGGTTGAAGGTACCGCAACCGGTGTGCCACCGCCGCTGCCGCTAGTGCCGTTGTTGGTGCTGCTACTGGTGCGCTGCTAGTGTTGCTGCTGGTGCTGTTTGCTGCTAGTGTCGCTCTTCAAGGAAGAAGATGACGTGCCTCCTCTCTCTCTCCCTCTCTCTCTCTTTCAATTTGGGGATTTAGGGTTTCGATTTGGGGGAAAGAAGCCAAATGACGTTGTTTTTGTGGATTAGATGCCGATTGTGCTCTCCAGCAAACCACGTCAGCCTAAAAAATTAATAAAAAAAATGCCACGTCAGATTTCCGACCGATCAGATCGGCGTTGGCACCAAAGTGAGTGTTTTTCAAATTTTTTGACACTTAAGTGATCTGACGGAAACTTTTGGCACCAAAGTGAGTGCCGTATACAACTTATGGCACTATTAGTGTACTTATCCCAACTTTTTGGATTAAACAACAGGGAAAGTGAGAGCAAGTGGGAGTTAGAACTTTTAGGGTTTGAGAATGAAAACAAAAAAGACGGATTTTAACAGTATATAAAGCCGGTGAAGCAAGGTAAACAAAGCGACACAAAAGGAAAGGATAAAAATACATTTTTGAAAAAGAATAACTACCTTTTTAAAAATAGATAACTTCCTTTTTGAAAATCGATAACTGCTATTAAAAAAAAACTTAGAAGGATAATTTCAATCAATTAGCGATTAATGAGTAACCGTACATTTTCAAGTTTTTAACCAAAAATTAAATTATTAGTGCTGAAATAACTTACAATCGTAACTCTTGGTCTTCTGAGTTTGAACACCTTCAGACTTTATCTCTGAGTCTAAGCTCCTTCAAACTTTAAAAGATATGATGTTTAGTCTGGTACGAATAGACTCAAATAGGCTTTTCTTCAGTGGCTTTGTAAATATGCCCATCAGTTGATTCTTTGAATCAATGAATTGAATCATAATTTCTCCATTTTGAACATAATCTCTAATAAAGTGGTGTCAAATCTTTATGTGCTTTGCTTTTGAGTGAAGAATTGGATTCTTTGTAAGATTAATTATGCTAGTGTTGCCACATTTAATCTCAGTGCATGAGTCTTCGATTCCAAAGTCTCTCAGTTGTTGTTATATCCATAGGATTTGAGAACAGCAACTTCCAAGGGCCATATACTATGCTTTTGCTGTTAAAAGAGCTACAATATTTTGCTTTCTTAAAAACCATGATACTGTCCTGTTACCAAGCAATTGTTAAGTGTCAGAAGTACTCTTTCTATCAACTCTACAACATGTTAAATCTACGTCTAAATATCCAAGGAGAATGAAGTCTCATTCCTTGGGATATCACAGACCTAACTTTGAGGTTGTTGAAACGTATTTGATGATGCGTTTTGCAGCACTTAGATGAGATTCTTTAGGATCAGATTGAAATCTAGTATAAATGCAAACATTAAACAAAATGTCAGGTCTAGAAGCAGTAAAATAAAGAAGTGAACCAATGACACTTTTGTAGAGCTTCTGGTCAACTTTCTTTCCTCCTTTATCTTTATCCAGCTTCGAAGAGTTTGACATTAGTATATCAGTCTTTTTGCAATTCTCCAATCCAAACTTTTTAACGAGTTCTTTTGCATATTTTTCTTGGTGAATGAAAATTCCTTCCTTCAATTGTTTTACTTGTAATCCAAAAAAGAAAGATCGTTCACTCATCATGCTCATCTCAAATTCATTTTACATAGACTTAAAAAACTTCTTGCACAAGTTTTCGTTAGGTGATCCAAATATAATATCATTAACATATATTTGAACAAGTAAAAAGTTTTTACCTTCATTTTTAATAAACAAAGTAGTATCCACTTTTCCTTTGACAAAACCATTTTGAATTAAAAACTTACTTAACCTGTCATACCATGCTCGAGGTGCTTGCTTTAACCCATATAGAGGCTTTTTCAATATGAATACTGAGTCTGGTTTCCTTGAGTCTTCAAAACCAGGGGGTTGTTCCACATAAACTTCTTATTGGATAAATTCATTTAGGAATGCACTTTTAACGTCCATTTGGAATAACCTGAAATTTTTATAATAGGCAAAGGTAAGTAATAATCTAATTGCTTCTAACCTTACTACCGGTGCATAAGTCTCATCATAGTCTATCCCTTCTTCTTGCGTATATCCTTTGGCCACGGTCTTGCTTTGTTCTTGACCACTTTTCCTTTTTTGTCCATATTATTCTTGAAAACCCATTTAGCTCCAATAATAGATTTACATTTTGGTTTAGGAGTTAATTCCCAAACATCATTAATACTGACATGTCTGAGCTCTTCTTGCATAACTTCAATCCAACTTTCGTCAGTTAAAGCTTATTCTATGTTTTTAGGTTCTATTTCAAAAATAAGTGCCACGGCACTAAACTCTTCTTGCTTTTTGGATCTGGTACGAATCCCTTCATTAATGTCACTGATGATGAGTTCTTTGGAATGACTAGACTTGTGCTTCCAGTTGCTGGTTGGTTTGACATATTACTGATCTTCTACTTCAGTTGATTCTTTATCCATCTGTTGTTGTTCTTCTAAAGTCTGAGCTACTTCAAGGGAGGTAGACTTTGTTGAGTTTGAAGTAGATTCAGATTCTTCAGGTTGAGTCTGAATCAAATGATTTTGTAAAGAGTCTTGAAATTTGGCATTCATAGATTCTTCCACGGACTAAGCCTTCTTGTTGAATGCTTTATAAGCTTTGCTGGAAGTTGAATATCCAAAGAAGATTCCTTCGTCTGATTTTTCTTCAAACTTACCAGTTCGATCATTTGCATTTTTCAAGACAAAACATTTACAACCAAACACATGAAAATAAAAAACAATTGGCTTCTTTCCTTTGAATAATTCATAAGGAGAAAACTCTGTTAATAATATAACATGCTATAGAAACTATTTCGGCCCAAAAACGAGAAAAAATATTATTTTTAATTAAAATAATTCTTGCCATTTCTTGTAAAGATCTATTCTTCATTTCCACAACTCCATTATGTTCTGAAGTGTATGGAGAGAAGAAAACATGCTGAAAATCTTATTCATCACAAAAGTTTGCAAAGTCTTGATTTTCAAACTCACCTCCATAGTTTGTCCGTATGCTTGAAATAACATATCATTTCTCATTCTGTACTTTCTTGGCAAACTTTGAAAAGTGAGAGAAAGTTTCAGACTTACTTGCCAGAAAGTAAACCCAAGTAAATTGTGAATAATCATCTACTATTACTAGGCAATATCTCTTTCCACAAATACTTTGAGTTCTAGTTGATTCAAAAAGATCCATATGCAAGAGCTGCAACACACGATTAGTGGAAACTTGATTTATTAGTTTAAAATAACTTCTAACATATTTTCTCAACACACATGGTATGCATAAGTCAAATTTTTGATATTTAAGCTTGGGTAATCTACAAACAAGCTTCTTGGAAGAGATCTTGGCAATTTGCTTCATGTTGACATGGCCAAGCTTTCGATGCCAAAGGTTCACTTCATCTTGAATTGATATTAGATAATGAGACATTTCTTATTTTATATTCAGAAGATAAATATTCCCATGTCTTCGTCCAGTAAAAGATTGAGAAAGATCTTTACTAGTTCCCAAACATATTCCTTTCTGGAAATTGATTTTGAATCCAGTGTCGCACAGTTGACTAATGCTAAGTAGATTGTAATTTAGTCATTCCACCAAGGAGACATTGTTGATTGTAAGACTTCAAAACTTTACTGTTCCGCATCCAACAATTCTTCATTTACTATTTCCACCAAAATAGACTTTCTACCATTTGTTTGAACAAATTTTATAAAATAACTTGAATCTACTATCATGTGTCTTAAACAGCCACTATCCAAATACCATTTAACATTTTTCTTGATAGTGACCTACAATTAAAAAAGAAACTCAAGCTTTCTTTAGTACCCACATTTTTTTGGGTTTAGTGGAGTTAGTGCAATATACAGTCTTTGCCCAATCATTCTTAACAGGTCTCCAAATCATATGATATTCTTTTTCAAAGTGTTCTAAGTTGTTACACTGAGAACATTTGAGAGCACTTCGGCCAATAGGTTTTATAAAAACTTTTTGAAAATGATTTCTATAAAAGGTTTTTTGTAGGTCTTTGTTTGATTCTTTCCTTAACTTTTGGAAAATCAATTAGAAGAACAGTTTCAGAAGTCATTCCCAAGCCTGATTTGTTAAAGTAAGGTTTTTGTATTGAAAGAATCTTTTCAAACTTCTCAGATCCTATTGAAGATCTTTTTGAAATATTTGAAATGTCATTTTTCAAAAATGTATTTTCTTTTGAAAGAGAGTCTGCATTTTCTTTTAAAACGGCAAAACTTTTGTCTAAATTTTCAAAATTTTCTTTCCAAGAGTTTTTCTATTGTTTCAGTGTAGAATTCTCCATTTTTAGCTCAGAAATCCTCTTAAGAGAAGTTTTAAGACTAAGACAAAGTTCATCAATGTATTTTGAGACTTTAGTAGGAATTTTTAAATTACTTACCTTGATTTCACTATCTAAGTCTATATCTGTCTTAGAGTCTGAGTCTAATTCTGATTTTGCCATTAAACAAATATTGGCATGATTATCATCAGTTTCTTCGCATTCAGTATCACTCCATGTTTCTACTTTGAGAGCCTTTCCGTATTTCTCAGCTTTTCCATTCTTTTTCTTCAACAGAGGACAGTTGGGTTTGCTGTGTTCATTTTTCTTGCATTCAAAGCAAATCACATCTTTATTGGATTCATCATCCTCAATTGATTTGTTTTGAAACTTTTGAGTGCTTTGTTTCTTCCAATTGAATCTTCTTCCCTTTTTGTTCAGTTTCCTGAACCTTCTTATCATAAGTGCTAGCTCTTCATCGTCTATATCTTCTTCAGAGTCTATAATATCAAAATTATCGCTAGATTTTAAGGCAATAGACTTATTACCTTTGGGATCTTCTTCCTCGTTGATTTGCTTCACTTCATAGGACTAAAGTATGCCAATCATTTCATCTATGGAAAGTGGCATGATCATTTATGTTTTCCTTATTGAAGTCTTTACATGATTCCAGTCTTTGGAGAGTTCGCGCAACAATTTATTGACCTTCATTGGTCCTAAGATTGGTTGTCCCTGATACTCTAGTCAGTTTACAATTTCAGTAAAATGACTAAACATGTCAATGATAGATTCTTCTATCTTCATTTTGAAGGCTTCATATTGTCCGAGTAGACTATTGATCATTGTTTCTTTAACTCAATCAGTTCCTTCATAGGTAATATGCAGCCTATCCCAGACTTATTTAACTGCTTCACAAGAAAATATTCTATTATACTTAGTAGGGGATAATGTACAATATAAAGAATAAATAGATTTAGCATCAAGAGCTTGTCTCTTGGTTATTTCTTCTTGAGTCATCTCGCTAGCATCTGCAACTTCTTCTCCTTTTTCTGAAACTGATGTAACTTTAGAAATGATTCTTTTTTCTACCACATCCCATTCCAGAGAATCTTTCGATCTCATAAATACCTTCATTTTGTTTTTTCATATGCTGTATTCCTTTCCATCGAAGTAAGGCGGTCTAATGTTGCTTTGGCCTTCAACCAAACCTGGAGCCAACATACTAGCCATAGACCTTTAACTTAGAAGTAAAAACACTTCACTTAAATGAGCACACAGGCTCTGATACCAATTGATAGGGCTAGTAAGAGTACCTAGAGGGAGGTGAATAGGTGATCAAATAAGTTTTTGCGAAACTTAACAGAATAAATCAACTTCTGAGAATAATAGACTGAAGGTGTAAAAGACTATAAATAGTTATATAAAGCTACGAATTAAAGTAAAGATATTAGGAAAAGAGAATCAAAACACAAGGTTTATAGTGGTTCAGTTTAGACTAAGCTTACGTCCACTCTCTCGCACTAACAGCCCATTGGTTGGATTCCACTAAGAAGCAAAAGAGATTTTATAGTCTCACGTCATTGATTCCACAGTGTAGAGACTCTGCTACACTTTCTCAAGGTCTCACAAGTATCTAATCTCTCTTTTGATTACAATTTGAGCTCAATAATTGAAACAACAAAGAACTAGGAATTTCAGACTTTAGAATTTTTCTTTCACGTACACACTCGAATAACTTGATCATCTTCCTTATATACTCCTCCATGCCTTCATAAACATTGGCACCTTCTAAAAGAGTTCTTCCAATCTACTCGTTAGACATAATCAATTAGGAAGATATTGAGTTATTTAAGGAATGTGATGATAGCCTACAAATCCTGCTCGCCCATACAATCAGGATCTAGATTTTCATAAGTAGAACATTCCAAGTATACTTCGCCAATGAACAAATCTAATTATCCAAATTGATTTCAATACAAATAATTGATCATGTGATACTCTCTCCAGCCGTGAGATATTCTTCAATCGTACAAATCAAAGCCTTAATGATATATTCACATTTGGATAGGTCTTTTTCAACAGATAAAACTTTTCTTCGTCGGTTTGGAAACTATCGATGAAGGCAGACTTTAAATCTTGAGTCTGGAGGTCTTCAGACTTTGACGATAGAGTCTACAAGTCTTCAAACTAGACTGATGGAAACGTTTTGTAACTTAAAAAAAAATAAGGAGTTTTTCTCCAACAATGCCAACCTCGCGTCGCTTGGGCAAGGCTGAGCCTAGCCGATGGCCAGGCTAGCTTGGCTAGGCTGACCTGGTGAGGCTCGCCGAGGCCAAGTTGGCCTAGCGAGGCTTGATAGGCCTCGCCCTAGCTTGGCGAAGCTTCGGCGAGCTCGCCGGGCATTGCCTAGCCAGTCGCTAACCAACATTGTGGTTGGCGACCGGCCAAAGAGAAAAAGGAAAAAAGGAAAAAGGAAAAAATAAAAATAAAAATAAAATAAAAATTTTAAAAATTTTAAAAAATAAAAAAAATTATATAAGTTTACTAGACGTGTTTCTGTTCTTTTTTTTATTATTATTCTTGGAACAGAAATTTTGTGCAGTTACCAAACGCATTATTCTGTTCAAAAATTGCTCCCCGAAACAGAAATAGTTTTTTCTTTTTTTGTTCTTTGAAATAATTTTTGAATAAAAACGTTACCAAACTCACCATTTATGTCCAAACATAATAATCCCATTTTGTTAATAGCGCTTATAACACAAGAGCATATGTCTTTATCCTTGATCTAAAGATCCTTCCTGAAGACCATGGAAATTACATACAAGGTATTTAGCAACCACTTCTGGAACAACTTGTGCCACTCCAGTAAGGAGCAAACTCATAAAGATCTAGTTTTTTTCCCTAGTGCTCTCTCACTACTCAAATCATTGTTTACCCACTCCTAGATTGAAATATCATTGTTAATTGGGATCTTTTTATCAAATCCCCTAAACTGAGGATCTTGCTCACTAGATTTTGGTCCAAATGACAGTTTGAAGAGTTTCATCCAACTAGAAAGTCCCGACCCAATTTTTCCTGTGCAGAATGCATTTGAAATTCCTCCAAAATTGTCTGTATCCATTATGGAAGAATGAAGAATTCTTCATCCACTTGCTTTTTAAGAAAAAATGAAGATATTAATCTAACAAAGGCAAACCACTTTGGAATGAACCCAGATGATGTTCGACTTGCGTAGGTTTAGTGTGATGATCTAGTCTAATGAGGACCAATTGAGCCTATAGACTCGCAATGGGCATGTGATGCCTTTGGTGTCAATAAAATGGCATAACAAATCAGAGAAAAAAATAGATTGGTCATCAATTGCCAACTTCTTAACTAGTTCCTCCAAGATGATAAGTTTCCATTGCTAAATAAGAAATTGTTTTCAAGTCTTAGTTTAACCTGAAGGTAGGATTTTGACAATTTGGAATTCATCTAGAATACAAACACAAAATTAAATTTTGCATCCAAAACAAGCATTTCCAGTGGAAAGTCCTCCCATTTGGCCTCAAAACAATGCAATCATTATTTCAAAAGGCTATGTGCAAGATATTTTATCCAAGTAGTGCCAACCCCTATATATATATATATATATATATATATATATATATATATTGATGTTATTCTCCTCTATAGTTTGATGGGAATCTCATTGCAAGTTGATTAAGCAGTATGGTATTTGTTGTCTTAAAAAAAGATGGTGGTTGCCATAAAGAGATTGAATTCCTGGGTATGCATTTAAAAGATAGAAAGCGATTATATTGCAAAGGATCCTCTCAAATTTCTAGATGGGAATCTTTCTCGCAAGCAAGTCTAGCAATTCCTTGAAATTGTCAACTATCTTAGGGACTTTGTTCCCAAGAGTTTGAAATTCATGCATCCACTACAAAAGATATTGAAGAAAGAACCACCAACATGGGGAGAGGACTATACCAAGGCCATTAAATCCTTGATGGAAAAGCTACAAAACTTGCCTCCGATACAAATCCTTTTGGATCGAAAACGTATCCTTCATACTGATGCCAGTGATAAATAAAAGGCATTAGTCCTTTTTGAAGAAGAAAATGGTAAGGACACAAGAGTGGAAGATTCTCTTAGGTTAAAATGCATTACCATTTTATATTCAAAGAAATTTTGGCAATCAAGTTTGGAATAAAAAAGTTAGAATTTCATTTTATTGGTCATCACTTCTTGGTAGAAACGGACATGTCATCATTCACTTAGATGTTGAAATCCAAGCAAAAGAAAGTTCCAAACCCACGGTTGTTGGGATGGGTAGAAGAATGGTTTCGGAATATTCATTTGAAACCAAGCACATTCAAGACGAGAAAAATGTTCTTGCAGATTTTCTTTCCAAGTCTAGAGAAATAGAATTGTCCATTTCCATGTTCCATGGAGTGGGATCGTTGTCATTAGACTCCTCATCAGATATCTGTAGAGATATTCACCAGAAATTCCAAATCTTCATTAGTAAAAAAGATTTTACATTGGATGTAAGAAATGATGTTGGAATACCAACTCAAGATTTTTAGGCAATATGGCGGGTTAAAATTTCGACCATTTAGAATGCATAATGAATATCCATTCATCCATGTATTCACAATTATCATATTCAAATTGCTCAAATGGTTTTTCTAGTATGTATATCATAATCTCACTATAGCCATTGACTTCTCAACCGCAAGGATTCACTGGTTCATCAAGAGGCATGAAGCTGAATATGAGGATCATTAATTCAACCATCTAGCAGAAGTCCTTCAATGGTTCTGGCCGTTATTGTTACTGGAGGGTCCACTTTGGTATGCAATTAAAATCTCATGGACAGGAAATATAATTTCTCGAAAGAAGTCCAATCAACAGTAATTTTCCATTGGTTCTGAAGATACATTCACCAACTAACAAATTTCATATTCCTCGCACTATCGAACTTGAATATCTTGGTCCTTTAGTCTCCTTTGCAACAATCCACAAGTCATATGGATGCTAGTATTGCAGAGCTTGACTTCGAATACAGAGCAATCTAGAAAATGCTGTGAAAAGAATCAAACGATTCCTAACGAAATTTGGCCCAGTGCTTCTGGAGAAGTGCCATGGGACGATTCACAGGCATATGAATCGACTACTGATGCGATCTGACAAGCTTTACCGGAATTCGATGCAAGTCACTCTCCTCAACTAGTTCATTCACTCTTTTTGGCAATCTCAACCGACGTCCTCTGGGCTGGACCACTTTCTTAAGACCCATGGGATTATAGTCTCCAAACTAACATGATAATTGATGCTAGCCTCAAGCAGTAATATTGATACCTCCAGAGGAATCCAATGCCCTTAATCCTAGCAAAAAAAGAAAGCATTTTTAGAGACCCCATCAAGCCCAAACTATGAAAGAATCCAACTTGCTTTGGACATAAAAAGTGGAAGACGCACGATGTTCTCACAGGAACACGTCACTGAAGGCATCACCTCGTCAGAAAGCAACTTCTAGAGAGTGATTAGACATATGAACTTATTATAAATTATTAGGATAAGTGCACTAGAAGCAAGTGTAATCGAGTCCTATAATTTTCAAAAAGTACAATCAAATCCTAAAACTTATCATAAAAGTGTAATTGAGTTTTAAAATTTTTAAAAAATATAATCAAGTCTTATAACTTGTTACGAAAATATAATTGAGTCCTAAAATTTTTAAAAACTATAATCAACGAAAGAACTTGATTGGACCACCAATTTAGTACTTGATTGCACTTCTTGAAATTTTTAGTATTCAATTGCATTTTTTCAATTACACTTTGTGATAAGTTTTATAACTTAATTACACATTTGTGACAAGTTTTAAGACTTTAAATGCACTTATCCCTAAATTATAGTACTACCAATAACACATCAATTTTGGCCGAAGTGTGCGTTAGTGTAAGAACATCTTATGAAGATGCACGTGACCTTGTACCTTTATCTATCGTAAGTATGTAAAAGTCTATAATACCTGTGGCATTGCCTATAAATGGGTACAAAGTTTCAGTTGTGAAATAAGATTGAGCTGGAGAAAAACATTTAGAGCACATATCTCTCATGTCTTTCTAAACCATTCCCTTTTCTTCTCAAGGACTGGGGTCATCTAAAGTTTAAAGATGGTATTGTTAGCTTGATATGATGAATTCGTTATGTGAGCCACTCTGGCAATCATATGGATAAGAAAATTTCATGGAACAGAGCCATGGTATTTGGAGACTACAAGGCAGTCTCTTGTATAAGACTAAGGTGGCCGTGTGTTGATAGGATAGCATTATTGCGTTTGAATTACAAGATTTATAAGATTATTCTATCCAATAATTAAATTTCATCTTTTCATGCTGTTTACTGAAAATCGAAAGCATATTACATCCATTTCCGTGTTTGTGACATTAAATAACCATTTTTCTGTTATATATGTAATAATTGATGGATAAATTGAAACTTGAATTACTCTTACCCTAGTATGATTACGGCTAGTGCTAATACGTTTTCCACTAAAAGAACGAACATTCTTTCGTAAGTTCAATAAATACGCGGTAGACATAAGCTTTAACGAAAACCTATTAGTGTATGTATACTTTATGTAAAAGTACAAAAAAGAATTTCACTAACAGATTATGTAAAATAGAGTGCAAATATTACTTGCAACGTCCCAATCTATCATCGAAATGGCTCTATTTCTTGGGTGTTTCTAAGTATCTTTGGGGAACGGATCCCTCTAAGACCGTCGGATAAAAATAAAAGAATAAATCTCGTATGTTGATTGTAAGGGCTTTAAATTTTTATAATTTACGATATTTTGTAATTGAAATTACGAAAAAAGTACGGGAAGTTACATGTCATAGCAATCTCAGGATCCATCTCTCAGTGGACTATACAATTATCCAGGAAGAAGTATACCCCAAGTGCCAAAACTTGGCATGAAAGGACACTTAAGCGTCAAAATGTCAAAAGTGGGACACTTAAGTGTCATTTCCGACAAACCCTACCAAAAACCGTACATGGTAATTTTTATTATTTTTCTCGTTTACATAGCTCGCCGGAGAGCTGACTTAGCAAAGAAATGCAAAAGCGACGTTGTTTTGACACGGATTTGAATTTTAATATAAAAGCTTATTTAATTTAATTATAAAAAATTAAGTTTTAATACCCTGAAAAATCCCAAACTGATACACCTATAACAAATTTACCCCAAACTATTTTTTTGACAATGAAAAATCTCAAACTGGGACATCTATGACAAATTTACCCTGATTGACCATAAAAAACCATAAATTTGTATATTTATGACAATTTTACCCCAAACTAATTTATTTGACCGCAAAAAACCTCAAATTGGTAAATTTGTGATAAATATATCATCCGTTAAATTAGATTAATATCACAAAAAAATCACAAAAATTATAAACTGTGACAAACAAAGTGTAAAATCCCAAATTGGTATACTAATCAACTGTCACATGTCATTTAACTTAATAATTTGACAATAAAATTTAACGAAAACTAATAGAAGGTAAATTTGTCACAAGTGTACCGGTTTGGGATAAATTTGTCAAAGATATACCAGTTTGGGGTTTTTGGTGGTTAAAAAAAATAGTTTTAGGTAAATTTATCACATGTGTACCAATTTGGGGTTTTTTAAGGTATTAACCCAAAAAATTAATTATTTAATAAATAAATAAATCTTTAAAAAGGGGGGGGGGGGGGGGAGGGAGGATGAAGGCAGTTGAGGGCTAAGCCCTTGCCGCCACCGCCTCCTCGCTGTTGTCGGGAAGGGCTAACGAAGGTGGGGGGAGGGCTAGGAAGGATTGTTGTGCCTTGGCCAGGGGCCGACCGATTGGCGATGAGGGCTCGCGAGCCCTCGCCCAAATTTGGGGCGAGGGTCGCAGGGCCCGGCGACCTTGGCTGACGCTTCTCGCACTATCGCTAGCCCTTCCTAGTGACAGCAATGGCTTAGTCCTCAACCACGTGCCTCCTCTCTCCATTTTTTCTAAACTTTTTTTAAATGTTTTAAATAAATTTAGTTTTAAATTAGATTTAATTAATTTTTATATTAATTATTTACTACGTCAAAAGCAAAACGATGTCGTTTTTGCATTAATCTAGCCACACTGCATGCAAAATAACGTCCTTTTGCACTTACCTCGTCAGAAAATCGCCACATTAGCATTTTGGTCGGATTTTTTATTCACTTTGCTTCATTTTGGCACTTAAATATCACTTTTCTAACTTATGACATTTAAGTATCCCTCCGTACAAGTTTTGGCACTCTAGCACTCCAACTATCCCCTCTTTCTTTCTTCCACTACATAACAAGCCAAGAGAACAAACAACAGAATCGCCGAATAAAGCAGAGCCAAAACGGCATCCACGAGAATGAGAATTATTCAAAGAGGCGAATCATTCGAAGCGATCACCGATTATGACAATGACATCGTGTCCCTCGTATAAATATTCGCACTTTCATGGGAAAGAGAAGGAGCATAGGAGCGGAGTGGAAACGCAGGGGCCGGACTTTGCTTCATCAGACGACATGGACATCTTCATACCCGAGGACTACATCCTCAAACGACGCCAGTCCAGGAAGTGGCAGCAGATCAAGCGGAGGGTCCCGGAGGTTCAGACTGAGGCGAGGCCGCAGACCTCTGCCCAAAAGGCGTTGCCCGTCAATAGTGGTGGGCATGTAAGTTTGCCAACTACGCCGACCATAGAGCAGTCTCGAGATCGAGCCCCGGATGATATTTTTGTTTCCTTGAAGAAGTAAAAAGAGCGTTACTGTCACCAAGCTCGCATGTAACTTGCTGATGTCCATATCGAGTCTGGCCTGTCTGGACTGCATCGATAGACGACTATGAAATGAAAGTCAGAAGTAAGGTAAGAGCGTCTCTAGGGAGGGTTGTCGTGCCGTGATCAGAGCAATTCGCTCTCTCAGCATGTTATTATTAGATCCAATGTCGCCGATGGATTCAATCGATGGGTCGGTAACATTTGTAACATACAATCATTTCGAGACATGTAAATGAAAACCTGTATGCTCTGTTTGTATCCGCAAAGATGATGTGGAAAATTGTTGATCTGTGAGTCTTCGTGAGAAGGGCTACGAAAGAGTTGGAAGAAGGACACTTCGATTGGAAATCTCTCATGTGATCCCGGTTCACATGAAAGATAACATGCACGTGCTGTTGGATTAGGCAGGTTGTGAAATCCATACGATCCTACAGTTCATGTAACTGCAATCAATATAAAATGCACGCTCCATCAAATCTCACAATAAACTAAAATCGAGAAGACTCAATTCAGTTGACATGCGTTGCAAATCGAGTTCTCAAACCGAGTCTTCATCCGAGAAACTCGGCATTTTCTACTATATATTTGTTTTGGTTCTTGTTGCCTTGAGAGATTCATATCTGTTGCGACCTCCCCTCAAGGAGCCTCCCTCAGGAATAGATTTAGAGGTATTAGTTTATGATCAAGTGTCAGCTAGAACATCTAGCTGTGGGAAATAAATGAGTCAACAAAATGGACTCCATGTGCTTAATATATAACCTTCCCTAGTTTAGTCATTGTTGGAAGGAACGAATCTTGAAACAGAGTTGACCTTTTGAGTCCAAGTGGCGTAATCCTAGAAACTCGTTCACTCCTTGTCCAGTCCATCATCAGCAACTATAACTCCACGCAGCGATCATGCTTCTTGATTTAACAAAAGAAAAATGGAGATACAAGTGAAGAGATCGGCGGGTTGTGATCCAAAAGATCGCCTCTAATGTTGCAGACAAAACTCAAAAGATTGGATCAGACTCAAAGGATATCTGTTCTGTTTTTCCTTTCATTCGTAGTTGTCTGAACAATTTCCGGTTGTCTGGTTCGAGAGCAACTCAAGATTAGGAACTTCCCGGACCATCAGTCCAGAATGCATATCATCTTTGATTCGATTATCTTTCTTGGAAGGAAATCAGAGAAGATCGCGGGTCAGCAGGATCATGAAAAACCTCTCCGAGTCATGAGGGTCCTGATGGTTGTCTATGGCCCGTCAAGAAACTGAACAATAGAGACAATGGATAGAAAACGTTGCTGACAAACAATCGAGTCGATTATTACACACTAGAGATAACAAAAATCCGCAACACCATCGTCGAAGGGATGAAGTTAAATCTGATAAGTTCCCTAAAAAGAACTACCATAAAAGATTGAACAAAGAAGAAAGAATTTCATATGTCCCTATCCCTCTTGCACTCTGGAGCCACACTGGGGAACCTAACTGTATCAGTACAGTAGTTGTAGATGGTGAACTTCTCTCGGACCCACCGCAATCTCCGAAACTGCTCGGCGTCAAGGTCCTGGAACTCCTTCTGGTCCCACCACCGCTTGCCGTGGCTGTCGCAGAACTTGGCTTCGACTGAGGCCTCACAGCCATCGATGTGGAAGCTCTTGTAGGAAGCCATGAACGGGGCCTTGGCCCAGTCGGTCTTCTCGAGCCCCCCACGCGTGGCCCAGTCGTCGGCGTTCCACAGGCTCGAGTAGATCTTCATCGGCTGGTCAAAGGGGAACTTCACCCCGAGGTCCTTGCTGTTCTTGAATACTCTTATGGGCACATCATCCACAAAGAACCTGTTGGGTACATCACATTTTGGAGAAACAATTAGAGCAGAATATTTCATTTAGCATAAAAAAGATCTGTGGTTTAAGAATCGTAGATTGGCGTTGGAGCAAACAGAGCATGTGCCAAGTGCAATTAAAAGATAAATTTGAGTATTGTTACAGTCGGAATCTTTAAAATCATAGGTCGAGCCAGACTCGGTTTATCATAAGGTCGAGTAAAGGGAAACAGACTTACGCAATCTGATACATGTTCCAGAGCACAGAGTAGGAGTGATAGTCCTTGGAGGGATCGAACCACAGATAGATCCTCTGCTCTCTATTTCCTTTCCCACCGGTGAACACATTGGTCTGCAAAATGTATGGCTGACCAGTTCTGTTCCCCAAGAACTCAAAGTCTATCTCGTCGTGCTCTGAGTTCTGAGATGACAACTGCAACAACGACACAAGATCCACGGGTTTCCGATTATAATTCCTCAAATAATGAACGGCGATTTTCAAAACTAGAGTGAGATATTGCTTGGATTGTAGAAGAAACGGGAGCGCCTTACGTAGAATGCGGTGACCGTGCCTGCCGAATCGCCAGGAACCATCTTTATTTGCATGCTGAAGTGGCCGAACAAGTAGGAACCCTTTGATTGGAAGCCAGTCCCTTCACAAGCAGAGGCAATGTCAAAAGGAAAATAGAGTAAGAGCAAGTGACAGCGAAAATCTTCTTTTATTACAGATTCGCATCTGTTTTTCGAAAATTTCAGCATACTAACTAAAGTAGCTACATTCTTGGAATGGAGCGCACGACCCTGATCGATCTAATGACCGATGAAATCTGGTCTGATGAGATCTTGCGCCAGTACTTAGCCGCAATGTTCTTACCAGTGTAGTTGTCGAGAGAGAGCTGAATCTCGGAACCCCCATTGAGGTACTTGATGTGATCGAACGCCCAAGTCGGCACATAGTTCCGGCCGAACGGGACGTCCACAGGCTTCTTCGGCGCAGCGCTCCTCACTGTTGAGGCAAGAAGCAAGAAGCCGAGGCACAGAAACCACAGAGAAGAAGCCATGGTTCGCTGTCAAGACACAGGATAACCTTAGGCCAGCCAGGCTCACGTACTTATAGGCAGACGGAATTTGGGTTTTCGTGTATATTTTATGGCATCCTACTCTAGAACAATGCAACGGGACCGAAAGAGAGAGGAAAAGAGAGATTCTTGTTGGTCAGAGAACATGGAGGTCTGGCCTAAATCCGCGGACCGTGAATAAAGAAAGTAAAATCTTCTCGAGCTCGACACCCTTCGCTAGCTTTTCCAAGCTACGTTTCGCTTTTGTTGTTAGCATCGAGAGAGACCAGACATCGTCTGCAGTCGTCTGTCGACCGGCCACGAACCGTTCGCCTGCAAGTTAGGACAGTTTGGGTTGCGCGGTGTCCGATTTCGGGTTGCGTTTGGATGTGTTAGGCGGCCTCGGAAATCAGAGAGGAGAGAACAATTTTCATTGGAGCAAAGCGAGAGGACGCCTCCTTGCTATGATGACTAACTCAATTCATTCATTTCGCTCATGATTTTCCATTAGATATCTATGTGATTTTTCTTGGTTCTGTTTCCCCCGGGGGGGGGGGGGGGGGGGGGGGGGCGCTTGACACGTTGCAAATTGTGCTTTTACTTCGATCATTATGTGTCCCCCTTTAAATTGCCACTAACTATTAGCTAATATCTTATATTATACTTGATTCAGCATGAGAATGTATCACGTTATGTCACGTCATAGACTATAGACAGGTTGTACGACAATACAATCGCATTTCCTCTTTTGATCAAAGCATGTCATGACATCGTCCGTTTCATGTGGTGATGTTCGCCTTTCCTGGGCTACCTTAGTCCAGCATCATGGGAAGAAGGCCAAAGTTCAATTTGAGAGTTGGAATTGCAGAGGCTCTTCCTCTAGAGATTTTCTAAATTTACTGTAATAAAATGATAAGCATTTATTTCTAAAACTGCCCCACTATGACGCCCAAGTATCGACATATTGAATTGAAAAAGTCTTGCATGTGTCATATGTATAATTGTTGTACCGGATCTTATACGTGATTCACATGACCAAATGACAATAAAGAATTGAACTTGTATGAAGCTAGAGCTAATCTCCTCCATAATGGGTTCGTTTTATAAACCCGTTTTTTTTTTTTTCACGGCATCACATGCTATATTCCTAGCCTACCTATTTTGGGTTAGGTGAGCAAAAATAAATGAATCGAGAGAAAGTTGGGATTTCGTCCTCTCATGACCTACTCCTAGACATTGGAAATGGGGAAGCCTTGTGACTCTCTATGGACACAAACTTCAGGGCTTGATTTATGCAGCAGAACGTGGGATGGATTTTTCCAAATTTTTTAAACCCTAGAAATCTAAGATTGAATCGTGGGCACCCCATCAGCCATGTGCTCCTCCCACAAATCGATCCTGTCCTCCTCTATTTAAAACTTATCATTTTCAGCTTTATTTTTAATCTTTTATCGTAGACATGACCCAAAAAACAAATAAAAGAGTGACATTATTACTACATTAAAAATTTGGGAAATCTGCATTCGCTAATAGAAACTAACTTTAGATTAACGCTCTCCTTATTTGGTAAAAAATGAATAATTTGAAAATCATTTTACTAGACATGATTATTTTTGTCGCTCAAAATAATTAGTTAATGCAAAATATTTCATTTTCTTGAATGATAAAGCTTTTTTTCGTTCAATTATTTTTATAAGTGATATATAAAATTATTTCTAAGAAAATATTTTCAAAATCATTAATTTTTCGCGAAATGAAAGACCGATAGTATTGCTACATTTAAAATATAGAAAACAACAATTGCTAATAGAAACTAATTATAGATTGATGTTCCATTTATTTGACGGAAAATGAAAGATTTGGATTTTTTTTGAAAAATAATTACTTATTTCTTTTGAAATAATTATTCAATGAAAAATATTTCATTGTCGTAGATGATTATTTATTTTTTTTTTGGTGCGATCACTTTTATAAGTGATAACAATAATTATTTTTAAGAAAATATCTTTTTAATCAATCATTTTCAGTAAAATAAATGCATCATAAGATAGTATTTTTTTTCAATGCTATTTAATAGCGGAGTTTATTAGAAGAAAAGAATTTCACAAGAGGGAAGCTTCACCGTTAGTGACTCGTGTAAGCCATCATCAAATCGATGGTGGGCTGTTCTTAATTGTTGAAATAGATCTGATTTTGCCTCTTTGGTTATATTTTGTCTGATCACCATAATAATTAATGGGGATTGATAACTCCAAAAAGTTAGTACACTTTAAATAATCTTAGCTAATAATGCTTCTGCTGCTGCCACTAAGATTTATCAATTTTATTATTATATTTTTTTACGACATTAATTAGCGTGCCCGATCCCAAAAGACAGTTTTCGTTTAGCTGGGAGGAGACAGTTCTGATTCAACTTGTCACCATTCAAAGTTCTGAGCACGCAATGCTCGAAAATTGACAGAAAATCAGTAGCTTCCCAGTCGAAATTGAAGGTCACCTAACGACAAAGCTGTTGAATATTGTCCTTAATTTACACAAGAAAAGCATATAATAAGTGGAAAATATAGGTTTGTGCACTGGCTTTATATATAGTTATGTGGTGCAACATGCACTGTCATAAGTCAATAGATTCCAAGACTAATACATCTGTTACTGAATTATGTCACGCAAAGCCGTGAACTGATGCATAATTATTGACTAGGATAGTTAGTGATGACATGATAATACTATCAAGTTTTATTTGTTTCGCCGTGAGTGAATGATTTAAAAAATATTTTCCTAAAACTGATCACTCATATAACTTGAAATAATTAGATAATAAAAAATATTTTCATTATCAACAACAAATTATATTTAAACAAATTCATGGACAATGAAAATAATCTCATTTTTATAAACAATATGAGCAATCATTTTAAGATGTGCATCTATATTTGTTTTATTTTTTTTTGTGTGTGCGCGTGCGCGCGCTTATATTTGCTAAAAAAATAAAGAGTATATTCTTAATTAAAAATGATAGTGTGTTTGTTGCGGGGAAAAGTTCATCATAAATAAAAATACTTTTCAGGATGATGTTTTCCCCTTTTCATATTCACAAATTTATTTTCTTGAATTTAAGTATGTATATTTTCTTTGATTGTAAATAATTTTCCATTAGTGAATCAAATGCGTGAAAATCTAGAAAACCAATCCGCAGAAAATTCTTTAACTCAAACAATTATACTCTAAGTACACTAATTGTTTAAGTACATGAAGAAAATCAAAAATCATATAAATAAAAGGAAAATGACACAAGTTGTCTCTAAACTTTGGCCAAATATGAATTGTAATCTTTGAACTTTTTAATTTGTTTAATGCGATCCATAAACTTTAGCCTAATGAGTAATATTATCCATGACATTTTAGTTTATTCAATATGGTTCTTGAACTTATGGTACATGTTTAAACTAGTCCTTTAGACTATATGAAAATATTCACTATTATCCCTGAATTTAAAATAATAGAAGAATAATATTAGATATTCTCATATAATTCAGAGACTAGTATTAATACTGATTAAAAATTCAGGGATCATATTATTTAGTGGGCCAAAATTCAAAAATCACTTACACCATTATCTCAATAAATAAAAAAGATGGAAAGCAAAGTTCCAAGTTCATTATCGATAGATTTGTCATTTTCAGTAGAAATTTGATGACATGGCTCATCAACAAGAGACTCGGCGGCCCAAGTGGGCCTATCGAGTTGCTCTCCAGTGCAAGCTGGGACGGACACTGCAGTATCTCAAGTCCAATTTGGCCCCGGCTACAGCTAAAGCCAAAAATTGGCATTCTCATAAACAAAAACTTGTACGATCTATAAACTACCTGCTTAATGGAATAAATCGATGCTTATAATCAAACAATCGTAAAACTGGTTAGAGAAACTTAACTCTAAAATAATAATAATAATAATAACATAGGGATGGCGGAAGATATAGCTATTCCAACTCCACTCTCTTTATTCATAATGTTAGGATCATGTGATGAGGGCCGGTAATTTCGTGCCTTTGTGTTGTAATCTTGTTGCCTTGTAATCATGTCTCATCACGTTCGTTAATCGTCTCACGATATTGAAACCCAAACACAAGATGCTTATTGAGCAGGTTAAATTATACAATAATTTCCCAGGTTTGAGATATGGACACTTCAATGTAAACGTGCAGAATTTGTATGAACATGACATAGCATGTCAAAAAGTACCATGTTGCACGCGTAACATGTCATATCCAAATAACTAAGCACACCTAAACATGTCAAAAACAGATTAAAAAGGTTAATTCGCACACAACACGTTGATTATTCATATATAAACGAGTCGAATTCTCTACTGCAAGGACCATTTGAGTTTGACACGAGCAGGCACGATTGTATATCGCGTTCAACGGGTGGTGCCAAAAAAAAAAATGGGTGGTGCCAAAAGTTATAAGCTTTAAATATGACCATAAGGTGCGCTGACTTACTTCCTTATTAGTTACGATACTTTCACTTTCGATGATAAGATAAAGAAAAATAAAAAATAAAAAGGTTCAGGGGAAAAAAAGTAAGAGTTTGCTTTTGGAAGGAAAGAAGTGCAAGTCTCCGTAAGAGCTCAGTCTTATTATATGGGGCGAAGGCCAAATTACAACACCTCCTCTGGCTTTTATCCAAAAACCGACCAGAAGATATTCGTAATCTCTCAATATAAGAGGCAAAAAACAAAATTAAAGAGACCAAAACAACAACTGCCGACTAACTTTGTTATTGGCAAGATTGATCTTCTTCTTCATCTTCCTCTTTTTAAACGTTAGATACAACTGCACATGAAGTCACGCCATTATGAAATAACGGTCAATCCTTAATGACGGTCGATAATCAGACGCTTCTTTGGAGCATCTCCTGGTAATTCTTGAGAGACTCCATGTTCTGCAACTTCATCTGCCGATGGAACCTCTTTATGAACAGATCCGCGACGTGGTCGATCTCGTTCTCCAGCACGAACTCCTCTCCTCTGTCTTCCTTGGAGTGCTTCGCCAACTCGATTACCGACCCACCCGACGACGAGTCATCGCTATCGTCAAACAACGTGTGTGCACCACCATCATCTTCTTCTTCTTGGTATTTGGCCGGCTCGCAGTGAGTCGGAACAGGCATCGGCTCGTGCACCAGGGCTTCACTGGTGCAGTAACTGACAATGTCATTCTCGCTCGGCTGCTCCGCCGCCAGGTCGGCATCGTCGGCCTCCTCGTGGGGCTTCTCCTCGTCGTGGTGATGGTGGTGGTGGTGTTGATGCAAGAGGAAGTTCTGGAGCTTGTGAGAGAGGGTGCTGACAAAGAACTTCTTGTCGTGGTGCAACAGCGAGAAGATGATGAGGCGGGTCCGGAGGGCGTCCGTCTTCCTCCTGAGAGCCCCCGATTTCGACTTGGCCATCGCCGACAAGGCCGCGAGCATCTGCTTCAGCATTGTAGATACCTTGTTCTTCATCTTCTCGAAATGGTCCACTGAATCTGGAAGAGGACAGAAACTGAAAAAAGAACCTCAAGAGAGCAACTCGATGATCAGTTCAAGAAATTGCAATGGCGGGTGCGCGAAATCAGAGAGCGATTGTCAAAGTCTGCTCAAGAATGGTTCAAGAGATAAGTCAGTGGTTTAGGCATGGAGAGGAGCAAGAGGGGTCGATGGGGGCTTATATAGAGTGGAGCGGTTAGTAAGTTTGTTGCCACTTTATCAGGTGGAGAGATATGAGAGAGAAAAAACGAAAGAGTAAGGGCTAAGGAAAAGAAGCTGCTTCGAGAAGTGGGAAAGAGAGGGGACAAAAGTGGACACGGAGGACCCGTGGCGGGATTTGGGAGCTTAATAGCCAGAGAGGTAGGGCTAAAAGCCAGAAGTCTTTGGGGGGTTTTGGCCTTGGAGAGGTAGAGTGACTGAATAAAGGTAGCGAGTGGTGAAGGTGGCGGACAGTGGTGTGGTGGGCGGTGGTGGGGAAGGCTTGGTTTTGTGCTTTTTGGCCTTTATTGGGTCGGAATAATTTCGCGGAAGAATACGATAGAGACGGTCGTTAGGCAAACATACTTGATGCGGGCGGGAGCTTAGGCCACAAGAAAAATGTGAAAGGGATTGCCCCGCTATAAAATTAGGGTTGCATGGGTGGGCAGTGCCAACGGACATGGAATCACAACATAGGAAACGAGAGTTAAAGGAACTTTAGGCTGAGCATCATTTTGGTTTGGCAACGGATGCTAAGCACAGAAGTCCCACTTTTTTAAGCATTGTTCATTAGGGGTTTTGGGGAATGGGTTGGTATTTGATGGACTAGTTGTAAAGTGGATTGGCATCGAGTGTGTTGAAGCCTGGGTCTTTGGTGATGGTGGCAGTGGCAAATCAGTGCTAATATACTCAAGCATGTGGTGACACTGACGTGGTAAAAAGTGTGCGTCGATATGAACGACATGTGGACAAATCACTCGAACAAAATCAATGCATGGCAAGTTATGATGTTGGCGTTCACGTCAATAATGCCATCAAACTTTTGTTAAAGGAGGGATTAAGATTGAGTCGACATTTAAAAACCAAAAATCGAATTAAATTAAAAAAAGTTTGAAGAAAATTTTATAGACCAATTATGTAAATACCCTCAATATAGAGTATTTTCTCACTTTGACAAGCTCTTCAAGATAAACTTATGAAAGAGTTTTGTCTTTGTAAACCCTATCCAAGAATAACAGTATTCTTACATAAGGACCAGCTATCCATGTGCGGTCACATGCTTTTTGTACGCGGGGAATGGACATGAAATTCCGATGGACACGAAAAACAGAAATCTATCTAGCAGTGTACAGGAATGGAAGCCCAGCTCACGAAGCATCACCAAAAGTTGCTGTTGTCAGGTCCCCACTTTAAAACTTTATTCCCATTTCTTGGCAATAGACAAAAAGGAAAAAAAAAAAAAAAAAAAGGACCACAAAGAAAAGCAAATCGCAACGTGTCCCACACAATTAACCGTTTGAATTCGAAAGAGTTGGGTAGGGTTGGGTGAGACTCCTCGGGATGCTCAATTGGCAGGCATTTCCTTAACGGAGATGTGTTGCTCCTTCTCATGACCCACAGCGCAATTAGCAGCTGAAAAAGTGATTAGGGTTGCGTGAGATGGTCCATCTAATTTTAGTAGAGTTTAGCAATTAGGGAGACCATCATCCCCCGCGGAGTCAAAAAAGGGCGAAGTTTTGAACTCCCCCTTTAGACGCCTTTACTTGCGTTGGCCGGTAGACTCGCTAATGTACGGGCCAGGCCGGGAAGCTCAACTTTGAACTCTAGAAGTTTCTTGTCCAAACTCTACAACCACTGGTCATGGCAAAAATTTCCACAGAGAGAAAAAAAAAATCACAAGCTTTTCGCAAGCTCCATTTGAAGAGGCTCAAATATGGGATGTCCCGAAATTTTATATTCGTTGTGGGGTAGAGTTACTTGGTAGCTCGCAATTTCAATGCCAAAACTCTCCGACTATGACCATGAGCATTTTATGTGATGGAGGCACATCACGCAACAATAACACGTGATGTAATTGACTAATCAAAAGTGAGATGCGTACAAATATGATGTCGAATAAATATGAGATTCGTAGCAAGCGGATAACAGTGCTTGATTGGTTTTGCTAGGTCATGCTTACCGTGTGATATATCCGTCACATCAAGTGCTTTGCTCGTTGTCAAGACATATAATCTCTAATCAAGTCTAGAGATTGATGTAATAAAGTTTAAATCTATAATCCCTCTCCAATTATTGTAATTTACTCCCCCTCTTTGATTCTAAATTTTGGATTTTGATTGTTATATTCAAAACAATAATAAGTAAGCATAAGCATAAACGTTAAGACCTTAGAATGAGCAAAATTTATGACACGAGATCTTTAGTGGCTTACGATGGGATTTTCTCGAGTCTCGAAACTAGCAAAAGCAATCTTTGTCTTACTCTTATTCCCTTTCCACTGCAACCTGCGCGACTCATCAAACACAAAAGAGTCATGTTTGTTATCATATTTGATTGGAGAAAACTCCCTTCAACTATGTTTTTGGTTGATGGTTTACAAGTATGGACATCACTTGTATTTAGTTTTAGCCAAGTTCGATTAACAATTTGTAATCCACTGATCAAAAGTATAGTTAGGGAAAATCTCTTTTAAGAGGAGAATATTGCCCTCAGCGCAAATTAGGTTACTCTGAACAAAGCTACGGAAAAAGAGGCTGGGAAAGGGGAAAACCCTCGATGTTCCAAGCCTCCCTTTTGTGCATAACATGGGCTTCTTGACAACGGATGGGCCATGAATGACCCAAAAGATTATAAACGGATTGGATGGGTCCCAAGGAAAATTCAAGCGAATTTCTAATTTCTTACCAAGAAAAGAAAAGTAATTGATGATTGACCTGTTCTTCACGGTCGGTCGATCGGAGTTACTCGGATATTGTTGGGTTGATTTTTTTTTTTTTTTAACGAAGAGGAAATTAAATTTGAAGTCACCTTCACCTTGAAGAAATTAAGAGGTCATGTGACTTACGTCAATGGGTCATATGCTTTGAAGATTAGGAACATATTATTGTGATAATTATGATGATGGAAGCAACCACCAGCATCAAAGGTGGCTCGAGGTTGGTCAACGGTGGTGTCGACTCGAAGATCAGAAGAGACCCGATCAGAGAAAGACAGAGGAGGGAAGGGACGAGAGACATAGTGATATCCTCCTGCTCAAGGGCGAGTTTATAATTATGATTCAATCCGGACGCACGGCGTGCATCCAACATCGCATTCAAACTGATAAGAGATGTGTGCAATACATGGGAGCAGATATCCCCTTTCCTTTCATCGTCTCCCATCGCTGTCTTCTTCTTTTTCTTTCTATTCCCCTATGAATTGCGTGACCAAGGTGGTTTTTTTACTATGGTCGGTATGTTCACACACTACTGTTTTAGGATGTGTCGTATGTCCCATTTCACGCGGGCAATTCATTGATTTAATGTTCAACTGGGACATTTCTCTGAGAATGACAGCAGTAAATAGACGCCCAAGCCAATTTTCATATGATGGACGCGTGACAAGTTAATCTTTCATTTTTTCCAACTACTCATGTTGAAAATTTCTGCAAAATTTTCCATTACATCTGTCTTTTTGTGCGAAATTCATACCAGAATTTCATGCAAAATTTCTTACGTAGAAGCTCTAATCTTAGTTGGTTTATTCTTTGTCCGCTTAAACATATCAGCTTGAATCTCGTTTGGTTTATTCTTCATGCAATTAAATTAGGGATGAAAATGTTGAGATTTAAGTGGAAGTTGTGTTTGAAGAAAAATCCCACATCAAAAAAGTTGTATAGTTTGAAGTGGTTAGAATATTGTAGTTGGCCTATAACTCGTTAATTTAAGTTTTTGAGTAAAAACAGGGCCAACTGGAGATGTTGATAGGTTCGAACTTGGAATATCCTTAAATAATAAAGTAAGCACAATCAAGTCCTAAATTTTGTTACCCAAGTGTAATCAAGTCCTGAAAAAGTTACACTTTTGGCCATTTGCACTTTCTCGGGTTATTGTTCATCCTTCTCTCCCAAAGCTTGGGCGGGTGTCTACTATTCATTTGCTGTGGGATTTGCTGATTCCAGGCGATTTGGTCGTCCATTGGCGCTATCCTTTGGAAGCCAGACATGTCTTGACCTGATCTACACCTCCACTGTAGCTTTTCCCCTGGTACGCCCCCTATGGACCTCAATGTCCAGTTTCAATTAGGGCTTCGCGGGTTTCACCATGAAATCGTTTGCACGTATTTCGGCCTCTTCGACTTCTGTGTGTGAAGGCCAGGTGGGGTTTGGCAAAGCCCACCAAGTTGCTGTTGGTGGACATGGCCGTAGCCATAGTAGGCTCTCCACTTTTCCTGCTTAGCCCCGTGCCTAGTGTTCTTCTGTAGAGAACTTGGCCCCCTCGACTGATGTAGATACAGGCCAGATGGAAGACCAGTCAGACCCATCCAAGGCCCCTCAAGGTGCGGATGGCAGAAGGGAACGAAGTCGAGGTAGGCCCGTCACAGATCCTCCTCAGCCCTGTGCCCAACAACCAAGGGGCTCCAAACCCCCTCATGCTCGTTCTTGGGCCAATGTTGCCAAGACGGCTGTGAAAGGGTATGATCTCTCTTATGTACCCCCTAATCTGATTGATGATAAATCTGTGGTAATTTATCAGATGAGATCTTACAAGCCACTGACCCGAAGTGGCACGAATGTATTGTTGGGTACTTTGTTGGGAAGAGACTCCCATTCAAGCTTACTAAAGCAGCATTGAAGCATGCTTGGGGATAGCATTTCGCTGATATTATGGCTAACGACTAAGGTTTCTACTTCTTCCACATCCCGGACCAAGACTTTTGTAGGAAAATTCTGGATGGGGGCCCATTAATTATGGCCAGGGTCCCGCTTATCCTTCAACAATGGCACCCTTTTCTTGAGTTAAAGAAGGACAACCATTCCTCTATTCCGGTATGGGTTAGGTTGAAAAGCATCCCTTATGCCTTATGGTTTGCTCAAGGGATAAGTGCGGTGGCGAGTGCTATTGGTAAACTTCTATATGTTGATCTTAGAACTGAGCAAATGAAGATTATCTCATTTGTTAGGGTATGCGTGGAGATATCTGCCAAGAAACCACGCTGTGACTCGGTGGATATTATATCAAATGGGGAAACCCGTTTTGTGGTTGTTGAGTATGAATGGAGGTTTGTCTCATGCCCAACTTGTGGCACATTTGGCCACAAATGTCAGGCCCAAGTAATCCCCTCGAATCCCGTCGTGGCCACTTAGCTAGCTCTAGCCCATGATGTCCCCTCCACCAAGAGCTTGGTTCCTGTCGCTCCTCCAGATTTGGCCTCTATTCCAGGTACCTCTGAGGAAGGTTGGAAGCAAGCCCGGCCAAATTACACTTATGATTGGCTACAAAAAAATTATTGACGTAATACATTATATATATATATATATATATATATATCATAATTTATGTGCTTAAATTTTAATGAAGATCATAAAATATTATTATATAATAAAAAGATATTTGACAAGATAAAGGATGATATTAGGTAATATATATATATATATATATATATATATATATATATATGCGGTGCTAATCAAATGTATCGCCTTTGATATTGGTAGTCAATATATCACCTCTAATTATGATTTTAGGCATTTTTCAAATGGTATTTCCTCGTCTTCTAGGTGTATTCATGAAATCAAGCTAAGCAGTAGGTATTTCATTATTTAAACCAAATAGTGAAATTATTATTGCAACTCTAGATATTACATTACAAGGTAATAGCTATTACATTACAATCTTATTCAATAACTGCAACCAAATGGGTTGTATATATAAATATAATCAATGTAGTCTTCCATGCTCAACTTCGGAGTAACCTAATAGTTAATGGTGTCTATTATGAGGTCATAAGTTCAAATTATGTTTACAATATTTAGTACATCATGTGGAGAAACTTTGTGGCCTCTAGCTAATAAGACTGTGATGACATGCTTATAGACCAACGAGTATACTGAAATGTCCTCTCTCCTCTCGGTTGCTTGTTTCTCTCTCCATGCTGTGGCGACATTGCCATGACTGTTGAACTCATCGAGGACCTTAGATCAATGTTGCCAACGTCCTGACGACCTTGATTTGATGTCGAGCTACTTGAGGTCATCCATGGCATCAAGATCCGGCCATAATGGGCTTGTGGTGGTGCTAGTGGACAACACATCGAGGTGGATGGCGATCTGGTTAGGTGGACGGCAGCTTGAGATGGACTTGATGGTTTTGTGCTTTTGTGACACTATGGTGCTATTTGGTAAGGCTCCCGGAAACACTTATTTCTATTATTTTCTTCTCCGGAATAGAAATAGAACAAAAATGCGTTTGATAATTTATTTTGTTCTCGGAAACAAATTGCCATGGAGAATATATTTGGAACAGAAATAACAAACAAAAACGAAATTATTTTTCATTCCTGGAAATAACTCAAGAAACAAGAAATATATATATATATATATTTTCTTTCATTTCTTTCTCTTCCTCTCTTCTTCTCTCAACCGATCGCCAGCCTTAACGTTGGCTGGCGACTAGCCAAACGAGGTCTGACGACCTTCCTAGCCACTAGTGAGGCTTGGGGAGCCTCACCATGGCTAGGCGAGGGCCCCTGAGAAGAAAATAATAGAAATAACATAAGGAAGCCAGATTAGAGCTGACAAGAAACTTCCAGGAAATGATACTCAGCTTAATTTATACTCCAAATTAAATGAAAGACAGGAAAGTGAAGAGGACAATCATTGCGACTGAGACATGTGGTCCAGTTTTCAAACCTCTGACGCACGTAGTTTCCTTCGAGATGACAAAAGCTAAACCTCATTGTAATATTAAATCGAGTCGTCCCATCGCCAATTCAAAGAACATATGCAGTAGAGATATGGCCTGAGCTACATATATTTGTCTTTCACAAAGGGTAGATTTAGGACTTATTACAGGAGGGAGAACCTCCCAGAGGTAAGAGTCCCCATGTGGGGGCCCTCGTATAGTTAGGGGTTCTAGAAAAACGACTCCTCTACTGATAGGTGCGTCAAGGAACCTTAACCGAGTTACCTCCCTGTCACACCGGATTGGTGCTCTGGGCGACCTCCTTAAATGGAAGGACTAACACCGCATGAAGGTGCCGGGGCCGAAAGCCTCGGGTGGCGCTATCTATTTGAAAAGAAAAAAATATATATTCATTTTTTCTAGACTCGGAATACTAAATTCTGAAAGATATAAACAAAATAAATATTTAAAAGATATAAAAAATTACATAATTTTTTAGATATGAACAAAGATATTTATTTGAAAAGAAAAGAAAATAAGAAAGAAAAAAAGATCGGTGAAGTGTAGTTATAGAATATCAAGTTCTAGCTATTATTAGTATACTCGTTCGTTTTATTTTAATTGTAGAATGTATTGTCTTAGTTCTCTTAAAATATTATCACATCTCCATTTCGTGCAATTTTTATTCATTATCTTAGTCTACATATTCAACTTTTTTTTTTAATGAAAGTCTACTTTTAAGATACTCTTTTTTAAAAAAAAAAAAAAAAAGAGGGTCCACACACTTGATACCATGCATCCTCTCTCTTCGACGGGCTCTTCGAGATAAACTTAAAGAGTTTTTGTCTATGCACAACACTAACCAAGAATA
Source organism: Eucalyptus camaldulensis (assembly GCA_019915185.1). NCBI lineage: Eukaryota > Viridiplantae > Streptophyta > Magnoliopsida > Myrtales > Myrtaceae > Eucalyptus > Eucalyptus camaldulensis. The sequence goes on from JAHSVA010000001.1 coordinate 35,333,864, forward strand.
ACAGTATTCTTACTTAATTACCAGTTATCCACATGCAGTTAGATGCTTTTTAGACGTGAGGAATGGACATAAAATGACAATGTGCATGAAAAACAGATATCTATAGATGCCTCTAGGTGCCTTTGCTGACATTGCTTTGCCACTTTTGAGTGGCCCGTAGACTTATTTAATATACAGGCCGGGCCAGGCTGAGCTTGAGGCTCGGGGGGAAATTCTGCGGGCGGGCTTTACTTTGAACTCAAGAACTCTTGTCCAAACTCTATACCCACTTGTCAAGGCAATATATCTACAAAAAAAGAATAATAATTAATCGCTGGCTCTGGCAAGCTGAGTTTGATGCCAAATCTGTCTAGCCGAAACGACCACCTTTTCGTATGACGGATACACACCGCGTGTATGGCATTAACACGAGTTATAAGCAATTGATCAAAATTGAGATGCATACACACATGATGTTGAGTAAGGATGAGGTTCACAGAGCGGAGATTATTACGTTTGGTCGCCGACATTGGGTTGTTATTATTATATTGTATATCAATCACATAAAACACTTTTTCGTTGAGCCTTAAATTAGGTCTAGAGTTTGGTTTGAAAAAGTTAAAACTGATATGTATGTATATGCCAATTTAATCAAAATTCGATACATTTATATTGAAGAAATAAGCATATATAATCCTTCTTGATTTAATTCAATTCGCTTACCTTCTTTGATTTTGACTGTGATATTTAAACAAGAATAAGTAAATTGGAAGCATAAATATTTAAGACCTTAGAATAATTTGCAAAAGTTACGACATCTAAATTTTTAGGAGTTTAAGATGCACTTGTCTTGTCTCGAGTACCAAAAACTAGCAAAAGTGATTTGTATGGTTGTATTTTAATCTTATTCATTTTTCACTCTGGTCTTGAGTCTTATTAGACACAAAAGGGTCATGTTTACTTCTATCCCTGATTGGAGAAAACTTCTTTCAACTATGTTTTTGACTGGTGGTTCACAAGTATGGACATCACCTATATTTAGTCTTAGTCAAGTTTCTTAGTCAAGTTCTTTCATAACTTGGAATCTACCAATCAAAAAGTACAGTGGGAGAAAACTTCGTTTTAGAGGAGAATGCTGCCCTTAACGCAAATTAGATTACTATGAACTTAGCAACGGAAAAAAAAAGACTGAAAGAGGGGAGAATTCTAGATGTTTGAAGCTTCCTTTTCGGGCATAACATGGGGTTATGACATTGGGTGGGCCATATTGACCCAAAAAGTTATAGACGGATTGGGTGGGTAATGAGAAATACTCGAGGATTTCTGATTCCTCCCCGAGGAAAGTATTTGATGATTGACTCGTTCTTCACGGTCGGTCGATCGGAGTTTCCCGGATATTGCGTGGTGGAATTTTTAAGGAATATACGAAAGTGAGTTTGAAATCACCTTGAAGAAATTAAGAGGTCATGTTGCTTACATCAATGGGTCATGTGCTTTGACCTTGTGAATTCATATTAATATAATGTCTAATGATGGACGCATTGAATACTTTCTCCATGCTTTCCATATTTCCCCTCATTTTTTTTTTATTGGGACGTCTCGTTTCCCGTACCCTGTTCCCATTTAGGGTCACTGTTTCGTTTCGTGTGTGTGTGAAAGAGAGAATGGGTCGCCACAGGCATCAGAGGTGCCTTTAGGCAAGTCGACGGTGATGTTCAGCTTGGGCGCGATGGGTCGCAGCGGACTACGACGATCACAGGAGACCTGATTAGAGAAAGACAGGAGGGAAGGGATGAGATTCAGAGCGATGCTCTACAGTTCAAGGGCAACCTTACATGTATGGCTCAGCCCGAACATGGGACATCTACCTAACGATGCATTTATATTGATTGGAGATGGGTGCGGTACATGAGAACAGATATCACCTTTCCCTTTATTGTCTCCCATTGTTGTCTTCTCTTTCCTTTCTATTTAAATATATATGGTGTGACCAAGGTGGGTCTTTCTATGGCCGGTATGTTCACACACTTTTATTTTAGGAGCCATTGATGATACGCCAAACTCTCTGTGCTATGCCTTTAATCGATTGATATGCATGTGTGAAGGGTGCGTTTGGTAACGCTTTGCTCCTGAAGACAATTTTTTTTATTAGAAATGATTTTTTTTATTCTGTTCCCGGAATAAATTTTCAAGTATTTTAAGCCGTTTGAAAATTGTCCAAAATTTTAATTCCTGAAATAAAATTACGTTTGCCACCGTGCTCAAAATTTCTACTTCAAATCATTTTCTTTTTACTTTTAAATAATTTTATTACTTTTTTCCTTTTTTTTTTTCCTTTCTTTCTCTTCTTCTTCTTCTTCAAGTTGCCGGTCGTTGGCCTTGGGATCATCGATGACCGGCTAGATGAGGGCCGGCGCCCTCACCGGAGCGTTGCCGGCCCTTGGCGAGGCTCAGTCGAGCCTCACCGGGGCTAGACCAACCTCGCTGGGGTGGGGCGAGCCTTGCCAATAGCCGGGGGAGGTTTGGGTGAGGCCCACCTGGCCGCTTGGTTAGGCGAGCCTCGTCGGTGGTCGAGGGAGGCCTGAGCGAGGCCCGCCTGACCACCGGTGAGGCTCGCCTCTAGTGACCAGTGGCGGTGGGCGGTACATGGCAGATGGTGGCGGTGGACGGCAACAGTAGCGGTGGCAGCAGATGGAGAAGAAGAAAGAGGGAAGAAGAACAAGAAAAAATAAAAGAAAAGAGATAAAATAGTTGTTTGATTCAATAATTGTTCTCGGAACAAATAATCGTTTTTTTTTTATTTCTCAATTCCGTTCCAAATCTACTTCCGGGAACAAAAATATAGAAATTTGTTCTCGGAATTTTTTTTTTTATCAAACGAATTTCTGTTCCAAATTTATTCTCAGGAACAAAAAAAATGGGAATTATTACTATTTGATAAGTTACCAAACATAGCCCAAAATGACTTGTTACGCCCGTGCAATTCATTGACTAACACTCAACTGGGAAATTTCTCCGAGAGAGGCAACAATAAATAGACACTCAAGCCAAATTTCATTTGATGGACCAGTTTCAACTACACATGTTGAATAATTAAGCACAATTTTCAAATATGTCTTTTTCAGCGAAAATTATTCCAGAAATTTATGCAAAATTTCTTAAGTACAAGCTCGAATCTTGGTCTTCATGTGTTTAAAAATAGGGATAAAATAAGTGCAAACTCGATATCAAGTTAATCGCTATATCTAGCTAGACTCACATTCACTGAAAAATTGAAGATAAATTACGAATTAACTAAGATATATTAAATATTTCGCACTCTATCATATTAATTATCCGATGCGGGATTCTTTTGATATAACTTCCGCACAGATTTGAAGATTCTTCTCGCATGAATTAAAACTTACACTCCATTGTATTCATGTTATTATTATTCCTCCTTCCTAGATGGTGCTTCGAAGCCCGACCCCATGCATGAACTATTAATAAAGTTGACTGGGGCGTCAGCTTGGTTTGGTCATTTTCTTTTTTTAGTCGGTTGGTTTGGTCATTTAAACAACGTGAAAGGTGACAGAAAGTGACACCTCCTATACGTTTTCTCAAAATCATTTTTTTCTTTTGGCGTTATTTTTCTGTTGGGCTATCCTTGGATCCTTAGTGTTGGCTAAAAGAGATCCTCACCAAGAACAGAGTGTTTCCATCTGTTGGGACCTCCGCAGCTGGTCCTCTAGCGAAGCGGGCTACACGAATGCATGCTCTATTTTTGATGTATTGGTACTCGCGTGCGCAACCCCCCACCCAAATTCCCACCAATATCTTTTCTTCCCTGGTGAGAGGGGATATCCCCTGGTGTGTCTAACGTCACAAAATTTTATAATGAAGCCTTCCAAGGATATGCCTAAGTCCATTATAGTCAATTATTTTATTAAAAAGTATCCAAACGAATATTTTTATATCTTAATAGTTAGATTAGGATATCTAGATTGCCGGCCCTTGTATTAAAATAAACGTCACAGTCCATGATCAAAGTCCAACTTTTGCTCTAGGTTTTGTACTGTTAAATTCGCAATCTTCCATTATTTTTTGGATCCATGAACATGAAATAGAATATCAAATACAGGTTATTTTTTATTCATATTGGTGCAAGTCGAAAAGAAGTGATTTGGTCACATTAGATTAAGTGATGTCTACTTTGGTTTATTCTCACAAGACGACATAAATGAGGTATGTGTCATTAACAAATCCAATCCAAAAATTTCAACTGATAAGTGTAGCGAAACAATATGTATATAAGTAGCAAGTAAATGCCGTAAATAAGTGACGTGAAACATCCCCTCTCAAGAGCAAGCCAAATTGAGAATGGTACGTGGATTTGATGAATGGAGGCTGCACATGCATGTAAAAAAATTCAATTCAAAAGTTTAAGCAATGTGATGTGATTTAACATAAATACAAATTCGACATATATATATATATATATATATATATATATATATAAAGCATATAAATTATGTAAATAAATGATTTGAGATATTTAAATATACTTCTTTTTCATCGTCAAGATTTAGGACTACATTAAGATTCCCCATAAATCAATTTGATAATGACTAATGGCAATATTTCTTACATTGAAAAGACACGCTTTATTGCTCCTACAAGTTGTGAAGTCCCCATCAAGACAATGACCCCGTATTGCTTTGTCTCCCCTACTTCACAGTGATGTTGCCATTTCCTCTAAACAATTCATAAAAAGAGGATATCCTAAGGTAATTAAACTATAACAAACTCATTACTTGCAAAATGCATCATAATCGCAGATTTACTTTTTACGAAAAATTTGTCATGTTTTTAATTAAAGCTAGGTTGTACGTGGCAAGAGATTTAACTGTGGCTTTAGCTTTAATTACTCATCCCAAAATTATATTAATTTGTCTGATATTAAACGCAATGCATTACACGGAGTTGTCTATCCAGGTTTCACGTTTAACATTATCACGCGGTCATTCTATTAGCGCGTTTTTGTTGCGGTATTGACTATTAAATTACAAGTTTGTCGCAAGTCAATTACGTGTCGCGGTATTTGCTTGGAAAAATAGTTATTGTGGTATGTTTCCCTATAGATTTTATCTTAAAGTACATTGTTATTGTTGTTGTTAATGTTGTTGTTGTTATTGACATAATATTAAATTCTTAGAATTAGGTATAATTATCTAAATTTTATAATTAATATTATAATATTTGTAATGTAATGATTATCTTAGTCGCTGAATATTTTAATTAACTCTCAAATTGTTATATTATCATTATTTCTACTGCTCAATGTGCAATGACATAATGTTCATTTTAACATGATAAAATCATTTTGAATCATAACCACAAATTAATTCTTAAAAAATACATGCAAATTCATTAATTAAATTCTAATAACTAATATCCTGATATTTATGGGGTATTACACTCGTGGTTGGGTATAAAAGTGGAAATTACTATAATGTAATATATTTATATAACCTCATGTTATATGCTTAACTTTGAATAATTTATTGAAATGGATATAATGAATTATGATATCTGATAATATATATTTTGCATTAGACTAATGAATATTATTAACTATTAAAGTAATAATCATTCTATCCCCTCTAATTCTGATTTTAGATATATTTTGGAAATTCCAGTGATATTTTCCCTTGCTTTATATTTTATTCATTAAACCATGCTGTGTAATAGGTGTTACATTGCTTAAACCAAATATTATAATAGTTATGATAGCTCTATATGTTAAATTACAACGTCATAGCTATAATGTTACAATGTTATTCAAAATATGCAATCAAACGGGCTGTATGTGTAAATATAGACAATGTTGTTTGCCATGCTCAACTTCATAGTAACCCAATGGTAAAGGATCATACTGTCTATTATGAGGTGACATGTTTGAATCTTCTTGCCCTCTAGCATGTTAGTAAGGTTGTGATGATGGGCTCGTACACCAACAAGTATACAACAAGTGGAGCTCTTACGATATATTCACACTGGTTGATGTTTTCTACCCTTTATCCACATAAAGGATAAGTCTAAACAAGTGTGGAATTAGTCACCTAATGGACCCATCAAGTAAATCTCTAATGTCAAGGCAACCTTGATATGAAATCAAGCTGCTTGAGGTTGTCTATCCTGTCGAGATCTGGCAGTGGTGGGCTTGTGGTAGCATGAACTGATAGCAATTTTGAATGGACAATAAACTAGTGAGATGGACTTGATGGTCTCTATGTGTGCTTTCTTATTGTTGGGAAAATCTATATATTGCTTTGAAGATGACCAAGACAATCAAAGGCTACAAACATGTGTCTTGGTTGAGTAGTATTGGTGATATGTGCATAGGCTGAAATGTAGATGTTATCATAAATGGCACTAGGTGAACTGATATGATGAGTGCCCCACCATTGTCAAGATTGCTTTGCCAATACCTAAGGTGAACAAAGTATTGGGTATTGAAGATGTCTATAGGTTGGAAGGATTTTTAGATAAGGTGAGCATTTAGAAGGACCTTGATCGAGGATGAACAAGTTGAGAAGAATGAGGATGTTTGTAATGGTTTGGAGGTACAAAGATTAGGTGAACAATTGGATAGACTTGGTTAGGTGAATAAGCCTAGAATGAAATTGTTCAATAAAGCTTGGAAGGACCATGAAAATGAACGGCTTGGTAGAGTCGAAATTACCAACATTCTTAGAAGGATTGGAAATATTATCATCACTATTGGGTGCGGTGGATTGTTATCAGAGCAACAAATTGTTGGCAAAGAGCCGCTGCCTTATAGCGATGAGGTGGAAGACTGTAATAATACTCACGATCCTTGTCAGTTCAATGATATCCTTGGAGATCTTTAGAAGTTTACTTAGTCAAATTAGTGAAGATAAGGAATCGGCAGGGATGTTGATGTCCTTGAAGATCTTCGAAAACTAAAATGGTTAATCAACGAAGACGAGGAAGTAGCGGGGATGTTGATGCCCTTGGAAGTCTTTGTATGCCGAAGAAGCTAAGAAGATCATTGGATGATTGATCACAAGTCGTCGACATGGTTTGTCAATAGACAACATCAATAGACTAGTAAAGATTTGCATGTCCTAATTATGGGTAAGATATTATGAGGATATGTAGTCTTAGAATTTGTTGGTCGCTTAACCACCTGCCTAGAACATTGAAAAGCAGAAATCGTTACAAAGGCTTGGAATTCACAAAAAGATTGTTGGAGTTGATTAGGAGCATTTTTAGCATTAATGAGTAAGTCTAACAAAAGTATACTGATATTGTTATGGAATCAATCATTGTTAGATAGTTGTTAGAGAACATTGAAAATAAGAAACCATTACAAAGGCTTGGAATTTTGCAAAAAGATCACTAGAGTTGACTAGGAGCATTTTTGACATTAATGAGTAAGTCTAACAAAAGTATATTGACACTGTTATGGAATCAGTCACTGTTAGAGAGTTGTTCTAACGATCTTTAGCAATGGTTTACTGTTGGCAATGGCTAGAATGAATGGCTATTGGAGGATTTCGATGGGCAACGGTTATTTGAGGATAGATGGCTATATATTGAGTCCACGAGAAGTACTTGGGTTGAGAGAAACCGAACAAGATGGGTCATGTGCTTTGAGTCTTCTTCTTTGCTCCTATTTTGTTGTTGATTTCTATGTATTCCTATGTGTAATCAATGATAAGAGCAAGTAGACAAGAGTGATAGTAGTATATGAGTTCTAGTAGTGTGATCTACTAAAAAGGCAGTACTTGCTGATTGTAACTTATCTTGAAGATTACTTGTGGGTTTCACTAGCTTTGTTGTGACTATTAGTCTTGGGAGTGGGAATAGGCTTGGGGTTAAAGCCTAACGACAATATATCTACTTGCAAATCTTCTATCTCTTTACTATTTGCATTACATGATCTTTATTATCGTGATTTGTTAAACAACAATAGGTGTACTTGATTTCTACAATATGTTACCACCAATGCTGGAAGTTGAACATATTGTCTTCCACAAATGTTTTTCACAGTTCTCTTTCAACTTATTCACCTCCTTTAGGTTGTATTGCTAGTCCCGACACTTATCTCTACGCAAGCGTGTGCTAGCGAATTAGAGAGAGGGAGCATAATGGTGGCAGTGCTAGTGGTAGTGTGAGTGGCTGTGGTTGCAAGAGCTGGGTGGATGGGTGGTGGCATCCGATGCAAGGTGAAGTGGTTGATTTTGTGGGGGTGATATATTGTTTGAGCTAGTAGGGTTTTCTCATCTTTTTTTTAAGGAGGGTAATTTAGTCCTCTTATCTAGGATTTTAGTAGAGCTGTTAAACAGGTGGGTCGGGTCGGGTCGGGTTGGGTTTGGGTCGAGTCATTAATAGTTCGACCCAAATTGACCCATTTACCCATTTATGACCCATATCTGATCCGACTCATATTAATAAAATATTTTCATATTTAACCAAATTTAGGAAAACTTATTCTTACGTTTTTTTTTGAAAAGATTATATTACTAAAATACTTTCAAACAATATAAATCTAATTAGTAATTTTTCAATTTTTTTTATAATTTTCAAAAAATTATAAAAAATTATAATTTCGTCGGGGGTCAAGCCCTTGGAACTGCCCCTCCCCCGCCCGCGGTGGCGGCAACATAGAACTTTGTCAACGACATCTTCTTCTTCTTAGGCTTGGCGTTGACGGCCTCCCTGAGGTTGGGGAAGTTCTGCGGCTCGGCCCTGGCGGGGAAGGCAATGGCGGCAGCAGCCTTGCACTCCTCGGCCTCGGCTTGCTCCACCTCGGCCTGCTTGGCCTCGGTGGCCTAGGTGCTAATGTTGCCCCACAGCTTGGACATCCTTTCAGCTCGAGATTTGGAGATCGATTGGAGAGCAGGGGGTTGCGAATCGGAGTTATGGAAAAAGGGAGGGAAGGGATCGATTAATCTGTTCGGCGGCGCTGGCGAACCGAGGCGGGGCTTTGTCAGTGGAGCCAGAGCTCTGGGGAACGGCGACAGAGCACGTGGGGGCGACTGGTTGAGGGCTGCTTAGATCCGTAGTTCCGCCCAATCAAAGCACAATCGCTTTTCGCGAGCAAATTCGATCGCCCCCCCTTCCAAAAAATTCTCTCTCTCTGTCCCTCGCTGCTCCCTCTACTTTCCTCGGATAGCAAAGACGGTGGCGGCGATGGCTGACGGTGGAAGGAGAAGGAAGAGAAGAAGATGGAGGTTAAGCAAGAAATCGAAGAGAAACCAGGAGAGGTCTCTCGATTAATGTGATGGAACCAGTTGATGAAGCTCTCTTTTTGTAGGTTCTCTCTCTAGAGGTCGAAGGTATGGAAACGAAGATGTTGGGTTCATTTTTAATGGGTTGATAAATGAGTCTTAAATGGGTGCGGATTAGACCCATTTAAGACCTATATGTTTCATTTTCTTTATTTTTAGAATCCATTATGCGTGCTTTGGGAAATAAGGCTTAACCCATTAACAACCCATTTAAACAAATATGGGTTTATAAATGAGTTGTGTACCCATTTTGACACCTCTAGATTTTAGGGGACGCGAACCCCTAGAGTGCCAAAAGTTGGCACAAAGGGATACTTAATTGCCAAAAGTTACGAAAGGTACACTTAAGTACCAAAATCGGAGCAAAATGGATCACTTGAGTGCCAATCCGGCCAAAATGCCGACGTGGCATTTTTCCGGTGAACCGAGCCCAAAACGACGCCGTTTTGCATGCTGATGTGGCCAAATAATACAAAAACGACGTCATTTTGGGTTGATGTGATAAAAAATAATATAAAATTTAAATAAAAAAATTAGATTTAGTTAAAATATTAAAAATAATAATTTTAAATTAAAAAATTAATAAAAATTAATAAATTAATAAAAAAGGGGGGCTATGGCTGAGGGCAGCCCTTAGCCACCACCGCCGCCTCCTCGCCGTCGCCAGGAAGGGCCGGTGACGGAGGGGGGAGGGTCGGTCGGGGTCGACCGGCGGCGAGGATCGCAGCCCTCGCCGGATCTGGGCGAGGGTCGCAACCCTTGCCCAGATCCAGCGAGGGTCGGCAGCCCTTGCCCGACCGGGCCAGGGGCCGTCGGGGCGACCCCCAACGAGCGACGGCCCTTGGCTCGGCCGGGCGAGGGCTTGCGCGCCCTCACTGCCGGTCGGCCAGGGTCGCCGGCCCTTGCTAGGGGCCGGCGACCCCGGCTGACCCTCTCCCCTCCGTCACTGGCCCTTCCCAGCAATGGCGAGGAGGCAGCGGTAGTGGCTGAGGGCTGCCCTCAGCCACCGCCCCCCTTTTTTATTAATTTTATTAATTTTTTTAAAAATTTTAATTTTGAAATTATTATTTTTTAATATTTTAACTAAATCTAATTTTAAATTTAATTTATTTAATTTTTATATTATTTTTTTACCACGTCAGCCCAAAGTGACGTCGTTTTTGCATTATTTGGCCACGTTAGTGTGCAAAACGGCATCGTTTTGGGTTCACTTCGCCGGAAATTCGTCGGAAAAATGCAACGTCAGCCTTTTGGACGGACTTTGGCCGGAGTGGCACTTAAGTAATCCGTTTTTCTTCGAATGTTGCACTTAAATGTATCTTTCGTAACTTTTGGCACTTAAGTGTCCATTTGTGCCAACTTTTGACACTTGAAGCATTCTTATCCCAGATTTTAGGTATGAGATGTTGACTATACGTTTTAAAAACTCATGACCCAAATTAACATATGAATGTAATTTGAAAATGGTTTTCGTATGCAACCCAAATTTATTTATCTCATGGGATTATTTCACATGTGAGAGTGGCATGACATAAGGAAGCCAGATTAGAGTTGAAGAGAAACTTCCAAGAAACAATGCCAAACTTAAATCAAAGACAACAAAGGGAACAGGATAATCATTGCGACTGTGACGTGGTCCAGTTTTCAAACCTCCGACGCACATGGTTTCCTTCAAGATTATAAAGAATAATTTCTTTGATGACATTGAACACAGGCATCCCGTCGTGGACAAAAAAAAAAAAAAAAAAACCCAGGCATCCCGTCGCCAATGAAAAGGAAAGAGATGCGCGTATTTTCTTGGAAATTGACGTGAGGTCATGAAGATCTCAGACCAAAATGTCATTACTTAAATGTGGAGCACAACATAGGAAAATCATTAACGTTCGAGCAAATGTGGATTCCCCTCTTTTATTGGACAAAATAAGCAAACCCCTTTTTCTCATGATTTCTCCAAATAATAAATTCATTATGAAAGTTGGAGCAATATTTCCATTTTCCATACTTTTCCTTGCACAAGAAAAATTAGGGAAAATTTTAATTAAGGACCTAAAGTGGAATCGTTTTCTTAAAAAATGACCCAAAATGGACATTGTCTCAAATAAGAACCTAAAGTGATCAATTTAGTTTCAGATAAAGGGCCTTAACTTAAAAGCCAGCCAAATCTTATTTGCATCTAGGGGTATTTTTGTCTAAATACTTTATTTCCTTCTTTTTTTAATTTATTTTCTCGTTCTCTTTCTTTTATTCATCATCATCACGCCTTCGCATTTTTCACTCTTTAGATCGCGTTCTCCAAAGTCCATCTTTATATTCCTTGCCGAATTAGCTATCAACACCCTCAACTTCATTTGTCATTGCCCTCAACAGCAATTCCAGTAACTTTGTTGAAAGATGAAGGTCAATCCAAGCCCTAACAGCAATTCCAGTACCTTTGTTGAAAGATGAAGGTCAATCCAAGCCCTAGATTAAACACGAGTGGACCAAGATGTGACACTCAGCTCGATTCGATCCCCACATCTTGTGGTCGTGGTCAAGCACGAAGCATGATGAGGTGTAAGCCATAAGCTTGTTGCCCTCGTTGTCATCGATGCTTGAATTCAAATCGGTGCTCATGCAAGCTATGATTGATCTTAGCGAGGAGAAGCCAGATTGAAGTGCCTAAGCCAAATTTATTAGAGGTTTTTGAGGATTCTCTATGATACTCATGTGCATTGATTTGTTTAGTGAAATACGTGGTTTTGGGATTTTCTAAGCGATTTTGCACTTTTTTCATCTTGTTATTCTCTCTCAAATTTGTGTAGATAATATTTTGGAGTTAGAGAGGCAAATTTGTTTGAACATGTGTAGACTAGAGTCATTCGTTTTTTAGATTGAGTGTTATCTAATTCGAATTGCCACCAAATGCGAGTATCTTCAATCACAAATCAGAATGATTCAGCAGCCTTTGAAAATAACCAGCATGCACGACACAATTGGAGCATCTCAAGAAGCCACATATTCCACCTCAATGCAATCTGCATCTATGAATGTTATGAATAATCCAACCTGGACCCAATAAAACATTCCCAAGAAGCTATGAGTGAAAGTTATCGTGGCATAGGCAATTTCATTGGCGGGGAGAGCATGAAATTGTTACTTTAATTGCCATAATAAGTTTTTACAAGCAAATTGAATAAAAACAAAACTCATTGATAGATATTTCTTGATTCTCAAGTTCATTATCATCATCGGAGAAGGTGACCGGTGGTGAATAACTTAAAAACTGACTTATACCAAAATCGATGAGTTCTTGGGTGAGGATGCAAAATTGAATAATGTAGAGCACGCGCTTTGAAGTTTGCTGATGGGGAGGTTGCAGAACTAAAGTATGCAATTTGCAATTTTGCAAAAGTGCATAACTTCTCGAATATCTTTTCGTTTTTTCCTTTTCCTAAATTGTTTAAATTGTTTTGCACATGTGCAAGCTCATGTGTGAGGAGTCTGTTGCATTTGTCAAGAAGGAGGTGAGTAAAATGAAAAATAGAAAGAAAAGAAAAACAAAAGTCTTTAGACAAAAATACCCCTAGCTGCAAATAAGATTTGACTGGTTTTTAAGTTGAAACCCTTATTTGAGACTTAATTAGTTACTCCAGGCTCTTATTTGATACAATATCTATTTTAGGCCCTTTTTTGAGAAAACGGTTCCACTTCAGGCCCTTAATTGAAATTTTCCCGAAAAATTATACTAGTTAGAATTCTTTTGAGAAAATTGCTGAAAAGTTGTAAATTTATTGTATAATGACCAATTTAGTCAACAATTTTTTAATATGATCAATTCAATTATAAATCTTTTGACAATTTTTCAATATAATCATTTTGGCCATTTTTGATTGGAAATCGCTAATGTGGTAATCTAGTCAGTATTGGCTGTCTTGCAGTTGTATTGGCCGTTTTATGTGGTACGGTTGATGTTGACAATGATGATTTTTGTAATTTGATTTTTGTAATTTTTAAAACATTGAACTTTCCTTTTATTTTTTTTCTTTATTTTCTTTTCCAATATAATCAGCTTACGCTCACCTATGCTTGATCAACACCCCTAATCTCTCTCTCGTTCTCACTCTCTAAACTCATTGCGTAGACCTATTGCTGTCAAATACCTCATTGCAACACTGTCCATTGTCATCGTAGGAGAAAGAAAATATTAAAAAAAGCAATGTTGGCATTTTCCATTAGTCTAATTAGACATAATTAACGAAAGAACTCAAACACACCAACTTGATAAGTTTTGAAACTTAATTGTACTTTTTATAAGTATTAAGATTCAATTGCACTTTCATAATAAGTTTTAAGTCTTTCAATGCACTTATCCCAAAAAATAAATAAAAATATAAAACAAATGAAAAATAATTTAAGGCTTTGTGTTTTTTTTTGGGGATGCAATATTAGAAATTTGAAGTTATTTGTAGATATTAAATAACAATAAAATTTGTAATAAAGTATGTTTCATAGTCTCTTCTAGTAAGTATGTGGTCCGGGTGACTTGACAAGGCTTGGTCTAAAAGATTTAGCTAGCTTAGTGCGGACAACAATCAGTTGCGGTGACAATAGAAGGAACTACAGTAGCGGGTGATAAATTTGCTTCATATTATCATCACACCGGAGATTAATACACAAGAGGCTACACAAGGGCTATTTAGGTTCAAATCTTTGTGTTCGTCCGTGTGTTAATTTCTGAAAATATACTAAATAAAATAACTCAGCAGATGGAAGAATAAAGAAATGAGCTGAGTCCGTAAAATTGAACGAATTATTCACTGCACCTGAAGTAAATAGGGCCTAGTGCATGTGATACGATGGAGACCCACGAGATTCAATGGGCCATGTGGCCTGAGCCGATTGCTACGGGTGCTGTCAATAACCCAGTCAATAACTTCTCAAAAAAAAAAAAAAATTGATGTTACTCAATCTCATCTCATGTAGGGGTGTTCAACCGGACTGAGTATACCTGGGAACAGGACTGGCCCTCCCGAAAAATAGGGTCCGGAACCAGTTCCCATTGAAACCAGTCTGGGAACCATTTTCCAAAATTTGGAACCGGTTTAAACCGGTTTAGGAACCGGGTCCAATTGATTACCCACCTAGGAACTAGTTCCTAGACCGGTTTCGGAACTGGTTTGGAAACTGGTTTTGTAAGTATAGGTCCAAAACCCTATTTTTTTTTCCCTTATTTATATTTTTACTCCCACAATCATATGGCGTTTTTTTCTCTTAGCTCTCTCAAACATGCATGGCACTCTTCCTTCATCATTCCTCTTCCTCACTTGCTTCCCTCTCTCATCGGCTCCCTCTCGCATAGTCTAACGGACATACGGTATTCGTTGCAGCCAAATTCTTGTGTACCACGTGGATTAACTTGTCTAATTTCTCTTTTGTAAGAGAAGTTATGCTTGCATGAATGAGTAGCTTCATATAATAGTTGTAGGAATAAGACTAATATTATGCCCATGTTTGTTGCTAATTATTTACCTTATGATTTTATTTATTATAATTAGTCCCATGAATTCTTAATTTTTCGTTTAGTCAAAAAGTTTATATTTTTATTTATTACAAGTGTTTAATGTTTCGATACAAATTAGGAAGATTACATTATTTTAAAATTCGAAGTTGTATAGGATATCGGGAGATTGTAAATTAGGTTCTAATGGAAATAGGGTTGACCCTAGAATTAGACCGGAAAAATAGAGTGGATCGGGTACAGGGTCCAATACAAATAGGGTCGAGTATAGGGTCCAAAAAAAGGGAAGTGGTTATAATAGGGTCGGGTACAAGGTTCAGGTCTAGACCCTACCCACCCTGGACCCGATCACCTCTAATCTCATGTGACTATCTTGCTCTCATTTTTCATGGTATTTTCTTGGATGGAACCCTGGACTTTCTCCGAGGTAACGTCAAGAACTTCATATGCAAGACCTTCGTGTCATTTGCCTGGACATGACTAATTCAAGGCAAAAGGGGTGGCTGAAGACATCACTTTCAATCCCTCCGACCACCCATTGTTTCAAATCCACATTAATTTAGTTGTATATATTCAACTCCCTAATTCAATGACCAGAGAAGAAAAAAAAATCCAACTCACTATTTCAACTTGTAAACAACACTTTTGGACCCACAAGCATGAAAGCTCCTTATAAACAAGATTTTTCTTTTATTTTATTTTATCTCTTCTATTATTTATTTTTATTTTATTTTATTTTATCTCTTCTATTATTTAGTGTACATGAAGTTCTAGGAAAATGTGTGAATTGCGTAGTCAATAAGAATATCTTAGTGATGCTTTCCATAGGAACTTGCTACTACCTTTGCCGTTCTCAATATTCAATGTGACATGCTAATTTTCATTGGTGTCTCTATAGTTTATATTAATCAATAAAAATAATAAAGATATAGCCAGGCTTGCCGCTCAATTTTCCCTCCCTATAAATTTGCTTGCACTTTGCACTGGCCAGTGTAAGCCCAGCACTTACAGTTCTCCTCAAACCCACATAGAAATCTCTTTGTTGGCTTATTTTGATTCCCTCTTCTTTCAAATCTCATAAATTCCAATGGCATCATTCTCATAAAGAGTGACTAAATTTGAGAGTATTCAGTCTTCCTGTTGTCAGAAAAGAGAGCTTTCGGGTCTGAATTCTGGTCATGGAGTTGCAACCGAGAGCGAGCTCAATTGCCACCAGGTTATGGAAGATTGTGAAAATCGCTTTCGTAATGATCAGGAAAGGGTTGACGTCCAAAAGAAATTTGTTCAGTGACATGATCGATGGGGCGAGGGACAGAAAGCTCACTAGAGAATCGCTGAGGAGTCTCAGCTTCAATCACTACAGCCACCCGAGGAAAATGCGCCGGGTCGGGCTCAACAGCTACGAGTACGAGTTCTCCTGCAGCAACAGCCCAAACCCGGTCATTGTTCACTCAGCCAAGAACAAGAGCCAACGCTTCCCCTGCATGAAGGTTCCTAAAGTCATTGAAGACTTTGTTGAGGACGAGCCCGTGTACTCTGACACGCTCGTTTTCACGGCGAAGACTCCTGAGTACACGTTCAACATCCAGATCGAGCGGCACAGCCCACTCAAATCGCCCCACTCAGTGAGGGTCTCCAATTTCTCTAATTACTCATCAGATGATGAGGGTGATGGGAAATTTGGGCAAGTGGACCGCAAGGCTGACGAATTCATCAGCAGGTTTTATGACCAACTGCAGAGGCAAATCTTGTACTAATGGTCCAAGCAAATCGTCTTCAAAATCCTGCTCTAAGTTTCAGGGTCGTGGATCAATCTCGCAAGTCATCCTGGTTCCCCACTTATGATATCAAAAGAAAGACAATAAGACCCATCCTCTTTTAATTGTTGGGCTTATAAGAGTGGTTGTGTAGTCTGTAGATACTGTCCGCTCTGACATGTGTAAATTCTTGGTTTTTTCTTTTCTCATCAGGGACTTCGGTCTTTCTTCTGTATTTCATATGTCTGTCCAAAGCTCCTTGATTATAAACGGAGCATGTATATATGGCAAAACCAATAAATTTATGTACAACAGTGTGAAACTATTGGGTATATTTCTGTTTTGTTTATCACTGAATTCATAATTTACTCATGATGATTAATGAGTGCATGATAATCTTTTTTACGGTGGATGCTACATGCTAGTGTGCCCTTTTCAACTGAAAAAGATGCCTCTGCCTCTTGTTCTGCTTTTGCACATTTTTATATTCCTTTTTAGGCCCCTGGGCCCTTCACCTGCATTCCTCACTTTTATTTTACCGCGGGAAGTTGCCCCTGAATTACTTTCTGTAGCCGCATCGGAGGATGTAAGTGGATTGGTATCTGTGCTATTGGCACATCGGAAGCATGTGCTGCATGCCTCTTCGATTGGTTCCCTTCTATGGAAACTGCAATTTGTTTTTCTCAATGAGAAGACAACTCTTGCAATGCACTGGCTCATGTAATAAATTTACCGGGATCGGCACAAGAAGTTGCAATCATACAACAACCTGTTCAGCTATGAGAAATGTTGAAATATGAGATAACACCATTTAGTTATTGTGAAAGATAAGACAAATAGGAGAAGTCTGAAGTATTACTGTACTATGTTGACGTGTGCTTGACTCAAGGAGCAAATGACAATGCCCCCCCGACAAGTCAAGATCAAATTACTCACAAAGGACTTGGGACACTTACCCCCACTTAATTTTTTCTTCATGGAAACATTTGCATACAATCTTTATCAACTTTATTTTCTAAATCATCTAACATGTGAAGCTGATCACCAATAATAAAGCAAAACCAAGTGAAGTGTGTGAAGTATGTGAGTGATAATTATCAAATTAGTCTTAAATAAATTGAATATCAATTTAATCTTAAACTTTTCGATATTGTCAATATCCTAAACTTTTGTACAAAATTCCAATGTAATATTTTCGATCAATTGCTACCGAAAATAGTTAATGTTGCAATTCACAAGTTGTCCACATTAATGTGCTACATAGGATGGCTGATGATAACTGGATGTCAGATCCAATAGACTATGTAACACATGCATATGTAAATGCGGTGACTCTTTCTTTGCGGGAAAATAAATTCTAAGGAATCTAACCTTATTTTAGAAACTTTACCAAATGCTTAAATAATCTAAGCAAGGATTTGACCTTTAAGAAAGATTTTTGGTAGGGAAAAGTTCCAATTTTTTTAATATATGTACAATGATCCTTGGGAAAAAAATTTACGTGTCAACGTCATCGTTCATTCCAATTCTCAGGCAAGGCTTTAAACAACTGATATGGAACATCGCATGGATCTTCAACCAATGGATTTTCAACTAAGTATTAGGTTGTCTTGGACCTCTCTTGCTGCAAAACTTAGTTCAAAGGATGAGACTTTCCCTCACGCATATAAATGACCACCTTCCCCTTCACAACCAATATTGAATAATCCTAACAGTCTCCTCCTCACACATCGGTCTTAGGTCACAGCATCAACAATCCTTTCCGAGTGATTATTGGGTCTAGACTTGTTGATAACCTAAGCTCTAATATTAGTGTTGGGTGATATTGAGTCTCTCTCATCCAAAAATTTGCTCAAAAGATACTTTCCCTCACACTTATAAATTGACCAGATGTCCTTTTTACAATCGATGTGGAATAGCCTCAACACCAAGTAAACAACTCAAGTCAGTAAAGGCATAAACGATGAAACATAATTGTTATCATGCGTGCCCTAAACAACTTTGCCCACTTCAACCAGCACTGTTATTGGTCTGTCAAAATTTCGGATGAGTCGCGAATCATTGTTCTTAAGGTACCGCAACTATTTCGATCCTCAGGATGATCGGATTACCAACCTGGTACCTAATAGGCTTCTCTTTTGATCAGCCCACGTCTGCACCCACTTGGAAGCCTTTTTAAGATAAGCTTGGGCAATGTCAATGCTTTGTCTCCAATCTTTGTTGATGTTGTAAGCTCACGAGCATCACATTTTGTTCCGCCACTGTGAGGAAGCGGCGGCTATTGGCCGGTCACTACTTCAAATGGGCCTTTGTTAGAGAAAGAGCTTCTTTAAATGTTGAAGTAGAATTACGGCGGAGTCGAACAAGTTCACCAATTCTTGGTGGTATTACATGTAACACATGCTCTTTGCAATATCTCGTTAAATCATTCGCTCTGACTATTTGTTTGGGATGAAGGTTTGAAGACATACAAAATTCAAATCCCATGATCTTGGAAGACTAACCGGAATTTGCTTGCGAATCTGGAGTAATGATCTTAAATGAGCCTCTAGTCAACTCATGCTTACAACTTTTACTATATTATGTGCAGAGACTTCCGAGCATCTAGCACTATAGTAAAACTACGATGATGCCTTGTTCAGCCGACATATATACTAAAAAGGATAAGTCTAAAAATGTGTAGAATCAGTCGACTGGTGAACCCCTCAAGTATATTGCTAAGGGGTACGTTATTTCAACATTGCTCATTAATAAATTTATTTGCATTATGAAAATCATTCCCAACTTTCACTAGCATATCAATTTCTATCTTCAGTTTTTGAAACCAACAATTTGCCCTCATACTTCTAATGTGGCACTTCAAATCACATTTTCCACCAGCTAATCTTATCTATTTAGTAATAAGTAATGCTCACTGCATTTGGCGAAACATGATGTTAGCCCGCTCTCTCTCACTCTAAATCAAGGTCGCTATGGCACCATCAACCATTGCCAATGCCTTGGCAAGCTTGATCTATAGTCGAGCTCCCCAAGGTTGTCAATAGCATTGAGATATCACAAATGTGGGCTTGCAGTGGTACGTTTGAACAACAGTTTAAGATGAATGGACGGTGGTAAGGTGAACGGTGGCATGAGGTTGACTCGATGGTTTCGTGTTTTCGTGACACTATATGTGGTTTTGAGAGAGAGAGAGAGAGAGAGAGAGAGAGAGAGAGAGAGAGAGAGAGAGAGAGAGAGAGAGAGAGAGAGAGAGATTTTATGTTTTACCTAGGGGATTTAGGTGTGAGATGGTGATTATATGTTTTAATATCGAAGATGCAAATTAATATGGAAGTGGAACTTTTGTCCCAAATCGATTTGTCATGTGAATTATTTCATATGTAATAGTGGGATAACATAACAAAGCCATACTGAAGTTGACAAGAAACTTCCAGGAAACAGAACGGATGCTTAATTTATGCTCCAAATCAAATCAAAGACGAGCAAAGTGAACTAGACAATTATTGCGGCTGAGATACGCGGTTCAGTGGTCAAACCTCGAAGGCTCATGATTTCCTTCCTTCGAGATGACAAGCAAAGAGAGGCACGCATTTACCTGGAAATTGAAGTCAGGATATGAAGACGTCCGACCAAAATGCCATTTTCAAATTCGGATCTTAAGCGCGGTTGAGGCCGCCCTCGCCCGACGGACCTAAAATATTGAACCAGCTCAATTGGCATTATATTTCCGGTCAACGTTTTTAGTCCACCTATCGTTACTCAGTTGAATTATATGCAGTGTGGACAAGAGTTGGATGGACACATGGTGCGATAGCATTAGATGAAACTGCAGTAGCTGACAATAAATTTGCTCCATATTATCATCACTGCAGATGAATACACAATAGACTGCACAATGGCCATTTCAGTTCAAAATTGTGCTAATTTCTAAAGTTTTAAAATAGAAATGAAATGGATCCATAAAAGTTGGAAATTTGTTAACTGCAGAAATAAATAGATTCAATGCATGTGATACATTGGAGACTCACAAGATCAAACGTATCACTTGAATTGAGCTGATTGCATCAAGTGCAGTTGATAACCCATTTATTAATTTCTCATAAAATTAATGCTTCTCAATCTCAACTGTCTGTCTTGCCGTAACTTTCCGTGGTATTTTGTTGGACAGAACCTGGACTTTTTTCAAAAACAATTTCAAGAAGTTCATAGCGCAAGATTTTCAAGTCATTTGCTTGGAAAGGACTAATTTTTAGGCAAAAAGAGCAGCCGACCACGTCATTTTCAATTCCTTTGACCAGGGATCCCACGTACCCATGATTTCAAATCCCATCAATTCAGCTGTATACTTTTCAATTCCCTATTTCAGCTTGTAAACTTCACCTTTGGACCCACAGGCATATAATAGCTCCTTATAACAATATATATATATATTTTTTGTTTTATCTCTTCTGTGAAGTTCCAGGAAAAGGGTGGAACGGCTGTTCAGTCCATTAGAATATCCTAAAGGTCCTTTCCATAGGACCTTGCCAGCACCTTCCTTTGCCTTTTTCAGTAACTCAATATGACGCGCTAATTTTCATCAGTGTCTCTATAGTTTATCATAGTTTATAAAATAATAAAGATCTTGCCGAGCTGGCCGCTCATTTTTCCCTCCTATAAATTTGCTTGCACTTCGCACTGGCTAGTGTAAGCCCAGAACTTACACTTCTCCTCAAACACGCATAAAAATCTCTTTGTGGCTTATTTTGAATCCTCCTTCTAATTTCCGATGGCATCGTTCTCGTAAAAAGGGGCTTAGTATTTGGTCTTCTTGTGGTAAAAAAAAAGAGAGCTTTTGAGTCCGAATTACGGTGATGGAGTTGCAACCGAGAGTGAGCTCAATTGTTGCCACAAGGCTGTGGAAGATTGCGAAAATCGCTTTTGTAATGATCAGGAAAGGATTGATGTCGAAGAGAAATTTTATCAGTGACATGACCGACGGGGCGAGGGACAGGAAGCTCGTGAGAGACTCACGGAGGAGTCTCAGCTTCAATCACTATAATCCCTCAAAGAAAATGCGCCGGATCGGGCTCACCGGGTACGAGTACGAGTTCTCCTGCAGCAACAGCCCAAACCCGGTCATCATCCACTCGGCAAAGAACAAGAGCCAACGCTTTCCCTGCATGAGGCTCCCTAAAGTGATTGAAGACTTTGTGGAGGACGAGCCTGTGTGCCCTGAGACGCTCGTTTTCGTGGCGAAGACTCCTGAGTACACGTTCAACATCCAGATCGAGCGAAGCAGCCCGCTCAAGTCCCCCTGCTCAGTGAGGGTCTCTAATTACTCTAATTACCCATCAGATGACGAGGGTGATGGAAAATATGGGCAAGTGGACCACAAGGCTGACGAATTCATCAGCAGGTTTTATGACCAACTGCGGAAGCAAATTATTTACTAATGGGTCAAGCTCAAGTTCCAAATCCTGTTTTAAATTACATGGGTTGTGTGGATCAGGCTCACAAGTCATCCATCAGATTTGCAATCATTTTCATGGTAACCCACTTAGGATATCAAAAGAAAGAAAATTAGACCTATCTTCTTTTTAATGTTGGGCTTCGATTTTGTTAATACTATCCGCTCTGAAATGTGTCAAGTCTTGATTTTTCTTTCTCATATCAGGGGACTTCAGTTTTTCTTCTGTATTTCACATGACTGTCCAAAGCTCCTTGATCATAAATGGAGCATGTATAAATGGCAAAGCCAACAAATTTATGTACAACAGTGTGGAAGCATTGGGCGTATTTCTGTTTTGTTTATTACTCAATTTATGATCTATTCATGATGATTAATAAGTGCATGATAATCTTTTTATGGTGGACGCTAGTGGGCCCTTTTAAATTGAAAAAAGTGCTTCTGGTTCTGGTTCTGCTTTTTCACATTTTGATTTTCCTTTTGAGGCCCCTGAGCCCTTCACTTCACTAGCATTTCTCACTTTTATTTTACCGCATCGTCGGATGCATCCTGAGGTGAAGTTGCCCTTGAATTGCTTCCCATAGCCGCATCGGAGGATTTAAGTGGATCGATATCTGTGCTATTGGCACATCGGAATCATGAGCTGCATGCCTCTTCAATTAGTTCCCTTCCTACGGAAACTATGATTTCTTTTTCTCAATGGGAAGACAACTCCACTGGCTCATGTAATAAATTTACCGAGATCAGCACAAGAAGTTGAAATGACACAACAACCTGTTCAGCTATGAGAAATGTTGAGATATGAGATGACACCATTAAGAAATC
Organism: Eucalyptus camaldulensis; assembly: GCA_019915185.1. Classification (NCBI taxonomy): domain Eukaryota; kingdom Viridiplantae; phylum Streptophyta; class Magnoliopsida; order Myrtales; family Myrtaceae; genus Eucalyptus; species Eucalyptus camaldulensis. The sequence continues at coordinate 35,356,670 of JAHSVA010000001.1, forward strand.
GTGAAAAAAGAGAGACAAAAATAGGAGAATTCCAAAGTATTTCTATCTTATGTTGACGTGTGCTTGACCCAAGTAGCACAGGACAATGCACCACAGACAAGTCAAGATCAAATTACTACAAAGGACTAGTGACACTTTCCTCCATTTAATCTTTCTTCATGAAAACATTTGCATGCGGTGTTCTTCAACTTTATTTTCTAAACCCACTAAATGTGAAGGTGATCATGCATGGATTCTCAAGCAATAAAGCTAAACAACCAATAATCAAAACAATAAATAAATAAAGCAGTAATAGAGCAAAATCAAATACAATGTGTGAAATATGAGAGGAATAATTATCAAATCAATCGTAAATCTATTGTATGAATATTAATTCAATCATAAACTTTTTACTATTGTTTCAATATAGTATTTTGGACGAATTGCTGCTGGAAATAACCAATGTTGCAATTTATAAGTAGTCCACGTTAGTGTACCACGTACGATAGCCGATTATAATTGATTGTCAAGTCTAGTAGACTATGTAATAGATGCTGATTTAAATGCAGTGACTCTTTTTTTTTTGCTGGAAAATAAATTTTCAGGGAATCTAATCCTACTTTAGAAACTCTAATAGATGCTTAAGTAATCTAAAATGCAAGGATGTGACCTTATATAAATAAAAAGATTTGGTAGGAAACAAATTCCAAATTATTGAAAATATGTGAAAATAATTATTGAAAAAAAAAAATTAGCTGTCAACAACATTCTCCATTTGTTCCTCCAATTCTTGGGCAAGGCTTCAAACAACTCATATGGAATACCACATGGATCTTCAACCAAGTGAGCACCTGAAGCGGGTAAGCAACTTTGCCCACTTTAGCCAGCACTATTATTGGCCCTTCAGAATTTCTGATGAGTCGTGGATTATTCTTCTTAAGGTACGATAACTATTCTGATCCTCAGAATGATTGGATTACCTGCCCGGTACCTGACAGGCCATCCCTTTTGATCAGCTCACTTCTGCATCCACTTGGAAGCCTTTTCAAGATCAGCTTGGGCAAAGTCAATGATTTTGCCTCCAGTCTTTGGTGATGTTGCAAGCTTACGAGCACCGCATCTGGTACCGCCATTGTATAAGGAAGCAGTGGCTGCTGGCCTGTCACCACTTCAAACGGGCTCTTGTTGGAGGAAGAGCTTCGTTCAATGTTGAAGTGGAATTACGGCGGAGTCGAATAGGTTCACCCAATTCTTCTGGGTAGTATCCATGTAATACTTCAAAGGCTCTTTCCGACAGCCCGTTAAATTATTCGGTCTGACTATTTGTTTGGGATGAAGGTTCGAAGACATGCATAGTTCAAACCCCATGATCCCGAAAGCCTGACCAGAACTTGCTTGCAAATCTGGAGTCACGATTTTAAATGAGCCTCTAGTCAACTTATGCTTACAACTTTTACTATATCATGTGAAGAGACTTCCAAGCGTCTATGACATTAGTAAAACTACGATGACACCTTGTTTACCCAATATGTACACTAAAAAGGATAAGTCTAAAGATGTGTAGAATTAATTGACTGGTGAACCCATCAAGTAAATTGCTAAGGGGTACATTATTTCAACATTGCTCATAATAACTTTATTGCGTTACAAAATTGATTCTCAACTTTCACTATGATTTCAATTTGCATCATCAATTTTTGAAACCAACAATTTTTGTTTTCAAACTTTTAATGTTACACTTCAAATCACATTTTCCACCAAGTATTTTTATCTATTGAGTTATAGGTAATGCAACTTCATTTGACGAAACATGATGTTAGCCTACTCTCTCTCTCTCTCTCTCTCTCTCTCTCTCTCTCTCTCTCTCTCTCTCTCAATAGAGGTTGTTGTGGCACCATCAACCGTGAGGACCTGAGATCAAGGTTATTAACATCTTGGCAACCTTGATCTAAAGTCGAGCTTCCCAAGGTCATCCATGTATTGAGATCTAGCAGTTGGTGGCGCGTCTGAATAGTAGTTCAAGATGGACAACGACCCAATGAGGTGGATGTTGGCATGAGGTTAACTTGATGGTTTCGTGTTTTTGTGACCCTATAAGTTTTGTGTGTGTCAAAGAGAGAGAGAGAGAGAGAGAGAGAGAGAGAGGCTGCATAAGGGTGGCGGTGTCGGTGCTGGTGTAGGCATTTGCGGTTGCAAGTGGGTGGGTGGATGGACGACGGCGGCTAGTGCTATATGAAGTGGCTGATTCTGGGGGGTGAAACGTTGTTAAAGCTAAGAGGGTTTTCTTAACATTTTTTTTAAAAGGGTGTTATAGTCTTTTTAGATTTTACTTAGGGAATTTAGATTTGGGATGCTCATAAAATGTTTTAACATCGACGATGCAAAATATGGGGGCGAAACTTCTATCCCATATTGATTTGTCCTGTGATTCTTTCACATGTGATAGTGGCATAATATAGCAAAGCCACAATTAGAGTTGATAGGAAACTTCCAGGAAACAAATCGGAGCCTTAATCTATTCTGTAAATCAAACCAAAAACTAAAAAAGTGAACAAGACTATTATTGCGGCTGAGGCACGTGGTTCAGTGGTCAAACCTATATGGCCCACGATTCCCTTCCTTCAAGATGACAAAGACTAAAACCTCACGATGAGTAGTGAATTTAGTCATCCCGTCGCCAATTGAAAAGCAAAGAGAAGCACGCGTTTACCTGGAAATTGAACTCAGTTTATGAAGATGTCCGACCAAAATGCTATTATTTAAGTAGGGAGCATAACCTTGGAGTATAACGCTACTAAACAGTACCATCATGCTTGGAAATAATAAAATTTATTTGGAGTAATTTTACTTTTGACTTTTTAATTCTTGTGGTGCATTCACTTTCGTGATATCAATAAATTTATATAGCTATTTTGAATTAATATAATTTTTGAGATTTTGATGGGAAAAGTCAAATTTTCCATTCGTCCCACCAATTCTAATGTTAAAGGCTGAATGGTGAAAAATAAATGGAATTAGCACATTTGAGGTCATATGGCCATTTGGTAAAGGACATTTAAATCTTATATGTTGAAATGAATATAATAAAATAGAGCCACTTCGAGAGTCATGATGAAATGATCATTTGTAATAAATTTAACAGATGTTAGTTTTACTTAAATTGGATTCATACAATGAAAAATTACAAACTAGTACATTTATGATAAACGGAAGGTAAAATCCTAAACTGTTACATTCGTAAATTGCCATATGTCATCTAGCTTAGTAAGTTCACATAGAAGATAAAGTTACCACAGTTGTACAAGTTTGAAGTATTTCATGGTTTTAACCTCTATAATATTTCCGTAAATTTTTATCTCTTTAATTTTTTTCTATTTTTTCAATAAAATTACCTTTAGTTCCCTATATTTAATCGTAGACTCTATCGTTAAAGATATAAAACAAATCCTTGTAAACTGTTTTGAGCAAATCAGCAGTCCCCTCCTTTATTGGATAAAATAAGCAAATTCATTCTTCTTACGATATCTCCAAATAATAAATTCAATTGAAAACTGGATCTTTATTTTCATTTCCCATCTTGCCCTCGCATAGAAATTAATATCACTTAAAATAACGAAAATAACTTACTGGAAAGAAAGAACTGAGAAATGAAATGAGTCCATAAAAGTGGGAAAATTATTAACTGCAAATAAAATTAATAGACCTAATGCATGTGATAAGTTGGAGACTCACGAGATAAATCGTATCCCATGAATCGAGGCGCCTGCATCAGGTGCAGTCAATAACCCATTCATAGCTTCTTATAAGATTGATGCCTCTCAATCTCAATTGTCTGTTTTGCTGTCACTTTCCGTGGTATCTTGGATCCTTGGACTTTCTTCAAGGTATCTTAAGCAATTCATACCGCTAGATCTTCCTGGAGTGATGTTAAGGCAAAAAGAACAGATGAAGACATCATTTTCGATCCCTCCGACTAAGGATCCCGCATACCCATTATTTCAAATCCCATCAATTCGGCTATATACTATTCGGCCCCCTATTTCAACCTGTAAACTTCACTTTTGGACCCGCAAGCCGTATATATTAGACCACCCTTTCAAACAATATCTTTCTTTTTCTTTATTCCATTTTGTCAATCATTAAATTGGACATGAAGTTCTAAGAAATTGTATGGAACAGTTGTTCCATTTATTAGAATAGCCCAGTGGTCCTTTCCATAGAACCTTGCCAGCACCTTCCTTTGCCCTTCTCAAAACTCAATGTGACATGCTAATTTTCATAAGTGTCTCTATAGCTTTTATCGATCAATAAAGATAATAATAATCGTGCCAGGCTTGCTGCTCAATTTTCCCTTCCTATAAATTTGCTTGCACTTTGCATGCCTAGCGTAAGCCTAGCACGTAAAGTTCTCCTCAAACCCACATAGAAGTCTTGTTGTTGGCTTATTTTAGTTCCCTCTTCTTTTAACTCTTCTCATTGCCAATGGCATCAATCTCATAAAGTGGGAGTTAATTTTAGAGTATTTAGTCCTCTTGTTGTGAAAAAAAAAAAGAAAAAGAAAAAGAAAAGAGAGAGAGAGCCTTTGGGCTTCTGGCCATGGAGTTGCAACCGACAGCGAGCTCAGCCATTGCCAAAGGGCTATGGAAGATTGTGAAAATCGCTTTTGTTATGATCAGGAAAGGGCTGATGTCCAAGAGAGAGATTATTGATGATATGATCGACGGGGCGAGGGACAAGAAGCTCATGAGAAAATCGCTAAGGAGTCTTAGCTTCAATCACTACAACCGCTCAAAGAAAATGTGCCGGGTCGGGCTCAACAGGTACGAGTACGAGTTCTCTTGCAGCAACAGCCCTAATCCGGTCATTGTCCACTCGGCAAAGAACAAGAGGCAACGCTTTCCCTGCATGAGGCTCCCTAAAGTCATTGAAGACTTTGCGGAGGACGAGCCTGGGTACCCTGAGACGCTCTTTTTCGTGGCGAAGACTCCTGAGTACACGTTCAATATCCAGATCGAGCGACGCAGCCCGCTCAAATCGCCCTACTCGGTGAGGGTCTCTAATTACTCTAATTACTCATCAGACGATGAGGGTGATGGGAAATATGGGCAAGTGGACCACAAGGCTGAGGAATTCATCAGGAGGTTTTATGACGAACTGAGGAAGCAAATCGTGCACTAATGGTCCCAGCGCCAGTTCAAAATCCTGCTTTAAGTTTCATGGAAGGTGTGGATCAATCTCGCAGGTCATGTCATCCATCAGATTGGCAAGCGATTCAGTGGTTACCCCACTTAGGATATCAAAAGAAATAAAATAAGACCCGTCTTCTTTTTACTGTTGGGCTTATGAGAGTGGTTGTATAGTCTGTATATATTGTCCGCTCTAAAATTTGTTAAATCTTGATGTTTCTTTCTCATATCGGGGGACTTCTGTCTTTCTTCTGTATTTTACATGTCTGTCCAAAGCTCCATGATTATAAATGGAGCATGCATATATGGCAAAACCAACAAATTTATGTACAATATTATGGAACCACTGGGTCTGTCTCTGTCCATTTTATTCTAGTTTATGGTTTAATCACAATGATTAATAAGCGCATGATATATTTTTGTTGTAGATGCAACTGGGCCCTTTCCAACTAAAAAAAGTGCTTCTACTTCTGTTTTTTCACAGTTTGATTTTCCTTTTGAGGCCCACCTGAGCTCTTCACTTCATCAGCATTTCTTGCTTTTATTTTAGGAGAAGTGCATTGAAAATTTTCGAACTTATTACGAAAATACAATTGACTTTTAAAACTTTTAAAAAGTGCAATTAAATCATAAAACTTATCAGGTTGGAATAATTAATTCATAAAATTTATCAATTTGATGCAATCAAGTTCATCAGCTTGTTAGCATTTTCCGTTGTCTAATTGTACGGAGTCATTGAAAATTTTTAGCATTTTCCATTTGTCAAGTTAGATGAAGTTAATGGAAGGACTTGATTGCATTTTTGGAAAGTTTTAAAACTAAATTATATTTTCGCAATAAATTTAAGGACTTGATTATATTTTTGGAAAGTTTTAGAACTTAATTATATTTTAGTAATAAGTTTTAGAATTCTAATACATTTATCCCTTGAGAGAATTACCAAAAAATTATAAACTTATTGTAATTATGTCAATTTAGTCATAAATCTTTTGCATTTCAGCCAATTGAGCCAATCTGTTCAATTTTGGCTGGCCGGCGCTGAAGTGGCACTGTCTATGCCAACATGACATTTTAAAATAATATTTTAATAATATTTTGAATTTTAATAAGTCTTTTCTTTTCTTTTCTATCAGGCGAGGCTGTAATGGCCTCGCTTGATCTTGTCAAGCAAGGGCAGATCAGGCGAGGGCCAGGATGCCCAACCCTTGCTGACTCTAAGGGAAGGGGAAGGGGGGAAATTTAAATAAAAGAAAAGATAAAATAAAAAAATAAAAAATTCAAAAAAATATTAAAATATTATTTTTAAAATGTCACATAAGCACTGGCGAAAATTGATCGAATGAACCCAACTAGCATAAATACAAAAGGTCTAAGACTAAATTAACACAATTATAATAGGTTTAGGATTTTTGTAATAATTCTCCCTTTATTTCTTTATTTTACTAAGCAAGTGGACTGATTTATGTTCTATTGGCACATTGGATGGCACATTGGAAGAATGTGTTGCATTCCTTTTAATTGGTTCCCTTCGTATGGATACTCTATTTTTCTCAATGAGAAGTGTAATTTAGCAAAGCACCGGTTCAAGTAACAAATTTACCGAGATTAGCACAAGAAGTTGCAATCGCCAACAACTAGTTCAGCTATGAGAAATGTTAAGACATGGGATGACGCAATCTAGAAATTATGAAAAATAAGAAAAATAGGAAATGTCTAAAGTACCTCTATTGATCTGGCAATTTCTTTTGAAAAAGAGTCTTTTTTCTATTTATACTCCATGGAATAATTTTTTTGAGTAAAAGAATGTGTTTTGTAAATATACAAAATTTTTATTTTTAGAATAGAAAAAGAATATGAATGCATTTAGTACAACCTATATATACATTTGTAAATATTTGTAACGTAGAATTTCTTTTAGTTTTTTAATAATTTTTTTTAGATTTTTCTTTTTTTCCTTTTTTCTTCTTTCGCTACCAGCCACTGACGGCTGGTGGCCGGCGACTGGTTGGGGGTGCAGTGGACTGGGGGGGCAAGGGGCCGCAAGAAATAATAAGAAAAGTAGGAAAATGACTTATTTTTAGAAATTGTTCTTAGGAGAAGTTACTTTTTTTTTTTTCACTTCTTGCTTTTGTTCTAAATCTATTCCTCAATTGCTTTTCTATTTTTTTTTGGAATATAAAGATTAATTGAAATTATTAAATGATTTTTATTCTTTGTTTGTTCCGGGGAACAAAAGAAAAGAACAGAAAAAAAATTAAAAAAATAAAATAGGAACTTAACAAGCAGGCCCTAAATACGGGCGCCTGGGGGTTCTGAACACCTGCTTCAACCTGCAACGACCACGTCCCAATATGAATGATCTTACGGGGAAGAGATACATAAATGAGAATGGGTTCGAGTGATAATCAATTCATGGGACAAGTGCGGGAGCGAAAGTAACAAAGACTTGGCTTGCCATCATAATCATCATCATCTATCAAATTTGGATATACGAATGTCAGTCACATCCCTCTACTTCTGATTTTATGTGTATCTTGAAAATTCCAATGATATTTTTCCTTGCTGTATATTTTGTTCATGAAACCAATCTGTGTAATAAGTATTGCATTGCTTAGACTACACATTGCAATAGTCATTACAACTCCATATATCACATTTCAATGTTCTAACCATATCATTACAGTCTTACTATAACCAGACCGGTTGTATGTAAATGTAAACATCGTGGTAGCCCAACGGTAAATGATCACAGTTGCCTATTAGGAGGTCACAAGTTTGAGTCTTATTGTGAATGTAATCAACTTATGTTTATGACATTTTCTACATTATATGGAGAGCGTCCTGATCTCTAACATGCCGGTAAGGTTACAACAATGGGCTCGTACATCCGCAACAGATATATGAATAGTTACAACTTAAACTGAATATTTAGTAGAGGGAGTGGAGCTCTTATGGTAAGTCTGCGTTGGTTGATGTTCTCTACCATTTTCAGCCCATAAAAAGGATAGGTCTAAACATGTTCGGAATTAGTTGGTTGATGTTCTCCACCCTTTTCAACCCGTAAAATGGTGGCAATGCCGGTGGTTGTGCAAGCGACTACGGTTGCAAGTGGTGGGTGGATGGCTGGCGGTGGCAGCTGGTGGTTCTGCTAGTTGAAATGGTTGATTCTTTGGGATCACATGCTTCGAGATAGTAGGATTTCTCGACTCTTTTTTGAAAGAGGGTATTCTAGTCCTTATATTCAGGGGTTTTAGGTGTGAAACCTAATTATAGGTTTTAAAAGTCAAGGATGCAAATTAATACTAGAGTGAAACTTGACCATGAATTTTATAAATATCCCAAATTTATTTTTCTCCTGTGATAACTTTCACTTATGCAAGTGACATAACGTAACGAAATCATAGTAGAGTTGACAAGAAATTTCGAGGAAACAAAAGGGAGCCTTAATTTATACTCTAAATCAAATCATATACTAACAAAGTGAACCGGACAATTATTGCTGCCGAGATAACGCGGTTAAGTGGTCAAACCTCTAACGTGCATGATTTTCTTCAAGATGATAGCGACTAAACCTCGCGATGGCATTGAATCGAGCCATCCCGTCACTTTCCTGGAAATTTAAGTTAGGTCATGAAGACGTCGGACCAGAACGTCATTGCTGAGCATAACATTGGAGTATTATTTACACTCGAGGAAATTAGCATTCCCTTCTTTCATTGGACAAAATAAGCAAACCCATTTTCCTTATGATATCTCCAAATAATGAATTCATTTTGAAAAGAAAATCTTTATTTTCATTGTCTATCCTTTCACTCGCACCAATATATATATATATACCAGTTAGAACTCTTTAGTTTCCCTCCCGCATTTCTTAAAAAATCCCATTGCACAGTCAGCCAAAACCCCACATCTAAAAAGACTAAAATTATCCTCCCTTCAAAACGAGCCACCCCACATGCCCTAGCCTCCTCTACCAAGCACCACCCGCTACATTGTGACGTTGCTATCCTGTCGTCATTCATTGTCGGCCGCCCCTGCTCACAACCATCAGCCCCGTCTGTCTCTCCATGCTCTATTTCTTCTCTGCGCTCTATATGTATGGCTAGATTTCTCTCTCAGTCTCTCGCCGAGGTTGTCAAAGGTACTTGATCCGGACATGAAGGGTGTATGTTTTGTTATGACTGCGGACTTGAGACTTGATCCGCATAGAGCCTGAATCAGATAAAAGAATAGTTCACTGTTTGTAATTTGTCGGGTTATGACTTTTTCTTATAACTATTGTAAAAGCTTAAGCTATTATATGAAAACGTGATTTAATATTTCAATATTATTTTATAACTCTTCTTGATGCTTAGTATGGTCTTCTTCTTTTTTTATACTAAGCGTGGACATAGTAAATAGGGTTTGGAATGATTAAAAACCTCTTGTTATGATGTCATGTGAGATTTGTAAGACCATTTCTATTTGTTCTAAAAGTTTAGACTATTCGATGAATGTCTTATTTAATATTTAAATATTCTATTTAAGCTTTTAGAATTGTTGACAATTTTTTCATAAAATCTCTCATGGTATTAAAGTAGGATGTTTCGAGTTCAAATCTTTTCGAGTCCCATTTGCCTCTCCAATGAAATAAGTTCACCACTTGGTATTGAGCAAAAACGAGAAGACTAAGTATGATGGAGAGTGAAATATTAAACTTTTAGAATAGTTAGTAGTGGTCATACAAAATATCACAGTTAGGCGGGATTGGTGGTCTCGGTCTTAAAGTTGACCTTGAGACATTAACATCATACTAATCTCTCTCTCGCACGCACAATTCCATCCACAACAAAGTGACATTAGAAGAGAGAGAGACATAGAGGTCGAGCCGAATCCTTCACGGTGAAAATGCACTTTAAATCCCTTCCTTGCCTCCTCAGAACGCACCCGTCTCCACTGACTCTCCCCCTTCTCCGCTCCCCAACTGCTGCCTCTACCCAAACCCTGAATTCCCCATTTGCCCCCGACCCTGGCGGGCCTCTATGTGCAACTCATATCAACTTGAATTCGAGTAACTCCTAGTCCGTGGAGGTTGGCATGAAGAAGAAGCAGCTGCCGAAGTCCAAGTGGAAGAAGGAGCCATAATCGGACGAGCTAGCGAAAGAGAGGGTTTTCCTTTTCTGTGCTCATAAGGTAAAGTAAAATAATCGGAGTTTGGTCTTGAAACAAGTTAGTAAAGTGTTTCAAATTGTTTCGGGTAGGTTTGAGTTCATCACCTCTAACCAAACCAAATTGACCCTTCAAAAGAATGTTGATTTACTTACTACCTAAATTGAAAGGAAACCCGACCCTAAAAAAAACCTCTAATTTATGAATTTGGTTGGTTTGATTTGGTTTGAATGGTTCTTTTTTACACCCGAAAGGTCAAGGCGAAATCAAGATTGCTGTAGAACTTGACATGATGACCTCACCGATTCATTAGAGAGAGAGAGAGAGAGAGAGAGAGAGAGAGAGAGGAGAAGAGACCAATGGTGATGGTGAGGGACCCGGTTGGAGACGAATAGTGGCGTTGAGGGATCCAATGATACTCGGAGTGAGAAATGACGAGGGTATATGGTATTTTCTCGTTCTTTATTATCACAATCACTTGTTACTATCTTAATTTTTTGGGCATATATTCAAAAGACACGATATGATAAAGTTACAGAGATTCTTAGATGGACTGATATATTATTTGCATTAACACGACAATCTTATGCACATGCACACACATAATACATGTTTAAAAATGTTTGTACCGTGCTTAAAGAAATTGTTCTGCCTATTGATAGAAAACAAACTTTTAACTCTTAGAAGAATGCTAGACACATAGTATTGTGTGACATTTAAAATTTTGTATCAAATTGGAGTTGTCTTGCGAAATATACAAAGTAAGATACACACCTCGATAGTCGTTTCCTTGGGTTTTATAGGGTTCAATCCACATAAATCAGGTCAAATCGGTGTAAATGATGCTAGAGGAAGTAACGATCGGAGGTGTGGAATCTATGTACCATACCAGACAAAATATGAGCTAAAACCACATCTGAATGCACCTGCTCATTGGGCGGAGTCTGCTCGGGCCTGAATTTCCTGAGGTCTTCTCAGGATCACTCAATAGAAAATCATGGGCGGGCCCTTAGGGCTGCCTTCTTTTTCTTATTTTCAACTAAGCAAATGCAAAAATTAATTTTAGGGCTTTGTGTTATTATATTGTAATACTTTAACTATGAGTTTCATACTATTTTTCTATTCTGAATTAGAAATTCGGGCTTATCTTATCCTCTTTGCGGTTGTAGATATTAAATATCACGATATAATCTTTAGTTAAAACATATTTCACGATTTCTTTTAATAAGTATGTGGGCGTGGTTGGGGTGGCAGGGGCTCAAGGCCCTTGGCAGGCGTGGCCCACCCACTGATGGGACTTAGGATTTTTGTCCAAACCCCCGCGATGAATCTAAAAAGCTTTTCTTTGGTCTGTAATGAATCTAGAAAACTTAGCTGGCTATTTACCTTGGTCTACGTTTTCGGCCCATCTATCATCACTTATCGGAACTAGATGCAATGAGAACACGAGTTGGATGAGACGGGTTGCGGTAACGGATGATTGAACTCCAGTAGCAGACTGCAGAATTGCTCAATATTATCGTCACTGGAGATTAAAACAAAAGAAACTATGCAATAGCCATTTGATCCAAAATTATGCTAATTTCTGAAAATAAATTAAAGAAGATAACTTTATTGAAAGAGAGAATAGAGAATAAGCTGAGCGCACAAGATTAGGAAAGTTATTAAGTGGACTTAAAGTGAATAGACCTAATGCATGTGATATATTGGAGATCCACGTGATTCGACATTTCATATGAATTGAGGCGACTACAAAATGTATAGCCAATAGCCTAGTCGATAATTTCATGAAATTGATGATGCTCTCGATCTCAATCTCAAGTCTCTGTCTATCCGTCACTTTCTGGGGTACTTTCTTGGATATAACCTGGACTTTCTCCAACGTTGTCAAGAAATTCACGCCGCAAGATCTTCCTGGGCTATTTTTCAGGCAAAAAGAGCAGCTGAGGACATCATTTTTAATCCCTCCGACCAAGGACCCCAAGAACCCATTATTTCAAATCCCACCAAGTTAGTTGTATACCATTCAACTCCCTGTATCTGCTTGTACACTTCACTTTTGGACCCACAGGCAAATAATAGCTCCTTATAAACACTATCTGTACTGTACAGGTATTTCTAGGAAAATATGTGGAGCCGGTGTGTAGTCCACTAGAATATCGTAGCGATGCTTTCAATAAGAACTTGCTACCACCTTCCTTTGCACTTTTTAATACTCAACGTCTCTCATTAATTTACATGTTGATTTTCATTAGGGTCTCTATAGTTTATATTAATTAATAATCAGTCTTGCCGCTCAACTTTTTTTTTTTTTTTTTTGGTCCCGCTCCCTATAAATGTGCTAGCACTTTGCATCGGCTAGTGCAAGCCACACTTAGAGATCTCCTCAAACACGTATAGAAATCTCTTTGTTGGCTTAAATTGATTTCCTCTTCTTTTAATTCTTCTTATGTCCAATGGCATCATTCTCATAAAGAGGGGCTTAATTTTAGAGTATTTAGTCTTCTTGTTGTAAAATCAAATAAAATCAGAGAGAGAGCTTTTGGGTTTGAGTTCTTGTCATGGAGTTGCAACCGAGGGTGAGCTCAATCATTGCCACGAGGCTATGGAAGATTCTGAAAGTCGCTTTTGTAATGATCCGGAAAGGGTTGATGTCCAAGAGAAAATTAATCAGTGACATGATTGAAGGGTTGAGGGACGGGAAGCTCATGAAAGAATCGCTGAGGAGTCTTAGCTTCAATCACTATAACCACTCGAGGAAAATGCGCCGGATGGGGCTCAGCGGATATGAGTACGAGTTCTCCTGCAGCAACAGCCCAAACCCAGTTATCGTCCACTCGGCCAGGAACAAGAGCCAATTCTTCCCTTGCATGAGGCTCTCCAAAGTCATTGAAGACTTCGTGGAGGACGAGCCCGTGCACCCTGAAACACTCGTTTTTGTGGCGAAGACCACCGATTACACATTCAACATCCAGATCGAGCAACGCAGCCCACTCCTCTCGCCCTACTCGGTGAGGGTCTCTAATTACTCATCAGATGATGAGGGTGATGGAAAATATGGGCAAGTTGACTACGAGGCTGAGGAATTCATCAGCAGGTTTCATGACCAACTGAGGAAGCAAAAGGTGCACTAAAGGTTCAAGTTCAAAATCCTGCTTTAAGTTTCATGGGTTGTGTTGATCAATCTCCCAAGTCGTCCATCAGATTTGTAAGCATTTCCATGGTACCCAACTTAAGATTTCCAAGAAAGCTAAAAGGACCCATCTTCTTTGTAATGTTGGGTTTTACAAAAAAGTGGTTGTCTAATCTGTGAACACTGTCCACTCTGAAATATGTTAAATCTTCATGTCTCTTTCTCATATTGGGAGACTCGGTCTTTCTTATGCATATCGCATGTATGTCCAAAACTCCTCAATAACAAGGAAAGCGTGTATAAATAGCAAAACAAATCATTTGTACAAAATAAAGGAACCATTGCGTATGTTTCAGTCCTTTTTCTTACTTTATTTATGGTTTAATAAAATTGATGAATGCATGATATATTGTTGTTGATGCAAGTGGGCCCTTTTCAACTAAATAAAGTGCTTCTGCTTCTGCTTTTTCACAATTTGATTTCCCTTTTGAGGCCCACCGAGCCCTTCAGTTCACCAGCATTTCTTACCTTTATTTCACTAGACAAGTGGACTGATTCCCGTTCTGTTGGCACGTTGGAAGCATGTGTTCTATGATTCGGCAATTGGTTCCCTTCCTGTGGAATCTATGATTTATCTTTCTCGATGAGAAGAGAACTCTTGCAATGAACTGGCTCATATAAAAAAAATTACCAAGATTGGCATGAGAAGTTGCAATCGCACAATATCCTGTTCAGCAATGAAAACTATTGAGATATGAGATAACGCCATTTAGAAATAATGGAAAATAAGAAAAATAAGAAATGTCTAAAGCATCCCTATACCCTAGGAGCCATGGACGATGTGCTCTGGACAAGTCAAGATCAAGGCACTCGCAAATGACTTGTGACACTCTCCCCTGTTCAATTTGTCGATATCATTGGTGACTTGCCTTGTTGTTTGCAATGAGAGAGCGGTTTGAGGCCTCCAGCTCCTAGCTTGTGTCTTCGGCTCCTCGGTTTGTGACGCTCTCTCTCACTTGTTCACGGATGAAGTGATTTCAAACATTGATGTGTTTGCTTTGGTCATTGAAAACTGAACCTTTACAAAGCAATAGCAAAAGTTTTATCAACAAAAACGTTTGTTGCTTTCTTCTGATCCATTTGAATTTCTTTAAGTAATCTTCTCAATCATATTGCATGAAAAACACATGAAGACGCTGCCATATATTTAGCTTCACAGGTTGAAAGAGTAACACTGGGTTCCTTCTTTGATAACCACATGAAAGAAGTGTCACAGAAGAAAAATACAAAATATATTGTGCTTTTTCAACCATCAATATCTCCACCATAGTCATTGTCTAAATAGGCTCTAAGCTGGAAGAATTTAGACTGATAATAGTGTACGCCATGAGCAACAGTTCCTTTGATATAGCAAAATAACTTTTTTACAGCTTTAAAATGAGATGACTTTGGTTTCTCCACATATTAACTTATAATTCCAACATTATACATGACATCCGGTCTAGTACATCTCAAGTATCTCAAGCTTCCTATCATGCTTTTAGAGAACATTAAATCGACATCAACACCGTCATCAAACTTTGAAAGCTTGGTTTTGCACTCCACTGGTGTATTAATCGGTGTACCTTCATATTGAATTTTTTAAGTATGTTTTCTGCATATCCTTTTTGGGAAGTAAAACTCCCATCTGTATCTTGCTTCACTTCTATGCCAAGGAAATAATTCATGAAATCATTATTGGTTATTTCAAATTGCTTCAAAATGGATGCCTTAAATGCATCAATCATTACTAGATTATTTTCTATAAAAAGGTGGTCATCTACATATAAACAAGCCAATAGAACGTCGCCTTTTCTTGCTTCAAATAAAGTGCATGCTCATATGGACATTGAGCAAAATCATTTGCCTTGAAGTGGGCATAAATTCTAGAATTTCATGCTCTCAATACTTGTTTAAGCCCATATAAAGCTATCATCAGCCTCAAAACTTTGTCTTCATTACCCTTAGCAATAAACCTCATGGGTTGCTCAACATAAATGTCCCCATCAAGGATGCCATTAAAAACGTTAATTTGACATCCATTTTATAAATTTCCAACCATTTTGAGCTGCCATAGACTTGATCGATTTAATTGTTCCCATGTGGATGATGTAGGCAAAAACTTCATCATAGTCCATCTAGCCTTTTGCTTGTACACCTTTGCAACTAATATGCCCTTGTACATTGCCACTTCCCCTTTCTTGTTCTTTTTGGCCTTAATAAGCATTTGACATCGATCACTTTCTTGTCCTTCATAAGACTAGTAAACTGCCATGTTTGATTCTTCTCAATAGCTTCAATTTATTAATTCATGGCTTTCCTCCATTTTTCTTCTTTGACAGTATCATCATAGACAAAGGCAAGTGGCTCACAATATGTAAGAAGGCATATAAGGTGAAGCTCATCGATGGCTTCATAAACCTAAGACAATCTCTTTGATCTAGATACTGGAGGTGCAACAATTTTACTTGAAGAAATTGGTGGTGATGGACTTGAAGAAGATATTGGAGAAGAAGGTGGTGAGTGATCCTTCAACACTATTTGGCTAAAATCACCATGAACATTCACTTCAAATTTTGGATTGTCTTCCCACATGCCTTCTTCATCGAACTTGACACTACTTAAATACACTTTCAAAGCGTTAGGGCCAAATTATTAATAGGTCGTGGATGAAGAGTTATACTTGATAAAAATGAGTTTTTAGCTCTTGTTTTCCAACTTTGATCTTTTCTAGTTTGGGATATGAGCATAGGCAGTGCTTCTAAAAATTCTCAAATGCAAAACATCAAGTGTTCTCCTACTTCGTGCCTCTTGTGGAGTTATGCCTTCAAGTCTATATGTGAGACATCTATTTTATAGATAGATTGCACACATAACAGTTTCATCCTAAAGTTCTTCAGCAATTTGTATTTGCCAACATGCTTCAAATCATGTCAAGAATGGTCTTGTTTTTTCGTTCAACCACTCCATTTTCTGGAAGAGAATATGGAGTCATGAAGAAACATCGAAGAAAATGATCCTCATAGAATTTTTTGAATGTGGTTGAAGGGAATTCCCCTTCACGAGCGGTCCTCTTAGTTTTGATAAAATATTCACTTTCTTTTCAACCAAATTCTTGAATTGTTTGGAAGTACCAAACATTTTTTTCTTTTCTTAAAAAATACACCCATATTTTTTAAGTAAAATTATCAATAAAAGTAATAAAATAACGATGATTACCATATAACTAAGGAGTGAACAGGCCATGCACATCAACATGAATTAACTTAAGTGGTTTCTTCACTCAATAAGTTGCTTCCTTTGGAAAGCTAGTTCTAGAATGCTTGCGGATTGAGGTACGACCATCTCAATCTTCATGGTCTCCAGCACATTAGTAAGGCTGCCAATAGGCTTTACACCAACAGGCATACCAAAGAGTTAGGGCTTAAACCAAATATTTCATACAATGTGTAAAGCTCATATGTTAAATAGTTGGCTGGTCGCACTTTTGATATTACACTTCAAATCAAATTTTCCATGAGTTACTAATTATGTATTTAGTTATAGGTAATTCTCACTTCATATGGCGAATAATGATGTTTGTCTGCTCTCTCCCACTTCACTCCGTTCTCTATATTCTCTCTCCTCTTGGTTGGTTGTTTCTCTCTAACCGCTATAGCATTGTCGCCATAGTGGCATTGACCATCAAGGTAGATCCTGGGAACCTTGATCTAAAGTCAAGCTGCTTTTGCAGGCTACGCGTATGGACAGCAGTTCAAGATGGACGGCAACTCGATGAGGTGTGTTAAAATATTTAAATATTAAACTACGTATTCATCTAACAACTTAAGTTTTTAGAATTGTTGACGGTGATCCCATAAAATCTTACATAGTATTTGAACATATCACTCACAAGCACATCATTCATTATATTTTTCAAACTAATAATAGTCACTAACCCCCTTCAAATAACACTACAGTGCTTATGTAGATCAATGCAATTGTGCATATACCCCTCAAGTTAACATCAATGAATTATTTCTCCTAGTTGGCTTAGTTTAATTCTCTACTTCTTGGGCTGCTATCTAATAGGATATGTATATGAAACTAGGGGTGAGCATGGTCCAGAATAAAACCTAGAACTTAAGAACCAGACCGGTGTGAACCTATTTGGTTTTAGGTTTTGAGATATATATGATAGGTTTTAGATTCTAAAAATTGAGGAATTTATTTTAATTGGTAGGTTCTAAGTTTTAAGTTTGAGGAATCTAAAATCTATGACTTGGAACCTGGAACTTGAAATCTGAAATTTCAAACCTAGAAAACAAGTTTTTGTTTTTGTTTTTGTTTTTTTTTGTCCATGTCTTCACGCAATTATGCAGTATTCTATGGCGTTCAATGATTAGTGTATAATTTTGAGCCACTAGTCTAAACTTCCATTTTATGACTAAAACTTTTACTTTATTAATATTCATATTTTTCATTGTTGACACCTCATTTTTAATTAGGTTAATTTTATTTTGTTAAGTTTTTATTTTATTTCGGATAAATAAGATAATTAATAAACACACCAAAAAAAAAAAAACAAAAACAAAAACAAAAGCCCAGCCCTTTTTTCTTTCCCTTTCTCTTCCCCCTCCGTGTGGCCCATGTGGCCCATTTTCCTTCACCCTTGGCCCGACCCCTTTTCTCTCTTCTTCTTCCTCCTGTCTTCTTCTTCCTCAGTCGCTTGCATCTCACGCGCGGTGGCCGGCGACGCGCGCGAAGGACGGCCTACGGCCGAGGAGTGTAGGGCGACGTCGGCCGGAGGGGATAAGATCGCAGGCGCCTTTAATGCTGAGCGAGCTTCGCTGGAAAGCTCGATGGGACACCGGTTCAGCCGAGCGGAACCGGTGGGCAAGCCGGAGGCCGGCGACCGAGCCCCTCCGTCGACCGGAGTTCCTTCGCCTATAAATAGGTGGCCGCAAGCATCGTCGGAGGGCGTGGCAAGCTCGGAGATCCTTCACTGAGAGACATCGGGAAGGGTTGAAGGGCGAGCGCAAGAGGGAGCTCGAGTCGCGAGCTCAGCCACCTTCCACCGAGAGACTTCGAGGAAGGCCGGCGGCGAGTGACTTCGAGAAGGTCAGATCCGGCCGGTGGAGGCTCGGATCTGGCCTGAGTGAGGAGGAATCAAGGCCGAGGAGGGTCCGGCCGAGTAGATCTGGTTTTTTTTTGCCGCTGTTGTTACTGCCGGACGCCGTTCCGCAGCCGTTCGCCTCAGTCCCGACGCCGTTGCCTCGACGGCTTGTTGCCGTGTCCCACCTGCGAAGCCATTGCCGTGATCGGTCCGCCGACGCCGCGCCAGCCACCATCATCCGGACGCCATCGCCACGAACAGGTAGTGTTACCGCCACCGCCGCCGTTGCCACCGCCATAGTTTCCCCCCTCCGCAGTCCAACCCTCGTCACTACTGTCGCTGTCGCCGCCGTCGTCGCCGTCGCCGCCGCCGTCGCCGTCGCCGTCGTCCCCGCCGTTGTGCCTCGGCGCCGCGATTCGGGAACCCTAGGGTTCCCGATTTTCCGGGTCGCGACCCCGGGTTGTCGGGTCGGACCCGGATTGGGAACCGGGTAGGGATTCCGCAAATTGCGGGCGCGGCGGAAGGCCGGGTCGCGATCCGGGTCGGATCCGGGTAGGGTTTCTGCTGGGAGCCGGGTCATGGGGCGGGTCGTCGGGCCGGGCCGGGTGTCCCCGAACGCCCGGCCACGGCGTCGTTTTTGATTAAAAAAAAAAAAGAAAAGAAAAAGCCGAAAAATCCGAGTCGGGCCCGCGTTGCGGGCCCATCCGCGATTGGGTCGGCTTTATTTTATTATTTTAATATAAAATGATAAATATTTTATTTTCAAAAAAAAAATCAAAAAGTGTTTTATTTTCAAAAAAAATATTAAAAAATGTTTTAATTTCCAAAAAATCGAAAAAATATTTAAAAAATGTCGAAAAATGTTTTATTTTCTAAATAATCGAGAAAAATCAAAAAAATAATTTATTTTCCAAAAATATTAAAAAAATATTAAAAAATATTTTATTTTCCGAAAAATAAAAAAATCAAAAATATTCCATATTTTCCCAAAAATGCCAAAAATCCAAAAAAATCCAAAATTTCATAAAAAAGCCAAAAAAATTCAGAAAAAGCCAAAAAGACTTGTATTTCACCAAAAAACCCCCAAAAAATCCCTTTTGTGTCCAAAAAATTAGAAAATGACTCAAAAAAATGTTTTTCCTCCAAAAAAATGCATGGAAAATCTCTCAAACATACAAAAAGCCTTAGGGTTTAAACAAGATTAGGTACCGAAAGGGCATTAGTGATTAACTAATGTAATCAAGTCCCCGATCCTAATTTCTCTGGTTGCGCAGGAGCGAGTATTTCTCCCGATACTTCGCTTGGGTTTCTAATCGACCCACTCCAAATCGATTAGTGGCGACTCCATTTTAAAAATTGATTTATAGGTTAAAAACTCAAACTATTAAAGTCGTGAATTGGTGGACTTGGGAGAGTCCGGGCTTAATTAAATTCAGCCGAGCCACTAGTCTCCTTAGGCACTCGTACCCGATTGCGGGTGCCGAAAAAAGAGGTCGCGACAGCTTGGCGACTCCGCTGGGGACTTTTGAGGACTTAGGCCATTTTATCTTTGTTTAAATGCTTTGCTGACTTGTTTTTTTCTTTTATGCAGGGTAATAGCTTAAAGTTTTTTTTTTCTGTTAAAATAAAATGTTTTTGTGATTATAAACTGTTGTGCATGCTTTACTGTTTTAAACACTACACATGGCACACACAACCCGGCCGCCGGACCTGGGCCGCCATAGGATTTCTAGGATGGTGTTAAGAAAGATACGACCTCGAACGCGAGACTGCGATGTAGAGGTTGCCTTTCTTTTCCCCGAATTTCTTAGCCGAGGTTAAGAGGGTATGCTGCTAACGCGAGACTGCGACGGGCGGATATCCTTTTAATCTCACCAATCCTTCTGAGTTAGAAATCGAGCCGCACATCCCATCTGCATGTCTTTGTACTTGCCATTTTATTTAAAAGCAAAGTAATTTCTTTATTTTTACTTAGTCTTTTCTGGCTCATGGCGAAATAGGGTCAGGTTGTGTATTTCCCTTCTTTATATGCGATGGGAAGATTTGATATCCAGTTCATTCCCACCCCAAAGGGAGAGCTTCTCAGATGGTGGAAGCAGTTAGATCAACTCGGCCAAGAGTACGTCAAATCAAGAATCGGTCATCTCCTCCCATTGCTCCAAATCAATATCCACTCTGGGGTCATGCAAGCACTACCACATTTCTGGTGCCCTGAAACATCCACCTTCATATTCGGCAAATTTGAACTGACTCCGACTTTAGAAGAGTACGGTCTCGCCATAGGAATGCCCCTGGGAAGCGAGCTTGTCAAGCCAATCGGCATTGACCCTGTGGTTAGTCTATCACGGTTTCTAAAAAATCATTCGGTAAGAGAAATTGTTCAAGCCAACAATAATGCTTTTCCGCTATCATCTTTAACTGAATGCTTTGAAAAACAGTCAATGACCCAAAAAGCCAAGATCTTCCTCTTAGCATTCTTTGGTTTTATTATCTTTCCCCATCGAAAGAATGCTATAGATCCTTCAATCACATGGGTGGTAAATCAAGTCATTTTTGGAGCAGGGTATGTGAATATGGTTTTAGCTGAAACGTTTTTATCCCTTAATCGTTTCAAGGACCAAAAAGAGAAAATCATGAGGGCCGCTCCAGAAATTTTACAAATGTGGTTCTTTTCCCATATCAAAAGATTTGGGCACCTCATGCAAATATTTGAAATCAACGAGTTTAAACACCCATTGCAAAAGTTTCAAATCTTGGAAAAATATTCTCCCAATGAAGAATATTCTCGGTGGATTAACTTGCTAAAAAACCCGGTCCCTGAGACATTCCTATGGCGAGCTAAATGGTTCATTGCAGGAGAGGCGCGCTTTGCGCTTGATTATTACAACCCCATCCCGTTGCTGGGCCTCTCCGGAGCTACCTCATATTATCCATATAGGGTGGCTCGTCAGTACAGGGTCCTTCAAGAAGTCCCGCCACCGCTCAAATCAGGATTGTTCCGAATCTTTTTCACCCGTACGGACTACAACTACTTGGAGGAGATCCGCATAATTCAGAACGCATGGAGTAGATGTCACACTGAAAAGATCGTCGTGCCCAGAAGGTTAAAGGAACAAGAAAAAGTTCATCATGCATCAACATTCTATATCCTCAACCATATAATTCCCAAGGAGCTGCAACCAGTAATCCCTGATGTAGTTGATAAACTTACCCTGCAAGGGCGAATCGAATCTCTTGAAAAGAGCTTGGAAACCAGCAAGAGACACGTATCGAAGTTAGTACGAAGAAGCAAGCGGCTTCACAAGACTGGAGCTTCCCATCGCATATAAAATGGGCAGCGGGACTTTTGATGTGAATATTCCTAATGTTAATATCTAGGGTCGTTTTGACTTGTGTAAAAAGCCCTTTCGGCATTGTATAAATCTCCTGTTAATAAATAAAAATGACGTGACCCTTGCCATGGGCCAGTGTTCCATACGTTTCCTGGCTTACATTCTCTCCATTTTCTTTATGCAGGTAATCACAATCATAGTCGTATTCGCCAAAAGATAGAATGGCCGAAGAAAATGTACCAAGCCGTGTCGAGATTATGGAAAGTGAAATGAAGCAAGTCTTCAATGTGCTTCAGCAACTCTCAAAGCAAATAGATTCCATCCAAGACAAATTAGCTCCCGCCCCTGCCTCAATCGAAGTATTGTTACCGCAATCGTCTACTCGAGGTGATCAAGGAAGAGATACTGATGATAACATGCCCGAATTAGAAGATGATATGCACCAAATCGTAGTCGAGAAAGCAAAGCCCAACAGTTTGTCTAAGACTGAACATGACAAACGCCTTGAGAAGCTTGAAGAGAGGCTAAAGCAATTGCAAGGCCTTCAAGATCCTACTCCAACAGACCTCTCCATCTACTCCAAGGTCAAAATGCCGGAAAAATTCAAAATGCCTGAGTTCGAGAAGTACGATGGCACGACCTGCCCAAGAGCTCACTTGCAGATGTACTTGGTTCGAATGACCCAGTACGTTAATAATGAACCTTTAATGATCCAGTTGTTCCAGTCAAGCCTGATAGGTCCCGCCCTGAGGTGGTACATAAAAAAGAACATAAACCTCATCGAGACATGGAGCGAAGCAAGTGAAGCATTCCTCAAGCAGTACAAATTCATAATGGACATTACCCCTTCTCGTGAGGATCTTGATCGCACGGAGAAGAAAAAGCAAGAATCTTTCAAAGAATATGCTATTAGGTGGAGGAATCTCGCCGCCCAGATCAGTCCTG
The DNA here is from genome assembly GCA_019915185.1 of Eucalyptus camaldulensis. NCBI lineage: Eukaryota > Viridiplantae > Streptophyta > Magnoliopsida > Myrtales > Myrtaceae > Eucalyptus > Eucalyptus camaldulensis. Next base: position 35,379,527 of record JAHSVA010000001.1, read on the forward strand.
AGCCAACTGACTTTGAATTGAGAAAAATGTTCATTAAAACCCTCCCTTTTGAATACCGCAATCGGATGGTGACTACAATCGCTGAATCATTCAATCAACTCATTCCAGTGGGAGAGCAGATTGAGACGGGTTTAAGGGACGGCTGGTTCACTGAGCTTGCACCTGTCAGCAGAAGGCTCAACATGAAAAAAGATAAAGAATCCTTGATTGATGTCAATGCCACGTACACTGCAAACACCGGTCATCTCCCGACTGTTCAGACAAACACAGGCCAGCAACAGACTAATAGCCGTCCACCCCAGCGCTACAACAACTGAAGACAATTCACTCCGCTTCCTGGATCTCCCTCCCAGGTTTTGGCAATCCTCCGAAACAAGAGCCTCCTTTCAACTGAGCCGAGACGACCCAATGCTGAAAACTTCTCCAGCTATGACCCGTCCAAAAAATGTGACTATCACATGGGAGAAGTAGGCCATTCAACTGATGAGTGTTTCGTCCTTAAACATCGAATCCAGAACCTGCTAGATACTAAGGCTTTCTCATTCCAAACCGCGAAGCCGAATGTCCAAAGCAATCCGCTCCCTGATCATGCTGACAAAGTAAACATGATATTCAGTTTCGAAACCAATCAGATCAGAAATGTCAATGCACATATGGCTGACATCTATCGAGGGCTAGTAGAAACCGGATATTATCCGGATGATGAAATACTACCCTTTGCAATAATGGAGGAAAGGGTATTAAGAATGATAGAGGCCGGAATAATCGTGTACGCCGGCCACACCAGCATAGTTTCTACCATATCGCAAGTCCTCATCAACTGGGAAGAAGAATTTGCCGCGCTAAATGCGGAAAAGGAGAAGAATGACTCAACCTCACCTGAGAGCGTCTTTGAAAGGAAGGAAGCCATTGTTCAAGCATCAACAGCAGAAACAGCTATAGTCATTGAGATTCCCCAACCTTACAAATACAAATGCAACAATGCGGTACCATGGTCTTATGACCTTGATGTTGGTTTGGTCACGAGATCTGGGCGAACCTATGCTCAAGCAAATACTCAGTCTGCTAAGCCCGTCACTGACGAAGAAGCCAAGGAGTTTTTGGCCGTAGTTAAGGCCAGCGAATATAATGTGGTGGAACAGTTACGAAAATCACCGGCACAGATCTCTCTACTGGAATTGCTCCAGACATCTGTCAAGCACCAAAAATCTCTCATGAAAGTATTAAGTGAAGTACATGTCCCTGAAACTATTGAGCATGACAAACTCGAGGAATTTGTCAGTACCATCCTTCTAAAGGATCAAATGGCGTTTTCTGATGAAGAGATTCCCGAGGAGGGTAGAGGACACACCAAGGGCCTTTACATATCAGTCAAGTGCAACGCATCTCACGTCGCTCGAGTGTTGATTGACAATGGATCTGCTCTTAACATATGTCCATTAGCGACACTCTGTCGCCTTAAAATAGAGAGATCATGGATCCAGGTACCCAAGACTTCTGTTCGAGCATTTGATGGAACAAAGAAGGAAACAGTAGGAGAGATCGAGCTCGATATTCAAATTGGCCCAACCGTATTCAAAATTTTGTTCCAGGTGATGGATATCCCCACTGCATTCAATTTCCTCTTAGGGCGCCCATGGATACACGTCGCAGGAGCAGTACCTTCCAGCCTCCACCAAAGTGTGAAGTTCGTGGTTGGAGGAAAACTTATCACGGTCCTAGGAGAAGAAGATCACCGCATCTACCACGAGACGGCCATTTCTTATGTTGAACCTAGTGACAAGAATGAAGCTAGCTATCAATCGTTCGAGCTCGTGTCCACTATACACGAAACTCGAGGGACTTTGCCCCTTGTCCCTGAGATATCAAGTACTGCAATCATGGTAGGAAAAATCATGGTAGGACACGGTTTCCTTCCGGGACAAGGGCTTGGTAGGAGAGGCCAGGGCATTCGTCAGCCTATTGAAGCTCGGAGAAGACCCTATACTGTCGGTTTGGGATATTCCCCAGATAGAAAAGCAAAGAAAAAAACCGGCCTTGTATATCCCCGTCTCGAGGAAACTTTCCCGGGCCCAGCCAAGATGATGCATGAGGAAGAGGAAGTGGATACTCCAGAATGGTTCAACCCCGAAAGCGTGAAATTGCCCATAATCCAGGAAGACACAATTTGGCCCTCACTTGAGAAAGAAAGGCCAGACGATGTGACCTCCATGTTCGGGGACATTTTCATAGGCGCCATTGAGGAAGAGCAATTAGAAGAGACATGCGATAACTTCTCGTTCATCCAGCTTCGACATCAAGTCGAAGAATTACGTGAGACTGTACACCATTTGACAGAAAACTTCGCTCAAGCTACCCGTGCATTCCGTTCTCATCACAATGAGGAGCTGGTGGTAAATGAAGAGGACCCTATTGACACGACCTGGCGAGGGGCACGGCTACCCTTATCCCCAAGAAGCACTCGGCCATATTCGCCCCTTCCTAAATCAATGTCCATTATTTTCCCCATCCTCCTCGAGCAAGGGCTAATCGGCAGAGAATTGAACCATCCTACCCCTGAGTACTTCCTTGATTATGATCCATCCAAGCAATGTGATTACCATTCAGGGGAATTAGGACACTCGCTAGATGACTGCACCATCCTGAGAGACAAGGTTCAAGATCTTTTGGATGCTGGGGTATTCACGTTCCGCTCTCCATGGCTGTGTTTCGGCAATGATCACCTCCTCGTGGTACCTAGCACCCGTACCATGTTCCCTGAGCATGCTAAGGAGGCGCGTATAGGAGAGACAATCATAGACACTTTGGGCCAACCAAGTGGTAAATTTGACTACTATGTCAATTATTCAATTCCCCAAAGTTTCTATGATCATCATCACAACATCGTCCCTGATGGATGGGGAGACGTGGATGATCTGAAATCCACAAAGTCGGGAGCACAAGGAGACGTGGCTGGCAACTGGTATGAAGACTTCTTCGTGGGCGCTATTAACGAAGGACCGTCAGGGGAAATGGGTGCAGGCCCGCTCGAGTAGAATCCTTTTTAACTCCTCTGCATACTCCCCTACGTGGGAGCCTGTACATATTTCTTAAAGTCTGGCTTGTTCTGTTTTCAACAACAGTTCCACTCAAGGAACTATTTTTTGAAACCACCATGTAAATCCATCTACTAATAAATAAAGTTGAAAACATTTTGAGGGCATGAGGAGACACACCAAACCGGCCCGTTGATGATAGCCAGCCGTCAAATGAAAGAAGAAATCTGAGGCCCGGGTCTCCTCATGTTTAATTGTCTTTAATCTTTAAAAGCAATTTATCACATTTTCAAAAGAAAGAAGCATGCATGCTACTAACCTTATTTGTTCCCTTAGCCTATCTACTCTATGACACAGGAATAATATAGCGGCAGGCGAGGGTATGGGAACGGTCCAAACCAGCACCGTAAGTAGCCATGATAGCAATTCTGATGACTCAGATGATGATTTTGATGATTCCGACGAAATTCAATGGAATTGGAAGCGCCACGAAGAAGCAAGGCCCCCTACTACTGAAGACACCATCATTGTCAATTTAGGCAGCACAGAAGATCCAAGGGAGATAAAGATTGGCGCGAACCTTCCTGAAGAAGAAGCTGCAAGCTTAATTGCCCTCCTAAAGAGATATCAAGATGTATTCGCATGGTCTTATGCCGATATGCCAGGCCTTGATCCAATGATCGTGGAGCATAGCTTGCCAACCAACCCTAATGTGGCTCCTAAGAAGCAGCGGTTAAGAAGAGCTAAGCCTGAATTGTCAAAAAAGATTGAAGAAGAAGTAATGAAGCTCCTGGCAGTAGGCTTCCTCGAAGTCTCGCAATATCCTAGTTGGGTGGCAAACATTGTACCAGTAAAGAAGAAAGATGGTCGAATCCGGATTTGTGTCGACTACCGGGATTTGAACAAAGCAAGCCCAAAGGATGATTTCCCACTACCTCACATAGACGTTCTTGTGGATAGTACTGTTGGATTCAAACTTTTCTCTTTCATGGATGGGTTCTCAGGATACAACCAAATAAAAATGAAGGAGGAAGACAAGGAAAAGACGGCATTCATTACTCCATGGGGGACTTTTCACTATAAGGTCATGCCTTTTGGCCTGAAAAACGCTGGAGCAACTTACCAACGTGCCATGGTCACCCTTTTCCATGACATGATGCATAAAGAAATTGAAGTATATGTCGATGACATGATCGCCAAAACCAGACATGGAGAAGACCATGTGAAGACCCTGGAAAAATTATTCGATCGACTTCGCCAGTTCAAGTTGCGCTTGAACCCAGCAAAATGTGTGTTCGGGGCAACCTCTGGCAAATTACTTGGATTCATTGTGAGCTGTAAAGGGATAGAAGTGGACCCGTCAAAAACTAAAGCGATATTTGAGATACCTCCTCCCTCGACTGTGAAAGAAGTCCGGAGCCTCCTGGGAAGATTAAATTACATTGCGCGATTCATTTCCCAGCTTTCTGAAACTGCAAAACCTTTCTTTAAACTTCTCAAGAAAGATGCACAAATCGAATGGGATAATGACTGCCGACTGGCATTTGAAAATTTGAAGCGGTACCTGATGAAACCCCCGGTTTTAGTACCCCATACTCCAGGACACCCTTTGACCCTCTACCTTACCATCAACAGTGAATCCCTAGGTGCAATGTTGGCACAGAAAGGACCCCATGATGGGAAGGAACGAGCCATTTACTATTTGAGTAAAAAATTCACCACATCAGAACAAAACTACTCCAAATCAGAAAAGACCTGTGCTGCATTGGTATGGGTGTTGCACAGACTCCGGCAGTACACCTTGCATTACCAGACATTCCTTGTAACTGAGAGTGACCCAATCAAGTATTTGCTTGGTTGCCCGGCCTTGGTGGGAAAATTGGCCAAATGGCAAATCCTAATCTCAGAATTCGACATCCAGGTGATGTCGCAAAAATCAGTTAAAGGTCGAGTGATTGCTGATATGTTAGCAGATTGCCCTAAAGAAGTAGGCAATGATCATTCCCCAGATGACCGAATCTCAGCAGTAGAAGAGGACACGTGGACTATGTTTTTTGATGGAGCTGTAAATTTGTCAGGTTCAGGCACTGGGGCGGTCTTGATATCCCCAAATGGGCAACATTATCCCGTGGCTGCAAAACTGATGTTTCCATGCACCAACAATATAGCCGAATATGAAGCATGCATCCTCGGCCTACAAGCGGCTATTGGAATGGAAGTGTCAAAACTAAAAGTGTTCGGTGACTCCGCCTTAATTATCCTCCAGACTGTGGGCGAGTGGGAGACAAGAGACGCCAAACTAGTGCCTTATCATGACTACTTGGAAGAATTGGTAGAAGAATTCCAGGACATCTCATTTGAATACCTACCTAGAATCCGTAACCAGTTTGCTGATGCACTAGCAACACTATCATCCATGTTACAAGTAGCGAAGGGGTTAGAAGTAGAGCCTTTGAAAATTGAAGTCTTGACAAGACAGGCCCACTGCATGACTATAACTGAAGAACCCGATGGGAAACCCTGGTATTACGACATCATGAAATACATCCAAAAGCAGGAATTCCCTAAAGAAAGCACTCCCTCTGATCGAAAATACCTTATGAAAATGGCTTCGAGGTTCTTCGTCAGCGGTAAAAATTTGTACAAAAGATCATATAACTCAGTCCTGCTAAGGTGTGTGGATGCAAACGAAGCCACACAAATAATGCAAGAAATACATGGGGGAGTATGTGGTCCTCACATGAATGGACATATGTTGGCCAAAAAAATAATGAGATTGGGTTATTACTGGTTCCCCTTAGAGAGCGATTGTGCTCACCATGTGCGAAGCTGTCATCGTTGTCAGATCCACGGGGACAAGATAAATGTCCCTCCAACTGAATTACATCAGTTATCTGAGCCGTGGCCATTTTCAATGTGGGGCATTGATGTGATTGGCCCAATCAATCCAAAGGCATCAAATGGGCACCGGTTCATTTTGGTCGCAATCGACTATTTCTCAAAATGGATCGAGGCTGCATCCTATGCAAGCGTAACTGCACGAAACGTTATGAAATTCATCAGACGTGACATAATCGCCCGTTATGGCGTACCAGAAGCTATCGTCACTGACAATGGGTCAAACCTAAACAACAAGTTGATTGATCAATTGTTTTCTGAGTTCAAAATCCAACATCTGAACTCGTCCCCTTATCGTCCACAAATGAATGGAGCTGTGGAAGCCGCCAACAAGAACATCAAGAGAATCCTATCCAAGACAGCTGAAAACTACCGCGACTGGCATGAGAGGCTACCCTTCGCACTAACAGCGTATCGAACTTCGATTCGAACTTCCACTGGGGCAACGCCTTTTTCCTTGGTTTACGGCATGGAGGCGGTTTTACCTGTAGAAGTAGAAATCCCTTCCTTGCGAATTTTATCCCAAGCAGGATTGTCCAAGGAAGAATGGACACAACAAAGGCTTGAGCAACTAAATATGATCGACGAAAAACGACTGAAAGCCCTCTGTCATGGTCAGTGTTACCAACAAAGGGTAGCTCGATCGTTCAATCAAAAGGTGCGACCCAAGCACTTCGAGGTAAATGAGCTAGTCTTGAGGAAGACGCTGCCAATCTTCCCAGAGCCCGGAGGCAAGTTCGCCCCTAATTACAAGGGTCCTTACGTAATAAAGAAGATACTCCCTGGAGGAGCCTTGATTCTGACTGAAATGGACGGGCGGGAATTCTCCAAACTAGTTAATTCCGATGCTGTAAAAAAGTACTACCCTTGAAAGATGTTTATTGTCTGGCATTGCCAAGCACTTCTCTATCAGAATGAAAATGCTTATGCACCTTTATATATGAGTGATGTATTTACACCATCATGAAAAATGTGTATTTGACTCAATGGAGAAAAATGAATGGTGATGACTAGTCTTTAAGGAAGTGTCATAAATCAAGAAGCAAACTCGATGGCATAACTTGAACAAATCAACATTACCCAGGCAAACGCATAAGAGTAATCCCTGTCAATTTTGTCCAGCTCGGTGTAAAGGATGCGTCATTCAGGAACCAGTCTGGTTAAAAGAAACCTTCTGTCCCAGTCAACAATCTTAGAATCTGGAAGCCTCACTTCTTGTTCCAGACACATGCTCTTGCAAGAAGTAATTGCCATTAGAGAATTGGAGGTTTTGATTATCCATCTCAGATTCCATAGAAGCTTGAGGTACATGACTTTGCCTGATCAAAGGCAGAAAGAAAAATTCCACAGAAGGAATGCGTTGAAGATAAATCAACAACCAGCAATCATGCATACATGGTCACAAGTGAGGAAGGCCAATCGAAAGAAATGTCAAACTATGCTAAGACGAAAAGGCTGTCATCGACATTCAAACATCATCAGGAGTCAGCAAATACAAACTTTGGAGAAGAGTAATTTGGTATCGTTTCCAATACTCCCCCTTCTTTAAATTCACTTTTGACATATTCCCCCTATTGACAGGGAGCATCACAACTCAAGAACCAAACTCAATGGTTAGGCAAATCAATATTGGCCAAGCTAGTACGTGGAAATGACCCACATTAAATTCACCTGGCTTCATGTAAAAAGACATGTCATCCAGGAGCTAATTCAGAGAATAATTGACCTAATGAAGCAAGGGACATAGGACTTCAAGTCCCCCTCTCACTTTAGGTTCACCCAATCATCTGTAAACCAGTGAAGGGTAAAGTTGTATCGCTTCCAGTTATTTGACTCTTGAAAGAGTTCATGACTAACACATTCCCTCTTGTTTGTTGCAGGATTAACTGACTGTCAAAAGCAAAGATAACAAATCAATGAGAGGCATGACAAACTCTCCCAAGCAAAATGGCATCTCAAGTATTGCCAAAGCAAATGACAGAAAACCTTCAGGCCTCAACTCACATTTAATTTTGGCCAAACTAATTGATCTACTTGTACATCTTCTCTTCTGCAGGGGCAAAAGCAGAGATGCCCGATTAGATTCCCAACCCCGACTGATCATTCATGTGTCATATTCATAATCAATAGGGACAATCATCGACGTCCATTTGCAAATAACCCTTTTGATGTTCAAAATCTAACATATTTGGAAACACCATTATGTTAGCCCATAAAGTTGTCAATAGGGTCTTTTGCGAGTCAAAACCATTCACTTGTTTTGAAAAGTTCAAACTCCATCATATTCAAAATGTTGCATGTCATTTCCAAATGAATTCTACATGATGATTTCGTCTGTCTAAGCCACTGATTCCACTGAGGATTATCAGAATAGACAGCTAAGTGAAGAATACAAGATTAATTGAGCATGCTAGATGAGGCGTGTCAGAATGATGACAGGCAAGCCATATCCTACACACAGTCCCCCATCTATACACTTGTGAGATGAGTGCAGAAGATTCCATGGCTGCAGGGTAAAGAGTTCTCTCGCGAATGGTACGATAACCAAAATAGTGAGAGGCATTCCATTGCTCACCCCATTGAGCCCCATACATTGGTGAAGCTTCTCTCATACCTCTGTCAAGAACAACCCCTACACTGGGGCAGATTAGAAGCAAAGCAGCATCACAAGGTGAGAAGAGAGATAGAAATTTTCTTGCTCGCACTTGCATCAATCTTTGGGTGTCTTTATTGCATATGAACACTCACATTAATTTAAGTGCCCTAGAATGACGAAGAGCAATTCTTTCTCTATGCACTTGTATTCATTGTACAACCCAAGTGAGTCTGTAATTTTACCCTCACATCGAGAAAAAAACAGAAGTTACTGCCATTTAAGCAGCATAGCCCAGAGCACCTACTGAAGATGAAGACTCAAAAGTCTAATAACGGTGCTTCGATTGAACTTGCCTAGGCCAGTTCCTCCAACGACAAGAATGAAAAAATATGGGCATAAAAAAGCAGTGTACCTGGTAAAAGCAAGGTCAATGCCCATAAAAGAAGAACTGGAATAAAAATAGGGGCATGAAAAAAGCAGTGTGCCTGGTAAAAGCAAGGCCAATGCCCCCCAGTCAAAAATGCAGCCAAGAAAATGTTGCTGTTGTGGTCCATAGAACCTCCATCTGACAAGAAAGACTAGTGACAAATGCCAAGACAGTCACGAACTCTCACCCTCTCACATGTGAGCAAAATCTCCGTTACATTCCCATTGTAAAAGTCTCTTCAGACTAGGGGCGCTTCAATTAATGTAGGATTTCATATGTCTATAAACATCGCTCGAAGAAGTACGAGCAAGATTACTCTATCTCTTTTCGCAGGGTTCTTGACTTGTAAACCCAGAGATGGTCGTGCAACATTTTCGTCCATCAGCTTCAACCTTGATGGTCCCCTTTGATGAGCCGCTGACCAAGACTTCATCACAGTTTTAACAAAGACCTCTCACATTGGTAAAGTCGTACCATTTGCGAGAATACTCAGACCCCTGCTGACATGATGACAGTGAGATAGTGTGGTCCTTATGAATCCTGCATCAATGGTCAGGATAGCCTTTTCCATGAGAGTGAGCGAAAAGTCCTTTCAGACTGAAAGTCCCTCATCTGGCACGCTCAAGACATCTACATTCTAAATGAAGGTTGTCTTTCAAAATCTTCCCCAGTGGAAATCAAAAGATGCAGAACTGACAAAATTATCATGCATGAATCTCATTTGAACTCATGAATTTATAGCATATACAATCATGTGTGCATACTATGCAAATAGCAGACATACTCTTAGAGATCAGAGATATTGCCAGGTAAGCATATCTCTATCCCCATTTGTCTTAAAGTACCTATCACTGTCCAGGTACTCTCTTCTTGACACTCGACCTATTCGAATTGTCTCTTGAGTTTCGATGCTTGCTACTGTCTTAGCATCCTTATTGTCTTTGAGTACCGGCCACAGTTTGAATACTCCCTTTTCCCGACACTCGACTTGTCCGAGTTGTCCTTAGAGTATTGATACTTGCGACTGTCCAGGTATCCCTTAATTTTTAGGTACCTCCCACTATCCAAGTACTCTCTTCTTGACACTCGACCTATTCGAGTCATTCCTTGAGTTTGGGTGCTTGCAATTGTCTCAGTATCCTATTGTCTTTGAGTACTCACCACTTGCCGGGTACTCCCTCTTCCTGACACTCGACCTATTCGAGTTGTCCTCAGAGTATTTATACTTGTGACTGACCAAGTATCCATTTATCGTTGAATACCTACTACTGTCTAGGTATCCCTATTGTCTTAGAGTACCGGCCACCGTCCGGATACTCATTTTTCCTGACACTCGACCTATTCGAGTTGTCCCCAGAGTATTGATACTTGTGACTGACCAAGTATCTCTTGGAATACCTACTGCTGTCTAGGTATCCCCATATCGTCAAGTACCCACCATTGTCCAGGTACATCCTTTTCATGACACTCGACTTGCCCAAGTTGTCCCCAAATAATAGCAGTTGTTCAAGCATTCCGCTGCTTTGTGTGCCCGCGCCTACCCAGGAGGTGAGAGACCTTCACGAATATGCGAGGCACGTCCTCAATATTCCCAATTACCAGGAGGTGAGAGATCTTCACGAATATCTCAGGTACGTCCTCGATATTTCCCATTACCAAGAGGTGAGAGACCTTAAGAAAATATCCAAGGTATGTTCTCAATATTTCCAATTATCAAGTACCCTTTGATACTTGTGATCATCCAGGTATCCCCAAAGAGTTTGTACCTGTGATCATCCAGGTACCCCTCCGATGCTTGTGATCATCCAGGTATCTCCCAGAATTGATGCCCTGAAAAAGGTCAGCGCATCCTCCCGAGAAAGGTCGGGTTCCAACTGGTGTCTTCGACAGAAGTCAGACGCCCCACAAACAGATGCCCTGAAAAAGGTCAGCGCATCCTCCCGAGAAAGGTCGGGTTCCAACTGGTATCTTCGACAGAAGTCAGACGCCCCACAAACAGATGCCCTGAAAAAGGTCAGCGCATCCTCCCGAGAAAGGTCGGGTTCCAACTGGTGTCTTCGACAGAAGTCAGGCACCCCACAGAATCGATGCCCTGAGAAAGGTCGGCGCATCCTCCCGAGAAAGGTCGGGTTCCAACTGGTGTCTTCGACAGAAGTCAGACACCCCACAAATCGATGCCCTGAGAAAGGTCGGCGCATCCTCCCGAGAAAAGTCGGGTTCCAACCAGTGTCTTTGACAGAAGTCAGACACCCCAACAAAATAGATGCTCTGAGAAAGGTCGGCGCATCTCCCGAGAAAGGTCGGGTACCAACTGGTGTCCTTGATACAAATCAGGCACCCACAAATGAGATGCCCTGAGAAAGGTCAGTGCATCTCCTGTCAAGGCGACCGAAGAAAGGTTCGAGTCCTAGACAAATCATGGATTGTTTTAACAGGCGACCGAAGAATGGTTCGGGTCCTGGAAGAGTAGTCTCCCGTCACGGCGACCGAAGAATGGTTCGGGTCCGAGACAAACCACTGATTACTCCAACAAGCGACTGAAGAATGGTTCGGGTCCGAGACAAACCACTGATTACTCCAACAGGCGACTGAAGAATGGTTCGGGTCCTGGAAGAGCAGTCTCCCGTCACGGCGACCGAAGAATGGTTCGGGTCCGAGACAAACCACCGATTACTCCAACAGGCGACCGAAGAATGGTTCGGGTCCTAGAAGAGCAGTCTTCCGTCAAGGCAACCGAAGAAAGGTTCGGGTCCTAGACAAATCATTGATTGTTTTGACAGGCGACCGAAGAATGGTTCGAGCCCTGGAAAAGCAACCTCCTCATATCACCAGGTAAGATGACGCCTTGATACTTGCCAAAACTCGGGGTTCACACCCTATCTCACTCACTCCCGGTAAGTAACTACAGGTATCTTCTTATCTGTCTTAGTATATGAAAAGTTATATTGCTCTTTTCCTACATAGAATAATAGATCCCAAGTAAAATATAATCTGCTACGCATGTATGGATAAAATTGAGGCATCAGTTTGTCTTTGAATGCAACCTCTGCGAGCTCACCTTCAAAGAGGGGCAGCTGTTGACACCTCATTTTTAATTAGGTTAATTTTATTTTGTTAAGTTTTTATTTTATTTCGGATAAATAAGATAATTAATAAACACACCAAAAAAAAAAACAAAAACAAAAACAAAAGCCCAGCCCTTTTTTCTTTCCCTTTCTCTTCCCCCTCCGTGTGGCCCATGTGGCCCATTTTCCTTCACCCTTGGCCCGGCCCCTTTTCTCTCTTCTTCTTCCTCCTGTCTTCTTCTTCCTCAGTCGCTTGCATCTCACGCGCGGTGGCCGGCGACGCGCGCGAAGGACGGCCTACGGCGGAGGAGTGTAGGGCGACGTCGGCCGGAGGGGATAAGATCGCAGGCGCCTTTAATGCTGAGCGAGCTTCGCTGGAAAGCTCGATGGGACACCGGTTCAGCCGAGCGGAACCGGTGGGCAAGCCGGAGGCCGGCGACCGAGCCCCTCCGTCGACCGGAGTTCCTTCGCCTATAAATAGGTGGCCGCAAGCATTGTCGGAGGGCGTGGCAAGCTCGGAGATCCTTCACTGAGAGACATCGGGAAGGGTTGAAGGGCGAGCGCAAGAGGGAGCTCGAGTCGCGAGCTCAGCCACCTTCCACCGAGAGACTTCGGGGAAGGCCGGCGGCGAGTGACTTCGAGAAGGTTAGATCCGGCCGGTGGAGGCTCGGATCTGGCCTGAGTGAGGAGGAATCAAGGCCGAGGAGGGTCCGGCCGAGTAGATCTGGTTTTTTTTGCCGCTGTTGTTACTGCCGGACGCCGTTCCGCAGCCGTTCGCCTCAGTCCCGACGCCGTTGCCTCGACGGCTTGTTGCCGTGTCCCACCTGCGAAGCCATTGCCGTGATCGGTCCGCCGACGCCGCGCCAGCCACCATCATCCGGACGCCATCGCCATGAACAGGTAGTGTTACCGCCACCGCCGCCGTTGCCACCGCCATAGTTTCCCCCCTCTGCAGTCCAACCCTCGTCACTACTGTCGCTGTCGCCGCCGTCGTCGCCGTCGCCGCCGCCGTCGCCGTCGCCGTCGTCCCCGCCGTTGTGCCTCGGCGCCGCGATTCAGGAACCCTAGGGTTCCCGATTTTCCGGGTCGCGACCCCGGGTTGTCGGGTCGAACCCGGATCGGGAACCGGGTAGGGATTCCGCAAATTGCGGGCACGGCGGAAGGCCGGGTCGCGATCTAGGTCGGATCCGGGTAGGGTTTCTGCTGGGAGCCGGGTCATGGGGCGGGTCGTCGGGCCGGGCCGGGTGTCCCCGAACGCCCGGCCACGGCGTCGTTTTTGATTAAAAAAAAAAAAGAAAAGAAAAAGCCGAAAAATCCGAGTCGGGCCCGCGTTGCGGGCCCATCCGCGATTGGGTCGGCTTTATTTTATTATTTTAATATAAAATGATAAATATTTTATTTTAAAAAAAAAATCAAAAAGTGTTTTATTTTCAAAAAAAATATTAAAAAATGTTTTAATTTCCAAAAAATCGAAAAAATATTAAAAAAATGTCGAAAAATGTTTTATTTTCTAAATAATCGAGAAAAATCAAAAAAATAATTTATTTTCCAAAAATATTAAAAAAATATTAAAAAATATTTTATTTTCCGAAAAATAAAAAAATCAAAAATATTCCATATTTTCCCAAAAATGCCAAAAATCCAAAAAAAATCCAAAATTTCATAAAAAAGCCAAAAAAAATTCAGAAAAAGCCAAAAAGACTTGTATTTCACCAAAAAACCCCCAAAAAATCCCTTTTGTGTCCAAAAAATTAGAAAATGACTCAAAAAAATGTTTTTCCTCCAAAAAATGCATGGAAAATCTCTCAAACATCCAAAAAGCCTTAGGGTTTAAACAAGATTAGGTACCGAAAGGGCATTAGTGATTAACTAGTGTAATCAAGTCCCCGATCCTAATTTCTCTGGTTGCGCAGGAGCGAGTATTTCTCCCGATACTTCGCTTGGGTTTCTAATCGACCCACTCCAAATCGATTAGTGGCGACTCCATTTTAAAAATTGATTTATAGGTTAAAAACTCAAACTATTAAAGTCGTGAATTGGTGGACTTAGGAAGGTCCGGGCTTAATTAAATTCAGCCGAGCCACTAGCCTCCTTAGGCACTCGTACCCGATTGCGGGTGCCGAAAAAAGAGGTCGCGACATTCATGAGTATAAATATAAGTTATGATCAGTAAATTATAGTAACAAGCCGTGGTCATTAAATGTGATAATTTACTGCAATCGTTCAATTAATAATATGAATTAAACTTGAGTAGACCCTAGAATTGTTTCTGAAAACTATGACAGAGTAGGTTTCAGGTTTTAGGATATTAAGATGGGTTCTTAGTTCCACAAAATGAGGATCCTATTCCAACAAGTAGGTTCTAGATTCTAGATTCCATGTAGAGCATGTATGAAATTTGGAATCACTCACTCCTATATGGAACCATATTATGTTCGATCAACACCAATACTACTAATGGCAAAACATTTACCAATCCATTTTATTCTTGTTGGTACACCTAGATCAATTGTTGTTTCGTGCAATCATAGCTTCCACTTTGAACTCAATCAAGCTTCTCATTGCTCCTACCAAAGCAACACATGAGGCTTGGAGCAAATTTTTGCATCTCTTTACCAACAAGACACGTTCATGTGTCATGAGTGTCAAAGAACATTTAATTCTCACAAAACAGGACACTCAATTAGTAGCTCAATATTTACAAGTCGTCAAAGGAATTGTTGGTGTGAGCGTGCGTGTGCAGTCGCAAGTGGTGGTCGATGGTTGCGTGCGTGCGAGAGAGAGAGAGGGGGGGGGGGGGGGGTGTTCAAAATGACGGTGGCGTCGGTGCTAGCGTGCGGGTGCAGTGGCAAGTGGTGGTGGATGGTTGGTGGCGGCTGGTGTTGGCTGGTTCAATGGGGGTGATACGTTGTTAGAGATATCAAGGTTTTCTTTTGACTATTTTTTCGGTATCTCATGTGAGCATTTTCACGTTTTAGAGGCATAACATAATAAAGCCATATCAGTAAGAAACTTCCAGGAAATAATACTCAGCTTAATATATACTCCAAATTAAATCAAAGACAGCAAAGTGAACAGAACCATTATTGCGGCTGCCATATGCGGTTCAGTGGTTAAGTTTTTAAATCTTGCAGCGCATTTTTTTTTAAATCTTAAATCATTGAAATTTTCACAACCTCTAAATATTTGTACGCATATTTGTTTTGCCAGAATAATTCCCACAACGAAATATTTTAACCAAAAGTCGCTCTTCGATTTTTTTTTTCTTTTTCTATTAAAAGGGACCCATGTTCTCTGCTAATTTCGAACATAGGAGAAGAATCGAAATTCTTTGATCCCAAACAATACTATATAACCCCAGACCAAATTGGAATTTAACCAACAACTAGACCCGAAAGTTACAAAATCAGTATCAAACTATGCTGGAACCCAATCGACAACAGCTTGAGGATAAAAAGATATAATGTCAGAATTCAATCAATGACTTGGTATCGAGATAAAGACGTGTCGAAATCTTATCGACAACGTGAATTTGAGAGTTACATCTAAAAAAATTTAAAGTACAATGCAAGAAAGGTAAAGATAATTGAAAGATAACATTTGTTTGATTTGTGCGGGGGTTCTCTTTGGATAGCTAGTGTTATTTATGGTAAAAGTGTAGTGACCGCTCTTCGATGATGTTCAACAGTTGTGTTTCTTCAGGCACCTATTACTGGTCTGATCCACACTCCTTTATTTTCGCAAGCTTCATTTGCCCATGTTTTGAATAATTATCCTCATCATGTGTTGACAGTTTTGTAGTTATCAATGATCGTCCCATGACTAGGACTCCAAATAGTAACTACTCCCTCTACAACATGCATCCCCAATGCTAACCATCTTCATGGTTTCAAGTTTTGAATGGTGTCTAAAATACTTCTATCGAAAATTTGCCGCCAGAGCCCATATAGGTGGCCTCCAACTGTCCATTGTGAGATTTCAACAACTTGACACGTGATATTAAAGAATATCGTTGAAGGCTTTTATTGGTATTGGGCTTAAGGCCCTGTCCGCCCAAGTTGGGCCCAGAAAGCCCGGCCCACGGGAAGACGGCCCGTGGAAAGGAAGAGGTATAAAAGGGAGGAGAGAGAGAGAGAAAATCTACCGTTGGAAATCATACGAACGTTTTTTCTCTCTCAACGCTCTCCCTCCCTTACGTTGTTCCTCAAAGCAAACAGTGAAGCGTTTGAAGGATTTTTGCCTCCCCGGATCGAACAGGACCGGATTCTCTCCCTCAATTGGCGTCGGTGTTTAATCTGTGGCTAAAAGGTACGCTCGAAATCCGTGGTGTGCTTTAGGATCGGTGATGCGTGTTGAATTCCTGGGCTTGTCTTCCGCTTTAATTTAGGGGTTCGATTCGGTGTCGAATCCGGTTTTTCGGGGATCAGTCATTCCCAACAATCGTCACTAATTGTCATGTGTTAGCTCCTATATTTGTCGATATATCAATATGTTGTTCGTGTGTTATGCATGTGACTATTTTTATCTTTGCCCGTATGCCATAGTTTTCTCACTCTCATGTCAGGCATGTGCACATCGATGACCAAATCATTTTTTGGCGTCAATAACATCATATATAGTTTTAGATGTGTTTAAAAATCTGTATCGTTTTTTAGATTGTGGTGGAAGCGAAAGAATAATTTTTAACTATTCATAAGCTGCGACAAACAAATTCACGCTGGTGAGCCGGTGAAGTCTTTCACTCATAAAAGTTGCTTAGCTGCATTTTTAATTAGATTGACAATGTTCCTTCTTTACCGAGCGAACAAATCCGCTCTTGTGCCATCACTTTGCTGCGTCTGGTTTTGTTTTTCCAAGCGTTAAATATATACTTAGAAGAGTTTATATATTTTTCTTGATTGTAATTGATATTTTGCTATTTAAAATAATCATATTGTAAAATCTATTTATAGGATTATGCACTCTTTGTTTGATGATGCACAAAATATTACATTTTTCTCTTTGTCATCACAATTCTCAACTTAATATCCGAGCTATTAATATTATCTAACTAACGAAGCGCCCAGTTGAGTATGTTCCATGATGGTTGCTACGACGCTAAGCATACCTGCCGCGTCACTCTTGTTTCTCCGCCAAAGCCACAACTTCAATTGGGGCTTGAGATTCTTTGCTGCTCATTTTGGAAAACAGGCACAATCACTAGGCTTGTCGTCCTCAAACCAGTTAGATCCTGAAATTTTAGCTCAAATGACCGTCAGAAGACGCTGCCCCACGATCTATCATGTACCATCACGTCCGTGGTCAACCACAGCCCGTCACTGTAAGTACAATTTCAACACTTCGATTGTTGTTTCTTGAAATGAGCGCCACCATCAGAATTGTCGTCTTTCCAAGAGTCAAATTACGGTGGCTCTTTGTTTGATGATACACAAAATATTACATTTTCTCTTTGTCATCACGATTTTCAACTTAATATCCGAGCTATTAATATTATCTAACTAATGAAACACCCAATTGAGTATGTTCCACGATGGTTGCTATGACGCCAAGCATACCTGTCGCGTCACTCTTGTTTCTCCGCCAAAGCCGCAACTTCAGTTGGGGCTTGAGATTCTTTGCTGCTCATTTCGGAAAACAAGCACAATCACTAGGCTTGTCGTCCTCAAACCAGTTAGATCCTGTAATTTTAGCTCAAATGACCATCGGATGCTGCCCCACGACCTATCATGTACCATCACGTCCGTGGTCAATCACAGCCCGTCATTGTAAGTACAATTTCAACACTTCGGTTGTTGTTTCTTGAAATGAGCACCACCATCAAAATTGTCGTCTTTCCAAGAGTCAAATTACGGTGGCTCTTTGTTTGAAGATACACAAAATATTACATTTTCTCTTTGTCATCACAATTCTCAACTTAATATCCGAGCTATTAATATTATCTAACTAACGAAGTGCCCAATTGAGTATGTTCCACGATGGTTACTACAACGCCAAGCATACCTGTCGCGTCACTCTTGTTTCTCCGCCAAAGCCGCAACTTCAGTTGGGGGTTGAGATTCTTTGCTGCTTATTTCGGAAAACAAGCACAATCACTAGGCTTGTCGTCCTCAAACCAGTTAGATCCTGTAATTTTAGCTCAAATGACCATCGGATGCTGCCCCACGACCTATCATGTACCATCACGTCCGTGGTCAATCACAGCCCGTCATTGTAAGTACAATTTCAACACTTCGGTTGTTGTTTCTTGAAATGAGCACCGCCATCAAAATTGTCGTCTTTCCAAGAGTCAAATTACGGTGACTCTTTGTTTGATGATACACAAAATATTACATTTTCTCTTTGTCATCACAATTCTCAACTTAATATCCGAGCTATTAATATTATCTAACTAACGAAGTGCCCAATTGAGTATGTTCCACGATGGTTACTACAACGCCAAGCATACCTTCCGCTTCACTCTTGTTTCTCCGCCAAAGCTGCAGCTTCAGTTGAGGCTTGAGATTCTTTGCTGCTCATTTCGAAAAACAGGCACAATCACTAGACTTGTCGTCCTCAAACGAGTTAAATCCTGAAATTTTAGCTCAAACGACTGTCGGACACCGCCTCATGACCATCATGTACCATCACGTCCGTGGTCGACCACAGCCCGTCACTGTAAGTACAATTTCAACACTTCGACTGTTGTTTCTTTAAGTGAGCGCCGGCATCATAATTGTCGTCTTCCCAAGAGTCAAATTACGGTGGCTCTGTCTCAAAACAAAACTTACACGCAACCTCCCGTGCTGTCCAACCTCTTCGCGAGTGAGATCCGCGTGCCCCGGTGTCCAATGCTTCAGACGCTCTTCCGGTGTGTGACGCCATCGTTGACATCAGACTCTTACGTGCAGCGCCCCCCGCTGATGTCGATGTCATCCCTAATGTCAGCTACAACGTCAGCTGCCACGTCAGCCATTGACGGGAGTTGACCGATGTTCATGGCCATCGACCTACGTCAACCGGTTCTATCCGATTGGTTCCGATTGTCGGCTTGTTTGACCCAATTCAAACCGATTGGATGGACACGTGTTGCGATAACTTTAGATGAAACTACAGTAGCGGACATTGAATTTGCTCCATACGATCTTTCCTGGGGCTTGACAGACAAGCGAATCCACAATGGCCATTTCAGTTCAAATCTTTGCGTTAGTTTCCGTGGTAGTTTCTGAAAATGAAAGAAAGAAAGGAACTCATAGATCTTCATGCACCGTTGCCGTCGCTTTCCGTGCTAATTTTCTTTGCACGCGAAATACATCACGTCCGAAGAATTTCCCGTTAAATTGCTTGGACAGAAAGACTTAAAGGGAAAAAGAGCTTGGAATCACTAGTGATGCCGCTAACTCAGGGTCCCGCTTACCCATTAATTTAAATGGAAGAAGGATATTGCCAAGGCTTGCCGTCCAAGTTTCCGTCCTGGAATTAGCCCAGCACTCAGAGATCTCTCTCAAACACACATGGAAATCTCTTTGTTGGCTTACTTTGATTCCCTCTTCTTTTAACTTTTCCGATGGCATCCTTCTCATGAGGAGGGACTTATTTTTAGAGTTCTTAGTCTTCTTTTTTTTTTTTTTTTCGATTTTAGTCTTGTTGTTTTTCAAAAAGGATAGCTTCTGAGTTTTAATTCTGGTCGTGGAGTCGCAACCAAGGGTGACCTCAACCGTTTCCACAAGGCTGAGGAAGATGAGAATCGATTTTTTCATGATCAGGAAAAGGTTGACGTCCAAGAGAAATTTTATTGGTGACATGATCGACCGGGAGAAGGTTGGGAAGTTCATGAAAGAATGGCTGAGAAATCTCAGCTTCAATCGCTATAACCACTCGAGGAGAATGGGCCGGATGGGGGGGTATGAGTACGAGTTCTCCTGCAGCAACAGCCCGGAGCCAGTCATCGTCCACCCGGCCAAGAACAAGAGCCAACGCTTCCCCTGCATAAGGATCCCTAAAGTCATCGAAGACTTCGTGGAGGACGAGCCCGTGTATCCTGCGATGCACGTTTGCATGGCGAGAACCCCCGAGTACACGTTCAACATCCAGATCGAGCGACGCAGTCCACTCTTCTCGCCCTCCCCTGAGGAGTTTTCTAATTATTCATCAGATGACGAGGGTGATGGGAAATATGGGCAAGTGGACCACAAGGCTGAGGAATTTATCACGAGGTTTCATGACCAACTGAGGAAGCAAGAAGTGCACTAATGGTTCAAGTTCGATATCCTGCTTCAAGTTTCATGGGTTTTGTGGATAAATCTCCCAAGTCATCCATCAAATTTGCAAGCATTTTCATGGCACCCCACTTAGGGTACACCCTTCTTCTATTTAATGTTGGCTTATAAGAGTGGTTGTGTAGTCTGTAAATACTGTCCGCTCTAAAATGTGTCAAATCTTGATGTTTCTTTCTCATGTTAGGGGACTTGCGTGCTTCTTATGTATTTCAGATGTCTGTCCAAAGCACCTTGAATATAAATAGAACTTCTATAAATGGCAAAACAGACAAACTTACGTACAATATCGTGGAACCATTGGGTGCATTTCTGTTCTTTTTATTACTTAATTAACGGTTTTCTCATGATGATTAACATGTGCTTGACATCTTTTGTCGTTGATGCAAGGAGCCTTTTCAACTAAAGAAAGTGCTCCCGCTTCTGCTTTTTCACATTTTGATTTTTCTATAGAGGCGCACCTGAGTCCTTCGCCGGCATTTCTCAATTTGACTTTATAAAGCAAGTGGACTATTGCTGTTCTATTGGCACGTTGGAAGGAGCTCTTACCCGCCCCGTCAATTTGGTTCCCTTCCTATGGAAACCAAGATTTATTCTTCTCAGTGAGAAGTGAACTCTTGCAGTGAACTGGCTCATGTAATAAATTTACCAAGATCAGCACGAGCAGTTGCACTCGCGCAATAACCTGTTAAGCTATGAGAAATGTTTGGGAGATGAGATGACACTATCTTTAAATTATGAAAAATGAGAAAAGTGAAAAAAGTCTAAACTAACTCTCCACTATGTTGATGCGTGCTTGACCCAAGTGGCTATAGATACTACACCTTGGACAAAGTCCGAGTACTTGCGATGTGACAGCAGCGGAAGGACCCATTTGGGAAAGCTTGTTGATGATCGCAAGGAAGGACTATTCGAGCAGTCTAGCTTCGGACAATAGGTAGCGAAGAATCCTAACGACTATTTGCTTCTCAGGATAATCTCAAACAGGAAGATTGAATATATGTATATAAGAGAAGATCGTTTGAATTGAAAGGAGATGGAAAAAAAAAATTAGAACAAGTCGAAAGTGTTCAACTCTGTATTTTGAGCAAATTGTGTTTCATTCCTTGAGATTTCAGAGTAGTGTCCTTGCTGCACTGTAATTGAGAGAAGATTAAGTGTACACATTTGATAGCAGCATTTGAGTCTTGGTAGTGCGATTTATCATTTGATAGGATCAGTACTTGCTTATCTTGGTGGTTATTAGTGCATTCCAACCCAACTTGTAACTATTAAAAAGAGAGTGGATGCAGGCTCGATGAATAAGGCGAACCATTATATATTTGATAGGATCAGTACTTGCTTATCATTTGCACAATATCTCTTGATATACTTAGTATCAACTTCTCCTTATTTTAAAGGATAAGTTGCTAATATCCGAAAAACTTTCAAAATAACTTATTCACCCCCCTCAAAGTTGTTAAGGGTGTACAGATAACCATTTGATTTCTTACTAGGTCCATTTTCAAAATAGGTTTAGAACAAAATCAATTTGATAATACAATTCATTTTTCTATTTTTAGAACAATTTTTTCGTCCAAAAATAAGTTTGGAACATAAATGAGAAGTAATTTTTTTTAATTTCTTATTTTTAAAATAGAAATGAGAAATAAAAACTTTTGTTATTATTTGCTTTTACTACTAGCCCACCGTCCACACGCCACCGCCAGCCACTATCCGCTACCATCTACCGTCACTTGAAAGGAAAAAATTTTGTGTCGCTATCAAATGAATTTATGTTTTAGGAAAACCCAACATAGTGTTATTTTATTAATAAAATTGGTTTATGTGGCTTACCAGAATGTCCACTTAGCAATCCTTGTCCCAAAACGACGTCGGTTTGCCACCCAATTTTGATTTATAATATAATCATTAATTAAATTAAATTAAAAAATAAATTAAACAAGGGCATCAAATCAGTGAGGGCGACCATGGCCCTCGCCGCCACTACCCCATCCTCACCAAAAAGGGCATCAACAATGGTGGGGTGAGGGTCAACCAAGGTTGCTGGGCCTTGACTAGTGGCTGGTGACTCTGGCCAACAATATCTAGGGTGAGGGGTAGCAACCCTATCCCAAGTAAGGCGAGAGTCACCGACCCTCGCCCAGATCTAGGGTGAGGGGTAGCAACCCTATCCCAAGTAAGGCGAGGGTCACCAACCCTCGCCCAGATCATGCCAAGGGCCTCTGTTGGCTAGGGGGGTCACCATCTAGCCCCACCACAGCCAAAGGCGGCCTTTGGCCCCTCTAGGCTAGGGTAGGCACCTTGCCTAATCTAGGGGAGGGTGTGTAGGCCCTAGCCTACGGTCGACTTGGGTCGCCAACCATTAGTCGAGGCCCAATGATCTCGTTAACCCTTGGCCTACCATCATTTGATCTTTTTGACAATGGTGGGGCAGCGGCAATAAGAGTCATGAAGGCCCTCGCTAATTTGCTCCTTTTTTTGTAAATTTAGTTTTTTAAATTAAATTAAATTTAAAAACCTATATTTGGATCAAAAAGGTGTCATTTTGGGCTTATCTAGCCACATCAGCATTACATAGATAAATGTTGTTTAAAGAAATGACACATCAGTTAAAGATCTTGCTGGGAAAAGCCACATCAACTATTTAGTCAAAAAAATTTGCTGTTGGTACCTAAATGTTCATTTCTTCTCCGACTTCAACACTTAAGTGTACATTTTGGAAATTTTGATACTTATATGTCCATCCATGCCAAGTTTTAACACTTGGAGTGTCCTTCTTCCTCAAAACATTTTAATTGATTGGCAAATCAATCTTGAGACAAGTTACCTTCTATAAACAGAGACCTCTACTTATGAAAACCAATACTCTGGTTATATGAGCGACCAAGATCAAGTGGAGATTCGAATTTTGTCACGTAATGGCTACACAATATTCTTGATACATATTTGTCCAACAAGTAAATTGGAAGATGATCCTCTAAAGATTGTCCAATGGCTAGATTGGAAGTATAGGAGTATAAAGGAGACCAAGGTGCCTAGGAGAAAGTAAAAGACAAAGCTAGAATTAAAAGTTCCAAAGTTTGAGTGAACTTTGACCATATACACTTGTTTTGTTTGGCTACAATTTGTGATCTTGAGAAAAATACTAAAAGATTGGTTGAGTGAGATTATGAAACCTACATCATACACTGAGTGTGATTACTCATTATTGTAATCTCTTGTTGATCATTAGGCAGTCAGCATGAGAGAGTATATGTAAAATTGATCAAAGCCAAACCACTATAAGTCTTGTGCACAAATTCTCTTATCTCTAAACTCATACCTTATTATTATAGTCCATTGCACACATGCTCAATAGCTTGTGAAGTTTGTTCAAAATACGAACTTTACACTCTAAGTTCATATTCAAATCTTAACATTTTCAATTCCATTTCAAATTTGTCAAAAGTCTATAGAATTATCTATTCACTCCCTGTCGATGATACTTGCTAGCTTACAACAATACCATCGTTGACATTAGACTCTGCCCCACCGCTGATGTTGATGTCATCCCTAATGTCATCTACACATCAGCTGCCACATTAATTGCCACATCAGCCATTGACCAGAGTTGACCATTGTTGATCGACATTGACCAATGTTGATTGGTTCTATCCGATCGGTTCCAAGACAGTTTTCAACTGGTTCGACCCAATTTAGAAAATTGGATGGACACGTATTGCGAAAACAGTAGATGAAACTGCAGTAGCGGGCAACGAATTTGCACCATGCAATCATCTTTGGAGATTGACACACAGGAGAAGACACAATGGTCATTTCAGTTTAAATCTTTGTATTAGTCCCTATGCTAATTTCTGAAAACGAAAGAAAGAAAGTAACTTAAGAAAGAACGTATAGAGAAATGAGCTAAGTCCATAGGGTTGGGAAAATTCGGGCACATTTCGTAACGTTTCTGTTCAAAAAATTATTCGTGAAAATAGAAATAGAAAAAAAAAACTATTTTTATTTCAATGAACAATTTTTGAACAGAAGAACGCGTTTAGTAACTGTACAAATTTTTTGTTCCTGGAATAGAAAAAGAACAGAAACACGTTTGGTAAACTTGTATATTTTTTTTTTGTTTCTTTTAATTTTTAAATATTTTTATTATATTTTTCATTTTTTTCTTTTTTTCTTTTTCCTTTTTTTTTCCTCTTTGGCCGGTTGCCGGCCACCACCGATTGGACGACATCTGGCGAGCTCGCCGGAGGCCAACCTGGCCCTAGTGAGCCTCGCCCAGGTGGCGCCAGGCCCAACCTCATGCCGGATGAGGAGGTTGAGCCTCGTCATGGCCGCACAAGGCTCGGCCTCACCAGGCCACCGCCAGGCGACAGGGGCCGGCGACGCTCCAGCAAGGTTGCTGGCCATGACTATGGCTGGTGACTGGCCTAAGAAAAAAAAAAGGAGAAAAAAAAAGAAATAAGTTTTGTATTTTTGTTCTTATGTTTATTCAAAAAGTATTTCTAGGAACAAGAAGCAAGTTTTTCTTGTTTCTTATTTTTGTTCTAAATTTGTTCCTAGGGAAAAAAAGTAGATTTTTTGTTCCCGGCAACAAAAGTGTAAATAAACACGTTTCTGTTCTTTTTTTGTTTTTTGGAACAAAAGAGGAGAAATTTGTGTTCCGAGAAATTGAAAAAAAAACAAACAAACAGGCGCTTATTAACTGAGACCACCGCACCGTTGCCGTCATTCCGTAGTAATTTCTGTGAAACGCAAGAAATCATGTCGGAAGATCTTTCTGTTAATTGCTCGGACGGGAAAACTTTAAGGCAAAAAGAGCTTGGAATCATTGTTCAAACCCGCCGACCGAGGGTCCCGCTTCCCACTATTTCAAATTAAATAAAGATCTTGCCACACTTGCCGCCCAAGTTTCCGTCCTAAAACTTGCTCGCATTTTGCATAGACTAGTGTAAACCCAGCACTGAGAGATCTCTCAAACATACAGAAATCTCGTTGTTGGCTTATTTTGATTCCCTCTTCTTTTAACTCTTCTATTTTCCGATTGCATCATTCTCATAAGGAGGGACTTACTTTTAGAGTTTTTAGTCTTCTTGTTTGTCAAAAAGGATAGCTTTTGGGTTTGAATTCTGGTCATGGAGTTGCGACCAAGAGTGAGCCCAACCGTTGCCACAACGCTGTGGCAGATTGTGAAATCAATTTTGTAGTGTTCAGGAAAGGATTGATGTCCAAGAGAAATTTTATTAGTGACATGATCGACAGGGCGAGGGACAGGAAGCTTACGAAAGAATCATTGAAGAATCTCAGCTTCAATCACTACAACCACTCAACGAAAATGTGCCAGGTCGAGCTCAAAGGAGGGGTGTGCAAAATACCCGGGAACTGCCCGGAACCAGACCGGAACTGCCCGGAACCGACGGTTCTTGAAGGAACCGGTCCGGTTCCCGGTTCCAATTTACCGGAATCGGTGGGTACCGGTCCGGTTCCCGGTTCCATGGGCGGATCCGCCCGCCCGCCCGCCCACCCAGACCGGACCGAAACCTTTTTAATATTAAACTATTACTAAAATAAAAAACCCTAATCGAGACTTCCCTCCTCTGTCCAGTGTCTTCAACTTCTTCGGTTCTTCTGTTCTGTGACCGTTTGTCTCTCTTCTCTGTCTCTCTTCTTCTTCGACTTCTTCGACTTCTTCAACTTCTTCGGTTCTTCGGCGATTGTCTCCGCCCAGCAGTGACCCGCGGGCCGCGACTGCTGTTTGGCATGTTCGCCCCCTCGTGCCAGCTGCTGCTGCTGTTCGACCCTCGCACCGGCTGCCACCCGCCACAGCCTCTGCTCTGCCCAGCAGTGACCCGCAACTCTATAGCTCGCCTTCGCGCCGACCACCACGCCAACAGTGAGGGAGAAGTGGATCGACGTCGAGCATTGCTCGCCCATCCTCGACGCCAATCGCCGACCTCGAGCACAAGACTTCTCTTTCCCAAACCTCGGCATTTCCGGTGAGTTTCCTTTTGGTTCAAACCATTCGTTCCTGGCCGACTGAAGTTCGATTCATCTCTAACTGGCCTTCGCGCCGCAGTCTTCGAGCCGAGTAGGGGTTTTTATGACTGAAACTCTTCCCCATGAACCCTCTTAGCACTACATGTTTTGGTGATAGAATAGCCGAGCGAGATTTCTCTAATTCTTGAATTTTTCGTGTCCAATTGAGTCGATTTTTCGCGTCAAGATCGGTTCCGTGGATCCACCCAGGAACCGGACCGGACCGGGGGTCCGGTTCCCGGGTGGATCCATGCAACAAACGGGTGGATCCCGGATCCAATTTTTCAGAACTGGTCCTTAGCGGGCGGTTCCCGGTTCTAGGTCGGGAACCGCCCGCCCGGACCATGCACACCCCTAGCTCAAAGGGTACGAGTACGAGTTCTCCTGCAGCAACAGCCCGGACCAGCTCATCGTCCACTCGGCCAAGAACAAGAGCCAACGCTTCCCCTGCATGAGGCTCCCTGAAGTCATCGAGGACTTTGTGGGGGACGAGCCCGTGTACCCGGAGACACGTTTGCGTGGCGAAGACTGCCGATTACACGTTCAGCATCCAGATGGAGCGATGCGGCCCCTTCTTCCCGCCGTCCTCTAGGGTGGTCTCTAATTACCCATCAGATGATGATGGTGATGGGAAAAATGGGCTAGTGGACCACAAGGCTGAGGAATTCATCCCGAAGTTTCATGACCAACTGAGGAAGCAAGAAGTGCACGCAAGAAGTGCGCTAATGGTTCAAGTTCAACATCCTGCTTCAAGTTTTCATGGGTTTTGTAAATAAATCTCCCAAGTCATCCATCAGATTTGCAAGCATTTTCATGGCACCACCTAGCGTAGACCCATCTTCTATTTTATGTTGGGCTTACAAGAGTGGTGGTGTGGTCTGTAAATACTGTCCTCTCTAAAATGCGTCAAATCTTGATGTTTCTTTCTCATGTTACGGGACTTACGTCCTCCCTACGTATTTCACCTGTCTGTCCAAAGCACCTTGAATTTAAATAAAGCTTGTATAAATGGCAAAACAGACAAACTTACGTACGATATCATGGAACCTTTGGGTGTGTTTCTGTTCCTTTTATTACTTAATTGACGGTTTTCTCATGATGATTAACATGTGCTTGACATCTTTTGTCGTTGATGCGAGGGGCCTTTTCAACTGAAGAAAGTGCTCCCGCTTCTGCTTTTTCACAGTTTGATTTTTCTGTAGAGGCGCACCTGAGCCCTTCGCTCCCCCAGCATTTCTCACTTTATATCTATAAAGCAGGTGGACTATTTCTGTTCTATTGGCACGTTGGAAGGAGGTCTTACACGCCTCTTCAATTGGGTTCTCTTCTTATGGAAACCAAGATTTATTCTTCTCAGTGAGAAGTGAACTCTTGCAATGAACTGGCTCATGTATTAAATTTACCAAGATCAATACGAACAGTTACACTCGCGATAACCTGTTAAACTATGAGAAATGTTTGAGATACGAGATGCACTCCATTATGTTGATGCGTCCTTGACCCAAGCGGCTACAGATAATGCACCTTGGACAAGTCCGAGTACCGGCGATGCGACAGCAGCGAAAGGACCCATTCCGGAAAGCTTTTTGATGATCGCAGGAAAGCACTATTCAAGCAGTCTAGCTTCGGACAGTAGCTGACAGAGGATCCTAATGACTACTTTGTTTGTGAGGATAATCTCCGATGGGAAGATTGAATATGTCTATATAACAGAAGAACATTTGAGTTGAAAGGAGTTGAAAAAAAAATTAGAATAAATTGAAAGTGTTCAACTCTATATTATGAGCAAATTGTGTTTCATTCCTTGAGATTTCAGAGTAGTGTCCTTGCTACACTGTAATGGAAAGAAGATTAAGGGCGCGTTTGGTAATAATTCTGTTTTTAGGTGTAGATTTTAATCATAAATGATTTTTTTTATTCTGTTCTCGACAATAGATTCTAAGCATTTGAAACCGTTTATTAATTGTCCAAAATTTATGATTTTAGAATAAAATTGCATTTGGTACTGTACTTATTAATTCTATTCCAAATTAATTTCTTTTACTTTTTAAATAATTTGTATACATTTTTTTCCTTTTTTTCTTTTCTTTTTTTCTTTTCTTTTTCTTTTTTTCCTTTTCTTTTTTTTTTCTTTTCTTTTTTTCTTTTTTCTCCTATTCTTCTTATTCTTTTTCAAGCCGATCATTGGATCTGCGACCATCTAGATGAGGGCCGACAACCTCACCGAAGCGTTGTCGACCCTCGGCAAGGCCAGCCCTCATCGAGCAAGCTTCGCCGGTGGCTAAGCCGACCACACCGAGGCTGGGTGAGGCCTGCCTAGCCACTGGCAAGGCTGGGTGAGCCTCTCCGAGGCTAGGTGAGGCCCCCCTGGCCACCGATAAGGCTGGGCGTCGCGAGGCTTACCCAACCTTGGCGAGGCTGAGCCTTGCCGATGGCTAGGTGGGCCTCGTCAGGGCTGGGTAAGGCTCACCTAGCCCCAACAAGGCCTACCTGGTCACCAGCGAGCTCGCTGAACCAGTTGCCAGTGACCGGCAAATGGCGGATGGCAGCAATTGGCGACGGCGGCAGACGGTGGCAGATCGCAACCGCATGATTGAAGAAGAAGAAAAGAGAAAAAAAAATAGTTGGTTTTGATTTTTTTTTTTCTGATTCTGGAACAAGAATCACATGGATGGTGGCAGATCGCAACCGCGCAATTGAGGAAGAAGAAAAGAAAAAAAATAGTTGGTTTTGATTTTTTTTTTCTAATTCTAGAACAAGAATCACATGGATGGTGGCGAATCGCAACCGCGCGATTGAAGAAGAAGAAAAGAGAAAAAAATAGTTGATTTTGATTTTTTTTTATGATTCTGGAACAAGAATCACATTTTTTTTTTTAATTATTGATTCTACTTCCAATCTGTTCCTAGGAACAAAAATTTTACCAAACATGATTTTGAGCCCAAACTGATTCTAGGAACAAAAAATCAGAATTTGGCCATATTTGGATGGTTACCAAACAGGGCATAAGTGTACAACATTTGATAGTGGCGTATGAGTCTTGATAGTATGATTTATCATTTATCATTTAATAGGACCAATACTTGCTGGTTATAACTTATCTTGGTGATTACTAGTGTATTTCAACCCAAGTTGTAGCTATTAATCTAGAGAGTAGGTGCAGGCTTGGTGAATAAGCCAAACCATTATATATTGTTGTGTGCTATCTTTACTTATGTTTATATATGATATTTGCACATTAGCTCTTGATATTCTTAGTATTAGCTTCTCTTAATTTTAAAGTATAAGTTGCTAACTTTCAAAGCAACTTATTTACCCCTTTCTAAGTTTCTTAGAGTGCACATGATAACCATTTTATTTCTCACCAGATATATTTCTAGAATAAGTTTGGAAAAAATCCGTTTGGTAAGGTAATTCATTCTTTTTATTTCTAGAACAACTTTTTTGTTCAAAAATGGGTTTGAAACAAATTTAGAAAAGTAACAAAAATGAAAAGTAAAAATTTTCTACTTTTCTATTTTTAAAATAGAAATGAGAAATAGAAATTCTTCTTATTGTTTGCCCTCACTACTAGCCAACTGCCTACACACCATTGCTAGCCACCTCCCCCCACCAGCCACTGTCTATTGCTGCCTTCCAACAACTTGGAGGGAAAAAAATTTATATCGTTATTAAATGAATTTCTATTTTAGAAATAGAAATTTTGTATTTTTATTAAATATATATTTTTTCTCAAAAGCTCATCTAAAAAATGCAAATAGAAAAATCTATGTTCTACCAAAAATTGAGTCCATAAACAAAAAAGTTATTGTTCACGCCCTTAGGTTGCCTCAAAATCATCAAGTTGCTTTCTCAACTCAACCGACTCTAGAGGGGCCATCCTATAAGGTGCTTGGGTAAGTAATTTGGCAAGTGGCCAGAGCTCAACCTTAAGACCTGTTGATCGGTGAGACGGTGTCACAAGCTTTCTAAAGGTGAACCACCTAAGGAAAGCTAAAAAATAACTAAGCAAACATTAGTCCAAACTCTTCCAAACTTATACAAAGTGTAATTTCAAGGTTTTGATTTAATTAGTTAAGCATGCAATTCAATTCATTTAAGAATCGGCACTGATCTATTATGGATCGAATAGAAACTGAAGTAAAATGTGGGGAATTTACTTCTACATAAATGTGAAGACTTTGATTACACTAAATAAATTTAACGACATTTTGGTATCTTTTATCTTATTTCAAGTACATTTTAACAAGCGGTCTTGGTCACTTTTTATACTAATTCACTAACATGTGATCGATGATCATGCGAATGCGCAAGCAAAGACTTAATACTTAATAAATCATAGCCATAAATAAATTGCTAGAAGGAGCAAAAACCTTAATGCATTAAGCAAAGCAAAAGCTAGAGTTTATTACAATTCGATGCACCAAGTATTTTGCAAGATGTCAATAAAAAACCAAAAATTAATGCATGGCGTAATCATGATTTCTAAACGTGATTATGCAATTCTTTTTGGGCCTTGTTTAAAAAATGACTTAATTCAAAGACGATATGAATTCTAGGCTAACATGCATGGGTTGTTAAACCAATGACATATGACATAGATTATTCAACTAATGAAATGCGATTTGATTTAAATGCAATCTACATGCAATTCTAATGACACGAATTGTGATTAAATATGAATTAATCTTATTATTTTAACTATATGAAATTATTAGTTTTTTTTTCTTTGTATAAAAATTAAAATATAAGCAATGCATGAGATGACAAAACCCGAAAGCATATGACTATTAAATGACATGAATTGTATGACGTGAAAATCGTGAAGCTAGTTCTATATGAAATATGCATGTCAAAATTTTGTGATTTTCCTTGAAAGTTAAATTAAGAAACCACATAAATATATGATGACCTAATTTGAACTAAGAAATAATTTATATTAAATCCTAGTCAAAAATTACTAAATTTTCCTAAAATATGCAATTTTAAATTATGAAACTTAAACCATTCTAAATGCAGTGTAACTCTTTTTCTTTTTTCTTTTTTGTAATTTCATAATACGAATGCTGAAAACTAATTGATACGCAAGATATAAGCCCCACATAATCAAATATGCACCATGAAAAAAAAAAGGAAACAAATATAATCGAGAATGCAATATTTGGCCCCAAAGTTCGAATTCCCAATTATATAAATATGCAGTGACTCAAGCAATGAAAATGCCTATTTAGGAAACACCTAAAACTTCAAAAAAAAAAAATTGCGTTAGAATCCAATAATCACAATTTAAGCAATTAAACATCTGAATGAAACATAATTTAGGAAATTACCCACACTGGATTATTGATTTGAACAATGATCGGTGACAAGAGGGTTCATGGTGATTGGCGACGAGATCACTAGGCTATCACCGATAAACTATTAGGCTACGTTTGTCGTCTAGATTTCTAACCAAAATAGGACTAGATAGGATATGATATGAAATTCTAGGATTGTTTTATGTACTATCTACTGTTTCGTGAATCGCAGTATTAAAGTCGGATATATTCACATCATATCAAATACATTTTGTTAATATAAAAATTATATCATTATAAATGAACCTAAAAGTTTATAAACAAAGATGGTGAAAATCTCCGTGACACTATTCCTTAATTTAATTTATTTTAATTTAATTTTATTTATCTCTTTTTTAAAATTAATTTCTTTATTATTAATTTTCCCCCTTTCATCATTCTTTAATAAAATTTTATCAAATTGTAAACTATACTAACTTACCTAAAATACAAAAATACCTAAAATATATATATAATAAATATAAATATATAATTTACAGATTGAATGTTTATTATAAGATAGAATTAAAGTTGAATATATAAATTAAAATAAGATTAAATTTAAAATAATTTTTAATTTTTAATTTCTTAAATTAGAATTCAAATATTATTTATATTGAAATATAATATTAATTTTGTTAATTTAAGAAATTTTTTATTCGAGAAAAATAACTTTCTTATTATGGACATTATAAATCATATCCATCTTTATCCCACCTCTCCTATTAGATAATTTTATCAGGCCTATATCCCCCTTATATCTGACTTTATCCTATCCTAAGCAAGCACCAAACATAGGATATAATCCATATCCTATCCCGAATTTTATTCTGACTGCCAAACGTGGCCTTAGGAATCCCCATAATTTGTTGAAAAATCTGAAAAGAAATAACTAAATGCTATACAAATTCATTGGGGGGCTCATTGACGTGGTACGTGGCAAAGTGGCAATAGCACAATGGGAGGCTTAGCGTGGCATTGATTAGGAATGAGTAGTTTCAGGTTCCATACAAGTTTCACTTAGTACTAGAAATTGCTCATTGAAATAGGTTCCTCATTTTTTAGAACCTATAACCTATCCTGTCATGGGTTCCAAAGTCAGTTCTAAGTCTACCTAGGTTCTACTTGTATTATTAATTGAACAACAATTAATTATCGCATTTAGTTATGACTACTTGCTGCTACAATTCACCAACCATAACTTATATTTAGACATATAAAAAATATGAAATATTTAAAAGGTAAAGGTCTTGACCATAAAAGGGAAACTTAGATTAGTGATTCCAGAATATACACTTTTCACCAAATGCCATAGAATATTGTGGGATTGCATGAACACATAGATCAAGAAAACAAAAAACAAAATTGGTATAGGTTTTAAGTTACAGGTTCTAGGTTCCACTAATCTAGAACCTAGAACCTATTTATCAAAATAGGTTACCTAATTTTTGGAACTTGGAATTTATCTTACATATATTGGAACTTGGAACTGAACAGGTTCTCAAGTTTCAAGTTATAACCTAGAACCATGCTCACCTCTAGTATTGATCATTAGGATGGTGTCGAGACTAGAACTACCAATGTGCCACAAAACCTACAAGAAAATGCATCGAGAAGACTTGAAACTCGATTGAGCAAGGGCAAGGGCACGGTGTTAGAACTGGCGTGAGGCTTGTTTGGTTGGGTTGGAGATTACTATAGGTGTCGATGGTGTTGAACAGTGACAAGCAAGGAGCAACAGCGTGAAGGAGCGAAGTGCGGTGGCTAGCTAGCAACAAAAAATGGCGGCGGGATGCTTGGACTGCTTGCAAGTGTAATTCAAGGGCAAAGCATAGCGAGGCAAGTGGCGTAGCATGATGAGGTGAGTAGCACAACACAGAGGCAAAAGAGCATTGGGGTGTGTGGAATAGTTGAATGCCGAAACTAGATCTCAAGAGCAAATGGGGATGGTGGGTGGAGGAACTTTTTTTGGCTTGTGAGATATTCCTAAGGAAAAATGATTGGGATGGTATTTATACACTATAAGAATAATAGTGTATTTTAGACCACAAAAAATCAAATAATAAATAATTATAAATTATTGTAAGGTCCCCTCCTTTAAGAATTTGTGATTTATAATAAGTTGTTGTTCTCATAGCAGCCCAAAGATTATTATACTAACAAAACTCTATTATGACTATAACAATCACCTAGAGGGGGTGAATAGGTGATTGTGCGAAAATGAAATAATTTTAAACAATCGTTGCAGTGAGATAACTTTTGATGAAGTGGTCAGATTTTATAGATGTGCAATTCTAATCACAATAAATGAAAGGAGTAAAGGATAAAGAATTGCACACAAATGATTATAGTGGTTTGGCTTTTGCAAGTTTATGTCCGCTTTCTTGCACTATAACCTATTGGCTAGAATCCACTGATACAAACTAATCAGAGGCTACAAGAATTGAGCTAAAAACACTCAGATTTGTGTAAACTACTCCTCACACACTCTCAACATCTAAAAGGTTACACAATTTCTCTTACAGAGATAAATGTATGAGATCTCAAAACACTTTTCAGACTTTGGAATTAAAAGTTTTCCTGGTTCCTCAAAACTTCGAGGTTGTTCTATGAACACTTTCTCTTTAATGTATCCATTCAAGAAGACACTCTTCACATCCATTTTGGAAAGTCTGAAACCATGAAAACAAGCGTAAGTGAGTAAAAGTCTAATCGCCTCTAACCTTGTTATTGGCGCATGAGTTTCATTATAGTCGATCCCTCCTTTTTGCAAATAGCTTTTGGCAACCAATCTTACTTTGTTTCTCCTGACTTTTCCTTGATTATTAAGATTGTTCCCATACACCCATTTTGTTTATATCATAGGATGGTCCTTTAGTTTAGGAACCAATTCCCATATTTTGTTTACTTAAAATTGTTGGAGTTCCTCCTACACTACTTGGATCCAATTTTCATTTGATAGGGCTTCTTTAGTACTTCTTGGTTCAATCTCTAAAATGAGTACCAAGGTACTAACGGCATCTTTTAGTGTTGATCTCGTTCTAATATTGTCATCGATGTTTCTAATAATCAAATCCTTTGGATGGCTTGACTTGTGCTTCTAGTCTTTGTTGAATCTGTCACCAGACGTTGTGGGTTTCCCACTATCATACTTATCGGCACTTTCTTGTTACTAAGGTTGTTCATTTGATTTTGAATCCTTGATTTCTTCTTGTGCTTGAATTGTGTCAGATGGCTGCTTTGCATGATTAGTCTTCATGAATTTGAGGATTTTCATCAAATTTCATGTTGATGGATTCCTCTACTATTTGAGATCTCTTATTGTAGACTCTTAAAGCTTGCTTGTAGTTGAGTACCCCAAAAATATACCTTTATCTGATCTTTCATCAAACTGACTAGGCCGATTATTTGCATTTCTCAAGATAAAACATCTATAGCTAAAATCTCTGGATATGAAATGATTGGTTTCCTACATTTGAAAAGCTCATAGGGGTTTTTTTTTCTAAGGAAGGCCTGAGGGAAACTTGATTTATGATGTAACATGCCGTTGAAATGGCTTTAACCCCAAAAGTGTGATGCACTTTTGCTTTTTGTAAGAAGAGTTCTTGTCATTTCTTGCAAGGACCTATTTTTCCTCTCTTATGCACCGTTTTGTTCAGGTGTATAGGTAGTCGGAAAATGATGCTCAAAACCACTTTCTCAACAATAGTTTTGGAAACTTTGATTTTCGAACTCACCCCATGATTAGTTTCAGTGGAAGAAATGAAATAACATTTTTCATTCTAAATCTTTTTGGTAAATTTAAAAAAAAAAAAAGGAGAAAATGCTTCATGCTTGTGTACAAGGAAGAAAACCCTTGTGTACATTATATAATCATCAACTATTACCATGCAATATCTTTTACCTCCCAAACTTTGTGTTCTTGTAGGTCCGAAAATGTCCATATGAAGAAGCTGCAAAACGTTGTTAGTACTGATATAATTGATGGGTTCGAAAGAACTCCTTATCTATTTACCTAGGGCATAGATTGAGCAGACTTCAAACCTTTCGAACTTTAGATCTGGCAAATCTCTTACCAATTTCTTTGAGGAGAGCTTTGAAATTTGCTTGGTACTTATGTGTCCAAGCTTACTATGTCAAAGATTTGATTAGTCCTTAATGGAGAGTAGACATTGAACATCATCAGTTGATAAATCTAGTAGGTAGATATTTCCGTGTCTCCTTTTGGTTAACAACTACTTCATATCTTTACTAATGCTAGAGCATTTATCTTCTTGAAAGTAGATCTCATACCTAGCGTCACATAATTGGCTAATGTTGATGAGATTATACTTCGAGCCTTTGACAAGAGATACATCTCTTATAGTTTGGTTACCAATCTCAACTGTTCATTTGTCAATAATCTTTCCTTTATTGTTCCCTTCAAAGAAATGCTTCTACTATTGAATCTTGTGAGTTCAATAAATTTGCTTGGATCACCAGTCATATGTCTTGAGCAACAATTATTGAGGTACCACTCGTTTCTCTTTTTCTTTGGTACCTGCAAAGATGAAAACAAGTTCAAGTTTTCTTTGGTACCCATATTTGTTTGAATCCTCTCTGGTTAGAAGGATTGGTCATACTTAGAAAGTTTTTTTAAATCCAACCTTTGGAATAGTTATTTTCATAATAATCATGACTACCGCATATTGAACATTTAAAAAGGTTTTGACCGATAATTTTTATAAATTATTTTCTAAAATGATTTTCATAGAAAACTATTGGAGGCTTTTGCTTCTTTCTCTCTTTGTAAGTTGAAAAATCATTTTCTAAAACCTTTTTATTTTTACATCCAAGCCTTAATTTGTTGCAATATGGGATTTAAATAGACAAAATATGTTCCAGAGTTTTTGAGCCAACTGAAAACCTTTTTGCAACATCTGAAATTTCCTTTTTTCAAAGAATCATTTACTTTCAAAAGAGAGTCATGATTTTCTTTTATTTGAAGAAAATCCTTTTCAAGATACTCAATCTTTTCTATTTGGAAATAATCTTGTTGTCTCAATCTTGAGATTTCTTTCTTCAATTAAGAGAATTTTCTAAGCATAGCCTTGTTATCAATAAGTAATTCTTATATATAATTAGATACTTCAACTAGAATATCAAAATTATTTACCTCAAATTCTTCTTTCGAATCAAATTTTGCTATAATACAAATATTAACATATTCTTTATCACTTTCTTCGTACTCAATGTCACTCAAAAAATAAAGAAAAGAGAAGCAAGAAAAAAATAAAGTGAAAAATAATTCAAAATTAAAGTATTTGGACTAAAACACCCTTGACTAGCCAAAATGTTTAGCCAGCCAATGACTGGCAAGGTCAAACCTTTATTAGAAATTACTATGGCCATTTCAAGCCCTTATTTGACGTAAGGTCAAATTCAAGTCCTTATTTAAGAAAATGAGGATACTTCAGATCCTTATTTTGAAAATTTTCATTTATTTTATTTTCCTTTTTTATTCAATTTTTTTCAAAAATATCCCCGATTGGTCCTTTTTGTTGGAAAGTCAACTCCAATATATATATTAAAACGTAAAAGGCCACTATAAATTTCGAGAAAAAGTAGGCAGACTTTATTGTCCCTAAAATTTAACATTTTTCGGTCGGGTGGTTTAAGGCGTGCATGGAAACGTTTCTAAGAAACGTTTTCGGCACACTTCTGTACAGAAAGTGTGCTCGGGAACAAAAAAGGAACAGAAACGCGTTTGGTTGCGTTTTTGTTCCTTTTTTATTTTTTTGTTTCTGGAACGAAATAAGAACAGAAAAAAAAAAAAACGAAAAAAAGTTGTTT
This sequence comes from Eucalyptus camaldulensis, assembly GCA_019915185.1. Taxonomy (NCBI): domain Eukaryota; kingdom Viridiplantae; phylum Streptophyta; class Magnoliopsida; order Myrtales; family Myrtaceae; genus Eucalyptus; species Eucalyptus camaldulensis. Next base: position 35,417,004 of record JAHSVA010000001.1, read on the forward strand.
CTTTGGGAAAGAAACACTTCTTGGCAAGAACAAAAGAACAAAAAAACAAAATCGGAACAAAAGGCTTCGTGCGTGCTCGTCTCCTTCGTGCGTGCTCGTCGCTCCTCCCGTCCGCTCAAGCTTCGTTCTTCCTTTTCCGGCGTCTCTCCGATCTCTCCGGCGGCTCCCACTCGGCTGACTCTCCGGTCACTCCTCACTCCGGCGACTCGAGGTATGTTTCTGGTGCTCCTCCTTCTCCGGTCGGCGTTGCTCCCCGTTCGGCGCTCCTCCTCCGGTCAGCGTTGCTCCCCCTTCGGCGCTCCTTCTCCGGTCAGCGTTGCTCCCCCTTCGGCGCGACAAATCTGGGATGGCTCGCTCGAGGCTTGAGCAAGCGTTGCTCGCCCAGATCTGCCGCGCCGAAGGGGGAGCAACGCTCGCTCGAGCAGCAGCTCGAGCTCCAGCGATTCCCGATCGGAAATTTTTGATCCCGATTCCCGATCAGAAATTTCCTCAATTTCTCCGAGAACGAACGAGGCGCGGGGATTTCTCTCTCTCTCTCTCTCTCTCTCTCTCTCTCTCTCTCTCTCTCTCTCTCTCCTCGTACTCTCGATTTCGCCCGGTCGAGATTCCCGAGGGGTTGGGAGCGGCACGTGGTCGGGCGGCCGCCGCAGGTGGGGGTGGTGGTGGTGGTGGAGGAGTAGAGGATGAGCTTCCAGGATCTCGAGGCCGGCCGCGGGCCGGGAGGGTCAAGGCGCGGGGAGCTGCTCAACGGACGCCACCCAGGCCGTCATCTCTGGCGTCTTCCAGATCAACACCGCCGTCAACACCTTCCAACGCCTCGTCAACACCCTCGGCACGCCCAAGGAGACCCCCGAGCTCCGCGAGAAGCTGTGAGCCTCCCCCGCCCCCTTCTCTCCCTTCCTGTCCTGTCCGTTCGAAATTCTTGCGACTATTCCGGCGGCGTCCGGCGGTCGACGCCGCCGTGCCGCCGCGGCGAGAGTGTCCTGAATTGATCGTTAAATTGCTTTGGGTTCTGGAAATGTGGTGTGGCCCCGGGGGGGAGGGGTTGGTTTGTCGGTTCGTGAGCGTGATTGCACGTGAGTTTTTGGTTGAATTTGTCGGCCGCTTGGATAGACGAGGAGTATGATGTTTTTGCGTGCGGAAATGTGTGTGGTTATCGCGCGATTCGTCATTTCAGACAGTCCTAAGCTCTGCTTTGATGATTTCGAAACCACTGTGCAAAGCCAATTCGGCATTCGTTGCCTCGTTGCCCGGCATTTCTGGCAATGCTAAAGCAGCCTTCTTGGTTTTTTTCTTCAAATCTGCAGGCACAAGACAAGGCTACATATTGGACAGTTGGTGAAGGATACATTGGCCAAGCTTAAACAAGCTAGCGAAACAGATCATCACGCTGGACTTAGTGTAAGTTCCCTTGATCGCTTCATCGATGGAATGAACGAATTAACGATACTTGATTGGACATCCATTGTCCTAATTATCTATTTTCATTATTGAGCAGTCAGACATCATTGGTCGGGGTGCTAGGTACCTGGGCATATAAGTGTTTGATTTCATTCTAATGTTAAGATGGAAAATTGAGTATCTTTCATTGCTTGCAGGCCAGAAAGAAGATTGCAGATGCCAAACTGGCAAAAGATTTTCAGGCGGTTCTTAAAGAGTTTCAGAAGGCTCAACGGCTTGCAGCTGAGAGAGAAACAGCATATGCACCGTTTGTTCCCCAGGCCATACTTCCTTCGAGGTAACTATTTCAGGGTGATTCAGTCTGTAAGATCTTTTGGTGTCTTCTTTTCTCTCTTTTTTCTTTTAAATTCCTATCTCCATCTAAAATGTATTGCGACTAAATAAGCGGTAGGTGTTTACATTCTTTTCCTTTAATTTTCTAATTCCATCTTAAATGTATTGCGACTAACTGACTGCAGATCGTGAACAAGTGGTAGAGTTTCTGTGCAAGAAATAGCAATTACTTTTACTCCCACTTTTCTAATGCCTTTTCCCTAGTCCTGCCACACACTACTAGTTTATATGAGCTATTTCATGTTTGTGGATGCAGCTACACATCCGGAGAGATTGATGTCAGTTCAGATACGAGTCCAGAACAGCAGGCCCTTCTAGTTGAATCCAGAAGGTTATATCTGCAAATTTTTCAAGATTTGTTTTCCCACTTTCTTATGTCAATGTGTAAAGCCTTACTGTTTGGTTCACGGATGTTTTGATCTGATGAAGCCATCAATGTAACTTGTAAGTACTGCATATGCTTTATGATGCTTTTATGGGGTTGTTCTGTATTGGCTCATCAGCACTGTGTCTTCCTTTCCTTTTAGGTTTGCTCAGCCTGATCATCTCACAAAATTTCCTCTAGTGACATGATGTCATTTGATTATAGGATATGCTAGTCTTGATAAATTCTTGTTAGCATCTAGCATAAGTGGATCTATGTTGAAAGACATCAAATTGAAATGCTGCAATTTTGATATCGAAGGAAAATACTCGTCAGTTTTTTTGTGGTAAATCATTTTTTTACTAGCTATATTGTGCAACACTTGAGATGCTTTTCAGTGCGGCAAATTTTTTAAATAATATGTGCAACACAAGCTACAGATGAGCACATACATTTTCTGTGCCTACCTAATTAACGATGCTTCAAATAAACGGAAATCCGGCCATACAATGTTTGCATGTTTTTCACATATTAATACAATGAGCTAGCACGCAGCTTTTGCATGGTGAAAAATGCCCATCTGCATCACATGCGAAGAGGCAAATTTTAATACGTGAGAACCAATAGAGGTAACGAACTGGACTAGTCACTGGCAATGTAAGAATGCAGCTTTCCGTTCGGCAAGCTGTCATTTGTGCGACCCGCATCGCGCGAATGGTTTGAACTTGATTGCACGCAAGTTGGGAAGTCAGCAGCAACCTTTTTTGTCTGCCCTTTTCTTTGATTGAGAGTCATTCGCTTTCCTCTGTCGCTTTCGACATTGGATTCTTCACGTTTCCTTGTTACGTGGAGTTTCTTGGACCATAATCAAGCGGAAGGAATGATTTGCAAGACTCACCCAACCTAAAAACCATCGATGATGACCCATCGTAGGACCTAGAAGAGAGCTATGAGCAGATGAGTTACGAAATTCTGCAGCTAGTACTAAGTAGGGGGTGGAGGAATTTACATAAAACTAGAATAACCTTGTTAAGCAAGCAAATCAACTTCTTGAAGTCGAAGAGAAGTTGAACGTTCCGAAAGCATTCTCCGGAGATCAATGACTTCCTTGCACGACACATCCTCCGGAGGTTCTATTTAAGGGTGGTCCCTTGTCTTGCATCTTGTCTTTATCGTACAAACAGAATATGCTTCTTGCCTCTCAGCATCATCCTCTCAGCATCCACCATATAATATCATGTCTCGTTAAGACAGTCGGACTCAATTGTCGTTCACTAATCATGAACAAAATAAAATTAATGAGCATTTCATAAAAATGAGAATTCAATATCAATTTTAAAATTTATTTTAAAAAAATAAAACAGAAATTTTTTTGTCGTTTACCAAACGTGTTTCTGTTCTTTTTTTATTCTAGGAACAGAAATTGACTGCAGTTACCAAACATGTTTCTGTTCTTTTTTTATTCCAAGAACAGTTTTTTTTTACACTTACCAAACGCGTTCTTTTGTTCAAAAACTGTTCCCCGGAACAGAAACACTTTTTTTTGTTTCTGTTCCTGGGAACAGAAAAGGAACAGAAATGAAACCATGCGCGCCCTTAGTCTTCTCTTTTAAATGCTCGTTTAGCTTAGCATGATGTGGCGAGGAGCTGGGCTTTGGCCTGATAATGATGAGCTGGGTTATCTCATATGGGCTTTTAGTAACCACATACATGCTCCCAACAACTTGCGGATTTTCAATTCCTTGGTCTGTACGGTAAATTCTTGGGATTTGCTCAAACAACAGCTTTTCCTTTAAAAATAACTTGATTTAACAGTCATAAAGGATTCAGCCACCAGGTGCAGATGCAGAAGAAAGTTTTCTGCTTGCAGCAGTGGCATCTTGGTGGAAGCATCATTGTCCTTTTCTTTATGGCTGCAATGATGCCTGTGGGCACTTCCTACTGCCCCCATCTGCTCCTTTAGCCAGGCCACCTGCCATGGAAAAAAAAAACCATTTTTGTATCGTTTCTTCACTGTCACCGGTTCAATCGTGGACGAAAGAAAATGAAGCCAAGGACTTTGTATCAATCCTGGCTACCACCGCCCCAGTCCCAAAGGCCCAGTTGATTAAAGGTGACACGAGTTCGATTATCGCCATCAAAATAAGTAGGGACTAGTGTCACGAACCAGAAGAATCATCTGGACCTTATAACGAGAATCGTCGAGTGTATTCAAATTTACTGACCAATAAGTTTGAATGAATGCTTCGAGCTTTAATTGTTGGAAAGAAAGGTGCATACCCATGTGAGAACATATTTTGTAAAATAATCTTATTGAAGAAGTCAATAAAAGTGTGAAAAATTAGCGAGCCACGAGCCTATCACTAATCAACTCAGTCCGCCATATGATGTCAATCGAGAAATAATCATTCTGACAGGGAAATCTTCACATAAACAAATCCCAAAGTGTAGAAACAGCTCAACGGTAAGTTTCCCAAAAAAAATCGGTTGTCGTCACTCCTTTGCAACATCAAACGCTTCCCTCTCATCAATGTCAGCTCTGACCGAGTGGCTATGGTTATATCTATTGCCGATCCAGAGTTAGAAAAACAGATCAGCAGCACATACAGCTGACCAAGCCTGACAAAGACATGGGGTCGGGGTGGTTCTCTGGTCTGTATGACCCATCCTGAATTGGATGTTAGGGAAACAGTAGAAAGAGTCTGAATTGTCATGCTTTGACTGTGGACCTTGCCCCCCACTTGCCTGTCCTCATCCCTAATCTCCAAAAACTTCCTCCTTTTCCCATTCTTCTTTTGACCACTGCTAACACCCTTTCCCTCAATCCTACTTTAATCATTTCTTTATCACATTCTTATATTTCCCCTCCTTCGTTTACACTTTTCTCTAGTGCTTTAATCACGTGTACCACACTCGGTCCACGTTCTCTCTCTCTCTCTCTCTCTCTCTCTCTCTCTCTCTTCTTTTGACAATGAACAAAAAGTCCAAATCCAAGCCCCCTTCTTCTTTGTACAGAGGTTTGAGTTTGACATGATGGACAGAGCTTCACCAGCGATGGAGACACCAAAATCTGAGGCTCCGATGCCGTGTAAAGCAAGGAGAGAAGGAGGGTTGCCGCTTCCAAGAGCAGAGCCCACAGCTTTCATCGGCAAGCACAGGTTGGCTGCTTCCTTAACACAAGTCCAAAACCAGATCACGATCATTCAGGTACCGCACTGATAAAAGACTTGGTTTTCTCAGCCCAAGAAAGAAAAAGACTGGTGGTTTTGGTCGTGTGGTTTCCATCCGGATGCTTGCATCACAATTGAAAGACGATCTCATGGATCTTTCTTGGTGCAGGAAGAGTTGGAGGAGCTTGAAACCATAGGTGAATCATCTCTTGTATGCAAAGAGTAAGGAGAAACTCCGAGTCATCATATGCTCGAAATGGATTACATTCATAGACTCCCCCTATAACTTCACTGTAAGTTTGATTACCGTGCAGGCTCATTTCAAGCGTTGAATCTGTTCCGGATCCACTACTTCCAGTGTAAGTATTGATTTCATTGATGTCACGGACATCCTTCCAGATTTTCATCAGCAGGTTGGATTTCGCATATTGATGGTTTTGCTGCTGGTTGTGTTTTTGCTTTAGGACGAAGGGTCCTGCAGATGTTGGCTGGGACCGATGGTTCCGAGGTGACCACAGTTCACGACGCAACAAGCGGTGGATCTAAAGGCTTTGATGACATTTGTTTGAGGATGCAACTTCCAACCACAAACTCAGAGAGAGAGAGAGAGAGATTCCTGCTCTGTATTATCTCATCACATTTGTTGGGAAACAAATAAAAGCCAGAGAGATGGTCATTATGTACACATAATGAATTTTCTCATTGTATTCTTTTGCATTGACTCTAAGCCCCCAATATATACATAATGCAACTTTCTATCTTCTTCTTCTTCTTCTTCTTTTCCTGGAAAAGGAATGAAGAATGGGTCATCTAGCAGTACCGTATCTAGATATTGACCATCAGTATGTATAACATAACAAATCAAAGTGGGGTTCTCACAATTACCACGCCCCTGAATTTCGAACTGGTAATCAAGACAAATTCATGGTGAACTGCAGCTTTACTAGCATATCCAGAACTTAGTAGGGCCCACTGATCACAAGTGATGAACACAGATGATATGCATCCAGCGGCAAGTAATTAGTTCCTCCAATGCCATGTTTCAGGAGATGAGGCAAGGTCCTGTCTAGGAACCGGAATTCCTATATTGATGCTCTAAGATGCTCTTCAACTAGAGGAATAGTTAACCTCCTAGGATGCATCATGTGGCGCTGATGTATGATGTTGACTGACAAGTGCAGAACCAATGGAATTCTGCAGGATCGCCCAGTAAGAGATTTTGTTCATAGCTCTTTCTGGATACAAGGCTCAATCCAACCCTTTCAACATCTTTTAGGTTCAGAAAACTAAGAACCGCACAATACACCTTTTGATGCAGTCAATTCTTCAAAACTGGCAAAATGACTCCCATAACGTGATTGTCCATATACTTGTCCAAATGGGGATTCCATGAAGAAGCCATCAGCAACTGAAATTGAACTTTCTTCATCAGAGTGCATCAGACGATTGTCCATATACTTGTCCAAACAGGGATTCCATGAAGAAGCGATCAGCAACTGAAATTGAACTTTCTTCATGAGAGCGCATCAGACAAATCCATCAGAATTCCATCCCGTCATTATGACTTCTGTTGCAAGTTTGACCCAACCATGGTGAAATCGTTGCAGGAGCTGACGGGTGATTAGATATGAGCTTCAGGAAGAAGTCCAGTGTTTTCAGATTTTTAAGATGGAGTGATACATTGCTCGATTCCATGAGCACTGAAGTTGATAACTGTCACAAGATAAGCACATAAGCAGTTCAACAAAATAGACCACTTAAGAACTCTCGTTCAAGCTATGCAGAAAATATTCCAGTTTCACTGATCTTTAGTAGGCTATTAAGGATAAGATGCATAGGGCTGCACATTGTAAAAGATCATGAAAAAGTCTTTTGGATAAGCCAAATAAATTTGTCCCAGCCACAGAAGACTTCAAGTATCTTTGCCTCATCATAAATAATGACAAGTCTTGATCTGAAATGTCACCTGAAAAAGAGAAGTAAATCCAAAGATTTTTCGAAAGGTCAGATCTCTATATAATCGCCAGTAATCTCTACAAGAGCAACCATATTTAAAATGATATTATCTGTGAGCATCACTCACCATGATTCAGTTACCTTGGAAGAAAAGTTCGTAGCATTATGGCAATCGCCATAAACTCTAAGGTTCTTCCTATTTCTTATGACACTCCTTGATGCTAGATTAGAATGCCGAAGATGATAGCTAACTTCTCACTGTGCGCATATTACATGTTTTCTTTAATCTCTTCCTCAGCTTCATGGAAGTTTGGCTTATACCCTTCTAGCTGAGTTTTAGCCATTAGTTTGTCCAATTCTGAATAGATCACATCTTTTTGCAGATGTGATCTGTCCCCTGCCACAAACGTATGGATTCTGTTCCCAATTTCTATAATTGAGTGGCCTGAAAGTTTCCTCACTTCTCTTCTTTTCATAAGGTCTCTTATTTGATCAGCTTCTTCCTTATTTCCTAACGATGCATAAATGTTGGAGAATATAGCATAACGACCAGAGTTCTCAGGATCCAGTTCAAATAAAAACTTCGCTGCCTTTTCAGCCCGTTCCACATCCCTATGGATTCGACATGCTCCAAGCAATGCCCCCCATACACCAGCATCAGGTTCTATTGGCATTTTCTCAATAAAATCCACTGCTTCGTCCAAATGTCCGGCTCGACCTAATAGGTCTACCATACAAGCGTAATGTTCATGTATTGGTGTGACCCCAAAATCTCTACTCATGGATTCAAAGCACTTCCATCCTTCATTTAGCAACCCAGAATGGCTACAGGCCGACAAAACTGATACAAATACAATGTGGTCAGGCTTTACAGAAAACTTCATCTGATCAAAGAGGTGGAGTACTTCTCTACCATGGCCATGCATCGCATATCCAGATATCATAGCACTCCAAGATATCAAATTCTTCTCAGGCATCCGATCAAAGAACGTCCTAGCATGCTCTAAATTTCCACATTTGGCATAGAGATCTACCATACAAGTATTTAGCTCTACGTGACTTTCAAAAAATCTGCGAATTATCATTGCATGAACCGTGCAAGCTTGCAAAAAAGAACCTAACTCCAAACAAGCTCGGAGCACACTAAGTAACGTTATTGCATCAGGGTATATACACAAGCATAACAACTCTCTAAAGAGATCCAAAGCTTTTAATGGCATATCAGCTTTGGCATAAGCCTCAATCATGGACGACCAACACACCAAGTCCTTCTCATGTATCCCATCGAAGAGGGCTCGTGCAACATCAATTCTACCGCACCTCGCATACATAACCATTGCCGCATGTAGGACAGAGAGATCTGAATCAAGTCCATTATCCTTCACAACTCCACAAACCACATCAGCCTCAGCTTCCCTGTGCACACAAGCCATCACATCCACCGCGGCTCCCCTGTTCGGACGGACTCCCCCATCCAACATCTCCCAAAACAAGCGCAACCCATCCTCGTAACACCCATTTCGCGCACACGCACCGATCATCGAACTCCACGAGATGACGTTCCTCTCAGGCATCTTATCAAACACCTGCCTGGCAACCTCCACGCGCCCGCACTTCCCGTACATGGCCACGAGGGAGTTGCCCACGAACACGTCCGAGCCGTACCCAGATCGCAGCGCGTCGTGGTGGACCAAAGCCCCGGACTTCACATCCCCGAGGCACCCGCACGCCTTGAGGACAAAAGGGTACGTGAAATTATCCGGCCCGATGCCCTGCCCCCGCATCCGGGCGTAGAGGCCCAGGGCGGGGCGGAACCGGAGGCCGTCGACGCAGGCCCGGACGACGACGTTCCAGAGGAAGACGTCGGGGGGCTCCGTCGACAGCGCGAACAGGGCGCGGGCGTGGGGGAGGGAGCCCAAGGACGCGTACCTGGCGACGAGGTGGGTGAGGAAGGTGAGGTTGAGGTGGAGGTGGGCGCGGAGCACGGCGGCGTGGACGGCCTTCAGGGAGGCCAGGGAGCCGCCGCATCGCTTGACGACGGCGGCGCAGGTGTCGGGGCCGACGGGCCGGCGGACGAAGTGGGTGGCCTGGGACTCCGCGAAGAAGAGGGAGTGGCAGTGGAGGGGTTCGAGCGCGCGGAGCCTCTGCAGTTGCATGGGGTCTCTACCTCCGATATTACAGCAAGAGCCATCGGACGATGATAAGGTGGGGGAAAATTTTCTTGTCCTAAGGCGTCAATTAATGTATGGAAAAATTATCCAAAAAAAATTAAATTTATTGTGTTTTTATCAATTCAATTTTAAACCATTCAATTCTGTCAAATGAATCCTAATTTTTTTTTCATTTTTTATTAGTTGAGTTCATCTAACCAATTTTAATCAGAATTCGTTAAAATGGAGCCAACCGTCCTACTTGGCAATTGGGTGGTTAGTTCCAATATAGATAAATTCTAAAGTTGGAAACTAAAACCTACTCTAATATAATCAGTTCTCAATTTTTGGATCCTAAAACCTGCTATATTTTTTCGGTTCGGTTCCAAGGCCTACCTAGGAACCTGTTTTTGTTTTTTTTTTCTTTTTTTGGTTCATTTTTTTACAACAAAATGCTATGAGTAACAAAATAATTTGAAGTAAAAGATGAAAAAAATATATCATAATCCGTTGAAAATAACAATCCATAAGATGAATACGTAGTCACGTACAATTATAAACGATAAAAAGTTCAACCGCATAACATAAAACATAAATTATAAAACTCTATTCCCCATTTATCCATAAAAATTTAGGAGAAGAAGAAAGACTAGTGAAAAGATCTACGGACAAAAGAACAAAGGAGTGCCGAGGTTAGAATTTACGGGAAAAGGAAATTAGGGTTTTGACTTTTTAGCTTACAAAACCAAATCCGAACTTGGTTCCAAAATAGGGTGGTTCGATCCTATTCTAGAGTGAATATTTACTTGGAACTTGTTCTTAGATCGGTTACAACCGGTTCCAAAAATTTGGAACCTATTCCTAGACCGATTATAATGGGAATCGATTCCAGACCTGTTTTTAGGGTTGTCCAATCCAATTTTCGAATAGAACCGATTTGGTTACACACCCATACGTGCCATGATCGGCACTGGTGTGAACATGTTTAAATGGTTTTTTTTTTTTGCATTTTTATGATTACTTTCTTCTTCTTTTCCTTTTCTTTATTTTTTTTTATTAGGTTTTGAAGTTAGGGACAGTGAGGGTAGCCACCTAACCCTCCTTGGCCACAATTGAGGGTGAGTTAGCCATTACTTGTGGCCAGCGAGGGTCAATGGCCCTAACTCCAAAAGCTAGAAAAAAAAAATACAAATAATAGGAAAAAATCACAAAAGTTTCAAAATATTATTAAAAATTATCTACATTGGTATCGGTCATCCTACATGGCATAGCTGACATCTTCATCATCAAATTCTAGTCAAAATTGACCGAATGGATTTAATTGGCAAAAGCTAAAAAAGTTTATGATTCAATTGGTAAAATTAAAATGTTTAAGATTGAATGAGCAAAAATGCAATGAATTTATGACTTTTTGAACATTTTTCCCATTAATTTGATACATACATTTTACATTTTCAAACATAATATTAAAAGATCATCTCTCTCCCTTAGGATTTTCTCTTCTCCCTCTAATTTTCACATAGTTCTCTTCTTCAACCTCCATTGGACCGAAGGGTTTGAACCAGATCTCTCCCTCCCTTTACTTTTTCCTGTTTTACTAAATTGGTTCTTTGTTATCTTTTTTTTTTTTCTCTCTCTCTCTTTTTGTTGCTTTTCCTTCCCTTTTATGGAGCGTTTCTCTTCTGATCTACTTTTAATCTCAAAGGTTCTCTCTCCCATTTTTGCTTTCCTTGAGTTTCATTGTTGTACAAGTCCAATTTCAAAGGAGATCGGAGGAGTTCTGTGAAATTTTTCCTATTGTAAGTATCAAATCCGTGCTCATTCAACCTTGTTTCTTTAAGTGGCAATGGTGTTAAGAACACCAGACTTAGGCATGCACCGCCAAAAGGCAAAACTATAGTAATGAATGGAAATTCGATAATCGGCCGCCAATTTTGATTTGAATAAATCTCAAATCTACTCTATGAGCGGGTGACTCCTAACTTTATTCTAATGATTCCTCTTATTATTTAGAGTTTTTTCTCTTTTATATATCCGTGGAAATGAATGAAATGTTATTTTAACCAAAAAAAAATCCATAATGTTCAAAAATCTAGTGCAATTTGCAATCATATTACTAAACTTTGATTTCAATTTTCCAAGGCATGGAACTTTTCGTTTCCTTTCCAATTTATGCACTCTACCCAAATTTTGACAAATTTTTCTATCAAAAACTAACGTAGCACCCTGCTTAACACCCTGATGATGTGACGTCAGCTGAAGGCCACATCAGCCTTCTAAGGAAAAGGGGGGAAATAAAAGAAGAGGATTCCAACCTCGTGACTCCTCATCCACCTAGCCTTAGCGTTGCGGCCCTTCATCCACTATGAGAGACCACAGTCAGTCAATGGGGTCGTAAAGCCCTCATGTGCACTAGGTGAGAGTCACATAGACCCTCGACGTGATGGGTGAGGGTCACGCGACCCTTGCTAGATGAATAACAAGGCCCTAGCAACATCACTTTGGATTTCTCTCTTTTCTGGTTAGTGTCATAGTATGCATGCTACGTCAACATTTTGTGTGAATCGAACTGCCCAAACAAAGATTTGTTAAAAAATTCGACCAAATTTTTGGTAAAAATGCATCAATCGCAAAAATCTAAGAACTCTAATGAGTTTGAGTAGAAATCAAAGTTTGATAGCTAGATTGCAAAGTGAGCCCTTGTTCAATGACCGTACACGAAATTTCCCATCATCCGAAACTTTAGTAAATCCAAGGATATGTGCATGTTTAGGTGTCGAATTAGCAGTCTAGCTTTGAATTCAGCAATTTAGGGCTACATGTTAACTCTCTATTAATAGTCGAGGCTACACTGCAAACAGGTAAAGTTAACCTAAGAAAAGAATGTGTCATCTTATTGACTAGTAGCGCGAAGTTACTAAGGATTGAGATATCTCTCAATCCATGAAATTTGAAAGTTGTGTGAAGAACACATATACTCTTCCACAAAACAAAGCGAATGCATATACGACACTGCCCTAAAAAATCGAGACATACATATGAATGTGATTAAAGAAAGAAACTGCTTCCCACTTCCTAAAACTCGAGTATTTATACCCTTGTCGCTGACTCACTAGAATTCTATCTCTCCCAGTGATATTGATCAATATGTCTTCTTAAGACGCTAAACCCTAAACTGGGGTGGACGCGTTAAGTTGATAAAAAAAAAAAGGTACTGGTATATATTCTATTTTATTTAGTGATGATTGAAAAACAAAGGAGAACATTAATTTAGTGAGCTCAAGAAATTTAGTGTGGTCTAAGTAATTAGCCAAGAAGGAATAAGAATCTATACACCACAAGGAGTTCGCTCCAAAATTATACTTCTTTACGAGTGGAAAAACCTAGAAGACATGTTCCTCGGTTTCTTCAGACGCGCTTGTTCACCCCAAGAAGAAGGGTTCGTTAAAACAATAGACGAAATGACAGGCTTGAAGAAAAGTCTGTCCGGACTGATGTAGTTTGGAAGATCTCGGATGGTATGGGACATTCTGTCTTCTCTTGAACCCTTAATGTCTCTTTGGGCCAATCTGTACCTTTCTTGACCAGGTAACCCCTTTGGTTGTGCATGACTGCAACAAGAAAATGGAAAATAAATTGGTCGACACCAGATGCTCAATTATTTTGCAATTTGTGAAAAAGAATGGGAGATTCCCTGTAGTTTTTTAACCTTAATAGCATTGCTGGTGAGAGTTGCCTTTCCTTATCATGGATGTGTTCTCTATGTACAGAATGAGAACAACCCGAGTCTGAATCTGCTGTTCTAAGGTGCAGTGCGGTTTGTTTCGTGTAGATTATTTTGCAGATTGCTAAAGGAGAGCAGTTATTTTTTCAAAATTGCTCCAAGTCCAATATAAGAAGTTCATGGTTGGCTCGATCCTTTGATGCCGGGGTATCGATGAGTTCTGGAGTGTACCTGAATTCTTCATCAGCTGACCATGAGGACCTAATGAGATTGAAGATGTTTTGAAAATCAAATGAGATAGTATTAGGACTACTTGCCTGCTTACCTCAGATGAGGCGATCTGTGTTCTGTTTGTCATATCTGGTTACAGGCCGTGAGTTGTGTTGTCCAAGCCTACCATGTTTGGGTCCGAACACTTGTAAATGCATTAAGATATGTATTTATTCCTCACACATGGTGTGATTAATATATACTCGACAATTTTGTCCATCGTCATAGTGGAAACGTATCGCATAGAGACTGAATGATCTGATATGCAAATATGTTCTCAAAAAATGTTTCTTTAAGTGGCATCTAATGTGTGAAGCCCAATGGTGGTCTCAGTATTTCTTGAATTGATAGTCTGGTGTAGTAAAATTACTCTAAATAATGACTCAAAAAATGGCTCAAATTGATTGGAATAAGACAATCACAATGGCAAACCAAGACCTCAAAGCATTACAAAAGTGGGCCGAGTCAATGGCATATCTGCTTAACTCTCAGTTTACTTAACGCTGACAGGATTGAGCACCAAAGAGTGAATCGTGAGAGAGAGAGAGAGAGAGAGAGCAATCCAACCAGACTCATATACGGCTTGCAAATACAGTAGTGTCTCGTCGATCCAAAATCCTGGTAGAAAGATGCTTACCAATGATGCGTTCCTCAATCTTACTCCATGCATGGTAGCAGGAATATGCGCATATTGCGAGATGCTTTACGACTTGCGAAACCGTGTATATATACATGGATTTCCTCCTGGTACAAGGCCAATGTTGGCTCAGGTGGTGAACCAGAAAAGAAGCTTCAAGTGACATGGACCATGGATTAAGGTGGAAAGAGAACTAGATCTTGGCTGAACTTCTCCCCCAAGCCTCCCCTTTCTTGTTTTACTTGGAAATATGGGAAAATAATCCAAAGATAATCTCTATTTTTCATCAAAAGCTATACAGAACACTTTCCGATCACAAACTTCAAGAGACACACAGTAACGTATAAAGAAAAGGCAATACAGAAGGAAATCAAGATGAAAAGAAAGGGAAGACGGCAGAAAATGTAATTTGCCACAGTTAAATCCATAGTACATCTGGTGCCTTTGGTCTCATTTTTCAGTAGTCAGAAAATGCATACGATGGCATCTTTTAAATAGGCTAGTTTACAGAAAACTGAAAAGCAAAAGGACAGCAACATGTGCACGGTGATTTATGATGCCTCGAACCCATTTCAGCAAAAGCATAAAACAAATGGAAGAACTAATCTTATCTACTACAGAAGGCGATGGAAAGTTTGAACTGTAAAGTAAATGAAGAAGCGTCCATGAATCTTCTCACAATGCACCGAAAATATATATGCTATCAAAACTACGAACACTTTTACACAAAAGCGATGGGAAAAGAGAGATGATGAACATAGTGGAAGTGGAAAAATTGTCATGAAAAGAAGATACATTCAGTTGCAAACAAAACCAGAAAAGAGTCACTGAAAGGACCCTCAAGATATTTCACTAAATTCGGATAAGGGAAATACAAAACATCTCCACATTTGAATAACTCATGGCTTTGTAAGATTTCAAGTCCCGGGAAGGACTTGTTTGATTCTTCGAGTCGCCATTTCTGAGTTATCAAACTCGATTAGGAGGGCTTGAGGGAGAGAGTTCAGGCAAGGTCGAGTGCTCTTGGATTCTCGCTAGTTTCTGATAAACAAACTTTCTTGGCCAATACTTACAGATGGTGGGGGGAGAGAGAGAGAGAGAGAGAGAGAGAAGGGCGATACTTGAAGCAATGGAAAGGAGAATATATATAGAAGAGGGCTCGCGGCCTTTCAACCAGCACAAATGTCTATTCACAGAAGTCAAATAGACATTGGATGCTCCACAGTTTTGTGGGGGGAAAAGAAAGAGAACCCTTATCCCCAATTCCTAGGAATCCCTTTTGTGTGCGCGCGTGTTTGCATTGTCAGACAAATTTCCTTGAAGTTGAAGTTGCAAGG
Source organism: Eucalyptus camaldulensis (assembly GCA_019915185.1). NCBI lineage: Eukaryota > Viridiplantae > Streptophyta > Magnoliopsida > Myrtales > Myrtaceae > Eucalyptus > Eucalyptus camaldulensis. Next base: position 35,432,406 of record JAHSVA010000001.1, read on the forward strand.
CAGGTCTAGGCAGTTCAAGATGACAAAGAATAGCAAGGGTAAAAGGAATATTATTCACAGCCCCATTTACACTACACACCAAGTTTTGCGATGAATTGTGTAGAAATTTTTATATCTTGTGTAATTAAGTCCTAAACCTTTTAACTAATTTAATTATGTCATAAACCTTCTTTAAAAAGTGCAATCAATTCCTTTCGATTAACAATACGAAAAATTGCCTTCATATCACCCAAAAAGTGCTTATGTGCCATCCTTAAGCTACACCTTTGAGGATAATTTTTAGACTTAATTATAGTTTGTCAATAAAAACTGAGGCAAAATTAAAGTTTTTCATTGCACTTCTCCGTAAATATTTGGGATTTGATTGAACCAACGGAAAGATTTTGTGTGTAAATAAGACAGAAATGATGTGCTCTCTTTTTTCCATGTGATGCAACTTTTTTGGAAATATTTCCCAAGACAGGAAGTTGACATTTGCGACCATCTCGGTCCGATGATACATTTCTTTTGTTGGATTCCATTGCCTGACAGCCAATCACATTGAAGCCTCAACCAATGTGCATCTCCGGGACAAGAGGAACGTTTTCTACTTTGTTTCTTCCATCCTTGTCCAGCTTGCCACGATTAAACCAAAGCTAAGGAAGCTTGCGATTTCTCTCGAGGACAAACCGATGGTTTTCATGGCGGCCCACAGAGATTTTTCATCTTACTCGATGGGAACCAAAATGCCTACGGCATGTTGCTTTGAGATCTCATTGGTGGCAAGAGCTCTCCTTGATTAAGTAGAAAGGAGAAGGCTACCCAATGATTTTTCCGTCGAAATGCGCCTTTCTAATTAGTCTAGATCACCACAGAGCTAGCTAGCTCGCTCAATGTCTCTCTCGCCACACGCGCACGCATGGATGCGTGCATGACCCTTGATGGTAAAGTACTTGTAATTCTTTTTTATGGGTTTTTATATTTGATGGGCCAACTTAAGCCCGTCCGCTCATGTTGTGCCAAAACCCGGCCTATAAGTGAAGGGCCCATAAAATAGTGCAGTTACTAATATATATATATATATATATATATATATATATATATATATATATAAAATAAAAAAAGTGAAAAGGGGATTATTAGAATAGTTACAGTTTCAGAAGAGAAATACATTTTCTCTGTTTTTCCCCCTTGAAACAATATACGCTCTCTTGACGAACGGACTCCAGGACTTCAAAGAATTCCTCAAAATTGTAACGGTATTTATTCCGTGGCAATCAAGGTATGTCTAACTCCGTGATATGTCTTCGATCAGTATTACATGTTTCCGGACACGTTTCCGGATTCGTTTTCGGTATTCATTCGTTTGAATATCTGATTGATTTTTAGGAATTTGTTTCCCAACACTTTTATTTGACGAGAATACATATTCCAGGCTCTAAGTTCTAGAGCCCTTGCTTGGATCTGGAACATAACAAAACATATTTCCGCTTGAAAGAAGAACACGTAATTAACCTCATGTAGATCTAGTTAGGAAGGAATTATTTAAAAAAGTCATAACTCTATTGTATTTGTGCAAATTAAGTCACAGATCTTTCAATTATGTCAATTAAGTCACAAACATTTTAACAATTTGCCAATTGAATCCATCCAGCCAATTTTGACCTTAAATCGCTAACATGGATACCAATTGTCTCATGTGGCATGGTCGACGCTAACAAGAATAATTTTTTTGAATTTTTTTTCCTTTTCTTTGCTTTGTCTTTTTTTGCCCTAAATTTGGCTCAAAGAGGTCGTCGGCTTACCCTTCCCAGCATAGGCAAGGGCCTTTGTCTCCTCATTAGCCACAAGCAAAGACCTCCCCCAGTGAGTGTTGTCACACCCTCACCCAAACCAGGCAAGGATCACTAGCCCTTAGCTATGGCCATAACTTCATCAGCTCATAGTTATAAAGAAAACAAAGAAAACAAAGAAAGAAAAGAAAAGAAAATAGAAAAAAAAATTAAAAACAATAAAAGGACTAAAATATTAAAGAAATTATTCATTTCAGCGATAGCCCACATAGGCCTTCTTACGTGGCCATGTTACATAGGATGGCCAACATCCATGATTAAAATTGCTGGATGAACTACATTAATAAACCATCAAAAGGTTTTAAGACTTAATTAACACAATTAAAAGGTTTGTGACTAAATTGGCACAAGTATAATAGGTTTATAACTTTTTTTTTAAAAAAAAAAAATCCCCATTAACAACCTAATGCAATTGGAAACCATTTCACTAAACTCAGATTTCAATTATTCAAGGTGTTGAACTTTTCTCTGTTTTCTTTATACAATTCATGCATTGCCATCGAATTTTGGACAACTTTTATTTTGTCAAAAATCTGACGTAGCATGGCAACGATGTAATGTCAGCCAAGCTGTACTTCAGCCTAATCGAGAAGTTCGTGGGGCCCTCATGCGCGCTAGGCGATCGCCACATGGACCCTCATTCTGATGGGCGAGGGCCGCATGGCCCCTTGCTAAATGGATGGTAAGGTGTAGCGGTATCGCTCTGATTTCTTTCTTCTTTCTTGCTAACGCTGTTCTACATGTGCCACATCAACATCTTGTATGCACCGGAACATGATTTGCTCGTAAATTTGATCAGATTGTGATAAAAGTGCATCAATCCCAAAAATCCAAAAGAAAAAAAAAAAAGCACATATGATTATGGAAAATTCAATAAATCCAAGGATATGTGTGATAAGGTGTCAAATCAGTCGCCAAATAGGACCATTGAGAGGTACTTGAAATCAGAATTATCCTAAGAAATAAATCGGTTATATAAGTATCATGAAATTACAAATATTGAGTGAATACTTTCAATCCATGAAATTTGAAAGTTGGGTAAAGAACTCGTCTACTGGCCTAAAAAATTGAGAATATAGATATGGATACGGCTAAAGAAAGGCACAGCTTCTCAGTTCCTAAAACTCAGCATCTATTCCTTAGTCGTTGACTCGTTACAACTCTCTCTCTCTCTCTCTCTCTCTCTCCCAGTGACATTGACCATGACCAATGTGTCTTCTAAAGATGCTAAATTGGCGTAGACGTGTTAAGCTTGTCAAAAGAACAGAAAAAAATGGAACTGACGAATATTCTATCTTATTTAGTGATGATGGAAAGCAAAGGAGAGCATTAATTACTTATTTCAAGAGATTAATGTGGTTTAATTAATTAGCCAAAAAGGAATAAGGATCTTTAGTAGTACAACAACTTCAGTCCAAGTTTATGCCTCCGTTCAAGTGTGGAAAAACCTAGAAGACATGTTTCTTGGTTTCTTCACGTGCACTTGTTCACCCCAAGAAAAGGGCTCGTTAAACAATAAAAGAAAAGACAAAAGATTTGAAGAAAACTCTGTCTGGACTGATGTGTTTTTTGGAAAATCTCTGATGGTATGAGAAATTACGTCTTCTCTTGAACCCTTGGTGTCTCTTTGGGCCAATCTCTTTCTTGACCAACTAATCCTGTCAATGCTCCTCGGGTTGTACTATTTTTTATCTGCAAGAAGGATATAGAAAGTAAATTGGTCGATGGCGGTAGAGATGTAAACGTCAACCCCAGATGATGCTTGATTATCTTGCAATTAGGTCAGAAGAGCGTGAGATTCACTGTAGTTTATGTGACCTTTATAAGTTTGCCGTGGGAGCTGCCTTTGCTTAACATGGATTTGTTGCTTATGTACAGAATGAAAATCAAAGTAACTCCCACACTACCAGAGTCTAAATCCATGGGTAGTAGGTGCAATGCATCTTGTTTCATGCTGATCATTTTGCAGAGTTGAAATGGAGAGCAGTCATTTCTCAAAATTGCTCCAAGTCTAATCTAAGAAGGTCACGATTTGCTCAATCCTTCGATGCTGGGGATTGATGACTTCTGGGGTAACGTGAAAGCTTAATCAGCTGATTGGAGGACCTAATGAGATCGAATAAAATCAGTAAACACTGTAATTAGGAGATATCTCAAAATCAAACAAAACAACATTAGGACTACTTGCCTGCTTATCTCGGATGAGGCAATCCTTGTTGTGTGCATCGTGCCCAGCCACAGCTTATGAGTTGTGTTATTTTTAGCCTACTATACTAGGATGAACCACGAACATCTTGAAACGGTTATAGGGATGTATTTATTTCTCATAAGCAGTACAATTGATATATATTGTTCCTTCAACATGGTCTGTCATCACACTGAAAAAGATCTGATACACAGAACAATCACCATGCAAAATATGTCAAATGTGTGTTCAAATGGTGTCTAACATGTGAAAACCTGTGGCGGTTCCAATAGTTCTTGAATTGTACTTAATCTGGTATAGTATAACCACTCTTTAACAATAATGACTTGACATCGTTGCAAAAAAAATAGCTCAAATTCAAATGTACAAGACAGGCACCATGGCAAAACCCACAGAGAGAGAGAGAGAGAGAGAGAGAGCAATCCAAGCAGACTTGCTTGCATATACAGTAATTTAGAAAGATGTCGAACCAACTCACAACTGTGCCTCCCTCAATCCTATTCCATGCATCATAATAGGATTATCTGGACATCACGAGATGCATTGACGACTTGTGACGCCGCGTATATAAGCATGGGTTTCCTCCCAGGACAAGGCTTATGTCCTCTCAGGTGGCGAAGCAGAAAAGAAGCTTCAAGAGACACGAGCCATGGATTAAGGTGGAAAGAGAGAACTAGACCTTGTGTGAACACTCCACCTCAAGCTTCCCTTTTCTTGTTCATTCTAAAATACGAGAAAATTATCCATAGATAATCTCTCTTTTTCATCAAAAAATGGACGGAAGACTTACCAATCAAAATACCAAAAGACACTTGGCAATGCCAAAAGATAAGGCATTGCAGAAGAAGGCACCCTTTAAAGTGCAATTAATAGCAATTTTGCTTTGGCATTGTCTCTTGCAAATAATCAAGGACACCTGAAAAATATCAAAATGAAAAGAAAAGGAAGACAGCAAAAAATGTAATTTGCCACAGTTCAAGGCAGAATACCTCAGGTTGCTTTGGTTCAAAAGAGTTTTATAGTAATCAGAAACGCTTGCAATGGCATCATTTAAATTGTTTTCCATGGTAGTTCGCAACAGCTTTTTAGAAAACTGAAGAGCAAAAGGACAGCAACATGTGCATGGTGATTTATGATATCTCAAACCTAATTTGACAAAAGCATAAAATCAATCTTCTCCAAAAACAACTCTGCATTTTAATAACTCATGGATTTGCAAGTTTTCTAGTCCTAGGAAGGACCCCTTTTGTTCTTCGAGTAAACAATTCAGAGTTATCAGCCACAGTAAGGAAGTAGAAAGGACGACGGCTAAGAGAACAAGGCAAGGAGCCTTGAGGGAGAGAGTTCAGGCAAGGTCGAGTGCCCGTGGATTCTCGCTTTGTCCTTGATATGATGAGCTTTCCTGGCCAACATGGCAAACCTTGAGATGGAGAAGAGAGAATGGGGACATTTGAAGCAATAAAAAGGAGCATATAGTTGAGGGCTCGCCGCTTTCTAACTAAATAGAAGCCAAATAACATTGGATGCTCCACAATCAAGGGCTTCAACTCTAGTCTATTGGAAATAACATAGCATTACTAATACCTAGGGATTGTTTGCGTGTGTGTGTTTGCATTGTCAAAAGAATTTGCATGAAGTTGAAGTTGCAATCTAGGTTTTAGTGCCCCTAGGCTGTTGGAGATAACAAAGAATAGCCAGAGTTTAAGGAATGGTACTTACAATCCAATTTACACTACATACCAAAGGTTGGGGGAAATTTACACAAGAATCTTAGATCTTAAATGTATAATGCAATCGAGTTCTAAGCATTTTCATTGGTTCAATTAAGTCATAAATCTTTTTCACAAAGTGCAATCACTTTCTTTTAATGAATGGTATCTAAAATTGTCAATTGTCACTTTAAAAAAAATGCTTATATGTTGTCCTTAAATTGCACTTTTTGAGATAATTTGAGGACTCAATTGCTTTTTTTCACAAAGATTTAATTGAATCAATTGAAATATTTAGGACTCAATTGCAACTTTTGATAAAGGTTTAGGATTTGATTGAACCCATTGAAAGACTTAGGACCCAATTGTATTCCATATATAAGATTTAGGACTTGTGGCCGACCTGTTGTCATGTATATAGGACATCAATAATGTGCTCTCTTTTATTCCTGTGATGCACCTTTTGAGGAAATGTTTCCCAAGATTGAAAGTTGACATTTGCGACCATCTCCATCCATTCATGAAGATTTCTTTGTTTGATTCCACTGCCTGACTGCCAATCACATTGAAGTTTCAACCAATCACTTTGTTTCTTCCATTATTGTTCACTTTGCCACGTTTAAATCCAAGCAAAGGAAGCTTGCAATTTCTCTAAAGGATAGACACACGGTGGTTTTCATTGTGCCCCACCGAGATTTTTTGTACCATTCAATTGTAACCGAGCTGAGAAAAATATCAAAAAAGTCCTAAACATATAATACTAATGTCAGTTCAGTTATAAACATTTCAATTGTATCAATTAAGTCCTAAACAATTTAACGGTTTGTCATTTTAGTCTATCTGATCAATTTTGGTTAGACGCCAACATAAACACCGACTGTACTCTGTAGCACGATTGATGCTAACACAAACAAAGTTATTAATATTTCTCTTTTTTTTTTCTTTGTTTTTTTTTTTTTTTTTACAACCCTAGGCTAACAAGGACACCAACTGACCGTCATTGGCCATAGGTGAGGGCCAACAATTCTTACCTAATCTAAGCAAGGGCACTGTGGTCCTCACCAGCCAAAGGCAAGGGCCTCTTCACGCTCGCTAAGATCCACGCAAGATTGTTGTGGCCATCTCTTGGGTTTGGACAATGGCCACGCCCGTGGCCAACAAGGTCATGAAGGTCTTCCTCATTGGGCCATAGGTGGGACAAATAAATTAAATTGGCCACATCAATGCAGGCCGTGCCGTGTAAGATGGCCAACATCTATATCGGCGATTTCTAGTCAAAATTGGCTGGATTAACTAAATTAAAAAAAAAAAAATTGTCAAAAGGTTTACGACTTAAATGGCACAATCAAAAAGTTTAGAATTTAAATAGCACAATCGAAAAGTTATAAATGAATTGATATGAATGTAATAGTTTTATGAATTTTTTGGTACTTTTCCCTATAAGCATGACATGTTGCTTTGAAATCTCATTGGTAGCAAGAGCTCTCCTTGGTTAAGTAGAAAGGAGAAGGCTACTCAATGATTTCTCCGCCGAAATGCGCCGTTTTAATTAGACTAAACCACCACAAAGCTCCTCTCTTTCTCTCTCTCTTACTCCCACCGCACGCGCTTGCGCACGGACGCATGCATGCACAACCCTCAAAGGTAGAGTGCCCGTGCTTCTTATTTCCGACCGTGTACATTTTCCGGGCTGTAATTTCCAGAACCCCTGCTTGGGTCCGGAACAGAACATAACATACTTCCACTCGAAGAGAAGAACACGTGATTGACCTCATATAGATATAGTTAAATTTATTGAATAGCTAAATCCAAAGGGCAATCTGTATCTTCCCCTCAAAGCGTGCCACTCAGGAGAATAATATCCAGTCAGTTATACGAAAGAGAAACAAGAGAACCCCGCTAGAACCGAATGAAGAAACCAAAAGGATCAATAAATAAAAATAAAAAAACAATAACACTTTTCCACTAAACTCATCTTTGATGAGTAGCAGCAAAACTTGTATCAACAGTGAAGAAATAATCTAGCGCCGTCGCACCTTGACTGCCTAACATGCTCCGACGCTAGAGGATGAGGACAAGCGAGAACAGAGCGTGTGCACGAGAAAGGGAGTTCAGAGACGTGTGACTGGCAACGAGGTCGGTGAGGAAGTGGAGGTGGGATCGGAGCATGGAGGCGTGGACGGCCTTCAGGGAGGTCAAGGGGTCGCATTGCTTGATGAGGGTGACGCCAGTGTCGGACCAGACGGGTCGACGGACGAAGGGAGTGGCGTGATTCCGCGAAGAAGAGAGAGTGAGAGTGGAGGGGCTCGAGCGCGCGTGGTCTCTGCAATTTCATGGAGTCCCTCCGATATTACAGGAGCCGATCGGAAGATAATGGGGAGAAGGTGTCGATTAATTTGATAAGATTATTGCCAATCAGAAAAGGAAGTTTGATAAGATAATTTCTGAGGAACTTCCTCTTCTTCTTCTTTCACCATCGACTTGGGAAAACATAAAGTTTTGTGCATAAGATGTTATAGATACACATCTTTCGCTTTTGAGGTGAATTTCAACCATAATCATTGAAAACCTAGTGCAATCGGCCACCATATCACTGAACTTTGGTTTCAATTATTGAGAGCACCGAACATTTAATTTCTTCTTCTTCTTTTTGGGCAATCCAGGCACTTTGCCTGACTATTGACAATTTTTTTTTTCTGTGAACAACTAACGAGTAATCTTACCACGAGCATCTCGGTCTGATGGCGAGGGGGTTGGGGGTCCAGGGATTCCATCGGCGATCAAACCCTGGTGTAAGCAAAGCAGAAAACTAACGAAGCATCTTGCGTAGAACCGAAGATGATATGACGGTGATGTGATGTCACCAAAGCGCCATATTAACCTAATCGAGAAAAAGAAATTGAAGTGCACCATAATTCAATGATCGTAAATAAAATTTCCCATCATTTTCACATTTAATAAATCCAAGGATACACGTATGTTGAGGTATTGAATTAGTGGTTTGTGTTGGATTTGACATTTGAGAGGTACATGATTGCTCTTGTAGTTGAGCCCTCACCATGCATAGGTACAGTTATCATAAGAAGTAAATCAGTTGTTGTACAGATAAGTATCATGAAATTACTGAGGACTGAGACAATCACTTCCAATTCATGAAATTCAAAAGTTGGGTGGGGAACACACATACTCTTCAACAGAATAAGTCGAAAATTCATGCGGATACTGGCCTAAAAAGTATCTACTCCTTGACGTTGACTTATAAAAATTCAATTTCTCAACGTGAGATCAATGGGTGCCGTCTAAAGATGCTAAACTTGCGTGGACGTGCTAAGTTAATCCAAAGAAGAGAAATGGAGCCGGTGACTAGAGTTTATTTAGTGATGTGGACATAAGGATGGAAAGGCAAAGGAGAACATGAATTGATTAAACTCGAGAAAATTAGCGGGGCATGATTGATTCTCCAGAAAGGAAAAACAATTTACAGCAGTACATCAGGACAACATTCGCTCCAAGTTTCACTTCTGTACAAAAGTGGGAAAACCTAGAAAACGTTTTTCTTGGTTTCTTCGAGAAAAGGGTTCGTTAAACAATAAAAAGAAAAGACAAAGGCTTGAAGAAAACTCTCTCTGGACTGACGTAGTTTGGAACATCTCTGATGGGATGAGACATTCTGTCCTCTCTTGAGCCCTTGGCGTCTCTTTGGGCCAATATGTACCTTTCTTGACCAAACGATCCTGTCAACACTTCTAGGGCTGCACATGTCTTTATCTGCAAGAAGAAAAGGGAAAATTGATTGGTCGATGAACATAGCAAATACAAACGTCGACACCCAACGGTGCTTAATTGTCTTGCAATTAGTTAAAAAGAATGTGAGATTCCCTGTAGTTTATGTAACCTTGATAACATTGCTGGTGAAGAGCTGCCTTTGCTTAACATGGATGTGTTGTTTATGTGTGAAATGAAAATTCAAACAGCTACCACAAAGTACCTGCTCCAAGTCCAATGGAAGCCAATCCTTCAATGCTGGGGATCGATGAGTTCTGGGATATACTTGAATGCTTAATCAGCTGACTGTGAGGACCTAACAAGATCAAATAAAACCAGTGAACATTGTAATTAGGAGATGTTTTTAAAATCATATGAAATAGTACAATACTACTTCCCGGCTTATCTCATGAGACGATCTTTGTTCTGCTCGTTGTCTCTGGCTACAGCTTAGGAGCTGTGTTATCCAAACCCACCAAATTAGGACGAACTCCAAACATCTTGTAAATGCATATAGGGATGTAATTATTTTTGGCACATGGTGTGATTAACATACATTGTCACTTCAACAATTCTGTCCAACATCATATTGAAAATATATGGTATAGAGACTCCGTGAATGATCCTATATGAAAAGCAATCGCAATGCAGAAGATGTCCTCAAATGTTTCTTTAGATGGTATCTAATGTGTGAAATCCGTTGGAGGTCTCTTTTAATGGTACTTAGTCTGGTCTTGTAGAATCACTCTAAATAATGATGACTCGACATTGTCCAAAAAAATGGCTCAAATTCATTGGTACAAGACAGGCACAATGGCAAATCAAGACCTCAAAGCATTACGAAAATGGGCCAAGTAGAAGGCATATCAGCTTAAGTCACAATTTACTTGACATGACAGGATTTAGCACCAAAGAGTGATTCGAGAGAGAGAGCAATCCAAACAGACTCATATAAACGTTGCAAGAATAGTAGTGTCTAGTTGATCCAAAATCCTGGGAGAAAGATGCTGAAGCAACTTCTCACGACCATGCCTCCCTCAATCTTACTCCATGTTTGGTAACAGGACTATCCGCATATTGTGAGCTGCTTTAAAGACCTGCGAAACATGCGTACATACATGGATTTCCTCCGGGTACAAGGTTAATGTCGACTCTGCTGGTGAAGCAGAAAAGAAGCTTCGAAAGACACAAACCGTGCATTCAGATGGAAAGAGAGAACTAGATCATGTATGAACTTCCCCCACAAGCCTCCCCTTTCTTGTTTCGCTCAAAAATACAAGAAAAAAATCCATGGATAGTCTCTCTTTTTCATCAAAAACTATGCAGAATACTGACCAATCACAAACACCAAAAGAAACTTAGCAACTCTCAAAGAAAATGCAAAACAGAAGATATCGAGTTGCAGCCAGCTCAAAATATCAAGATGAAAAGAGAAGGAAGATAGCAGAAAATGTAATTTGCTACAGTTTAATGCACAATACCTCGGGTGCCTATGGTTGAAGATGATTTTTCAGTAGTCAGAAAACACATACAATTGCATCCTTTCGATTTTGTTTCTTTGGTAGTTGGCAACAGTTTTGAACAAAACTCGAGCAAAAGGACAGCAACATGCGCATGCTGATTTATGATGTCTCAAACGCAATTCGGCAAAAGCATAAAACTAACGGAAAAACCAATCTTCTCCAGTGCTGAAGTTCATGGAAGGTTGAACTGTAAAGTTAATGGAGAAGCGGACATGAATCTTCCCACGATCCGATGAAAATGTTTATGCCATCACAAGTACGCAAACTTTTCCACAACAGCAATCTGAAAAGAAAGCTGATGTACAGAGGGGAAGTGGAAGATTTGTCATACAAAAAGAAGAAAAAAAGATGTGCAGTTGCAAACAAAACCAGAAAAACGTCACTGAAAGCCCAAGAGTTTTCACCAAATTTTACGTAAAGCCCAAGGGAAGCCAAAACAACTCTGCATTTCAACGACTCATGGACATTTAAGGTTTCAAGTCCCAGGAAGGACTTGTTTGGTTCTTCGAGCAAACAATTCCGAGGCATCAAGCACCATAAGCAATTAGAAAGGACGGCAGCTAAAAGCGAACAAGGCGAGGAGCATTGAGGGAGAGAATTCAGGCAAGGTCGAGTCCTCTTGGATTCTTGCTAGTTCTTGATGGAGACACATTCTTTGCCAATCTGTCAAACCTTTAGATGGAGAAGAGGGAGAAGGAGGACACACTTGAAGCAATAATAAGGAGTATATATACTAGAGGGCTCGCGGCTTTTTGGCCTACATAGAAGCCATATGACGTTGGAGGCTCCACGAATTTATGTGGGGAAAAGAAAGAGAAACTTCAAAGGGATTTAAGTCTAGGTTATTGGTAATAAGATAGCCCCAATACCTAGGAATTTGTTTATGTGTATGTGTTTGCATTGCCGAATGAATTTCCATGAAGTTGCAAGGTAGGTTCTAGTCTCCCTTAGGCAGTTGAAGATAACAAAGAATAGTAAGAGAAAAAGAAAAGTGATAGTGTCATAACTTTTAGACAATACTCATCTTGATGTCATAATATTTTGATCAATCACTTAAGTGTCATAATTTTTCTAAAAAAGAAAAATGTTCATGGATTTTATTTTGACATATTCCGCATAGCTTTTTTCTAAAGAATATTAAGTATAAGTGAAAAAAGGACCAAACGATGTGGCAGCCTGGCCCTCAAACAACACCGCATCAAAGATAGAATTGGAGGTTCCTGTGCCAGGCAGATGACAAGCCTTGTGTTTTTAATGGTAATGGAAAGGAGGATTTAGGCCTTGATTTCCTGCAAAATGTTGTTGGTGATTAACGCCTTCAAGCTTGTTCTTTGGAAGGTTCATGCTCAGATTTCATGACTTGATGCAAATTCTGCCTGGATCTGAGTGATCAGGAATGTGAAATTATTTGTTGAAGTTGCTGCAGCAAGTCCATAAGTTTCTACTACTGCGGATGAATTACGCACTTGTCGCCTGAGCATGAAATGTCTCTGTCTCCGCACATAAGGTTGCCATGTCCGCAAAAAGAAAAGGTAGCTTATCAGCGTCCGCTCAGCTCTCCATTGCAAATTTCAGAAGCTGACTTTCTCATGGACATGCAACTCTTTAATTTGCATATGAAAGTGGGGTCTAGGGTTTCGATTGGAACCCAATATAGCCTCGAGTCATCAATTAGGGGCAAGGAAAGCGCTATATGATATATTTCTATATGATCTTAATGATATCATTTCATCAGCAAGTCGCGTCAGATAATTTCCTATTAAATGAACACCTGTCGGATTTTCCAACAAAGGAAATCGTCAAGGTCACTCAAGTGAACATTTTTTTCAAAAGTAACGACACTTAGTAGCAAGTGTATACAAAGATTATGGCACCACTAATATTCATTTTTCCTGATTAGCAAGGGTAAAAGGAACCCCAATTTATACTTCATACCACAGGTTGATATGTACATAGTACAGGAGTAATGTGCTCCATTCTTCTCCTGTAATGCAACTCCGAGGAAATGTTTCCCAGGATAAAAAGTTGACTTTTGCGAAGATCTCGATTCGTTCATAAATTTCTATTATTTGATTACAAGGCCTAACCGTCGATCATATTTAAGTCTCAACCAATTCACATCTCAAGGACAAAAGGAACCTCGATTACTTCGTTTCTTCCCTCCTTGTTCAGTTTGCGACGATTAACTCAAAGCTAAGGAGGCTTGCCACTTCTCTATAAACCGGGGATTTTCATTGCACCCCCACAGAGATTTTTCACCCTGATTTAATGGGAATCCATAACGCCAACAGAAACTATCCAGCAAGAGCGACAAGTTGCTCTGACATCTCATGGTAGTCCTTGGGTAAGCAGAGAGGAGAAGCCTCCCAGTGATGGATATTCGTCCTTGTGTGCCTTTTTAATTAGCCTGGACCACAATAAAGAGCTCTCTCTCACTCACTCACACACACCCCCACACGTACACACGCTACCCTCAAATTTATTTTTGAGGAGAACACACTTTCCGGGCTGTAAGTTCCAGAGCCCTTCCTTGTGTATGGAACATACCAAAACATACTTCCACTCAGAGAGAACAACACAGTAATCGACCTCATATAGATATAGCTTAAGTCTATTGAATAGCCAAAAGGAAAGGACCATATGTATTTTCCATCCAAAGCACACCAATCAGGAGAACAGTATCTGATCAGTTACAACAACGTTCCAGGGGCAAAAAAAAAAAAGAGAGAATCAAGAAAACCCAGCCAAAACCGAATGAAGAAACCAAAAGGATCAATAAAGAGAAAAGCACAACAACACTGTTTCACGCTTATGCACGCTAAACTCATCTATGATATAGAGACCATCAAAACTTGTACCAATCGAGAAGAAATAATCTAGTAGTGTCACCCCGACGGCCTAATATACTCGCAAAGCTAGAGGATGAGGACAAGGACGAAGACGATCACAGCCACCACAAAGATTCCCAACAACCACCAACACTGCCAAAATAACAAAGAAAAAACTCAGTAATATACAGAAAATTTTAAGAAAACGCTTTAAGTAGACGATAGAAGAAACAGCCCAAACCTTTCAGAGGAGATATTACACCTCTACTCAAAGAGTCACCATGTGACATTCTCAGAACTCAACAAAGGATATTAAGAGTCAAAAAATTATTCTATGATCATGTGGAACCACTGCATCCGTGAAAAATATCTAAAAAAGAATAGGTGTATTGGTCCTCAAGCCACATCCTATACCTTCTGTTTCTATTGGATACTAATTACACATGTGGCTCCAAAGACTAAGCTTAAGTTGCAAGAGGCGGTGATCAAAAATTGCGATGATAAATACAAGGGTTAGTTAATGCATGACTTCTTCTAATGTATCATCCTTCTCCATATATAGGTGAGCTCACCTAATAAGCCTGAACCCAATTCTTTCTTCAATAGGCTTCTGGTCAAGAGGTGTCTTTCTGGGTATGTAGAAAGCCTAAGTTGACAAGTCATATGCCAAAAGGGATCAACAATTAAGTTGAGGTTAAGGGGTAAAATTTACAGTTCCTGAGAGGACCAGAGACTCGGTTCCCAAGATGCCCAGCAAACTTGGGCTTGGGCAGCGTTTGCCTTCATTTCATGAAGAGCATGAGATCACCTCTTAGATCAAGCAAATTATTTGGTACCCAAGAGTTTTCTCCCAAAGGGCTCTCGCACAGAATTTTCCCGAACTTGTTTAAGGATAACTAGACAGTAGCAGATAATGTAACCATAAGAACTAGGTGTTCTGAGATACTAGGGACAACTGAACATTCATAATTCCAAATTAATCGAATGACTTTATCATTTCTTTGCAATCAGATTCTTTTCTAACTATTCTTCTCCAAAAAAAAGGAAGCACAAGAATTAGCGTCCTTGTAAATGACCTTCATATGACACAAATGAATTTGCAGCGCGATGCCTTTGCCATCATGGTAAGCCAAGTTACTGGCCTAGAGGTAGCAGTAGCAGCTGAGGATGCAGCTGCGGCATCCTCAGCTGCATTCAATGTTAATACTACATATCCTTTCTTAAAGCAAAGGACATGAAAACCACGATGAATTTAACTTAAACTACAATTGACAATTTCTTGTGGCCTTTTATTTTAGACAGTTCAAACAATGTTTTCTGATATTCAGCTATCGATATCGTCAATGGTAAATGAAGGAAAAACATGATCTGATAGTCGAGCTAGATTCTTACCCATGAGGCTCTGGATTTTGTACTTTTAGAAGCTTTAACCAGCTGAACTTTCGCTTGTTTCGTCGCAGCCGAGGAATTCTCAATGTTTGATTGAATATCATCTGTAATGTTGAAAGATGTGATCATATAAAAACCAAAGTAAAAACATCAACAGAGCCAGGAGAAGTTTAGCACGGGAAACCAGATAGCTTCAAGTTATTTTGGCATCTTACCAATTACCACGCCCTGCTCGTGAACTAAAACAGCAAGGTCCCTGAATATTTCATTCGCTTGTCCAATTTGGTCCTCTACTTCTCTTATACCTTGGTCTCTTTCATCAATCATAGCCTCATTGAAAGCAATTTCATTGTCTAAAAGCACCACCTCCTGCCTGAAATAGAAGTACTGATATTATTTTATCATAGACATGGTTTTAAAACACTCGACTTTTGTCTTCCATTTCATTAGAATGAAGTTTAATCATGTTCAGCCAATGAGATGCCAGAATAAAAGCCAAAAAATGACCACATTGAGCTTCCAAGGCTCTCTTGCATTGAGCAGACAACAGAACAGACACACTTTGCAAGTAACATAGATTACAGAGGGCAGATTGCATTGATCACTCCCAGCATAAATGCTACTACTCGAAAGATTGCCGAAGAATATAATGCACACTGCATGTAATGCCCAACGTGGAAGAAGCTATCAAACAAGACTCAAAGGAAATGGCATTCCAAACCTACACCAACCTCAGCTAATCAACATTAAAGTAATTTGGCAGAATGTCGAATTGCCTACCTCCTCTGACCCATAAGAAAAGGTTGGTACTCTTGGTCCATTCTAGAAGCCACTTCCTCATCAGACCCGGAACTGTTTCACGAAAAGCAGTCGACACAGACCCAATAAGTCAAAACATAAACCCACGGAATCCGAGAAAAGCGACGAAGAAAAAAGGAAACGAACAAGCCATCATCTTTTCCCCATTAATCAAGCCCAAAAATCCCAACAGACGACGTACGGTTTCGCGGAGGAGGGAGGAGGGCCGGAGGGAGCATAAGTCGACTCGCGCTCCGCCGCGAGCTGCTGCACTTTCTGGAACTCCTGCAATGTGGTCTGGAAATCCCTCGCGAGCTTCGCATCTTCTATCTTCTTGCTCGGCTGAAGAGAAAACGCGAAAACGCACACGGATTGATTCAATCGAACTCCACAATCTCACGAGAGACGAAATTCGCACCGGATCACGAAGCGAAAACAAACACGAGGGGGGAGAAAAAAGGCCGGCTTGCGAATCGAAAAGTTCAAGAAGCGGAAGCGATCGTACATTGACTCCGGAGTCGTGATCGGATTCGCTCAGCGCCTTGAGCTTCGCCGAGGTGTCCTTCACCAGCTGCAGTATCCTCTGCCTCGCGTTGTGCCTGCGACGGAAAAACTCTCCGGTGAGCATTGCCTTCGACACAGAGAGAGAGGGGGGGGGTGGAGCGAGGCGCACAGTTTCTGCCGGTGATCGGGGGTGTCCTTGGCGGTGCCGATGCCGTCGACGAGGCGGCGGAATCCGGCGACGGCGGTGTTGATCTGGAAGATCCCGGCGGCCACCGATTGCGAGGGGCTCTGCGATCGGGAAGGGGCCGGCCGGGCGCCGTTCTGGACGTCTTGGAAGCTCATTCTCCCGCCGTCTCCGACCTTCGAGCCTGCAGGATCGCGGCCGCGAGTGGAAGTTGCAGTCACGTTCGCGAGCAGAGAGAGAGAGAGAGAGAGAAGCAGAGAGGGAGGGAGAAGGTGGTGTGGTGGGTGTGGATTGGAGCACACTTTTTGCTGCTTCCAGGTGACGTAAAAGGTGGACAAGGAGACAAGTGTTCCTCTATCCTGACTGGAAATAGTAAAAATTTTCTTCCCTTTTGTGGTAGGTATTTCCTTTTCTTGTTCCTCTTTAGGGAACTTTTTGTTAGAAAGATAATATTATTCCATTAGGAAATCGTCTGACCGTCGAAATGGTTTGAAGGGATATATACTCCGATTAGAAATAAGGCTTTTATGGTAGGATTTGGCAATATGATCCATCATATTATTTGCTTCTCTATTGCAACGGGCTTGGACTTTCTTAATAAGTAGACTTACCTCCCACTGGAATCAATTTACGTTAATTAGACACCTTATCAAATCATATTGATTCAGGTCTAATTTCAAAGTAGCCTCTTACCTTAATCAAAAGTATTTTAGGGTGCAAAACCATTGATGGGAAGATCCAAGTTATCACGGTACACGCACGCTATGGCAACTTCGTTTTTTTCCCCAACAATGCGAAAATTCATGTCAGAAAGAGTTAAGTCTCAAGAGTTTTTATAATATCAAAGTGTGATTAATTATGTTAGGGACGAATCTAATGTAAATAATTTCAATTACTAATTGATATTCGACAGTGTTATAATTTCTTTGTGGAATGGCTCAATTTTACGTGGGTTTTACATATAGATAAGGCCCAACGCGCTCATACAAGTAATTGAGTTGTTGTGAAATCGTAGGCCAATATCACTAAATTGGATCACGAAGATTTGGTAAGATATTCATGGTTATTCAATCTCAAATGTATTGATCAGGATCAAATGCAATCTATTTTTGAAAGTATGTCTTATCCATAATAAGGAAAACCACATCCCTTAATTAAACCCGAAATATGGTATGACAAGTGTGCCAAGAGAGGAAGCATGCACAATTATCAAAAAACTCTTCTTCTTCTTTTTATACTAATACTGACAGATTTAAACATCGAAAAAGTCTTTTAAGTAAAATGTTCGCGATACTTCTTTTTTCTATAATATGCATATCATAGAGTAGATCGATTGCCTGCGGACCTACAAAATTTGTATGTTACATGCCAATTCTAGTACAAAAATAATTCAACTTTCAACTAGCACAAAACATTGTTTGATAAAACTCACTGTTACGATGGTTCATTGATATTAAATCAAATAGTGCAAGCTTTAATAGAAGGTTTTGATTTAATAAAGTTAGAGTGGGGCTAATCGGTGAATCCTGTCGCGCACCCTACCTTTTCTTTTTCTTTTTTGCTAAAAGCGTGCCCTATCTTTTTAGTAGACTTATAAAGTCGGTCTGATCTTTAACGACATGAGCCCACCACTATTAGCCAAGTGTACTTGTGACATATGAACAGATAGAATTAGTTAATTCGACGCCCCTGGTTTTGCCATACGGCAATATTTCTTTATTTACCATAGCATGTGGAGGAGCATAAATATGTCGGTTTCATTCAACTTAGCTTCATAATTTATCACTTTCGAATCGCAATAAATTTTTCTTTTATAAAGAAAAAGAAAAAAAAAAGATATAAGTTCACAATAAATTGAAACCATTACTTACAAGCAATACAGAACGAGGCCAAGGGCAACTTTGTATACTTTCTTCTTTCCCATATGCTTAGATCAGGGATCAAAATATTGAAAATGGGCTACTTGGACCCTTTTTCCTTCACCAAATACCATAACATCCCGCAAAAGAAAACCACCCCCCTATTTTTGGTGAGGGGAATATAACTTTAGATATGATTACTTTTGTGAGTATTTTGGCTTAGTGCAAAATTTGTATATTGTACACCTAGAAAATGCGATAGGTTTGCATAGTTTGTTTGCTATCCGATAAAAACTTTGAAAAAATGAAAAAATAAAAATAAAAAATGAGCCAAACGGTCCAATCTTTCTTAATGCTTCTTTCTCTCAAGCTCAACCTTCCTAGTCCGGCCAGCCAGCTGTGCAGCCGTGTTGCGAGCCTAGAACAAGCAGGCTGCAATATTTGGACACACTAGCAGTCGGTTGCGAGCCAAGATCGAGCAGCAACAGTCATTTTTATCCCTCGACAGTTGTCCCGCTAGTCTGTCGACGTTCTCAAGATCAAAAATTCAACTTGCAACTCCTGGTGCCATTCAAGTTGATGGATCCAAGTTGCTCCACTCTTAAGTTCCCACAGCTTCCTAAGGATTGGGCATAACTTGGCGGCCCATACCCAAAATCCATTGGGAATTAAAGAAGAGTACCTCGCTTATGATGTGATTTAAGAAGTAAGGCGTAGGACATTTTTCCGATCGATGGAATCGAACTTTGATTCGATTCGATTGGGCCTAATTGAAGAACAGCCAATGAAGTCCGACAGAAACTAATGAAAGTTTTCAAAAGAGAGAGCTTCACCTTCACAGGGGAAGGGGAAAGTAGGGGAAGAGAGTTAAAAAGAGGGTCCTTTGCCTTCATCTCTCTAAGATCCAGCCGGGAAAGGGTATGTTTCCCGAGGGTTAGCACGTGTTTGTATGCATGTGTAGATGCGCAGGTATAAGTGTGCGATGCATTCGTGTACATGTCTCAAGATCCACAAAAAGGGCACAACAAGGCAAGGTGGCAACACAAAAGCAAGGATTAGAGATGTCAAAATGAGTCTTAAATCTATATATGGCCCATTTAAATAATAAATGAGTCATATACTTATGGAGGCCATTTACATTTTGAAGAGACTAGTTAAATGGGTTTAAAAATTTAAAATTTTAAAATAAACAAGTCTTAAATAGGTTAGACTTAGAACCCATTTTCAACCCAAGCCTTACACTCTCTCCTTCCGTCTTTAACTTTATCAAAATATTTTTTATAAAAATCGAAATTATAATTATTTTTTTAATTTCATTTTTATTTTTTTATTTTTTCTTTCTTCTTCCTCCTTAATCCTTCCTTAGCCAGAGGCCAGAATGGCGATGGCCGGCAACTAGCCAGGCAAGGCTCGAACTCACTAGCTTTAGGTGAGCTCGAGGTCGTCGATGACTAGCAAGGCTCAAGCCTCGCCAATCTAACGAGCCTCAACCTCGTCGGCATCAAGCAAGCTTGAGCCCTCCTATGGCCAGTCGCCTGCCGTCATTGTGGCCAACGATTAGTTAAAGAAGAAGAAAAAAGAAAAAGAAATAAATAAAAACTATATTCTTTAAAAAATAAAAATAAATATAATTTTGATTTTAAAAAATAATAAAAATTGTTTTAAAAATAATTTTAAAAAGAAAATATTAAAAGGAGTTAAGGAGGAAAATTTAATCATATTTTCCATACCATATGACAAAAAAATACTTTCTAATTTATTTTCAAAGTTGAGGCAAAAGCCAAAAAATATTGTAATTTTCCTAAAAAATACTTCTTGGAAAATATTTAAGAAACAAACGAAGGCTTATTTAATCAAAATTATAAAAATTATCACCAAATTTGTATTGCATGAAAGTGTTTTAGTAATACCATTTTAAAAAAAAATATATATATATATATATATATATATATATCATAAGAAATAAACTTTCTTAGGTTTAATTAAATGGGTCATGTATGGGTTGGGATTGAGTCAGATTAGGTATGGGTGAAAAATTTTGCATTACGATAAATGAATTGTAAATGGGTGAAATGGGTAGACTAGGGTCGGACCATTTATGATTCGACCTAGACTCGACCTGATTTACACATTTGAAATCTAGCAAGAGTCTCTCTCGCTTCACTTATGGCGAGTGACCTTTGTCGATCTCAACAATGACTAGCAAAAGGAAATAGAAAAAAAAAAAAAGTAAATAAAGGAAGCGGTAGAAAGGAAAAAAATATATAAATTTATAAAAAAATTGCAAAAATTGTCTATATCATCATCTGGTGTCACGTCGAATTTCATGTTAGCCATTTCGAGCTAAAATTGGCACAAAAGAACGCATTGACAAATCGTCAAAAAGTTTATGATTAAATTTGTTAAATTGAAAAGTTTAGAACTAAGTTGGTCTAAGTATAATTATCCCCTATTTTTTTAGGATAAGTACTAAAAAGAAGGCCCATATACATTCTATTTTTTTGAATGAAAAAAAAAAAAAGAAAAGAAAAGGGAGATCCATATTTGTTTGGATTAGATGCTCAAAAGAAAGCCCCTATCAAAAAGAAAAAGATGGGAAAACTTTTCATTGAATGGAAACACTTTTGCTCACCTTATGCTAAGTAAATTCATATGGAGTTTTGCTTATTTTCACGTTTATAACTAATTGAGACCCAAATCGGAGATGACTATAGTTGGGGGACTTTGTTATTGGTGTATGAGCCATGTACTTCACTTAAAAGAAAGTAATTTCTTTCGAGGAAATTAGCAATAACAACAAAATTCCTTTTGGAAGGCCTGGTCAATTAGCAAAAAGCAATCTAATAACTATAGCCACAAACTACTGGGGATTCGCCCCAATGGCCACCCTTCCAACTTGGAAGGGGGAGGTTGGGGGTTCAAATCCCCACCTTCTCGGGGAGAATTGAGGTGGGGACGATTTCATTTTAGGAGTTGGTTTCGACTCTCCCGCCCTACAAGGAGGTAAGGGCAAAAGTCTGAGAGTGAGTGTTAGAGTAGGATTGACAAAAAAAAAAACTATAGCCACAGTTTGACTTGAAAAAGAAAAAAAAAAAAAAAGAACCTACAGCCACAGGCATTAGAACTCATTTGAATCGAATAACTTAACTTTCTCACATCATTTAAAGTAAATAAATAAATAAATAATATCAAACTAAAAATAATTTAAGAAATATATTTTTTATTTTTCTCTTTTCGGAGGTTTCTCGTTTTATGAAATTATTTAATATTATCAAGTGTTTATCAAACTGGAATCAAACCGTTAGTAAAAGTGCAATAAATAAGATGTAGTATTCAACTAGAAAATGTTGGACTTGACGAGTTCCACCCCATTGATGTGGCTTATTAGGTCTATGATCTAATAATGATATATGCCCAAATTAGTAAAATATATTATAAGCAATATATTTTTGACATCAAATTAGGCATGTAAAATCCATATCTTAAACCTTAATGGAAGGTTGAGATTTGGCAGCTATAGGTTGGTCCTATCACTCCCTCTATATAAGATCTATTTTGGGTGGAGAATGAATGAATTCAATGATCATGCTTCCGCTATTTCCACAAAATTGAAGAGAAAAAATATACGCCCATCAGTGATGAAGATTCATACTCACGTGAAAATATTTTCTCACTCATTGGATTAATAATGACTGCGTTTGATTCGGGTACGCATATTTTATTAATTTTATATCATGATCATGTGACTGAAAGATCTTTTTATTCTAATAAAAAAAATCTTGCAATTTGGAACCTTTTGAGATTTGTTCATGACTTGATGAGTCGTTTGGTGGGTCAATACGATGCATTATAGAACAAAAACGGGTCTGCTTGAATCCACCAAGGCTCATTGCATGGTTTGGCTTTCCTTCTTTTGAACTCATTTCTAACCAATTGATGAAAGTCTACTCAAAACTCAACCTGCTCAGAAAGTTCAGTCTGAAAAATTAAGTTTTGGGCCCGTTTTACCACCCCTTAGTTCGCGGCTGATATTTCCAAATAGGCTGTTTTGACATCAAAATTTGCCGCAAGTAGTTTGCAAATCGGCTAAAAGACTCCATAACTGCTTCCTCTACCGCTACGGTGAAAGCCCGTCTAAGAATAGATAGAATTGAATACCAAGAGAGAACTAATGCAATGAATGTATGGACCATTTTTGAAAGAGCACCTAAAAAATTTCATGGATTCGAGCTAGCACCGAGGGACGGGTCATCAGTACTTTACGGCACATACTCAAGCTTCACTCTGGTTTCCAAAACCAAGAATTTACAGAGCACCAATGAAGCACCGGTCATAGCAGCACAAAATCGCCTACAGGAGACATTTTGTGCTGAGGAGAGGAAATACCATGTTATGCTGCTGAGGCATAGTTCTACTCACCTATTACCTCTCTCTTCACAAGCAAAAGGATGAATTTTGTTTGAAAAGGAGGGCACAGCAACATCCAAATACATGCTACACGTTCGGGCATAACTCCGGCGGTTCCCACCATCAAGAATTTCAAAGCTTGACCAGGTTTCTGAATGCATAGTTTTTCCTTTTATAAGCACATTTTTTTTGTATAATCCGGGATTTGCGAACGGAACAATACAAATGCTTCCAGGGATTGGGTACGACATGTTAATATCAAGTTGCCTGCTATAAAACAATCTATAAGACATAATAAAAGGAAATCAATTAGCCAGATGAAGAGAAGGCTTAAACTTTTTGTGTCCAGCTATACAATCTGAAAGCAGCCCAAGTATACTCCCCTAAAAAGGCCTGCATCTAGAAACCTAATAACTGAAAACTGAAGATTGATGCCATATAACAAGCAGGATTCACTCTTCTTTACCAACCACTAAGTGTATCTTTAAGTCATAGTTTAACTCTCCCTCATCTTATGCGACCAAAAAGAAAGAACGAAAGCTCCAACCTCCAGTCTAATGTATACCCTTCCCAAAGGCAGTCAACAGAGCCTACCAATCCCTCCCCACCAGAAAGAAAATCTTGGGTCCCAGCAGAGAAAATAAGCATCCTTGAGGCTCTAGACATAATATATCATGCCAACTTCAATAAGACTGATGTGAGGAATGTTTAATGCAACAGAAGGGCCTCTGCAATTTTTTCGGAGAAATGAATATCCAATGTCAATCACCAGCTTTTTCAAGAATGATGATGATCTCCTTGCCTTCACATATGAATGACCCATTATATAAGCAACCCCTGCGTCTTTTGCCTGGATCAGATCCACCAATTCAGCCCTGACAGCTGGGTCCATCCCTGGATTTGGTGGTAACTGAAACCTCACTTGACGCCTCCTGACCTGAGGGTTCTCGCTCTCATATGCAGATCGCAAGCTTTGAAGCGTCGATGATTTGCTGCTCTGGATGGAGAGATCAAATTCCTCTACCTCAGATACTACTAAGCTTGCAGTTGATTGGACAGTCCTGGTGCTTATAACAGCCATCCTACCATCCAGAGATGAAGTCTCAGAGCTCGAGAATTGGGGTTCTACAGCTTCCATCTGAATGAACTCTGCAATGCTCTGTATGAGCTGATTCTCAAAATCTCCATCATCACGTTGAATGTCTTTATACCCATATCTGACAATGCATCTGTACATACGATAAGGTCTAGGACAAACACGGCCAATCAGGAAGCGTTCTTCAGGTGAGACGTACGGCACTGGCACTGATTTCACACAAACAAATACAAGCACCTGATGGAACGCGGGGAGATTTGTTACGAAATGGGAAAAGATTGCAGGTACTCCTGTTGCCAGTTCTGAGTATATGAGGCCTATTCCTGGCACACGCACAATACCAAGGCTTGGGCCCAAGCCAAGCAACCATTTTAATGACACTTTATTGTGCAGGTCGTAATTGTACTTCTTGCGGGTTCCATAATGCCACACAAACATGACAATCATGAAAACGCAAGAGAGAACAATAGGGACCCATCCTCCCTGGGGCACTTTCATAAACGCCGCAGACAAGTAGACACCCTCGATGATCCAGAAGAAGAGAAGAAAAACTGCAGCCACTACAGCGCTTTTTTGCCAGATAAACACGATGACAAGTGCCATGAGAAAAGTTGTGATGAACATAACTGTCATGCACGTAAGTCCTGAAAACCAAAATTGAAGTGGATAATTAAAACCAATGACAACTGCTCATTATAATTGAGATGAAAACAAATCATAACAGCTTCAGAATCAATATACCAAACTCTTTCACCTAAAGATGATTAGAGATCTCTTTTCTAGGTACAGAATTAGGGAGTGGATACAGATATGAGCATAGATTATGCAGGAAGGTCTAACAGATGAAAAAGCATCGAAGAATGTGAGGCCCTTGTGCTACAGAATGCTGGAAGACAACATACTTGACTATCTTGGTATGGCAGAGAACCTATCGTCGCAACTTGACCTAGTCACTTCCTGGGAACAATGGGAAAGCTTACCAGCACACTAGGTCTCCTTCATGTTAGACAATTTTTAGCAAAATGCATGATAGATAATTTTTCCAAAATTATTGCGTCCTTGTTACTTAGATCAGTTTATGATGCAAGCAAACCCCCACAGTTCATTTTCCTAAAGCATCTAGCATCTACCCAACTCAAAAAGCAAAGGACTCGTGTAGAGAGGGGAAAAGGGAGGAAATTTACCATAAGCATTTCCAATCAAAGTGGTGTCTTGGAATCCAATTGTAATAGCAAGGGTGAGAATCATGAGGATCCAATTTATCTCTGGGATGTAGATCTGTCCATATATATGCTTTGAGGTGTGCACTACTTTCACTCTTGGAAAGCAACCAAGGGCATGGCATTGCTTGACAATGGAAAATGTGGCAGTTATAACTGCTTGACTTCCCACAATGGCCGCGAGAGTGGCAATGACAAATACAGGCCAAAACACACGGTCTGCAAGGCAAGGACAAAAAGTAACATCAGAGGAAATGCCAAATGAAATCCATACAAAGAACTTGGACAGCATTATGGAGAAAATAAGCTAACCAGGTATTGAGTCGTAGAAACTGTACTGAAAGGAATCAAGATTTTTGGATAGGAAAGCAGCCTGACCCATGTATTGAACTACCAAACAAGGGTATATGACACAAGCAAATGCAAGCTGCACAGTTCACCAAGAAAATACACGAGATTAATTTCATGTAAAAGGAGGATCAACCAAGTGCTATGTTGCATCAGCTGAACTTTGGGATAATTGCACAACAAGGAAAGTTTCAGCCCTTTTCCACCTAGAATCCACTATGAAGAATAGAAAACATAAATGGACTCCAACCCTTTAGGCTATTTGTTTCCAGAAGACATTAACTTTCTTCATCAGATGAAAATTTTATTTGCCTTTCCCCACAAATCTATCTATTACATGAACGAACTAGAATCATCGATAATGGTTATGTGCAGCATTCCCATCATATTAGAGTTCTTCATGCATATGATCATGAAGCAAACAAATGCAACTGCAAGAAGATCTCACCCTTATTGACAAAGCAGTAAAATGACCAAGATCGGCAAACATAGCCTCAGTACCTGCCCAGAACAGATTGAAATTCAGAAAATTAGCAGACAAGTAGGGAATCAGAAACGGTAATCAGCATCCAAGCCTTTCACAATGGACCAACTAACATCTCTTGCACCACTTAAACAACAAATGTCCAGAATAAAAGTCAAACAAATAGTACATGCACTATAGCGAATAGATCATGGGAATCTGGCACCAACATACCAGTTATTGAGAGGAGGATACCACCAAGCGAAATCCAGCCATCCTTCCCAGTCTCACTGAAGAACTTGATTATGTAATATGGAGAGATGGCTTGTATGATTCTTGGATTCCAGTGTATAGTGTTATAAACGCCAATAATAAAAATGGATATCAACCAGATGATAACAATAGGAGCAAACATAAAAGCTACCCGATGAGTGCCAAAATGCTGTAATGCAAACAGGCCCACCAATATGACACATGCAATCAAGAGCAGTTCATCTGCATATAATAAACCATCACAGTACATATGAGAATCACATTTCTAGTTCACATGGATATGGGAACAGAGATGCACATACCATCTGTTAGCTTATCCTCTGTGACTTTTAAGCCTGATACCGCTGAGAGAACTGCAGCCAAATAGATGCCATAAGAGAACAGAAGTGCCACAGTCACCTATAGAAGCTTCAATTGTCACCGCTAGCCAAATGAGACCAAGAAGGCAGTAGATTGAATGTACTCAATCCAACAACCAACTTAACATGTGGGTAAAAGCATCCGCTAAATCCTAATTTATAACAATTTAATAATAACATTCCTCGTATCTTACCTGAAATAGCTGGAGTAAGGACACCATCCCCGATTACCATGCAAGCACCAAATAATACGACGAGAAGGAGAGCTGTTCGTAGCTTTTTGTGCTTCTCTAAGAATCTTTTCAGCGGAGAAGAGGCTGCAACAGATGCTGAGGGTCCATATTTGTAGGCTGAGAGCTCCTCGTCAGCCGCTTGTTGATTGGGAAGTAAACTAAACTTTGCATGCCTACAAAGCAGTGAATAAAGAGCAAATGTCCCACCTGACATGCATCAGATCCTTTAGTGTGCTGATCATAACCATATTAGTACTCTATTGAGAAACAGTAAAATTCTTATACCTTCGCCATTATCATCAGCATTGAGCACGATGAAAATATACTTGAGCAATGGTAGCAAAGTAAGAGTCCAAAAGATCAAGGAGAAAGCACCAAATATCGCATCTTCACTACGGTGTGTCTCTAACTTATCAACAAATGTGCTAGTATAGACATAAAGAGGCGAAGTGCTCAGGTCTCCATACACAACACCGAGGCTTTGGTATGCTAATATCAAAGTCCTTGATAGGTTAACCCAACAAAGCTGCAAGGCCACATAGACAAAATTCAAGCTTCAGCCATATGTGAGACAAATGAATGACGGGAATTAGCAAAATATAGATACCCATAAATTGTACCGTGGTTATCTCTTTGTACTCACAGGAAGGAAAATCCTAAGGAACCAGCTAAAAACAGAGCAGACATATACACCCAAATCTGTTCACTTCATGAACAAAGTTCCATGACCAAATCAAACACACGCACACGCTTAATATAAGCATTCAAGTAGCCAGTCAACCATGATGCATCCTCAAGTGCCTGAACTTCATAAAATGTCAACATATAGAAATTCAAAGAGAAACATTCGTAAAGTCTGGCCCCGAGCTTTCACATAACATGCGGAAAGACTACAAAACAATGAATTCTACTGTAAAGTCAGGGACAGCTAACGGTTAATAACCGTGTTTAACTCAAAACAGCATCCCAAGAAAACCGTAAACCCGGTGATTCGAATCAAAAACTTCAGTCAGACAACCAACAAACCGTGTTTATCTAAAACCAAAAGAATAGCAAGAAACCGCACAATCAACAATCTGCATAAAAAACTCTGATCGGATCATTGCAGCGTACTCATCCCAACAACCTACAACATCACTACCCATCGGACACATCACACGTCGCTTATCAGAACAACAAACTTCCGGGGGAAAAAAAAAGAACAAACTTTATACACCGTATACACAGCTTAAAGAGTCACAGAAACGCAAATCGCCCAGAGCAGCTCCAAGCTCCCCGGAGCCAGAACCACACAGATTCAACGAGACAGAGCCCCGGGAACCACGAGACGAAACGAGGCCATTTCCGGCGAGAAACCAATCCGAAAATCCTCACGCGACAGCGTCATCCCCAACGAGATCAAAGCAGCAGCAGCAGCAAGCACGACACAACACGACACGACACGACACGACGTCACCCCATCCCCCGTCGCCGTTCGAATTCAAAATGGAGCACGCGAACCGCCGCCGCGAGGAACCCTAACCTGGGACGGGTTGCGGCGATTCGGGACCCCGGATTCCGGCTCCATGACCGGCGCCGCCGTGCCGGAGTTGCTCTCTCCCTCCCTCTCTCTCTCTCTCTATCTCTAGAGCGAAGAAGCTAGTATCACCAGTGTGGTCCCGTTGATCCTCGAATTAAAATTCCATTTTAAATCCCTCGCGAATTCGCTGGGTCGCCGGGCAAAACGACAACGGCCTGCCCGCGTTTCGAGGTCGGGGCCGGAGGCGCACGCGCGGGAGGCGCGCGTCGCTCCCCGTCAGCCAGATTCGGCCTCGTGTTTATCCATCGGCATCATCGGTGCTTCCGTGCGGATCCGATTCGGGTCGAGTCCGACCCGGGAATCCGCGTGGCTCGTGCGGCGCGATTGGCTGCTCGGCGACTCCGGACGCGCCACGTGTCGTCCTCGCTGGAGCTTCTTGACCTTCGCGGAAGCTCCCCCCACAATGAATTTTCACCTTGCATTTATGTCGGGGGTGTCTTTGCCGTCCAATCTTCATGTCCCGCACCGGTCGAGTTAACACGGGTGCTAATCATTCCATTTTTGGCCAAATTTATTTTGTTACTCCCAAAAATAGGTCCGAAGTAGATACCCATTTGAAACAAATAAGGGTTAATATCCTGAAAAATCTCAAACTGGTATATTTGTAACAAATTTATCATAAACTATTTTTTTTATCACAAAAAACCCTAAACTAGTATACCTTTGACAAGTTTTCCCCAAACTGGTACATTTATGACAAATTTATCCTCAGTTAGTTTTTGTTAAATTTTACCATTAAAATATTAAGTTAAATGACATGTGACAGTTGATCGATATACCAATTTGGGATTTTACGCTCCATTTATCATAGTTTACAATTTTTTGTGATTTTTTTGGTGATATTAATCTAATTTAGCGGAGGGTATATTTCTCACAAATTTATCAGTTCGGGGTTTTTTATGGTCAAATAAATTAGTTTGAGGTAAATTTATCATAAATATACCAGTTTAAGGTTTTTTATGGTCAATTGGGGTAAATTTGTCACAAGTGTACCAGTTTGGAGGTTTTTATGGTAAAAAAAATAGTTTGGGGTAAATTTGTCACAGGTGTACCAGTTTAGGGTTTTTCAGGGTATTAACCCAAACAAATAATGAGTAGTAAAATTTTTATACTTTCAATTTCTGTCCAAAAACTTGTATTGAGATAGAATTATAAAATCCCATTTTTGGCAAAAAAAACAAAATAGTTATCATTCGCAATATGAATTTTTAATGCAGGTCAACCTTAATTGAGGAAGAACAAATGCATTTACTATTTGAATAATCCTTTTACACCATTTTTTTTTTTTTACATTATGTTATTTAAACGCAATAAAATGACATAACAATCGCTTCTCCATCATTTTTTTTTTTAACTTTTCAACCGAAATTATTTCGGGTAGACGTTTCCTTCCGGACTGATGTCACCACGAGGGAATCCATGAATGAGCTCAAAAGGAATGACAAGTTTTCATCTGGTGGGGGATCTGAAAATGCTTTAGGGTGCAATCGATGTGAACAATTTAATAAAAATACTCAGCCAATTAATTAAAAGTGAATTTAGAGTACTTATTGTTTCTTTTTAGAGAGAGCATGATCACAAATTGGATTGAACCACAAAAACTCGAGCCCCGCCATAAAATATTTAATTTGAGACATATTTAGGACCGGCGGAATTTAGGCTTTTGGAGTCCGGAAGCAGCCTAAATCCTGAATGCCGGGCTAGTCATTGCAATCCCAGCAAAATGCTAACAAAAAAAGAAAAAGAAAAAAGAAGACGACTTTTTTCAACACCGTCTAGTTAAAAAAATGCCTCTAATGCAAATAAACTTGCGAGCCATGAGTACTTATCATAGCACCAACTTTGCGTATCTTCTTCTTGATCATTGAGAAGATAAAATGATTTCTTTCTAAATTAATTCTCTTCGACAAATCAAGTACCTGATTCTCAATTTTATTTGAAGATGGGCACGAGATGGGACAACGGTGAGACATCTTGCATGGGGCAACGTTGTCTGGTGAAGCCTCCTCTGGCCGTCGGTTCAAAGCTCCAAATATATTTCTTGAGATATAAGCATATCTCTATATTTACATACATCAAAGCAATAAGTCCAAAAAAAGAAAAAAGACCTGCAAATTTCAAAGTTATCGTCACTCCTCACATCATAAAATTAACAATAGATAAATTAATATTAGAAATATGTCGTTTTAACCCTTGAGTAGTTATTTTATCGTAGTGTATGAATTAATGTGAAGTTTAATGAAATGGACAAAATAACATATGCTCTAATTATCCAAACTTGAAATTTTAAACGAATAATTGTAATAGCACGAGTTATATTGATTATCTAGTTCGATACTTTCATTAATTACCATCTCTATGATTTAACTAAGTTAAAAAAAAAATACATGATTACCTATACTTGGATATATTATTTATATATATCATCTATCTAAACTAGCAAAACGCATAAAACATATCCCCAAAACGCATAAAAGCATGCTAGAGAACGAGGCGGGGCAAGCCTATAACCACTGCCGTCCCGCCTTGCCGGAGTCCCACCCTCGTTCCCGGCAAACTTTCCCACCAGTCTTTTTCTTGTGGGGAAGAAACCCGTCCCACTCGAGGTGGCGGGCGGCCCGCGCAGGACCCCGTGCCATCACAAATTCTTTCATCCAAATCGATGAGCGAAATCAAATTGGCCGGTAGTGCCCACTATTAAGAGAACAAGATCACATCATGTTTCCCACGTTGTAAAATCTAATGGACCGTATAGGATGCCCCACTTTATTCTTCCTTATCTCGATTACCGGTGCCCAATCCACTAGGTCAAATAGTACACGAACGTGCTTATGCTGTTCAATTCACCACCATCAGTTCATGCAGAAATCATTGTTCTTGACTACTTATGGATACACCAAGTTGGATTAAGACGTAAAGGTTCCTACCCCTTAATTAAGTAATTAGCATCTTTTTTTCGGTCGAAAGTAACATTCCATTCAATTCCATAAGTAAATATAAATAAATAAATAAATAAAGAGAGAAACAACCCTGTCTAACTGTAAACTTAGTGAGAAAATTTGTGTTGACTTAGAGAAGGCTACGAAATGACTAAGCAAAAGGGAGTATAAGATACAGGTAGGTTTCTAAGGGCGTGTTTGGTAACGATTCTGTTCTCGGGAGTAGATTCTGATCAGAAATTATTCTTTTTTATTATGTTCCCGGAAACAAATTCTAAGCATTTTAAGCTGTTTGGTAATTGTCCAAAATTTCTGATTCTGGAATAGAATTGCGTTTGATACCATACTCATTGATTATATTCCAAATCAATTTATTTTAATTTTTAAATAAATTTATAATTTTTTCCTTTTTTTCTTTTCTTTTTTTCATTTTTCTCCTATTATTCTTCTTCTTCAGGCCAATCGCCGAATCGGCAACCGACCAGACGAGGGCCGGTGACCTCACCGAAGCGTTGCTGGCCCTCGTCAACCGAGCCTCGCTGGCAGCTAGGCGAGGCTCACCCAGCCCTTGCCCAGCCCCATTGAGGCCCACCTGGCCACCGGCGAAGCTTAGCCTCGCCGGTGGTTGGGCTTGCCTCCAACGAACTTGCCGAACCGGTTGCCGGTGACCAGCAGTGTACGGCGATGGGCGGCGACAGACAGCAACCATGGGATGGCAGTCGATGAAGAAGAAGAAAAGAGAAGAAGAACAAAAAATGGAAGAAGAAGAGTTGGTTTTGATTCTTAATGTTCCCGAAACAAGAATCAACTTTTTTTTTTAATTATTATTCTTGATTCTATTCTAAATCTACTTCCGAGAATACAAATTTTACCAAACGCGATTCTGTTCTCAAACTACTCCCGAAAACAAAAAATTAGAATCAGTCACTATTTGGCACGTTGCCAAACAGCCCCAAAGATTACTCCACAGATGTATCTGATTGAAAGAGAGAGGGAGAGGTGCATGCGAGGTCAGATACAATGCCCTCCAATAATTTAGAGATGGCACCGCCCAATGTAAACAAAGGGAAATAATTAAGAGAAGATTTCACGATATCCAACATTATTTTTATATGCTCTCTAATGTAGTTTGTCATCATCATTGTCCTCTTGATTTGTCAATGTGCTTATTCTGAGTCCTTTGAATCACATCAAGGGCCTCCATTGACACAATTCATTTCTTACAAGGAAAATTGTCAAAAAAAAAAAAAATCTTGAATTTATTGCATAGTGGATCAATTCAATAATAAGCTTTTTTATTATGCCAATTTAGTCTTGAGTCTTTTGATAATCTATCAATTCAGTCATAAACCTTTCAATCGCCTCGATTTCGTCTTAAATTTTTTGATCATTTGTCAATTTAGTCATAAACTTTTTAAAGATTTGCAAATATAGTCATTCTGACTAACTTTGGTTGAAAACCATAGATGCGGTTCTTTACTTAGTGCCAGTCATCTCACGTGATATAGCTGGTGTGAACGTGGATTATTGCATGCTGAATAGACATGAGAGAGAGGAATAGGACCATAGGGATAGGCCAGGGGCCTAAGCATTGGCAAACGACACAATGTGAAATTTTCTAGCAAATAAAAAAAAAATCATTGGAATCAAACCTGGTACGCTCATCACATATCAGTCAACCTCAACATCAAACCAATAACAAGCAAACCTAGTTATCAATCTAATTTTGTCTAGAAATAAGGTTTGGAATTTGGAATGAAAATGAGAGTAAATTTTTCTTTCTTTTCTATAATGAGAAAAATAAAAACTCTTCTCATTACTCACTCTTGCTACTAGCCGGCTACTCACCCGCCTCCCACTGACCACCAAGAAGGGAAATTTTTTTTTATCGTTATCAATCAAATTTCTGTTCTAGGAACAGAATTTTATATCATTATCAATCATGTACTTTTGCTTCAAACAAACTAGAAAAATCTGGCCAGAAATTGTGTCCAGTTATCATTCGCGTCTTGAAGTTCTAATGTAGGGCAACCTTGATCAAGGAAGAACAAATGTATTTACAACTTGAATAATCTTTTAACACCATTTTTTTTAATGTTACGCCATTTAAACGCGATATAATGGCATACAAATCGCTTCCTCCTCATTTTTTTTCCTTTCCAATCGAAATTATTTTGGGTCGACGTTTCCTTCCGGACTAAGCTTGCCCCTCCAAGTCACCAAAGATAAACAATCCACATCATGAGGTCACAACTAAGGAAATTCCATAAGTGAGCTCAAATGGAATGACAAGTTTTTCATCTGGTGGGCGATTTGAAAATGCTTTAGGGTGCAATCAATGAACTATTTAAAAAAACTCAGCCTATTATTTGAAAGCAAATTAGAGTACGTATCTCTTCTTTATATATATAGATATGTATATATATCATGATCACAAGTTGGATTGAATCATAAAAATTCGAGCCCCGCTATAAAATATTTATTTTGAGGCATATTTAGGACCTGCGGAATTTAGGCTTTTGGAGAGGACTCTGGAAGCAAACCTAAATCGTGAATGTCGAGCTAGCCATTGCGGGCGCATTTATTTAAATGTGTTTCTGTTCCTAGAAACACAAATTTTTGATTTTTTGTTCTTGAGAACAAAAAAAAAATAGAAACGCGTTTGTTTGCATTTTTGCTCCAAAATTATTTTTTTGTTCTCAGAAACACGTTTGGGACGGAAACAAGAAACAAAAAAAAAAAATTCTTGTTTCTGGAACAAAATTAAGGAACACTTTTTCTCTCTCTTCCATTTTCTTCTCTATTTTTTTTTCTTCTTTTCTTCTTCTTTTTTCTTTCTTTTTTCTTTAGGCGGTCACCGGCCTCGGCCATGGCCGACGACCGACTGTCGAGGGCCAGCAACCTCGCCGGAGCGTCGCTAGCCCCCAACGAGGCCAAACGTCGCTGGCCCCTGGTGAGGCTCGGCCTCGCCTTGGCCGGCACCTGGCGGTGGCCCGGCGATGCCAAGCCTCACCGGCTGCTGGGCGAGCTTGATCTTGCCCAGATCTGACGAGGCCGAGCTCGCTCAGCGGCCGACGAGGCCGAGCCTCGCCAGGCCACCGCCAAGTCGGCGTTGCCTGGCGGTGGCCCGGCGACGTCGAGCCTCGCTGTAGCTAGGTGAGCTTGAGGCCGCCGGCCCTCGTCGGCTAATCACTAGCCATGGCCGAGGCCGGCGACCGGCCAAAAGAAGAAAAAAGAAAAAAGGAAAAAGAAAAAAAGGAAAATTAAATAAGAAAATAAGAAAAATAAGAAAGAAAATAGAAAAATAAAATAAAAACATGAAAAAGTTAAAAGAAATAAAACATTATACAAATTTACCAAATGTGTTTATATTCTTTTTATATTTTTGGAATAAATTTACCAAACGCGTTTTTTTGTTCAAAAATTGTTTCCTGAAATAGAAATACTTTTTTCTATTTCTGTTTCCAGAGACAATTTTTAAACAGAAATGTTACCAAATGTAGTTGCATTTCCAACAAAATGCTAGTGAAAGAAAAAAAAGAAAAGAAAAGACTATTTCCAACGTTGTCTAGTTAAAAAAATGCTTCTAACGCTAATAAACTTGCGAGCCTTGAGTACTTATCATAGTACCAACTCTACATATCTTCGTCTCAATCATGGAGAAAATAAAATGATTTCTTGCTAGACCGACTGTCTTCGGCATATCCAATGCCTAATTCTCAATTTTATTTAGGGATGGGGAAGAGATGAGATGAGGATGGGACATCTTGCGTGGGGCAATGCTGTCCTGCGAGGCCTCACCCGGTAGGTGAAAAGCTCCAAAAACATTTTTTGAGAAATGGGTAAGTATATCTCTATCCTTACATACATTTAAGCAATGAATCACCAAAAAAAGGACTTGCAAATTTCTAATTTAACATCACCCCTCACATCATAAAATTAACAATCGATAAATTAATATTAGAGATACGTCATGTTAACCATACGAAGTTCAGTTTATCATAGTGTATGAATTAAAGTGAACTTCGATGAAAATGTATTCACTTAATAAAATTACATATACTCTAATTATCACAAATTGAAATTTCAATTGAATAATTTCAATATCACGAGCTATATTGATTATATATTGCAATAATTTATATTGATTATCACTCTATTATTTAACTAAATTCACAAAATATACATGGTAACCTATACATGGATACATTATTTGTATATATCATCTATATTAAACTGGCAAAACACAAAAACCATACCTCAACATGCATATAAACGTGCAGGAGAACAGGGCGGGGCAAGCCCATTACTAGTCCTGTCCCGCCCCGCCGACGCCCCACCCACGTTCCCGCAAACTTTCCTGCCAACCTTTTTCTTATGGGGAAAAAGACCACCCTGTTCGAGGCAGCAGGGGGCCGGGTGCCCCGTGCCAACCCCAATTATTTTTTCAATTGATGAGCGAAATGCAATTGGTCGCCTGTGTCCCC
This sequence comes from Eucalyptus camaldulensis, assembly GCA_019915185.1. Taxonomy (NCBI): domain Eukaryota; kingdom Viridiplantae; phylum Streptophyta; class Magnoliopsida; order Myrtales; family Myrtaceae; genus Eucalyptus; species Eucalyptus camaldulensis. Next base: position 35,468,407 of record JAHSVA010000001.1, read on the forward strand.
TAAAGAGAACAAGAGCACATCATGTTTCCCATGTTGTAAAATCAAGGGGACCATATAGAATGCCTACCTTATTCTTCCTTATCTCGATGACCGGCAGCTTTGAGTGCCCAATCCGCTAGGTAAAATAGTACTCAAGCATGCTTATGCTGCCTAAATTCATCACCATCAGTTCATTCCATACAAAAACCATTATTCTCGATTACTTATGGATCCACCAAGTTCAACTAAGACCTAAAGACTCCTACCCCTTAACCAATTAGCATTTTTTTTCAGTCGAAGGTAACATTTCACTCATTTTAATAGATAAAATAAAAGTAAAGAGAGAAATAACACGGTCCGACTGCAAATAAAGACGATAGGGAATTAGCATTAAGGGTCGGCTTAGCTTATAAGGTAGGAAAAGTTGTGTTGACTTTGAGAAGCCTAGATGTAAGTAGGTTTCTAATGTTAGGTACAAATGCAATCGTTTAGTCTAGAGATGGCACCGTAAAATATATAGTAAAATAATAATAATAATAATAATTTAGGGAAGATTTCACAATATCTGCATTATTTTTATATGCTCCATAATGGAATTCTTCATCATTACTGTCCTCTTGATTAGTCAATGTGCTTATTTGTGTCCTTCTAATTATATCAAGGGACTACACAATTCATTTCTTGCTAGGAAAATTGTCCAAAAATTCTTGAACTTATTGCATGGCGGGCCAATTCAATTATAGACCTTTTGATTGTGTCAATTTAGTCATAAGCATGTCGTAAAATGGGCCAATTTAGTCAATAATCTTTCAACTGTGTCAATTTAATCCTGAACTTTTCACCGATTTGCCATTTCACATCATGAGGTCACAACTAGGAAATTCAATAAATGAGCTTAAAAAGGAATTACATGTTCTGGTGGGGAATCTGAAAATGCTTTAGGGTGCAACCAATGTGAACAATTTTTAAAAACTCTGCCATTTATTTAAAAGTAAATTAGAGTACATATCTCTTTATATATGGAGAGCATGATCACAAGTTTGATTCAATCATAAAAAATTTGAGCCCGCTATAAAATATTTGATTTGAAGCATATTTATGACCGGCGGAGTTTAGGCTTTTGGAGAGAACTCCGGAAGTAGCCTAAATAGTGAATGCCGGGCTAGTTATTGCAGCCCCAACAACATGCTAGACAAATTGGAAAGACTATTTTTAATGCCAATCTAGTTAAAGAAAGTGCCTCTAATGAAAATGAACTTGGGAGGCATGAGCACTTATCATGGCACCAACTTGACGTATCTTCTTCTTGATCATTGAGAAAATACAATGATTTCTTTCTAGACAAATTCTCTTCGGCAAGTCCAATGTCTAATTCTCAATTTTATTTAGGGATGGGCACAAGAGGAGACGAAGGCAGGACATCTTGGGTGAGGGAACGCTATCCTGCGAGGCCTCGCCCGGCCATAGGCAAAAAACTTCAAAATATTTCTAGAGATGGGTAAATATTTCTCTATCTTCACATATATTTAAGCAATAAATCACTATAAAAAAAAAGACTTGCAAATTTCTAATTTAACATCACTCTTCATATCATGAAATCAATAGATAAATTAATATTAGAGATATATCATTTTAACCCTTGAGTAGTTTAGCTTATAATAGTATGTGAATTGATGTGAAATTCTATGAAAAGGTATTCACTTAACAAAGTTACGTATACTCTAATTATCAAAAATTGAAATTTTAAATGAATAATTTTAATATCACGAGTTATATTGATTATACATTTCAATACTTTATATTAATTACCATCGCTATTATTTAACTAAAGTTACAAAATATACATAATTATCTATATTTGGACATTATTTGTATATATCATCTACATTAGACAAACAAAATGCATAAACCATACCTCAAAACTTATATAAATGCACAAGAGAACACGGTGGTGGATCTGAATAGGTCCTTAAAAGACTTAAGGAGGAAATAGGCAGGAGATCCACCTAAGGGTGAGAGACTCCGTATTACGTCTCTGTTAGTGAGACAAAGATAGACGGGGAATTAAGGGGCCTCATGGTGGGGAAGGTAGACTTTAGGTCAGGGCATGCTTGCATGCTTCGGCTACCGTCGGGTAGGTTGGTATAGTAGCCATCCTCTCTTAGGATGAGTGAGGGTAGGTGAAAGACCCACAGCAGATCTAGCATGCCTTACAGCACTACATCGAATTGCAGGTTAGGTCTATTCCCCTGGTTCTATGCATTGCCTTGTGGCGTTGCACAGAAAGAGAAAGTAGAAAACATTGGAGGAAATAGGCGGAAGATCTACCTAGGGGTGAGAGACCCCACGCTATCCTCCGTATTCCTTCTCTATCGAAAAGACAAAGATAGATAGAAAATTAGGGGGTCTCACGTTGGGGAAGATAAACTTCACGTTGAGGCATGCTTGTATGCTTTGGTTACCGACAAGTAAACTAGTATAGTAGCCAACCGTGCTTGGGGTGAGTGAGGGAGGTGAACTTGAGCAAGTCCTTAAAAGGCTCAAGGAGCAAACAGGCGGGAGGTTCGCCCAAGGGCAAGAGACCCCGTGCTATCCTCCGTATTCCCTCTCTGTCGGAAGGACTAAGATATATAGGGAATTAGGGAGCCTCACGGTAAGGAAAGTAAACTCCACATCAAGGCATCCTTGCATGCTCCACATCAAGGCATCCTTGCATGCTTTAGCTACTGCCGGATAGATTGGTATAGTAACCACCCGTACCTAGGGTGAGTGAGGGTGGTGAACCTAAGTAAGTCCTTAAAAGGCTCAAGGAGGCAAGAGGTTTGCCCAAGGGTGAGAGACCCCACGCTATCCTCCATATTCCCTCTCTATTGTGAAGACAAAAATAAATAGTGATTTAGGGGGTCTCATGATGGAGAAAGTAGACTCCACGTCAAAGCATGCTTGCATGCTCCAACTATCGCCTAGTAGGTTGGTATAGTAGTCACCCACGCTTGAGGTAAGTGAGGGTGGATGAAAGGCCCACAACAAATTTAGCACGCCTTATGACACTACACAAAACTGTAAGCTAGGTCTATTCCCTTGGTTCTGTGCAATGCCAAAACGCATAAACCATACCTCAAAACTTATATAAAAGCACAAGAGAACATGGTGGGGCAAGCCTATTACCGCTCCTGTCCCGCCTCGCCAAAATCCAATCCTTTTACCCCGCAAACATTCCCACCAATCTTTTTCTTATGGGAAAAGAAACCGCCCCGCTCGGGGCGGCGGGGGGCCACGCATCCCGTGCCATCCCCAATTCTTTTTATCCAATCGATGAGACTAAAGAGAGCAAGATCACATTGCACTTCCCACGTTGTAAAATTTAGTGGACCACATAGGATGCCTACCTTATTCTTCCTTATCTCAATGACCGGCAACTTTAAGTGCCTAATCTACCACATAAAATCATACATAAACATGTTTATGCTGTCTCAATTCGTCACCATCAATTTCATTCCATACAAAAATCATTATTCTTGATTACTTATGGATACACCAAGTTTGACTAAAACCTAAAGGCTCCTTCCCCTTAACCAAGTAATTAGCATTTTTTTTTTTTCGGTTGAAAGTAACATTTCATTCATTAGCATAAAAAATTAATAAAGAGAGAAACAACACAGATCAATTGCAAATCAACACAAAAGGGAATTAGCATTAAGGGTCGGCTTAGCTCATAAGGTGGGGAAACTTGTGTTGACTTTGAGGAGCCTACGACATGACTAAGCAAGAGGGAATATAAGATATAAGTAGGTTTATGATGTAGTTAGTCATCATCATTGTCAAATACAATGCAATCGCCTAGTTTAGAGATCGCACCGTCCACTATAAACAAATGGAAATATTTAGGGATGACTTCACACTATCTGCATAATTTTTCCTATGCTCTCTAATGTAGGTCGTGATCATCATTGTCCTCTTGATTAGTCAACGTGCTTATCTGAGTCCTTTGAATCATATCAAGGGCCTCAACTGAAATAATTCATTTTTTTTAGAGAAAATTGTCCAATAAATCATAACCTTATCAAATTATCACACAGCAGGCCAATTTAATCCTGAACCTCTTGATTGTGTTAATTTATTTCCGAACTTTTCAACCAATTATCAATTTAGTGATGGATCTTTTAACGATCTATCAAAATAGTCTTTCTAACTAGTTTTGGCCAAAAATCAATGATACAATTGTTTGCTCAACGCTGGTTGTCCAATGTAGCACAGTCGGCGTCGACATGGTTTATTGTGCACTAGAGGTGGGACATTATCATAGGGACAAGCCTTGTGTATTAAACACTGTCGTCATTTCAATGTTTCTAGAGAAAAAAATAATCATTTGAGTTAAGCTTGGTATACTCAGCACATCTCTCTCAACCTCAACATCAAACCGATAACAAGCGAACCCAATTAAAAACCAATTTGAAAAAAGAAAACGGAGTTTGGAAATCATTTCTTGCAATGACTTTAAATTCTCAAATGGTCAAATCACTATTCGAAGCACTTCCCAATTTTTCGTTAATTTCAATCGATAATGATTGAGAGAGTCGTTGAAACTGGAAGACACGATGCGATCTGATGACTCGGCATTCGCGAGTGCAGGGCCGATGCGGACGCCACGCTCTACGGACGCGGGATGCCGCCGGTGGCTAAATTCGGGCCAGCGCGTAGGGGCACGCGCCCTCGGGAGACGGTGGAGATTGCGTCCGGAACAAAAACCCGGGAGGATAATTCAAAACGAAATTGGGCTCTCATTTTATTTTATTTTTAATTTCTCGTTTCATTTATATTTTCTATTTTGTTTTATCACTAGAGGTGAACTCATGCCACCCCTTTTCAATCACGCAACTGATATCATATACATATATATATCGGCTATAGAGCAAACCAAAAGCAATATGACATGAAATTCTTGTATTCAGTGGTAACAAAAAAAACTAAAAGCACGAATAATAATCATTCTATTTATTTTCTAAGAATAAAAATCTCTTTTGTAACATAATTTCATTTTTTCTGCTTTCAGATGATTTTTTAGTTCAAAAATAGATTTAGAATAGAAATGAGAAATATAAGTTTCATACTTTTCTATTTCTGAAACAAAAATGGGAAATAAAAATTTTCTCTCTACTTGCTTTTGCCGCTAACTAGTTGTCACTTGCCTCCCACCAACTGCCTGAAAGGGAAATATTTAAGAATGTCAATCAAACATATTTTTATTCTCCAAATCAAAATATTGTATTATTATCAAATGTGTATTTTCGCTTGTCCAGAGAATTGGAATTGAAAATGTTAATTCTAGCTAGAAATAGGGCTTGAGAATAAAATAGCTATCATTTGCGCCCTAAGCTATCCGTAAATTTTATACGAGCTTAATTCTTCTTTAATTAGCATAGCCAAGTTGGAAAAGTTTCGTTAACTCAAGCTCAAATTCACTTGTACTCGGTTAAAAAACCAAGCGGATTGGAGGCTATGCTTTTGAAACTCGAATTCGAGCTCGACTTGAAGGTAGACCCAGAGTTTGCAATGTTGAAAGTTTTAGTCTGAGCTCGAGCTTATTTAGAAGCCTGATGGAGTATTTAAATATTACAACCATGCCTTTATTTAATTGTTTAACCTTCTTGAACAGTCATGAATAATCTTACAAAATCTCACATGATATCAAAATATGATGTCTTAAGTCAAATCTTTTTAAACCTTAATTATTTTCCCAATTAAATTGGTCAACACCTAATTAGGCAAAAAGAGGGCGATTGATAGAATATTTATATAATAAAATCACGGCTTAATCTAAGGTATCACTCTCGAGGCATCAAAGTGCTTATCTTAGCCATAAAAAGAACATCCGAAAATGTTGCATTCTATAATACATCAACTAAATAAAAGAAGTGGCGTGATTGATAGTTAGGTTTGCAACTATGAGATATTGAAAGGGACATCGGCAAATTATTATTACACAGAATCACACATCTCATGACCCTACGATTAAACTTATAAGTTTTCCCAGTGGTGAGATTTTATTTGATTCAATTATGTATGGGATGATGACAACTTTAACTGCTCTTATCATGATGGCGTCGAGTTGAGATTGACGGGGGGGCTTACGAGGAATTTCCTCCAAGAGGTCTTTAGGTTCTTTCCATTTGGACATTGAACTGCAATCCTTCTAGTCTTTTTATTTACTTAATTAATTTAGGTAGGTGATATTTCGTGTCGTGCAATAGATACGAAAACGATCCACAAGTAACATTGATGGTGATAGCACGTGAGGATTTTATCTTTGTAATTGATTTCATTTTCGTCGTTTTTGGCTTTAAGATCCATTTGTTTCATGTAAAATAAATGATTTAGAAAATGCATCTTAGAAATGATTGGTTATATCGTTTAAAATGATCAGCCAGCAAAAAATATTTTCATTGCAGACGGTAATTCATGCCTAAGCTTTTTAGTAGACGGTGAAAATACCTTTTGCTCAATACGATTTTTTAAGTGCTACAAGCAGATCATATTTAGGAAATATTTCTCAAGACGCGAGTTTTCCATGAAAAAAAAATGGTTCTTAAGATTTGTTTATGTTTCGGCAAAAGTTGCCAAGATTTAAAATATTATTCGAATTTTAAAAGATTATGAAATTTACATATAGGTTTTTCACTTGTAAGAATTTATGTGCAGTGAAAATCTCATGTGTTTTTTTTATAAGAAAATGTCAAAATGTGTGCGTCTTAAAAATTTGAATTAAACAGAAAATAAAAGGTAAAAGTCTATCCAAACATGTGTTCTGTGCCTTCATTCTGGTAAACACTCATAAACGTGCTTCGACAAACCCAAGAAGAAAAAAAATCACAAATGCTTCCACATTAGCAGGAAGCAATTTATAAGATAAATATTAATTTGCGACAAAATTATTATGCTTTCATCAACGTGGCAAACAGACCATTTGTGTTTTATTTTGTGATTGCCACTTAAAATAAGACGTAGAATCGATTCGTTTTTGAGTTTGGGCCCGCAGGTGATGTTTATGGATGCCCATCAATTTCGGCAAATAAGACACGAAGAACGGAGAATACACCATCATTGTAAAAACAAAGGAAAATTGCAAGTGACTGTAACAAATAAATTCCAATTAAAAAAAGTGGCCTCTAAATCTTGTTTTGTCAAGTGTCGATTGCCAGTCGAGTCATCTACAGTCACTTAACTGCATATGTTCACAGCTATTCAAGAATAAAACTCACACAGCACTTTCGAGGGAATATGCTATGCCAGCAATAATTGCACGAGGAAGCATAAAAATTTGATGACAAAAAGGTAATGATCGGGTTGAAACAAGGGGATAATTTCTCAACAAAGACTATTCAAACTAATCAATTTAATTACTATTTTACTAATTTTGGATCCCGCAACGAAATATCTTTTACCAAATGTTATATTTTGGTTTTTATTTAAGGAGGATTTAGGTTCTATATTAACTTTGGACAGAAAGGGTCAAAAGCGAATGAGACTATATGTCTTATAATCTCGAGTTCAAAGAAGTCGTTGATGTAACATGAGCTTAATATCGAAACCTAATCAATGATATCATCCAAACATACTTTAACATAATAATACAGCCCATTAAAATTAAAGCAATTTACACAATATCAAAAGTACTTTGACAACACTGGATATTAACAAGATACTTAGAAAGCTCTATTTTTTACAAAGTCTAAAGGCATAATGTCGGAATCTTATCAATGGCACTAGACAATGCTTGGCAAATAATGACCCTAGATAGATATGAGGAAACAACGTCGAAATCTAATCAACGACGCTAAACGGTAATAACAACACCTAATGCACATTGCTCTTAGATGCGTATGAGGACACAACATCAAAATTTAATCAACAACATTGAACAATAAATTAACACTAGAATCTAATTAACAGTACTATTCGGCATATATACATTTGCCGAAATTGAATTTACAACAGGAATCTTAAGCTACATATAGGCTAAACTAAGTAAGGATAAAGGCAAGATAAAGTAATTTTGTGTATTGTTCGAGGAGGTCATTTGTTGGATTGCTTGCTATATTTACAAGCCAATTTAGTAACTGTCAACAGTTGGTTACCTCCTCCTCAAGAGTCGCTCCACATTCCATATTGAATTGCCTTATCCATATTTAGTTTCTGACTTTTTTTGACAATATTCTCACGGCTTGTTTAGCAAGTATTAATCACTCCTCTTTGAGTTTGGCGCCCTTTTAACTATCCTTGCCTATTTCCACCCCCAAAGTCGTATCTTCATCAGTTATACTTGATTTCAACACATAGCAACCAACTATTTTATCATAGAATTATATGTCTTTATATGTCTTTCGAAATTTAGCCCCAAGGTTTCTCAAAGTCCTTACTTACCCTTCCTTGTGGGCCGTGGCCCCATATACGGCCGTGATGGTGATTTTAAAACTTTTGTCCCTTGTAAATAACACGTGCTTGTAGGGATACTTTTGGGTGTCAACATATGCTCCCTTTTAAAAGAAGTAAATTAAGAATTTATTTCTTTTAAAGAAAGTACCTCGTTTTGCACACAGTCTGTTACAGATGGTCATTATACATTTCTATTTTCTAACATATTCTCAATTGATACGAATTAACGGCTCCCATTACATCTTGACACATTGCTTCGACTTTTAGTAGATATCCTTAATTTTAAATCGTCGTCTCCCATTCCGAATAGAAGAGTACGCTTCATTGTCTCTTTCGTACCTTTGTCTTCTTCCTTAAATTCTAAACCCTTCATTTTCTACTCGTAAGCTTTACATGACTACCAAAGCTCCCAAATTTGAACCTGAATCCTATATTTCAAGCTTTAATCGTCTTTTTAACACCAAAAAAGCCAGTTATTGTTAATTTCGACTGTTGAGTGTTGTAGAAGAATAGAAGGAAGCATTGCTCTGTGGGCCTACCCTCTTGGATCACGACCATATTCCACCACCCCTCAAGCATTGCTTTCCAACTAGGAGGAATGAGAAGCTCTTGATATAGTATCCCTCCATCAAGGATATCTGGACATCTACCCCAACTAAATTTCGAAGCTTCCTTTAATTTGAAGAGAATCTCCATGCCTGGTATCTGAGGTTACAGGATAGTTTGCCAACTCGGTTGACATGGATGAATGCAGGTATTAAGATGGCACTAGAGGTTAGCATGTTAACTCATGATCTAAACAAAGTTTTAATGGTTTCCGTTGTCTGCTTCTTTTTCCCTTGAAGACCCATGTTTGTGACGTTTTTGGACATATACACCATCTATAGGTGTGTTCCAAATGGTATTCCAATATACAAAATCGAAGCCCTAGAGGATTTCTCTATTCCCAATTATTAGGGATGTGCACCAAGAACCGTCCAGACCGAACCGAATCGAATCGATCAATTTTGGGCGGTTCCTGAAGAGGGTTGTCTAGTTTCTGGTTCCTGCTTTTGGAACCGATAGTCGTTCAGTCAAGTTACTTCCTGGTGCTAAGGTGGGAACCAAACTAACTAGACCAATTAATTTATATATATATATATATATATATATATATATCTTAAGAAAAAAACCATAATTCCTCCAAATTTCTCTTATTTTTCATTTTATTTTTGGCTCAAAACAGTCAATTTACCAATTCCACCGGATCAGACCGGACTCGTTAGTTGGTCCGATTCTTGGTTCCAGGATCGGTCGGTCCAGTTCCCAATCCCGAAATTTGGTAACCGATCCTCCCAATCTAATTCCCGATTCCACCTCGGAACCGGACCGGACTAGTAATCGATCAGTCCTACCAATGATGTCCTCGCTTATCAGACTTTTCTTGATAAATACCATAAAACCTCGGGTCGTGTTCACTTCAAAGAACAGACTGCTTTTTTGCTTTATTGACTGCCGAAATATGTATTTCATAATCCGGCCCTTAAACTTTCAAAGGATTTCTTTAGACTCGTTACTAATCTTGCGAAAGGAAAGAAAGTAGCTTTTGGTTTGCTTGTCTTAGATATTTTGTACAAAAGTCTTACCCATGCCGCCCTTTCAATGACACCAAAAGAAACCAGAGTTCTATCCGGTCCCTTTTGGATTTTACAAGCATGGATGGCTCTTTATTTTCTTTTCTTGTTAAGCAAAATCCCTTGTGCTCTTCCATTCAGTCCATCGTCAAAATCCAGATAGCCAAAATCTCAAACTTTGAGTTGTCAACTACTTTCCTTGTCTCCTAGAAAGGTTTTTGATGACATTTCCTCATTTGTTTACTTCCTCCAAGAGATGTTAAATTTTGACCATGCTCATATTAAACTCTTCCCTTATGATACTCTCAAATTCTATTACCTTTTCTATATGGAGACTCAGCACCTAGATAACTTCAATACATTCTAGTTATGTGTACTTACTCTAGTTGATCTTTCAATACGGTTTTGTAAAAAAGGGAAATTTTGTCATGGGTTTGAAGCTTATTCCTCACAGTATTGTACCAAACAATTTGGTCTCTATGAGGGTATACCAATGCCAATTGCCTATTCCATGGAGTATCCTCTAATGAATAGAAAGAAGTATAACTTTCATAAGAATGAGTCCTTTGTCTATTGCTCTCAAATAACTACGACAACACAAAGTCAATTTTCTCTAAATTTTAAAGATTTTCCAATTTTTCTAGGAGTTATAGCGAAATATATTAGCTAATGGGTCTCTTTCACATTTGAGAGCCCATATGAGGAAGCCACCAAGACTGTTTTCAATCACATAAAGCAATGTCATCCCTAGTCAACTGAAGCAACTAAGAAAGGCAAAGCAGTGCTGGAATATCCTCTTGAGCTTGACTCTTCAATTGTATCAGCAACACTTAGGATTAGGGCTTTAGAAGGGATTAACGCTTATAAATTCTGTCAGAACAAGAGGGTCCAAAATAGGAAAATCTAAGAGAATCCAAAACTAGAGCAAGAAGTTCTAGAAGAAGAAGAAGAAGAATAGGAGGAGAAAGAATTTGGAGAAAAGCTAATCAGGAACTGACCTAGCGTTGTTAAATGTATATTCAATTTATCTCATTTAGCTCTGCTACACTAGTGCTAACTCTTCTTCCTTTATTTTCTAGATACACCTGATTCTTCACTATACATTGAAGATGAAGATAGGCTTGGCGTTATAATGTCTCATCTCAAGCGCAAGAATGATGCTTTTCCCCTTTTGATGGGGAAACAACCTCGTCTAATTGTTGAAGATCTGACCTTAGTTTCAGTTGATGATTATCCCGTTTCTCCAAATGAACTGGATAACTTTGATAGTCCACTAAAGGCCACAATAGAAGATTTCTAAGGTATAGAAGCCCACCTTTTGACTCTTGAGAATGTTGGAGTTATGCTTACTCTCATTCTCCTAGCAATTCATGGCAAGTGTTTTTCTTTTTTCTTTTTTTCTGTCATGTCCTTATTTGTTTACTCTACCTTTAGGCATTGACATTATTTCGAAACGACAACTGTTTATGTACCCACCAATGGCAAGGACTTACTCCAGCATATTTTTGCTCAGCCTTTGATCAAAGACATTGTTATGCATCCTGGTATGTATGAGGCCTCACTAATCATTGCATTTTTAACAATTAATGTCACCCCGCCACAAGCTCTTTCTTCTATTCCTATTAAGTCATATATCCATAAGAAGAACAAGACTCGTCCAGTTAATTAAGCTAATTCTATTAGTGCTCTAGATGAAGCCGTTCATGTCCTAACCGCTAATGATTTGACCCTAGGAGTTTCCTTAGAAATGGTCAAACTCGATAATCTGATGGACAGGTTGGCACAATTTATGTTTCTCTTAAATGGTGGTATATCTATGATAATGAACAACAAGCCTACCCTTTCTCAGCTCAAGTTAAGGTTGAAGGATTTCTACAATAGGTCTTCATCTATTTTTGATACGTATTGCCAGAACTAGACGTGATTGGCAAAATTAACTATCCCCCAAGAGACATTTTTTAAGTCAAGTAATCAAGTGAAAGAGAAGAAGAATAAGTAAAAGAAGATCATCAATTTCTGCAAGCTACCATGAATGATATTGCTAACCTTGAAAGGAATGAGTACAATCTCAAGAAACAAAAGGCGGTGATTGAAAGGAGATTGGGGGAAGTTCGCCAAAAGCTGGAAACCAAGTTCAATGGAAGATCCCAAAGTAAAGATCGATTGCACAAATCTATAACTGTCCTTAAAGGGATGAAGGTAGAAGATTATGCTCATCAAAAGTAGTTAAATTCAAAATGCCGTCATATTATAAATGAATATATAAACAGAACCTTGGTTCCGATCAACTTATGTATAATCTTCAATAAGATGTAAAATCTTTCTTGCACCTAAAGTCTTCAGAATGAAATTATTTAACCGACACTTCCTTTAAAATTTTACTTTGAAATGCCTTCATTCTTAACTTCCTCCATTGTGCGCCAAACAGAATTATGGCGGGACCTTCAAAGGTCACGAACTCATCCACGTCCCCCAAACATAGGATAATGGACTAAGTTAGTTACTCTCAAAGCCTATTTATACTCAGTGGTCCTGTTCTTTTACCAACACTTTTGTTTACACATAATGGCATACTGTTCTCAAAATTCCATAGGTGTTGAGGTGATCTCACATTTATTATGCTTAGATGCACTCCGTGTCCATGAGGAAAGGGGAAAGTTCACGTTAATATTTATGGACCAAAGTACTGAGATTGGCTATATTACCTTGGGTCATCCTCTTAAGCTCTTGTCTCATCTGTCTTTCCTTGCGGAATGTTTTCCTTGCCATTATGAAGAAATTCTAGCAATACATCAACCTTCAATATGTGTTTTTGCTCAGTCAACCCCCAATTGTCACTTCTACTCATATCCTTCATTTGAGGCAAAAGATCTCTTCAAGTGCCATAACTTGGTATAAAGGCACACTTAAGTGCCACATTTTAAGAAAAGTGGGACACCTGAGTACCACCTTCGGTGAAGCCGGCCAGAAATCATACATAGCAATTAAATATTAATATTTCTCGCTAAGGTGGCTCGCCGGAGAGTTGAGTTAGCTCTAATTCACCAAAAACGATGTCGTTTCAGGTATTGGCCAAAATAGAGTCCATAAATTGGCCAAAACGACGTCATTTTGGAATAATTTTAATTTTAATATAATATAAAAATTAACTAAATTAAATTTAAAACAAAATAATAATATAATTTATATTTATTTAAAAAAACAGAGGAGGAAGGCAGCTGGCGGCTGAGGGCTGAGCCCTCGTCGCCGCCGCTTCCCCGCCGTCGCCGGAAGGTGGGGGAGGGTCGGCTGGGGGGTTCGAGCCCTGGCCGAGTAGGGATCGATGGCCCCAACCCTCGTCGCCAGCTGTCTCCCTTCTCCTCCTTCGCCCCCTTTTTTTTCTTCCTCCTCCTCAGTTGCCGGCTGCTTCCCCTTGTTGGAGAAAACTTCCTTATTTGTTTTGAAGCTGACAAAATGTTTTCATCAGTCTAATTTGAAGACTTGCAGACTCTTTTGTCAAAGTCTAAAGACCGCCGGATCGCCAAACTCAAGATTCAAAGTTTGCCCTCATTGACATTTTCTAGACCGTCGAAGAAGACTTATCCATAATCAAGTATTTCTTTAAGGATTTGATTCGATTGACTAAAGAAGATTTCACGGCTAGAGATAGCATCTCAGAATCTATTATTCGTCTTGAAATTAATTTGAGTAATTTGGATCTGTTGTATGGCGAAACATACTTGGAATGTTGCTTATGGAAACCTAGATCCTGATTGTATGGGCGATCAGGATTGGTGGGCTATCGTCATATTCCTTAAATAACTCGAGATCTCCCTAATTGATTCTGTCCAACGGGTAGATTGGAAGAACTCCTTTGGAAAGTGCCAATGGTTATGAAGGCATGGAGGAGTATATAAGGAAGACACTCTAGTTATTCAAGTGTGGGCGCGATAGATAAATTCCAAAGTCTGAAGCTCCTTGTTCTTTGCTAATTCAAATGTTGAGCGTAAACTTGTACTCAAAAGAGAGTTTATACATTTGTGAGACCTTGAGGAAGCGTAACAGAGTCTCTACACTGTGGAATTAAGGACGTGATACTATAATGACTCTTTTGATTCATAGTGAAATCCAGCCGGTAGGCTGTCAATGCGGAAGAGTAGACGTGGACTTGGATTAAGTCGAATCACTATAAACCTTGTATTCTTATTCTCTTCCCTAAACTTATTTACTTTGTTCGTAACTTTATTTAATTGTTAGAGCCTCTTTTCTTTTTCAAAGTCTACTATTAAACAGACTCGGACCAAAAATAAAGTTTTACAAAAAAAAATTATTTTCGCACCTATTCACCTCCTCTAGGTGCTCGTACTAGCATTTACAATTTGCATCAAAGCCTGTGTACTCATTTAAATTGAAGTATTTTTATTTCAGAGTTAATGATCCATGGCTAGTATGTTGGCTCCAGGTTTGGTTGAAGGGCAAAGCAACATCAGACCACCTTACTTTGATGGAAAGGAATACAGTATATGAAAAAAACAAGATGAAGGCATTCCTAAGATCGAAAGACCCTCTCGAATGGGATGTGGTAGACAAATGAATCATTCCTAAAACTACAACAGTCTTAGAAATGGGAAAAGAAGTTGTTGAGTCTAGTGAGATGACTCAAGAAAAGATAACCAAAAGACAAACTCTTGACACAAAAGTAATTTATTCCTTATATTGTGTATTATCTCCCACTGAATATAGTAGAATATCTTAGTGTAAAACAGCTAAAGAAGTCTGGGATAAACTGCATATCACCTATGAAGGAACTGATTGAGTGAAAAAAACCAAAATCAATATTATGCTCGATCAATATGAAGCATTCAAGATGAAACCATGAGAATCTATCACTGACATGTTTAGTCGTTTTATAGAAATTATGAATGGTCTTGAGTATCAAAGTCAACCAATCTCTAGACACATGAAGGTTAACAAATTACTACATGGATTTTCCAAATATTGGAATCACGTAAAGACTTCAATAAGGGAGACACAAAGGATCATGCTACTCTCTGTTGACGAATTGGTTGGCACTCTTCAGTTCTATGAAGTGGAGCAAATCAATGAAGATGAAGATTCCAAAGGTGAAAAATCCATTGCGTTAAAATCTAGTGATGATTCTGATGTTACAGGTTATGAAGATGATATGGACGATGAAGAGCTTGCTCTCACGATAAGAAGGTTCAGAAAACTGAACAAAAAGAGAAGAAGATTCAATTGGAAGAAACAAAATTCTCAAAAGTTTCAAAATAAATCGGCTAAGGATGATGAATCCAATAAATATGTGATCTATTTTGAATGTAAGAAAAATGGTCACATCAAAACCCAACTATCCCTTACTGAAGAAAAAAAAGGAAAAGCTGAGAAATATAGAAAAGCTCTCAAAGCAGAAACTTGGAGTGATACCGAATGTGAAGAGAGTGATGATAATTATGCTAATATTTGTCTAATGGCACAATCAGAATCAGATTTAGACTTTTGAGACAAACTCAGGCTCAGATAGTGAAATCGAGGTAAGTAATTTAAAAATTCCTACTAAAATCTCTAAATATATCGATGAACTGTGTCTTAGTCTCAAAACCTCTCTCAAGAGAATTTCCGAACTAAAAAGGGAAAATTTTGCACTGAAGCAACAGGAGATTGTTTGGAAAGAAAATGTCGAAAATTTAGATAAAAATTTTATTACCTCGAAAGAAAATGTAGACTCTCTTTCAAAAGAAAATACACTTTTGAGAAATGATATTTCAAGTATTTCAAAAAGGTTTTCTATAGGATCTGAGAAATTAGAAAAGATTCTTTCAACGCAGAAACCTTACTTTAACAAATCAGGCTTGGGAATGACTGCTAAAACCATCCCTCTAATTGATTTTCCAATAGTAAATGAAAGAATTAAACAAAGACCTACAAAAGACTCTTATAAAAATTATTTTCATAAAGTCTTTGTAAAACCTGTAGGCCATAGTGCTCTTAAATGTTTTAAGTGCAACAACTCAGAACATTTTGAGAAAAAATGTCCTATGGTTTGGAAACCTATTAAGAAAGTTTGGACAAAGACCGTATATTGCACTAACTCCATTGGACCTAAAAAAGTATGGGTACCAAAGAAAGCTTGAGTTTCTTTTTTAAATGCAAGTCACTATCAAGAAAAAGGTCAAATGGTACTTGGATAGTGGATGCTCAAAACAAATGACATGAGACTCAAGTTGTTTCATAAAGCTTATGCAAGTTAATGGTGGAATTTTTTTTTTTTTTGGTGGAAATAGCAAAGGCAAAATTGTCGAATGTGGAACTGTGGACGATGAAGAGCTTGCTCTCATGATAAGAAGGTTCAGAAAACTGAACAGAAATGGAAGAAAATTCAATCCAAAGAAACAAAGTTCTCAAAAGCTACAAAATAAATCAGTTGAGGATGATGAATCCAACAAGGATGTAGTCTACTTTGAATGCAAAAAAAAAAAGGGACACATCAGACCCAACTATCTCTTGCTAAAGAGAAAGAAAGGAAAAGCTGAGAAATATCGAAAGGCACTTAAAGTAGAAACTTGGAGTGACACCGAGTGTGAAGAAAGTGATGATAATTATGCCAATATTTGTCTCACAGCACACTCAGAATCAGATTCAAACTCTAAGATAGACTCAGATTCAGACAGTGAAATCGAGGTAAGTAATTTAAAAATTCCCACTAAAGTTTCTAAATATATTGATGAATTGTGTCTTAATCTCAAAACCTCTTTCAAAAGGATTTCTGAACTCAAAAGGGAAAATTCTGCACTAAAGCAACAGAAAATTGTTTGGAAAGAAAAGATCGAAAGTTTAGACAAAAGTGTTACTACTTTGAAAGAAAATACAGACAATCTTTCAAAAGAAAATGCATTCTTGAAGAATGATATCTCAAGCATTTCTAAAAGGTTTTCTATAGGATCTGAGAAATTGGAAAAAATTATTTTAGCACAAAGACCTTACTTCAACAAATCAAGTTTGGAAATGACTGCTGAAACCATTCCTCTAATTGATTTTCCTAAGGTAAAGGAAAGAATTAAACAAAGACCTACAAAAGATTCTTACAAAAATCATTTCTAAAAAGTTTTTGTAAAACCTGTAGGCCGCAGTGCTCTTAAATGTTCTAAATGCAATAGCTTAGATCACTTTGAGAAAGAATGTCCTATGGTTTGGAAATCTGTTAAGAAAGTATGGGCAAAAATCGTATATTACACTAACACCAATGGACCTAAGAAAATATGGGTACCAAAGAAAGTTTGAATTTCTTTTCTAAATGTATGTCACTATCAAGAAAAAGGTTAAATGGTACTTAGATAGTGGATGCTCGAGACATATGATAGGAGACTCAAACTGCTTCATAAAGTTTGTGCAAGTTAATGGTGGAAAAGTTTCTTTTGGAGGAAATAGCAAAGGCAGAATTGTAGGATACGGAACTGTAAAGATTGAAAGCCTCACGATCAATAATGTTTCCTTAGTGGAAGGACTCAACTACAACTTGCTGAGTATCAGCCAACTGTGTGACACCGGTTTCAAAATCAACTTTCAAGAATGAATATGTTTAGGAACCAATAAAGACTCCTCTCAGACTTTCACGGGGCGAAGACATGGGAATATCTACCTCTTGGATATCAAACCAGATAAAGCCCAATGTCTAATCTCAATTCAAGAGGAAACAAACTTATGGCACAGAAAACTTGGGCACATCAACATGAAGCAAATAGCCAAGATCTCTTCAAAGAAGCTTGTTCGTGGACTACCCAAACTGACATACCAAAAGTCTGATCTATGCACACCATGTGTGTATTGAGTTGATTCAAAAGTAAAATTATTCACTTCTCTCTGGAAAATTTGTTTTCGCACCTATTCACCCCCTCTAGGTACTCGTACTAGTTTTCACAACATGTTCAAAGGTTGGGATCTTAAAGCCAAACCCAAGTATGCCAATGTAGCAATATCCCTGCAAAGTCACACACTATTCTAATAGCCACTAGTTGAATAGCCACTATGCTTGAAGAGTTGGATCTTGTTTCCAATCATCGCTGGATGAATGTGGTTCACTATAATTGGGTGTACAAAGCAAAGTCATATGTAGATGGTTCACTTGATTGATTGAAAGCCGAACTTGTTAAAAAGGGCTTCCATTAAGATGAGGGTGTTGACTTCCTAGGAACTTCAGGTCGTAGTCACACAAACCATAATTCGCATTGCTATTATTCAAAATTGGGAAATTCACCAATTAGATGTCAAGAACGTCTTCCTACATGGCAATCTCATCATTCCTATTTATATGGGCTTCCACGATCCATCTCGTCTTGGCCAT
Source organism: Eucalyptus camaldulensis (assembly GCA_019915185.1). Taxonomy (NCBI): domain Eukaryota; kingdom Viridiplantae; phylum Streptophyta; class Magnoliopsida; order Myrtales; family Myrtaceae; genus Eucalyptus; species Eucalyptus camaldulensis. The sequence continues at coordinate 35,486,770 of JAHSVA010000001.1, forward strand.
GTTTGTTTACTCCAGCATGCATCAATGGCCCACTGTAAAGCTGATTGCCACTTCAATAGCTACTAAGTAGGCACCACTCAAACGTGGTGATAAGCTCCACACTAATCTATCTCATCTTTGAAGCATTATAAGCACTCTTCAATAATTTACCCTCACTTATCTAGATCTCTCGCTTGCAGTCAACATAGTTTGCCAACATATGCATACTCAATGGTTGCTCACTATTAGATGGTAAAATGTATTCTCTGATATGTTCTTGATACTTTATATCTTGAGCTTCACATTTTGTCTTGTAGCTCTCTCCATTTATTTGGCTTTATTGTTGTAGACTGAGTTAGGTGCAAACTCACATGGTGTTCTACCACTAGTTATTGTACTTTCCTCAGCTCAATTTGTATTTCAAGTGTGTCAAGAAACAACTTATTGTGGCTCACTTTGAAATGAAGGCTGAATATCGTGCTCTTGCTTCCACGGCTGTTGAATTTACTTGGATTTTATACATAGTGCATGACATGAGGATCCACCAACGTTAACCTTTATTATTCTTGGACAACATGTCAACATTGTATATCACAACTAATCCAAATTTTCTTGCTTGGATAAAAAGCACATTGAGATTAATTATCATTTTGTTCAAGAAAAGGTTGCTTTTGGTTTCGTTGTAACTCGCTATGTTCCATCTTTCTTATGAGTGATATTTTCACCAAACCATTAACTCAAGATAGTTTTGTTGGCTGACGAGCCAAACTTGGCCTTTAGTCCTCCCCATTGACTAGTTTGAAGGGGTGTATTGAAGTAACAAATCAAAAAGACAAAAAAAAATAAATGGTTACTATATAGAGTCTTCAACAAATCAGTGTGAAGATAATGCGTTAAGTAGAACATCTTTTATTCAATTTCTACGTAGATCAAATATTTATCTATTATTTTTAACTTATACTATAAGTATAGATGGTAATATCTCTATTTATAATGTACAACATATCAATGAAAAATATGCTTCATCAACTCGGTTTTTTATCGACCCAAAAGAAAAACAAACAAACAAAAAAAAAACTCAATTATTTGTTTTCTTCAAAGGTTTTGGACGGGATTGAGACCCTACCTCATCCTCCATTGGAATGTTTGATTTAAGGCCATAATGAGGCATTAAGTGCCCATTGAGCGAGCTTGTCACCTCAGCTCCATCAGATGCAAGTAAGAAAGCTCAAAACTGGCGATTTGCCTAAGCCTATGACAATCCCTTGCAGACCAACAAAGTTTCCAAAATTTGTAATGGGCAATGGGAAATGACACTCGAACCCCCAGAGTGTCAAAATTTGATACAAATAGACACTTAAGTGTCAAAAGTTACGAAAGTGACACTTAAATACCAAAATCCGAACAAAATGAATCACTTAAGTGTCAATCTGGCCAAAACACTGACGCATCAATTTTTCGACAAAGCAAGTGCAAAACGGTATCGTTTTGGTGCTACCTAGTAAAAAATTAATTAAATTAATTTTATTTAAAACATTTTAAAATACAAATACAAATATTTAAAATAAAAATAAAAAAGAGGCGGCTAAGTGCTAAGGCCGGCGACGAGGAGGCGGCCACCTCCCTTTTTATTTTATTTTTTTAATTTAAATTTTTTAAATATTTTAATATTTGTATTTTTATTATTAAATGTTTTTAATAAATTTAATTTAATTAATTTTAATATTAATTTGTTACCACGTCAGCACCAAAACAACGCTTTTGCATTGTCTGGCCACGTCAGCGTGCAAAACGACACCCTTTTGCACTTACTTTGCCAGAAATTGTGCACATCAATATTTTAATCAGATTTTGGCAAGATTGACACTTAAGTGATCAATTTCTCTCCAATTTTGGCACTTAAGTATCACTTTCGTAACTTTTGGTACTTAAGTATCTCTTTGTGCCAACTTTTGGCACTTAATGCGTACTTTTGTCATGGGAAATCGAACATGTGACTTTCAACTTGCAAATTGGTGAGAGCTTGCATTTTGTGGTCTTGCTGTCAAGTAATATTTGGTTTCGTCAAAAACCTCTGCTTTATATACTACATACACGTAGCTCTACAACCACAGTCAAGCTCATTTTTGCAAGGATCAAATATCAAAAACTACACCCACCCGTGGGCAGTGCAGTTGGTATTCACTCTCTCTTGCAACGCTGCGGTCGAAGTTCAAATCTCCTCATTGTCAACACGATTTAAGTAGAGGGCTTTAGTGGTGAGTTACTAGACTAGTCTCCCCCGATGTTTTACGTCTAAATAGTGGCTTGCAATAATGTCCGACGGTGCCATCGGGCATTGGAGGGTGATGTGACCTCGTTAGGGGTCTCCAGCAATTCCTCGGTCACCAAAAAAAACAAAAAAAAAAAACAAAAACTACAAAAAGGGAGCCATTTGTGCATCTCTTGTGGATGGGTAACTTTCAAGTCTCTTAAGAACTAGCCTACGAATTAGGCATGCCGTGTCAACACTAGCCAATGGGCCAATGAGAAATGGATGTCATGTCACTAAGTGCATATCGCAACGTGATTGTTGAAATGTGCATACTGAAATGATAAGACCTATCAATGAGTTTGGTATCTTCATTAAAATCTAGAGCATCACACTATCTAATGCCAAGTCGATACCTCCCTTATCTACCCTTTTGTCCAATAGCTAAATCTCATTTTCATGGGGATTTTCTTCCATATGTGCGGTGCATGTGCCATTACACTCACTTGTAAAGGTGATTGATTCTATTATAGATGGGTTTTTGACTTGAAATTTGGAACTTACATGCTGGGTTGGCTCCCATTTTTTGGATCTGGAAACCAACCCTATGGACTTAAGAACTAGCCTAGAATTGAATCAGCCAATTTCGTGATACTTCCAAGGTTAATCCAACAGTTGGTTGAGGTCCTTTTTTTTTTCATTATATTATTTATACAATGATATGCGTGTGCCAGATATATAAATATATTTTGGGGATAAGTGTTCCAGAAATCCTACAACTTGTCACGAAAATGCGTTTCAGTCCTAAAACTTGCAAAAAATGCATTTAAGTCCTAAAACTTGTCAAATTGTTTCAAACGAGTCCTAAGATCGACGCCGTTAACCTTTTCCGTTAAAAATGCTGACGTGGCATGTTAAATAATTTTTTATTTTCCACGTGAATTTTTTTAATTATTTTTTAATTATTTAAAAAATTATATTTAAAAACAAAAAAATCAAATTTATTCATTTTATCTATTTTCACCAAAAATTTTAAAAAAAAGTTAAAATATTTATTAAAAATAAAATTTTTAGTTAAAATATTTATAAAAAACATATTTAAAAAGTTAACATTATTTTTTTAATTTATTTAAAAAAATTTTAAAAAAATTACTTTTCCTTTTAGTTTTTGTTCAAAATAAGATAAGAATAAATTTAATTTTTTAGTTTTTAAATCTTATTATTTTTTAAAATGGATAAAAATTAATTAAAAAATAAACCTGGAAAATAAAAAAATATTTAAAATGCCACGTCAGCGTTTTTAACGGAAAAGGCTAACGACGTCGATCTTAGGACTCATTTGAAACAATTTGACAAATTTTAGGACTTAAATGCACTTTTTGCAAGTTTTAGGACTGAAATGCATTTTCATAACGAGTTGTAAGACTTCTGGAATACTTATTCCTATATTTTTTTTCAAGTTGAGGATAATATGTCAAACATATTCAATTTCAATAAATATTTTTTATTTAAAAAGAAGTGTACAAGAACTTACTAATTAGGAGTAAATAGGTTCAAAAATGATTTGGTTCTAGGTTCTTCCCCAAAATTAGCCTTACAAATTCCACGTTCCAAGTTCCTGAATAGAACTAGCCGATTAATGGTAAAGAATCGAGAACTATTAGGGTAATCTTTACACAAGTTAATAAATAGAAGTCCAATAGACATTATTACGGTAAGAAATGATTTCTCTAGAAAGTGGGCTGTGAGTAGGGGCGAGCACGGGTAGCGGGTAGAACCGGGAATCGGAGAACCGGAACCGGAACCTCGGTCCGGTTCCCGGTTCTTAAAGGACCGGTTCCGGTTCCCAGTTCCATTTTTCCGGGAACCGGCGCGGAACCGGAACCGGAACCGGCCGCGGAACTGAAACCGGAACCAGCCGCGGAACCGGTTTCGGAACCGGTTAGGGTTCCAAAAGGAACCCCCCCCCCCACTCGGCGCTCCAAGCCTCCAAGTCCAGCCTCCAGCCTCTTGTCCTCTGTATCTTCCTCAGTCCTCCTATTTCAGCTGGACGCCACTCGCCCTCAAGGCCATCGCCGCCGGACGCCGCTTGACTGGACGCCAGTCCCCGACGTCGCTCGACGCCTGCATTCGCGACACCTGAGTCGTCGTTGCCCTGAAGACCCTGACTGACATCCCTGCTCACTGCTCAGCGCCGGCCACCGTCGCCGAATGTCGCTCGACGCCCGTCGCTCTGCTCAGCGCCGGCCACCGTCGCCGAACGCTGCTGGACGCCAGTCCCCAACGTCGCTCGACGCCCGCATTCGCGAATCGCCAGAAGCTGACCGACCCTGACCGACGTCCCTGCTCGTGACCCTGACTGACGTCCCTGCTCACTGCTCAGCGCCTGCCATCGTCGCCGAACGCCGCTAGACGCCAGTCCCCGACGTCGCTCGACGCCCGCATTCGCGAATCGCCAGAAGCTGACCGACCTTGACCGACGTCCCTGCTCGTGACCGGCCGTTGCCCCGAAGACCCTAACCGACGTCCCTACTCGTGACCCACGCCGCTCGCGCCAGAAGCCCCGACGCCCCTGCTGTTGCAACGAACCAGAAGCCACTGTTTCGGCTGCGATTTTGACCCACGTGCCACGACACCGTTGCTGGCTGCTGTCTCCGCCTCTGACTCGACGCCCCTGCTACTGCAACCAGACGCCAGAAGCCACTGTTTCGGCTGCGATTTTGACCCATGGGCCACGACGCCGTTGCTGGCTGCTGTCTCCGCCTCTGACCCGACGCCCCTGCTGCTGCAATCGCGTCACCCATTTCAGAGCGACGAAAAACCACATCGCCAGAGTTCGCCGTGGATTTTCAGAGCTCCGGTCAAGCCTATTTCGCAAGTTGTTAAGTTGTTCTTCACAGATTTGGTGTCGAAGATAAAACGAATGGTGCACACTGTAAGACTCTTTCGCTCGGTTGAGACTGTAAATATTGCAAAGGATGCACACTGTAGATGTAGCGTTGGCGTTGGCCATAGGAAAGTGCCCAGTCAATTGACTGAGATGAATGCCGCCAATTAGAATTGTCTGGAAAAATGCCCTGGAGGCAAACTGAGCAAGTTGATGTCATTGGGTAGAATTAAAAGACCATGCAGCTTCTTTGTTCTATCTTAGTGTTGGCTTGTCTTGGCAGTGTGGCCTACGATCTATTTTTTTCTTGATTATAGGCCTCAAAAAGGTTGGAATATGTAGAGGAACTTTTCGACTTAAAAGCCCTAATGGTATTCCAGAGCATAGTCCCAAATTAGGATGCAATTGAATTTTATTTCTCTTACTAATGAAATGAACTAGTTTGCTAACACTTGAATCCTAAGGCTTTTAACTCAGAGCCTCTCCTTGCTCTGGCAAGTGCCTTAGATGCTTAGTGCCTCGAGCATTAGATTTCTTAGTGCCTTAAGAACGCTTGGCAAGTCTTATTTGATATTAGCAATTCCTTGAGAAAATAGACAGTGATATTCAAAGAAGCTTTGAAAGAGCATTGTGATATAGTCCTATGCCAAAAGGGTTAAAAAGTTCCTTTTAAGTTAAGATAGTTGATAAAGACTAAAGAGTTCCTTTTATACTAAAGATGGGAAAGAGATGTTTATGATTACTTAGAGTTTTGCTTGGTTTGGTGCCTTATCATAAAATAAGGGCATATTTGAATAAATCTTTTGCATTTGTATTGATAATATGATATAGTCCTAAAGTTGTGTATTGATTTGATTTTTAGCAATTGCTTGCATATTCTATAACTCAATTCACATTATGTTTTGAATTTTCTAATTATATTATATTATTGTTGTGTAGTGCGGAATTAATGTATCAAGATAACACGTCAATGGAGGTGGAGGGACGTGAGGAGATGACTCCGGGTATGGAATTTGAGTTTTCTGGCAATGAAATTGAAGAAGATGCACCCCCTACCTTGAGTGTCACAAATAAGGTATCCGATTCTCATGATAAGAAATATACATCTGAATGCTGGAATCATTATTCGAAAATCAGTGATAAGGATGGAAAAATATATCAAGTGAAATGCATTCATTGTGGGTCTATGCTTAAGTACCGTGTTACTAATGGTACTTCTACAATTAGGAAGCACTTAAACACATATAAGAAGTTTCCTCGTAATCTAGATAAGAGGCAGAAATTCTTTGTACCACGTAATGTCAACACGGCTGGTAATGCAGGAGGAGATTCTAGTATTGGTAGCGTCTTATCGACATGGTCATTTAATCAAGAACGAGCTAGGCACATGCTTGCTCGGTTTATCATCATTGATGAGCAACATTTTTCCTTAGTTGAGCGTGTTGAATTTCGTGAATATATTAGTGAGATACAACCTCTCTTCAAACATATATCACGTTTCACAGTGGCAAAAGATTGTATGAAGTTATTTTTATGTGAAAGAACTTCTTTGAAGAATTATTTTGGAAAGATTAATTCTAGGATCGCACTCACGACTGATACATGGAGTTCCAATCAAAATCTGAATTATTTGTGTCTCACTACACATTTTATTGATGAAAATTGGAAGTTGCATAAAAGAATCATCAATTTTGTGGTGATGCATAGTCACAGGGGTAGGGAGATTGGGAAAATGGTGGAGACATGCATTGAGGAGTGGGGAATAGAAAAAAAGGTGTCCACAATTATCGTGGATAATGCTAGCTCGAATGATGTTGCAATTGGCTATTTTAGGGATAAACTTTCCAAACAAAGGTCGTTGATACTAGATGGTAGTGTTTTGCATATGAGATGTACAGCTCATATATTAAATTTGATTGTGAGAGATGGCTTGACTACGGTACGTGACTCCATTGCACGTATCCGAAATGTGGTTAGGTATGTAAGGAGTTCTCTCACAAGAGCCCAAGGATTTAAATCTTGCATTGAGAGAGAAAAAGATCACTTATAAGGGTTCGGTAGTTCTTGACGTTGCCACTAGATGGAACTCCACTTACCTCATGTTGGATACCGTCATAGAGTTCAGAAAAGCTTTCGAAAGGATGGAAGATCACGATCCATCTTTTGTAAGTGAGCTAGATCATGAAACTCCTAGGGATGATGATTGGGAAAATGCTATTATTCTTTCGAATTTTCTGAAAGCATTCTATGATGCCACCAAGAAGATGTCTGGGACTTCATATGTTACTTCAAATGATTATTTTGAAGGGATAGTTATTTTGTATAGATATTTGAAAGATGCAGTCAATGCTTCGGATCCTAAGCTTCAAACTATGGGTTTGAAAATGAAAGAAAAATTTGACAAATATTATGGAAGCTTGGATAAAGTGAATATTATGGTGTTGATTGCGGTTGTGTTAGATCCTAGAGCCAAGTTAAATTATGTGAGATTCTTGTATGGACAAATTTATGATGATGAATTGAAGATTGAAGAGATGCATTGCAAGGTGAAGAATACATTGGAGCATTTGTATGAATTTTATGAGCAATCTTCTCTTATTTCAAGTTATCAAGATTTTGGTGGCCATAATTTGGGTGCAAGTAGTAGTAGTTCCACTTCCCAACCCGATACGGGTGGTAGTGAAGAACTAAAGATGCATGAAGCCCAAGATTGGAAGAAAATGTTTTTATACTCGAATGAACAAGGGCGCGATGATAACAAGTCCGAGCTTGATGAGTATCTTCAAGAAAAAAATGAAAAGGATCTCGGTCTTGAGATTTTGATTTGGTGGAAGGCTAATGGTTCAAAATATAAGATCCTTTCTTTGATGGCTCGAGATATTTTGTCCATTCCTGTAACAACCATTACTTCAGAGTCAACTTTTAGTACATCGGGTCGTGTGCTTGATGGCTTTCGAAGTTCTTTAACTCCCAAAGTAGTGGAAGCTTTGATTTGCACTAAAGATTGGTTGAGGGTCGCTCGTGTACCGTTTGGTGATGAAGAGTGTATCAAGAACGCAGAACAATTTGAATTAGGTAAGTAATGTTTATATCTTTATATATTATAATTCTTTTTGTATATTTGATAAGTAAATATTTTATTTAACCTCTTCTTTTTCTTTTTTCAGATATGGTTGGCCTTAATGCGGAGATTATTGTTGATAAATAGAGTTTGTGGTGTCGCAACGGCAATGGATTTAGCGGTAGAGAATTCAAGCAAGGTTTTTTATTGACTTTGTGCTGCTTTAACTATATTGTCAAAGAGTTTATGAGCCTTTAAACGGTTGTTGTGATCTCACCATTGATAAGTTTAATGCATGGAAAAACATTGTTATCAAAGAGTCTATGTTTTGTTTTATTGTTTTCATAGCTCGGGAAGTATATTTATGGCATGATTTTGATGTTAGAGGATTATTGCGACAGTGCTGAAGAGTCCGATAATATGTGCGTATGTTATAATTTTTTTTTTATTCATTTTTAGAGTGCATATGTTATAATTCAACTCTAAAAATGAATAATAGAAAAAAAAAAAACTGTTGGCATTGGTATGTTTGCTAAGATGTGAGAAGTTACCGTATAATATACGCGTACGTTATAGTTTTTTTTGGTAACACGCGCATACGTTATATTTTTTTTTGGTAACGTGCGCCTACGTTATAGTTTTTTTTTTATAACGTGCGCGCACGTTATAGTTTCTTTTTGATAACGTGCGCGCGCGTTATTTTTTTTTTTTTATAACGTGCGCGTACGTTATATTTTTTTTTATAACGTGCGCGTACGTTATAATTTTTTTTTTTTTGGTAATGTGCGCATACGTTATAGTTCAAATCTATAAATAAAAATAAAAACAAAAAAAGGAACGCGGAACCTGTTGGAACCTGGAACCGACCCTGGAACCTGTGACAGGGTAGGTTCCAGGTTCTCGGTCTGACAGGTAGGTTCTAGGTTCCTCATTTTGAGGAACCTGTACCCGATGGTAGGTTCCAGGTTCCAGACAGAACCGAACCGGAACCTAGAACTGCTCACCCCTAGCTGTGAGAAGTGCGAGGAGGTAAATAATAGAGTTTTCGATTAGTTCGCTTCAACTATTACTTCCCTTTATTTCTATACCCACATTTAATGGGCAAGGCCAGTTTGGGTCAGTTCATAAGGGAACTAGTTCGATTCTTAGGATCCGTTCATTTCACGAAAAATTGATCATTTTTGGAAAATATTTTCCAAGAAGTTATTTTCCTGGAAAATAACAATATTTTTATGGTGTTCGGCTAAAACTTAAAAATGTTTCAAAACATATTTTCTAATGTTCAATAAGGAAAATATTTTCTAAGACTTCACCACTTAGGCATGCATCACTTACTAACCTATAAATCCATCAAATATGAACTTGCCATTAAATTTAGGCAAACTTGTTTCATATCTTTATTTCCTCATTATTGCCAAACGCTCATCTACTCTAAAAAACGTCCGTATGATTTTAAAAAGAAGCAAAAGAGAAAAGAAGCAAAGTATGTACAGACCTAATGAAAATCTTCCAATTGAGTGACATGTTCTCCCCCTGCGTCTTTTTTTTTTTTTTTGGGTAATGGTAAGAATATATTGAGCTTTAACCAACTAAACAAAAGATTCGGCGCCAAAAACTTTCACTAATAGTGACAACAAGTCAGAACGAGTGGAAGGGAGCCGAAGTAAAAGAACAACAGCCGCCAACAAAGCAGCAAACAAAACAAAGAATAGCCTAACCCATAGGCAAAAGAATAGCAAAAGACCACCACCAAGGCAGTAAGAAAGAAGCACCAAAAAATGGCAACCTTTAAACAAGGAGATCCAACGCATCTTAGCACCAACGAAGGCCAACCCACCACCGAGCCGAAGATAAGAGGACCGACCAACCTTATGAAAACACCAGCGAACGCCAACAAAATCTACCAACAGCAAAAAACACCAGGAAGAAAACCGACCCGAACCTCCAAAGTAGCAAAAGCCCAAGAAGGAAACGAGAGAACCGGTGCAAACAGGAACAGCACCAAGCAGCCCACGCTAATTAGAAGGAACCAGGATCGTAGGAGGGAAAATGGTGGGGTCAATTCCCCAACTACGTTGAAGCCTCTTATTTCTTGGGTTATCCACCACATTTCTAAAGGTCAAGGCCTTGTCCCTAACCCACTTTGATAAGATGGTTTTTCAAAGCTCTATGTCTTTTGTGTTCAAATAAATAAAAGAAAAAAGAAGCAAAGCATATAGAACCCTTTACTTGAGCAATGTATAACTGCAAGGTAGAGTAAATAAAGAAAATGATAAGTAAGAGTGCAGAGCACGAGCTTGAGATCAACGAGCTCGAGATTCGCCTAACAATGGCCGACAACTAGCCAAGAAAGAAGAAGATGGGAAACAAAGATAAAAATAATAAAAAATTAATAAAAAATAAAAAGAAATAGAAAAATAATTAAAAATAATTTGAAGTAAAAAAGAAAAAGAAAATTAAAAAATAATTCAAATAAAAAAAGAAAAGAAGAACAAGAAAAGGGAGGAGGAAGTGAGGATTTATAGAAATGTGAGATAAGAGAGATTAAGTGAGGAAAATGTTTTCCACTTTTCAAAAGTGGAAAACATTTTCCCCTAATTTAGAAAACTTTTTTCCTTTCATGGAAAACATTTTCCCCAAGGAATTCATTTTCCGTGAAACGAACATCGGAAAATCCGGAAAACGTTTCCCGAAAACCTTAGTTCCAAAAATGGGGAACCTGCCTTCACCGATTGGGCTGCTCATCAGTTGGGCTGCTCACATTACTGACTTGACCTGCCAATTTTAAAATTGTGTGGCCAATATTACAGGTCAGCTCGATACATTGAATCCACTTCAATGAAGCATCAAGATTGGAAGTCTTATACATGATGCGATGAAGACAAGCTGAAAAATTCCCTCTTGACATAACAACGAGGTGGAATTCAACGTATAAAATGTTGAAGAATACATAGAAGGAGATGAGTGTATTAACGCTCTACTCCACCACTCTTAGCAAAACCAGTCTCCCGTCGTTGATACAATAAGATTGAAGGTTTGCCGAAATGTTCAGGGACTTTATTTTTTTAGGATTTCAGCAATGCAACAGCTGCTTTGAGCTGCAGCGGACCATCTATCAAACAACCAAGCCATTCTGTTTATATCCGTGATATCAGTTCAATTGGCGAATAAGGAGGGTGATCCCTTTTTCAACGAGACTATATGGGCCATGAAGGTGAAATTCCTCAAATATCACAAGAACATTCCAACTGTGTTTTTATTACTATCGCATCCCACTGTTTTGGATACGAAGTTCAAGTCCGAAGGGGTCAAAGTATATTACGGATATTTGGGAATAGGTGAGAGGTCTAAATGGAGCGGATGTTAATGATGGCAATGAGTAGGCTCTGCGATGGGTATGCCACATATGCCATCGCTTCAATATGACAAGTTCCACCGCACGGATTGAGATGACGCCATCATGAGTAGTGCCCAAGAACCCTTAATAAGAAGAAGAACACCCCCACAGCCTTGGTCAAGATTTTTCACTTTGCAATCAAGCCATCTGACCTATCCATCTATATAAAATCTCCTCCTAACATTAGCTTTCAACTCCGACTAAGTTTTAAAATAATTTTGTTCACAGAAGATATTGAGTGCAGAGACGCTTGACTGAATAGATCAAGAGGATGTTTGACCCTATAGGTGAACTTAAACTGGGTTTACTTATCATTCTACTGAGGATTAAAGTACATTTTTGTCTATTTAAACCGGTGGCAAGGTGGTCCTTTGCAGGGATGATTGCGACTGACTGCGTATCAGAGTGAAAGCGAAAACAAGTAAAACAAATCAATCAACGGTAGCTCATCCAGACATCTAACTATGAGACTAGAAAAACAAAGCCAGGTCAAGCTTCAGCGTGCCAGAAAATATGAGTCCAATGTGTCTTCAGCATCAGAAAACAGATAAGAATTGAAGAAATGTACACTTTTCTTGATTAATCTAGAAAAAGAGTGCCGACAGTCTATACCTTCACAAAATCGTTATCCTTTTCACATTTGGAAGGACAAACTCGGCACACTATGATCTAGAACACACACGAGAACCTAATACACAAATGAAACCCCAACCCGAGCAGGTTAGCTAATAATTTAGAACCCACAAATTAATAAAAACTAGTCCAGAGACATATTGGCATCATTCAAGACAACGGTAAGCCCTTATTGGAACAAGCCAAGAGAATGTCATACCATGGCGTTGGGCACTATTAGGGTGATCTATACACAAGTTGGGCGTGATGATTTGGCAATCCGAGACGGCCGGGGGAGGCGACTCAATCAACTCTTCAGTCGCCTCAAATTTCTGTTTCCAATTTTCTTCAAACGTGTTCAGGAAATTCTCCAGTGCTCTGCGCATCCACTCATAGCGGCAGAGTTCAAATGCTTCTTTTACAGATAGCTGTGGATTACCATTAATAACTGAGTCAAAGGCTCCAAAAAAGACGCAACGTGAACATGGAGCTTGATCTTTGTGATTGCATAATGTCGGTCAACAAGGGGATTGCAGTCAATAAGAAAGAGATATATGGCTTGGTCAACAAGTTTTGAGACGAGTGCAGAAGGCAATTTCCATTAGAACCTTCAACCAATTACGTCCCCAACTTGAACCAAGATATTCAAACATCCTAAGTTTGATCCTTTGATTTAGATATGAAAGTATGAGTTTCCAAGAAACACTCACCCATCTCCTATCATGATTTTCGCGCTCTGGCCAAGTCTCTAGCTCCTCAGTGACCTCCAACGCAAACATATAACCTTTGCAGCCTCCTTCTAGACTGCACATGTCCTGTCTGCTCTTACTTCGGAATTCCCAAACCCCCAATGGTTTCTCCTGAACAATGAGAAATATTAGTGACACCTCAGATAGTACAAGGTAGAAACACGCCCCAGTAACTACTGAGTACTCATGATGTGCTCTTACAATACAGTTCAAGCAACCATACATCTGATTATAGGTAGAATTGCCCGCAAATGAAGATTTCATATCAGATACATTTTGTGGCATATTAGATAAAAAGGCCTAATTTAAATAATTCTTTCCAGCTTTTGGCTTTTTATAGGGCAACTGCCAGGCTTCTCAAACTTTTCCATATGAAGAAGAAGATCCAAAACACACAAAAAAACTTACATTGAGCTTTCCTCTTACTCCTGCTTCTTCTAAAGCTTCACGACATGCAGCTTCTTCAAGAGTTTCATCATCCTCCCATCCCCCCTGAAAGTAAAAAGCAAATATCTCTTAACAGAAGAAAAAAAAAACAAGAAAAAAATGAGTACTGATGTCTCGAGACATATTATACCTTTGGAAAGACTAGGTCATCACGATTTGGTGATGAGATCATAAGGACTTCAATTCTGCTTTCCAAGTTAGCTGTCTCACAGTCATTTCCTTTTGCGAAGCGGTAGGGAATGCATCTGTTACACATATTTATCGATAAGCAACACTTTCCATCGATAAGTTCCAATGGATGCTGAGTTTTAAAGCATTAACTTGCACGGATTAGGCATCATGTTAATAAAAGTACAAACGAGAACTTTGAAATCACGAGATCTCTTGTAACCAATGATAAACGATGATCTACTAATGGAAGAATTATGGGACTCAAACAGATCAAGTAACTTGCTCCAGATGAACAGAACTTACATTATCTTTCAAAATTAAAAGCCAGGCACCTAATCCCAACTGCCATTATAAAACACGATCGATTCTAACGACAGATCTCAAGGCTCTTCTGCTTAACAACAAAGGAAAACAAAACATGTCATGGTGTAGTGTGCTATGAACCCTGACATCTTAGCTTACAAGATAGTATGGATCCATGTCTTTAAAACTTTAGATAATTGAGTCCACGAAAGCCATTAGTGCACCCCCCAGAAATGTGATAACTTTTGTCTACAGGAAATTGCGTCACTAGCTGGTCTTTATATCCTGTGAGACTCAATTTCCTATTTCTGATGTACTTTACTTTCGTAACTACTGGGGAAAAACCATCTTCTTTAGTCTCTACAACTCAAGAATGCATGTAATCCAATGTAAACTTTGCACAAATTGCTTCAATGTCCTATGCTTTATCAGTTTTTTCCTTGTCCTTCCCAAAAAGAAATCATGCTAGTGAACCCATTGGCCGAATAGCGCCTCCCCCAGATGTGAACGCACTGCACGTCCCTATCTATATAATGTAGAGTCACTGCATAGCATGTTGTCATAAAAAGTCGGTGTCAGTGCATGTGGAATGCCTAGACATCGGTTATTTCCAAAAGCCGCAAGTGTGAGGGTGAACAGACCTTTGAAAGCGATAACCAAGATAAACAAATTGAGGAAACAATTATTGATGCAGTAAAAAATGAAACTCAAGCGCTAAAAGTCAAGTTTATGTCCCCGTCTGCCCCCATATATCGTGTCTATCGATAAAGAAAGACGGTGAAGATCTGCATTTCCTGTTTGCCCTCTTCTTAAACATGTCTGTGATGGGCAGAGACTTTTCGATCCTTGTATTCCACATGTAAGACAAAAAACTATCTACAGATGCGATACACGCACAGAGAATTTGCAAGCGTGCGTAAGTCAACGATAATACCTTTCTTGATGAAATTACTTTAGTAGATAAGGAGCAGGTGTGTCACCCTTTTCTCTCGCCCTTTTTGTTCAGTTGAATGTAGGAATCCAAGTTTTATACATCATACGACTGACCTATCATACTATAAGAATTTACTGTAGAGCTATATGCTTTTCATTAGGACACGCTCTGAATTTTCTCAGAAACTACAAGGAAATTTCAATTTGAAACTTTCCATCACACAAAACGAGAATATATTCAAAAAAAAAAAAAAACGATCGCACATCAGAAAATCAGGCGAGCTGTCCATGTCGACAGACCAAAGAAGAGAGGGTTGCAGCAGCAAATGGGAAACATCGGCGTACCCAGAAACAAGCCGCAAGTTGTTCTCGTAACGCTGTCGGTCTCGGCCTATTCGAGCCAGCATTGTTGACATGTTCGCGCGGCGCAAAAGCTTCAAGAAAAAACGAGGGTCAATTCACTACAACACTTCACCAAACAAGCAGCCGCAAAAAATCTCGAGATATGAAGCCAAAGCAACCGGGACCAATCGAAACCCGCACAAACCAATAAACCCAGATAACAGAAAACGGAAAGTAATCGATGGAAACATCGCGCAGAAAGTACCAAGTTTTCGTTTTCCTTTCAGGGTTTCGCCCCTGTTTCACCCCAATGCGGAAGAACAGCGAGAAGAGGGAGGCCACAAGAACCGGGAGCCCTCAAAGCCGCGCTTTCCGAATCACAGACCCGCAGAAAAAGAAGAAACGAATGGGGAAGGAGACGAAAAAAATCCTCGGAATCCTTCAAAGTCGACGAAGCGCTCGTTGTGAACTCAGTCCGCGTGATCCAGATTTCGTTCTTTATGGACGCCTGCTTTTGGGCAACGAGCGAAAGATTTGAACGGGCAGAGTTCTCATGCTCTGTCTTTCTCGGACCGGTTCAAATCCCCGAAGAACCACAAACGGACAAAAAGGAAGAAGAAGAAGAAGAAGAAGGGCAATGAAGAACACGATACGACAAGGACAACAACAAAAGAAAGAGGATGAGGAGGAAAGAAAGATGGGAAAGCTTCTTCCCTTGAGACGAAACGAAACGAAACGAAAGAGACAGAGAAACACAAAGGGACAGAGAACGAGAAAGAGAGAGAAACAGAGGAGATGAAGAAGAAGCGGCGACGGAGAGGAGGAGGAGGAGGACGAGGACGAGGACGAGGGAAATCCGCAAGGCGACGGTTGCAATTTATAACGACTGGCCGCTGCGCAGCGCAGGGAGGCTC
Organism: Eucalyptus camaldulensis; assembly: GCA_019915185.1. NCBI lineage: Eukaryota > Viridiplantae > Streptophyta > Magnoliopsida > Myrtales > Myrtaceae > Eucalyptus > Eucalyptus camaldulensis. The sequence goes on from JAHSVA010000001.1 coordinate 35,502,816, forward strand.
TGCATCCCGGACGGACAGAGCGGTCGTTATTTTGTTTACCTCCCTTACATTTGATTTCTCGTCCCGTTCCGTTTTCGTTCTTGTCTTGTCCTGGCCAAATAATGTTTTAATTTTAACCGGCGCAGTGAATTCTTACAATTTTTTTTTAAAATAGAAAAAATTGACTATTTTTTATTTTTTTTTCTCTTATTGTTATTATTTTGTTATTATTATATCATTATTGATATTATTATTATGTGTCCTTTTGTGGAAGTGCTCTCTTCGGAAGCAAGGAGCGGCTGGACCGGCGCCGAAATCGATCACTTGGGGCAATCGCTATCCCAATACCAAAATGATCCACGGACGGAATCCAACCATCGGAATCGTTCAATGATTCATGTAGAAAAATACAATAAGATTTAATTTACTCAATAAGAGGGGTGACCTGGTAAAATTTAAGCGACTATAAGACGGCCGATTTTTTTTTTTTTTTTTTGCTCTATCTGAATAGGCTAAAGTTTGGCTTTCTCGGACTCCAACCCAGACCTAATCCATTCAATTCGGTCTGAGCTACTTGAAGCACGGTTTGAGGAGTAATTCAGAGTTTGGCATCGTGATGTTTAAAGGTGATAAGTGTTGAGTTTAACTTTTAGTGATCTCAACCAATTTGATTCTTTATTTTAATTTTTTAAGCCTTCATGAGTTTTTTTTGTAATATGACCATATATTTCCTAATTTTAATTTTTTACAATTTGAAATTTCACATATTTTTATTTTTGAAAATTTTAGGGACAGATTGGCCTAGCCCTGTCCAAAGATAATATTAGTGTGGTGGCCTAGTTATGCCTATAAAAATTGTGATTCAAATCAAAATGAACTTCCTAGATAGTTGATGTAGAACAACATGCAAGTGCCTTTATGGAAACATTGGAGCGTCGAGCGATCCCACAAATCAAAAAGGATTACGTAATCTTCGAGATTACAAATGGGATACAATATTTGATTCACGCGTTTTTCTTGATTTCCGATATGTCACAGATTTCAGACGTGCTTGAAGATTTTCTAGTTATGTTTTGATAACTTTCCCTACTTATGCTTATAAAGATTGTGATTCAAATCAAAATGAACTTCCATAGATAGTTGATGTAAAACAACATGCAAATACTTTTATGGAAATATTAAAACGTCATAAGAGCAGGCGATCCCACAAATCAAAGAAGATTGCATGATCTTCGAGATTACAAATGAGATACAATATCTTATTCACACATTTCCCTTTATTTTCGAGATGTTACAAATTTCTGACGCACTTGCAGATTTTCTAGTTATGTTTAGATAACTTTCCCTAGTTATGCGTATAAAAATTGTGATTCAAATCAAAATAAACTTCCCTAGATAGTTGATGTAGAACAATATGCAAATACTTTTATAGAAATATTGGAACGTCATAAGAGCGGGCGATCCCACAAATCAAAGAGAATTGCATGATATTCGAGATTACAAATGGGATACAATATTTAATTCACATGTTTCCCTTGATTTCCGAGATTTTATAGATTTCAAACACGCTTGCAAATTTTCTAGTTGTGTTTTGATAATTTTCCCTTCTATCAATATCTTTTTCTTAATTTTCTTATTCGATTTCGGTTATTTGGTTATTTTCTAAATTGTGACTTTCTTATAAATAGGCGCCTAAAATATTGTAATCTACACTTCTTTATTCAAAATAAACACTATCTTTTGAAATCATTTCCAAGCATAACTTCCTCTGCATCAATAGTACTAATCCCGTCATTAGTCTTATTGATGAGTACCTTCGGAACACTTGTTAAATATGCTTAATGTGAAATTATTCAATTGTGAAAGCTTTGATTCTGAAAGTACAAGGACAATAGTCAATGCATTGAAAGTTACAAAGTTTCGCTAATCGATTACTTAACAAGTGTTTTTGGAACACTTTGCAATCAATTTTATAATTTATCAATCCAAAGTTTAGCCAAGGGTAATAATGTCAACACAGCAACTACAATAGGTGACAGATACCTTCAAATACATTGATAAGAAATCCATGGGCATTCATCACAAAATAGCACGTGTCAATTCTTGAATGGTTGTGTAGCCTCACAAACTAGCGAATCTCCCACTAGATGTATGGCATTCTCAGGCCGTAGATTGAGGGTTCGAGTTCCAGCTCTAGTGCCTCCAATATTTCTATTTTTCTATTTTTGGTTTTTATCTTCTTTTTTGCAAAAATGTCTCTTTCCTTGTCTTCCCGAATAAACACAGATTTTGATATAGCTTTTTTTTTTCCCTCTTTATTTTATTATTTTAAAACCTAGTCAAAGAATTTTTTAGATTTCCAACTTATCTTTTAAGCATCGAAGAGTACTTTTCATTTCTTTTATATTTCAAGTCAATTCATTAAGTACCTCTTTTTGTCTTCATTTTTATTTTATTCATGATCCTTTAAAGATATTTTGAATGAAATCCAAATTGTAATGACTTATAACATTTTTCAAAATCTATTTATCAATATGAAAACTAGAATGATGAGAAATTGGAATACTATGTTATTATTGGTAGAAGATAATATTGATCCTAATTTTAATTGTTAAAAAATTCAAGCTAAAAACTTAAACTATTAAGTGGAGGGAGACCACGTTAATATAAAGAGAATATATAACCTAGTAAGTGATGTTAGACAGTCTTTTAATATCAATTATATACAAGTAAATTTCAACTAAAACAATCATTTAAAAAAAGGCAATAATGTTGAAGTGATACATTCGCCCAAAAGCGTGTCACACACAAAACTTAGATTTTTTTTTTTTCATGGCATCACCGAGTCCAATTGTAGTATATTAAAAATTGAGTGACAAAGGCCTACATGCATTAGAAATTCATTGATAAGGTGTTGGCTTAGATTGTAAGGGATTGTAAGGGAGTCCGCTCTTCTCATTGTGATCTCAGGTCCAAACCTTACTAGAAGTACTTTCGAGACTAAAGTCCTGAATGCACAGGGCCAATATCAGTCCATGCTACCTTAAAATCGTTTAGGAAGGTAGACTAAACTGTGTGTTTGAAAACTCACTCCGGCACCACCTAATCCCTAAATAAATTGTACTCCTTCATTATTATCTATAAACCCACAAATATATATTGAATTATAATTGCCCTATCATTGACATGTTTCATTACTCAAATAATGCAACGAGTGTATTATTTTAGTACACTTGCACAAGCTTAATCCATGTGAACCAAAGTCTTCGGGTGACCACATTGCATGAAAATGTTTCCTTCTGTTGCAGCTACATCAACCAACAGAGGCTCAATTTACATAGATAATTGTCCTGAAAATTATATGCATATCTAACATCCTCTATTGCTCTCTGGCATGATTAAGTTCGGCGCACTTTATCTGCCTTGGGATTGACTTGATAATAAGGGCGTTCTCATACTTTTAACTCGAGGTCCGATAGGATTCTTGCCCTAAAAAACTAAGATTTAGGAAGAGATTATGGCGGACTGTTATGCCAGTTCCCTTCCAAGGGTTTATATAATGTTGCCCTGGGTTGCCAACAAAAAGAAAACAAAACAAAACAAAAAAGCTCAATGCACTTTGCATAACATAACGGACAAAATCGAACCCATGTTGGGAGAATCCTAGTTCCAAGAGGTTGCGTGAGATTTATTTTTAATTGCTTCTTTTTTTGGTCCCATAACTTTATTATGTGGATTGGATTCCTCTATATTTAAGAGGAGAAATATACCTAATAAAGTTACTTACTTGGTCTTTGGAGAAATTTACACGAAGGATCACATATCTAAACAAAAAGAGAGAAGAATAAAAAGAGTGACGACTGATCTTGATATCTAATTGCTCAGTTGATGTGTGTAGATTTCAATTCATCCAAAATTGAAAGTGCTAAATTCCAATCTCTATTATACAAGCATCGATGTCTTCAAGAACTTGATGCCATTTCCTTGTTAATAGTATTTTTTTTTTCGATAGGTCACAAAACCTTGTGTGAACAGACCAATCTCTTTCTTCAATTATGTGCTTAGTTTCTAGAGGAAGATTAGGAACTGGGGTTTTGCCACGTGTATAGGAAAACCAAGTCTGAATGCGTACTCCACATGGTCAAAATGAACAAATATGTATGTTCTAAGGCTTGTCTGAGTTTTGTTTTCTCCTCTCCACCTCCCGATAACCTATAAAATATGTGGGTACAGTGAATACGACAGGCGACAGATGACGGATGTGTAAAGGATTGATTGGTGCAAGCCTACTCGAGCACACAGGATAAGTCGAGAGCTTATAGAGCCAAATTTCGAAAGGATCAACTTTCGATCTATTTAAAAGTAGCTTGTACATGTATTGCAAAATTAAGGTCAACTTGACCCAACCGTCATAAGAGAGACATGCGAATGTGCTTTTGCTGTCGAGTCTACTTCGTCAAATCCGATCTTTCAAAAATGAACAGAATATAAACAGTGGGCCAAAAGTAAAAGAGCACACAATGTGAACGTCATAAAAGGCCAACTATCATGCGACTATCATGCCAACTTTTTCCCATAAGACTCGCAGACACAAGAGCAGAGATTAACTATCTGCAGGTCCGTGGAACATCAAACAAACTTTATGAACCAATTAAGTCTAAAGATTTAGTTTCTGCAGGTGGCCTAGACCTAAATCAGTTTGCATACAGTCGGTAAGATTTATCTTTTCCCTAGAATGGCAAACTCACCCTTTTATGTATGAAAGAAAAGCAAGAGATGCATGAATTACACTGAACCAAATTTGGACCATTTCATCTCATTTGGATCTTATCAGATCTGACGGTCCAAAAAGTTTAGCAAATATATAGTAACTTTACCTGATAATTGCTCGAAAAAAACAATTTGGCCATCTACACCAACTTCTAGGATAATATAATAATCTCACGCTAGGAAAGGTCAAAGACTTATTACACCACTTGTCCAAGAAGAAGATTTATTACACCACTTGTTCAAGAAGAAGATTTATTACACCATTTGTCCAAGAAGAAGATTTATTACACCATTTGTCCAAGAAGTAAATTTGTTGTTTCCTAGGGCTCTCTCTCTCTCTCTCTCTATCTCAAAAGCACCGTCCCGCTTGTTCTCTCGCAATTTATGACGTAAATGGAGTTGGCCTCATGGGTGACATTGTACCCTACTAATTCACCAAAACCCATTGCTTTTTAACAATCTCGTGTCCCAAGTAAACCAAAGTTGATGAAAGAAAACACGTGTGGAACAAATCTAGGTGATGTCCTATCGTTCAACGTGTGAGAAACCCTAACGAGATCGAATGAAAAAGTTAAAAACACATGCAGATATACTCAAGCGGCATGCTAAAGACGACTCGAGCTCCACCACATATATCAGCAGTAAAGTCCAAAGGGCATGCCTGTGGCATGAAGAGAAACATTAATTTGATCCCACAAGCTTATGAAACCAAGGTGACGAAAAATAGAAAAGTCGTCGCTCTTTTAGATATCCCACAAGCTTAATTTGATCAATGTCTAACTATTCGTGAGCAACGCAGTTGATTGAGATCTCTCCTTCCAGCGCATGGAGGTCAAGAGTTCGGAACCCTATGTTGCTAATGATTAAAGTGGGGGGTGGCATCGGCGGTGGATTGCTAGGCCAGTTTCCCCCGAAGTATACTCGTTGTAGGTCCTCCACCACGGAGGCCCATAAGACCCCAAATCGACGTAAGCTAACAAGAGCATGCTCCGGCAGATCCTCGGTCACCAAAAAAAGAAAATAATAAATAGAGCCCTCCCCCATCATTACATGTGCAATGATGCACCATGATTGAAACAAATGATTTCGTCTTTCTTAATTCAGCTGACGATCAAGTTTGAGAGATGCTTTTAGCTTAAAATAAACAAATTGAATAAATAAGTAAATAATCAAGAGATTCCGGAGGTGCTACCTCTCCTCCCCAAAAGTTGACCAATTCAAGATTTAATCTAGAAAAACTTAGATATCGATTTAGAGGATCACTTCATCGGAATTTTATCGGAAGCAATGCCAAACTGCCTTTTCTCTTTCGTTGAAAAATCTGCCGCCGTGATGATCTCTCGGTGCTCTGTGCGTATATTTTAACTTCGCAAGTCCGTTGGGATGGCTTAGAAAATTCGGTCTATAAGAGCATGCTCGTGCCCCTTTTGCTTAGAGTCCAAGAATGACCCGTCGCACGAGGCATGTGCATGCATCTTGTAAAACTAGAACTAGAATTTTTAGTAGGGTTTGTTGACTGTTTGTGTACGTGTGCGTCTACATGCACTAAAAGTTTCTACGAAATTTCCTAGATTAATGTTGGAAGGGATCCTCTAATCTACTAAATTTACCTAGGAAAATTGACATTTTGCTACGAAGGCGGCTCGGATCTATTCCCCCCCTTATTCTCTTTCTCTTCTCTTCCCATTTTTTTCTTTCTTTCCTTCTTTTCTCGTCGCCCTCCCCTCTCTCTCGTCACGACTTTTATCGTTGCTATGGCCTCAAGAGAGAGAGAGAGAGAGAGAGAGAGAGAGATGGACATCGATAGGAAGTGGGAGATGGCGGCAAGGTGAGACGGCGGTGGCGATGTGATGTCACCTCGAGTTCAGCGCGAATTGGTCGCTAAGGCAGAGAAGAGGGGGAGACAGGCCGGGAGGGAAGAGCATGTAGGGTTTCTAGAGGGAGAAATCTGGGTCAATTGGGTTACTCCTAACGTCAGAACATGCCAACCCGACTAATTGGACTATTAAGAGTATTGCACCCACTTGCAGGTGCATCACAGCCAGACAATGAGGAACTAGAGGAACACCCGAGGAAAACAACTCTCAGATGTATACTGTAGGTCAATACCAGAATATTGTCGTGTGCCAGTATGAGATTATTCAAAGGTTCTTTTCCTGCTTCATTACAAGTCTTTCATCGATAGAGGCTACACAAATTCTTTTTCTAAGGACTACTGTCCCAAGTTTTTTTTTTTTTTTTTTTTTTGGTAGAAGACTACAGTCCCAAGTTCATCTCTTCATGAATCCCGTAAGATATAAATGAAATCTAAGTGGGTGCTCAAAAATTACGAGAGTCGGAGAACTGGCCATGCCCGTCGTTTGTCTAATCCAAACACGTACTTATTCCTTGACTATCATGTATTTGTGGGTAATATAATCTCATTTATGATATGATTATCAGATGATATCATTGCACAAGATGCGATGTAGAAAATCTAACACCAAACCCTAGGATTCGCCTGGCAATGCTTGACTATTTCACCCACAATATCATATTCTCCATAAGAGAGAGACTCCTCGTGGCGGTATGTACCGCTAGTTGTTCATATATATTCATAAATATTCCCTTCTCTGTGGAAAAATGGTGAGAAGAAAGCTTCAAAAGAAGAAAGTGCACGCAACAAACAACTTTTATCCGCTGAGCAGATTTATACAAACTCAATGCAGGTGATGACAAAGCCAGGAGATGAGCCAAGAGACATCCCATAAGAGAACATCGAATCATCAGCAGCGGCAAAGGAGTAAATAATGGCAGCTCGAAATTGATTAGTGAAGCTTCTCAGCAATTTCCATTGACAGCCATAAGGCATAAAGAATTCTCCCTTTTCCACCTTTTTATAGCTTTTTCTTTTTCCCAATTATCGAACAACACCCACAATTTCTATCTTTTTCTTCGATAATTAACTAAAAGTAAGTGAAAAGAAAGAAAGAAAGAATAATGCCGGAACCCCATCATCGTCTGTTTTATTCGTTTTATTTTGAGTTATCGATCCACTCGTGTCCTAGTCAGAGTCTGCATCTTTTCATATAATCTTTCGCGCTCTGTCCCTTTTCTTTTGCTTGAAATGGGCAAAAGAGAGAGATCCTCCAAACTTTTCCTCCCCCTTCCTTCAAAAATGGTGCAGGCTTGGTTTTTGTATCGTATGCGATGGACGCACCCGTTTGTCAAAATAAGGGTGAAGTCAAAGCGTAATTAATATTTTTGGAAGGCAATATTATAAATCTAAAGAGATTATAAAAATGGGAAGGATAAGTGATGGAGGGAAGAAGATGGTGGAAGAATTAAATGAGGCCCATGCAATATGGTAATGAATGAGACGGTGACAGGATATAATAGTACACCCGAACTAGCATACCGACGTCCATGTCTTCATCACATGCTCTTACCCCTCCAGCTTGAGACCAGATTCGTAAACAACATTTACTTCGTTCACATTTTATTGTCTTTTCATAATTTGTACTGGCTAAATTAATATCCCTAGAAATATATTTTGATCTTACCATTTACTGCCCTTATTTTTCGGAAAAATAGGAAATCCTATAGGGGAAACGCTTTGTAAATTGTTGACGGTTTCCAGTGGCGAAGATTGGCTGGAAGGTTTAAATTAGAATTTCAAGCAAATTTTCGAAACTAAATTGATAAAATTGTGGCATTCATATAGGAGGTTTAGGAATTAATTAGGTAATTTTCTAGAAAAAATATGGATCCTAAAATTTTGAGAATGTGGGTTTTGCTAGGTTGAAAATTCATAGTTTATCGAATTTCAGGAGTACTAATAACATTCCTACACAACCGAAAATACCCATTAGCACAAATCCATGATATACATACTACCACCCGATTCATCCCATCTTTTAATCTAGTTACTTAATTTTTTTAATCTAATCATTTGACTCCACTTTTTTATTTGAAGAAAAATAGTTAGGTGATCGAGCACTATCCATGAACATGTCATGCAAAACTTTATTAGATCAAGAGATGCTCAAGAAATAGAAATGAATGCATAGGGACACTCTAATTTTCCCATCTTCTAGGTCAAACAATAGACACCTATAAACTATGATTGAACCGCATGAGCCTGTTTTATAACATTTTTTCAAGAATCTTTTGCATAAGATTTGATGCATTAAGAAAGACTTTTTCCAAAGAGCTCATCAAAATTCTATCTAAAAAAAAAAAAAATCATCGAAAATCACACGACATGTGAAGCTCAGGCTAATTTTATATTGGATAATCGTTTTGCGCTCCACCACCGAAAAATTATCACCATAACCAAATGATATGACAAATTCATACCATGCATAGTATATGAACTTCAATGCTAAACTTCGTACGGCGGTTGTCAACAATTTGATGCCACCAGCGCAAATAATTCTTTTCAACTAAGCATATACCCATCTCATCTATTCAAGCGTACTTATATAATATATGCAGTTAGAAAGATAGGCTTGGGCAGCAGAATTTCCAGGAAATGCAAGTGTGTCGGGAGGAGTTAGAAACCTCAATTAAACCAGTACCATGTTGTTGACCAAAACCCATCTAAGGGCAGGTCTTTCCATCAGCAGACAGATTCTGACCAGAGCATCTGCAGATTTGGCCTCATCTTGGGAGCCGATGGAGAGGAAAGTTTAAAAAAAAAAAAGAATGGATCTCTAGGGTTTTTGAATTTGAATTTGAAATTTAATGATAGGGGTTGGTGTTTTGTTGCCTCAGCCATGTGGGAAGCATTCATGGGCCTGTGGACTCTTGATGATGATGATCTTCTATTTAATTCGAGGGGGGGGGGCTTAAACGCCGGCACCTGCTGGTTGGCGGGTTGGAGTTGAAGCTTCAAGATTGATACTCTGCACACCAACTTATATTTCTCTCTGGAATTAATAAGGTCACGTTCTTGCACTTCTTGCCCTACCATTATATATATATTCCATATCAGCAAGATACCGATGTTCGCCTAAAACAAGACCGACGAACCGACTTAGGCCAAAACGAAAATACCAATCTGATATACATAACATCACAAAGTACCCTCGTTATGGTCTTAAAAAATGAGTCTAACCTATCAACATTTGATTCTACTTCTCTTTTTTTCATTTTTCATAAAGGAATTAAAAGATGATCTGATGCTCAAAAAGAATGTGCACGACATTTTCTTACTCACTTCAATACTGTTTAGCATTTTTAATGAATTTAACTACTATGATTTTATGTATTTCTAACGATGAAAATTAGTAAGAGTCAAATCTAAAACAACAAATAAAAAAAATGCAAAAAGTAATATCACACCGGATAAGCACTAACAACTCGAAATCTTTATATGTGCAAATTTTCCTCTTTAAGTGAGATGGTAATTGTGATTAATAAAAAAAAACTCAATAATTAGTTCTAATAACGATTCCGCGAGCTCGTGACCGAGCACCGGGTTCAAAGTGAGTTTTGCTACTCGAGGTCGGCTCATCGAATCCGTCGGCCTCAGCCCGAGTCCGGCCCTTTCGAGTCACCGAGTCGAGAGCTCTGCGGTGCGAGCGAGTTCAATGCTCGCGCAATGAGTTAAGGTAGCCACTGTAACATATCGCCATCAGCTGTCCATCAAAGCGATCGAATGAGCAACTTCCGGGAAATGAAGAACTCCTCAGACAGCCGGCATGATAAAGACCCGACACGAGAGTTTCGGCCCCGTCGGCGCGATTGTGAGATAAGCAATTTCGTCTGATGCCGTAGTGCGCAACACTCAACTTGATCCCGGCTTGGCGACTGCGTGGTTCAATGGGAGGCGACGTGCTGAGATTTTGCAAGATGGGAGGGATTCATGTTGAGTATATCGAATCCATAAATGAAAGGGTATGTCTGCTTCCGAACGTTACTTTAGAAAGTAGAGTAATTGTTTTGGATTCGAGATGCATCTAAGAATTTATGCTACAAAAATCCGCATACACGAGGCGAAAATTCAAGTGCCGCCCCGTCGATGGCATGCCGATGATGTTAGAGAGAGAGGGCGACTAAAGTGAATGTACTGACGTCCGTGCACTTATTCATGTTGGACTCATTTTTTTCAATGATTCGGTTTGATTTTCATATATGTTTAGGAGGGTGGGAGGAAGGGAGGGAGAGACAGAGAGGGGCCCTATCAAAACTTAATATTTCCTTGGGTAGTTGGCAAATTATCTGTCCATCAATCATTACTGTAATAGCTTGATCCATCATGTCGATTTTTTGAGTAATTTTGACAAACCATGCACCACCCATTACATGTTAGGAAACAAAGGACCCAACTCAAAAACTTCGCACGTAACTTTTAAACCATGATTCATTCTGTCCATCGTAAGTCTACCTAGCTTCATTACCTTCAATCGTTGCCATGTCAATTAGACTATCTGTTCTTGGAAGTTTCACTACTAATACACTCAAAATGAGGAAATATAAGATTAAAGTTGATGTGAGCCATTCAGTCATTTATGGAAAATGTATCTTTGTTTCTAAGAGTCCACAGTGGGGATAAGAAGAATTTGTGATTATATGGGAAAAGGGTTCCTAGTGCATTTGATCTCGAGAATAAAATATGTCATTTTCGAAAGTTATGTTTGTTCCATGTTTTTCCAAAGAAAATCACTAATTTTATTTGGTTTCTTAAAAAAGAAAAATTCCCCTTTAGAAAAAGGCCAAAAGAATGAAAGAAAAAAATGTGGAATATTGGTGCAAATGATAAGAAAAGAAGAAGATGGAAACTGACTTATACTACCTCTTTCTTTTCGCCTACCCAAGAAGAACAGTCTCTTATGTATATCCATGGAACTTTCCCTGGAGCCATGTCATCAATTTTTGAAGGAAATTATCCGATAAGTGGAATATTGATGCAAATGATAAGAAAAGAAAAAGATGGAAAGTGACTTAAATTACTCCTTTCTTTTCGTCTACCCAAGAAGAATAGTCTCTTGTGTATATCCATGGAACTCTCCCCGGAGCCATGCCATCAATTTTTGAAGGAAATTATCCAATCAGTCCTAAATTTATTATACTTATATCAATCTAATCTTAAATTTTTCAATTTCGTTAGTTCTAATTATTTATGTAGAATTCAAATCTAATTCTCTCAATCAATATTTACTAAAAATCAATAAAATACTAATCTAATAATGGCTATATGATAGGTTTAAGATTGATTAGGCAATTTTCTTTCTATTGGTATCACATATCATGTTAAGATGAGTAAAAGAATTTTTTTATAGATATGATAAGATATGATGTCGACTGATTTTCGATTGAGACAGAAATTAAATCATCAGTCACTCATCAATTCCACACACGTGATTTGATAAAATAATCATTTATTCTTTTCTAGTCTAATTTTCAACGGACAGACGAATCTTTGGGACGATTCATTCGCATGTTCAGTACCTCGCCATGGAGGAAATTTTCTTCCGAAAAATTGCTTCAACGCCAACCAAGAGGAGGTTCCTAGTTGCAAACCATCGTTTTGGATTTTGTAGGCCAAATTCCTCCGCCTTTGCACCCTCGATTTCAACCCACGTGCGACGGACAAGACAAACACCTTCGAGTCCACATCCCAAGAAACTCTCTTTTTCATCTTATTTTAACCTCCATTAATTTGAGTTTGCACAAGACAACAAAAACTCACTTCCTTCCACGTTTGCCTAGATAGGGACGCCACTCCGCAAAGCTCATCATGGCTTTTTAATTAACCGAACTTTAACTGATTATTTAAGCTCCCCTTATTTCGAGAAGAACAGATAATTTGAAAATTATTTTTTCTAAAATGAATATTTATGTCGCTTAAAATAATTAGCCAATAAGAAAAAGTTTCATTACCAATAATAATTTCGTGTCTAATTATTTTCGTTAGGCAATGGAATATTTTCATTAATTCATTTTCATGAGAGATACAACTAATCATATTTAGCAAATATTTTCTATTTTCTATTTTTATTTTTCACGAAACAAATCAAGCCTTAAAAATAATTAATTCAATTCCAATGCATTTAAAATATGGGAGCATTCTTGTGATGTAGAAAATTAATGATAATTTATTTATGGTGCTTTTAACTATTAGGGTACAAACAAAAAAAAAACTATTTGGAATAATATCAGGAAAAATTTAAATTGATATACTTATAACCAAAACAAAAAATTAAACTAATATACATGTGACAAATTTACCATTCGTTAATTTCTGTTAAATTTTATAATTAAATTGCTGAGTTAAATGATATGTGACAACTGACATAGGTACTACTTTGAGGTTTTACTCTCCATTTGTCACGGGTGTATTAGTTTGTAATTTTTCATGATATTAATTCAATTTAACGAAACATAATGGAGGGTACATTTGTTATAAATATATAAATATATGATTTTTTATGGTCAAAAAATTAATTTATATAAATTTGTCATTATATTTTTTATTTTTGAATTTTTTTAATCATAAATTTGTTCTGTATTTTTCTTTTTGTATTAATTCTAACTATTTCTATCCCATGTAACAAATGATTGCTAACTGATTCTCTAAATTGGCATGCATGGAGTCAAATGTTGCTAGCCATGTGATTTAAGTACTTTGTAACATCTTTAGTATCTTTCATTAACAATATGTGATAGCACCAAAGAGGGGACAACATTTTGCTTTCATCAAATCACCATAAACATGGCAAATAAAAAAAAAACAATTATGATAACTATCTCTCTATCAACTTCTTATTAAATTTTTCGATCTTGACAATTAGTTTTATATTTCTGTGCCAAATTTCAACATAATAATTTCGGTCAATTTTCATCAAAAATCGTTAAAAAAAATTGTTGGCATGATATCTTTTTACTGATTTTTAATAAAATTGATAAGATGGATTAAATTAAAATTTTGAATAAAAATTTATAAAAAAAATTAAAAGATTTGGGATTAGATTTGAGGCAATGACATTGATGTTTCCTGTCCATTACTTTATAACTGAATGATTGATGCGTTCCTCATCCCTTACGTCGCGTGACACGTGTGCAGAAACGAAGGCGGTTCGGCAATACATGGGCGGGTGGGAGAGATTGATGATGAGAAAGGAGCTCAGAGGGACTGCCACGTCGAAATGACGTGGAATCTTCGGATGCGACGGATCCCTTTGTCTCCCATCGTGGAAATTGGCTTACCAAGCCAAGAGAAATTATTCCATTTCGACTTGCATTAGTGACAGTCATCAGTGATATAACCGGCCCATCAGTCGTGCAACAGAAACCCGATTTGGATCGTCGATCCCGGACTCATCAATATACACAATTTAGATCGATCTTTATTCAAAATTTTGAGTCAACGAGTCATAAACTAAACATAATTATTGATTATTTTGTATCATATCAACTCTTCAATTTATGACTTTTCTAACACAACTCACACGTGCATCTTAATAATCTCCCCTCATATGTAAACTTATCGTTAAGTTTACTCCTTCTCAAATCATGCGTCCTTCACACATGTTCAACTGAACCACGGTAGCAAACTAAGCGAAAGATTCATAAGATTCTTTATTGTATTCAAGATACCGATACACATCGGAGGACCTATCAATCAATTATCATCTTCGATATATCAATTGTTAGGCCGTGATGCACATCTTGATACCACATGACCCATCACATCGCATCCTAATCGGCTTTTGCATTTAGATTTCAAGAGCCCTCGACTCTGGTCCACTCGTTCCACCGCACACCCACCGCATGCAATAAATAAATAAAAACTAGCAGCAGCTCCTCTTGGGGGGGGCCAAAAGGTGTTCCGATCGATTCAAATTTGCGAACGTTGCCAAAATGCGTTTACCGGGGTCAACACCCCGGGTCGGGCCACTTCCCGCGACAGGGAATCAGACAAAGGCCGTGACTTGGGTCCCCCCCGAGCTAAGCTACGCGACGAACGATCGTAAGGTCTAGGGAATCTCGTGATCGTAGTAGACCCCTCGCGCAGTGATTCGCGAAAATTGCTTCCTTTCTTTAAAGGGTCGATGTAGTGCCACATCCGACAAGTTCGTGCCACGATTCGGCTTTTCGGTTGTTCTCTTGTAGTGATGCGCCGATTAATCTATCCGTCAACAGAAGCACGAAGAAGAGATTCCTTAGACTGAACCGGTATTTGGTTCGCACTGGATGTATATGCAAATTGGATACCGCCTTTTCAGCAAACGAAATCGGATTTCCTGCTTATAAATAACTGGAGGCACATGTGGAACGTTCGTATTTATACACGCAGAAGATGATAGCATGAAATTTGCCAAACTATCCATCGTGTATCGCCCGGCGCCAGAATGTATTATGAAGGGCGCCTTGATGCAGATGGGTTGTTTGGCTTCAGCTAAATCAACTAGGTGGACTCTATATGCGGCGCAAGCGCCAATCATCTGCAAAATTTCGAAAGCCCAACTAGCATGACTGTAGCTGTATAGTCCAAAGCCCGGTGCATATCACCTAGAGAAAGAAAGGAAACAGAAATATGTTTGAGGTACGGATCGGTCGAGCAAACTTCTCCATACAAAATCACCTGTCATCTTGTATTGCTTCCAATGTGTATACTCTTGTCCTTTCTAACACGACTGAGGGCTAAATATTGAGAACGACGTAGAAAGAACAGAATAAATGTCGTACTCCGCAACCATTCAAGAAAGCGATGAAAGTCAATTGGATCGAAAAGAACAAATGAAAACAAAAATCATCAAGCCCAGTCGCGATCCAGAATAATATCTGTTCCTCTGTGACTAGATTAACATAGCACAAAGTAAAACTACATCCTCCCGAAGGGCATGTTCCCGATGGTAAGATTAAGCATTACGTTATGGTAAAGATCATAGCTTCAGATTGATCGAAGCTCTAAATTAATCTGCATTGTATAAGCAAAATATCCATAGGAAAAGTTAATGAAGATGATCAGCCCAACTGGGACGCACCAGTTAATTTCTACAAGAACAATCAACGGTGATTGCTATAAATTTTCAACGTTCATAACTGCGATGATTAAATGACATGCACAGAACAAGAAACTCAGCTCATCGTCCAGGGCCCAGCTCTAACTCCATAATAATCAGAGTTACCTACTGCACAGACTAAAGAACTGAACTACGAAAGAATTCATTACCGAAGGACAACGCCGTCAAGTAACTACTGAGTGGGTTCTTCGTTCATGCAAAGCAACCGGAGTATAGCAAGGTAACTCTCTCTTTCTCTCTCACAGGCACACGCACGCGTGCGCGCACAACGTACATGTGTCTGAAGGTAATGCTGCCACAGCTCACTCGCCAATTCCCCAAATGGAAACAGCCCACGTTAAAGAACTGAAATGCACATACCAGGGACAAGTAATGAATGATATCACCAGAATTTCCATAAGTCAAAACACCATATCAAGGATCCAAGCCCGACAAATTATTCAGACTAAAGCTATGAAGCTATCTTTTGTATGTCAACAACATGATCTAAGCAACTCGTTAATAGGAAATGGATAACCCAGAAAAAAGATTTTGACAAGTCGACGCGTCCATTAAAGTGATCCTGCAAGTAGTCACTTACTATTCCAGTAAAAGAAATTGAATACATCACAGTAGATCTAAGAGGAATGAAACCACAAGAACATTCAACAGGTGCTAAGACTATGGAATACTGGAATTCGTTATGAGTAAAATATACAGAAAACACAATTACTCCATAAGTCGAGATTCTGATTAAATTGCCGCCAGAAAGAATAACAAAATCACGTTTCTATGAATCTTATGCCGTATGCTCCTGTATCATACAACATGGGCTAATTGGTAATCACTCCAAAAAAGAGGGCTTGTGCTACCAGATGTTGGGCAAGCCAATTTTGCCCCTCCAATATATTTTAAACTAGCACTGAATTATAAATTAGACAAATAACAATAGGATCTACCAAAAATGAGTAACCTTATTAACGTAAACAAAGTCTTCCTCATGAAACCACCCCGCCATTTGTCAGCCTTGTCAATCCCACAGTAGCAACTGGAAAAGTGTGCATAACTTGCTATTCCAACTGTAGTCTTTTTTTCATAGTCTCGTAAACCATATAAGTAATGCTTGCTGATGGAACAACTTTCAGCAAATTAGGGAAGATTCCTTTGTAGAATCCCCTAAGTCCCTCGTGTTTAAATGTTCTCCTAAATACATCTGACATGCCTTTATATGCAGCATCTGAATCGGGCCGCTGGGCTTGCATTCTAAAATCAAAAAAGAAGTCAGGATGGGATGCAAGAAATTAGAAATCCTAGTCCCAGACCAGAACAACGAGTGCACAAGTAGGGAAAGGAGAAGATAAAATGGAACCATTTGGACTTACCTTGTCCTTACAACTTGCAAAGGGTAGACACAACTAGCTCCAAGAGCTCCAGAGGTCATCCCACAGACCAGCTGCACTAGAGGGCCAGGCTCTACAAATATTAAAAACAACATTAAGAAAAATAAGAGCCAGTCACAAGTAGCACTCCACAATCACTGTGAAACGGTGAAACAAGGGTTGAAAGCCATTTCAGTAGTCATGACAAGCTTACCACCATCTTGAAGAACGTACTTCTTGGACAAATCTTTAAAGGTTTCATATGCAGCAAGGTCAATGCCAGCATAAGGAATTATCCCAATCAGAGATGGAACAACCCCCCTATAAAATGCCCGAGGGCCCTCCTGAACCCATATATCCCTAGTCATTTGTCCTAAACTAGGAATCTTCCCTCCGTCAGAAACGTGAGTTTGCAATCTAGTTTTCACAAGATCCATGGGATAAACAGTTGTCTGTGCTACAGCTCCTGCCACACCACCAGCAAGAAGACGCCCCATAGGCCCGATTTCAACCTTTTCTTCTCCTCCTTGTGCAGTCACAATAACACGTTTCAGCATTTCATAAGTATAGAACCTTATAGCACTCTCAGGAGCCACTTTCACAACGTTTAATCCATTGCCCCGGAAAAATCCCCTAAGACCACCATCCTTCCATATAGACTTTATTGCGGGCATCAAACTAGTACGGGTGGTTTGCACTTGTAAAATAACTTTCAACCGGTCAAGTGGGGCAGTTACAGTACGAGATGCTGCTCCCGCCACAGCTCCTGCGATAAGATATCTGCTTGTATGGACATGTTTACTAATGCCCTCTGGTACCACAGCTTGTTCTCCAATATCAACAAGGCAAACTCTTTCCAGGTAACGATAAATGTTCTCCATAGTTGCCTCATGAGGGTAAAGCAGAAGAAACTCTCTCCATTCTTCAAACGTTATGACTCCATTACTGTCCTTATCCACACGCTCAACAAAACGGGCAAGCTCCTCATCATCAATTTCAATGCCTGCAAACAAGAGTCTGGTGTGGCTTATAGAATGAAAATAACCAATCTATGCAGATTTATAAGTATTCCTTTGTTAAATATCCATGAATGCTAAACATCAAACCAATCAATTCATTCAATTCTGAACATCTACCTATCCTTAATTATGAACATCTACCTAACCAGATGGATTGTTACTTCCTGCATGTATTTTGCTAACTGCCTTCACAACATAAAGAGGAATAATCATGATGGTAGCTGAATCAATTTTGACAGGTTAATATCAAACGTCACATGATGCAAGGCTGGGACTCAATGGAAGTATCTTTTGACTGAAAGACAAGTACAGACCTCCCGAGGTCAAACACATTGTGATATATCAAACACAACAATAGCAACAGAAGAATAGGGCAAAATACTAATGAACATTTACCACAAAACTAAACAGCGAGTGCAAGAGGGGAAAGGGAAATTTTGGTTGTGGCATTCTTTTTCTTTGACGAATATTCAGAAGGTTCATAAGAAGTTTCAGTCTTACTCCTTTTTTTTCATGAAGAATAATGAATTTTACTAAAGACAATTTCAATTACTCTTGGCAGAACGTGAAAGACTAACTTGTTACTGGAGATATTGTCCTCAACTATGAAGAGCTCTTTTGAAAGTTGAAAATAGAATTGCTATGGAAGAACGTATGCATGCAACAATTTGTTGAGCTTATTCTCGACAGTCCATATAACAGAATCTCTTTCAATTCAATTGATTTTTCAAGTAGGGGCACTAACGACAAGAACAAATCACTGATCAGTACAGGAGATGAAATGAAGCAATTATCGCATTCAGGGAAGAAAACTAATCAACTCCTGCCATAAAATGCTGAGGATCAAGGTGTGGAAACAAGACTAGGACACGACATTAAGTCCCTAGTGAATCTCCAGGACATCGGAGATCCCAATTGAGTGTGACTTCAAATTGATCATTCAAGAGACATGATTTATGATCTTCAAATCAGCCAATGAGAATTAAATCAAGCAACCAAACCTAAAATCAGGACTCTCAATCCTTTGAGAACACTAGCCATCGCAATAAGCATCTCGAATAGCTCAAATAACACTTCGAGAACAACACAAGTTCATAAGAGGCAGCATTACCTGCCCTAAGGAGAGCATCATATAGCTCCTCAGGCAAAATGCAACCATTGTGCTCGACATCAATGGCTTGAAAAATGCGGTAGAGCTCGAGCTCCTTGGCGTCCATGTACCGCTTGAATTCCTGGTAATCCACGCGCCCGTCTTTGTTGGCGTCGCACACGTTCAACAAATCCTTCGCGTACTTGTATTCCGGAGGTATGTGCAGGGCGGAGAGGCCGGTCTCAATCTGCGCATGATCTAAATAACCGACCTTTGCCGTATCGAAGGAGTCGAACATGCCCCTGATCCTCAGCTCCCTCTTCTCCTTCGTCTCGCCCGACGCCAGCAGCACGTGATCCATCGTCACCGGCCCCGGCTTCCTGACCGGATTACACCCGTCCGATCGCCGCCCCTTCTCGTTCTTCGCACGCGCCTCCATCGCAGAACTCCAGTAACAGAATCCTCCGACCTTGTAGCTCGTCACGGCCGATTCAATCCTCGGGCTCCGACCATAACCTAACCGAGATCCGAGCCGGAATGCGGCCGAACAGAGCAACGCGCCACCTCACCGATCGACGAATCGCGGGGGAGCGAGACACGCGCGCGGCGAATGCGATTCGCGGGAACGCAAGCGCCCGAGACCGAGTCGCCGGAACGCCTAAATCCGAGTCGGATTTAGGTCAAAAAGGCGACGGCGAATTCTAACACGCGAGGAGGAATTGGAAAAACCTGGACACAGATAGAGAGAGAGAGAGAGAGTCAAAGGAGAAGCGCGGAGCGGAGACTACGACCGAAGACCTAGGGGCGGCGGAGACCGCCGTGCGGGGCGCGAGACGAGGGGATTCCGGCGGGGCGACGGTGGGGTGGATCGCCGGCGATGACCGCTTCAGATTGCGGAGGAGATGCCCGAATTAAGATAGAAAAAGGGAGGAAAGAGACGGAGAGAGAGATCGAATCCTTCGACTTTTTTTCTTTTTCAGGTATGTTTATGTTTATTCGAATATTTCTTTAAATAATGACCCAAAAAAAATGTGATGCCGATCGAAAGGAGGGAAATTACCCGGGGAAGAATAATATATATTATTTTATTATTTTTTCTTCGTATGTTTTTGTGTATTCGAATATTTATTTAATTAATGCAAAAAAAAAAATGTGATGCCGATCGAAAGGAGGGGAATTACCCCCAGGGGGAAGGTCGGGGGGGAATAACATATTATTTCCCTTTTTTTATATATCCGATGTGGGCGATTTAGGGATGCAAGTTTCCCAAATATTTTTTCCCCTTCTTTGTTTTTTTTATTTATTTCATTCTTGCCAACCCTGATTTTATCTCTTTCTATACTAATAATTTCCGGTATGCGTGCCGAATGAGAAAGGAAAAAATAAATAGATGATATTTTAATACCAAAAAAAAAATTTAAAAAAAATCGCGGTTCCGAAAAAACCAAGGAATATTCGCTCGCGTTTCGTGTTTTTCTGAGGTGGGCTTTCGTTGGAGCCTCCGGAGGGATATTCGTCGGCGGCGGGGTTGTGGGGAGTCCGCTGTAGCGTGGACGTCAAAGAAATCGCAAAGATTCGAGGCCGTCTGAGGTTTTGTCGGAGGCCCAAGGCCCGGCCCGGCCCGGCCCATCTGAAATGGAGGAAGGCCCGATTTGGGCCCGACCTAATATCCTATCCAATGCTTGGTAACGCCCATCTTTTCCAATGGAATATGATCAGTTTCGGGTTGGACATGAGCCCGGGTATGAAATCTTACCCGAGGATTTGGGTCGGCATCGAATTTGGAGTTCGAGTGCAGGGTTCGATGTGGCCAGGTGATCGTTCGAGAGCCACATCGAAGTTGATCGCAAGTCAGGGCTATCGAAGCAGGGACCGAACAGGAGCTCAATAGCTAGGCGAAAGAAGAAAACCCGTGTCCGGCAGGTTACGTTTTACACCTTCGCTCTCAGTTTCGCACGACAGAAATTGTTACTTGAGTGTAGCACGTGTATTGAATTTTGATCGTGCATTGCGGGAAAGTAAATTGCAAAGCAAATAATGGGACAAATGAAAGATGAAAGTTTTGATGTTCGAAATCCGAGAAGACAATTGACATAATTCAAGGTATCTTAATTAAATTGCCTTTATTGATTCCAACTCTAAAAAGTCCAATGACATTTGGATATACACTTATATAAACTTTCGTGAAACGTAGACTACATTTTTGTGAAATCGCATACTGAATTTTTTTTTACATATCTTATCCGCCTAAGCCAGTTTTGAACTGTTTGTTACCCCTTCCCTTCCGTTAACCCCTGGCAACATTTCCACCTCCGGCATTGCATGGTATAATATAGATATATTTGTATGGTGGACAATCTTACGAGCATAGCGGATGTAGGCATGGGGGGATCGGCGGCCATGGCCTCGGAGGAGGGAATGGCGGTATTATTGGTGGCCACGGGTGTGGGGGGATCCGCGGCCATGGCCTCGGAGGAGGGAATGGCGGTATTATTGGCGGCCACGGGTGTGGTGGGCATGGATGCGGTGGAATGCATGGTGGAGGGACCGGTGGCGGGACCGGTGGTGGCATCGGTGGTGGCATTGGCGGCTCTGGGCATGGCTTTGGGGGCGGCTTGGGTGGCTTGGGCCCCGGTGGCTTGGGTGGTTTGGGTGGCTTAGGCCTCGGCGGCCGGGGTGGTTTAGGCCCAGGCCCAGGTCCTGGCCCTGGAACAGAGTTAAAGCAAGATTGGAGACAGCTGAAATTGTCCATGGCGCATCTGGAAGCGCAAATCCTGGGATGGAACGTCGCGGCGCACTTGTAGACGCACCTGACCAACTTGAGGTCGCAACCAAGGAGGCACGGCACGCGCGGGTCGTCGCCATCGCCAACGCCCTTGCCCTCGGCACGGCCCGCGCCCGTGCACAGTAGCAAGACCAACAAGGCGAGAGCGTGCGCCATGGGTCTAGGGCTCATGGTGCTCATGGTTCGGCTCTCGTCGGGTCGGGTTCTTTCGCTTCTCCTCCGATGAGACATTTCGGGACCGATCAGGTGATCATAAATAGATGGCACATGGCAACATGCGTTCGGGACACTGGCTTCATCAAGTTCGCATGATGTCGCTCGCAAGGCTTTCGTCACGGCATTCATGTTTTTTTTTTTCTTTAGGGAGATTTCCGCAAGGATCATGCACTAATGTCGGCTTTAGCAATTAGCCGCACCAAGTCCAATGGACATTCAGTCTTGTAGTTTATTTGAGCACGTTTTGCTTCGCGTAGATGAATAGAGATTATGAAAATTCATGATCTTGCAGCCCGAACCGAAATGGCCCGAGATTGAATTCGGATCCGATCCGGGCAGAAAATAAATAGATAAAAAAAAAATCACCTTAATTTTTGTTTTGGCTAGAGTGAGTATCCGACCTTTGAGTGAAAATTGATGTTTCCAGTAAGTGAAAGATGTAAGATTGCGAAATCCGATTGAACTCTAGCAATGCCGAATTTGATTGGGTGTGGGTAGGGGTGTGTAATGGAAACCGCCCGAACCGGGACCGGACCGAACCGGACCGGACCGGCCGGTTTTGGGCGGTTCTCACGGTCGGCGGTCCGGTTCCCGGTTCCTAATCTTGGAACCGACGGCCGGTTGGTCCGGTTCCTGGTTCCAAGGTGGGAACCGGACCGACCGGACCGGATCAAATTTTTTTATATATAATTTATATTCATATAATATATAAACACATATAATATATGAATATTATATATTAAATTTATTGCAATCGAAATTGCAATTTAGGTAACAACCTCTTATGTGGCCAAGAGATCACCAAAACTCTTGTTGTTACTCTTTATTATAGAAAAAACTCTCCTTATGCTCACACTCTCTCTTGCTCCCCTCACTTGCAAACGACAAGGACTTCAAGCCTTAAAAAGTTTCATATCGACTAAACATTCAAAGTATAGAAAAGGGATTGTCTATAAAATATAAGCCAAGCACAACCTTTAATCACGTTGTTCATGGGTTTTATGCTTAAAATTAAGTATGAAACACATAAACTATTATTGATATTTACACAAGTGAAGTTTGAATATTTTGCACATGGAAACATGTGTGAGTATTTTTATTAGATTGCTCGGAAACCGAATTTGATTGATTGGTTCGGAGCATGATTATTCTTTAGTGAATGGTCATTCTTTAGTGAAAAAAGAAAGTGTCAATTCTTTTGGACCAGACCAGACTGGACCGGAACCAATGGTCCGGTCCGATTCTCGGTCCTAAGACCAACGATCCGGTCCATAGTTCCCAAAATTGGGAACCGATTCTCCCGGTCCGATTCCCGGTTCCACCTTGGAACTGGACCAAACCGGGAACCGATCACCCCTAGGTGTGGGCTCGATTCGAATGATTAATATAGAGCCACATAATTTGTGCATGCAGTACCATGGAGTTCTAAAATTTATTTTCTTATGAAATCAAATTTTGAAATTTTTTAGAGAATAAATTAACCGTCTATAAATAATGAATCTCACGGGTAGATAAAAACCGTGTTGGGGGCGGGAGTTGGATTTAGCCATCATCATCCCTTGTTTTGACCAGTCCCGCAGCCAAGCCCATTTACATTTTTTTTTTTTTTTTTTGGTCTAAAGCACATTGACTCATTAAATTTAGTGTTTTATAACAAGTCTTTTGCATTAAGAAAGAAGGTATTTTTTTTGTCTTTTTTTTTTATTTGAATAGGACTTGACAATTATTTGTTGTTACTTTTACAAGGATTAGAATAATGGTATGATACCAAAGTTAAGTATTTTTTTCGAATTAAGAAAGAGTAAAGGAGGGGCGATCCAAACGGGGCAGCGATGACACCTAAATGCGTCGTGAAAGTGGGGCTGAAAATGGGAAAACTTTTCCAAAGGTCTTAAGTTGACCCAAGGCAAATGGTGTTTAGTAGATTTTTTTAAGAGCTTTAGGGAGACGCAATTGCATTCCAACGGCGTCTAAAAGGTCTTTAACTTAAGGTTGGTCCAAAAATGCTTTGGATTTTGAGTATTTTCGAGACGCTAGTATAGTTTTGTCTTTTGACTTTACCCTTGTTAAACTTTCATAATTCTAGAAATGCCCCCACCTCACACAATGTTACTAGCGAGGGGTTCCAGCCGCTTGTTAGCCAAATTTGACCAAATCTAACATCGGCGACCCTCACATGAGGTCATGCGCCCTAGGCAACGCGGCTTGGGATTTAGAGTCATGCAACCCTCGATGACCCCAGGTGGTCCTCGCCTAATGTCATGCGACCTAAGGCAAGGGCTACTGGACCACTGATGCCAAATCTCGCTCATCGACGGCCCTTCGACTACCAAGCCTTTTGCCAATTTGAGGTTTGTTTTGAAAAAAAAATAATCAAAAGTCCTTTGCAAACTACATTTTTCCATACACCATTTAAAACAAAATTGCTTTCCATTACACCTCCAAATATTATTTGCATTTCAAAGAACCTCTCTAACCCAAAGCCCTTCACTTTTCCAAAACATTTCCTAAAAGATGAACCAAATGCTGCTAAAGCCCATAAATGTTCCTGCACGAGGTAGAGTACAAGGCCTTCTCAATTATCATTAGATGGGTTGGAAATGCCCTCACCTCACACGGCATTACCGACGAGGGGGTCTGGCTGCTTGTTAGCCAAATTTGACCAAATCTAACATCGGTGACCCTCACATGAGGTCATGCGCCCTAGGCAACGCAGCTTGGGATTTAGAGTCATGCAACCCTTGATGACCCCAGGTGGTCCTCACCTAATGTCATGCGACCTAAGGCAAGGGCTACTGGACCACTGATGCCAAATCTATAGCTCGTCGACGGCCCTTCAGCTACCAAGCCTTTGCTAATTTGAGATCTTTTTTGAAAAAAAAAAATCAAAAGTCCTTTGCAAACTATCATTTTGCCATACACCATTTAAAACAAAATTGCTTTCCATTGCACCTCCAAATATTATTTGCATTTCAAAGAACCTCTCTAACCCAAAGCCCTTCACTTTTCCAAAACATTTCCTCAAAAGATGAACCAAACACTGCTAAAGCCCATAAATATTCCTACATGAGGTAGAGTACGAGGCCTTCTCAATTATCACTAGATGGGTTGGAAATGCGCTCACCTCACACGGCATTACCGGCAAGGGGGTCCGGCCGCTTGTTAGCCAAATTTGACCAAATCTAACACCGGCGACCCTCACATGAGGTCATGCACCCTAGGCAACGCGGCTTGGGATTTAGAGTCATGCAACCCTCGACAACGCCAAGTGGTCCTTGCCTAATTTCATGCGACCTAAGGCAAGGGCCACTAGACCATTGATGCCAAATCTAGCTCGTCGACGGCCCTTCAGCTACCAAGCCTTTTGCCAATTTGAGGTTTTTTTAAATAAAATAAAAAATCAAAAGTCCTTTGCAAACTATCATTTTTCCATACACCATTTAAACCAAAATTGCTTTCCATTGTAGTTCCAAATACTATTTGCATTTCAAAGAACCTCTCTAACCCAAAGCCCTTCACTTTTCCAAAACATTTCCTCAAAAGGTGAACCAAATGCTACTAAAGCCCATAAACGTTCCTGCACAAGGTAGAGTATGAGGCCTCCTCATTTATCATTAGACAACGTTGGGAAATGCAACCTCACTTCCGCCCAAAAGTCAAGAAAATACTTGTATAATCAGTTCATATCGATCCTTCCTAATTGAAATAAGACGTAAAAATGATATTACCATAAATTTACAAGATAATATTTCCATTTCTTCATCAGAAGATGCATATCTTTTGAAGTCAAAATTGAATTTTCGCATTGAATTCATAAATGTCTATATTTTTAAGTCTAATCGAAATCAGTAGAATCTTCACTTCAAGTGAAACCCGCGCCGTTGCCATTACTCCACGAATACTGGATGGTAGGGTGCGGAATTCGTGGCTGGGCTCATTGAAAGACTCGGTCAGAAATTGCATCGTGCCTCAGTAGGCTCAGATCAATTATTCAAACCCCACCTACTCATCTTACATATTTTAGAATCCTCATAGCTTCCATTCGTATCCACCTGCTCTAGGCTGCACATCACAAATAATTATAAAATTAACAAATAAATATTTAAAAAAAAAATCATATAGGTAGAGATCTTATTAGTTAGGCAACTACAGAGAGAGAATTGCACATGACAAGTAGGTTTGCAAATCATACGTGATTTATGGCGATCTCATACCATATTTAATCAGCAAACCCTAGCGAAACTCAACTCAAAACTTAATAGGGAAATTGCTAGCTTTGTCTGCTTCTAGTGATTGATAGAGAAAGTTGCTGAACGTGTCTCTTTCATGGATGTCCTCTTGTACTTTTATATGGGTTTACAAAAAAAAAAAAAAAAAGAAGTAAAACAACAACAAAAAATAGAGAGAAAATCTTGTCGGTTTGATACCCTTGAGTCATTGACTTCAACTCCCGCGGTAGTTTAAGAGTATAGTTAGAGTGTAATTTATAAGAGATTCAACAAAGGGACATCTAACTTTCAAATTCAGAGAATAATAAGAAATTACAAAGCAGGTGACTAATCTTCTTGAGTTGGACAAGCATAGGCCAACAGACGATTAGCTTCTATATGAAGAAGGAGAGACAAATGGTAAATTCATGCCAGCAGAGTACCTGACAACCTCAGGAAGATAATTTTAATGTTTGAAATGATATAGTATTGAGAGGAAGGTTGTAGATGATCAAGAGGACATGGTTTGCAAGAAGCTTGGTAAACAATGTGGTCCATATGGGACTGGGCGGTGACATAGCATTTTCATGCTCATGCCCTAGATGAAGAAGACAAAATGAATGGAGGGACAGGGAGTCTAGCCTGAGCCCCAGTGCTCTGTGTCTTTACAGCTCTATGCTCTATAGTGCACAATAATCATGTGCATTTATTTTTGGCCAGCATTATTGGAGTTATAATGACTTCCATAGCCCATCAAAGGATTTTCCTTTGTTTACTTGATTATATGAAGCACACGCAAGTTGGGCATTGCTTTTGATTGGTCAGGCTGAGATGTGGCATTTGTTGAGTGGATGAGTTGAGGAAGTTCTAGGGTTTTGGTTAGTGGTATGTTGAGATTTTATGCTTATTTGGTTCTTCTGCCATTGGACCCGAGAGAGAGAGAGAGAGAGAGAGAGAGAGAGAGAGAGAGAGAGAGAGATACCCTTGGGAACTTTGGCAGAGTCTAACCCTTGGAGATCTAAACAAAGTTGAGATTGTTAGATTAGGGTTAAGTGCATGGTTGGAGCTAAGCTAGATGACTAGTGAGTCTTTGGAAAAGTCATGGTATAAAAGAAATGAGTAGAATTTCCTTAAATAGTTATGAGGGAAAAATCTTTAGTTAAAATTCAACAACATATGGATCATCAGGTAATTACTCTAACATCAAATCCATGCCAAATTTGTTCAAATTGGCATGTTGGATTTGATACCATATGCATTTGTTCGTCAAGAGCTCAATCATTGAACTAACCCTAACATCACTACAGCTACCATTATCAATCAATTCTCTAAAGTGGTGAATTAGATTGGATACAATCATCCATGCACATTGATAAGAAAATATGCATTTCTTATTTTAAGATCTCAAATCACTTCATCATTCTTGAAATTGTTTTATCACAACTCTCAATAGCTATGAGATTAAGAACTTGTTTAATATAGCTACGGTTAAATTGTAACTATGTTGGGAAAGTAACAAAAAATTCTAAACCTGTTGCATTTATACTAATTCAATCATAAACTTTTCCATTGAACCAATTTATAATCCTAAACTTTTTACATTTGTGTTAATTAAGTTTATTTGGTCAATTTTGGCTGGAAATTGCCAGTATGGATGCTAGCCATCATATGTGGCACGATTGATACCAATATAAACAAAATTCTAATTTTTAAAGTTTTCCTTTTTTATTTTCTTTTTTTTATTGTCGTCAGAGAGGGCTTGCCCTCACCGAACTTAGCAATGGCTCATCCTCACAACTGGGCAAGGGCATGGGCCCCTTACCCACGGCCGACAATGACTTAGGTGAGGGCTACGACCCTTGCCAGCAAGCTCTTGAATGAAAATAATAATAATAATAATAATAATAATAATAATAATAATAATAAATTGTAAAGTTTGTCCACGTTAATGTTGATCATGCTACGTAGGACAATTAGTGTCCATATCAGCAATTTTCAACCAAAATTAATCAGATAGACTCAATTAGCAAATACGAAAGGTTTATGACTAAATTCTTTCAATCAAAATATTTATGACTGAAATAATATCAATGTAATATATTTAGAACTTTTTTGTGCTATTCCCATAATTGTGGTGTGTTGTAGATGCGCAATTAAATGATGTAACTTGTTAGTTTTGGAAAAATATTAGATAACAAGAAATATAATAATTGCTGGAAAACTGTTGAAAAGATGAGAAAAAAAATATCAATCATTTGAGGCGTGCAAACACTGTCCTTAAAGATAATTATGCCCTTCAAACTTTGTGTGTAAGGCTCTAACGACTATCCTTCCAAGATATAACAGATTTTCTTCTAAAGTTCACACTAAATATTAAAAGGAATAGGAACAACGATATGTGTGTAACCTAACAAAGAAAATAAAGACACTTAATGAGATAGGAAAAAAGAATAAATATATTATAGTTTTGCCATATCTATATCACTTTCCAATTATGTTCAAAGTAACTATTTATATGTAAAAGAAAGAGAGCCATTTGGAACCATTATAAATCAATTGATACTCAAAGAAGAATATGACCGTTATATAGCCATTATAAAATAATGAAGAGTTTTTGAATAAAGAAATAAATAAAATGTTACAAAGCCATTATAAATCCATTAGAAAACCATTAGAAAGCCATCATACGATTGATGCAACACCATTAAAAAATGATGGCTTTCATGGTGGTCGTAATAATTAGCAAAGTCATTATTATCAAATAAATGAAAATTGCTTAAATTTTCAACAATCTCCCACATATGTCAAAAAATATGAAAAGAGTATAATATAATAATGACAGGTTATTAGAGAATAATGCATCGGAAATTGTGTTTGTTAGGCTTTGAACTGACCATAGAAAGAATGAAATATAATTCATGAAATCATTTGTGAAGTTTAAAACTTCTATGAACTATGAATTTCTTTTTGTGAATTTTTACAAATCACATTACACTCCCACAAGGTTCGTTGTTCATTGTGGTTTTGCACTAATAGGCCATGTGCATACTTGGTTTATTTATAAGTGCTCTAGCGATTATCGCCAATAATTCTCATAGGAGCGGTCTTACTGCACACTTATATATGTGATTTCATCAAGTGTATTCTGCAATTTAATACACCACCAATAATAACCATGGAATTTTATTAATAGCTTAGCTCAATCTATTTTTCCTTGCAGTTTTGCATTATTCTTATCTTAGGAAGGACATCAAATCTTTAATAACACATCACTAGATCAATAAATTTATTAGCATACGAACCTAATTCATGGGATTGCCAATCACACAAGTTGGTTACCATCACTATTGGTTATCTTACTTGGCTTGTTTTTTTCCTCTCAATGAATAATTAGAAGATTGACCAAAATCACTTATGACTTTACGTGATCAATGGACATAATTCTGTTATTAAGCAGTTGTTTTAGCACATCACGTCTCAACCAGACATATCTCTTTTAACCATTGAAAGCCACTTGGCAATCACAATGCATAAACATGAAAGGTGTTGGTTTCATTCAATTTTCCAAGAATTTGAGCAATACTCAATTTACCAAAAGATAATAAATATTTTCTTCTCTTCTCCTTCCCCAATTGAAGTGTAGGAGGATAATGTGGTAGCACCTGAGTTTATCATCCATTCTATCATATTGGCCATAATATTGGCTTGGAAAATGATCATCGTAATTAAGTCATCAAATCATCTACTTCGACCAAGTCGAATGTTAATTTTGCAGGATTGTCATTTCCCACATAATTTTGTTTGACAGATTTTCAAATTACAGTATCTCTACCAAAGGTGAACACATAATCTATAGTGGATTTTGTCTCTTTTGAATCCAAGATAACATCACTCTATCCTTATAATACAATGGAAAATCTAGTATGTAAAATGCTATAGTTTTAATTCACATGGCTCTAGACTTATTGAATGCATAAGTCACTAAGATGCCAATAATCAAAGCATTTTCTTTTCTCAAGTTTTAGCTCAAATATCTTTCATACTTTTCCATCAAACAACTGACAGCTTCGTGTGAGTTGCACGAAACGGCCACAAACTCTTTTGTGCTGATGCTCTTTAATGTCCTACAATAACCGCCCATGAATATGTGATATTTGTTCTTCACCATCTCCAAGTCCTCGTTCAATTGCAAAATTGGTGGTAGTAGCGGCAGTTCCAGTTTAAGAATCCATAAGGCAATTATCCTTAAAATTGTTGGAAAATGTTAGATAAAAAGAAATATAATAATTGCTAGAAAACTATTGAAAAGATACAGAGAGAAATTCTTTCAAGAAAAAAAAACTGAGAACATTGATCTTGATATTTAAGAAAAATAAAATGTTGAGTGATTACTTGCATTACTGAAATTTATCAATCAGAAAAGACTTTTAGAAAGAAGAAAAATAGAAGCAGATTTTTGAAGACTTGAATAAAAGTCACAAGACCTTTTAACCTATGTGATCAAGTCGTAAACCTTTTAATTGATTCCATCAAATTCTAAAACTTTGAAATATTGCGGTCAAGTGCTTTCGATAAATAGTATATGAAATTGCCTACGTGCCACTAAAAAAAGTGCTACTGTGAAATTCTTAAATTGCACTTTTTAATAATTTTTAGGATTTATTTACACTTTTTAATAAAAATTTACCATTTAATTGAGTCAATTGAAAGCTTAGGACTTATAATTGCACTTTTTGTAAGGGCTTAAGATTTGATTGAACCCAATAGAAAATTTATGATTCATTGCACATTGTACATGAGATTTAGGAATTGTAATGCAATTTTCCTAATAAAATAATGAAAAGAACAATCCCTTTGGGCAAGTTGAAAGAAAAATCAAGATAAAAATGAACAATGAGATGCATTGAGTTAAACTAAAAAATAAACCAGATTTTTGTATAGAAATAAAGAAAATATACACCGAGGTATATCTAATATGTTTGCTTATTGCCATATTTCAGCCTCTCTTTCCTTAAATCAGTAAATTAATTTTTTCGCCCTTTTCTTGATTTGATAATCGCTTTGAAACCTTACACCGTGTATTGTCGGTCCAAGCTGGACATTTACTAATTGAATATGATTTTACGAGTCAATATCCATGTATCTATCAGAGATTTAGATATATTGCACGAAATTAAATTTAAATTATTACAGCACTATGAGAAAAAGTTAAAAAAAAAAAAAAAATGTAAACGCATAAGACTTCCCTCTAACGGACCTCTCGGGGAAAAAAGCGTGGATGGAATATCTGAAAACCGACAACTATTTACCAGAAAATATCAAATGAAAAATTGCACATACATTGTCCTTTTATCAACAAAAGGGTCCGACCAAATCCTCAACAACATCTGAAATTTTGTCTATAGGGTAAAATACCGCGACCTTTCGGACAATCAAAACAAATCGATGAATTTCTACCAAGAGGAGCAAAAATACTCGTCTTATCATTTGTTACTCAAGAAACTTGACACAACGAATCTGAAATTTATGTTTTAGAGGAACAAATTAGTACAGAAAAGAGCTGCAACGACCTCCTGAACGATGCAGAGAATACGATTCTCTTTGGAGGTGCCGTTTGGCCATTGCCGACATGTTCGCGGCGAGTTTTAGCTCCCGCGGGCGTGTCCTTTTTACACATGCCAGGCGTCATCAACCGCGTCATCATATGCCGCACCGGCTTCCAAGAATGACCAACTAAATATCTTTGCCATATTCAGATAAAAATTCGTGGATCTGGAGCCAGTGTGAAAAGCCCTGTAATTTTTATCCGCCGAGTGAAAAAGCTTCGCTGGTTGGTTGGGAATTTGGCATGGACAAAAGAAAGGAGAGGTACAGAGTGGGGAAAAAGCCACGGGAGGGGCCACCACCCGTTCGGAGGGAGACAGGGGAAAAGAATTACAAGACCAAAAAGTTGCCTTAGCTGAGGTGTCAAAGGGATCATGGAACCCCCCCTCAAAACTATGCTGGAGTTGACGTTATACACGAAGAGGGAGGCATTATTACCCTCCCGCAATTCTTGGTTCGCTACAGAGAGAGAGAGAGAGAGGGGGAAGAAAGTAAACAGGGGAGCAGCAGTCGGTCAGAACGAATTTCCATGCCCTGATCCCGTGTGAAAAAATGCAGAGAGACTTTTGGGGCTGGGGGAGGCGGGGAAGTCCTTAAAGAATACGAGAGAGAAAAAGGGGGATGCCATTGGCCAGCCTTCTTGCATCATTGAAAACCTCATCATTTGTGCACGCTAAGAGTGACAAGAATCCAAAGTTGTTTTTTCATGTGTTGCGGCCTCCTCCTCCTTTAAAATAAGCGTGGTTGGAAGGGGGAGAGTATGAGGCAGCCGTTGTGGACTCCCCCCATTTGCCTTGGGGGTATCCCCTTGCCCGTGTATATAAAAAAGGAGGCCGTACTAGTTTTTTTATGGATTTCTGCTGGATGTATAAAAATATGTTTCTCAAGTAGGAGCAATGTCAACATAGCTGGCTGGTGGGGATAGCAACCCCACAGCTTTGAATATCTCTCTCTCTCTCTCTCTCTCTCTGTCATATGTTTAAACCCTCTTTTTTTATACTTTTTTTTGTCTTCTTAGTTTAATTGATGAACTTCCTGCAAGTTTACATTTGGAAGCTGGATTCTTGACTCTGTGAGAGTGTGAGAGTAACTTTTTTTTTTTTTTAAGATGGGCAAAGTTGTTTTGCTTTGTTGCTGTTCTTGTTGTAGTACAAAAATGGATCTGTTGAACCGCCAAAGATGCCCTATACAGAACTCTCTCGGCAAATAAACCCAACACACAAACTCTCAACTTGCAGAAGCAGACAACCCACTATTATACTGCTTTACAACCCACAGTTTTTTTCTTTTTTTAAAGAAGAAACGACCGAAAAGAGAAAAAGGGGGAGAAAAAAAAGGAGGAAGACTCAATTTTTAAGCTTTAGCCTCGCCCTCCATCGTTTTCTTTTATAGTCACTGTTCCAGTTTATGTATTGGGTTCCAATTCTTGAAGCTTTTCTTCCTTCGCTCGTTCAAGCTGGGATTTTTTCTTTTTCTCTTGGGGGCTTCTTTCTGCTCTTGGGTTGGGGGACATGTCAACGGGTGAAAAAGAGGGGGGTGTAATTCGTTCATTCATCATCGATTCTTTCATTCATTAGTTCATTCATTGATGTTGTTGTGTTGCTGTGAGTGAGTGAAAGAGCGATGATAAAAACCCCTGAAAGTGTTGTCGGCGCGAGGTCACTTTCTGTCGGCATTGTCTGTATCCAACGATGATACAGAGACTTGTTTATTCAAAAGTACACCCGAGAGAGAGAGAGAGATATGCTTTCTTCTTCTTTTTCTTGATGGTGGGTGTTCGAAATTCAATTAGTTAAACAAGCCCACCTAGGATTCTTGATTAAGTACCTGCTTCGCAACTTCAAGACATTTGATCATGTTTGAGTGCTGCTGGGTAATTTTGAGCTGTGAGACCCAATTGTTTTTGAGTTGACTGGAATTCTTCATCGTGATTTCGTACTGAGGTTTTAGAGAGAGAGAGAGAGAGAGAGAGAAAGAGAGAGAGAGTGTGTGATCTCAACCAGGGTCAATGCTGGAATGAGGGTGAGATTTGAGTTGATTGTGGTGGATGATTCAATCTGTCAGTGAACCAATGAGGCTGATTTGGCTGGTCACTTGTCTGCATTGCTCTTGGAACACAGGTTCGTTTGTGGTGCTTGGATTTGCAATTCCATATATGGCACTTCTAGATTGTAGTGTAATTTGTGTGCATATATGGAATTAGAAGTGTTTCTCGAATGACACAAATTATCTTTGATGCACGATTGCCCACTTCTGCTTATGGGAGGTAGCTGTCCCGGTAGACTGTTGTTGTAATAGAAACAAAAGTCCTCAAACTTCAATAGAGTTAGCATTAGCATGAGTCATATTAGTAAAATTCAAGAGCTGTTTTGTTTGAGGACAAACACCATCCAGCTTTCCTCTCATCCTAATTAAAGGTGTGACAGCTCTAATGCCTCATTTATTCGCCGTGTCCGCTAATAGAATTGCTCTTTAAGGAATATGAGGTCATTGATAATTAAGAATTTGTCTCTGGACCAGCAGGATGCTTGATTGGCTTACTTATTTTTGCCATTATGGCCCTAGATAGCTTGCATATCCATTTTATCTTGGTTTACTTCTATGTATATATTCTGTTTTCTTGCTTACTACTGATCTCATTGCAGTGTCCTTGTCTCTGCAGGTTGGATGTGCTTGTCCTTGCGAGCGAATAATCCTATATTGTGTCGCTGAAGTGGTTCCCGTACCAAATGTCAAGGCCTCTTGCAGCAATATTAGGAGGTGCTGCAGGAGCCGTGACATTGGTGGGGATAGTTATATTGATCATATGGTTCTGCCTATGTCACAGAAGGAGCGTGTCGGGAAATTCAGAAAGCGGTTCCTCTGAACCGACTGTCCGATGTAATGCTAATACCATATGTCCTTTTCTTTCTCACTGAGGATATCAAATGAGTCTATAACAGTCAGTTAATTGGTTCATTCTTGTGATCTGCAGCGGGAAGACATGTGGGGCTTGAGATGTCCTTGAGGGAAGCCAGGCGCTTTGAGATGGAAGAATTGTCTATGGCCACAAAGAATTTCGATGACAAGAATCTGATCGGGGTAGGAAAATTCGGAGAGGTTTACAAGGGATTACTTCATAACGGGATGCTTGTAGCCATCAAAAAGCGCTCTGCAAGCCCTACTCAGGAATTTGTTGACGAGGTTGTACATTTTTCCTCTTCAACCTTTGCCAGTTCCAAATATCTTACACGATTAATATGTTGTGCAGAATCTGGCAGGCTTTCATTGTTTCACTTACCATGCATGTTTGGGAATTTTCTCTGGATGTCAATATCCCATCTTAATGACTTTCCCCATTGTAACTAAAAGGTGGATATCAGTTAGTTTTTGACACATGCTTCAAAAGTTTTTTGTGGTATCAGTTTTGATAACCTGACTGGATTTCCTTCCTAATTTTACCCCTGAAAAAAGAACCCATGAATTTCAAAATAATTTGCTTTATAATAGATATACACAGCTTCAATGGAGGAATTGTCATCTCCATTAGGGGTATCTAGTTGACCTGTCCTGTTCTTTTCCTTCCTTTCCCTTCAATTGCTTGTCGATCTTCTTTGTGCATGCAGCAGGGGTAACTCTACAGGTGGAATTCTCTCTATCTGACATCGTATTGTTTTTCTCTGTTTGCTGACGCTGTTAGGTTCGCTTCCTCTCATCTATTCAACATCGGCATCTGGTATCTCTGTTGGGCTACTGCCAGGACCACCATACACAGCTTCTTGTGTATGAGTACATACCAAATGGGAGTGTTTCCACTCACTTGTATGGTATTGCTCTTTCCAATAGCATAAAACTACAATGGCACGAATTACAGTATTTTGTAGTTGAAGATAAAGCATACTTTTTACACCTCTTTTCATGTACTCGTTCACCCAAAGTGTCCTCACTGCACAGACCTAACTACCCTAAATTTTATCATGACTTATAGAAGTCAGCACGCAGTTATTATTGCCATTGCATATGTTGAATCTCTATCGCTTTCCTTTGTAGGTGCTGCTCAGCTTTCACGCGAGAAGCTAGAATTCAAGCATAGACTTTCAATAGCTCTAGGGGCAGCTAAAGGTGATCTTCTGCAAAATCAGTGAGCATTTATGGCTTTCCTGGTATCATTTTTTATCTTTTTCGTAGAAGACCGTTCACATATAATGTACCTCATGCAAAGTTGTGCTGTGACCTTCTCTTAGAAAAAATATGCCAAATCACCAATCCTCTAGTACCGAATGGTTTGGTAGCAGTACTTACTCCCCATCATGGGCAAGCCTGACCGATCTTGCTTCCCCGCAGGTTTGTTCCATCTTCATTCTTTAACACCTCGATTAGTACACAAGGATTTCAAGACTGCCAACGTGCTGGTAGATGAGAACTTCATTCCAAAGGTTGCCGATGCCGGACTACGCAACTTCCTTGGAAGGGCCGATACTGCAGGGCCATCCTCAGAGGTGACAGCAGATGATATATTTCTTGCCCCAGAGTATGACCCCTTTAAGAAACTTCTCCTGGATCATGACTCTGTGAAATGTGATTCAGTTCTTACATATCGTCTCTGTACTCATGCAGGGTGAAAGAGTTCAGAAGATTTTCTGATAAGTGTGATGTATACAGTTTTGGCGTATTTCTTTTGGAATTAGTGAGCGGACGAGAAGCCACCGAGACACCATCTCCAGAGTCTAGTCAGAGCTTGGTTGAATGGGTATGTGATGAGTGATAACATGCACAAAATGCTGATTAAGTACTATGCTCAGCCACTTAGTTTTCACATGCTGACCTGTGTGGGTAAAGTGGCTCCCTTAAAACATGTTTTCACGACACAACCACATTCCAAGAATTAAGTGTATAATAATAATCCCTTTCCCTTTACCTATGTGACCTGGGGTGTGTCTCTTATCGAGAATTATTTGTAAGAAATTGGCAAATCACTCTTACGACTGCTTGTGTGATTGGGGCTGAGTGCAAGTCTTTTTGACTGTCGTGATCATGCTGATGTGTGGAGGTTGATTTTCTTTCCTTTTCTCCTTTGTAAAGTCGCAAAACAATCAAGATTATAGCATGTTCTCCGACATCATCGACCCAAAACTGGCGAGCAGCTTCACCATTGAAGGGATGGAAGAGTTCATACGGCTAATAGTCCGATGTGTGGACGTTTCAAGTGAACGGCGACCAGTAATGAACTATGTGATGGTGGAGCTGGACAGGATACTTGAGAAGGAAAGGAGCTTGACAACAGTGATGGTGGAAGGGATGCCCAACGTGACACTGGGAAGTCAGCTATTCAGAACAAAATAAAAGGGAAAATGAAAAGAAACCGAAAATCAATTACCTTCATATTTGAGTGTGAATTTTGTGCAGTACTTTTGTTCTTTTACTTCATTTTTACATATATTCCTTTTCTCCAAAAAGCCGTAAAGAACAAGTGATCAGCTGGCTGTTAAGTGTATAAAGAACGGCTGCATTAATCTCTTGATTCTTTTTTTCCCCTTATGTGGAAGCATGAAAGGAAAAAGACAAAAAAAAAAACGAAAACCTGTCCTTGTATTCAATCTGTTTGTGGATATAATTATATCAAAGCAAAGTTATTATTCTTAACTGATTTGATTGTATCAACAGTGTTGTTTCCCTTTAATTATAATGATAGCTTTTTCTGGAGGTGATGGAGGATTTGGCACGTGCAATGCTTCATCGCTTGACAAGAAAGACCCAACATTCCGTTCTCCTTTGGCTTCCTGAGAATCTGACTTTCGGAAGAACTGTCAATTCCCCATGAGCAAACTGCAACTCCTCAAGAGCAGAATAAAAGCATGAGGGAAATGCTGGAAATTGCCTGCTTTTCTATTACAGCGTGAGCTAGCTTTTTCTAGTGAAAATAATGTTCGCAAGTCAGCGCAATGTGACTCTTAAAAGCCCGGTCTCTTGCATCTATAATTTATACTGCCAATTGTGGAACTATTGTTACTATACTTTTTCTTTTTCATCAGCTCATGGCCATGGTGGTTCGAGACAGAATAGTATCAGATTTTCAGATATAATTGCAACATAAACGTTTCGGTTAACTATGCTAGAACTATTCAGCTGCAGAATGTTCAGCTACAGTTTCACAGAACTTGGGCGCAACTGAAGTTGGACATCTTTCTCATAAACTGCAAAGACTTTTTAAGACTTTAAGTGGAACTGGATTAAATGAATCATGAAACCACATTCATTACCTTCTAACCATCAGTTTCCAGTGGTGCTTTGCTAAGCACATGATACAAGCAAAGGTGCCAACAAACTTCCTAGGTCTGCCGCTATTAATTAAAATGTGTACAACTGGCCAAAAAGAAACAAAAATTAACAAAAAAAGGGCAATATTTTTACATTCCGGGAACATATCAAGGGATGCCAGCACCCTCCCTAGCCTTCATAACAACCTCCTCTGCGGTGGTGCCGATGATCTTGTTAGCATGTTTCAACTCTACGCAGGAATAATTTCCATCTGCATCCTGAGTCGGTTATTCTCTTATCAGACACAGTAGGAAGCAGGGAGCATATATAGTATGGATAGGATTTGCCTCTCCCAAACATCAAAAGAAATCTAACCGATCCACTATTACGTGGGAGATGCTTATGCGTTGAATTATATAGATTGGTGCCCCTTATTAAGAATAAGACACAGAAATCCACAAGCTAAGATGATTCTTTCCAGCCAATCAGGTAGAAATATTGCATCTTTAAGCTCAATTATATCTGCTGGATAATCAACGGCTGATTGGGGTTGTTTCCTAAGAAAATGAGGCATGAGGGAAAAAGATGTGCACCACTAAGGATGAGGAAAATAAGAGCAGAAGGATTAGCCCAGATGTAATTACAGTAACTATATTAAAAACCAGAATATTTAGGAGAGAGATATTACCTGAACTACGAGGCCTAATTTTTCTAATTTCTTAACAGCATCATCCACATCGAAGTTGCAATTCACATTGAACTCTTTTTTTATAAGTTCTTCGCAGTGCAGATCAATATCCTACAACACAAAATAAGTGTTCAGGCTTTAAGTATTAAGATTCCCTCGTCTCACATTGCAAACTATCAATTGTCAAAAAGGCCATGCGCGCTACCTGTCTTGTAGCTGTTCCTTTTTGCATCAATATGAAAAATGAAACAATCACCTCTTTTACCTGCAAGGACATTTTCATCAAAAGTTACATGCAAGAATCTTATGTTGATTATGGAAAAATAATTAAGAACATAGTATTTCCACCAGGGAGAAAAAAGTCAAAATGCTGGCCATGGTCAGTGTCAGAAGCCACATGTCATATGCATATCAATCTCATATTTGCAAAAGTGAAGCAATGCACGCAACAATTACTGATAGACTATACGAATCAAGAGGAAAAGATCTATAATTGTCACCGGAGGTTGGAAACAATTTTGCTCTTGGGTCACATAGAATGGTGGACAATACTTCAACACAGTTAAAGAAAAAGGATAGTTAATTGAAAATTTGAAGAAATGTTGAACAAAGAGTTTATTTTTTTCTTAATGTTAGACAAGCATCGAACAGACAGTCTTATTGCTTACTTCCTGTTGAATCATGTCGTCACACAAATGAAGAAGGGTGCCTCTTCCACTATCAAGTTGTTTGTCATAAACAGAACGGGCAATTAGGTTCTGATATGCAACCACATTTTTCTGAAACCTGCATGAAGTCCAGAATATACTATTATGGTGCAGTTATAGAAGTCGAGATAAAAAGTGAATAAAGAAGAAATGAGTAACAACTGCTGCAAGCAATTAATACGTGAAAATAGAATCATGATGGTTTATCACCATCTTATTTGAAAAGAGAACCAACTATCCACGTGCAGGAATCATTGCTATAAGGAGAGGAAGTTGTAAACCAGTAAGTTCTCTCGTGTGTACAGTGAACCACTGGCTGTATCAGAACTTCTGAAAGGGAAGAGGAACCACATAACAAATTTATCATCATCCATGTTGGAGAAGAGTTAGGTTTGCAAAATGGAACCTACGTGAGGTATGTTTTTACGCAATATCCAACAAGTGCAAATAGGATGCCAGAAATGATCCGAATGTCAGCTTTTGGCATTTGAAGGGAAGTCAAGACGGTAACCTGAAGAGAGAGAGAGAGAGAGATGGAGTTGGGTGTACGTATAATAGAAAAGAATGTCAACTATTGCATGAATTTGCTACAACTCACCAGACCAATCACAGCAGAAACAACAAATTTGACCCAGTCCACTGGTGTTAAGCTTGGAATTTGCTTTTCTGGCTATCAAACAAAATCTTCAGACACAGCTTACAGAATGATGTTGGAACGATAAGAAGACACACCTTGATCAAAATAGAAGTTCTAGCTCGCATGCATGAGAGAGGGAAAAAGTACAACTCACAAGTACAATCTCCATATCTGCCATTGGAATGTTCTTGAAATGCTTCAGATATATTCCCCTATCCATATCTGCTTCGTCGCTTGCTTGCCTGTAAATTCACATTCTTGTTTTATGTTTGTAGACAACCAGGAACCTTCCAAATGCCTCAGTCTAGCAAAGGATAGTCTCTCCTTCAATATACAAGAAAATATTATTTCACAGCATGCTGTGATGAGTACATAATCTACTCAATCTTTAGAGACAAAACATGCACATTTTGTCTACAATAACACCTGATTCCAGAAACATTATATATACCTGTAAAGAACAATTATCCTCTCAAAGGTAGGTTCTTGGATAGTGTTCTTGCTGAGCAGATTAGAAATACTGGTGGCATGCAAATGAAGAATAGCATCAGCTACAAAAGGTTGGGGCATTGTGCATGCAAAGCCAGGAAGAAAGACAGCAAGGACTCCTCAGTCTAAGCCTCCATTGAACTATAAATGGATAGGGCCTCCAAGTTGTTAAGAAAGTAGCTCCAAGCACTTGATAGATTCAACTATCAGACAAAATAAAACCGCCTACCAATGAACTACTAATGTTACTGGAACTATTAGTGACCTACCTTGTGGGTTTTAACCAAAAGATAATTTAAGCTAAATAAGATATTAGAGCTACCTATCACGTCCACTGATGAGACAATCCCCTCCCTCCCTCCCTCTCTCAATGAGATGATTTTAAGCTACTTATCATGTTCACCAATGAGACAATCTCACTTCTCAGAAAATGTGAACTCTCTCTCTCATAATTTGAGATCAACTACAAAAGCACAAGGAATTCAGCAAACTGTCAAGTTTGAATCTGGTAATCACTGTCACATTATTTAAAGTTAATGCATGCTTAGTGTGGTTCATTTATGCATTAACAGTTTCTTAAGGTGAACAGAAATTATGACAACAAGAATCAGAAGCTACATTCTAAAGATAGATTCAAACTAGACTACAAATACAAAGGAGAGAAGATGTTCAATTTCCGCAATGATATGGAACAATTCGATATTCACAATTTTCCAGCGAGCAACAGTGTCAAAGACAAAGGAAGTCCGAATTTCTCTGATTCTTTTATTACAATTGACAATGTAAACAAATTCAATGCAAGCAATAGAATTGCCCTAATCTTTGTCTAATGGAAGCTTTCTTCCTCCTAATGGGGAAATAAATTCAATCAAATGGATCAAATTGTGTGTAGGACAGATATATGAACACCGCCAATTGAGGCATACAAATGTGTGCATGTGCGCATGTGTTTGTGGTCTTTAATCCTCCTCTTCAACCAGAGGGAATGTGACTCTTGGATTATATGAACATGTACTCTTATACTATCTTACCACTCCTGGAACTCTTATCCTATCTCACAAATTCCACATCAATACAAGAAAAGATAAATTAGCAAGCACAGATCATCAATGCAAAGGTGCCAAGTAAAACCTGAGTTTCATGTTTTCAATACGGATGCGCTCAATGTATAAGTTGTCAGGCTCTGCTTCAGAGTTAATTTGAACACGTCCTCTTGGATTAATATTAGATTGAGCACTTGACTTTCCGAAAAAAACTCTTTTGATTCTGCAAGAAAAGGGCACTATAAGAGTTCCCAATAAAATGCTAGAGGCACCAAGCCAGTTGCATATTAACTCATATTCGAGCATAATATGCCTTTCTGAACTGATCTAGCAAGTACATAAACTGAACTGAGAATATAATAGACCCATTTGGCCCCTAAAATGTAAAGACATACCCAGTGTACTTCAGAAAATGTCTCCACCAACGTGCAATGATGGTGTTTAACTTCGTTTTGAAAAAGTAATCAGTCCTACGATCAATTCCAATTCCACGTCGGAAAATGATGTACTGAAAATGGGTAGAAGGATACACATGAGTGGTCCGCAAATCTGCCTAAACAAAACTGCAAGTGGGCGTTTGCTAGAGAGAGATGCCAAAATTTATCAGGTACTTAAAGAACGATTAATATATCAAACTGCAACCACCATTAAAACAAATCAGCCGATGGAAGGTCTACTTAAATACTTTAGCTCTCCATGATGATTACTGGATTCTTTGGAAGTGATGGTTATATATTTTGCAACATTCACATGCAATACGAAAATAGAGACAGTAGTGATTTCCTCTTGGAAAGAAACTAAAGTCCTGTAGCAATTTGAAAGAAAGTGGAAAGGATCTAAATTGAATCAATCAGGTATCTGCACAAATAAATGTCACACATGGAATTTGCAAAGACCTAATTTTTAATAACTACATTTACATCTTTTGTAACTTCTTTGATTTCTATACAATTTTTTTTTTTTTTTTTGGGTCTGGTGATTTCCATAAAAATTAAAGAGTACTGAAAGATTTGATTTTTCCCTTCAATAGTGCTTAATTTAACCTCTCCACTTATGGAACTCATCCTAAAATATGGGTAGTAACAAGACATATGCAAAACATATGTGCAAATGATGGATTATTCAAAGCAGAGAGAGAGAGAGAGAGAGAGAGAGAGAGAGAGAGTATCATGGCTTGATAATAGTGCAAGCAACCTTCCTTAAAGGATCACTAGTCTTATAAAGCTTTGATTGTGCAAAAAATTTTATACTTGGAAGTCCATGTGTACATAAATATTGGTTGGGGGTGGGAAAAGCTTTCGTTTACTGCAACTTCTCCACTTCTTGCATTTGATAATTTCCATGTGGAATCGCTGAAGAAACAGTTTCTCAGCAAAAAGCAAAGAGTGCAATTGTGGATCACACTGGAAGAGTTCATTTAGCTTGCAATTGTTTCAGCTGTATCCATGCTATATTACCTTATCAGCAAAGAATGGAAGATC
Organism: Eucalyptus camaldulensis; assembly: GCA_019915185.1. Lineage (NCBI taxonomy): Eukaryota > Viridiplantae > Streptophyta > Magnoliopsida > Myrtales > Myrtaceae > Eucalyptus > Eucalyptus camaldulensis. Next base: position 35,546,139 of record JAHSVA010000001.1, read on the forward strand.
ATCATGAGGATACTTAGAGAAGTACCTTCTCAGAAGCTTTTTGTCGAGCTACGATGAGAAAGATCAGTGTAAGATTATCAGGACGCAATAAAAGAATGCAAAGCTATAAATGTCATGCTTCTCTGTTTTGGGTGCTTTTGGTCATAAGCACGTTTTCTTCAGTGCCATTTTCCCACAGAGTTCTTCCAGATAAATACAGACCTTCGATTCATCAACTTTGATTGGCAGATTGAGGCGATATTGTGCAGACAGAGCAATGTTAATCTCATAATCAGTAAGTATCTTGAAGTTGCTCTTTTCCATGACCTGCGTAGATAAGCTATTACAACACAAATGAGGTGCCTTCTAACTCAAAGCAACTCTATTTAAGCTCCTGAAGAAGGGACAAGCTCTCCCCAACCAAAACCCAGAAGAAGGAGAATAAAAAAATAGAAGGAAAATTGAAGAAATAAGTGTGAAATAGAGTTCAGTACTTGGTCTTGTCACATGGAAATTGATAAAGTCAAACAAAAAAAACCAGATTACTATGCATTCTATGGTACATATGATCAAATTGCAAAAGGCATAAGCATATCATGAAAATCAGTGACTTGATGGGAAAATGGAGGCATCCTAACTAAACGGAACTTAGATCCCTCAGAAATACATATATTTGGTCACAAGAGGACAAATTGTCTAGCAATCAGAAAGGAATAATTCAAGCTAAATCAGGCATAAACTATCTATGAAAGCTCTCTAAAACTCTGTTAGAAAAGAGACTAGCTGGAATTGGACACACAGAAGCATTGCGACTGGCAAATTAATCATAGCTATGCATAAAACTATTTTAATGATCACATCACACACAATTCCACTTGTCGACAAGTCGGAGAGATGGGATGAGCTGAAAACAACATATCTGAAATTTCTGATTGTCATAAGATGTTCACTAGACCACATTCTAGGATACTATGTCAAAAGCTCAGGAAACAATAGATCAGATTGTTCCTTTAAGTATCATCCCATTAAAATAGGGAAATGTCACCAATTTCGACTGCTCCAAGGATGCATCATAAAGACTCATCATACAGTTTGTTCATAATTCTTAGTCATTTTTTTAGATATTTCAGCTAATGAGATCTCATTTTCCGCTTCGCGTTATCTCTTCTCATTTGCAATTTGGTTAGCACGGTAGTCGATATACCTGCAGCAAGTCAGTCAAAAATTTCTCTTCCGATGAATCTATATCTTCCGGAGTCAGATTCTGCTGCTCCAATTTCCTAGCCCCGTGAACCGGATCAAAAAAGGAGTGCAAATACTGCAAAGCGATCCACGGGAGTTGGATCAAAATTCCAAGGCAACAAACATATGGCCTAAATGGACAGGTAATGAAAGGAAAAGGGAAAAGGTGGTGAAAAAAAAAAATACCATCATCTCCTCGAATTGAAGATTGTACCAAGCACGAATGGCGTACTCCACACGACCGCAGAGCTTTAAAAACTCAGGCCGATCGGCTTTTCGTTCTGCAGAACTCGCCCAAAAAAAAAAAAAAAAAAGCTTCAGCCTTTCAGTAAAAAGTCGCGATCAGAGACGTTTCCGCGACACAGTGCAGTACAATTCCGGCAGGAGCATTTCGGACAATTTTAACCCCTCCTCTAGCGTCCAAAATAAAAGCCTTGCAAATCGAACTCGAACCGGAAGACGCGAACTTCGCGGAATGCGAGTCGCCGGAGGAGACCGACGCGATCGAGACGGGAACTGACCGATGAGACTGGACAAGGCGGCGACGAGGCGGTGCTTGAGGATGGGGATGACGGACTCGCGCTCCAAGCGCATGAGCTCTCGCTTCTTCTCCTTCTTCCCCATTCCTTCGTCGGCGCTTCGTCGGCGGCGGGAATCGAATCGGAGCTCTTCCGGCGAGGAGATGAGATCCTAGAGAGAGAAAGAGAGAGAGAGGTGTCCTTCCCCATTCATCGCGGAGACGAGGGGCCTTCCCCGTTCGTCGCTGCATGCTTCTCTCTCTCTCTGCAACCCGCGCCATTCGGCGGGAGCGCCATTTGAGCTGACTGTTTCGAGTGCGAGGTGATGTCCGGTCCAATCGTTGGACCGGACCCTACCGGTCCGGTCGTTCCAATTTTGTCTCAGACCCTATTTATTTATTTATTTAGTTATTTGGTATTTTGATATCGTAAGGTGGAGGTTCAGTCCCACTAATCTTTCCTTTTTGTGTCGTTTGTTTCATGAAAATTAAATAATTCAAAATATATTTTATTAGAAATTAATCATTCCTACCGTTTACAAAAAACGAATTGACGAAAATTATTTACATAGTCTACAAAAATATTAATTAGATAATAAAAAACGTTTTCCATTTATTAATTAGTTTAAGTGATAGAAAAGACCAATTTTAGGAAATATTTTTCAAAATATTTATTTTTTGTGAAATAAATGAAGCATAAGAAACCAAAAAAAAAAATCTAAAAAGGTCTAACCGCCATTAGAGTTTAATCTAGAATCAGAGGGACGAAATATAACCTCTAACAACAAGAGTAGTGAGAAAACTAGGAGGTAAGTCTTCAAAATTACTGGCTTTATCAACTCTTGTCCTAAAACTCTCGATTCGTGCATTGAATTCTGAAACTTGTCATGTTCTTATATCTCATCCACCGTGTCAAGTCTGTTAATTTCAAATGGAAAAGAACATACATGGGTGCCTTTTTTATCATTATTTTTCTAAATCAACGTAATTTTTTAATATTCTTTTAATAAGTGAAAGCAGGACAGCGTAATTTTTCACTCGCACTCCCTCGAGCGTCACTCGACAGCGCGGCTCGGCTGGGCCTCTCACCCGGCGAAAAGACCTTCAAACCACCCCCGGTCGAAGTCCCAGCCTCGGTCACGCAAGCTCGCTTTGAACTTCAACGCCACGAAGGTTATCTTCAAAGCTAAAAACACTTCAAACGTTACGAAAGGAATCTGAATTTGCCAGAGCCAAGGTCGAAACATCGACCAAAGCAAATGATTCGGCCAAAGCTTCTTCCGGAGGAAAAAGAAGATCATCTTCATTGCGAGAAAAACGAACGTGAAAAGGCGAAAATATTCGAAGTCATTCGATTTCCAACACATGCGTACAGGACCCACATTTTCTCCGGCCATTATAACCTGTTCTCTCAAGAAAAGAGACTTTTAGACATGGGTTATAGCTTGTCGGGTGATCTTGATTCGTGAGTACTTGAGAAATGGCACAAAGACAATCATAACCAAACGAGAAATACACGCAGCAAAAGAGGAGAGATACAAAAGCCGTAGACTTTTTTGACTGATCAAATGATAAGAGAAAGAGTTACCTCCGTCGGGGCCCCAGGGAGCATGCCGAGCAAATCATTTATTCAAGGAAACAAACATGAAACAACGCAGGTTCAGTCAACTCACCGCCTGCCTACCTCACGACTAGGCCGAGGAAACTGACCAGAAAGGTTCAGGTTCCTCAGCCATTCAAAACAATCCCATGTCTGTACACACACTTGGTCGGTGACGCATCCCAAAAGAAGACCCAAGATGGTGGATCACTTTGCAGCTCAATCTGGAGCAGATTCATAGATGGGTAGAACAAGCAATTATGGAATGGTATGAGATGAGCAATTATCGGGCTGTATATCAGCAATTCATTATTCCAGGAGTCAATGGATGCCAAAATTACAGAGACGAACTCTTGTGGAGAGATGAGAAGATGGAGACAGAGAGTAGAATCACAAAAATAAGGCTCAATCATCCTTTTTCATGTTCGAGATGCCCGGAAAAATTGTCCTACCATAAAAATTTTTGCTCATCTAAGATCTAACGGCTAGTTATATACACTGTGCTGGGTTGGCTCTTGTATGGGTATGTACAGAAACCTATCCTGGACGGTTTTATCCAACACCTGCGGATCTCGAAAACCTCGCAACTTGTTGCTCCTATAAACTATCAAGTCAAAACTCCTGCTACAGGCATCTACTTCTAATGGCTTCTTGGGGTCGCCTTCTGACATTTTTTGAGAAAGATAAATGGACAAGGCTCTGCTGCTATTGATTCCATGAACCCAAGAACGGTTTTCCCATTGGGTCGTTTAAGCTTGAGTTCGGATGTGGTAAGTTTATCCATCCAGTGTCATTAGGCATGAGGGAAGTTGTCGGGTCCCGCCTATTCATGTAATCAAGAGAATGGGCTGCCGGAGGTAAAACATTACTCATGCTGGGCATAGGCCCGCCCACCAGACCATAATTCCTTGAAGGAATAAACTGCTCTGCAGAGCCAATGGCATCATAAGAAGTGCTTGATGGACGTAGTTGATTGCAATGTGACAAGACACTGTACAAACCCTGATCGAGATTGCTTGCATTTCCTATACTCTGGCTCAGGGCACATACTGTGCCTGAACTAGTCCAGCCTCCACGAACATGACGTTCACCAGAAAACCAGTTTTGGTTGGACAAATCTCCACCAATTAGAGGAGGTTGCAGAGGGTCAGGCACACGAACAGGATTGACAGCCCAATCTTGCGTGTTGACAGGAAGCACTTGCTCTGGCCTCTGGAATAAATATCTACCTCCATCGGGGAAAATATTGTTGGACATATTTTGCTGCATGTAAACAACCTCGTTTCCAGTCTTCTGTACTTGCTCCAGGGGCATAGATAGACTTGGCTGCTGATGGAAGTGACTGGGGAACCGAGAATCTTCCATCAAAACACTGTTTGATGGAGCAAAGTGTAACTCTGTAGGTTTCTGCTCTTGATTGTAAGACATCATGTCCTGGCCCTTAAGAATAGATTGGAGAAGTTCATTTTGGTCTGGGTTTGGATAGGATTTCAGAGAACCCTCGTTTGATTGTTGATGCAAGTTGCATTCAAGATCCATCCAGTGCCCTCGTTGCTCGTCATTAACCGGAGGATGGGTGAGTTTCAACTCACTGGAAGAAGTGCCCTGAGGGCCTGTATTAGACTCATAGAAAGGATGGAGCATGTTTACCGGTTGCCAGATGTTACCACCACCAGAAGAGAGAGGAAGTCCCTGACCAGCCATTCTATTAGTGTGGCTCAAGGTTCCCGAGAATGCCGATACACTGTGAGGACCATTATCTGATTTTGAGGTTGCTCTATTATCTCCAGACTCGAGATTCAGATGGCTAAAATCATGGCAGCCACTAAGAGGGGATATCTCCTTCATCGATGGGTTGTGGCAAGACACAGGAAGAGGGGTTCTCGAGAATGCTGATACATTGTGAGGACCATTATCTGTTCTTGAGGTTGCTCTATTATCTACAGACTCGAGATTCAGATGGTTAAAATCATGGCAGCCACTAAGCGGGGATATCTCCTTCATAGGTGGGTTGAGGGAAGATGCAGGAACAGGACTTCTCTCTCCATGCACAGTAGAAATATTGTCTACCGAATCAACATCTTTTAGATCATGCACAGATCCAGGAATAGGCTCTTGGTCATCCTGCATGATTGAAGCAAGGTCAGTGGCTTGATCGTTTCTACCGTCGGGGGAAAAGTCAGGTTCCGGCTCTTCATCATTCTCCCCATCAAAAGCAAATTCTGCTTTTGTGTCATCGTTTTGATCCTCTGAGGACCCTGAAAGAGACTCTTTCTCATTTTCCATGTTGAGTGTGTTCTGCCCCCCATCAACACTTTCATCCACAGACACACTTTCAGAAGTTTCTTCCTCATCCTCACCATCCTGTCAGAAGAAAACACATCAGCAATGCCTAGAGAAAAGCTGCAGGACTAAATCATATGAAGATTCTTAACGCAGTAGACTTGTAGAAGCTCATGTTGAGGTGAAATTCAGAAAAAATCATAGCTCTGTAGCCAAAAAATGCAGGTAAAAGAGGAGGACAGTAAGAACCTCTGTGAAAGATTCTACTCTTTCGTTGAGTTCTTGCTCCAATGCCCTAACCATATGATGTTTCTGCTCTTGCACGTTCCTCCACCTTGCATATGTAGAAGGGATATCTTCTTTTGCCAATCGCACCCTAGGCAAAAACAGATGCTCAATATACATATGCCAGGAAAATAAAAACTGAAGCTATAACGTAAATAACTCACCAGTATTCATGCAACTTCTTCCGCTCCTCTTCTACAAATACTTCATATGGTTGTACATTGAAATCATCAAGATTGCCTAAAAGAGGTCTGAGTGACTTGGAGTGCATGGTGGTACCAGATTGCTCCATGCTCTTGGCAAGTTCATGCTGCTTCTTACTGATCTGAACATTTTAAACGAAATGATCATATGACAAGGAATAGATTGTACTTGTTACTTGTCTAGAATGCCTTCACACTTATATATACTAATAGAGTTGAAAAAATGATTGATCATATGACTACTTCATGTCCAAAGGACCAAAAAAGGTGAAGACTCTTTTTCATTATGGGACGATGGCCGAACTTGACACAGATGCTCCTTAATCAAGTAGATAAACGTAGACAAGAGAGAATTTCATATTGTTAGAAGAGTGCAGGTGGCCAAAAAAAAGGAATAATGTACAAGCCAACTCGAGTACCAATATCAACAACCAATTTTAGTAAATTTTATGGTTCATAGCACTAATGATATGCAAGAACAGACAATGGAAAAGGAGATTTTGAAGGTTAAAAATATAACAGATTCTCACCATGTCACCTAGTCGCTTGAACAAGAAAGCACAAAAGGACAAACTATGACAAAGCTTGTAGCAATTTTCCATAATATTCCAACAATCATACTAAGAGAAGCTTAATTAATATTTAAGTTTAAGAAGCATTGTTCCTAAGCTTTACGACATGATATTGTTCCAAATATGTTCAAGGTCCCCTAACGATGAAGAAAGATTGGAGCTAAACCAGATAACTGATCCGTGCTCATAGCCAGATAGTTTGAATGATAGAAGGAAAAATATTATATGCTTCTGGCTCAGTGGAACCTGAGCTTGGCAGCACTAGTATATGGTGCCTGATTCTGGCCAGAACAAGGGACATGGAAATGCTTTTAAAATTCACATGCTTTACACTACTGATCAACCAACAGGTAAAACAATTCTCAGAGATGGAGATACATGTGCCCCAACTACACCGATTCACTCAATTTCCAAGCTGTGGCCTTTTAGTCAACCTCCCTAAGATAAGAAAATACTGACCTTGATGTAGGACATGTATTTGGCTCCATCGTTGTAGATTATGCTACTTTTGCTTAGCTTTTTGTCTTTCTTTGGCTTCTTTTGCGCCTTAAGCACATTATCTAAGACAGCAAATGAATTGCTGGTTTTGCCCTTGCCTTTCTCGCCAATCCTGCAACCAAAGGTTTTGCAAGATTCATAAATTATAAATGAACGCATAAGTGGACATGACCCCTCTTAAATATATTTTAGTAATCACAAGCAATGAAAATATTACGTCATTCCACATTCATGATGGCTACACATGTTATTTAATCAAATAGCTTTTCTGGAGCTGCCAAAGTATAATGTCTCCAACAAATAGGGTTTCAATAGCACTTTCTATCGCAGATCACCTGGAGTAATTTTTGGAACAGAGGAAGAAACCAAAAATAATTCGAAACAAAATAAAAAGGACAAAAAGAGAAAGCAGAATGAGAGAAGCAGAACACACTAAACAATTGTTTGTTAAACCAAACAAAAGAACCCAGAGAATATAGAGACCACACTTCAGAAATTTCAGAATAGACACACCACATTAACTTCAAAGAAACAGGAGATTCCCCTATCAATATCAACCTATCTCCTTCGGGAAGGCTTGAAGGCAAACATCAAAGAACTCTTTGCATGGATCAGTTACCTCTTCTTTGAAACTACACCCTTCAGAACAGTGGATAGGTGCTTATCACTGTTATTTGACCTCTCATCTCCATCCCATGAGGAAAATTCAGATGAAGCAGAGACGCTCTCTTCAAATTCACGAAATATGGATCCGTTTGCAGGTGAAGAGAACTTTTTTCCTGCATTCTTTCTGGACCTGCTGAAAGTGAAAGGTAAATTCTCAATTAGATGTTGTCATCATCAATATGCATATAGAATATATAAGAAAGGGACGAGCCTCCGGATCTTCTGGACAAATTCTTTTTCTGGGTCCTTGCCGCTTTCCCAACTATCCTTCAGCTTCAGCAAGCATCCTATAATACTGCAAGCGGGAAAACAATTGAGATGTCAATGCAAATGCAGTCTAACAAGCAAAATACTGAAGAGAAAAGGGGGCTGAACATGTTTTACATACTCAGTGTGATATTTCTTTAAGTCTGAGTAGTATTCCTTCTTTTCCGCCTTTAATTGCTGTTCACGTCTAACAACTGCATCAGGATGCAAATTACCTGATTGAAGTGAAGCACCCCTGCAGTCACAAGTTTCATTAGGAGCTCAGAATCAGAGAATCCCCCCGACTTTCCATTTTGAGGAAAGAAAAGGTCGAACTACCAGACTATTTTACATTTCCTTTTTGTTAATTATGACGGGCAGGGGGTGATGAGACCTGACACTCAAAAGCACAGATGCAGGTAAGGCTGCCCAAATAACTGAAAAATTTTAATGAGCAAAGGCAGAAATAAACAACCGTTACTTCATAACCAAATGTCAGGAAGGAATGGAAGGTACTATTGGATGATTATAGTGGCGTTCAATACAATGAAAAAAAGATCAATTCATTATTAGAATAGAGAGTTAAAATTAAAAAACAACATGCAAATAGCACTCTTTCACAAAGTTAAAAGTTTCAACAAGCCCTGTCAAAGTACAGACATTTAAAAAACAACGCGCCCTATTAAAATACAGACATTTAAGCTGAGCCCAATGGTTAACTTGACTCTTTGAAGTCTAAGAAAAAATTTCCAATCTAAGAAAGCAATTTTCTTCTGACATGTAGCAAGGATAAACTACAATCTCACAGAAAATCAGAATGTTTTCAATCTATATTCAAACATATATCAACAAATTTTCACCAAGCTTTCAACTGTTCATCCCTTCCAGTCCTACAAGCAAATTCAACAGTTCTTCTACTTTGCCTAATACTATTACTCTTCTGTTGATGAACATGGCTCATAGATTCCGATCTGCTCAGAGATGACCTAGTAAGGTCTCAATTTCGTCAATCCAACAGAAAACCTTCGGCACATGCACAAAGAACAAGGACTCCCTCCAAATATGTGGATTTTTCAAAAAGTAAAGAGATGATTGAGCCAGCTGTTAAGAAAGAATATCAAATGACTAGGAGAATTTCCAAATCCCGAAAAGCGCGACAGAGTTTCTCATATAGGAGGTTCATAAACATGATTTTCTGTGAATCATCAAGTTCAATTGCACAAAAGAAATACACAACGTACAACAAAAGACACGAGGTTTGGTGTAGAAAAGAGGACAACCTGTAAGTGCCACGGTCACCTAAAACAAATTATTACATATCAAGAATACCTGATTGGGCAATAAAACAATGGAAAGAGCAATCACAACTACAGATGGGTATGCTTTTCTTGATGACAGGAAGAGGAAAAATTGCTTATGTCAGAAATTGCACCATGCCAACATGAAAGAGAGCAACTCTCTATGTTGGACACCGGACCATGCCACAAGCACAAAGTGCATCAATGCAGAATGATACTTGCAAAGAAAATTATCTTCAAATGAGATATTTCAAATCGATGCTAACCAGTTGGTTAAAGGATTTCCGAAATGGAAGTTATCTCCTGAGAACAATGATTTAACAACTTCCTTTGCCTCTGCTTCTCTGGGAAGAAACTGCTTCAGAAATTTTCTCTCACTTTCTGATAGACAACTTTTCCAAGCCTGCATGTTCCAATTGAAATACCTTGGTAAGTTTCCAGAGCATCTGAACATGCAAAAGCACAGGCAATTCACATAACCATATTATATGAAAATACCTCATGGGAGAGAACATTCTTCAAACTCTCCAAGTCAAATATTTCTCTTGGGATATCAAAGGCATCAGCCAAGATATTGCGACCATGAGGCGGAGTATCAACAAACGTTTTCAAATCTCTCCAACTGATGCCAATTTGCTCCTTCTTAGCGATAACCCTCGCTTGGTTCACATCCCACTGAAGAGATATATGAGACTTTGTGTTTAAGCCATCTTCTACTGATTCCACACGTTTCCTTTTTGCCCTAGATTGTCCACGCAAAGTGCTATCAACATTAGCAGCACCATTTGACAGCTTTCTTCTTTGATCAGCAGCCATCACAATAGATAATGTCAAAACAAGACCACGAAACACATCACGCTAGCTAGAGGGAAAAGCTCTCTTGAAACATTGAAGGAGTATCTTCCATCCAAACGTAATCTGAAATCCATGTGCAAATAGATTAAAATTGCCAGACAGCAGTTAACAATAGTGTATGATGTTATTGCGAAGACAACTATATAATCATCATTTCAGTAGTTGTAGCAATGTATAGATGTCTACAGTGTGACCTAAGCAGAAACACATGCTTTATGCACAAAAGATTCATATTAAAAAAAAAAAAAAAATCGTGAAGAGATGTTTAAGGATAAAGATTGACTGCAAATTGACTGCAAAGCTTAGAAACGATATTCAATCTGTCAAATTAGGGCGCGTTTATTTATGCTTCAATGGAAGCAAATTTCAATCAGTTATGGAAAATACATGTGAATGCGTGTCAAAATTTGTATATAGCGAAAGTTTCAAGTGTAACAAGAAAAAAAATAAAATAAAAAAAGGGAAGTCCACGTGCGTTCACTGCAAGATTTGGACTAAGCAAAAAGCAAAAAGTAGAAAGCAGAAAGCAGAAAGTAAAAGATTATCCAAACACACCCTTCAACTTCATGCTTAAACCTTAATTCTCAGACATATATGACAAAATTGAAAATGACATACCCAACAAGCCAACACCCAATGTACTTTGGCTATCAACACCAATACAGACACTATCACAAAAGCTACATTTGAATATTTCCCTTCCTCCAGCACCAAAAAAGGATAACGAAGATCGTGTATCCTCCAAAAGATGCCAATACAGAAGAAAACACTACCGCTCCCACAAATTTAAACATTATGCTAGGCACAAAAACAAATGCAGATCCTAAGACAATCAGACAAAGAAACAGCAGACAAAGAACTGAGGCTGTTATAGGTTATTTCCAATGACCCATAAAACTACCAATCAATCCCTCGAAAGGCATGAAAATGGCAATGCAGATCAATGAAAATTGAACAATTTAAATGCCCAATTTCACAGCCCCAGCATTCAAGTTCCAGAATGTGATCTCACACAGCATAGGAACTAAAAGTGCACTTGGTTAGATGACGTTTCCAATATGAAGTTGATATAAAGAGTATATGTACCAGGAGATCTCTATATTTCTTCTATCATTCAAATTTTTAACAGAGCAATACAATGCCTGTCCCAACTGATCAACCAAAAAAAAAGGAAAGGCAATAAAGCAACTAATACTCTAATATTAATTTCTCATCCATTCACAAAATCCTAAATTGGACATTGGAGTAAATGCAACACTCTAGAATATGCCTTAAGACCATAAATGACAGTATAAACTGTATAACCCATGCAGAGTGTAGATGGGTATCATGAACCTCTGAAATAAGTCACATTCTAAGAATTAACCAAAATAAGAGTGGTGACTAGATAATGGGGGGAAACAAACTAGCCAAACTCCATCTAAGAAAACAGCATAAAAACAAACCCTTCACCATGGACACTTCATTAAATAAGCCAGAATGGTCAACCTAACCACCCCTTTGCATGCACTAACCAAAACTTATTCCTACCATATTGCGAAGAGGCCAACAAAAATAAATAAAATTTTTGACATCAATCAGGAAAGCCCCAATTAAGTCCTCCGCTGCACACCCCCCTTAAACAGCAAAACACGAAAGTCCACCCCAATTCACCGCTTGCCGAATTTGTCCCGAGAGTCTTCCATCAAAGCAACGCAAAAATTGACGCATCACATCCCCCATACGATCCATAATTACACATAGACGCGGAAGTACCACCAAAAAGTCCAATTCGCGAGCATAAAAGGCAAAGATTCAGCAATTCCCCCAATCCCAAAACGAAGCGAAGCCGTGCGGACTCAAAAACTTCACGAACAAATCAATCAAGAAAACAGAAAAAAACGAAAAACCACAAACACGCACGAGCGACCGACGGATATCGAGGCTCCCCCCCTCATTAATCAGCAAAGCAGAGCAAACCTAAATTCGGAAAGCTCCCCCCCAACCCCGGCGTACCTCTCCGCGCGGAGAATCGATTCCTCCGGGGGGGGCTGAAACCCTAGGAATTCGGCGGCGACCGGGACCGGCTTTCTCCCTCGGGAAGCGCTGGCGGCGGCGGCGGCGGCGGAAAAGCCCTCGTCTTTCGCAACGCAATCGGCGGCGGCGGAAACCCAAGAGGAGGCCGCGAGAATCGGCTCGCCCCCACCACCCAAAAAAAAAAAAAAAAAACAAGACTCGAAGGAAGGAAAGAATCGAATGAATGAATGGGAAACCGCAGAGGAGAGAGAAAGAGAGAGAGAGAGAAGGGCGAGGGGGGCGTAATGGAGCAGGGCGGAGAAAAATCCGCGTTATCCAATTCGGTCTCGAGGAGAGAGAAAGAGGAGGAGGAAGAGGAGAGAGAAGGAAGACGCAGGCCACGAGAATATGGCCAGATAGAGAGATCGAAGGGGGAAGCAGCGAGGCCTCCCCCGCGCGCTCCGCTCGGCTCGGCTCCGGCCAGCGGCTCGGCCGGTGGGTTCGTTCCTGCCGGGCCGGTCCAGTCCGGTTCGATCTCCTCCGGACCGTCGGCCCCGCAGGCGAGTCTTCACGGTTTGACCTGTCTCTCCTCTCTCCCTCAGACTCTCACCACCACCAACACCACCACCTCCTTGCCCTATCGAATTGCAAAATGCAGATTTTGCAAAAGGGGGTGAGCTTTTTGCAGGCCCCTTTTTTTCTCTCTATGGCTTGCCCTCCTTCCTTCCTAGATGTACTAGAAAAAAAGGGATTCAAAAATCGGCTAAATGGGGAAACGCGCGCTCCTGTCGAATATTGGCGGATCCATGGTTTTCATAAATAGTAATGAGGATGGTGCTTGCCCGTTTTAAACCAATTTTTGGTAGCTTATTAACTTTTTGCATCATGCTTTTTCGGTGATGGAACGATGTGACGGTCCAAGAGCATTTTGATTTTGGTATGTATTGGGATGAAAATACAGAGAGGGTTTAATGACTTGCTAGATAGATACAATCGTCCTGATCATTTACTCATTGGAGTTGAATTTAGATAAGGTTTTCGTCATGACAAAAAAGGAAATATCCCTAGTTGTCGAGTAGGGAAAATTACCAAAAAAGTTTTAAACCTAACGTACAGCGCGGCCAATTCAATTTTAAACTATATTATTTTCAATTTAGCCATGCAACCAAAAGGAAGAAAAAAAAAGAACAAAAAATAAGAAAATAAGAAAAGGTTCAAAAAAAATTCAAAAAAATTGAAAAATCTATCAATGTCAGCAATATTCATGCTGTGTAGGATAGCTATCGCTGACTCGACCACCATGTAAATTGCCAAAATGTTTAGAATTAATTTGGCAAAATTAAAAGTTTAATACTAAATTGGCGATCGTACAATAGATTTATGACTATTTTTAGTAATTATCTATTATGTAGGACGACTGTCATTGACTAGACCACCATATAATTATCAAAATATTTAGAACTAAATTGGCAAAATTTTAAAGTTTAACATTGAATTGGCGATCATACAATAGGATTAGGTTTAGAGCTATTTTTAGTAATTATCTATTTATCAAACAAGTGTTAGAAAAAGGAAGTAAAAGGAAAATTACCCTAATTGTTTTTTAAGTTTGTCCCAATATGTAATGTCGTCGTTGGACTTTTTTAATTCATCTAATGTGATCATTAAACTCATTCATAAATGTTCAAAGCAATTATTTTGTCTAATCAAATAATGGAGAGTCAACACAAGCTCATAAGCTATTGCGAAATGTCCAATCTAATCCATCAACTGGAAATGTGTAACATAATCCCTAAATTTCAATTTTTTTCTATCAAGTCCCTCAACTTTTCATAGTAAAGTTAAATTAGTACGAATATTTTCCAAAATTAGTAAATGACAATACCCACCAATAACCGTAGGTATCGCAATCTAACACGGGCGTTGGAAAAGGGAAGGAAATGATGATAAAGGCCAAACAGAAGTTAGACTTTTCTTCTCACGTCACCAATCACATTTTCAAAGTGAACCAAGAAATTAGCGATAGATTTATATTATTTTAACAGAAGACAGCTTGCTTTGGCCATTAAGAAGAAATTAACAAAAGATGAGCTTCGAGAATGAAACTCATGGGTCCATTAATTCAACATTGTGTCCTAAAATAAAAAATAAAAATAAAAATCATCAAATGGTCAATATCATAAATAAAATAAAGTTATATGAAAAAAGTAAGAAAATCTGAGGCCGAAGGCAAAAAAACCTAGGACCCGGTCCGCCGGACGGTAGGAAAGATTGCGCCGGGTGGCTGATCTTATTATATATTATTTTGGTTTATTGGTGGGGGTGAACAGTGGACACTGGACATGAGGGCATGAAGTCAACGAATTATGCTTTTCCTGTTCCGTAGGTTTTTTCTTCTTGTCAGCCTTTTCAAGGAAACTTCTGTTCCATTCTGAAAATGCCTAAACACCAGAGCGGGAGTTTCAAGATAAAGCAAATCTCATGCAGTTTGAGGAGGGTGGACTGCCCAATTCGGTGATAGAACATTTTCGTGATGTTGTTAACGAGCTATAGAATAAAAATTTTAGAGCGTGGCTAATTTTTTTTTTAGCATGAACAGTTCCACAACAACATTTTACAAAGGAAGACATTTGAGATGATATTCGATTTGAATGGCACGAGGTTACGAGTTACTATGAACATGGGTTATTTCCACTTTCTTGTGGCATCTTTAGTCTTTGGCTATATATTTAAATTAAATTAGTATGTGGGTTACATTGGAACATGTGAAGGTAATTTTCTCAAATAAAAAATGGAGGGAAATGCAGGGTTGAATTGACGGCACTTTTACGGAGGACTTTGAACCCCATGAAGGCCTTAGAGAAAATTTAATGAAGCAATTTGGAAGCTGATTTGGCAAATGCAATGTATTTCTAAAGGGTTTTTCTCTCGAGGCAAGTCCATATCAATTTTGGCATTTTTTATTATCAAATGCTGGATACCAAAAGTAATGAATTTTTATTTCAATTTTACCCTTAATAATTTTTCTCATCCCTTTCTCGTCCCTTGATTTTGCATTGTTCATCATCTCTCTAAATCACTCGCTCAAGATTGTTGAGTCACCAACAAATGCCAACAATTGCTAAGGTCATGCAACCCTTGACCTATGCCTCATGTGGGTTGCTTGAAGTCACATGAGACCTGGGTTCACACAACCTTTGGTGAGGATGGTACCTACTGCTAAACAGGGAAATGCGCACTCTTGCCAAATATTGGTGGATCCATGGTTTTCATAAATAGTAATGAGGATAGCGCTTGCCCATTTTAAACCAAGTTTTGGTAGCTTATTAATTTTTTGCATCCTGTTTTTTGGGTGATGGAACGACATGATAGTCCGCGAGCATTTTGTTTTCAGTATGTATTGGGATGAAAATACAAAGAGGGTTTAATGACTTGCTAGATAGATACAATTGTCCTGGTCATTTACTCATTGGAGTCGAATTTAGATAAGGTTTTTGTCATGACAAAAAAGGAGATATCGCTAGTTGTCGAGTAGGGAGAATTACCAAAAAAGTTTTAAACCTAATGTATAGCGTTACCAATTCAATTTTAAACTCTTCAATTTTCAATTTAGCCATGTACCCAAAGGAAGAAGAAAAGGAATAAAGAAAAATGAAAAGGAAAAAACAGGAAAATAAGAAAAGGTTAAAAAATGTTTAAGACTAAATTGATAAAATTAAAAAGTCGAATAGAACTATTTTCAGTAACTATCTATTACATAGGACAACCGTCGTTGACTGGACTAGCATGTAAATTATCAAAATATTTAGGATTAAATTGACAAAATTTTAAAGTTTAATAATGAATTGGCGGTCGTACTATAGGTTTAGGTTTATAACTATTTTTAGTAATTATCTATTTATCAAACAAGTGTTAGAAAAACATAGTAAAAGGAAAATTACATTGATTGATTGTTAAGTTTGGCCCAATATATAATGTCATCGTTGGACTTTTTTAATTCATCTAATGTTATCCTTAAACTTATTCATAAATGTCCAAAGCGATTATTTTGTCCAACCAAATAATGGAGAGTCAACACAAGCCCCTAAGCTATTGCGAAATGTCCAATCTAATCCATTAACTGGAAATGTGGAATAACCGACCAAAAAAAAAATGAAAATGTGTAATATAATCCCTAAATTTTAATTTTTTTCTATCAAGTCTTTCAACTTTTCATAGTAAAGTTAAATTAGTACGGATGTTCTCCAATATTAGTAAATGACAATACCCACCAATAACCGTAGGTCTCGCAATCTAATACAAGTGTTGGAAAAGATGATAAAGGCAAAACAGACGTTAGACTTTTCGTTTCATGTCACCGATAACATTTTCAAAGTAAACCAAGAAATTAGCGATAGATGTATATTATTTTAACAGAAGACAGCTTGCTTTGGGCCATTAATAAGAAATTAACAAAAGATGAGCTTGGAGAACGAAACTTATGGGTCCATTAATTCAACATTGTGTCCTAAAATAAGAGGAATTCATCAAATTGTCAATACCATAAATAAAATAAAATTATATAAAAAAGTGAGAAAATCTAAGGCCAAAGGCAAAAAGCCTAGGACCCGGTCCGCCGGATGGTAGGAAAGATTGCACCGAATGACTGGTCTTATTATATATTTATTTTGGGTTATTGGTGGGTCAACGGTGGACTTGAGGGCATGAAGTCAACGATTTATGCTTTTCTTGTTCGGAAGGTTTTTTCTTCTTACCAGCCCTTTTAAGGAAACTACTGTTCCAACTATGAACATGGGTTATTTCTACTTTCTTGCGACATCTTTAGTCTTTAGCTATGTAATTAAATTAAATTAGAGTGTGGGTTACATTGGAACGTGTGAAGGTAATTTTCTCAAATGAAAAATGGAGGGAAATGTAGGGTTGAATTGACAGCACATTTCCGAAGGACTTTGAACCCCATAAAGGCCTTAGAGAAAATTTAATGAAGCAATTTGGAAGCTGATTTGGCAAATGTAATGTATTTCTAAAAGGTCTTTCTCTCGAGGCAAGTCCATATCAATTTTGGCATTTCTTATTATCAAATGCCGAATACCAAACGTAATGAATTTTTATTCTAGATTGTCAAGTCACCAATGGAGGCCGACAATTGCCAAGGTCATGCGACTCTTGACCTTTGCCTCACTTGGGTCACTTGAGATTGCATGAGATCTGGGTTCACACAACCTTCGGTGAGGACGATAGCTGCTACTTCGTGCTATTTCGCCTTCCTGTGGTTCAAATCTAGATCTTCTAAGATGCGCCACCTCATCATCGGCTCACCTGGGATTATGCGACCTTAGTGGCCTATCACTTGGGGTCAAGCCACGAAGGTTGTGCAACCTTGACAACCTGTCACCTTAGTCTACCGACTCCAACGTTGGTTTGCTTGGGATCGTGAGACCTGAGACAAGGGCAATAACTTCTCCTTCATCTACTTCGCCTCTAGTCCAAATCCAATTCTCTTGAGGTCGTGCGACCTCTACAACTCGTCACCTAGGCTGGCACGATTGCCAACCACCGTTGCTGGAGTCGAAGGTCATTGTTGCAATTTGTCTTTTGCCTAAGTGGCCGAGAATTTGCAATTTTTTATTTATATTTTTAACTAAAGCACTTCATGCAAATAATATTTGGTCAACACTATTTGTATTATAGCGGAAAATTATCCAAAAAGTCTTAAACTAATTACAGCTTTGCCAATTTAATTCTAAACTTTTTGATTTTGCTAATTGAGTTCTAAGCCTTTTTACTTTTTGTCCATCGAGTTCATCTGATCAATTTTAGTTGGAATTCACTAACATGGACATCAACCATCCTACATGGCATGATCAATGCTGACATTGACAAAAATATATTATTTTTAATTTTTTTTTTATTTTTTATAACTTTTTAAATTTTTTTCTTTTCTTTTTTCCTCCTCTCTCTTCTTCCTCTATCAGTCACCCAACCTCTCGCAATTGGCCATAGGCTGCAATTAGCAAAGGCAGACCCTCGCTTGAAGCTAGAGAGACTGCCCTCATGTGAGGCCAGCAAGGTCGCCCCTCGCCAGTTCTTGATGACGGTGACCTCGCCTAAGGTCGGTGAGGCCAACCCTCCCAGATCACAGCCTCTGGCTAGTTACCAAAGGCTAGGCAATCGATAGAGTAAGAAGAGAGAGGCAAAAAAAAAAAAAAAAGGAAAGGAAAAAATTATAAAAATTATAAAAATACAAAAATAATATTTAAAAAATAATTAATTTCATGCTATGTTGCTTAGCTATAGCATACCTCATCTAGAGGAACTTCAACCCTGGCGATCTATGGTAACAAAAAATCACCAACTTCAAACTTCCATCCTTTTTTCTTATGAAAATAAAATAAAAAATAGGAATAAGTTATGAGGAATTGCCAATATGAATTAATTCAACATAACTGCAAAAAAAATGATATATTGATATTGAAACATATTTTCCTATAGTTTGAATTGTATTGTCTCAAACTGTCATACAAAATAGCAAATTAGATAAACATGTTTGCCGTATTAAACTTTCTCTATAAATTAGCAAGCCTTGCAACAATTCAATTATTTTCATTCCAATGGGGTCAATCACGTGCCCATGTCTTCTGATCGAGTCATGTCTACGGTACTCCTCTTACACTTGTGTTGAACCTCATTTTGGGAATTGTAGATGATGTGCTTAACGTTAGAACTCATAGGCAACTTACGAATGAAGGTTTGCTTTTCCTGGGCATTAACGTGTCTTTCCAGCCATGTGATTAATTAAGGATGAAAAAAAATGACTTCTCTAAAAATATTAGGTATTTTATTAAAGGGCTTACTAGTTTTTACAGCACAAAAAAGGTGGTTAAGTTAGTCTAAATCAAAGTTTAAATCAAAGCTGTGTCTTGTGATCGAGTCGTGTCCAAGGTTATCGTTCCCATGGCAATGTTAAGCACCATTTCCTTTGAAAAAGAGTTCTCTCTTTGGTGGGCATAATTGATTTTCTTACATGGCAAACCAAGAGTACAAATCCCCTCTACTAAAACTTATAAATAGCAGACACCAACTGCAGAGTTTATCTGAATCCTTTTGATTTTAGTTTGGCTGCTAATCTCAAAGGGTATTAAAAATATTGACCGAATGAATGTGCCTTATGTTTGCTTCAACATCTACATGTGTTATCGCTCCATTGCTTCAAAGTTCAATTTAACTTACCAACCACGACATGGTGACCGCACTAATTTCTGTCGCAACATCTATCTCCATTGTCTTATTAAACCAAGTTTCTAAGTTGTTACCACTTCTTCTTGGCCTGTTCATCTTGACCTGTTTAGCACATTGGTCCCCCTCCACTGTAGAATTTGGAAAAAAATAAAATAGCAAAAATTTAGATTTTTCTTGCGCTTGGTGCAACATAATCCAAGAAAAGTATAGTTGTGGAAAGTGAAAACATGGAAAAAAAGGAACTGGGCCAATTTATTGTGTTGCTGCTGTAAGTACTGTCATATCGATGGTAAAACATGCAATGCAATCTAGACAGTTTTTGTCACATGGGTTCTTCTCCGGCACTATGGTATTGAATACTTATTTTATGATAACGAATGTAGTCAATATGCTATGGAGATTTATGTAACGTCAAAATAAAATATTCTTGGATATTATTCAAATTATCTAGACTTATTTATTGGTGAGCATTAATTTTTTAATTGAAATAATTTGTAGCCGTACTTGTCTTTGCACTTGCATTTTCATCTCAACAATCGAATAAGAACTAAAATTGCTATAATGCATATATATATATGATGTTGTCATCCAGTGTGAATGAGGGTACTTCAAGTGGATTGACCTTTAAAAGTTAAAGGTGTAACCATGGTAAGCATGTTGTCGTGAGAATGTTGGAATCTAAAAAGCAACAAAAACTATACTACAATTGTTATATTGCAACTATATGATGTTGGCATTGCCTCGCCAGGTGAGGTCAATCTCGCTGGGGGTTGGTGAGGCTCCAACAAGGTTGTTGGGCTTTGTAGCGATGGCCGGCGACCAGTTAGGAGAAAAAGAGAAGGAAGAGAAAAAAAAAATTAGACTTGATTTTTGAGTTATTTATAAGAACAAAAAGGCAATTTTTTAAAATTATTTTTTGTTCCTGTTCTAAATTTTTTTTCGGAAACAAAAACCTACACAAATAGATTTTTTGTTCTATTTCTGCTCCAAAGAATAAATAAGCAAAAAAAAAAATAGAGAAACAATAAGTATTATCAAATGCGCTCTTATTTGTCAGGAATAATAAAAATTCTAAACTAGCAGCTATAGACATAGCCAATTAACCACCCAACAACTTATTGATATCAATTCATCATTACTGTCTTCGATTGATTTGCTCACAGGCCTTTGCCCATTAATTGCACCATGTCAACGCTTAGCCAAAATTAGGGATTGTTTGCTGTTGATGATTCCGTTGACCTCTTTCTCAAGTCTTGATTAACGTTGCCATCAATAACTTTCACGTGATGTGTTCTCGATGACTTTTTGTCAAATTATTGCTTCCCTTCAATTTGTTGACTTCTCTATTTGTTAGGAACTTCTATTTTATCAACCGACCACTCAAATAACTAAAAGCTGATCATTTTTTTGGGGTCAACAGTTTCTTTCTGAACGGCACCTTTAGGCTCCGTTCGTTTCGCGGAAAATATCATGTTTTTGGAAAACATTTTCCTGGAAGTCATTTTCTAGGAAAATGACTCTATTTTCCGATGTTCGGCCAAAATCTAAAATTTGAGTGGAAAATATTTTCCGCTGTTCGTTAGTTCATTTAATTGTTTGGAAAAAAAATATCAAAAATTGAATTTTAATATTTTTAATTGACCAAAAAATTTATTTATTTTATTTATATTTTTTTAAAAAATGATTTTTTAAATTATTTATATTTTTTAAAATATAAATTTTTATTATTTCTTTTTTCTTTTTCTTTTCCTTCCTCCTTCCTCCTCCTTCTTCCTCCTCCTTCGTCCGCCGTCGCCTCCTTCCTCCTCCTTCTTCCTCCTCCTTCCGCCGCCGCCGCCTCCTTCCTGCCTGATAATGGCCGGCTGCCCAACGGCCGACCAAGACCCGGTGGCCAGATCCGGCGAGCTCGAGGCTCGGCCGATCTCACCCGAGCTCGTCGGATCCGGCGACAGAGCGCGAGCTCGCTCGGATCGGGGGCTCGAGCTCTGCTGCTAGATCCGGCGAGCCGCGAGCTTCGCCACCAGATCCGGCGAGCTCGAGGCTCGGCCAATCTCACCCGAGCGCGCCGGATCTGGCGACAGAGCTCGAGCTCGCCCCCCGAGCGCGCCGGATCCTCCCGAGCGGCTTTGAGCCGCCGGGGAAGCGAAGCGCGGCGGTGACGACGGCGACGGCGCCCCGGACGGAGCAGGCGGGCAGGAGCGAACGGGTAGGGCGGAGGCTGATCCCGGAGAAGGAAGCCATTGCAGCAGGGAGAGCAAGAAAGAGAGAGAGAGAGAACGAGAACGAAGGAAAAAGGAGCTGGAGCGCAAGAGCTACGGAAAATGACTTCCTCTTTTCAAAAGAGGAAG
This sequence comes from Eucalyptus camaldulensis, assembly GCA_019915185.1. Lineage (NCBI taxonomy): Eukaryota > Viridiplantae > Streptophyta > Magnoliopsida > Myrtales > Myrtaceae > Eucalyptus > Eucalyptus camaldulensis. The sequence continues at coordinate 35,567,965 of JAHSVA010000001.1, forward strand.
TCATTTTCCGCGATTCCAAAGAGGAATTTTCCGTTGACCGGAAAATATTTTCCGTTGACCGTGTATTTTTCGCCATCCGAACACCGGAAATTCAGGAAAATATTTTCCTGGAAGTTATTTTCCGCGAAACGAACGGAGCCTGGTAAAAAGCCTTTATCGATCTAAGGACCCGTAACATAGCAACTTTTCACCACATTATACATGCAACAAAAATAAAATAAGAGAACCAAATGAGAACTTTTTACCATCCTCAATTTCTTAAATTCATAACTACAGTTACGTGACTTTGTATAGTGACATAGACATTACAAACGGTACTTGAACATTAAATCAAAGAATGAAATGAGAACTTTCTACCATCCTAAATTTCTTAGATTCGTAACCATAAGTTACATAACTTCTTTACAGAGCGACAAGACATTGCAAATGGTACTTCAGCATTAAATTCGATAAATATTCCGCGGCTGGTAATTAGGGCGTGCTGTAGCGTTCAGTTGATGGAACTTGGCATTCAAGCCAGCTACAGCCCGGGTTAGCTTGCGGCTAACCTCCACACGATCCTTGGGTAGCCTTGAATTTAATCGGTTAACATCCAAACCACCGCCATCTTTGCAGATGACATGCTGTTACCTCAATAGCTGTGGACCCCTTGCTCCTCTCAGTATTGTGTCTCCCCTGAGAGGCGGGATACGGGGACCCCACTTTGAGAGACTCTCACCCCCGGGAGGTTTTCCCTCCAGTAGGGGGTTCCCCTTAAGCAGTTTAAGGACCTGCTCAGGTCTGTCAATTCGAAGGGCAAGGATACGTGCCAGGTGGAACATCGGGTGTCTGCGTTATGCAAGTTTTTGGGGCCGTCGGTCAGGCCACGACCTTCGTACTCCGCGTCTACAACGGCACATTGTATTACTACGGAAGCCAAGTCTTGGTCGAGAATGTCTACGACAAATGGTTCAAGCTCAACGTGATACACGACGCCGACGCCTCCAATGTGAAGATCTACATCGATGATCAACTTAGGTTTTCAGCTCCGGGCCATGGTAGCGGGGCTTCGCACTACTTTAAGTTTGGGGTTTATGCAATGGATGATTCCTCTCACCGCATGGAGTCACGGTGGAAGGATGTTAAGGTTCTCAAGAAAAACTAATTGAAACGATGGCTTCGTGTAGCAAGTTTCGCTTGCTTGCTCTGTAATGGCTCCTCGTATCGCCTATGTAACCATAAGTTACATAACTTCTTTACAGGGCGACAAGACATTGCAAATGGTACTTCAGCATTAAATTCGATAAATATTCCGCGGCTGGTAATTTGACGTTAAAAAACATTTGAATTTCATCACATTGATTTACCAATCTGAAGACGCATTTATTACATCTGTGGCTGTGCCCCTCCTAACATGGGAAGCCCAAAAAACTGCGTAGACCCTCCAAGTTATGGAAAGAAGTATCTGTTGTCGCAATTTCTACATTGTTGGAATGTCTTTTCGTCTTAGGATTATGACATGAAATGCATACGATCGAACATCAATATCAAATACGCTTTCCATCATAATGTCATCATCGTCACAAAGCTACGAAGCTCAACAACCAAATTATTCAGATCTATACTAGGTACACCGTCGGCCTAAAGATTAACTCATTGAGAACCGATCAGCAGCCGCCTCTCTTCGAGGAAGGCGTAAACCGGCACCTCCAGATTGAGCGGCGCGGGTCCCTTCCGGGCCCGTCCCGAGATGTCGTAGTGCGAGCCGTGGCACGGGCAGAACCACCTGCCGTAGTCGCCGGCGTTCGGCAGCGGGATGCAGCCGAGGTGCGTGCACACGCCCACGACCACGAGCCACTCCGGGTCCTGGACTCGCGCGGAGTCTGGCTGGGGATCCCGGAGCGAGGTCCAGTCCTCGCGGCTCGCCCGCTCGATCTCCTCCTCCGTCCGGCGCCGGATGAAGACGGGCTTCCCGCGCCACTTGACGGTCACGGTGCTGCCCGGCTCGATGCTCGACAGGTCGACCTCGAGCGACGCCATGGCGAGCACGTCCCTGGTGGCCGACATGCTCAGGACCAGCTTGACGATGAGCAGGCGGACGGCGGACGCGTAGGCGAATCGCCCCAGGCCCAGGACGAAGTAGGCGAAGGCGCGCTTGCTCGGCGACCCGGGAGGCAAGCGCTCGTGGTTGTACTCGTCGTAGACTATCCTCGGGGTGGGGTTCTTGATGGCGGCCGCGACGGGGGGCTCGCCGTCCGCCACGGCGATGCTTTCGCCACGCGCCGCGAGCGCTCTGGAGGCGAGGCCTGATTCAGATCGTTCAAAAAACAGAGTGCAAATTACTAAATGACGAAGCATGAAATGGACCTGAAACTCGTGACGAACTAAGCGACGGCGCGCCAACCAACCCACCTCTCCCCATAAGGCGAAACGGCGGCTTACTCGAGAAGTACCCGGAGAAGACGAGCGGCGACAAGCCGGGATCTTTCGCCGCGGCGGGGACGGCGGCCGTGGGGAAACTGCTCGGCCTCCGGAGAGGGGAGAGAAGAGAGAGCCGCCTCGGGGCCGCTGCAGCCTTCCACATCCTCGCGCGACCTTTCTGGCGACGTTCGAATGCCAAACACCTCGCGCCGCGCCGCTTTCGATTAGAGAGAGAGAGGGGGGAGACGATCGATCGGAAAGATTTCCTCCACCCTGTTCTTGTTCTGCAGAAAGCAAGACGGTGCTGCATGCGGTGCGGGGAGAAAGCCGGATGTCGACGCGAGGCAGGGCTGAGGAGCGAACACGCGGCGGGCGGTACGCATATGTCCAAATAACGAACAAATAAAAATATAAAAGAGTATAAGACAAATAGCCGTCTTAGCTCAGCTGGTAGAGCGCATGGCTTTTAACCATGTGGTCGTGGGTTCGATTCCCACAGACGGCGTTCTCTATCGATTTTTTTTGTGTTTTGACCTTTTTTTTTTTAATCCTCCTTCTTTCTTCCTCTATCTCTTCTTTTAAAATTAAAATAATCTGTCGATTAGCCACTCTTAATACATCTTCAATCTTTTTGCCCCCAACTTTCCAATAACAAATGCTGATTATATCAAGCCCACTCCTTAAAATCAACCGACCTAGTAATAACATTGTTTCATGGTTTTGGAAATTTAATGTTTTATGTACCAATTAAAGCATCACTCGCTACTATTGCTATTTTTTTTTATTTAAAAGTAAAATAATCTATCAATTAGCCACTCTTAATCCATCTTCAGTCTTTTTGCCCCCAACTTTCCTATAACAAATGCTAATTATATCAAGGTCACTTCTTAAAATCAACCGACCTTGTAATAACATTGTTTCATAGTTTTGGAAATTTAATGTTTTATGTACCAATTAAGCATCACCCACTACAATTGCTATTTTTTTATTTTCCTTTTGCCCGCAAACCGCAAATTTTTAATGACCAGTGCTATTGAAATTTTTGTTTTGGACATTTTTTCCTCTATCTTTCTTTCTCTACCTCTCCTTTTAAAATTAAAATAATCTTTCAATTAGCCACTCTTCATCCATCTTCAATCTTTTTGCCCCCAACTTTCCTTTAACAAATGCTAATTATATCAAGGCCACTTCTTAAAATCAACCGACCTTGTAATAACATTGTTTTGGAAATTTAATGTTTTATGTACCAATTAAAGCATAACTCGCTACTGTTGCTATTTTTTTTATCCCATCTCTCTTTCTTTCTATACCTCTTCTTTTTGAATTAAAATAATCTTTCAATTAGCCGCTCTTAGTCCGTCTTCTATCTTTTTGCCCCCAACTTTCCTTTTGCCCACGACCACAAATTTTTAATGAATATTGAAATTTTAGTTTTTGGCCATTATTTTAATTTCTTCTCTCTCTTCTTTTAAAATTAAAATAATCTTTCAACTAGTCACTCTTAGGACGCGTTTAGTAACGATTTTGTTATCGGGAACAAATTCTGATCAAAAGCGATTCTTTTTTTATTTTGTTCATAGAAACAATTTCTAAGCATTTTAAATTGTTTGGTAATTATCCAAAATTTTCGATTCTATAATAAAATTGCATTTGGTACCGTGCTCATTTATTATGTTCCAAATCAATTTATTTTAATTTTTAAATATTTTTTACATTTTTTTTCATTTTTCTCCTATTCTTCTTCTTCTTCTTCTTCAAGTGGCTGGTCGCCGGACCGACAACTAACCAAACAAGGGTCGACGATCTCATCGAAGCGTCACCAACTCTCGACGAGGCTTGCTTGGCCATCGATAGGGATGGGCGAGCCTCACCGATGGCTGGGCTCACCTCCGGCGAGCTCGCCAAGCCTTGCCTTGGTCTGGCGAGCCTCCGGCAACCAGCGAACGGTGGCGATGAACGATAACTGTGAGATGGCGGTAGATGAATAATAAGAAGAGAGAAGAAGAAGAAGAAGAGAAAAACCAAGAAGATTTGATTATTAGATTTGTTTCCGGGAATAATAATCAAATTTTTTTTTTTAATTCTTGACTCTACTTTACATCTGTTTTCGGGAACAAAATTTTTACCAAACACGATTATGTTTCCAAACTGCTTCCGGGAACAGAAAATCAGAATCAGTTACTACTCAGATGGTTATCAAACAGGGCCTTAATCCTTATTCTATCTTTTTGCCCCCATCTTTCCAATAACAAATGCTAATTTTATCGAGGCCACTTCTTAAAATCAACTGGTCTCGTAATAATATTGTTTCATAATTTTGGAAATTTAATGTTTTATGTACCAATTAAAGCATTACTCGCTACTATTGCTATTTTTATTTCTTGATTCCATCTCTCTTTCTTTCTATACCTCTTCTTTTGAATTAAAATAATCTTTCAATTAGCCACTCTTAGTCCGTCTTCTATCTTTTTGGCTCAACTTTCTGATAACAAATGCTGATTATATCAAGACCACTTCTTAAAATCAACTGACCAGGTATTAACATTGTTTCATAGTTTTGAAAATTTAATATTTTATGTACTGATTAAAGCATTACTAACTACTATTATTATTTTTTATTCCATATCTCTTTCTTTATATACCTCTTCTTTTTAAATTAAAACAATCTCTCAATTAGCCACTCTTAATCCGTCTTCTATCTTTTTGCCCCCAACTTTCCAATAACAAATGTTGATTGTATCAAGGCCACTTCTTAAAAATCAACCGACCTCGTAATAACATTGTTTCATAGTTTTGAAAATTTAATGTTTTATTTACCAATTAAAGCATTACTCGCTACTATTACGGGAGCATATTGAGATTTTTGTTTTTGTTATCTTTTTTATGCCATCTCTCCCTCTTTCCATACATTTCTTATCAAATCAAAATCCCCTTTCAATTGGTCACTCTTAATTTATTTCTATACCTATTCTTTTAAAATTAAAATCGCCTTGAGGTTAGCTATCCTTAATCTGTCTTTTATTTTTTTGCCCACAATTTTCCAATAGATATATGCTAATTATATCAAGGTCGCTTCTTAAAGTCAACCAACCGTGTAATTACATTGTTTCACATTTTTGAAAATTTAATGTTTTTACAAACCTATTTAAGCATTACCCATTACTAATATAGGCACACATTAAAATTTGTGTTTTGGGCAATTTTTTTGTCCTATCTCTCTTTCTTTCTTTCTTTCCCTTGTTTTTTAAATCAAAAATTTTCTTCAAATTGGCCACTCTCAATCCGTCTTTTATATTTTGCTTGCAATTTTTCAACATACAATGCTAAGTATAACAAGGTCACTTATTAAAATCATCCTTGTAATTGTATTGTTTCATTGTTCAAGTATTCAGGTACAATCTGCAGATTCGCTTCTACAGTAGTTAGGGTACTTACTATTACTAATACATGCACATGTCAATTTTTTCTTATGTTTTGGCAATTTTTTTTTATTAATCTCTCTCTCTGTGTACCTTTTCTTTTAAAATTAAAACATTATTTCAATTCACCACTCTTAACGTGTGTTTTATCATTTTGCTTACAAATTTCTAATATACATCCAAATTTCTAGAATAGTGCTAATTATATAAAAGCTGCTTCTTAAAATCAACCTTGAAATTATGTTGTTTTCATAGTCATGAAGTTTAAGCATTCAAGTACAATTTGTCACTTCACTTATTGATAATAATTACATTATTAATTGTTATTAATGCACGCACATATTGAAATTCTTTATTCTTCATCACACATGCTTACCAGAAATTCTTTTCTTCGGTTCGAGCTTTCTTTCAGAATATGGAAACAAGAAGATAAATTCTCAAAATTCTAGATAACTGTGGGAAACTCGTGCATCATTCTCATGACCCTCTAAAATAAAACAAAAGCTGAATTGAAATATCCATAAAAGCTACGAAAAGGACAAAAAAAGAGGGACAGAAAATAGAAAGAAGGAAGGGGACCCACTCCTATCAGGTAGTCGAATGCGCCAATCGGGCCCCACTCCGAATCCGGATCCTCTGCAATCGGGTTCGGAGCCCCATCTCCTACTACCTTCCTTCCCTCCTCCTCCTTCGTTCCCCAAAAAATTCCCTCTACCCATTCGTTCTCCCGCCGCCGCCGCCGCCGCCGCCGTATTAGCATCGTCGGGGGCGCTCTACTTCCCGATGGAGGCGGCGACCAGCGGGGCGGAGGAGGTGGAGGAGGAGAAGAAGGCCGAGTTCGATGCGTCGGAGATAGAGTACGCGAGCTACGGCGGGGAGCACCACCTCCCGCTCATCATGAGCCTCGTCGACCAGGAGCTCAGCGAGCCCTACTCCATCTTCACCTACCGCTACTTCGTCTACCTCTGGCCTCAGCTCTCCTTCCTGGTAACTCCCCCCATCCCTCTCCCTCTCCCTCTCCCTCTCCCTCTTCGAGTTTTCCAGCCTCCGCGCCTGTCGATTTCGGACGATCGTTCTCTCGCTTAGCTTGGTGTTGCTCGCGTGTGGATTTTCGTGTCAGTCAGGCGTTTCACAAGGGCAAGTGCGTGGGGACCGTGGTGTGCAAGATGGGCGAGCATCGGAGCACCTACCGGGGTTACATTGCGATGCTGGTCGTCATCAAGCCCTACCGAGGGAAAGGGATAGGTAATAATCGTTTACTCCTCGTTTGAAGTTGGTGGCTTCGCCTGAACTTCGTGTGATTCGTGGGCTCCGGTTGAATTGATTGAGGGGTGAAGTGCGATCCTTTGTTAAGCTCAATTGCGTATAAAAATGCAGACTTGAAGAGTTTGTGTTTGTATGAGAAGAGCTTGTGAAGATGTTCTGTAGTTATGATGCTGTGTAATGAGTAGCAAGCGACCCAAGTGACCAAATTTATCTCTTGTCTTAGTGTATTTTCCTTGCTTGCATTGTGTTTTTGAGACGAGTGTGGAGTTGAGGTGCCATGTTTTTTCTTCTTGTTGCAGCCACGGAACTCGTGAGTAGATCCATCAGTGTCATGAGGGAGTCTGGCTGCGAAGAGGTAATTTCACATGGCTCTTGAGCTTTAGAATGACGAGCTTAGTGTTTAGTTCTTAATTCGAGTTATGATTACACACACCAGCGATAGGACTGGGAGAAAATTTTCTTCCTCTGCGGTTTTGTGATCAAAACTCTTGTATGTCCAATTAGTCTATCAATTGGAAATAGACGTGCATCTCAACCTAGACTGCTCATGGAGATAGAGTGTTTCCATTGCTAGACCTCGCTTTTGATTTGTCTTTAAATCTAAATGGGATGATCATGGGAAGATTAGGAGAAGAGAAATCTGGGCTAAAATTTTTTTCCTAGATATCTTCTCTTGTAATCATCTATCAATAAGAATAGCATGGAATGTGTTACCTAATCCGGCTTTGGACATTTTGTTTTCATCTACATTTGAAAGATCTAGTCTCAAGTCTTTGCCTTACTTTCCTGATTACGTGCAAAAGAACGGTAAGTTACCAGTTAAAGCCAGATGATTTATTTTGTCTTCATAGATAGTCCTAGTTGGTTACTATTTTAATGGGACTTGGGACGGCGGTTTGCAACACAACAAGACAACACAACTGGGACAAGATATGGAATTAGCAGGTTTGGGTTGGTGCTACTTGTGTTTGGGTCAATTTTGTTTCAACCCACAAGGCACGATTAATAATTGTGTTGCCTTCATTCAAATCCACCAGATACAAAATCAACTCGTATAACAAGTTAGTGTTAATGCTAACTCGTGTTCCGGTCAATTTCTGTAAGGTTCATTAATTCTGGAATAGAAAGATTAAAGTAGTTTATATGGATTTCAGAAGTTTCATTCCCAACTTCAAATAGGAGTTATGAAACCTAACTCGACACATGGATCCTGCTTCAGACTAAAGTAAAGAAACAAATTATCCTACTCCAAAAGGAAACTAACTAAAACTCTAATATAACTCAAATCCTACTCCATTAGACTGCTAATTTCAGCTGCGAGAAAAGACCTAATCTAATTAGAACTTTTCTTTGAATAGTCAACTGGTCAATTTTAACCAAAGCTTGGTGAAGACATCAATGATTGAACATCTATTGACTCGATTGATCTTGTAGCTTGCATTAACTGTGTTTCATTGTTTTCTCGTGTTGATACAAATAATGAGACCTTTCTGTCCATATTTACTGTTGTAAGCCTGTGGATCTTTCAGCAACTGATGTCCAAATCTGTATTGTGTTCTGACACTGATTTTAAACTCAAATGGAGTTCCCTAGGTGTTTGAAATGCTTGAATTTGTAAACTGAAGTTTGCGGGGCGACCTATTTTCTAATTCTTTCATTGGCGCAAGAAGAAGGGTTTGATCCATGTGTGGGCATCAAGTATGTTCACATGATTCTCAATGTTCCCTTTGTCTTCTGAATTAACCTAGAAGGTGATTCTAGGAAGACCTAATTCTTAATGTGCTTTCGCACTCATTGTTGGCAGTGATATTTTCTGTATATTATATAAAGAACTCCCATATACTCTACTTGAAACTTTCAGGGTAGTGTAGAATTTTACTCGTGTCTTATGACTTTCTTTCCATCTTTTTTTTTCTTGTTCTGGAAGGTGACTTTGGAAGCAGAAGTCACAAATAAAGGAGCCCTGGCACTTTATGGTCGTCTTGGATTCATTAGGGCCAAGAGGCTCTTCCGATACTATCTGAATGGAGTCGATGCATTCCGTTTAAAGTTGCTATTTCCACAGCCTGAGCTACACCCTTCTCTGGTTATGATGGCGAATGACGATGCTAGTCAGAGGCATCCTGCTAACAGACCACTGGAAGAGATCCCTGAGGAACAAGAAAGGTTTTAGTGTACGTCATTTTCCTTTAATTTGGATATTATAGATGTTTCACTTAATGGAAATTTTGTTTTGCACAAAGGTAACTGTGTAGTCTTTGAAACTGCTGGTCTTAGTTGTATGTTCTAAATCAGTTCTGTGCATGCTTCAGAATGCCCCAGGGGCTATATATGATGTTTTTGTTGTATTTCCAGAGACAATTCTTCTATGGTGAAAAGTGCTGGCAATAATTGGAGGAGGCAGCAGGAATGAGGAATCAATTGAAAGTGCTGGCCTTGCCCTTTACATTATAGATGAATATGATCTCGCTGTAAGCTTGACTAGTCGAAGGACAGTTCTTGTATACAATGTTCATTCAATTTTGGTTCTTCTATGCTCCAATTTCAGAGATAAAATCATATTTCCTATTTTATTAATCATATTGGGCAACTTGTATTTACGAGTTTGGAGATAATTTCAAATTGGCCTGTTCGATTGCCTTCTCTGTTCTATACTCTCCATTTCCTTCTTTCATTCCTATAAAAAGAAGATTAGGGATAGAGGAGTCTAGCACGGTGAAGGAGAAGTTAAGACAGCTTTCAGTAAGCTGTTAATGCTTGTTAATGTTTTGAATTTTAGAACAAAATGGGGTGACGTTCATCGATAAAATGCATCATAGACTTATCTTATTCTCTAACATTAATTTTAAATATTGAAATGCCATGAAAATTAGCTTAGCTATATCTGCCTCGGAGGATAATGTCAGCCTAGTAGTTTCTTTTCCTTTCCATTTGGACGTAACTGTGCTATTACCCATTTGGTGGACAAGAGTCGACCTTTAGCAGCTCCTTTTTCAGTACGTTTTTGTTGGATTTTAGATAGCACTATGATCTAGAGGTAATCATTTGACGGGCTCTGTCTGAGCCGAAAGTCTGGCATCATTTATTGCCCTAATCCTCTTGTTAGATAAAAGGGATAATTTTTAAAAATGTCCGAAGCCTCGTAAACTTTTCAATTGTGTTAATTTAGTCTTTTAACTCTATTTGAATGTAACTGTGCTATTACCAGTTTGGTGGACAAGAGTCAACCTTTGGCAGCTCCCTTTTCAGTACGTTTTTGTTGGATTTTACATAGTAATATGATCTAGAGGTAATCATTTGACTAGCTCTGTCCGAGCCGAAAGTTTGGCAACATTTATTGCCCAATCCCTCTTATAAGATAAAAGAGATAATTGTTAAAAAAGTCCAAAACTTATTGAACATAAGCCAATTCAATCATAAACCTTTCAATTGTGTTAATTTAGTCCTAACTCCATTTGAACGTAATTGTGCTATTACCCATGTGGTGGACAAGAGTCAACCTCTGGCAGCTCCCTTTTCAGTATGTTTTTGTTGGATTTTAGATAGCACCATGATCTAGAGGTAATCATTTGACGGGCTCTGTCCAAGCTGAAAGTCTGGCATCATTTTTTGCCCAGTCCCTCTTGTAAGATAAATGGGATAATTGTTAAAAAAAGTCCGAAACTTATTATTTTTATAAGCCAATTCAGTTATAAATTTTTTAATTGTACTAATTTAGTCCTAACCCCGTTTGAACGTAATTGTGCTATTACCCATTTGGTGGACAAGAGTCAACCTTTGGCAACTCCCTTTCCAGCATGATTTTGTTGGATTTTAGATAGCACTATGATCTAGAGGTACTCATTTGATGGGCTCTGTTCGAGCCGAAAGTCTAGCATAATTTATTGCCCAATCCCTCTTGTAAGATGAAAGGGATAATTGTTAAAAAAGTTCAAAACTTGTTGTGCATAAGTAAATTTGGTTATAAATCTTTTAATTATGTTAATTTAGTCCTAACTCTATTTAAACGTAACTGTGCTATTACCCATTTGGTGGACAAGAGTCAACCTTTGGCAGCTCCCTTTTCAGTACGTTTTTGTTGAATTTTAGATAGCATTATGATCTAGAGGTAATCATTTGACAGGCTTTGTCTGAGCCGAAAGTCTAGCATCATTTATTACCCAATCCCTCCTGTAAGATAAAAGGGATACTTGTTTAAAAAGTCCAAACTTTATTGTATAAAAAGCCAATTCAATCATAAATCTTTCATTGTCAATCTAGTTTTAAATCTTTCAATCGTGCTAGTTTAGTTTTAAATCTTTTGAAAATTTGGAAATTTAGTACTAAATCTTATGATGATTTGTAAATTTGGTCTCTAATCTATATTGAATATTTGGTCGAAAGGATTACATTAGCAAATCATTAAAATGTTTATAACTACATTGACATGTTTTCAAAATGTTTAAGATTAAATTGACATAATTGAAATGTTTAGGATTAAATTAGAAAACGTATAAATGTTTATAATTAAATTGATATAATTGAAAGGTTTATAATTGAATTAGCCTCCATATAATAGGTTTATAATTTTTTGGACAATTTTCCCGAAGATAAAATGTTTGAGCCAGGCACGGGCCAAAGTTGGGATGGATGTTGTCCAAGCTCTGCCACTGGTCTTTCAGGGCTCTCGAGCCTGAGTGCTCTCGAGCTTGAGCGCGGCTGGTGTTCATTTTTTTTCTCTCGTACGCATTACCTAGATATGTATAGTCGCACTAAATAGGAATCGTGTAACCTTAAATGAATACAACACGTTTTAAAGCCGTGTTTGTGCGGCCAAAGCTGACCAGAGTGGATAAAATCAAGCTGGCCACGGGCCACAGTGGAGATTTTGGGTTGTAGATTATCTGAATTCCCATGTCTTTTGTTTCCTTCACGACGAAGGGAAATACTTTAATGGGAAAATGGTTTGTTTCCATTTATTTGGTAATTTTATAGAAATTGATTTCCTTCTTGCTAAAAGGGGAAATCGTATTCCTACATTTACGCTTATTATTTTCGATTCATGAAAAACGTTTATTGTGAATTGATTAGTTTTTGATTTACTCAAATATCGAAAAGGTAGAAAATAATTTCTGAGAAACTGTTTTCATTTAAATGGATCTTTGGATTCCTTTTTCCCATTTTAGCTTCTTAGTTGTTCTAACGAGTCTTAGTCATCCTAGGGTGATCGAAAGTAGCAGGTGCCCCAGCCTGACTCGACATCTATCTCTCTTTCCTAAAACATCATCTAAAATCCACTCCCATCGTACATTTTGCACCTAAAATTAATAACAAAAGCACAAAACAACATGATGTTCACATTACCACCCCATGTGGCGGCATCGGTCTGGGCTTTGTTCTTCTCATGAGGAGGACAAGTTAGAATCCCAACGTCGTCATTTGTGGACTTACCCGTGGCATCAGGGTGGTGGTTTCTTGGTGTCACTCTACGGGGTTTCTTAGATCACAAAAGAAAAAAAAAACATGATATTCACTTAGATCACAAAAAAAAAAAATGATGTTTCCATTGTATATATTCCCTCACTACTAGTCATGCTCGTTTTTCCATCTTTCCAAGCATAAAAGTCAAAGTAGAATCATCACCATCGCACAGCTTCAGCATATATTCACCAACCAAAGCGATGACACACCTGCACCAAAATTGCTAGCGACATAAGAAGAGTTGGACACTCGCGTTTCATACTCCCAATAATCATAAGCAGGTCTTTCCTTCCTACCCATTCATTCACAATATCTTAAATTATCGGTAAATATTGTAAGATAAGGATTTTGTTAACAAATGCCTAATCCATGTCAGCAGAGCAAGTAATTAAGAAGAGTTTCCGTTCTTCGATATATATTGCTTTTTGCGCCTTATGCGCCAAAACTATCCCGAAAATTGGAGCATTTTTATTTACACATTTCGAAATCAATAACCGGAAGACCATTTCAGTAATGGCCTTCCGACCCATTTATAGCGGGCGCGCCACGCTCCACGCGCGCCGTATTTGTGCGAAGATACCCACGGAGCGTGCCAGGCATGGGCCCCGCCGTACCTGCTGGCGCGTGTCCCGGTTCCCCTGCAGAAATGCTCTTTTGTACGAGCGAAGCCCGTATCGGACCGGCGCGCGCTGGGGCCCCCGCCGTCAAAGTCAAAGGCACCGGCGGTTTCGAGCCCTCCGATCGATCCAACGGGGTCCCAAGCGGCCGCGGCGCGCCTCCATCTATCCTACACCCGGGCGCAGGGGAACGGAGGCCCGGCCCCGTGGCGCCCCTCACGGAAAATGGGAGGGGAGGAGATGGAGGGAGGCGAAACGCGACAGCGCGAACTGGACGAGCAAAATAAATAAATAAAATAAACAAATAAAGTAGGAAGAAAGAAAGTCCTTCGATTTCATCATTCTCCAAAAAAAGAAAAAAAAAGAAAAGAGAAAAGAAAAAAGCGAAAAGAAAATGCGGAGCTTCCTGCAAACGCCCAGATCGGACGCTGTCCATCTGCTGCATTCTTCTCGAGATTAGAGCTCGAAGAAGAGAGGGAAAAAGGAGGAGGAGGAGGGAGGAGGAGGAAGGAGAAGGAGAAGCAGCGAATAGCAATCCCTCCCTCCCTCTCCCTTTCCCTCTCTCTCTCTCTCTCTCTCTCTCTAGCTTTCTCTCTCCTCGTCAGCGCTCCTCTGCAGCGCGCCTCGAGAGCATTGGGTATTCCTTCCGGCTCTGGACCGGACTTTTTTTTATCCGATGGTGGTGCCGTCGCTGCAGTGCATGGGCTCCCTGTCGAGCGACGAGCTGAGGGCCGACGGCGACGGCGGCGCCGCGGAGGTCGTCGTCGTCGCCGCCGCCGCCGCCGCCGCCCCCTCCAGCGCCGGCGGCCGCGGCAAGAGCCCTAAGGGCGAGGGCGGGAAGGAAGGGGCCGGCAAGCGCGACAAGGAGAAGGACAAGGAGAAGGAGCAGGAGAAGGGGAGGGGCGAGGCGGAGCGCGACTCCTCCTCCCCCCCGACGGGGGCGGGGGCGGAGGCGGAGGCGGGGGCGGGGACGGGGACGGGGACGGGAACGCAGAGGAGGTGCAGCGTGAGGATCCAGACGAAGCAGAGGGCCGAGAAGGAGCTCCTGGTGCGCCGGAGGGTGGAGCTCCTGGACAAGAGCGACGAGGCTCCGGCCGCCGGGAAGCGGCGCAATGTCGGGGGTAGGCAGAGGTCGGGAGGGGAGAGCGCGAGGGCGGAGAAGGAGGCCCCGAAGGTGGAGGAGAGCGCCCCGGCGGCGGCTGCGGTGGAGGAGGCTGTCGGGGGGAGGGAAAGCGGCGGCGGCTGCGTCGAGCTGGTGGAGAATGCGGGTTCGGAAGTGGAGAGAAAGAGCCAGGTGGCGGGCGGCGGCGATAATGTGGCGACCGTGGGGGAGAAGAGCGACTTTGCTAAGGTCAAGGAGACTCTGAGGTTGTTCAACAAGCATTATCTTCACTTTGTTCAGGTCAGTTTTCAGTGGCTTCTCTCTTTCTGACGACTCAGCCGTAGCTATGCACTTGTCCTTTTCAGTCGGCCTTCTTTTGTGTTCTTGCTTGAAATGACGTTGTCTGCGCAATGGCTATCAGGAAGAGGAGAAAAGATGTAACAAAGAGAAGGCGGAAAAATCTAAAGGTTCGCAGAAACCTAAACCTAAATCCAAATCCAAGGTTAGTGTCTGCTTCACCAATCTCCAGTTTTAGCCGCCTTTGTGGTGTATGGGCTAGCTTTCTACTTATGAATGACTGGACCATGGTTTGCCATTGTCATTTCCATGAAAATTTATAGTGTAAGATGCCATATGGTTGCGATTGCTGATACCCGTTTGCATGACCTCTTCTTCTCTTGATTAGGAACAACAAGAAGGTTCAAAGCAAACTAAATCTAACTCCGAGCTCAGTGTCTTTTTCATCATTTTCTTATTAGTGTCACTCATATCGTGTTCTAGCTGCCGTATTATTGTCAGATTCCAGGCCATTTCAGTCCATTCATTTCAACTCCTCATATGTTGTTTAAGCAGCTTCTTTTTCTCTCTTTGATTCTACAAGGATTGTTTGTGCCTGAGACATATTTGACTGCATGAGTTTTTCTGTGGTTTAATCCGTCATGCTCCCTGTTGAGAATAACTTTATGTTCTTTTTAAACAAAGCTGAAGGTGTTACCGCCTTTTGCATAAGTGCTCCTGTGTGCCATAAAATTGAGCATTGATGATATCTAGTTCAGGTCCTCTACTTCTTTAGCATTCATTCTCAGGATAATCATTGTCACTGCTTCAAAAAATTACTTGTGTGCTAGCTACAAGTACTGTGCATTGCATTGAATTAATGGTTGGAAGACCATTTTCGAAGGTAATATTTAAATATCTTTTCCAGATAATCAATGAGTAATTCAGTTTATGCATTTTCAATGCACTATCAAGTTAGGCAGGACAGTATTAGAGTTTCAAGAAAACCATAACTAAGACAAAGGGGACCCATAATATATTACTCAGCTTGTTGATCCATCCAAGAAGTAGGATTCTTACTTTCTTTTCAAGCCTAACTTGTATCTTTTCTCTTATGAAGTAGAATCACCCATCAGGCTTGTCAAAAAAGCAATCTGGCCATCTGTAGCAGCTTTTGTTGTGAAACAGCTATCCTCTTTTTCACAAAAGCTTTTTATTACCTAACTGGAAGAGAAGACAAAGGAAATTCCTTCCTTTGAATTGAATAGAATAGATAAAATAATCATATCTGCGCTAGTGGGGGAAGGAAGGAATAATAACTAAAAGAAGCATATGATAGATATATCACTTAACAATCATGTAACCTCAATCAAGTGAAGTATTGTGGAATCCCCCATCCTCACTTGTTGAATATGTCCAATTTGATGGACAGCACTTATGGAGGAAGAAGATTATGTATTTTTTTCCGTTAAATGGAAGAAAACCATTCGAATGAGAGGTTTATGTGCAAAATAAAATTCGACTAATGGATGACATGAGTGTCTTAAAAGTTACAACACCTTGCAACACAAAATGTGTTCTCATTGCAATCCTTTTGCTTCTTGCAACAAAGGTCAACGTTGCAATATTAATGCCGCTATACAATATGCTTCCTTATTCCGCATAGATCTCCTCCATTGCACGCAGTTGGGCTGAATTATGTATTTCAAAATTCTAGGCCTTCTTTTCTCACATTTTTTCATGAGTAAAAATTTTCTAACTACCATTCTGTATCAAATTCCTGATTATTATTCTTACCTTTACCAAAAAAAAAAAAAAAAAAAATTCCTGATTATTTCTTCTATCGAATTTAAAATTGATCTTTCCTCTTTTGGTAGTGAAATGCTTTGTTGTTATTTTTTGGAACTGTTTTTCTTGCGGTGTAATCCCATTGTAGAATATAAATGTGTGAACAAAAGTACTTCTCACTTTATTGTGATAAGTGATATCATCGTATGTGTAGTCTTTTTTTTTTGGTCAGAATCTTATATGTAGTTGTTTTGATACTAATTGGCATCTCTCCAAGAATGATGCAGAAAGGAAATTCAACAGAAGGAGATACCAAGAAATTAGCCATGAGGCCCGATCTGAAGGCAATATCCAAGGCACGTTGACATGATCTTGTGTTTTCGTAGGGTCTATCAGTGGTTACTTCTACTTTTAATTTCTAACTTTTTGTAAATTATGTGGATCGCACTTTGACTTTTATTTGATTGAGAGAACTCGAAACATTTCGAAAAATGACATGTGGAATTATGTATAATTTCTCACGACTTAAGTAATATATACATGTATTTTTTAATTTTTAAAGAGGAATCATAATTGGAAGTCAGAAGTAATTGTGCATGCTTTGATTCGTTCATAGTACTTCAATTTTTTTGACAATTGTAGCTCCTGGTGTTCATGCAATTTGATTCTTCTCTTAACATCTTGGAACCCTCTCAAGCTTGCTGCTCTCGCATTGCTTGTCCTTATTTTTTGGAAAAAGAAGATTGTGGCCATGCGTTGTAACAATGTGACTCACTTATTCATTTTCTAACCTCAGATGCTGGAGACCAATTGTGTGTTAAATCCTAAGAAAAGGTTTGGTAATATTCCAGGTAGGTGGTTTGCATTGTTATGTTTACTTAATGATGATGTTGGTCTTGGTCAGGACTTTCTAAGTTTTAAACAGCTAGGATCTATATGATTTTGACATGAAAATACAAAAGAAACTTCTTCTGTGAGTTTTATATATTACTTTGAATGTCAGGTATTAATGTTGGTCATCAGTTCTTTTCACGGGCTGAAATGGTTGTCGTTGGATTTCATAGTCATTGGTTGAATGGTATCGACTATATGGGCCAAGCCTATAGAAAGGTAATGACTGTTTATTCCCTTCTATTCGTCTTTTTGAGGGCTGGAATCATAAATTTCGTTAGATTTCTGTAATTGTCTTTGGGTCTACTAATAGATTGAATGAGGAGTGTTTACTTTTGGCATCTTGAATAGTGCATTGATTATGAAGAGGGGATTCTCCAGCTATATTTTCTCCGCAGTGTTTGGTTGAACATATATGTCTTTCTTTTTGGTTCTCCATGGTAATGTTGGGGTAAGTCTTTGGCTTATTGAAACTTTTACCATTAGTAAGTGCTCTTAGTACCAGCACTTAATGAGGTACATCAGTTGTTGAAATCACAATTTAACGTGATGACATAGATGGTGTTTGGTGTGGTATTGGCTTTTGGCAATGGCCTTTTCACTTAAGTAGTAGTTTAGTTTAGTATTTGAAAGACTTGATATTTATGTCATAACTGATTAGGCCTTATATTGGATAATAATAATACCGAATTGATTATAAAGGTACAAGGATGGGGTCTGTTTACAGTTAGGGTTAATTTTATCCTTTACTTCATTTAAATTTTGCAGCACTCATTGTTTGACTTTTATTTATTGGGTAAGACCCGAAACTTCTCAAAATGCGCAACGATTGATATACAGAATCATATATAATTCTGTCACAGTTTTAAAAACTGAAAACATTTCTTTCCCTTTTTAATTCTTGGAGGGAAGGTAAAAAGTAGGAAAAATCACCTCTTTAAGTGTAGACATGCATAGCCTAAGTAATTTAGTTCTTTTACTTAGTCTTTTTGGATCTTAAATAACATACTTCTTGTTTTCTCCTTTTTTTTTCTTTTGGTGCTTTTCAGCCAACCTTTTTAACTTTATGGACATACTATAATATTTAGCCAAATGATGAAAAGAAATGTCAAAGAGCAGTGTGGATGAGCTTCCTGGCTTTTACAATGGGAAGCACTAGTTAATTCTCTTGCCAAATAGAACTTTAAATAGAAAAAGAATTGGGGAGGTGGAGTGTTCCTCCCCCCCACCCCACAGGGAAAAAAAAAAAAAAAAAACAACAACAACAACCCCCCAAACCCAAAACCAGAAAAAAGCACCCTTGATCCAGCGGTGCAGAAGGTGCATTTGTGGTACTGTTGTAACTTACTGAGGCATACAACAAGAAAAACCTCCTCCCACTAGTTAAGTTAGTTACCTCAATTCTCTCAATGCAGCACACTTATTATCATCTCCTTGAGATTTGTAAACTTCTAGATCTTTTAGCTTATCTTTGGGAGAGAGGGAGGAGAGGAAGATGAAGAAAGAGAGGGGAGAAGGTGCCCAATTTTGAACTTTCTTCCCAAACAAAGACACTAGGGAATAACCCCACTTCTTTTTATTTCTTTCATACCCATTTGGATCGACTGCCATCCCTAAACCATATTTTCTCAGCTAAGATCTTGCAATTTTCTCATCAGATGTACAAGCCCATGGTGGGTTTCTCTCATCTTTTTACTAAATTGAGGCGTCCTTTGACGTCATCCAGGTTGCTCATTTAGGTGATGGAAGGTTTACTGTTGGGAAAAAAAAATTGCGCTTGATTGTCACAAGTAACAGCATCCGATGTAATAGTATTATCCATAAGGGCTTAAACAGCAATTTAGTTGCTTCAATATAATTGATGGATAATGATTTTGGGGTTCAAAATTCAGTCAGATGTTAGCTATCGAGTATCTTTGAGTAATTGGGGTACGGAATGGAAGGGACTCTCGTCAAGATAAAGTTAAGTCTGTAAGAGCATTAGGGGAAGAAGGAATGATGATAACTGGGCTAGCTCTTTAACGAATGAAGTTGGAGGCGCAGGGCAGCTCTTGTTGCTATAGAAAATCATGCCATAAGGCAGTGACGAGAGAGATTATCGCAGCAATGATCAAATATTTGAGCACTTTGAAGATGTTTTGTGAAAAGCCATTCCTCAATGAGCCTTATTTCAAGTTTAATAAATGTGAAGTTTCTAGAACACCCTATAAAGACTCTAAATAACCCTTGGTCCTCCAAGTCTTCATACTAATGCCATTTGTGGGAGAGGGAAGATGGGCATCCTTGTCAAAATTGACTGGATTCTATGAATCTACTTCTTGCTTGGTAGATTTTCTTTTCAATTTCTTTTGTTGTTAGATTGTAAAGTGATTCTCTGGTTCTTGGTTGTCATTGAATACCATGTATGGTTATGGATTAATTTGACAACCCAGTTTACAAGTAAACAGTATACTGAGAAAACTCTTGCTCTATCCAAACTTTAATTTTTGCAATACTACTCTATATTTTATGACTTGTTTGTCTCAGGAGCTTTGGTTTTCCAAACATGTTATTTTCGTAGTTAGATGTTTTGAAACTGCTTTTGAGTGCACAAAAAGTGAAGCCTGTGGTTATATGCATTGGTTTTAGGAATACAGTAATTACACATTCCCTGTTGCTGTGGCGATAGTTCTGTCGGGCATGTATGAGGATGATCAGGATAATGCTGATGATGTTGTATATACTGGTCAAGGCGGGCACAATCTAACTGGTGATAAGCGTCAAATTAAGGATCAAGTATTAGAGCGTGGTAATTTGGCTCTAAAGGTATGCACATCATTCTGTGCTCAGTATTTCTTTCTTTTCATTCTGAAATGCTTGCTCTTATGAGAAGCTTTATCTCCGAACTGTTTTCTTTTCTTTTCTTTTTTTGTAACTTGTGGAACCTTTATATTGAGGCTAATTACTATAAGATGAGGCTCTAACACCCTTTTGTCTGTTCGACTCATTGGATTTTAATTTGTCTGCACACTGATATTTCTAGTTCATATCATGTCAAGTATCTTATTTACAATATGATGATACTGATGATTTTGTGATGTTATATAAATGCTACGGTATCCAATTTTCATCTTATCCTTGATAAGGATGGCAGCGCTTATACCATCTTATTGTCCTTCCAATATGATTTGAGATGGCAAATATGAAACCTGATTCTCTTTGTTTTCCATTATTGTTAAAGGTGGGTTCTAATGTCCTCTTTAAGTCTCTTCTTAAAAACTTCTTTTCCTTGGCACATCAAATGAATCTCTTATTGGCGTCTGATAAAAATTGGAGTAATATATAGTCAATATTTGCTATTGCAGAATTGCATTGACCAGAATGTGCCTGTCAGAGTGATACGTGGTCACGAATCTAGAAGCAGCTACTGTGGCAAAGTCTATACATATGATGGACTGTATCAGGTACCAAGGCTGTTCAGTGAAAGAGGTTGCATTATTTGTGAGTCAGATGGTTTCTGCTGTGGAACATCAAATCTTCATTGCCTCAAACTTTATCGAGTTTTAATTCTTGACAAAAGGAAACACACTGGTCCATTTTCACATGCACCAGCATGCTTGTGTACACAAAATGCTTCATGAAATGTGAAATCAGTTTAGGAGTCACACAAATCATTGAAAATTATGTAGATATATGATGTCTGCAAGCACATTTTATCTTTTTCTGCTCGATAGGTTGTTAAGTACTGGGCGGAGAAGGGTATATCTGGATTTACTGTCTTCAAATTTCGGTTAAGGAGGATGCCAGGGCAGCCCATGTTGACTACCAATCAGGTCTGTGATTGTCTTTTATTTGATTGTTTGAGCTTGTTTAGTATCATTGAATGAGCCTACTACATACATCCATGTAAATGTACACTTTTGGAATATCTACTTCCATTCTAAAGCTCATATCCATTTTTTGATGGTGGGAGAATTGCTAAGGCCTTTAGGCAAAGCCAAGTAATGCCGGTGTAATATTAGGTGGTGACTGTCGTGAAAAGGAAAACAAAAAGAAAAGCATGCAAAATAAGAGCTTTAAGAAATCTATTGCATCTCAACAATGAAATATATAGGCATTACAAAGGTGGTAATCACGTGAAAGATGAAAAGAAGTACCATAGCATATATTATCCTTCTGACTATATAAGTATATATTAACCACCCGAAAAGGGGAAAATACAAAAACCTCTGTAAGAATTTTCTATTTGGTAGCTTGTTGTTAGCTAGTAATTTTTATTGTTTCTTTAAACCTGTACATGTTGTTGAGGCTGATTCAGAAAATACTTGTCCAATCAGTAGCAAGAAATGCATTTAAATTAAATTAATTTACATATAATTAGTAAAAACCCATGTGGTTGTTTGAGTGATTCTAGATGATGACATGGCTAATATGCAGGATACTTGTCTGCAGAATAGTTTCTGTGGGTTTTCATTTTTTTTGAACATTTATTACATCTATGACATGTAATTGCCATTCTGAAAAATATATGCTCATGTAGTTCTGTATAGATCCTAGTAAAAACCCATTTGGTTGTTTGAGTGATTCTAGATGATGACCAACATGCAGGATACTTGTCTGCGGAATAGTTTCTGTGGGTTTTCATCTTTTTGAACATTTATTACATCTATGACATGTAATTGCCATTTTCAAAAATTTATGCTCATGTAGTTCTGTATAGATCCTAGCTAATTTTGAAGAAAGCTTTTAATAGGAGGGATGTATATGAGATAAGCTTGCTTGTTGATTTTTATATATTGCCTTGAATACCTGGAAATAAAAATATTTGTGTAGTCGAAGACAAACCTAAGGGGAAAGATCAAAAGATGACTGAGGAAAAAAGTGCAAAAGAAGCACACGTCCAAGCTGAAAGTAATTCAGTAACTTCAGATTAGGAGTAGTGATTAATTTGTATAAAGTAGGTCAGAATCATTCAACTATCTTGAAAATAAGAGAATAACCAGAAGAAAATGCATCTTAGCTGAAGGAGAGGAAGGAAAATGACCTAAACATTGTGTTTGACGCATGTAAGGCAAAACCTAAATGCAGGATGGGACCTGCTGAGGGAAGGAGAAAGGGATGTTTGGTAGTTTTAATTTTTGTTTAGTTGCAACCTTTTTGGCTTGTCAAAATAAGTGCTTCTAGCGGGGAAATCAGTTTGGATTTACATTAAATTCAAGTTGTACCAAGTCTTGGTTCTTGCTGAAGCTTCCCTTTCTATTTTCGAGAGTTGGCATCCACTTTGTCTCTATGAATGAAAGTTCCAATTCATGGTTCATGTCCGGTATTTATACTTAATTACTATGTAGTTACTGTCAACATGGTTGTAAATTGATTGATTTCTTCTTTGATTGTTCGTCTTCCCAACGGCAGGTTCAGTTTGTATATGGTCGTGCTCCTAACTCTGTGTCAGAAATACGCGGGTATGATATTTATAAAATCTAATATGTGGAAAACAATCTTTTATGTCAAAACTTTAAGGAATATCTCATTGTATCGAATATTTGTTGAATAAGATTGGTATGCGAGGATATCACTGGGGGTAAAGAGGATATTCCTATACCGGCTACAAATTTAGTGGACGATCCTCCTGTTGCTCCTACAGGCAAGTAATTAACACAATCTTGTGCATTTAAGTATGGAACCTATTGATAGTCAAGTCTGTTGGGAGTATTACTTGTTGATAGATTGTCACGGGTGTGTCACATCTTATTCTTTGGATGAAGGTTAACTTGGGTGAATTTGATCAGTGTATCATAGAGGTGTAGCATGTCCCTTCGATAGTGGGTTGTCTTATGATTGCAACCTTTTTTTTAGAGAGAGCAAACCCTGCCAAAGAATTGGTTGTTCTGCATGTCTTTTGAGATCGGATCACAGAGATCTGAGAGATACTTGCCAGAGATGATGGCAGAGGCAAGAGGGTGCCTGCATTGCATGGCGGCAAGTGACATCGACATTGGTGGATGTAGGCTACATTTGAAGAATCGTTAATTGTTTACCTGTGGTGGTAGTGCCTCAACCATGTAGGAGAGAGGATACTGAAATAAGCCACGTAGGGTTTTCCTTTAGCCTAAAGTGGACAGTCCCGACAGAAATATTGTTTGCAAAATGTATAGAAGCATTAGGAGTGAATAATACGATTTGGACATCTCACAATTCAATTGCACTTTGGGTATAAGTTGACTACCAATATGAACTAGCTTTGATATTGGGTTCTTATATTTCAGGATACACGTATGTCAAGACTATTCAAGTTGCAAAGAACATAGTTCTTCCCTCAGCTTCCACAGGTTGTAACTGCCGAGGAGGTTGCATTGATCCAAAAATCTGTTCATGTGCTAAATTGAATGGTTCTGACTTTCCATATGTGCAGCGAGATGGTGGCAGGTGAGGATTGTCGAATTATGTGGTTTGGTTGATGGGTCAATTCCATTATAGTCCGTATGACCAAATACAGTTCTTTTGCTTGGTGATTGTTGGTTACTACCTCAAGTTCATTACTTGTCGCAAACTGACAGACTCCTTAGTTTGAATGTGATGAGGAAGCTGAGCTGTGGCAACAATGTGAATTGCTGCTTGGCTTTTCAATGGCATGATTTCTTGGAGTCTCTTTCTTTTTTGGCTTATCAGCTAACAATCATCCTCCTGTTGATGTGGCCCAACTCTATGCACGTTTTTTGTCAGTAAATAAATATTTTTCGTGGATGAGTGTATGTTTCTTGTTTTTCATAATCAAATTGTCCTTTGAGACTTGGAGTATAATATTATGTTTCTTATTTTTGTTATAAGCAGGATTTATATTTCTATCTAAGATACCTATTTGATTTTAAATGGGAGTAAGCTTTGTAAAAGGGCACATATGCAGTTATAGTTCTTTCTATCTACAGTGTTAATGAATTATTGTATTTCATCAAGTCTATGCTTTGGAATATTGTGATGCAATTCTTCTTAGATGAAATGCTATAGGAACCCCACATGTAATATTTAAGAAGCTTTGGATGCGTCGTTTAAAGGAATTTACTTGTTTGAATTATCATTTGCTGTGATTTTTCTTCAATTTTGTATTAAATCAGGCTCACTATGTTAGGATTCTTGGTCCTACTTAAATTTGGCTATGGAGCCGGGTTTCTATAAGCTATGATTTGTAATTCTTCTCCCTCAATTATGAGCAACACTGCGTTGAGCTCCGAGTTTGGTGAGTTGAACTCCAAGTTTGACACTTTGCTTAAGGATCATGAGAATGCAAAAGCAAGACTCACAATCATAATTCATGAGCTCTTTTAGCATCAAAAGGGCTGAATTGATTAGCTTTCTGAGCAAGTAAGGAAGTTTGTCCTTGCTGTAGAATTTCAACCAAACAAAATGACTGTTGACAAAGTCCCTTTTAAATTCGAAAATTCTGAAAGTGGCCTAAATCTCCAAGTGTTAGAAAAATCCATGGTTGAGGATGAAGATGTTGAGTTACTTGACGCATTGAGTAGTCTGGAGAAGATTAAGGATATTGATGAATCAAGCATGTAAGTGAGCTTAAATCATCCCTGGTTTTCATTGGGAGCACCAGGCCATGATGCTTATTGATGTTAAATGGAAGTGCTGTTTGGGTAGAAGAAGAAAGAATCAGAGATCCCGCTAGCATAATTAAGGATATTGATTTTGTTGATGCCATTTTAGATGAAGCATTCAAATGAGGATTTTATTCCAGAATGATTCTTAGAGAATGCTCAGAGTAAATGGAGAATGTTATTTGGCTTCAATTTTGGAGCATAGTATGATTAGGATGAAATTGCAAAATCCAATTATTTGCCATTTCAAAACTCGAGACTAGTTTTGTCCAGTCGGGGAGAATGATGTGCAACCCACAAGATTGATCGAGTCTGTATTTGTTTTCAAGTTTCGATTATTGTCAAGCTTTGGAGAAGATAGAAGATTGCATCAATTCTTATCTCAAATAAGTGTCCTAATTTGATGAGGATTCTTCTCTGAATTCAGTTAGAGGTCTTGACTCTTTATCTGTTAGGATTTGAGGAAGTTTCTATGTTTTTTTATATTTAGAGTGGACTTTCTTATTTCCATTTAAGTCAGATTTATGTTTTTATCTAAGTTTTCTATTTGACTTGGGAATGGGATTTTTAGAAGAGTATGTATACAGTTCTGATTCTTTCTATTCAATAGATTTGACAATTTAACGAGTCTAGGAAGTCTTTCTCTTTTGGAATTGTGTGATGCAAAGGAATCCTAGGTATTTATGTTTACGAAATTTTGGGTGTGATGCCTGAAGAACTTTACTTGTTTTGAGTTTATTCATTATCTCTCTTGACATGGTTTTGTTAAATCAAGTTTGCGTCAGGACTTGTTGTCATACATTACTCTCTCTCTCTCTCTCTCTCTCTCTCTCTCTGGGCTCGGAGGATGGACGGATGTGCTAAATTCACTGGTTATTTTGTGCCTTTCAGATTAATAGAAGCTAAGGATGTTGTCTATGAATGTGGACCAAACTGTGGCTGTGGACCTGGTTGTGTGAATCGGGTGTCTCAGAGAGGCATACGATATCGTCTTGAGGTTGTATTTTGATTGAATGATATAAAATCCTCCCCAATGACATGTCAAGCCACTTCTTTTTCTCAGATTGAATTCTGCTCATGGATTCCAGGTGTTTCGAGCCCCACGAAAGGGTTGGGCTGTTAGATCATGGGACTTTATACCTTCGGGAGCACCGGTATGCGAATACATTGGTATTCTCAATAGGGCTGAAGACATGGAAAATGCCTCTGAGAATAACTACATTTTTGATATTGATTGCTTGCAAACCATGAGGGGTCTTGGTGGAAGGGAGGTTAGCATCTGATACTCTGCCTCTCATGATGAAATTCCACTTATTAAAGTTAAATGCACACATGCATGTAAACAAGCTACATGCTTTCAATCCCATGCAAGTTTGAAGAAAAAGATTTGTAACACAGGTATTCGTTGATATATAAGTTGCATGGGAATATTTTACTATATGCAACATGTGATTAGATGTTTTTGTATGTATTTTAGGAGCACCATATTTCAGGACAGGGTGACTTAATTACTAGTTCCTAAATTAATCTGGCTAATTAATATTTCCATAATGAATAGGGGTAAGATAAAGCTTTTAAAGTGGGTATGATGGTAAATATAGAGTCAAGGTCAACGAAATATAATAAGTACATGAACTTAATAAGGGCTTAGCAACTGCTCAAGTATCCATGAGCTTGAGCTTAACTCGAGATCAATAATGAGCTGGTCAAATTCTAGAATTTGGCAAGCCCGACCCTGAGTAGTGTACAACTAGCTTGATTTGATAACACCATGAAAAATCTTTGTTTTTGATTGAGTTATAGGTGTTCTTTTTCTTTTTTATCAGAAAGACATTTATTGGGATATGCTGTCTCTATACGAACTATACTCTTGCATATGAGTCCAAATATTTGTGGGGATTGGTATGAACTTGTGATGATACAAGCTTTTCCTTTTTTTAATTGCTTGTGATTGCTTGAACAATACCTAGTCCATAAACTAGATAATTACACTGAATACTGTAGTTAAATTTTTAGAGCAATTTTATCAATTAAGCATTTCATAGATGGCTCTCAACTTCTCTAAATAAGTGCTAGGCATTTGTGTCATGGGGATAAAGTGATTGGTCATTTAATCAAAAGTTCCTTTAAAATTTGTTGTTGCATTGCGCTGAAGTGTTGTCCACATTGCTTGTATAGGGATTTATCATGGCCTAGTAGCTTGAGCTTTGGGGTTAGACTTTTGACATGGTTTTAAGAGTCAAGTTTTAATCTGTCCTGCCAGTTTTATGTTTATCTCACATGTAGATCCCTGATCTGCAGTTCCATGTGCATACATATGGTTTCATTCTGATTTGCACGTGAGAAGGGGTCTTAATTTTATTCCCCTTCACTTGTTTATGGGGTTGGGGTCTATTGCGACCTTATCTGCATGAACCCTCTTTCCTTTCAGTAACTAGTTTTTTGACATTGTAATTTTTAGCCTTTTTAAATGGGAATGACATAGGATTGAGAAATGAATTGAGTATTTTCATCATCAGCATTAGTATTATGTGGTAGGTGGCATATTGTCTACAATCAGCCTTTTCATTGCTTAAAATTGAAAGTCTTGAAATTTTGCTACAAATATGGAGGTTAGTACAGGAGAATAGTGCTTTGTTTTGAATATATATTTAAGATATCTAGATGGTTCAAAAGTTTGCTTGGCAACTTTTTTTCTACTGCTGTCTTGAGAATAGTTTGACTAGTCTGTTTTCAAGTTTTCCTGAATGCTGTTCTCTTCTATTGTCATCTGGCCGTTTCTAAAATTTTAACAAGAGTTATCCAAGATCTATACACTGCTTTGTAGTATTGTCTTCTTAGACTGAAAGTTGAAAAAAGGAAAAGCATGTAACTGTGTGAAAGCTAACTCGAAGTCACTGTCAAATGCATTTTTCTGTCAAGAACAGCCGAAATGTGACTTCACGTTTCTCATATTTCTCATCCATGATCAGAGGAGGTCACGAGATGCATCCTCTGGGACAGCTGATCAGGTGGAAAAGCATGATGAACAGAAATCTGAGGTCCCAGAGTTCTGCATTGATGCTGGTTCAGCTGGAAACATTGCCAGGTTTATCAATCATAGCTGCGAGCCCAATCTATTTGTCCAATGTGTATTAAGTTCCCACCAAGACATTAAGCTGGCTAGGGTGGTTCTATTTGCAGCTGATAACATACCACCATTGCAGGTAATTCATTTTTCTCTTGTGATGCACTCTTCGCTTGGTAGCTATAGACTTAATTAAATATATTCAGCAGCACTGTGTCAAGTTGTAGCTCTCTCTGTCTGTACTTACGTGTGCGCTTACGAGATATAGGTGCATGCACATAGCTGCTAGTCTGAAAGAAAACTTGCGTATTCATGCAAACTGACTGCTTTTATTTTAGGAAACTTTTGCTGATAGATTTGTTGAAAGTGTGAACCACTGGTACTTGCTAATTTTGAGGAACTGACATCTTTTAAGCGGGTTTGTTCTGGTTCTTCTCAGCATGACTGACTCCCACTTATTTCGTCTGTAGGAGCTCACGTATGACTATGGCTATGCGCTTGATAGTGTTTTTGGCCCTGATGGAAAGGTGAAAAGAATGCCATGCTACTGTGGTGCAGCTGATTGTAGGAAGCGCTTGTTCTAAAACAGTAAAACATTCCTAGTGCTTGTTCCGCTTTCTGTGGTTCTTATGCTTTTCTTGGCCAAGCAAATTTTGTGGTAATGTGCTATTGCGTAAGCTTGTTTGTTCCTGTAATCTTGTCTCTGCGGTGACAGGTTAGATACAGTAGGTTAGATTCTATAGCCAGAAACGGAGAGGGAAAGCAAATAGGTTCTGTTGTGAAAATCAAAGGAGCGCACGTCATTTGTCGGTTAAGGAGCCGTTGTGTGTATTTAGGATCTGTCATTTTCCCTTGTTACGACACTTTGGGCTTTGATTGCCCACCATATCTGCAAATGAAAATTCAGGGGTGAGAGGGGAAGCAACAAAAAGTGCTTTTCCCTCACTAAAAAAGACTTGGTTTTGTAGAACCTGCGCGGTTGATTTCTTATATTGTGAGAGCCCTTTGGTTTCCTTTCAAGTCACTCACGCCATGCGGTCACTTCGGAGTGTCGAGTGCCTTGTTGCTTCCATCAAGTGGTCCTGGCAGGGTTATCTTCCTGGGAAGACAACTAGGCTTGTGAAATCTCATGCTTTCTTCCACTTATACAACTTGAGATTAAACGTCCGTTGCGCGTGAAAATGACTGTCCATCTCTGACATTAGCCTTTAAAGGCGCAAGTGATCATTATTCCGTTTCTCTATTTTCTTTTTGATTAGATTTGGAACATAGATTCATTTGGTAATATAATTTTTTTTTTAATTCCTTAAGTAAATTTTTAGTTTAGAAATAAGTTTGGAAAATAAGTTTGGAACAAAAATAAGAAGTAATTTTTTTTAAATTTTTTTTTGAAATAGAAATAGAAATAAAAAAAAAAATCTTCTCGTCACTCGCCAATTGCTGCCGTTAGCCCAGAAATTTAAGGTGTATGAAATGAATTTTCGTTTGGGAGACACAAATTTTGTGTTATTATCAAATATGTATTTTTGCTTAGAAACTTATCAACACATTGTTCTCGAGCCATCACAGTTTTCATTTGTTGCGTCCTAATTCTCTCGTACTCCTTTTGCGTTTGGATTTTCTGGAGTTTCAATGGGTATATCTTGTGTTGGTCTCTTGAGACGTGTCTTTGTTCCCTACGATCCTTCTGCATTGGGCAACGATGAGAGGAGCTGCTCTCATGGACAGGTGGTGTTTGAATGAATCTCGGTTGCCCACGGGCAATGGGCAATGTTCACCGTCTCGCGCATTTTTCCATTATGATCTTTAATATTTAATTTGCATTTTAAAGACGGAATAATAGCTTCCTTTGCACACAAGTAATGTGCGTATCCTCGAATGGTTGGACCTTTTTGTTATGGTGCTACAAGTGTTAAGACGCTCGTTTATCTTTTGCTTCTAGAGATGGAATAATGTCTTCCTTGGCACAGAAGTAATGTGTGTATACTTGAATGGTTGGATCTCTAGTATGGATGTTAATTTAGTTTTGAACATTTTAATTTTGCAATTTAAGTTCAAAACATTTGGGTGAAATTTTTATATGATTTTTAAGATCAATTTTCGTTGGAAGTTGATAATGTGGCGGTCGACCGCCATCCTATGAGACGCATTATTACGTCAGAGATTTATAGTGAAAATCTATGAAAGGATTATAGTGGAATTTCATGTAAATTTAAAAACGAAATTGATAAAATTAAAAGATTCATTATTGAATTAATATTTGTATAATAAGTTTAGGACCGATTGAACAAATTTTCCCGTCATTGGATATATCCACCATTTTTCAAATTATATAATCGTTTTACAATCGCTTTTCCTATCGAAACTGAATCTTCACATTGATTATCAATGAGATTAATATGCCTAAGTAGTCACGTGCATGTGCTAGATAAATGCATGTGACTTGATGTGACCAAGCCCTTGCAAAGGAATTCTCCTAGCAGCATTGAGATTACATTTTGGCCCTTAAGCTTTTTGAGGTTGCTCAATTCCCCATCGTCTATTTTCCTTAATTCGCCCTAGACCCCCAATTTTAGCTTTCCGTAGCGATTGATCTCTCAAGGTGTGTGATATCTCATGCATAATTTTTTCCAACTTTAGTAGAGAATGGATAATCAATATAGGCCTTTTATTTAAGCTCCATTTTTTATATGAAAAAAATGAATGATTTTGAAAATTACTTTTCTAAAATTGGTTGCTTGTATCACTTATCAAAATGAATAAACGGATAAATATTGAGAATATTTAAATATAAATTACTATAGGTAATGAAAACACTGAGCAATTATTTTGTAAAAATATTTTCTAAATCATTTTATCTTCTCACGAACCAAACGGATCAAGTAAATATTAATTTCCCGGGGCATTGACTTTTGAGTCAATCAAAGAGAATGGATGTCAAGTTCCCAAAGTTGCCCCCGTAGAACAGTGTATTTTACTTACCAGTCCCAACGACCCCCTCCTCCCCAAACCTCACTTTCAACTAAATAAAACAGCCACTGTCCCACTTTCCCGCTAATCCAAATCATCAAACCTTATCCCATCTACTCCTCACTTGACAACTCAACCCAAAAATACATTAAAATAAAAATAAAAAAACAACCCCAAAAATACAGAAATAGAAAAAAAAAACCCCAAATAATAAAAAAAAAAACAACAACTGAATATCCAAAAAGGAACGTCACATCACTTCTCTCTCTCTCTCTCTCTCTCTCTACTCTTGCTTCTCACTCCAAGACAGTCCAACACGAGAAGCCACTCACGCAACTACTTCCGTTTCCACGCTCCCTCCGTTGAAAATCCCCCTCTTTCTTCTCTGCTAGCTGCAAGCAATCGTCGTCTTCTCCACTTCCACGCTGCTGATGCTCTGAGCTCTTCTGCTGCTGCTGCTTCACCGATGGCGGCGGCGACGGAGACGGCGGTTGTTCCGGTGGCTCTCGCGGCGGCGGCGGTCGTCGTCCTCCTCCTGTCCTCCCTGGCCCTCTCCCCCGCCGCGGCGGCGGAGGTCTCCACCCACGTGGCCTACAACACGAGCGCCGGGATCGCCCCCGGCAAGCTCAACGTCCACCTGGTCCCCCACTCCCACGACGACGTCGGCTGGCTGAAGACCGTCGACCAGTACTTCGTCGGCGCCAACAACTCCATCCGGGTAAGAAAAAAAAAGCGGTCTTTGACACCCCCTATTTCTTCGGTGCTTTGTTCGATTTGCTCCGACTGAGGTGAAATCAGCGTGGCTCGAATTGGTTCCGCAGGGAGCGTGCGTGCAGAACGTGCTGGACTCGGTGATATCGGCGCTCCTGGATGATAAGAATCGCAAGTTCATTTATGTCGAGATGGTACTTCTTTTTTTTTTTTTTTTAATTCAGTGGTGTTTTCGGGTTGCGTGAAGAGGAATGGTGGTTTGATTGGGCATGTGGTTTTTTTGTTTTTTTGGTTTTTGGGATTTCTTAAGGCTTTTTTCCAAAGATGGTGGAGACAGCAGAGCGAGGCAATGAGGATTAAAGTGAAGGAGCTTGTCGACTCGGGTCGATTGGAGTTCATGTACTTTCGGCCTTACTAATGTTTCTCGTTACTGTCTTTCCGCATTTGTTTACTCGATGGAAAATGGTCTCTCGGACTTGTGACTGATTATGAATTTAATGGTTGCATGCATTGTGTAATAGAATAATGTTTCTGCATGTAACGCATGGTTAATGCACTGAGAACTGAGGGTGAATTAATTGGATTCTTACATGTGGAGATTCGTTTGCTTTGGTTGTTTTCGACACTGGTTCTGATACTGATCTTTGGGTTTTTTTTTTTTTTTTTTTGCCCCCCTTTTCTTTTGTTTACTTTTTTGGTTTGTGTCATTTAAGAAATGGCGGGATGTGTATGCATGACGAGGCGAGCCCACATTACATTGACTTGATTGATCAGACGACTTTAGGCCATTGGTATATCAAAAAGGAATTCAATCAGGTTCCTAGAGTGGGTTGGCAGATTGATCCTTTTGGACATTCTGCTGTTCAAGCTTATTTGCTTGGCGCAGAGGTATGTAGCCTTTTTTTTCTTAAAAATTGGAATCTGTTTCGTGCTTGGTGATCACCTTCTGTTGTGGGCCTTCTATTTGAAAATGGGTGATGCACAAAATACAGATTGTGATCTTCTTTGTATTATGGCCGCTGAAGTTATGAGATCTTAGTTTCTCTGGATATGAATGAGTCTTTTTGCATAAGTTTTATGTATATTGCATGATTTACTTATATTCTTTTGCCAAATTCCTGTGCAGTTAGGATTTGACTCTCTCTTCTTTGCCCGCATTGACTACCAAGATAGAGCGAAGAGACTAAAGGATAAAACTCTTGAAGTTATATGGCGAGGTTCCAAGTCCCTTGGATCATCTTCTCAGGTTAGGGGAATGACTCGTGCTTCCTTTTAAGAGTTGAACTGCTAAATTTCTGTTCTTGATGAGTCTTCTATAGTTAAATTTGTTTCATCACTTGAATTGTACTTGTTTCTTTCTTAATGATTTGCGTCTAACACTTTGTTCTTGCCCTGCTGGATATTCGAACCATTTTCAGATCTTCACTGGTGTATTCCCTAGGCATTATGACCCTCCTGATGGTTTTGTATTTGAGATAAATGATGTTTCCCCTCCTATTCAGGTAAATCTTGTAAAACACATGGAAATGACATTGATATTCTAACAAATATATTTCTGTTGAGCTAATTATCTTTTTAACCTATGAAGGATGATATTTTTCTGTTTGATTATAATGTCCAAGAGCGAGTCGATGCCTTTGTAGCAGCTGCTTTGGCGCAGGTGTGATTCAGATCATATCTCATCATTACTTAATTCTCGATAAACTAACTTTGGGACTTCATTTTAATAAGTTAGTTCACATAAGGAAGGTTTGAGATTTATTGTATGCCCAAAGAGCCTTCTCATTTAGATGACCTTGACTTCTAGCATTCCAGTTTTATTTGAGCCACTCACCAGTGAATAAATTAAAGGCTAAATATTGGCAAAGATTTTCTCTTATTAGTCTATATCGTTGATTGGTTTTGTGTCTACTTTCTTCTCTTTCCTGTGTTTATTTTTTCACATACAGGGTTCTTTTCTCTCTTACTCTTGTCATTTTTAGAGGGGGACTGTTGATAGGCTAATCTATTATATTCTCCATTACGCTATACTGGAAGTACTTACTGCTAGTTAAGCTGAATTTTCTTTTTCCCATTATGAAGAACGTAAACTTTCAAATCATAAATCTGCCTCTAGAATCATCTCAGGAATATGTTGTTTTTGCCAGGCCAACGTGACCCGAACCAACCATATAATGTGGACCATGGGTACAGATTTCAGATATCAATATGCTGTGTCATGGTTCAGGCAGATAGACAAGTTCATTCATTATGTCAATAAGGTACTTGATTAGCCTTCTTAAAATCAAATAGTCATGACCATGAAGTGTTTCAAGAGTTTATTACCATTTAAGCATTCCTTTTTTTCCTTTTGACACCTGAACTGCTTTCAGGATGGGCGTGTTAATGCTCTATATTCTACACCATCCATATACACAGATGCAAAATATGCAGCAAATGAACAGTGGCCTCTCAAAACTGATGATTTTTTTCCGTGAGTTTGCCTAACTCTTTTTTCCTTTTCCAAGCTTCTATTTTTGAACCTTACGGCTGACAGTTCAATGCTATATTAGGTATGCAGATCATCCAAATGCCTACTGGACAGGATACTTTACAAGTAGGCCTGGATTTAAAGGTTATGTCAGGGTATTGAGTGGTTATTATGTGGTAAGAGGCTGGCTTGAAGTTCACTGCTTGTTGATTGTTAGAATATAAGGGTAAAATAGTGCTTAGGAACTTTAGGGTTTATTTTATGTATATAGGACATTATTGAATAATAGAAGTACTTTTCTCTCACATGGTATGAGGGAATTCTATCAGTTCCTGGTAGACGATGTACTTGCACCTATATAAGTCACTGCTTTTTGCTTTGTGCACATTTGGGATAGGCTGCGAGGCAATTGGAATTCTTCAAAGGGAGGGCTAATACAGGACCAAATACTGATGCTCTGGCCGATGCCCTGGCAATTGCTCAACATCATGATGCTGTTAGTGGTACTCAAAGACAGCATGTTGCTGCTGATTATGCATTGAGATTATCAATAGGCTACTTGGAGGTGCTTGTCTGATGAGTTAATGTGATAGCTTTATATCAATTTGGGCAATGGGCATAATGAGGTAATGTGAAGAGCATGTCATTTTGTAGGCTGAGAAGATGGTTACATCTTCGCTTGCATTCTTTGCCGAGCCAAGAGTGGGCGCAGGAGAGCAGAAGTCAACGTTGAGCTTTCAGCAGGCAATCTCACGTTAGCTATTTGCTCTTAATTTGATTTTGACATTGACGTGTTTTGCTGAGAATATTGATACAGATGAATTCGCCCATGATGTGCTATAGAAGCATCATACTATTGTTCCATGCTGATGGGGTTAAACATATTTGTGGATATTTGTTGATGAATACTTTATTTATTATGGGATTATGTGGAGAACCTTTAGTTTTTATGATAAAATGCAAAGTCAACTGACATTGATTGATCGAGTAATCAGGTTGAGTTTTGAGAAATGAGCTTCAGAATAAATATGTTCTCATTCTTGTTATAATTTTGAACATATTTTGTGAATGGCCTTAGTGCCTCTTGGACATGGGGCTGTCACTCAGCTTTCTTCTTCTCATTTTGAGCATAACAGTTTTTCTAGAATACGTTGATTAACTTGTACTGTTTGTGCTTGTACAACAACTTTTGCTGCCAAGCATCTCTTTGGAACAATGCACTTATTAATATTTAGATTTTGCTCAAAGTTCTTGGTTTAAATTCTCTATTGCAGTGTCCTCTTCTTAACATCAGTCACTGTCCTATGTCAGAAGCTGCTTTGTCTGATGGGAAAAGCTTGGTATGATATCATCTTAGCTCAAACACTGGTCATGTTGAAGGATTAAGTTGATGCTAATTTCTCTACGCATGCTATTTCTGAATCAGGTTGTTGTCATATACAATCCGCTTGGGTGGCACAGAGAGGAGGTGGTACGAATACCTGTAAGTGTTTCGAGTTTGCTTCTTTTGTGACAGGTTTAAATATTCAAACTACAAATTTCAACATGTCAGAGCCACTGGAACAGAAGATGTTGTTGTCTTAACACGAGTGCTTTAAAGATGGTGTTGAATGTAGCAATGTACCGGAATATTCCTAATCATGGGATAGATACCATTTTCTTTTTCATGCATTGATTAGCCACTTACTGAGCCTCTTGAAGTTAGAATTGACTTGTTTGCAATTTCAAAGTCTCTTCAGAGCAGCCTAAATAATCGGAACTGATCCTCACAGGTTTCCACGGAAAATGCTGTTGTTCATGATTCCAGTGGAGTAGAAGTTGATTCTCAGCTGCTGCCTGTATCCAATGCCACTTCAAAATTGAAAAGCTTCTATGTGAAAGCATATTTGGGAACATCCTCAAGTGATTTGGTCAAGTATTGGCTTGCATTTCCAGTATCTGTTCCTCCTCTTGGTTTCAGCACTTACACTGTTTCAAATGCAAAGAAAATAGGTTAGCAATTTTCTCCTTGGTCCAACATTGAATAGTAGAATCTATCCATTTCCTCCTCTTGAATTAGTGATACTAATTCCAAAATTGGTTTTTCTGTGTGCTTTATTTGTGGCTGAAGATCGTAGGTCGATCATGTCAACTGTATCCACCTCAGAAGAAAATACTAATGCTACGATAGAAGTTGGTCAAGGGAGTTTAAAGCTGCTTTACTCCATGAACGAAGGGGGACTTTCTCATTATGTCAATAGTCGAACTCTGGTATGCAAATTCTCTCAAGCTTTAGCTCTGTGTTGAGTAGTATGGACCATTTTGACTCATTCTCTTGGATTTGTTCCATCTCTGTTTTCTTATACCCTCAGTTTAGGAAAAAGGGTGAAGAAAAAAAGGGATGGGAATTAAGGGAGTGAAAATTGGAGAAGCTAAAATTTGCTAACCTTTCATGATTTTGATAGAAAGAAAGTGGGATGAAGGAAAGTGGTATTAGATTTTTTTGTATGATATAGAGAATTACAATTTATTGCAGAATTCCTATTTTATCATCTGCTATTTTCTCATTTCTTTTACTTTTGGGAGTAAATATGGAAAGATGAGACAAATTACTGCTTTCCTTCCTACTTTCCTCTCCAAATCTGTGGGAAGGACAAAACTGCTGGCCCAGGAGATTCCATATCTTTCCCAAACAAACCTTTATGTTTTCTCGTAACATGATTTGCTGTTCTTGTTTTCTTGAAATGCTTTTCTCTTTTTCTTCATCACAAGTTTATTTGGCAAACATTAACACTTGTCCCCCAAATTGTTTTGCCGCTGAAGGTTACTGCAGCAGCTGAGCAATCATATGGGTATTACTCGGGAAATGATGGGACTGATAAGGATCCTCAGGTAGTTAATCCTTTGATACTTATATCAGTTGGTCTGTGTCCCTCTTTGATTTACTAGGGCATGGCATTTTGTTCTTTCTTTTGGTTTTTTTTCTTTTTGGTAAAGTTGTTCTTTCTTTTGGTTCGTTTGTATAAAAGTGCTAAATAACTTCAGTTAACCGTACTACCTCTCTGTTGAAGGCATCAGGGGCCTATGTCTTCCGCCCAAATATGACACACTCCTTAAAATCGCAAGGCCAGGTAGTGTACGCTCATCAAACCTCACTGGAGGAATATTAATAAACTTGAAGATGCCTCTAACATGTGTTCTTTTCTTGCTTCTTGTAGGCTCCATTGACCGTCATACAAGGTCCATTGGTGGATGAAGTACACCAACAACTTAATGAATGGATATCTCAGGTAAATAACTATAATCAGTGATATGGTTGGGGAAACGGCTCTCTATATCACTTTTTACATATAAAGCTTCAGGTAAACAATCAATCAAGAGTAATGCCAACATTTACAACAGTTAATGCCGACATTTGCAACAGTTAATGAAATGTTTGGCCTCTTTGGCAATTGGTGCTTGTGCATTTTGCTGCAATTTTACATTTGCATTCCATGTGGCATTTATGTTCATTAGGAAGAAAGTATTGTCTCTCACTTAAGAGAGTGCTTCTATCTCTAACCTATAAGAAGCCAAATAGGTTTGCATCTTCAGCTTGCTAATCATTAGTCCAGTCAAATGCTCAAAGCCCATCTCCAAGCCTCTATTGTGATGGATAGGTATGGCAACAACGAATGGATAGCTAAACAACAAATTTCTTCCACAGGTTACCAGGGTTTACAAGGGAAAGGAACATGCTGAAGTTGAGTTCACTGTAAGTTTCTCTCTTTTGTTGATTGAGTTAGTTGAGATTAAGACCTCCTTTCTGCTAACACAATCAAGCAAGACTGGGCTCAATATTCTATTTTTCGTGATTTTAGATTGGGCCTATACCAACAGATGATGGGACTGGTAAAGAAATCATCACTCAAATAAGGACTAATATGAAGACCAATAAGACATTTTACACGGATTCTAATGGACGTGACTTCATCAAAAGGGTATGTTGACTGTTGCCGGTAACCTTTGTACAAATATCTGAGTCTTGCAGTTTACTTATCCTAATTTTTGAGTTGATAATATAGCATACATTTCTCTTCTTCATCTAGCAAACTTTAATTCAGATTCTCTTTAAGAAACATACCTCATTATCACTTTGCAAGGAACTGTTAATTGTAGATAGCAACCCTCAGAAAAGGACATGAATCTGCTATTTGACGCTGTTTGCATGTGCTTCAATCTGATTATGTAATGATTTTGCAGATCCGTGACTTCAGGAGTGACTGGGAATTGGAAGTGAACCAGCCAGTTGCTGGAAATTATTATCCTGTACGTTTCATAATTTCCTACATTTACAAAGAATTATATACATTTTGCTCTTTTGAGATTAGATATCATTTACTATTTGGTGAAGTTTTGGAAATATATGCTGAGATAAAGAGTTTTCCTTTAGTTTATTCTCCCAATTGGGTATAAATAAAATTCTTGCTTTTGATCCCTTGCCTATTCCAGAGGATTGGCATCTCCATACTCAACCTGGGCATTACCCAGCTATGCAGGCCAGTGTAATCTAGCAGCAATATGTGTTACTAGGCTATCACTCAATGTTGATCCTTGCAGAGATGTTTGTTAGGATTCTGATTGTTATTTCTAAAAACTTCTGAGTTGAGAAATATGAAGGCACAAAAGCAACTTTAGGAATTTCAAAAGCATGCTCAAAAGGATGGTATTTTTTTTCTCTCTGTAGTATCTCATTTTAGTTCAAAGAGTAATATGAAAGTTTCCCAGCCTTCATATATGGAAAGAAATTTCTTTCAATCTGACATAATCTGTTGCCTTGGAAGAGGCTATTTAATAGCCTAAGAAGTTAGTCTATTGATATTTATAGCCGACCCCAATGGAAAAGGTTCCAAGAAAAGGGGTGGGGAAAGGCGAAAAGGACGTGGATAGTGTAGAATGAGCTTAGGTACTTGAATTTTACAGATTGACAGAGCACCATGGTGTAAAATGATCTCTGTGCCTTATACTAAGAAAAGGCTCCGTATTGTGTAACCAGCATTATGTGATGAGCTCACGCTTCTTCCACATTGCTCCTGATTTTTTTATACGTGTTTGCTTTAAAAGATGAAAAATTGTGCTTTATGCCTTTGTTATTTAATCCCGCGTGATTGAAAAATTTGAAGTGATTGGTAAGCTTATAGCGGTTTCAGGAAGTTATGGATTGTCTTCACATACCTTTGTCTAATCAAACTTGTTTAATTGCTTAATAGACACACATTTCTGTCCAGATCATGCTCTTTACCTTGTATTCATGCCAACATTCTGATTTCGATGTATTAAGTGCGCTTGTGATGTGCACATTTTTGGGGACCTTTCACAATTCTTCCTTTCTACCTATTGCTGAATATTGCAGATAAATTTGGGAATGTATGTGGAAGACGGTAGCATGGAGCTTTCAGTGTTGGTGGATCGATCTGTGGGAGGATCTAGTTTAGTCGACGGTGAAATAGAGCTGATGCTCCATAGGTTTCTGCTCTTGTTTTTCTTCTATTCTCTCCGTGATACTCATAATTTACTTGTGTGACATAAAAGGCCTATAGCCTGGCTTTCCAGGGTTTAGTTATCATTTTGTGATACTCAATGAACAAGCATTGATGCAGGAGGCTTCTTCATGATGATGTAAGAGGTGTTGGTGAGGTTCTAAATGAAACAGTTTGCGTCCTTGATAAATGTGAAGGCTTGACTGTAAGCAAATCTCTCAACCTCATTTTCACAACCATCGTATTGCACAATCATCTTATTACATATTATTTATGTGTTGTGCTTGGAGATGATGTCTACCTGGATGTCTATGCATATCCTTTTATTGGAGTAGGGGCTGTTGGAGAATCTCTATCTTTGATTGTCATCTGTGTCCTGATTGACTCCTTTTTCTGTCTATTTTAATGTCTTTCTTGTTTGACTGACTTCATTGCTGTACTAGGCTCATTACCATGTTCCCTTAATAAGTTCTGATATCACATCGCTGCCATAGACCGCATAAGATAAATCAGATAGGTATAAGTCCTGGTGCTTATGCTTGCCTTCCTCCCATAACTATCTATATGGCTTCTTTCCTTTGAAAGCTTGGATTAAGATGCAATGGTGCTTGTCCTTCATAGCTTTCGTGTGTGATTTGACACATGCGTTCTATAACAATGAAGACAAAGGCAAGACCTGTTGCATTATGCATAACAGTTGAACTAAGCATAGTTGCTGTAGCAATTTAGTAGGACGTACCAACAAGTTGAACTATGCTTAGTTTATTCACATCTCAGCCTTTGTTGTGCCTTATGTCTGTAGTTCAGATGAATGCCCACAATTTATACAAATTAAAGATGGATCTGAAGTGTTGACTGGCAGATGTTTAAATCACACTAGTTGAAGTACATATTATGTACAAACCACCGGATTGTACTGCCATGTTCCTGGTTGTCTAAATTTCAGGACTTCATACTGTGTAATAATACATAGTGAATAATTATACAGCTGATAATTGTTACATGATAGCTTCACATGGTGCTTGTTCTCTTCTCTTCCTCGTCTTCAGCAGAGATATAGGCTGGCAGCAGTCTTATGCTGATTTATAATCTTGATTTTATAGATCCAAGGAAAGTTTTATTTTAGAATTGATCCCAAAGGAGAAGGTGCAAGGTGGCGACGCACTGTTGGTCAGGAGATATACTCTCCACTTCTTTTAGCATTCAGTGAGAAGGTAAAAGGACTTAAAATTGACTTGGGGTTATAGGGGCATTCATGCTGAACTTTTGTGCTTTTGGTTTGCAGGATGTTGGTGAGCCACTGACTTCTCGCGTGACAACCTTTTCAGGAATTGATTCTTCCTATAGTTTGCCCGGCAATATTGCCCTAATTACTCTCCAGGTACTGGAAAAATCTTCTGGAATCTGTTTAGTAGCCAATTTAAATGAGATCTGTAACCTTTAGGTGCCTTTACCTTCTGTTTGTGATTGTGGTTGCATAGTTTACATGCTTTTCCTCTTTTCAAATTTGCAGGAACTTGAAAATGGCAAAGTGTTGATTAGGCTGGCTCACCTATATGAGGTTTTTCCTTTTCTCCTGTTGAGTGGTTTTATATGCCTTTGTGATATATACACTGTTAAAAGATAATGGTATATAAGGATTGACTACATTTTTTAGATTGATCATACGATGCTCAAGATTTAATTTGTCCAACATCAGTCATGACACATTATTCTTCGTTTGTTGTAAGACGGCTAATCTTTTAGCTAGGTTGCAGAAGCTTTTTGGTCTTCTCTAAAATTTCTGCATGATTGGATGGACACGCTAAAAATTAGCCTCAAGATTTTTAAAATCTGCCGCCCATTTTCCTCATCTCTTCTGGAAGTCCCTATGGAAAGATTGTTTAAGAGTACAATGCACCGAGATTGATGACGGCCTTGAAATTTAAGTGTGATACGTTCTTGAGAAACCATGCTGAAACTCAGATGATACTGGCTGTGCAAAATAAATATTTCACTTTGGACCTGATGTGTACTGCATATCTACACAGAACGCACTCTTTCAAGGAGAGAAATGAGGATTTCCAGTTGTGTTCTTCATTTGCTAAAGTGCTACATCCTCAAACTTTCATCTTATGCTTCAACAATATATTTGTGGATGTTCCGTTCATGCAGGTTGGGGAGGACAAAGAATATTCGACCTTGGCAAGTGTAGAATTGAGAGGGCTGTTCCCTAGCAGGAAGGTGAGAGCTGCATCATGCCGAACCTTTGTCTGTTGCTGGTCAAATTTCTCCATATTAATATTCATTGCCTTCTTTCAGATAAACAAAGTGACGGAGATGAATCTGTCTGCCAATCAAGAAAGAGCGGACATGGAGAAGAGGAGGTTAATCTGGAAAGTCGAAGGTTCTATTGATGAACCGGAGGTAAAGAGAGGAGGCCCTGTTGATCCTGAAAAGCTGGTGGTCGAACTTGCCCCAATGGAAATCCGAACTTTCCTTCTGGACTTTGAATATCTTCGAGAGTTTCACTGAGGAACTTGTAAAGAGAGGAGGGCCTATCGATCCTGAAGAGCTGGTGGTCGAACTCACTGCAATGGAAATTCGCACTTTTCTTCTCGACATCGATTATCTTCAGGTCTTTGGTCCTTGAGGAGAAACATATTTCTCCTCAACGGTACGTGCGGCAGTTTTCGAACCTTTCTTCTGTATAAGCTAATCTTGAGCTACCTATGCTCTCCTTTCTTTCAATTTTCTACTAATGACGAAGAGAGCTGCTGTACATATATCCGCTGAACAGAGGAAAAGAAAGTAGTAAAATATTTCTACCTTGTATTAAGCAAGACACCTTTGTTCTAATGGTAGCAAGTTAGCAGCAAGCAAATTACAAACCCCAAGA
This sequence comes from Eucalyptus camaldulensis, assembly GCA_019915185.1. NCBI lineage: Eukaryota > Viridiplantae > Streptophyta > Magnoliopsida > Myrtales > Myrtaceae > Eucalyptus > Eucalyptus camaldulensis. The sequence goes on from JAHSVA010000001.1 coordinate 35,610,358, forward strand.
GGTCGACTAAGTCCCTAAGTAGCACTGAAATGCGATGTGACATGTCAACACTATTTTTAAAAAATAGAGAATTTCGACACGTTTGGGCATTTTATATATAAAATAATTTTTTTTTTATTTTTAATTAATTTAATTCAAATTTATAAAAAAATAAAAAAAATAAAAAGCTTACAATGAATTTATATTAATAATATTAATAGATCTATTAATAGGAAATTTGAAAGATATATTCATAATTAATGCGTACTCATATTTGGGAATATATTTCTAACTTTAATAAAAATTATAGATGAAACTAATGACTAGCAAAAGATTATAATCAACTTATTTAAATAAATTTATTATCTTCTATAATGATTAAAATTTATTATTATTGAAAATTTAGTATTTTTATTTTTGGAAACTATTATTAGCCAATTTATTTAATTTTCTAATAAAAATAATCTCACCGCTTAAAATTTATTTCCCTTACTCATTTTTTTTCCCAAACCCTCATCCCTCAAAAATTATTTTCCTTGTTCATTTCTCTCTCCCAACCCACCTCAACCCTCTCTCAATTTTTTTTCCTCCTCTCTCCTCCCAATGACTTGTCATTTTCCTCAATTCTCTCTCCATCACCTGTCATTTCCATCATTGCTCTCTTTCCCCCTCCCTCTCACGCCACCCTAGCTCCTTGCCCCCCCCCTTCACCTGTTGTTTCTCTCCCCCTCAACCCCACGCCACCCCAACCCCCTGCCCGCCCCCCTGCCTAGTTTCTTTCCCTTTCTTCCACCCCTCATCACCTATTAACCGCGACCTCCTCCTCCTTCTCCTTGCACGATCCTCTCTACTCTCTTTCGGTCGTCTCATCGCAATCACTCATCGCCTCGCCTCGAGCCCTTCCTCCTTTGCAGTCACAGCCTTGTTGCCGGCCCTCCATTGCAGTATTGTAATGGCGAACCTCTAGATCCCCTTCGTCTTTGCTCTTCCTCTAGCCTTCCCTCACCACTATAGCCTCGCCTTCGCTCCCTCACTCTTGTCTCCACCCTCCATCATCTTCTTCAACAATCCTCTCTCAGACACGCGTGTCAGAACGTGTCGATAAAAGTTGGCAACGTGTCGGAAAATTCAACATGTGTTGACCACGTGTTGGACACGTCGTGTCAATCATAACACGAAAGCTCCGACAACGTATTTGTGCTTCATAGCTGAGTCCAACCCTTCCCTCGGGGGGGGCTTGACCACGGTTGAAAAATTCAACATGTGCTGACTGCGTGTCCAATATGTCGACACATGTCGAGCACGACATGAAAGCTCCGACAGTTTGTTTGTGCTATAGCTGAGTCCATCCCTTCCCCCTCCCCCCCTCCCCCAAAGTTTAGATGAGATGAATTTTGTGCTCGAAACTTCCTATCAACAGTAACTTTGTCGCTTTATCCGATGTGTGTGGATGGAGAGGTTCTAGTTGGAGTTTAGAAATCTAATATGTTCAATTTCCTTTTTAAAAGAGCAACACTATTTTCACCCTCTAAATGATTGTATTCATCCCTATTCATGCTAAAAAGATAATAGTCCTTAATTTATCAATTGTAGTTTAAAGTGGGGGTCCCACTCTTTTTTTTTTAATTTTTTTTATGCAAGATGGTTCCATAATTAAGTAGTTTGCATATTTTTTTAGCATATTAAAGAAACGTGCATTTTCAAATATTCTTATAGTATTTTACATACTTTGTAAAATCATCTCACCAATAGTAAAAAAGAAGAAGACATTCTTTGATATATAATAAAAATTAAAAAGTCCATTCTTAATCATTAATCTTATAAATTTTACTTATAATTGTCCCTCTTATCTCAAAATAGAAAATTTGCCTATGATACAAGCCAGGGAAAATAAAAACGAAATATGTGATAGGTATGCTATGTTTGGTATCAAAGGAATACTTTAAAAACCATTATGCCTATCTAAGAAGTTGTGGATGTGGAATTTGCTTTTGCTAGAACCTCAACATTCGAGAAAATGACTACATGTCTATCTCCACAAGGATATGATGTCCAATAAGATAGAATTCAAACTTTTTAATGAACGTAGAGTGGTAATGCATTTATGCTTATGTTAATATTTCGCTCTTGTGTTCGCAAACTCGTCGCTTTCCATCAATTTCTTCAGAAAGAACGGTAGCCCAATATTCATCCTTGGCATTTTTTTGCAAGACCCTTTTCCCATGGAAGGGATATGTAAAGAAGACAGATGCTACAAAATTTCCTTAGGCCTATGTACAGACTAAGTTTGCTATGAGCATCTTTCTTGAGCATTTGTTGTCGTGGAATTACAAACTTGGGGTAAGTACACTATCAGTGCCACAAGTTGTGTATGGCGTTCACTTTGGTTCCAAAAGTTTATTTTGGATCACTTAAGTGCCAAAAAGTTTGAAAAACGATCATTTTAGTGCCAACTCCGATCTAGTTGGCCGGAAATTCGACGTTGCACTTTTTTATTAATTTTTGAAGTTGATGTGGTTTGTCGAAGAGTATAGTTAGCATTTAAACAACAAAACGACGCTGTTTGGTGTCTCTCCTCAATTCAAAACCCTAAATCCTCAAATTGAGAGAGAGAAGATAAGCCGACGATGGGCCAGTCATCCTCCTCGACGGCCCTTGTGCTCGGCGGTTGTGACTTTGACCTCGGCCTCGACCTCGACGACGGCCACTCGGCGGCCAAGTTGAAGGCCGTGATTTGGCCAGTGCTTGGGGAGGCCGCCGACGAGTGTGCTGCCCTCGATCTCTCCCTCTCCATCTCCGATCTCCCCGACGAGTGCCTAGCCTATGTCTTTCAGTACCCAGGCTTCGGCGACCAGGGCTAGTGCTTCCTTGTGTGCCGTTGTTGGCTCGCGATTGAAGACTAGAGCCACCATAGGCTCGCCCTCCATGCCCACTCGGAGCTGCTGGACGCAGTCTCGGCGCTGTTCGCGCGATTCGACTTGGTCACGAAACTCGCGCTCAAGTGCAACTGCAAGTTGTTGAGCATCGGTGATGACGACAACCGAGCGACATCGACCGAGCGAGTTAGGTCGAAAAAACCTTAATTCAATTCAAAAAAAAAAAATCCCCAAATGAGTTGTGCGGTTTTGTTCTTGTGAGGCCATCCACTTAGGATGGCAAAATGACATCGTTTTCTTAAGGAGGATGGAAAATGACGTCGTTTAAAAGTCATGTCGATTTTTTTTTTCTTAAAATATAAAAGGCATATAATCATTTTGGCTGGAATCTCTCGCCGGTGACATTAAAGTAATCGTTTTTCCTCCGATTTGGCACTTAAGTGATTTGATAGAAACTTTTGGCACTAAAGTGAGCATTGTATACAACTTTTGGCATTGATAGTGTACTTACCCCTACAAACTTTGTGATTTTATGGACAAAATTCCTAAGATAATTGACAATCCCACGAAATTGTTGAACTTGCTTGTGAGAAATGTTTTCATCAGTAAAATTTTGTAATGCTTCGGCAATATAAGGAACGGGATAACAGGTTCCATCTTTGAGATGCATACCAAGAAATTCAATTTCTCTTTAGGCAATGATCATCTTCTTTTGGGATAACATGATGCCATGCTTTCACACCAGGTCTGCAAATTAGACTAATAATTTATAATGAGAATTCTTATCTGGAATATAAATGAGGATACATTAATGTAAATTTGAGCATTAATCAAAATAAGTTGGAAAATTTTACAAATAGTCTTCTAAAATAGCAAATGAGTGGTTTTGAGGCCAAAAGGGAGCACTGTCCACTGAAATGTTGATTGGAAATACAAAATCCAGTTTTATACTTGTCTTCAAGGTGAATTCTCAACTACCAAAATTCAGCTTTAAGGTCAAACTTGGAATACACTTTAACCTGAGTGAGGCTAGAGAATAAATAATTCTAATGTGGCAAAGGAAAGTTATCATCTTGTGAAAATTGATTGAGAGGCTGACAATTAGTAACCAGTCTCATCTTTCCTCTGTTCTACTTTGCTTGCTTGTTCATATAGAATGCTTTACAAGCCCATTGGGAGCCGGAGGGCTCTAATAATCATTGATGAAGCAAATCCTAACATTCTTTTTGTGCTAAAAACAAATATTTTGGATTCATTCCACAGTGACTGGCTTTGGTGGGATTGACATCCTCGTTTTGCTTGAAAAGAAGATAGATGAAGAAATCAATATTTTTCCACAAAGGGTTGGAGCATTTTTGGATAAAATCTAAGTGAGATTTTGCACATGCCCCAAGAAGGATTTGCAGAATTGGATCCAAAATACTCATCTGAATAGTGAAAAATCTTTAGATGTTTAGAAATTCCTAGAACTACCTTATAAATCGTAGTCCATTAGGCACAATTCTAAGTTTAGGAATTTGTGTAAGGATTTCCAAACCAATAATGATATCTTCATCTGATGAGCTAGAGCCAAGGATCTTGATAGTGACTGAACACTAGGGAAAAAATTGTATGGTGATGAGTTTGCTTTGAATTCTTGTAACAAATGTATCTCAAGAAGCAGCGTTTAGATACTAAGTGTATGACATCCTGTATTTTTCCAGAAGTACCTTTGTATTGAGAATAGAAGCACTAGCTTCAGTGTCGAGGGGGGTAATAAGAGAAATTGGCTTAACATACTTCGATAGGTATATATTCATAGGGAAATATGCGAGGATAAAAGGAGTGCATGCACAAAGATCTTGGATTGTGGGAGGTTTAGAGAGGAAGAATACCTCTTCTTTAGGTTCTTCTGACGAGTTTTCAGTGTCATTAGTCTGTGACCACGTTTAGGTGGCACACGCAATGTGTTTGGTTGTTTCATCTTCTAGGGAGAAGACCGATTCAATATCATTATCCTCGAGTGATACTTCAGTTTGCTTCTCTATCTTCTAGATTAAATGGGAATTTCTTCCTTTAGCTTTTAGACATTTTTTGGCAAAATGGTATTTCTTGTTGTAAATATAACACCAATTGAATATTCTGCGTCTTCTGGAAGAGCTTCATCTAGAGCGTTTTTTTAGAAGAATTGCCATTTTGCGCCTTTTCTTTATATGTTCTAAGGAGAATCTTTTGAAGTGTTTTCGTTTTTTGCATTGATCTCCACAAAAAGGATTCTCACATGAGTCATTCTTTGAATATTTGATTCTTAACTCAAGCTCTTGACAAGCCCAGTAAAGTTCTTTGTTACTCTTAAGCTAACCTCTGAAAGCCTTCCTTCGGATGCAGAGATCATCAATAGCAAGATGCATATTTTGCTGGAGTTCCCCAAGTGGAACATTAGCAACCATCTTTTGCTTATTTTGTATGGATCTTTCCACAGTGTGACCAATTTCTTTTGGAATGAAGGCCAAAAATACGTGCTTTAGGTTATGATCAGTTCCAAGAGCATAGAATAATTTAAGCTTTTATTGGAAATATCAATTAAGATTATTTCTTCATAAATAGTAGCATTTTCTTTCTCTTCTTCTAAGCTTAAGAAGATTTTTTAGTTTACTGATAAAGAAGTGGTGGATCATATGGATTGCTTGATAGAAATTTATTTGGAGTAAAAATGTCATGGGTTAATACCCTTAAAAACCCCAAACTGGTACACCTGTGACAAATTTACCCTAAATTAATTTTTTGACCACTAAAAACCCTAAACTGGTATACTTTTGACAAATTTAACCAAAACTGGTACACTTGTGACAAATTTACCCTCTGTTAGTTTCTGTTAAATTTTATTGTCAAATTATTAAATTAAATGATATGTGACAGTTGATTGGTATATCAATTTGGAATTTTACTTTATGTTTGTCATATTTTACAATTTTTATGATTTTTTGTGGTATTAATTCAATTTAACATAATGCACCAGTTTGGGATTTTTAGTGGTCGAATAAATTAGTTTGGGGTAAATTTGTCATAAATATAACAGTTTAGGATTTTTTTATGACTAGTTGGGGTAAATTTTTTACAGGTGTACCGGTTTGGGATTTTTCATGGTAAAAAAAATAGTTAAGGTAAATTTGTCACGCATGTACTAGTTTGGCCTTTTTTAGGGTATTAACCCAAATGTCATTAACTCTATTTAGGAATAATTTTCTACCAGTCTTAGGCTTCCAGTAAATCTACTCACAAACTTAGTTAGTTTTTCATATTGACTTTCAATAGAAAGTGCTTTGGTATTGAGCCAAGCATGAAACTCTTGTAATCTATTTGGCCATTTGGAATATGGGATGTCATCAAGCATGAAGTAGTATCTTGAGGTTGAAGACTTCTATTCTAGGTTGAGGTCATGAAAGTGTATCACTTCTAGCTTAGATGGATTTGATTCTATTTTTGCTTCAAGGGGATCAACCATAAAAATAGTAGGCACACTGGATATTGGTGTTTGTGGCTCAGAGGTTGAAGTATTTATGGAGGAAAGAGAATCTGACTCTGAAGCTGATTTAGAGGTAGTTTTCTTGGTGGAGTCAAATGTAACAATAGTTAATATCTTTTGTCTGCTTTGATCTTGCAAGAATGCCTGAAGTGGAAAAGACCATATGAGTAGAGGGACGTTTCGAAAAAGGTTAAGAAGTTGGCTTCTTTTCTTTACTAATTTTTGTTTCCTTTTTTATTTCCTTGATATGGTTTCGAAGCATAACAATATCCTTTTGATCGTGTCTTGGAGCTTCGTCAATAATTGAGACAATTGATATAGCCCTAACGGGGCCCACTTCAATTGGAATCGTTTGTCAAGGCTGGGAAAATGAATCTGGGGGAGGAATAAATTTTCCATCTGGTAGGAACTTAATTTATTTCCTCAATTTTTCTGTTTCAACCATCTGGTCTTCCAAATAATGATGAGAGACATATCTACCAAATTCTATCTACTGGAGTTTCTTCTGGAATGACTCAAGCAATTTATTTATAACAAAAGCCATTTGATCAACTTTTTGATCAACATGATCAAGACAGGCTCGGATAGCTGAAAGCTTGGTGTCATTTGTCTCGAGAACATTGTTCTGGGCCAAAACATTTTCTAATTGTTAATCTAAGATAGCTTCAGCAGCCGTGACTTTCTTTTGCCTTCTATGGTTGTTAATATTTATAGGATTTGAGACCTTCGGCATATGATGAAACTGATCGTGAGCATCTACAAATTCTTCTAATGCTGGGAATGAGACACTAGAATTAAATCTTTTCAAAGGTGAAAAGTCTAAGGGTTGGCACATACAGACAGATAGAAGGACAGATGGTGGTTTTGGTTTTGGGAAACATGATAATTGAGGTTCTTCGGGCATTTCTAGAGGAAAGAAATTCTTCTTAACCCATTTGTGAATGGGTTTATAGAAGGGTGAGACAAGTGGCTTTTCGGATGAAGGTTTATTTATGTTAAATTAATGTCTCGAGTTTGAATTTAAATATTGATTTGTTACACCAAATTTGTTGAGAAAAATTTCCCAAGTGGATTACAAATTGGATAGAGAAGTTATTTATTTTTTTATTTTTATAATTATGTTGGGCTTTTTTCTTTTGGATGTACAAAGAAAGCAAGGAAAACAAAAGTTATCTACAGCCACAAGACAAAAGAGGAAATAAAATAAAGAAAAAAAGTTTCTATCTTTTATACCTGCAGAAGAAGAAACGATATTGGAGTTTCACAAGGTGGGGCCCAAGGTCAAATTGTTGACTCTAGGCACTCATATACAAAAGCAAAACTTCGGGTTGTTTTCTTATTCTGTGTGGAGCCGCAAAAGCTGAGGAGCGCTGCACGAGAAAAAAAAGCTAGAAAGGAGTCCCTGCACAAGCCACCCGATCAAGAGACGAAAGAACACTGATTTGTACGCAAGAAAGAACATGCGGATGAGTTTTTGGTTTCAATGTGCGTACAGCATTTTACTTTGAGTTTGAATACGTGGTGATTTTGTGCCGTGAGTTTATATTCAAGTGAGTTGTTTATTTATAAACATTTTGGGTTTGGGCTTAAATCTAGGTGTGGGAAACACTCGAGCGTGTGAATAATTGTAAACTCTGATTCTTCGATTATAGTGGATTATTTGCCGCTTGCTCCCCCTATGAATGTAGGTACTAATACTCGAATTGAAAAACGTAAATTTTTGGTGTTCTTATTATTTATTGTTTATTTCTCTGGTGATTTCACAATGATGTAAATTGCAAGATTTTGTCGTTTCCGTGTATTATATTCAAACAATTGGTATCAGTGCTCAAGATTAGATTTCTTGATTGTGATTTAGAGCTTTTGCTTGTCTAATTATTATCTAAAAATTCTGTCATTGCAATGATATTTGAGAGGAAATTTGAAATTGAGAAGTTTAATGTGAGAAACAACTTTGAGTTATGAAGCATCAAGATGCGGATGTAATTGACAATCCAAGATTTGGCCAAGACACTAGATGGTGAAAATGAGTTACTAATTATAATAAAAGCCTCTGAGAGGGTAGAGCTAATGGAAAGAGCAAAGAGCACAATCCTGTTGAATTTGTTGGATGTGGTTTTAATAAAGGTTGTTGAGGAGAAAAATGCCATAGCATTATGGGCAAAACTTCAGGCGTCTATGTGAAGAAATGTTTGAAGAATCGCTTGTACATGTTGAAAATGATGTTTCAATTTAAATATATTGAATGTATGTCTATCATAACCCACCTGGATGAATTCAATAAACTCATGATGTATTTTGAAGAATGTCGGTAATATACTTGATGATGAAGAACATAGCATGATGTTGTTTGGCTCTTTACTAGAGTCATGATAACACTTTACTAGACGTGCGGACCCCCGGAATGCCATAACTTTGCACAAAGGGACACTTAAGTGCCATAACTTACGAAATGTACACTTAAGTGCCAAAATCGGAGTAAAATAGATCACTTGAGTGCCAATCTGATCAAAGTCCGGCCAAAACACCGACGTTGCATTTTTCCGGCGAATGGAGCCCAAAACGAAGCCTTTTTGTACGCTGACATGGCCAAATAATACAAAAACGGCGTCGTTTTGAGCTGACGTGGTAAAATAATAATAATAAAATAATTAAATTAAATATAGTTAAAATATTAAAAAAATAATAAAAATTAAAAAAAAAAAAGAAAAATGAAAGAGGGGGAGTCGGCTGAGGGATTAGCCCTTAGCCGCTGTCGCCGGGAAGGGCTGGCGACGGCGGGGGGAGGGTCGGCTGGGGTCGCTGGGCCCTGGCTAGGGGTTGGCGACCCCGGCCGACTGGAGATGAGGACTCGCGAGCCCTCGCCCAAATCCGACGAGAGTTGGCGGCCCTTGCCCGGCCGGGCCAAGGGCCGCCACTCGCCAAGGGTCGCCTCAATGGGCGGCGACCCTTGTTTTGGCTGGTAAGGGCCGCCGACCCTCGCTGGATCTGGGCGAGGGCCGCAAGCCCTCGCCACTGGCCACAGATCTGGGGAGGGTTACGGCCCTCGCCCGGCCGGGCCAAGGGTCGCCGATCCTCACTAGATCTGGGCGAGGGTCGCAGCCCTCACCCCAGATCAAGGCGAGGGCTCGCGCCCCGGGCCCTAGCCAGGGGCCGGCGACCCCGGCCAATCCTCCCCCGTCGTTGCTGGCCCTTCCCGATGGCGGGGGCGGCGGTTGAGAGCCGATCCCTCAGCCGCCTCCCCCCTTTATTATTATTATTATTATTATTATTATTATTATTATTATTTTAATTTTAAAATTACTATTTTAAAATATTTTAACTAAATTTGATTTTAAAATTATTAATTTTAAATATTTTAACTAAATTTAATTTAATTAATTTTATTTTTATTTTTTACCATGTCAGCCCAAAATGACGCCGTTTTTGTGTTATTTGGCCACGTTAGCGTGCAAAACGGCTTCGTTTTGGGCACGCTTTGTCGGAAAAATGCCACGTTGGCGTTTTGGCCGGATTTTAGTCGGAATGGCACTTAAGTGATCCGTTTTTCTTCGAATGTGGCACTTAAGTGTACCTTTCGTAAGTTATGGCACTTAAGTGTCGCTTTGTGCAAAGTTATGACATTGAAGCGTTTTTTTGCCCACTTTATTGATTTACTATTGCAGGGGTGTACTACGATTACCTTGGAAGAGGTAAAATCCGCTTTGTTCTCTAAGGAGTGTCAAAAAAAATTGTGAGATAACGGTCTGGCGCAAGGAGTAGAGCATGCACTGACAATTCGGGGGTAGAGTACAACATTTAGGGCCTAGTAGCAACATAGGTAAAAACAGATCAAAATCACGCCATAAAAAGTCCAAGGGAAGCGTGAAGTGCTTTAAATGTCATGAGAAGAGGCACATAAGGAGAGATTGTCCAAAGCGGAGGAATAAAGGTGATAGACAGAATACCACAAGTAGTGTGGCGAACGTTGCCGAGGGGAGCACTAGTGATGCATAAACTGTTTTATGTGTGATTACTGCTGCGTCAGGAGACGGATGGGTGCTAGATTAAGGATGTTCTTATCATGTGATGCCTCATAAGAATTGATTTACTACTTACTAGATTGCATATGGTGATAACGTTCTTTTGAGGAATAATGTAGTCTGCAAGGCTGTAGGGATATGGATAATTTGAATTCGGATGCACGATGGGGTGGTGTGCACATTATTAGACATGAGGTATATACCGAAGCTCAAGAAAAATCTTATTTCTCTAGAGACACTCGACGACATCGAGTATAGATACATTGCTGAAGGTGGAGTATTGAAGATCTCTTGAGGTGCCATATTAGTGATGAAGGGGAATAAAGTGAATACTCTATATCATCTATTAGCAGAAACCATAACCGGAACCGCTGCAATTTCATTAGATGAGTTCGATTCTAACTTAACTCAGTTATGGCATATGTGTTTAGGGCACATGAGCGAGGCAGGTATGACGATGCTGAGTGATAAAGAGTTGTTGAAAGGTCAGAAACATGAAAACTTGACTTATGTGAGCACTGCATTTTTTGGAAGTAGCGTCGAGTTAAGTTTACTACGGTTGTTCATTTGATCAAGCGACCAGTTGAATACATTCATTTAGACGTCTAGGGCCTGTCTTCAGTTCCTTCTAAAGGAGGTGCCCGATATATGCTCGTATTTATCTATGACTATTTAAGGAAGGTATGTGTATATTTTATGAAGCATAAATATCATGTATTTGATCAATTTAAGAAATTTAAGGCATTGATTAAGAAGCAATCAGATAAACAAATCAAGTGCATGAGAACCGATAATGGCATAGAGTTCTGTGGTAAAGATTTTACTGAGTTTTGCGAGAAAGAAGGGAATGTGAGATGCCATATAGTACCTAGGATATCATAGCAAAATGGTGTGGCAAAACGGAAAAACAGAATTTTGCTTGAGCGAGCTTGATGCATGCTTTCGCATATAGGACTTAGTAATGAATTTTGGGCCGAAGCAGTAAACATGGCATGTTATCTAGTTAATTGATCTCTATCGTCTGCTATTGAGTGGAAGACTCTTGAGGAGGTATGGTTGCGAACATCTGTTGATTACTCCGGATTATATATATTCGGATGTTCTGCATATGCTCATGCAAATGATGGTAAGCTTGAGCCGAGGGAGAAGAAGTGTATATTTCTAGGTTATGCACAGGGGTGAAAGGCTACCGGTTGTGGTGCACTAATCCTAGATCACCCGATTTTCTAATCAACAAAGATGTGATATTCAATGAGATTGTAATGCTTCAACAAATGAGTTCTGTAACACAACCAGCAGAGAAGACATATCATGGTGTCATCAGTGAGGTGGAGCTTCAGGTAGAGACTCCAGAAACCTCTAAGATAATAGAAGTTGAGACTGCAAATGAGGCTGCAATTCTTGAAGTCGGTGATAGTGAACAACCAATAAAGCCACAATACATTATAGCCGCAGATAGACAGAGAAGGTAAATTAAATCACCAGATATTACTTATGCATTGACTGTAGGCGATAAGGTGTCGATAGATGAGCTTTCGTCTTACTCTAAGGCAATCGCTAGTTTGGAGTCGTTGCGGTGGCTAGGGGCTATGAGTGAAGAGATGAAATCACTTTATCGGAATCAGATATGAGAGCTGGTCAAAGCACCCAAGAGCTAAAATATTGTCGGAAGTAAATGGGTGTTTAAATAGGTGTCTAGATAGCGAGGTATAAGGCAAGACTTGTGATGAAGGGATATACATAGCGTGAGGGCATTGAATACAATGAGGTATTCTATCTTGTGGTAAAACATACTTCTATTCGTGTTTTACTTGCCTTAATTATTTTGCAGGATCTTGAGTTATAATAGTCAGATGTGAAAACTACGTTTTTTCATGGTGAGTTAGAGAAGCGGATTTAAATAAGGCAGCTAGAGGGATTTGCTATTTTGGGTAAGGAAGATCATGTTTGCTTGTTAAAGAAATCTTTGTATGGACTAAAATAGTCTCCTAGGCAATGGTATAAGCGTTTTGATGCTTTAATGCCTAGTTAAGACTATTTAAAAAGTCAGATGGATAGTTGTGTTTATTTTAGAAGATTGGAGAATGGTTCATTAATTTATCTATTACTCTATGTTGATATGCTGATAGCAGCTAATAATATATTTGATATTGATGTGCTGAGGAGGCGGTTAAATGCTGAATCTAAGATTAAAAAGATTTAGGTGCTGCAAAGAAAATATTGGGTATGGAGATTTTATGTGACAAGGCTGCAGGACTTTTGCGTCTATCTTAGAAGAAATATATTGAGAAGATTGTGGCACGTTATAATATTGAGTTGGTAAAATTTGTAAGTACACCTTTAGCGAAGCACTTTAAATTTTTAGATAAATTATCACCGCAAACTAAAGAGGAGGAGGAAGAGCATAAGTCTCGTGTTCCTTATTTTAGTGCCATAGGTAGTATTATGTATGTTATGGTGTGCACTATGTTTGATATTTCATAAGCGGTGAGCATGGTTAGTTGTTATATGAAACGTCTTGATAAAACTCATTTAGAAGCTATAAAGTGGATCTTTAGATATTTGAAAGGGACAACAGACGTGAGTATAGTGTACCGGATAGATAGTAATGATAGTGAAACTACTGATTTTGTGGATTCGGATCAAGCCGGTGACTTGGATGATTGCAGATCTTTAGCAAGATACGTGTTTATGCTAGTGGGTGGTGTAGTTACTTGGAAAGCGTACTTACAATATCACGTTGCCTTGTCTTCGACTGAGGCAGAATACACGACACTAACCTTTGTAGTGAAAGATGCGATATAATTATGAAATTTGCTCTTGGACTTTAGGTTAGAACAGAAAAGTGTGGATATACATTATGATAATCAATATGCGATATATTTGGTGTATAATATAGCTTATCACGAATGAACGAAACATATCAATATCAAGTATCACTTCATTCGAGATGTCTTAGCTAAGGGCAATGTTATTGTAAAAAAGATTGTTACATCAGATAACTCAGTAGATATGACGATTAAGTCTATTACTTTAGTAGACCTCAAGTTCTCTATTGGTGTCTGTGGAGAGTGAACGCTCGTTGAAAGAGCAACATGGATGATGAACACTATAACTTGGCTTCAAACGTCGAGGCAAGGTGGGGAATTGTTAAATTAACATCTCAAATTTGAATTTGGATATTTATTTGTTACATTGAATTTGTCGAGAAAGATTTCTCAAGTAGATTACAAAACGGATGGAGAATTTTTTTATTATGTTGGACTTTTTTTTTTGGACGTACAAAGAAAGTGAAGAAAAAAAGTTATCTACAGCTATATGACAAAAGAGGAAATAAAATAAAGAAAAAAAAAGTTTCTACCTTTTTGTACCTGCAAACAAAAAAAGAATATTGGAGTTTCATAAGATGGGGCCTAAGGTCAAATTGTTGACTTTGGGTACCCACGTACAAAAGCAAAACTTCAGGTTTTTTTTTCTTTGTGGAGCTGCAAAAGCTGAGGAGCGCCGCATGAGAAAAGAAAACTAGAAAGGAGTCACCGCACAAGCACCCGATCAAGAGAAGGAAGAACGCTGATCCGTATGCAAGAAAGAACATGCGGACGAGTTTTTGGTTTCAGTGTATGTAGAGCATTTTACTTTGAGCTTGAACGCACGGTGATTTTGTGCTGTGAGTTTATATCCAAACGAGTTGTTTATTTATAAACACTTTGAGTTTGGGTTTAAATCTAGGTATGGGAAACACTCGAGCGTATGAATGATTGTAGACTCTGATTCTCCGATTACAGTAGATTATTTGCTGCTAGCTTTCTACGTGGATGTAGGTACTGATACTCGGACCGAATCACGTAAATATCTGGTGTCTTTATTATTTCTCGTTTATTTCTCTGGTGATTTTGTGTTGACGTAAATTGCAAGTCCTGTTGTTTCCGTGTATTATATTCCAACACTTTTTGGGTGATGACTGAGGAGGTCAAAGGGGTTCACATGGTTCAAGGATTTTCAAAGGAGGGTTCGATTAAGGTGGTGTATACGAGACCATGAATTGGTATTTTCCTCCATCTTTACCAAGAGATCTGATAGTGGGGTCTCCATCAAAGTAACTCTGATAAAGTCTACCTTTTGACCATTTCTTTTTTTTGGATGGCCTATCATCTTCTTCTTCATCTTAAGAATTTGTACAAAGAGAACACTAACAATCAAGATCCCAAAAACAGTGTCCTGTGTGGGTATCCTTGTAATAATGAATAGGGCATCCCCCCTAGTTAAAGGACTCAATCATGGATTTTGGATCTGGATGTCCAAGGGTTGCATCATAAAAATAGTAGGAAAAATAGAGGAAGTGGTTTCTTCCTTTTTCTTACTAAATTGGATGACAATCATGGTCTAAATGGTAACAATGCAAGATGCTGGTAGTCTGAAAAATGAGTGTCTAAGAGAACCATTTGAGCAACCACGGGTAAGCTCTTCTTTCAGTGAAAGGATAAAGCAAGTCTAATAGCATTAATGTGAAGGTGCATATATCCACCTTGTATCCATTTTCATTGAAAGTCATAAGGTATTTGAAGGGTGACAAAGTGTCTTTGTTGAGTAGTTGGAATAGGATGATGGTCAAATTTTGAAAACTGAACATATTCTTTAACTTCTTTAGGAATATGCTTAATAAGTCGCTTAATAGAACGGATAGGTGAAAAAGAGGATGGTTTAGCAAAAGCAAAATACGGATTTATAAGTGAAAGGCAAGTCTTTGAAATTTTGCTATCTTCATTGAGGTAAGAAATCTCATAGAAAAAGTCAATCTTAAAGACATTGGAAGTGCAAAACTCTAAGGGAGGGCTAGGGGGAACTAGGGCATTTATAGTGAAATGTGTGGAAATTTCGAAGGATTCAGTCGTGGGATGACAAATCTCCCTTTTTGCATTGGGTATCCAATTTGAAACTAAAAATGTGCCGAAAAATGCCATGGCACTAATACTAGAATTTATTAATTTCATTAGTTTACTCTCTGTATCAAATCTCTTTCTTTACAATATCAAAGAATTTATCCTCTTTCCTTATTATGCTAGCGAGATACCTTTATACAGAGCATGTAAGACATTAGATCAATATATAGGAAAGCACTAAAAACATTATGCACAATAAGACATATTGATGTTGTTTTTGAACAATTCATAAATGATATTAATTTTCGTCAATCCAACATAATGAGATTTCATTGACATTTAAAAAAAAAATTCTTATTTATGCAATGTTTTGATTTAATTAAATTTCATTTCCTTACCAAAAAAAATAATAATTTATGCATAAAAATAATCGACAATATGATAAAGGACTAGATTTTTAGGAAATTTCTCTTTTCGACAATTTTTTTTTTATGGAAGTAATATTTAACAATAATAAAAAAAGCATAGCGCCTACAATAGATAGGGACAATCTATAACAAAGAAAACCTAAACATATTAAATCCTTAATTATGGTAAGTAGATCCTACATCGATATTGAAAAACTAAAAGAAATAAGGAAAGTTCAATTTAAATTGCAACTAAATGATAGATGATAATTTTATTTTTTTGGTAGAAATTGGGTGGACTTAGTCATATAGGGGTATAAATAGTGTCGCCAAAAAAAAGGAAAAAAAATAAGGCTGCAAATTCTTGAGGCCTTCTTGGTATAAGATTCAAGTGCTCTATTCACTCCAGTAAAAAATACATGGACCGGTGGAAATGGGAAGTAAAAATTTTGTCAAGTCTGAGCTCTCGCAGCTAAACCTGAATGACAAGGAGACATTGGAGGTAAGGCTTCCGTTTGATCCTCATTATGTACTTTGCAATTCTTCCAGATTTTTACGGCAACTCCTTCGATGGTAATTTTTCTGAGACGAATGATGAAGATCGTCTCGCGTTTATTAGGATGCATTGAATGTGTTTTGTAGATATAATCGCCGATTTTAAGAGACCGACACGCTAATTAATGCCTTTGCGCAACGCGCTTTCAAGATCTTGGAAGCATTGATTTCTCTCCCGGTGTCGGATTATCACCAACCATCAGCTAGATTGCTGCGTGCCGGAGCAGGCCGTTTTTGGTGATGGTGAAGGCATAGATTAAAAGAGTTGAAGCGAGGAGAGAGGTGATGCCAAGAGTGGAGGAGGTCTGGGTGACATACATAGTTGGTCTGGAGTGACGATTTCTTTCGATAGCGACGATGAATGCTCATGTAAAGTCGAGGATAGATTGAGGTCTAGGCTCACCCCTTCTCTATCAAACAGTGAAGAGACGAGGCGGGGGAAGTGCTCGACACATAAAAGCCCAGCAAAAACCACCCTCGGGTCCTTTTTTAATTAAAAAAAAATAACAAGAGACAAAATAAAAAATTTGAAGAATTGATAAGGTAGTTTTGGAATTAAAAAAATGAGCTTCAATATTTGGCTAAATGTTGAAAGCCCTCCTAGTACTGGGCTTTTAGTTTTCCCAATACTGACTTTCACTTGAAAGCTCTTTTAAAATAGTTGCCAAATGGTACAACATTTCCTTAATGGGTTTTGGAGGCTGAAAGCTTATTGAGAATGCTGAATTAAACGCACAGTGTAATTTGTTCTATCCTTTAGCCAAGTTGATCCCCAAGTCTCTAATCGCAATAGTTTACGTAGGATGCATATGATCAAAACACAAGTGTGTATGCTACTAAATTCGGCTATACTTTTTTTTTGGAAAATTATCCAAAAAGTCCTAAACATATTGTAATTTTGCCAATTTAGTTTTAAATTTTTAAATTACGTTAATTCAATTCTAAACCTTTTTGTACTTTGTTAATTGAGTCCATTCGGCCAATTTTGGTAGGAAATTGCTGACGCGGAGGCCGAGTATCCTACATGGCAACGATCGGCACTAAAGTAGATCATTTTTAATAGTATTCTAATATCTTTTTCGAATTTTTTATTTTTATTTTCGTTTTTCCTTACTTTTTATTTGTTTTGTTCTTTTTGTGTTTGCTAGAGTCAGTGGTGACCCTCATCAATCGTGAAGGCCTCACTTAGATTAGGTGAGGGGTGCCTAGATTTGGTGAGGCCTTCACACCCTTGCCCATGGTTGGCAGGGCTACAAGGCCTTCACCCAAGGCCATCGTAGCCACATGCAAGGGCAGCAAGGCCCTTTGCCCAGCATAGGTAAGAGTTGCCTTGCTTGGGGCTATCTGGCACAAAAAAGGACACACAAAAAGCAAAGAAAAGAAGAAAATTAAAAAAAAAATTATTAAAAATCTATCCATATTAGCATTAATCGTGCCACATAAAACAGCTGATGTCCATTTAGTAACTTCATATCAAAATTATTCCAACGGCCTCAATTAGTGAAGTGTAAAAATATTTATGATTGAATTGATGAAATAAAAAATTCAGGATAAATTAGTAAAATTGCAATATGTTTAGAATATTTTGAACAATTCTTTTATAATTCTTCACGCCAGAAAACTTTGACATTCCACGGACCTGTTTACGAAGCCCAATATTTATATATGTTTTAAAAATTGTCAGCAATTTTAATAATCTATCAAGATATATTTCGTGGCTTTCCAATACCTTGGGAGGCACTAACTTTGCAAACTTACCGATCTAAACTTGATGGTGTGCCAACATTTATGAATTGTTAACATTTCCAACAATTTTAATAATATATCAACAGTTGTTTTTATGGTTCAACAACGCTATGAAAGTTACTAAGATTCATATGAAACTATGGACCTTAATTTGACTAGTGTACCGACATTTGTCACACGAAGATTCTAACTATTTTGAGTCACTCACCAACCTTTTTTTTTGGTTATCATGATAGATCTTGAAGAGTACAAACACTTCTTTATACTTCCAAGATTATCAATTAATTTAATAATCTACCAACATTTATTTTTGTGGTTTAACAACTCTTTTGAAATTACTAATTTTTATCCAAAATTACCAACCTTAATTTAGTTGACATGTCAACATTATTCACATCAAGATATCGACTACATTTGGTCATTATCAACTTTTTTTTTTTTTTTTTAATCTTGCTTGGTTTGCAAAAGTCTAACATTCTTCTTTACTTTCAAAATTATCTACTTTAATAATCTTCCTAACTTTTATTTTTGTGGCTCACCGTATATGAAGTTACTAAAACTTAGTTGGAATTACCAACTATAATTCAATTGATGTACCAATATTCGTTTCATTAAGATGCCATCAATGAAATTGAGAATGATAATTGCACAGAAAAATTGGTAACTTCAAATGAGTTGGTAAGACAAAATAAATTATTAAGGTATTCTTTGAAGTATAAAAAAATGGTTGTACTTTTCAAAACTAAGCAAGATAAAAAGTTGGTGACTGGCTAAAATTAGTTGGTATCATAATACAATGAATATTGGTACATCAATCAAATTGAAGTTGATAATTTCAAATAAAAGCTAGTGGTAAGTCACGAAAATAAATATTGATAGTTTACTAAAGCAGTTGGTAATTCTAGAAATATAAATGAAAGTTGTTCATTTTCAAAACCGAGTCATAAAAATGTTGCAAGTGACTAAAATTACTTTGCTATCTTTACCTAACAAATGTTGGTATATCGGTCATATTAAGGTTGATAATTTCAAATGAAAATTATAACTTCAAAGGCGTTGGTAAGTCACAAAAATAATTATCGTTATAGTATTAAAGTTGTTGGTAAACTTGGATGTACAAATATTGGTGTTCTTAAAATTAAGATATCAATTGATAATTGACGAAAGTTAGTGGGTGTTTTATGTATGAAATGTAGATACTCTAGTTAAATCAACTTGAAAGGTACGAGTGATAATAATAAATATTTTTCCTTTTTGAAATCCATAAAAAATGGTTAATACCTTGAAAAACTCCAAACTGGTACACTTGTGATAAATTTACCTAAAACTATTTTTTTGACTATGAAAAACCCCAAACTTGTATACTTGTGATAAATTTACTCTGATTAATCATAAAAAACCCTAAACTGGTACACCTGTGACGAATTTACCCCAAACTAATTTATTCAACAGCAAAAAATCCTAAACTGGTAAATTTGGGACAAATATACCCTCCGCTAAATTGGATTAATACCACAAAAAAATCACAAAAATTGTAAATTATGACAAACGGAGTGTAAAATCCTAAATTGGTATACCAGTCAACTGTTACATGTTATTTAATTTAATAATTTGACTGTAAAATTTAACAAAAACTAATAGAGAGTAAATTTGTCATAAGTGTACCAGTTTGGGGTAAATTTGTCAAATGTATACCAGTTTAGGGTTTTTGGTGGTAAAAAAAATAGTTTGGGGTAAATTTGTCACGTATGTACCAGTTTAAGATTTTTCAGGGTATTAACTCAAAAAAGAAAAATAGGGGCTAATATTAGTTTATATATTATTCGGCATTTGAAACTTGTTCAAAATATGATAAAGTCCAATACAAGAGAGATATGTCATTGATAAAATTATTTCATAAGGAAGATAAGATAAAAGTGGATGGGATTTCTAATATCCATAATAGGAATTTTTTTTTTTGAATAACAAACTTCTTAGATTAATAAAATTAAAATTACATTTCAATAAAAATAATATTTGAAGTCTAATATATAAAATTCAAAATACTGAAAAATAACAATATAGCCTTTTTAATTTAATCTTATTTTTATTTATATAAATTTGAATTTAATTCTATCTTATAATGCAAATTCAATATGTATACATATATTTATGTTTATTACATATTTTATGGTATTGTAGTACTTTAGGTATATTAGTATAGTTTAGTATTTAATAAAATTTTATTAGAGAATGATGGAAAGGGGAAAAAAAAAGGGAAATACTTTTAAAAAGAGAGGACAATTTAGAAAAAGAAAAAGAAAATAAAAACAAAGTAGACAAGAGTGTCGCGAAAGATTTTTACCATCTTCGTTCGTGAATTTTTATGTTTATTTACACTGATACACAGTTAATGCTCAATAATGTACATGCTATAATGTAAATAAATCTGATTTTATTATTATGATTTATCAAATGATTGATAGAATATGACAAAATTCTTGGATTTCATAGTCTATTTTTAAAAATCCAGATGACCAAACATAATCTTAATGTGATGTATGTTGATATAAGATTTACTTTGACCAAAATGAAAAAAAAATAAAAAATTACTATCTTCAAAGACCCTTAAGCTACAAGAACAAACTATATTCGTACTTAAAAAACCAAATAGATCCAAAGTCGATAAGTGATTAGGCTTAGTTAGTCTCACAATGCAATGGATATTGTTGCACTAATCAGATTAAGGTTATCACTCTGAGGTAGTAGGTTCAATAAGTTGATAACCCATAAAAGTAAATATTGGAAGATCATTGATATGGTTGCTAAATATCAACTTATGGTGTTTATCAAAATCTATTGATAAGTTATTAGTGTGTTATCAAGTAAGTATTTTGTCAATAATTTTTTTATTATAGACGGAATTTGCCGGTTACTGCTTTCACAATGAACCAAAGAACTTGTCCTTTATACCTTTGGGCCGAAATAGTAGGAGCAGCTATTCTCGAATAAACTTATATTTTTAATTATTTAATCATTTCATTTTACCAAGTTCAATATTAGCCAAACTAGTCAATATTTATATTTTTCCATGCAACAATAAAATGTTATTTATGACAAGTAGTTTTATTGGTTGATTAATTGGTCACTTTTTTTTTTTTTAATGAAATGTGTTGAAACTATTGATTTTATTATTTGAAATAATTAGCCAACAAAAAATTAGCTATTATCAACAACAGCTTATGTCTAAATATTTTCATGAAGGATGAAACTATTTTTGGACGATCATTTTTACCAAATATTTTTTAGAATGTGAGTGTTTTTTGTCGATTAAGAGTAAAAGGAAACTAAAAAAAGAGAAGAAAAGGAGTTCGATTTCAACGCATGATGTTATATGCCACGTCATTGTTTTCAGGAGACCCCCCTGTCAAACAGCGTATAAAGAAACGGCGATCTCCGTTTCTACCGGTCTCCCCCTCCTTCTCTCTCATGGTCGGCGGCGAAGGAAGGATGAGACACCACCACAGAGCACCGTCGTCTTCCTCCTCCTCCGGCAGCAACGGCGGGCGGCTGGCGGTCCCGCATCTGGCCTGCGCCGCCGCATTCCTCTGCCTCTTCGTCTTCGCCACCCAATCTTCCTTCTTCGCAGGTCGCCTCCCGTTTCCCGCCTCCCTCCCGCATCGAAACTTGGGCTCGGTCACTTGCCCATTTCGATCCCTTACTCCTTTCCTTCTTTCGCTTTCCTGGGTTTTTCAGGGGACCAAAGTTCGGATCTCGACGGGCGGGAAGTTCGGGTCTTGTCTGGTTTCCAGTCCAGCGTGCAACAATGCGTGGTTAGTCCCCGAAAACCTTCTCGAACCGATCCGCGTTACCCATCTCTCTGAATCGCGTGACTATGTTTCGAAGCTGTTGTGGTGAACATTTCGCAATTGTGGTTGCTAAGCTTGGCTTGGCTTGGCTGACTTTGGTAGATGGGTCGCGTTCTTGTTATTTGGGCTTTGGGAGGGAATTCCGTCCCTTTTCTGGTTGATATTGCGAAGTTAGTCGCTACTTATAGCTTGGTATTATAGCATTTGCGTGCATTTGCTGCATATGCGCCACGGGTTTTGATGAATCTTCAGTGCTGAAGTATGCTGGGTGCTGAGTCACTGATTCTCTGATGTAGGCCAAGAGAGGGCTTGGGCTTTCCACGCACATAATTGATCATTGCAACTTAGTCCTGAAGTTCCCAAAAGGCACTAACAGTACTTGGGTCGGATCCCTCTCTCCTTGTCATTTAGTTCTTCATCCTGATGGTTTATTATTCTGAGTGGCTGACCTTTATACTCTTTATTTATAGTACAATGCACAGTTTAAGATCTTTGAGCCCTTGGAGTACAAGTATGATGTCTGTGAGGCCATCTTGTTATGGGAACAGGTCAGTACCATTGTACTTTTGTCTGGATCACTGGTAGTCTTTGGGGAGATAATTTGAGCTAATGTGTCTAGGGTGCAGTATCGTAACATGACTACCGTGCTGACTAGAGAATATCTTGATGCTCGGCCAGATGGATGGCTGGAATATGCAGCAAAAAGAATAGCACAGCTGTAAAATCTCTTGCTGACTATCTTTTTTCCCATTCATCTGTAATAGTTTAATTTTGGAATGCCTGGCAGCTGCTAACTTGTGCTTATTGACTGGTTCTAGGGGTGTTGATAAATGCTACAATCGAACTCTTTGTGAGGAGCATTTGAATATGATTCTACCATCAAATCCTCCCTTTCACCCCCGACAGTTTCACAGATGTGCTGTTGTTGGAAACTCTGGAGATTTGTTGAAGACAGAGTTTGGAGAAGAGATAGAC
This sequence comes from Eucalyptus camaldulensis, assembly GCA_019915185.1. Taxonomy (NCBI): domain Eukaryota; kingdom Viridiplantae; phylum Streptophyta; class Magnoliopsida; order Myrtales; family Myrtaceae; genus Eucalyptus; species Eucalyptus camaldulensis. The sequence goes on from JAHSVA010000001.1 coordinate 35,633,151, forward strand.
AGTCATGATGCTGTAATTAGAGAAAATGAGGCTCCTGTTAATGAGGTACATGAGCTATAATGCTTCCTGTCATTATGTATGAAACTTTATAATTACTAAAGGACTGAGTTTTTTTTTTTTTTGGTTGCCTTTTCTCTCTTGAAGAAACATGCATTTACTTTCTTGTCTATTGACTTTTATTGTATAAATTATGTGGTTATAATTGTTGAGTCTGTTTTTCCCTCCCATGAATTTCATACATTGAGTGATGTTTGTGAAGTAGATGCTTTATTCCTAGTTCTTGCCAAGTACCTTCCTGTTGATTAGATTGCTGCAAGCAAATGGAATTGTGCTTATTCTGGCTTCCTTTTTTGGCCCTTTTTTTCTGGCTTCTCTCTTAATACAGAAATATGCCAAATATGTTGGCATGAAAAGGGATTTCCGCCTCGTGGTTCGTGGTGGTGCTCGAAACATGATTGCCATACTGAATGGTTCTGGTATGTTCTGATCTTTTGGAACAAAGTAGAAATTTATCAAATCCTGGTTTTCCCCAAGTACTTGTTTCCCTTGCTATTTGCCAATTTCTCGATACATAATTGACAAAATCAAAGCTGTATCTGCTTTCGGTTCTCGGTCTATTTACACTTTTTTCATCTGTTCTGTTCTTTTAATGGTACAAATAATTTGAATTAACCACCGGCCGTGGTGGCTCTGTCGGGTAGGCTTCTGTGATCCTTTGTGAGAGAGGTGAGAAGTTTGAATCCCTTGCAACGCAAGGAGGCTGGTGGAGTTACTTGGTGACTTACCCGGTGGCATGGGGTGGTGGTTTCCCCATGTTGCCCCCAGGTTCTTCCCGCCGGCTGTCGGTTTACAGGGTTTCCTAGTTCATAAAAAAAAAAATAATAATAATAATTTGAATTAGGGAAAATTTGTAGACACCCTGTACTCTACCGTGAAGGGCATCCCCTCCTTCAATTAATTTTTTTTGCACGTATTGTTGAAGGTGAGTGAGGTTGACCCCAAAATCGTTGACATAGAAAAGGGGTTAATCCTCTCGAAAAGGGGTCAATCCTCTCGAAAAGGGGTCAGACCTTCACCTCTGATGGGGGTGTAGCCTTTAAAGGAGGTTTTGATGATTATGGCATGTTGATTGAGTTTCAATATAGTAAGGAGTTGTGTCTGAAATTTTTCTCTGAATCATGCATTGTTGATGGAGATTCTCTGCATTTGTCATTACTCCTAGTTTTCTCCTGCAGATGATGAGGTACTCATAATCAAAAGTATGACTCATCGAGACTTCAATGCAATGATAAAGGTGAGCATTTTGTTCATGTATTCCAGTTCCTTGGTCAACTAATAATTAGTTGAACAAATCTTGATGGCTAGTTTCTATGCTTTCTACAAAAGGCTCCTATTCCCACGGCTGCCTTGTGCTTATCCCTGATCCAGTTAGCATTTCTTACACTAAATGCTTGCCCTAAACCAATGGACCGTATGGATTTTTGCTTAATGTTGTCAATCAAGTTATTTACAATCAGCTGTCTCTAGATCAATGCAGTTACTTTTTTTATTATATCATACGCAGAAAGTTCCAAATCCTGTCTATCTGTTTCAAGGGATTGTGTTGCGCAGAGGAGCAAAGGGGACTGGAATGAAGTCTATTGAGCTAGCACTCTCTATGTGTGATATTGTTGACATATATGGTTTCACTGTCGATCCAGGTTATACAGAATGGTTAGTTCCATTCTTACTCATAATGTTAGCTTCCTTGGATGTTTTTGATGATACCCAACTCCAGTAATGTATTAAGCATTTTGATTGTATGATCATGTGCACTAGTCATGTTCTTTTCATGCTTTTTCTTTTAGTTTCTATATCTGATGACTACTGATCTCAAAAGAGAGATTTTTTAACTGATTGTAAACTTGAGTTGGAGTGATCTAGGAGTAGGAGCTGGGATTGCCTGGGACATTTAATGTTTCTTACCACAAGTGTGCAAAGTCATTCCACTTATCTTCAATTCCCTTTTCTTATACTGCTTGCAATGATCTTTTCAAATATGTGATTTCCTCTTATTGTGAAATTGTATGCAACTAACTGCATATATGCTTACTCTTGTTATGACAAATTTGGTAGCAGATCTTTTAATGTGTCGTTGAGGATCAGGGACATGCTTCCGGTTTGATCTGAGATAAAAGCCAAAAAAAAAGTGTAGTACCTTTGTGTAGTGACTTTTGCAGAAAATTTATCATGGAAATGATTTGAATAGATGATAAGTACCTAGAACATTACCATAGCCACCAAAACGCCATCATCTTCTTCTCCTAAATGAACTGCGAGCTTACCTGCTCACTTTTATTGGGTGGTGAAAAGTTGTAGATCCATTTGCGCTGCTGATCAATTTTCAAATCTTTCTTGCAGGACTCGTTATTTCTCTGAACCGAAGAAAGGTCATAATCCACTTCAAGGGCGGGCTTATTATCAGCTATTAGAGTGCCTTGGTGTATGGAATAGATTTTGAGTTAATTATCTCATGCATGTAGTTCTTAGCGAATTTCTTCTTCACGGTTTATCTAACTTGGTTTGTCTTGTCAGGTTATAAGAATCCATTCTCCCATGAGGGCCAAAATGAAGCAAGATTGGTCAGATGTGCCTAATCGCGATTTGATAAGAAGTGCTCATGCGGCTGCATTGCGCTTAAAGAAGAGTCAAGCTGGTCAGAGTGGTGGACAGGGACAGTTTGGTAGTTGTAAGGTTTGGGGAAATGCGGACCCTAAAAACAATGGGCGGGTCTCTGGTTCTTCAGACATGAGTGATCTCAGGAAATATTCGAATTACAGCAAATGGGAACTCATGCCTCTAGAGAAGCTAAGGAAGGAAGCACGAGATCATTTTATCCATATGGAAGGTGTATCCCTGTACAAAATGGATGGAAACAAGTTGGATGATCTTGTCTGTGTACGGCACGCTCTAAGATCAGAGGCATGATCAATACCTTCTGGCGACTTAATATTGGTTTGGTGGGAGATTTCACTTAAGTATTCATCTCACAATGTCGTGTCTTGGTTGATGAGGTTGCAAGTGCAGTGCTCCGCCTTTTAGCATGCAGTTTTGAGGTATAATGAGCATCTGCACTTTTGACATGCTCTGCTTTTAGGTTTTCTACATCAGAAGAAACCAAGAGAATACCCCATCACTTGTTGCTTCCTGCCACATCTCTACGTTTAAATCATTGAGGAAATATACATGAACTGAAGCCAAATCTTCATGCAGCTTTGTTCAAGTTCAGATCAACTTGAGTTCATACTTCATACCTTGTGGATTATTATTATCTTAGCCGGGTGTTAGGATCTAGGTGGCATCGCTTGAGATGCAGCTTTGTCCCGAGCTTTTGCCATTTTGTATCTATGTTGTTATTGAGGGTGCTGACAAACTTTTTGATTAGATTTTAAGTGCAATGAGCACTAAAAGATATGAATAACAGTAAACATACAGACAAGGAAAATGAAGATTCTACACGTAGGCCTCCATTTTCCTGGAGAGGTAGCTAAGATATCTCAACACGGTGGCATACTTACACGTCATTATGGATCGGTCAACGGAAATCTTGGTAGTGTAAAGCGCGTCTCCATAGCCCGTTTTCTGAGCTTACCATATGGTAAGCAGTGATATTTCAAAAGGATATTTATCTTGACAAATTCTACCTTGAAGCCAACATGCGAACCAAATGGCGATAACCGTCGATGAAGCGGGATTTCACATTTTCTGATTGTAAACGTCTCCATCGGCTACACTAGCTAACAGTATGCCAATGCCATGCAACTTCAACATCACTGATCGAGTCCCAGCTGGGCCGACCAATTTTGTATCTTCCTCAAGATATTTCTCTCGAGGGTGGTAGAAGAGAAATTTCCAAGCGATTCGTAAATATCTCCGAAATGATTGGAACTTGCTGAAGTTTCTCCATCTCTCAAAAAGTTTCTGAGCCAAAAAGGGTCGTACCTTATCCAAAGTTTCACAAATATCTTCACTTCCCAACATCCTATCCATCCCCCTATAAATTGGGCTTCAATCTCTCTGCGATCAACACAAAACACATTATCATCAAATCTCACAAACACTCAAAACATTCAAGATGCAGGCAGCTCTGTTCCTCGCCCCGCCCCTCCTGCCGGCGACCCCATCCAAGAACCTCTCCAAGCCTATGGCTTTGCCTTCCAAGCTCTCTTCTTCAGTTTTGTCTCGAGTCTCCCCGGTGAAAGCTTCTCCAGCGGCCTATGAAACTGCGACAGTCGATTACAGCTCCTCGTTCTCGTACGACACCAGTTTCCGTTTCTTTTTTGCAACTGAATTGCCATTTTTCTTGAAGTTTTTCCCTCATGTCTACATAGAAGTGTCTCTTGATAAGTGAATGTGTGAAAAGAGTAGACAAAGCTAGATGCTAAATGTGACTTAACAAAAGTCTGGTCATTGACAGAGTGTTCCCAGCAGAAGCCTGTGAAACCATTGGTGGCGAAGCATGCTTAGCAGACGCATACCCTGAAGCCAAGCTCAATCCCGTGGCCCGAATCAGCACGGCGGCGCAGGCTGCGGAGGCCATCGAGAGGGAATATCTTGAATACACCGGTCCTAAAACGTAAGCCCACCGATACATTGTTTAAAGCGTCACCGGCAAAATTCCGGTAATTTGTCTGAGGAAAATCTATGAACTTCTTTTGATTTCTTTTGCAGGGTTTTCCCAGCAGAGGCTTGTGATGATCTCGGCGGTGAGTTCTGCGAACGTCCATACCAGAGAGGTGTTTACTAGAATCGATCACGAGGGCCAAAATCAGCAACAAAAGAGAGACTTCCTAGGCGTGGATATGTGTATAGATAGTTACCGTGATGTATGAATGTAAATAATGTGCTATATCGTAAGGGCTTCTATGGCGCGGCGGGGTTATGGACATTTCTTGTGGGTTGTTTCACCGGTTTCGTGGCCTGTAAACCTAGAATTACTACGACTTATTGGATCGATTTCACGGTCATGGAAGGAATATTAGCGGGGCTTTTTGTCTTTTAATTTTTGCCATGTAATTTATTTGCTCTGTTATAGTATGTGGTGGCTTCCTTTGCTCTGTGGCATATCAAGGTTGATGCAGGTATAAAGGATTGAACTTTGATAAAACAAACTAGAGCCATTAAAAAAGCCTGTGAAACGTGATTTGCTGTCAACTGATTCAAATTCAACGGGCCAAAGAAAAGGTTCAATCTTAGAGCATTGAGAGACTGACTGAAGTGAAATTAATGAGTTAACATAATTGCTATCGAAAAATTCTACTTTCTATGTTTGCACTTCAATTAGGGGTGAGCATCGGTCTAGGGTCAAATCTTGAACCAATTATGGATCGGTCTAACCCTACTGGTCCTGGTTCGGTTTTCAGAAAGACTAGATCGGTTCTTGGTCCTAGGATTTTTGAACTAGCACCGTGCGGATTGGTCTTCAATCTTCATCGCTTGCCTTTCTTAGCCGACCTTACTCATTATCGAACCCATTAGGTCGGTCCGGTACTCGATTGCCCTTTTAAGGTGTGCAAAAAATGAAATAAAAAATTATTGGTTAGTTTCGAGTTGACCCTATAACCGAACCAAATCTATTGAGTCAGTTCGGTTCTCAATCACTTTTTTAAGGAGCACAAAAAATGAAATAAAAAATTATTGATTAGTCCCGAGTTGACTCTAGAATTGGACTGAACCATTGGGTTGGTTCGATCCTTAGTCCCAAGCTTAATAGGGTTGGTTCGATCCTTAGTCCCAAGCTTAATAGGGTTGGTTTTCCGTCCCAAAAATTATGGATGAGCATTATGCGGGTTGATCTTAAGGTTAAGGGGTAGACTGGCCCAACCCGTACTATGCTCACCCCTAACTTCAATAGCTATTTGCTATATCCACTCTAAAAGTTCCTCAATTGAGAATGGAAATTGTTGACACTGAAACACTACATATATCGAGATAATTATCGCCTGAAATGACTATCACAAGAAACTATACAACATCCTTTAACATGAGACTATAGTACATACAACCCTTCATGTAAATCGAGTAGTTATGATTAAAAAAGCCTAGATTTACATTAGATTTACATGAGACTATAGTACATACAAGGCGAGATAAATCATACATCTAGTTACAAAAATGATGGAAGATGGGATGCATTATCCTTACTCTCTACAAGAGTACGGTTACATGTTCTTTATATATACATAGAACAAGATTAGCACTCTTGACAATCCAATAGACTTAACAAGCTAACACAAATTCAACCTACACCAAGCACCAATGTTAATAGCATCAACCAGAGAAAATATTCAGATTGATAATAAGGACTCAACTCCCATTCTAGCTAGGTATCCAGAGATGGCATCAATCCCCCATCTTTGAAGTGCAACCGTTCATCAAACGCCACGTTAATTTGAAATTTGAAGAATTCTAAATATCTCTTAATAGATATTTAAAAAAAAAAGGGGTAGATTTTCATGATATTGAAAAGTAATGAGTAAAAGGTTGACACAATATACTAAAATTTGAAAATATAAATTGTAGCACATAATTTTTATTTTATTTTATGAAAAACCTTCATATAAATTCATTACAAAAATGATTGAACAGCCAGGCCCCATTTGGACATTGGGAGTAGAGCTAGTGGAACGAGAATGAGATCATTATTGCCTTAACAGTTGAGTTTGGTAGCGTAATATGTGAAATGACCAACCTATCCTTACTAGGAGGGGACTATGGATGCGTTTGGGAAAAGTCTTTAAGGAAATGCAAAGGGCTTTGATTTAAAGAGTTTTGATGAAATGCAAAAACTGTTTGGTAAACTATAATTGAAAAAAGCCTTGAGAAGTAACTTTGGGGAAATGCTATTTGGTAAACACATATTTGGGAAGTCCATTAGTGAAATCAATTTAAATTTTTAATTTTTAATTTTTAAATTGAAAAAAAAAATAATGACTTTTTTTTTTTTGCATTTAGATGTATATATAAAAGAGATATATTAACAAGTTCAATGACCTTTTTTTTAATATATATATAGAGATGTATATATAAAAGAGATATATTAACAAATTCAATGACTTTATATATATATATATATATATATATATATATATATATATATGTTGACACCTAAATTTTTGCATAATTTTTAGGGTTAATTTTTACTAAAAAAAAAAATCACACGGCATATAGTTTAGAAATATTTTATTTTTGTTTTATTTTAGGCCGCCAATGAATGGAATATTTTTCACATATTCCGTTCAAATTCTTCACATATTTAGGCAATATACACCAAATGATGTATTTTCAAGCAAAAAGGAAAATTTTGGATGGGATATTTGATAAATACAAAAGAGAATACCACATGTGGTGCAATGATATATGCCTCAAAGATCTAAATTTTTTCCCTATAAAAGGCGTTGTGCACGTACGGACAAAAGGGGGGAAAGGGATTACACACCTTGGATATACGGCCGAAGGGGCTTCTTCTCGGATTTTCTAGGGTTTTTCTTTAAATCATTCGGCAAAATAGGCTTCCTTTCGTTCTTTGAAAAAAAAAAAAAAACACACAAAATACAAAGGAAAAAGCTTTGGAGGAAAGGCTGGTTTTGCTGAAAAGGTTCTGCAGAAAAGTGAAAGAGCAGAGAAGAGTCAACAGAGAGAGGGAGGTGGGAAGCGACGTGCAGCAGAAGAAGAAAAAAGGAAAAAAAAAAAACAAAGCAGAGAAAGAAGAAGACCGGCGCTCCCTACTGCCCGATCCGCTCACCGGCGTACCAGCAGCCAGGCCACCGTTGCGCCGGCCACCTTGCCGCATCACCGCGCCCGCACTGCACCGCCGCTGCATTTCCGCCACGTCTCGCCTCGCTGTCGCTGTTCACGTGACCTCTGCCGGAGTCTCTACTCCTCCTCCGACTCGACACCACCACCGCTTCGGTGCTTCCTCGAGCAAAGCCCTGCAGCAACTCATCCGAGCTGATCGCGCTCGAGCCGACCACCTGAGTCTCCCTCGCCGCGACACCAGTAGCCACCAGCCCAGTCGTCCGCGACCTCCCCTGCCGACGCCGCTCCTCCCCTGCTCTGCCACTCACCCGCGATTGCCCAGCAGATCTCGCCTTCGCTCGCCGTTCGTGAAGCCCGACGCCGACGGATCTGAGACCCTCACAGCAGCCGCGACGCCCTGCCACTGTCTCCGAGCGCTGCTGCTCCGCACCCCCGAAGTCGCGAGGCTGCCTGCACTCGCGCGCCTCCAGCTCTGCTCCGCGCCTCCTCCTCTGTCGCTGCCCGATCTGCAGCTCCGAACTGCTGTCCCCTCTGTTAGCAGCCCGCGGCGCTAGCACCACTGTCGACTCGCCGCACCTCAGCCTCGCCGCGACGCCGCTCCGGCTAACTCTCCGAGCGAACCAGTCACAGTAGCTCGCTCCCTGCTGCCCTGCCCGTGTCGCTCCGACCAGCGACCCGACGCCCGCGGCACACCACCCGCGACCTGTTGCTGCCGTCGGTCCACCTGCTGCCACCGGTCCTCGCCGGAGTTCCGACGCCGGCGACCCATCACCTCCAGTGACCAGCCTCCCTTGTGACCTGCCACGAGCACAAGGCCTGGAAGGAAAAAGGAAATAAAAAACAAAAGGAAAATCACATTAGGTAGTTTTCTATTTATTTTATTTTACTTGTTCTTTTTAGTTTAATTATTCCTTAATGTAAGATTGAGATTGCCCGACATGAAATTGCTTCTGAAATTTGAGATTGACAATTCGATTTTCGCGTCCGAAATCCGACTCGTAATCTCAATCGCTTGAAAAATCACCAATCCGATCTCCCGCTCGAGATTTGATTCGTGATTTATTTAAAAATTGGCCAATCCGATTTCATGCGCGAGATATGATTTGTTAATTTGTGGATATCAATCTTATCTTATCTGATTTGCTGTCATATTGGTTGAATCAATTTTATTTTTGTAAAATGAAAAATTCAAAAAAAATTGAATTAGAATTAAGTTTGTTTTAGAATATTCCTCGTCTTAGGATTATCTTGCATATTTAGAATAGGGATTTTATTTTTAATCATGAAAAAGAAAACAAAAAAAGAAAGTGCATTCATTTAGGATGTTAGTTTTTATTTGAATTGCATGTTTAATTTTAATTTCGAATTTCATAAAAGAAAAGAAAAAAAATTAGATTTAGAGCATTTTTTGCACGTCATGGCATATTAGAATAAATTGCATGTTTCATCTTAAGTTTAGATTGATTTTTGCATCTTAGGTTAGAGCTTGCTAGGTTAAGACAATATCTTAGTTTAAATTAGGATTTAGTCTAATCCGATCCTTAATATAAGCTAGATAGAATTTTAATCTAGATAGTCATGTTTTGCATTTCATAAAAAGTTAAAATTTGTCTTAGGATAAATTAGTTGCAATTTCTAGGATAGATTGCATTTTTAGAATAAAAAATCATGTGCACGTCATATAGAATTAGGTCCATAAAATGCACGTCATTTAGCGATCGTTGTTAGATTCATTTAATTAAAAATTGTCTGTCATTAGGTTATGTCATTTAATAAATGTCGCGTGACACGTAGCTCGCATATTAAATTGCATGTTGCATGTCATTTTAGTTAAAATAATTTTGTATGTCATTGCATTCATCACACGTCATTAGAATTAAGTCACTATGGTTAATTTATATTGCATATTTAATCATTGCATGTTCATTAAGAAATCATTAGTTTTTTTTTACGCATTCATATAATTTAGGACATATTGCCATGCCATATAATTTCATATTAGATTAGAAGTATTGCATTGCATATAAACTAGATTTTTGTTGAAAAAGAGAAAACAAAAATTGAGTAATTGCTTGTTAATTAGAAATCATATCTAGGGTTGATGTGAATTCTGATATAACATTGCAGATGCTTTCGTTGCTATGAGGTAAGTCTTACATTTTATTTATTTGCTTTATTGGGTGTTAAATTGGTGGTTTGTGTATCTGCATGATTACCTTACATGTTAGGAAAATAGACTTAAAATCAATCCAAACCGCCAGCAAAACATTTTTGAAATTAAAAGAATGGTACCGAAAGGGCATTAGAGAAATCTAGTGTAACCAAGTCCCCGTACCCATAATCTCTAGTTCGTAGGAGTAAAGTAAATCTTCCATTACTTTGCTTGGGTTTCTAATCGACCCACCAAAAATAGATTAGCGACGATTTCTAATTGAAAATCAATTGCGTGTTAAGAACTTGAACCGAAAGTCGCGAATTGGTATGGGCTTGGGAGAGCCTGAGTTAAGTCTAGGCTTAACAATCCATTAGCTAAACCCTAGGTGGTTCACACCTCGAAAAAAATTGGTCGCGACAATATAAAATAGATATATTAACAAGTTCATAAGTTAAAAAATACATCGAAGTGGACTTTTTCTCAATTAAAAAGAAAGAGTAATTTCATTATAATAAATATGATTACATATACATCAAAGAAAGAAATAGGTTTTTATTGAAAATTACAAACATCCTTAAGTATTTACTAAACTAATTGCTATTTGATCATGTAAACGCGTCATGTCATAAGATAAATTGTCATTTGAAGTACTAGCCTCCTCATTTGTATTATCAATGTCAATTGAATATCCATAATTTGGATCCAAATCTGCTCTTGCAAAATGTCTATCATTGGTGGCGTTTCGTCGCATATAATTATGCAAAGTCATTGCCGCTATAACAATTTTTACTTGCTTTTCAAATGGAAAACTTGGTATATGCTTTAGAATTTTTCATTTCCTCTTCAAGACACCAAAAACTCGCTCAATTTTCGATTGCAACGAGGAATGAGCACGATTGAATACCTCTCGATAGCCTGTAAAGGCAGGATCTTGTTGAAATTCTGGTAAATGATATATAACTTCTTTGTACGGTCCCAAATAACCCGTCGGATTTAGATTCCAGCATTTACTAAATAATATTTACCTGCACAAATATAATATAAATTTAATTAACATAGACTACATTAACACATATTAATGTACAAAAACCATTAATTAACAAACCTGGAGGAGGATGAGAAAATTACACATCACGTCTCCCTAAATTTTCATAGAAAATATGAGTATTATGGGCTTGGCCCTCCTAACTAGCCCAAACATAAGTGAATTCCATATTTAAATTATACACCGCTAAGACATTTTGAGTCGGTGTACTTTTTCGACCAATAAAACGAATATGATCTTTTACAAGTATCACCGTTGGGATATGAGTGCCATCAATAGCTCCAATACAATCCTAAAATAAAAATACATATATTATTATATAATTAAAATTTGCCTTTAATTCCTTCTTCCTATTGTATAATCAAAACATACCTTAAAATATGAAAAAAATCTTTGATAATTTTTATCTTCTTTGAAACATCCTTAAATTCCCAAATCAGCTGGTTAGATTAAATCTTTTCCCATTTCACATACTTTGTCTAATACTAAGCTAAAGTACCTGTTTATAGTTTCTCCAGAACGCTGAAAATGCTTTTGTGTTAACCTATTACCTATACGATGTCCTAAAATATAAAGAAATATTCCAAACATTTCTATAACATCAATATTCCTAGTTCCTTCAAGACCATAATGTGTTACTAAATAATGCATTAAATTATTAAATACAATCTTATCTATTCTAAACATTTGATAACACTTTATTGGATTAGCATTTTCGTCCATCAACTCTCCTACCCATGTATTTCCTGTATATGATGATGTCCTATAAGATTTTTTGTCATTGTATATTGCTTAATAAGCGATTGTGACTTTGAGTAATTTCCACAAGTTGCTAATATTTCTTGTCATCTTTTTCATGAATTTCTCTTTTATGAGAGTCGTCCATATCTGTTTAAAGTAACAAAACAATAAGAAAAGTGATGAGTAATCATCCATCAATAAAACAATTATCATCTATAATATATATGCAAACTCCATCCAATCAAAAGAACACAAACTAAAAACACAAGTCTAAAAAACATAATTAAAAAGAGAGTTCACAAGTAGTGCAAATCACTAATCCAAAATAAGTTTCACATTACAACATAGATTAATATGAAAAGCTCAAACAAGTAACTAGCATCCTAGTGACGACTATTATGCTCCTCCAACTTATACTTCAGCCACTTGATTTTCTCTTCATCTTCATCCAAGTTCATAAAAATTTGCCTATTGTCTTTCTTTTTAGAATGATGAGAGAGTGCTGTCTTCCTTAATCTCAGGAATTGCTTTCAATGTTTGCATAATCTCTTTGTAAGGGTTAAATTCCCTTGCAATCGATGTTGCATTGCTCCTACTTTCAACTACTGAACAAAGTCTGTCGATTTGCAATGTTAACTTAAAAGGTCTGTTCTTTTATGGCTCTTACTTTGACTTGGTTGGGCATTCATTTCACCTACGTCACACTTTAAAGTATCATCAGTAGATCATGCACAATCACCAATATCAGCTTGTGTGGCCTCAAGATTCTCAGTATTGCATAAACCTTATGCGGGATTCCAAGTAACACTTCCAGTGGCAACCGTACCCAAGAACATTTTGTCCAACAAAACTTCCATATCCAGATGTATGCCTTTCATTCAAAAGACTCTAAACTTAGGATTGGCCTGTTATAATAAGATATTTTCATGAGTTATATCACAAAAGATGAACTTATAAAAAAAAATGTGGCAGAAAAAAAGATAAACACCTGAATCTTTCTCTTCCACCATTCATCACTCGCATCAATGGTTTTCTTCCTTTAATTCTATCCTAGTCATGTTTCCTTTTGAATCAATTGCTTTCATCTTTTCCATTTTTCCTTTAGATTATCCCACTTATTTTTCGTTTGATTTTTATCATATTTTTTGCCCCCCAGCTCTTCAAACTTGGTAATTATAACTGTCCATCCATCTCTTTTGTTGCTCGTAGGATGATTGTCTTTTTCAATTTGTTTAATGTACAATCGACAAAACGTTTCTACATCTTCCGGGCTTCAATAAGCCTTTTATTTTGATGAACTCACCATCTTCCAGTAGAATAAACACAAACACATTTGAAAAGTGAAAGCAAATGAGATTAACTACGACCCAATTCCCTATAGATGAATGAACACATATATAGATAGAACTATGCATAGCACAAAATGTTGAGTTCAGGATGTTCATTATCCATTTTTAGCTAATTTCCTCTTTTAGATGGAAATGATCCTTATAACTATGGATGCATTTAGTCTCCTATAAGATTTCGCAAATTCATGATCTATTGAGCACATACCTGAAAACCATATGGGTGACAGGAAAAACATTGCGAACAAGGGGAAGAATCAAGGTTGTTAATTGCATTAAACAAAAAAGAGGCGAAAAAGCTTCACGGCGAGGGATAGACAACACTGATACCAAACTAAGACGTTAACAGGAGAATTCTGATTACGATATCTAGTGCTAAGCATGCCTAGCTCTGTCACTGTAGCAATCTCAATGATCTCAAACACAAGTGTTCCATAAGATTCAGACTTTACTAGCAGAAACAAAGACTCCCTCAGACTAACCGAACCAACGACACATTAGTCAAACCCAAACAGCCCAAGAAAATGAACCTAGAGAGCAATTCTACAACTAAAGAAACTCTATGCTGCAATCTCACGCCAATTGCTAGACATCATCATATCATTGAACAAGATGGAGCTGTTTTTTAGATGATCATAACCCAACCAGGTCCGAGTCACTTTGAGGACCCATCTCTCACCTCAGCTTTCATTTCGCCTCTTCTTTTCTAATATCCCAAGTTCCTATAGCTGCACACCACTTTTAAATTTCCAAAATTCATCATCTTTCCCAAACCATCCTTGCCACAATTTCAAAGCAAGCCAACCCAGCAAGTCCTCGCACACGTTTCAGTGAAACCCACTCGGACTTTGACCTCTCCCCCACACACCCAGTTAAAAAAAAAAAACAGAGTAGCCCAAACCCAAAAACCTTCCCTAGTTTGCTTTGCATTTTCCCACAACATCCAAACAGAGAGCTTGCGAGCGAGCTAAAAAACACATCCGAGAAAGAAACCCAAATTGATGAACACATGAACAAGGAAAAGGGAACATGCTCGGGCACTACACGATGAAAATTCCCAACTCACCTAAAGACCAGACCATTTGAAGTTTAGCTTCGAAGTATGTCGGGAAGAACAAAGATTGCTTTACCAAAACCCGGCTTGCTTTGAGTTCTCTCTCTTTGTGTGATCAAGGAACCACAAACACCTTCTAACCAAGGGGTCCTTAATAATCTGTACAGTCTGCAAACGATATTTAAGGTGGAGAATCATTCATTTCATGGCTTATGCATGACCATTAATTGGGACTCTTGTGGTGAGTGAAACCTTTTAGTTGAAAGTTAAATATTATGAACCAAAGCAACTCTTTATCAATTAATAGAGCAGAAGGCAGACGTAACCATGTTCATCTGCAGATGGCAAGGGAGTGAGAGCCAATAAAAGCAAAAAGAAAAATAGAAGGAGAAAAGACTCATCAAAAGATGCCTTGTCAAATTTATGTTCTTGCTTAGGTCCCTTGCTCTATGGCTAAAATTCCAATGAATATACTGAGGTCCTAGAGGAGAAAACACCGAAGAAATCTTCCGCTATAATGGTCTCTCTCCCATCTATATTTGCAGTTTTCTATAATGAATTTTTGACATTTCGCTCGATTTTCATCTCCTCAATCCTCTGTAACTATTTCTCAAAAAGTTTCTATTACTCGAGCATCCATATATATACTCATCAAACATGGCATCAAAAGTATCATTCACAAAATCACCACACACTTAACAATCACAACTAGAAAAAGCATAATAAGAAGGAATCAAATCAAAAGAACTTGGATTGGGTGAGATGAGCAAGTACGTTCTCAACGAAGAGGGAGGCGAACACGAGAGAGTTGAATGACTTGATTCAGCGAAGAAAGTAGACACCAAGAGAGAGGCGAGCACTGGGAACTGATAAGCGAAAACGGAAGATGACCAAGTGGTGACTAAATAGCCGAGCAATAAAGAGTAGCGACACCAAAGGCGTAGCAAAACCAGAGGCACAGCAAAACCAAAGGCGTATTCCACAGGAGCGTAATGAGAAGATGGTTTTCGAGTTGTATGGGGGAGCTCGGTTTGATGACGATCGATGAGCGAAGACAGAAGATGACCAAGCGGTGACCAAATAGCCGAGCAAAAGAGCAACAGCACCAAAGGTGCAGCGAAACTAGAGGCGCAGCGAAACTAGAGGCGTATTCCACAGGAGCGTGAGAAGATGGCTTCTGGGTTGTATGGGGGAGCTCGGTTTGATGATGATTCTTGGTGCATGCTCGTGGATTTGAGAGAGAAGAAGAAGATGAGAACTTACTGGTGGGTTAGGCTCGTGGATTTGAGAGAGAAGAAGAAAAGACGATAACTTGCGGGTGGGTAAGGAAAGGAAGAGGAAAGCAGATCTAGGGTTTTCAGAAGGGTCAAACTTGGAATTTTGTTAAGTTATGAGGGCAACAATAGCAAACGAACAAAAATTCATAAATCCCCAGCCAGCTTATCGAGAAAGCTGAAATGTTTCAGCCTTCAAAAGGCAAACTTTAAGCAAAGGATTTTTACAATTTTTTTTGCCAAACGCTCATTTTAGCTCAAAGGGCTTTGGAAGCCTAAAGTGGCTTGGAAAAGCCGAATTCAAACGCAACCTATTTCAACTAACTAAATTTATCCCGTTATCATTAAAGAATTCTCTCAATTATTCAATTGCAATTTAAAATAGAGACCCTAAAATTGTATACTTTTTTTTTTATCTTTTAATCTTTTTTAACTTTTTATTTTTATGTAGAATCTAATTGTCATGATTAAGAATATCACATTTTTTTTTTTCAATTATGAGTAAATTGTTTATGTTAGAGGTATTATATTATATTTTTTGCTTTTAAATTTTACTTCTCTAGAAATTAGCTTTGCCGAAGAGAGAAGTTTCAAAGAAGCCCGACTTCTTTTTATGTTGTCAATCAAATCTATAGATTTATTATCAAGTTGAATCTAAAAGATTTTTTACAAGAACAACCTTTTAGCACAATTGCGTGTTTCTAATGAGATGATTGGATGCAACAAAATAAAACCTTCTTGGAAGATTTTCTAAAACTAAATCATAGTTACGTTTTCCTTATGAGAAACTTTCAATGTGAAGTACAACTAAATCAAAGCTTTGCACAAATGCCAAAGAAATTTCACCGGACTCTCCCAAAGGTGCGATTAGGCTCTTGTTCATCCCGCTTGGTGGTCTGCTCGTCTTGGTGGTTTTTAGGTGTTCGTTTGAGGCAAGCTTTGGAGGGTAGGGTCGTCTGCCCTCCCTCCCTCTCCCCCACCGACTTGTTTCCCTTGATTCGGCTTGCATTTCTAGCTCTGCTTCACTCTAGGGCGTAATACCGTTCCTGCATCTTCTCGCCTGGAGTTCTGTTTGTCTTGTGCAGTAGGGCCGGTCATTTGAGCCAAGCTTTGGAGGATAGGTTCGCCTCACCTCCCTCTCCATCCTTACCGAGCCATTTCCTCTATTTTGGGTTGCAAGTTTTTGGCCTTCCTTGGTTCGCGGTTGAAGAACTATTCATCCCGTCCATATGCCTACTCGTGCTGGGCATTTTAGCTGCTCGGTGGGCCTCAGCATTGGAGACCAGTCTTGTTTGCTCTCCCTCCTCATCCCATCGAAGTCCTCCTAGTATGCCTATAAACTATGTTATGGCTTTATTGTGTTAGGTTGAGGGTTGTTTATAGGGCTGGCTGAAGGTTTTTTGTTGCATTTATGACTTCCTCTACTGCTGATGTGGGAGGCCCTTTAAGTGAGGCCTAGTTTGAAGCTGGTAGATTAAAGAAGTGTTTTTCTCATACCCTCGTTGCCTATTCCTCTATGCGTCTAGGTTAGGCCAACTCTATTGAAGTGGCCCTTGCTACGCTGTTGGAAAACCAATAGTTGCCTCCTAAGGTTTCAGTTCACATGGGGCGCTCTCGAGGACGCAGCCGCGCGCGGTCCTCTTCCAAGCAACCGCAAGCCCCTGGCCAGCAGCCAGGAAGCTTGAACCCTCTTCCTGCCCATTCTTGGGCTAATATTGTGCGACTCGCTGTAAAAGAATATGACCTATCTTATGTCCCCCCTTCCTTTGTTGACAATAAACCGGTTGTTATCTTACCTGAGGAAGTGCTAGAGGCTGTTGATCCCAAGTGGCACTGAGTGCCTCGTTGGATATAATGTAGGGAAGAAACTCTCATTCAAGCTCACGGAGCAACACTTGATGCATGCTTGGGGGCCTAACCTCATTGAAGTAATGGCTAACGATCAAGGTTTCTTCTTCTTTCATATTTCAAACCCCGTGTTCCATAGAAAGATTCTTGAGGATGGGCCCCTAACGGTTGCAAGGGTTCCCCTCATCCTTCAACAATTGTAGTCACTCATGGAGTTAAAGAAAGACAATCAATCATTGGTTCCAATTTGGATTAGATTGAAAAACCTTCCCTTTGATCTTTGGTCGACGCTAGTGATAAGTGCCATTGCAAGCACCATGGGGAAACCCCTCTATGTGGATCAACGCATGGAGCAAATGAAAATGATTTCTTTTGCTACGGTGTGTGTCGAGATTTATGTAAAGCAGCCAAGATGCACATCGATTGATGTGGTTTTGAATGGGGTGTCATGCTCGCTTCCTATTTAGTATGAATTGAGGCCATTGAGTGCCCTAGTTGTGGTACATTCAGCCACAGGTGTGCCGATGTGCCACCCACCAGCAGCCTGAGTAGAGCTACGCAGCAAGTCCAGGCCAATCTTGCTTCCTCCGTCCCTATCTAGATCCTCGACTCTGCTCTGGTGGTGGTGGAAGTCCATGAAGAGCCCAAGCAAGCTTGGAAACAGGTTAAGGGGAAGAAGAAAAAGCCCTTACTGTCGAAGGACGGACCCCCTTCTCGTTCGGTTAGCTCCAACGAAGAGGAGCAAATCTTGAGGCCAAAGGATTCCGTCTTCAAGAAGGGCTTGCCCTCCACTTCTTCTCGCAAGCCTATGAAGAGACCTAGTTATCCTTTGAAGTCGGTGGTTTCCCTGTTTAGCCTTGTGGCGGATAAGGTTAGGCCAAGTGAAGCTTCGATCTTGGCCCCAATCGACTTTCAGATGCGGATGTCTCTGCCAGCCTATCTAATTGCTAGGATGAGGACTTGTTCTCTTCTTGTTCGTCCACAAAAGCCTCTCCTACTACTAAAAGGGGGACATCATGCAAGATAAGCTGCTGACCCTTGCCCCGAATCCACCTCCTGCTACAACCCCTGTTGCTTCAGCGGCCTATCGACGAAAGCCTCCCAAGCGGAGGTAAGCTGTTTCCTCCATCTTCTTCCTATATTAGTATATATTACAATGTACATAGGCTTTTCGAACATTAAGGGTCTTGTTGATCCTCTTAGGCAAGCCGAGGTCCGTACCTTGGTGTCCTCAAATGGTTTGTACTTGGTTGGTCTTCTAGAAACGAAAGTCCCGGAGTCTCGCTTCTCTACCATCTCTAAAAGTCTTTTGAGAGATTGGTGTTGGCTGGCAAACTACATCTGCTCACCTAGAGGTAGGATATGGATTGGTTGGGACCCTGCTGTGCTTAGTTTTAAAGTTTCATCAGTCGACACTTAGGTGATCCATGGGAATCTCAAGATGCTGACATCAGGAGTGGTCTCTTGTATCTCAGTGGTCTATGCTGAGCACACATTCCCTTCTCGAAGGCCGTTGTGGGAGAACCTCATTCTCAAGAGTGCAGTTTTGCAAGACTCGCCTTGGCTAGTGGCGGGTGACTTTAATGCCATTAAAGACCCGTTCAATAGACTGGGGGGCACAGACATTTGGATTCCTTACTTCGATGAGTTTGGTCAGTGCTTAGCCCAGGTGGAGCTTGACGATTGAAGATATGTTAGCTTTAGATTCACCTAGGCAACTTCTTCTGGTGCTGGGCGGAAGCAAATGAAGATTGATAGAGTTCTGGTGAATTCTAAGTTGACTCAAGTCTTCTCTTACTCGGAGGCTACCTTCCTTCCCCTAGGTATTTCGGATCATTACACCGATGACGGTCAAGGTTTTGAACTCGGTGGTCTAGAGAAAACCTTTCAAGTTTTTTGATTATTGGATGGAGCATTTAGATTCTAATACTATTGTTTTGCAAGTTTGGGAGGAAGTGGGAGAAGGCATTCCCATGTATAGACTGGTGTGCAAACTTAGGTCTCTTAAAACCCGCCTCAAGCGGCTTAATAAGGAGTCTTTCTCCATTATTTCTTCCAGAACTATTGAGGCGAGGACTATGATTCGGGTTACCTAGGTTGGCCTCCAGCAAGACCCAACCAATGTTGCTCTTGCAGAGATGGAGAAGACGCATCGAAGAATCTTTGCGGACCTTCGCCGGCAGTAAGAGTCCTTCTATAGGCAAAAGTCTAGAATTAGATGGCTTTCTGAAGGAGACCAAAATACTAAATTCTTCCATCACTTTGTCAACATTAGACAGATGCGGAATAGAATAATCTCAGTCATGGATAGCTCGAGGAGCCTTGTCACACATCCAAGGTTGGTGCAGCAAACGTTCGTCACTTATTTCTAGGATCTCTTGGTGTTGTGGGAAATACAGGGTAGACCCTCGGCTCGGGAAATTTGGAGGCTATTCGTCATCCCCTAAATGAGGAGTAGGTTGTTTCTCTCTCTCGTCCCATCACTGATCTAGAGATTTGGGATACCTTGTTTTCCTTAGCTCGGAATAAGGCCCCTGGGCCTGATGGATTTAGTGTCGAGTTCTTCAAGGTCAACTGGGAGACTGTGGGGAAGATGGTCACTAATGTAGTGAAGGACTTCTTCACCTTTGGCAGGTTATTACGGGAGATCAACAACACCATCTCGGTCTTGGTACCAGAGGTCCCCAATGCCACTTCGGTGGCTGATTACAGGCCCATAACCTATTGTAATACTATCTATAAATGCATTACCAAAGTTCTTGCTAATCGGGTCAATGCAGTCCTAAAAGATGTGATAAGCCCGTTTCAAAGTGCCTTTGTGAATGGTCGGCGGATTATGGATCGCATCCTCTTAGCACAGGAACTTTTTATTGGGTTTCACCTTGAGCCTTACTCTATTAAGTGTGCAATCAAAGTGGACTTCCAAAAAGCTTATGATACAGTAGATTGGGATTTTCTCGAGTGGGTTCTCTTTGGCTTTGGATTTCCCGAGCACTTAATCCAACTTATCATGGTATATGTTCGCATCCCTAAATTCTCAATTACTTTAAATGGAGAATTACATGGCTTCTTTCCTAATGGCCAAGGGTTTAGGCAAGGAGACCCTATCTCCCCTTACCTGTTCACCTTGGTCATGGAGGTCTTCTTGGGTATTCTTTATAATCGCACTCTAAGGCCGGAGTTCAATTTCTATTGGAGGTGGCTTATCATATTTATTTTTTGCAGATGACGTTTTCCTATATCATCAAGCTGACCTACCCTCGGTTTGCATCCTTAAAGAAGGCCTTGATATTTTTTCCTTGTGGAGTGGTCTTCTTCCTAACCCTCGCAAAAGTGAGGTTTTCTTGGTTGGAGTATCGGCGTCTTCAAGGAATGAGATCTTGCAAGCTCTTGGGTTTAATGAAGGGAATCTCCCGGTTCGCTATTTAGGGTTCCAATCATTACCAAGAGGCTAAGTAAGGTCGATTGTCACCTCCTCGGCCGTATTATGGCAAAAGTACAATCCTGGACTCACCGCTTCTTATCCTATGCCGGTCGCTTCTTACCCACTGTTGTCTTGGATCAGGTTGAACGAATCTTGTGACAATTTCTTTGGAAAGGCCCGCAACTGGGAAGAGGAGGCGCTAAAGTTTCCCGGGAGGAGGTTTGCCTTTCAAAAGAGGAAGGATGGCTTGGCATTTGGAGATTGTAGGATTGTAATAAAGTGGCCATGCTCAAACACATCTGGATCTTGTTTTTTAACAAATAGGCCTTATGGTGCGGGTGGATCCATTCGACCTTTTTAAAAAGGAAAAACTTATGGGTTGCTAGTAAGCCGACCTATTACTCTTGGGCTTGGAAGAAGATCCTCCATCTTAGGAGGGATTTCCGGAACTCTTTCTTGGTGGAGTATAGGGAACGGCTTCTCTACTTCCCTTTGGTTCGACCATTGGCACCCAAGGGGGCCTTTAAACCTACTTTTTTTTTTTTTTTCAAATTCCTTCATCTTCAAATCCGGGTTAGTCAAACAAGTAATCGTTGCTGATCTCTTTTCCCCCTTGGGCTAAGCTTTAAAGGATATTTTGGATTCCTGGCAGATCCCCCTTCCTAGCCTTTCTCAGGACCTAGACCTCTTCCGTTGGGATGATGGCTCCTCTAGGTGGTTTACGGTTGCATCAGCTTTGGAGGCCATTAGGCGGAAGAAGGATCGAGTTTCGTGACATGCATTCATTTGGAATTCCTCCATTTCTCCAAGGTACCAATTCTTTTTTTGGCTTATCACTAAACACAGACTTCCTACCCAAGACCTTCTACTATTGTATGGCAAAATTGATAGCGGCTCTTATGCCTTTCGCAATGACACACCGGACTCCATTGATCACCTGTTCTTCGGTTGTTGTATCACTGTCGGCCTTGCTTTCCTTTGGGCTGCTAGGTGCAATCTCCCTTGGCGCAATAGACCTTGGGCAAATAATCTTAGGTGGGCTATGACTCTACTCTTAGGTAAAGAGTTCTATAAATAAATTGCTCGATTCTCCCTTGGGGCTCTTTGTCACATGATTTGGAAGAACATGAATGCCATTCTTTTTAGAGAGCAAACTCTTAAGGTCCCGGCCTTGAAGAACTACCTATTCAAGGTTGTAAGAGACAAGGCTGTGGCTTTCAAAAATGTTGAGGACAATGCTAGGAACAAGAGATTCTAGCATGCTCGGGCATTGATCTAATTATCTTTTCTTCTAATGAAGCCAATCCACCTATTCCATGATGCTGTGCTCGCTGCACTGCTTCGGTGGCTGGTGGGTAGTTCGTGATGGTTATGCCTCAACCTCCTTGGAATAGGCTGGATGCTCGGAGACTCTACGCCTCCTTTGTCTCCTTGTTGCGTTCCTCGGTGGCCCTCGATTCTGGTTTTCCGAAGCTGTGTAGTCGTTGAAGCTTGGCTTGAGGGGCTTTGACTGTCGTTCGCGGCCCTACCTTCTTTTGTTTTTTGTGGTTTGTTGGTCTGCTGCTGTTTAGGCTTTCCTTGTTGTCCTGCTGCCTCTTGTGGCCTGTTTGTTTGCCGCTACTGGCTGTTTTCTTGTCTCGGCACCCTTCCACTCGCTACAATTTTTTGTTCGTTTTGAGTGTAAGTTTTTTGGTGCCATGATCTCCTCTTGTATAGTTAAAAAAAAAAAAAAGCTCAATATAATCTCTTACTTCTTATAAAAATAAAATAAAATAAATCGATATCATTCGTGAAGTGTCATTGAGAAAATATCAAAATGCTTCAATATACATAATTTTTTCACATTGATATTTTGAGTGTATTAAATACTCCTATAATATGTTACATACATAGTATAATAGTGTCTCACCAATAATAAGGAAAAACACAGATTCTTTGATAAAGCAATAAAGAAACTCGATCTTCTTTTTAGGCTAATGAAGTTATATAATAAAAAATTCACTAGGAAAGTGAGCTTTTGACATAGGTGGAACGAAGAATAATGAAGAATAAACCGGTTGTTACAAAAGTAATGATGATGCATAAGGGACTAGATTTATTTCCAAAATAGCTATAAATTTGAATTTGACGAAAAATCATAAAAGGAAAATATCTAAAAATTGTACAAATATGGAAATCATTTAGGCAGATTTTGTCTATTTAAACAAAAAAGAGTGAATCTAGTCATCTAGGGGTGAAAATGGCCCCACCCTTTTCACTAACATGGAGAGTTAGGAATATATGATAGGAATCTGAATGAATGAGTAAGTAAATCAACATACATGGAAACTTTATGAAATACACGAATAATTGAAGCTTCTATTTGGAAAGTGACTATAAGAAGAAAGTTTCATATGGTAAAATGCAAATCATAAATTCAATAATTGCCAAATTTTTATAGCAACTTACAACTTGAAAATTGGAACCTTATTTAAAACATAAAATGTTACCAAGCACGGGGATTTAGAGGTTGATTATCATTCCCATTTTATATCTTTTATTTCGATTCCTTTCTTCTCTTTTTGGACAGGCGATTCCTTTCATTTTATTTCATTTTGTCATTAATGTTTACCAAATAAGACCCCAGAGGATGACTTAATCTTGAGTTAGATTTTTGGACTAAAAAGTAATCTAATTTACCCAGTTGAATCTAGCATATGCTTAAGAGAGCCTTGCCCTAACTCACTTATTACATGAAAAATCTTATTTTATTTCTTATATATGTGTGTGTTGACTAGGACTAACTTGGCCAAATTGAAAGCAATTTAATATTCCAGCATAGTTGACCAATTGAACAAGGCTCGATGACTAAGAGTTTGTACTTAGACCCACTCAAATGACCGCCCTAGTCATTGGACCCACACATATGTTTGCTACGCGATAATAATCATTGATGGGTATAATTTAATATAAATGTATAAACTTGGAAAGAGTTAGCCAAACTAATAAGGCAAACGTTAAGCTGCTCGCTAAGCAATTTAATGCGCTAGCATAGTCGATCGATCGAAAACAAGGCTTAATGACTAAAAGTGTGTAATTAGACATGCTTACATGACGGGCAAAGTCATAGGACTTATGCATACCTTTGCCACACGATAATGATCGTTGATAGGTGTAGCTTTAAGCAACAGCTCCGATCATAAAAGGAGGCATTGCAGTTTTTCTTTAGCAAATAGTTCAACATATACAACACATCCAACATAATAGTCAACATAATAGTCATGTTTAGGTCGGTTTTAAGCTATATCTATTTTAAAGATTCATATATGTATTGTCAATACATGTAATTTACAGGATTTTACTGTACAGTAATAATTCAGTCATGGGCCTAGCCATGGCAAACGGGCTCGTAAATACTCCTTTCCTTGATGACATGACTTACTCGAATTAGCGAGTGATAAGTGTTATAAATTTTCTCATCTAAGATCGAAAAATGGGATAAAGTTTTTTGAGTTCCTAGACCAAAGAGAGAGAGGGGAGAGGTAATCGGCTGCGTCGCTCTTCTCCATCTTGCCCGTGCTCTTGCCGTGTCCATCTCTCTGATCTCCCTCGCCAGCAATGACGGATGGTAAGCTTTCGTCATCTGGTTCTCTTCCCTCTTCTCTCTCTCTCTCTCTCTCTCTCTCTCTATCTCTGTTGCAGGCGTGGCGCTTGTCACTCTTCTTTTACAGGTTCTGTATCAGGGTTCTGATTCTCCTGCCGTTCTTGAACCTTTTTTTCTTGGCCAGGCAAGGCGGTGATCTTTAGCCTTTACTGGGGACGTGCGGATTGATTCGTTGATGATCCCGGTACGTCACGCATCCATGCGCTTAGGGTGTGTCGAAAAGTTACGAACTTTGACAAGCAAAAACGAAGCCCCTGTTTGGCATTGGTTTTTTGTTTTATTGAAATTTGGGTGAGAGAAAAGAAGAGAGCAAATTGGTAATAGAGGCCTGCCCATGGTGGCGGCTTTGAGAACTGGGAACTGGGCGTCGAGCAACTGCTCCTGTTTATTGGGTAAAACCTGAATTCCTGTTGTGGAGTGGTGGGGCTTACAAATGGTTTTTGTATGTGTTCTCACCGGTGGCTACTTCTAGGGTTTCTATTGATGCAAGCAATTCTAGTGAATTTTCCTGACAAATGGGTTCTCTTTGCTAAGTTGGTTTAGGGATGAATTTGCATCAGTCGTAATTAATAGTCTTGTTGTTGCAGGATTTGGTTACGTCGCCAGGGCACGTGTTTGCTTAGTTTTCGTGTGAAGTAAGCATAAGCTAAGTTGCCTGTTACGAGGTTCAGTGTAATTCAATTTTATTCCTAGTTAAGGTAACGGCGTAGACTTCTTAATCGATACACGCGCTTTGAGTTTGTGACTTTTGCTGTTTCATTAATATTTTCGTTATTCCTGCGGCTCATTTCTTAAAATGGGGATTCTGCTCTAGTGGCTCTTATGTTTCATTTATGTTTCGCAGACTTTCTATTGGTAGTTCGATCTGCACGTGCAAGATTTGTATAATTCTGAGTATTCCTTTTGCATTAAGTGCTATTTAAGGTACATTTTTTTACTTGAAACGTGTTGTGCAAATCCTTCCGCAGGTATGACAAAGTTAACTTGTCCTCTGCTTCTCTTCCTTCTCTTTGTTGCAGGTGTTGCTTGTTACTCTTTTGAAGGTTGTGTATTCTGGTTCTGATTCTCCGGTTCTTCTTTGATCTTTATGATCAGACAAGCATTGATCTTTAAACTTTACTAGAGACGTGTCAATTGGCTCATAGTCGATGCTCTTCCTCGACAAGCCTAGGGCATATTGAAATGTTATGACTTTTGACCAGAAAAACGAAGTCCTGCTCTGGTTTTTTTGTTTTTGGGATTCGGGTGAGGAAAAGAATAAGTTGGTACTGGAGGTCTGGACATGGTGGCTTTGAGAATTTGAAACTTGACATCAAGCAACTGCGCTTATTATTAGGTAAACTCAAATTCTTGTCTTATAGTGTTGGGCTAGTTGCTTTGCGTGTTCCATGGTCTGTTTCTTGGGCTTCAATTGATGCAAGCAATTCGAGTAACTGACAAATGGGTCTCTTTGCTAAGTTGATTTAGGGATGAGTTCGTATCGGTCATGGTTAATAGTCTTCTTCATGCGGTTTTGGTTACATCGCCATGATCTGTGTTTGCTTATTTTCATGTGAAGTAAGCTTAAACTAAGTTGCCCATTACGAGGTTCAGTGTAATTCAGTTCGTTCCTAGTTAAGGTAACGCCATAGACTCCTTGATCGATATGCATGCTTTGAGTTTGTGACTTTTGCCATGTCATCAATATTCTTGTTATTGCTTCGGCTCATATTCCTAAAATGTGGATTCCGCTTTAATGGCTCCTATGTTTCCTTTATGTTTATTAAACTTTCCATAGTTCGATCTGAATGTGCGATTTTTGTATGATTCCGAGTATTCTTTGTGCATTAAGTGCTTTTTAAGGTACATTTTTTACTTGAAACGTGTTGCGCAAATCCTTCTATAAGTATGACAATGTTAACTCATCCTCCGCTTCTCTTCCTTCTCTTTGTTGCAGGTGTTGCTTGTTACTCTTTTGAAGGTTGTGTATTCTGGTTCTGATTCTCCGGCTTCTCTTGAATCTTTGTGACCAGACAAGCATTGATCTTAAACCTTTACAAGAGACGTGGCACTTGGTTCGTACATTTATGCACTTCCTTGACAAGCGTAGGGCATATTGAAAGGTTGTGACTTTTGATCCGAAAAACGAAGCCCCTGTCTAGCTCTTATTTTTGGGATTTGTGTGAGGAAAAGAATTAAGTTCGTAATGGAGGTCTGGACATGGTGGCTTTGAGAACTTGAAACTCGATATAGAGCAGCTGCTTCTATTATTAGGTAAACACGAATTCTTTTTGTATGGTGTTGGGCTAGTTTGCTTTGCATGTTCAATGGTCTGCTTCTAGGGCTTTTATTGATGCAAGCAATTCAAGTGAATTTTCTGACTAATGGTTCTCTTTGCTAAGTTGATATAGGGATGAATTCGTATTGGTCATGATTGAAAGTCTTGTTACTGTGGTTTTGTTTACATCGCTGTGGTCCATGTATATATAGTGTTTGTGGGAAGTAAGCATAAGCTAAGTCATCCGTTACGAGATTCAGTGTAATTCAGTTCCTTAGGTTTAGGTAATGCCATAGAATCGTTGATAATAGGCATGCTTTGAATTTGTGATTTTTTCCATGTTAATGATATTGTTGTTATTGTTCCAGCTCATATTCCTTCAAAGCGGAATAGCTCTTATAGCTCCTATGCTTCATTTATGTTTTGTGGACTTTCAATTGGTAGTTCAATCTGCACTTTCAATTAGTATGTGTTGCCTAAATCCTTTTGCGAAGAATAGTAACTCATCCTCTGCTTCTCTTCCTGCTCTCTGTTGCAGGTGTTTGTCACCATTTCGCCATGTATTCTGGTTCTGATTCTCCTGCTCTTCTTGAATCTTTCTGACTGGACTAGTGTTGATCTATAAGCTTCACTAGAGACTGGTCAGTTGGTTCATTAATGGTCTGGTACGTCACACATCCATACACTTCCTCAACGAGCTTAGGGCATTTTAATTGTTGTGACTTTTGACAAGAAAAACGAAAGCCTGGTTTTGGCTTTTCTTTTGGGATTCGCATGAGGAACAGAATAAAATGGTAATGGAGGTCTGGACACGGTGGCCTTGAGAACTCAAAACTTGACGTCAAGCAACTGCTTCTATTATTAGGTAAACACGAATTCTTGTTGCATAGCATTGGGCTAATTTGCTTTGTGTGTTCACTTGTGGCTGTTTCTATGGTTTTCTATTGATGCGAGCAATTTGAGTGAGTTTTCTGAAAAATGGGTTCTATCTCGTTAAGTTGATTTAGAAATGTATTTGTATCAGGCATGATTAGTAGTCTGGCTATTGCGGTTTTGTTTACATCGCTATGGTCCATGTTTGCTTAGTTTTCATGTGAAGTAAGCATTAGCTAAGTTGCCTTTACGAGATTCAATGTAAATCAGTTCCTTCCTAGTTAAGGTAAGCCATAGACTCCTCCATTGATATGCATGCTATCATGTCGTGACTTTTGCCTTGTCATTAATGTTCTTGCCGTTGCCTTGGCTCTGGGTCCTGCTCTAATAGCTCCAATGTTTCATTAAAGTGTTGTAGACTTTCTATTGGTAGTTTGATCCACAAGTGTGAGTTTTGCAAAATTCTGAGTATTCTTTTTGTGTTTTGTGCTTTTTAAGGTAGATTTTGACCTGATACGTGTCGGTAAGTCCTCCTGCTAGTGTGCCGATTAGTTGACTTAACGTTGCGGGGTCGCTTGAATCTGTTAAATTAATTGGCTGGCTTTGTTGAGATATTTGGGAACTGCGAAAGATGTTTCATTAGTTTACTAGACAATTATGTAAATTCTTCTTTATCCCCCTTCCCTCCCTCCCCTGACTAAATTGTAAGAAGATGCAAAAAAACTGATCACTTTTTTTACAGGCTTTGTGTAGGTACAGGGGGAATGGAATGCAATAAAGATGAGGCTACGAGGGCAAAAGAAATTGCAGAGACAAAGTTCATAGCAAGGGACATGGCAGGAGCCAAAAAGTTTGCTTTGAAGGCCCATAGTCTTTATCCGGGACTGGAAGGCATGACCCAAATGTTAGCGACACTTGATGTGTATGTTTCTGCAGAGAACAAAGTCAATGGGGAGCCAGATTGGTATGGTGTGCTCGGTGTGGATCCGGCAGCTGATGAAGAGACAGTGAGGAGACAATATAGGAAGCTTGCTCTCATGCTGCATCCTGATAAGAACAAGTCTATTGGAGCAGAAGGGGCTTTTAAACTAATATCACAGGCCTGGAGTTTATTATCAGATAAGGTTAAGAGGGTAGGATATGACCAGAAGAGATTTGTAAGGACCTTCCCAAAGGTTCCTAAATCGACTGGAGCTTCATCAGCGACTCCAAGGACCAATAGTTTTTACAATTTCGATAAGACTGCAAATGCAACTGCTACAACAAATATGACTGCTAAGAGTCATAGGACTACGGAGCGAGCACGGCACTCTTCCCAGAAGACAAAGCCAAATACATTTTGGACAGTTTGTCACCGCTGCAAAATGCAATATGAGTATCTCAGAGTATACCTCAATCACAACCTGCTATGTCCCAACTGCCAGAAGCCCTTTTTTGCAATAGAAATAGCTCCACCAACATCTGATGGAACTACGTCATCTACTCCCTGGAACTTTTCCCAGCAGCAGTCCACAAATCATCAAGTGAATAGCAAGGACACAATGAACTCAGGCAGGAGTAATGCGCCTTCTTCCGGTACTGGTGTGGGGGGCTTCAGTGGTCATGATTCACACATGCAAAACAACACAAACTGGAGTCCGTTCTCAAGAACAAGTAGTGCTTCAACCGCTGCTCAAGCTGCGAGTGTGGTGCAACAGGCATATGAGAAAGTGAAGAGAGAGCGAGAGGAGGCTCAGGCAGCAACAAAAAGAGAAGAGGCTCTTCGGAGGAAGCAATTCTCCAGAAAGAACAGCGGCACGTCATCGACTGGTCACACTGGTGCTGTGAAGAGAAGAAAAGTTATGGATGATCTTGGTGGCAGCGATCATGGGAGGGATGTTACCAATCAAATGGGAATGGCGGGTGGTGGTGTGGGTGCACCTTTTTCCAAACAAGCAAATTTTGGAGCAGTTTCTGTTAATGGCATCACAAGGCCTAATGCTGTAAGGGAAATGACTGAGCTTCAAGTTCAGAAAGTACTGGTTATGAAGGCCCAGAGAGAAATTCTCAAGAGCCTAACTGAATCGAGATCGGCAACTATAGCTAAAACTGCAGGCAAGGGGGAGAGGAACGGGAATGATGACAAAACTAATGAGTCAGTGGGAAAAGTTCCTGTAGATGGCGGCACTGATGATAAAACCAAGCCAAGAGAGTCTCTGGATCTGAAGAAAGAAATTTCTGCTGCTAAGTCCTTCCCAGGCATTCCTAGTACGGATGCTGGAACTTCGCAGATGCTGACAATGACTGTCCTGGATCCAGATTTCCATGATTTTGATAAAGACCGAACAGAAAAATCATTTAGAGAAAACCATGTCTGGGCAGTCTATGATGATGATGATGGGATGCCTAGATTTTATGCCCTGATTCAGGAAGTGATTTCCTTAAATCCATTCAAGATTTGTATTAGCTGGCTTAATTCCAAGACTAACAGTGAATTAGGCCCCTTGAATTGGGTTGCTTCTGGTTACGCAAAAACTTGTGGAGATTTCAGAGTGGGAAAATACGAGATTTATGACTCGCTCAATGCCTTTTCTCACAAGGTCCGGTGGACCAAAGGTGTGCGTGGTGTTATTCGCATATTTCCAAGAAAGGGCGATGTATGGGCTCTCTATAGAAATTGGTCCCCTAATTGGAACGAGGTAACTGCAGATGAGATAATACATAAGTATGACATGGTGGAGGTGCTAGAAGACTTTGATGAAGAACAAGGCGTGCTCGTCATCCCATTGGTGAAAGTTGCTGGATTCAGGGCAGTGTTTCATCGGCATCTGGACCTCGGGGAAATCAGAAGGATTCCAAGAGAAGAGATGTTCCGGTTTTCACATCAGGTTCCCTCGTACATGCTTACTGGTCAAGAAGCTCCTAATGCTCCCAAGGGATGCCTTGAACTGGACCCCGCTGCCACCCCCTTGGACCTTCTTCAAGTTATCGAAGATGTTAAAGCAGAAGACATTGAAGAGAATGATGAAGGGGAAACTTCTCATACCAAGACATCTGGGGCTGAAAGAACTGTAGAACCTGTTCTAAGTGCTGAGGATGCTCGGGAGGTGGCAACTATGGAAGATTAGACAGAGCACCTGACAAGTGGCAGAAAGACTTGCTGGTTTTTTCTATGGACCTGGTGTCAGGCGCTGTATTGTTTGGTCTGATGTGCATACAAAGTAAGTGCTCAAATCGAGCTACTTGCTTCCTTGACCAATTACAAGAAGAACTACCGTAACTGACTGCAGTTGCACCCGGAGGTGCAGAACTGTCTTATAATGACCCCTCCTAAACTATTAGCCACTTGGTTTTAGTTTAGTTGGGGTGATCTGTGTCCATTCACTTACTCATGGAAACTCAGTGGTGGGTGCTTTTTGCTCAAATTTAGTTTTTCGGATCGCAGTTAGATTGATATCTTCCTTCAAAGGCTTTATATTTCAGCAGGCATATCTAGTTGGAGCTGATTTTTTACTCTAGTTGCTTACAAGGCATGTATACATCTTCTCAAAAAGCCAAGTGTATCTAAATTTTCCTCCCTTTTTTGGGATAGGTAAGATAGGGGAGGGAAAAGAGATGAATTGAACTCAGGATCTCTTGGATCTTGGCGAGGGTGGACCAAGAATAGGCCAAGCTATTGTTCCTGTGTATTTTAGAGATGTTGTGACTAGAGAACAAAAATGTAGTCAACGAGGCATCGATGTTGTTTCTGAATGCCGATTATTTATGTCTCTGCTGTTGGGGAATGTGGAAATCGTTACATTCATTTCTGTCTTACATCAACAAGAGAACTTCTCGACGGGACAACAATTTCTCTTTACTTATCTCATGTACAGTCTCGTCTTCCGAAAGCCTTTGAACTATGCCTATATGTACTTGTCTTTGTGATCTGGCAGTGGTCCATTGGTTTCTGATGTCTCTTTAGGACGGAGTAGCAGCAGCTACGGCAGTCATCCGAGTCTTGAAATTTTGTTGGGCTTGTTAGAACTGAAGTTGGCATGCGAGGTTTGGTGCTGAACGTTGTGTAAAGGTTTTTTTTTTTCCAGGCCACGGTCATATGTTTCGCTCATCGGAACGTGGCCAGGCTTGATGAACGTGGCCAGGCTTGAAAAAGACCTTTGCCAACAGTTTCTGCGCTATAAACCACTACCAAGGAAGGAAAGGACTCTTTATGATGAACGATACCATAACTGCATAAACTCGATCCATTAAAAATGACCACCTTGTTAGTCTCTGTGTTCCTCCAGTTCTTCATCTGTTACCAATGGTGATTCTTCCGTCATCCTAATTTGCACGATTACACGACGGCCAAGAACTGGCCATTCAATCTTCTCCCATTGTTCACGGACGCGAGTACCACCGTTTGGTAGTATTCCTTCGAGTGGAAAAAACAATATGGACTCAAATTCAGACAGGATGTAAAATTGGTAGCGTTTTCATTTCAGAGAAGCAAAATTCTCTATCCTTTCGTAACTACTCCATACGCTTTGTCTCTTGAGCTTAACTTAGGCTTTGAATCGAACAAATAGTACATGAGTGATTTGCCATCTCCTTCGGCAAGGCTATACCCGGCCTCTTTCCTGACTCCCCTGTCGCCCATCGATTTCCTCACCTTCTCGACGCCATCCCACTCCCCTTTGAAAGCATATAGGTTAGAAAGCAAGACATAGTCGCCACTCTGGTCGTGTCTCATAAACAGTAGCTTCTCATTCGCAAGTTTTCCTAACTCAACGTTTCCATGGACTCTACAAGCCCCAAGCAGAGTCCTCCAAATGATGGCATTAGGTGCTATTTCCATCGATTGAATGAACTCGAATGCTTCCTCCAGTAGCCCAGCACGTCCCAGCATATCCACCATACACCCACAGTGCCTTGTGTTTGGCTCAATACCGTATCTATCTTGCATCATGTTGAAATATTGATGGCCCTCTTCGACTTTGCCAGCATGACTACATGCAACTAGAACTCCGACCATGGTTATCTCGTTCGGCTTGATTTCCAACCTCTGCATCTCCCTAAACAGATCAATAGATTTCTCGGCATGGCCATGAAAAGCCAAACCTCCTATGATCGAATTCCATGTCGATATGTCTTTTTCTCTCATGCCTTTGAACACTGCAAATGCCCTCTCGATGCTGCCACACTTGGCATACATGTCTATGAGTGCGTTTTCAAGTAGCACACCCAAATCTCCTAAGCACAACTCCGAAAGCGAATGGTGCATCCTTTGCCCGATCTCCAAATCTCCCATTTCCGCACAAGCAGACAACAGGCTTAACATTGTCACTTCATCTGGCTTCTCTCCAACTCTTCTCATCTCCTTAAACATCTCCAACGCCTGCTCATTCCCACCACAAAGCACGTAACCCGCGATCATCGCATTCCATGTCACGACATCCTTCTCCGGAGCCTGGTCAAAAAGCTTCCTCGCGCTCTCCATCTCCCCTCTCTTCGCATAGCCCGTAATCATCACGTTCCAAGAAACCAGATCCTTCACAGGCATCTCATCAAATAGCTGCCGAGCGACAAGTAGCTCCCCTCTCCTAGCATACCCAGCAGTCAATGCCGACCAGGCCACGACATCCCTCTTCGCCGAGCCCTCAAAGTAATGTCTTGCGATGCCCAATTCGCCACGGTTAGCATGAAAATAGATAAGGGTGTTCCTCACGAAGGTGTTAGACTCGAAACCAAACTTGATAATCCTCCCATGGATACCGAAACCCATCTTGACCCACGAAAGCTTAGTGCAAGCCTTGAGCACGAAGGGGAAGGTGAAGTCATCCGGCCTCACGAACCGGCTCTCCATCTGGGAATACAGGCGGACGGCATTGGAAGGGTTTAGGCTCTGAGCCGCGCCTCTTATGACGGTGTTCCACATGAAGAGATCCGGTTCAGCAATTTGAGCGAACACCCGGAGGGCATAGCCGATGGTGCCCGAGACGGCGATCGCGCCGGCGAAGACGAGCTCTCGCAGGGCCGCCCGGTTCGAATTGAAGCCTCGGACGACGAGGGAGGCCTGGATCTGCTTCAGCGCGTGGAGGTCCGTGCAGTTTCGCCATAGGCTCGACCGTTGTTGGCGGTTGGCGCTCCGGTCGTTGGTTCTCTTCCTGATCATTACATGAAGCAATCTCTGTTCTTCATGACAAGAACAAAGTTAGCTTCTCCACTGTCCCGTTTCTGGAAAAACCTTAAATCTCGCAAACCTGGTTCACGAGCTTCTTGAAACTGAATCACTAAGTCAAAAAAATAAAAATAATAAAAATAATAAAAATAATAAAAATAATAATAATAAAAATAATAATAATTGCTTTCCACAAACGATAAAAAATAATAATTCACATTATTTCTCGTATTATGTGTGACCGAAAAGCAAACTTATATGCATCAAATGTTGAAGTCCAGCCAAATCCCATTATTTTTGGCATAATTCAATTACCTATCGAAGTGAGCCGATTGTAATTTCGTGGTAGTTCACTTAAAATACTTGGAATCGATTATGAACTCCATTGACGGCGTTCACGCACAATCAAACAATGAATTCACAATTGCAATTGGAATTGAATAGGAAATTCATTATACATAATAGTCTATTTCAAAGAAGCAATAAATTCATGTAGTGTGTATGCTTTGTCAATGGATTGAGTCAAAAATTAGAGTCTTAGATCAGAGTTATCGAGGTTTATCTTTTAGAATATTTGATAACTCACCATTCTCGTAAGAGAAACTTCTAAGAGAGAGCTCATCAAAATATGATAGTTAATGATGAAGTTGAACCAACACATAAAATTCCAAACTTTAACGGCCATATTAAATAAAAATTAAGATCACATTAATACTTGTAGTGTATATGTCTTGTTAATGAATTGTGTCAAAAAATTACTAGTTGTATGTAAGGATCATTGAGATCTATCTTAAAGAATGTTTTATGATTCTCACTACTCAAGTGAAGGCTGTTAAAGAAAAAGAACCAAAATATAATAGTTTAATGATGCATTGAACAAACAAAAAAGTTCAAGGAAGAAATTTTGAACAAAAAAATTACTAATCAATAACTTTAACGGCCATAATGAATAAAAATTAAAAGTTCACATTAACATGTATAGTATGTATGTCTTGTCAATGAACTATGTTTTCTTTTTTGTTCAAAAATTCAATTGATATAATTTACTTAACCAAGTTTAGTGCATATACATCAAGAGAATCGGCACATAATAAATCAAAGAGAGCAGGCAAGGGTGTTGGCTACCCAATTACTAGGGAGACTATTCACTCGTTGGGCTTTTGCAAGCCAATCTACTGTTTGTTTATTGTCTTTGTTGTAATGGGCCAATGTGAGGCTTGGAAATTCCTTCAACTTGGTCTTGGCCCAGTCCACTAGTGGCTATACTTTCCAGTTAGATGCTTCTAAAGTGAGAATGCCTTGCACGAGTTCACTGTAGTTAGAATGTACTTGCAACTTCAAGTTGGACCTAGGTGAGGGAAAATCTAGGGTTTCAATGAGTGCGAGGGCCTTTGCTTATTTTGCCGAGGTGGCTACCATCGATTTGGAGAATCCGTCAACTAATCTGCCCAAGGAGTCTTGGCAAAAGCAAGCTATCGCTCCCCTATTTGTGTCAGTGGCTAATGGTGTGTTAGCTTTGCCTACAAAGGAGGCGTCAATATGAATTTTCAGCGTACCAGGGTTCGGGGGTCACCATTTATGAGGTGGGTCTTCACTTCTCATCTCCCCTTTTGATTTCTAGTTCCAAGTCACAAAGTTTTCATGAAAAGCGACAGCTTTGAATAGTGTTTGTCGCGGGTTCATGGGGTGTTGCCTGAAGATGAAATGGTTTCTGTCTTTCCAGATGCACCATAGGGCTGTGCTATTTGGTTGAAATTATAAGTGCTTCGTGGATCTTCTTTCACCTTATGCAGTCACTCATCGAGTTGAGTTAACCCCACTCTTGTGATTATAATTTGTAGGGGATTCTCACTCCATATCTGAGATGTCCAAGGGTAGAGTAGCAAGGTGTGCTTGATCATTTCTACTTCCTGTTTGCATATAGGGCTTACAGGTTCAAGTACTATCTTTTTCCTATATAAGTTGTTCAGTGTAGGCAGAGCATTTTGACATGCATTCCATGGGAAAATTTTGACTTTGGGGGCTATTCATGATTGCCAGATATATTTTCAAACTTCTTCTGGTTTAGCCTGGTAGGATGAGGTTGTTGTTGTTGTGTGTGACTAGTTGTTGTATCTCAGTTGCTGAAATATCCGCTTTTCACCGTGTAAGACCCTGACTTGTTATTTGTCTGAACCAGTTTATCTTCTATAGTCTATAGGCCTATAGGGATAGCAAGAATTTCCATTACTCGCTAGTTATTGAACAGAGTTCTTATCAACGATTCTTTCCATTTTGCCGCTTCCATGTCTATTAAGTCAGCCACTTTTTTTTTTTTTGGTCAAAAATTTGGATTTCATTGCTAATGATTAGATGGATTACATAAGGTTCCAAGATCAAGACATAAAATAGAACATAGTGAAGGTGGTGGATTCTGTTTCCAAGTCGGTGGTAAGGTATTTGTGCCATGGGCCTTGGCGATCCAATCCGCGGCCTAATTAGCATTTCTAGGCTCATATATTAGATCTACCCCTTGAAGAAGGCCCATTAGTCTCCTACAATCATTCACTCGTGACTAAGTAGCCCATGGTGCTGGCAAGTGGCCCATTATACTCTCAACAGCTAAGGAATTATTTGAGGAAATCAGCACATGGGGGAGCTTCTCTGTTGAGTTGAGTTTAGTTTGGGGTTGTGCATGTACTTGGAGTTCTGTACTTGCCAACTCCCTTTCTTTTCTTTTAGCCACGATAGCACCTCCCGAATACTTAAGGTTTCTGCAATTAGTGCCGTGGGAGCTCGGATTTTCTTCGCAAAGCCATCAACGAGTTTGCCCTGCTCATCTCTACATACTCCAGCTGCAGATCCCTCCATGGATGTGCTGCACCAAGACGCGTCTACGTTAAGCTTAAGGGAGGTCGGTGGTGGAGGGTTCCAGTTCGTTCTTCCCATTGTTGGTTGCGGTTCGCCTCCTTTTCCTTTGGGGTTCCATCGCGCGTAAAGATGGGTCATAGCCGTGGTTTCTTCGAAGATGGATCTTGGGTCATTCCTCGTCCCTTGAAACAAAAACTTATTTCAAGCTATCTAGATCTGCCAAAGAACCCTAGCAAAAAGGGCTTTCGGTTGTGGGTCGGGGTTAAGAGGTGAAGAACTCGCACACCCATTTGTCGATTCTACTTATCGTTGTAGAGGAGCTTTACATCGCCATTCTTGGATCCAACCATAATTCTTTTGTCCATTCGCAGTGAGTGAAAAGGGGTTCCACCATTTTCAGAGCTTGGCCGCATAGTGAACAAGTCGGGTTACGTATAATGTTCCTTCTATGTAAGTTTTCCTTCGTTGGAATTGCATTGTTGCATATGCTCCACAGTAGGAAATGTACATTAGGGAATATTTGTAGCTACCAGATGTTATTCCATAACTGTTTAGGGGGTCAATAGGATGTGGATGGTTGTTCCTCTACTTTGGTATTGTCCCGAGTATATATAACATTATAGCCGCTTTTGACTTGATAGTTGCTTGCATTGTTCGCTGTCCACACTAATTTATCAGGTTCGGAGCTAAGACTTAGGGGGATTGCTGATATTTCCTTAACAATTTTTTCGTTGAAAATGGAGTTGAGTTTCTGCATATTCCATTGGCCTAAGTTGTTATCAATTAAGCCCTCGACCAAGTAGGGGTCATCTCGATTTGCTAGTCCTCCAATCTTTCCGGAGGTCAGCCACTTATCTTCCCTCACCCGAATTGTTCTCCAATCCCCAACTTCCCATTTAATTTCTAGTTCTATAACATCTCTACCTACTAAAATGTTTTGCCATCCCCAAGAGGGTCTTGGACTCTCCTATGCACTCCAGTAATCTCCTTTTGGAAAGTAGATACCTTTCAAAAAATTTCTTCATTAGTGCGTTTGGATTATTGATCAGGCGCCAAGCTTGTTTCCCTAACACCGCTTTGTTGAATTGCACCAAGTCTTTGAAGCTTAAACCCCCACAATCCTTCCTCATTTTCAGGTTTTCTCATTCCTTCCAATGGATACCTTTCCTTGCTGTGTTTTGTTTCCACTAGATGATGAAACTCTCTTCTCGATTGCTCTACAAATGGATATAGGTAATTTGAATATGGACACGACATATTGTGGCATTGCTTGAACAATTGTTTTGATTAAACTTTCTTTGCCTGCCTTTGAGATTAGATTCTCTTTCCATCCTTCTAGTTTTCTGTCAACTTTGGCAAGAACCCAAGCAAACATCTGTTTTTTGGTCTGACCTCAATCTGAAGGTATTCCAAAGTATTTCCCAGTTTTTTTTATAATTGGAACTCGCAATTTAGCTGCTAGATTTGTCTTTGGGGTTTGAGGGCATTTTTTCCCAAAGAAAATACTTGATTTGTTGAGGTTTATCACTTGACCTGAGGCTAAGCAATACTGGTTTAGGATAGATGCTATATTTTGGGCTTCTTGGGTCATTCCGTCTAGGAAGAAGATGGCATCATCAGCAAATAGAATGTGTGATAGAGTTGGGTCCATTGTTTAGTTTGATTCCTCTAATAGTTCCATCTTCTACCACCTTAGTCATGAGAAAGGATAGTAGGTTGGCCATAATAATGAACAAATAGGGAGAGAGAGGATCCGCTTGCCTGATCCCTCTTGTTGGCTGGAACAATTCACATAGTTCTTCATTGACATTGATTCTAAAGGAAGCTGAGGAGATGCATTGTTTTATTAAGGTGACCCATCTTTCACTGAAACCCAACTTAAGCATATAGTCACATCGGAAGTCCCACTCGACCCTATCGTAGGCTATTTGCATGTCAAGTTTTAGGGTTGCTTGGAATTTTCTCTTCCTTTTTCTCACCTTTAGCTGATGCAACACTTCCTGGATGATGAATATGTTGTCTTGAATTTGTCGGTTGCTGACAAAAGCACTTTGTTCTTGAGATATGAGGTCATGAAGTCAGGGTTTCGGCCTATTAGCCATAACATTTGCTTTGATCTTATAGTTGAAGTTGCAAAGGCTTATTGGCCTATATCGAGTGACATTCTCTAGGTTGTTTACTTTGGGAATAAGAACAATATGGGTTTCATTTATCTAATGGTCGAATGTACCTTGTTTGAAGAAATCAACCATCTTGAAAATATCTTCCTAGAGAAGCGTCCATTGGCTTTGGTAGAACAGTCCATTTAGCCCGTCTGGTCCCTGGGCTTTGGTAGCTCCCATTTGAAACATAGCTTCTTTGACTTCTTCTCTTGACACTAGCTTGATTAAAGAGTCATTCATTTCTTCATTTACAACTTGTGTGCATTGGTCTAAATGGGTTGGTAATTCCTCTCACCCACTAAGGTGAACAATGAATGATAGAAAGTTATGATATGTTGTTTAATGGTCGAAAAATCTCAGCTCCATTATTGGTCATCAAGCTGTAACATAGAAATCTTATTGCATTGTCTCCTCTGCACTGTTGTGGCGTGGAAAAATTTCATGTTTCGATCCCCCCAACTAATCCAATTTATCCTGGATCTCATAAACAAGAACATTTCTTCTTGTCGCCATAAAGTTCCAATTTAACTTACTATGTTTTTGTATTCCTCACTGTGTGGGCCATCTTCTGCGTAGTTGGAGAGCTCAGTAAGTCTATTTTGGCGTGATTGGATCTATCTGGAAGCATTCTGAAACGTCTTCCTACTCCATTTGTCCATGGTTATTGCAACCTGCCTTGTTTTAGCTTTAATATTCAGGTGATCCAAGCTTTCATCCTCCCATGCTTGACGTATGACTTCTAAACATTCTGTGTTTTCTAGCAAAAAGATTTCAAATATGAAATTTCTCTTCCTTCTTACCCCATTAGAGTCCAAAGAAAGTAGGATTGGACAATGGTCTGACCTTGTTGCTGGTAATGCAAAGGCCTCTACATTTGGGAATAAGACTCTCCATTCTAGATTGCATATGGCTCAGTTTAGCCTCTTTTTCACTAACTCCTCTTCCTTCCTGTTATTTGTCCATGTGTAAGAGCATCATTTGCTTTCAATGTCCATAAGTGAGCATGTATTCAAGAGTTCCCGAAATGTCACCATTCTATACCGGTCGGCCTCCCATCGTCCAACCTTTTCCCATTGATACAATACTTCATTGAAGTCACCTATGCAAAGCCATGGTAGGGTATTGACCATACTAATAGAACAAATGGTCTACCATAGTTGTAATCTTTGTTGGTAGTTGGTAGGGGCATGGAGAAAAGAAATTCTCATTAGGCATCTGTTATTGAGATCCTTGCACTTTACGTTTATTAATTCTCCCGAGCTAGATTCCACTTCCACATTCACTTCCTCATTCCCACTCTTGGCCTAGCTAAGTTGAGTGGCTGAATTTGTGTTTGTTGCGTTTACTTTCCTCAGCTTGTTGAAATGTTTGTTGTTAAAATCTCCCATTCTAGGGGAACATTTGCTGTGCTGTATGGAATTATTGCCATCTCACTTAGTTCTGTGATTTTCTTCCTTTCAGTGCCATCAACAGATATTGTTGGAGTGGTTGTCACTATCTCCCCCTTCTTCGGCAAGAGGTTCTATTTTCCCATAAAAGGCTTTCCAAAACGGGCTTGGTTCTCTCACTTCTGCCTTGAGCCATGACCCATATTTTCCAGGGAGATCTTGAGGTAGGCTAGTTTCTTCATAAGGGATTTCTGGATAATAATTAGCATAATGGCCTATCCGCCCACATGAGTAGCAAAAGTGGGAAAATCTTTCGTATTTGAAGTCTAATCACCATTTTTTTTTTTTGTCTCCCACATTGATGATTGTTCCAATTTTTAGCGGATTTGCCAAATTCAAGCACACTTTCGTCTTTCCCATTTTACGCGAGTTGTTGTTTTTTGCCTCAACCTTTACTTCTTCAACCCTGCCTAATTTTTCTACTATTTAGCATACAGAAGCCTCATTAGTATGAGCTTGAGGGAGCTCCATGATCTAAACCCAGAAATTATAATGCGTAAATTCACAACAATATTCAGGAATATTTGGGTCTCTTTCCTATAAAACAAGTAAGTTGCTGGCAAATGACCAAGGTCCCGTTACGAGCACTCTTCTTTTATCATCCACAGAGCTAAAAATAAATGAGAAAAATCCAGGTTCTATCTATTCACATTTTATGGACTCTAGTTTCCATGCCCTCCTCATCATATTAACAAAAGCTGGAAAGTAGATGTTGGGTTTAGAATAAAGTTTGCCATAGAGAATGAGTTCACTTTCCTGTTTTTACTCTTCAAAAATCTTTGTTGCCAGCATTGTGATATCTTCTTCAGACCATAGATTGCCCATTTTCCTGCACAATGTTGCCATCCTCAGTTGGTTCTCAGAGTTCCTAGCCATATGAATTTTGCTATCTTCTCTTCTTCTTCTTCTTCTTCTTCTTCTTCTTCTTCTTCTTCTTCTTCTTCTTCTTCTTCTTCTTCTTCTCTCTCTCTCTCTCTCTCTCTCTCTCTCTCTCTTTAATGGGGTGAATGCTGGGTGGTAGATCAAAA
The DNA here is from genome assembly GCA_019915185.1 of Eucalyptus camaldulensis. Classification (NCBI taxonomy): domain Eukaryota; kingdom Viridiplantae; phylum Streptophyta; class Magnoliopsida; order Myrtales; family Myrtaceae; genus Eucalyptus; species Eucalyptus camaldulensis. The sequence goes on from JAHSVA010000001.1 coordinate 35,674,235, forward strand.
TTTCTTTGATTCTGGAGTGAAGGGAGCTCTAAAAATAGCTTCGAAAGCTCAGCTTGGGGTTTTCGATTAGATGGATTTTGCTCGTGGGTTTTTTTTTGGATGGTTTAGAAATGTATTTGAACAGGGTTTTGTACTTGAGATTGGTTCGGATATCTTTGGGTAGTAGCAAGGGAGAAGAACAATAGAGTGTGGGTGTTTTCGACTACCGCTAGATTAGTGGCAATTGGCGGATTCCCCAACCCATGTGTGGAGGAGGCGTTGCAGCCATGGAAAGGAGAAGCGGGTTAGGGTTTATGGGGTTTGGAATGGTATGAAACAGCAATAGTAAGGGGCGGAAATGGAGGCTTCTTGCTTTGTGTGCTTAATGGGGCTGAGCCAAATCCCTCGACTGGGGATGAAGAGATAGAAACGACCATTGGAGGGGATGCAGATTTTGGGTAGCTAGGGTTTGAGGAATGGAAAGCTATCACCTAAGAGATAGAGGGAAGCTCACACAAGGTGAGAGAGAGGACTCGCTCTATTAAGTCAGCCACTTTAAGTGGCTCGTTTCTCGTTGTCGGGCCACCAATAGGTCCATTCTTCAGCCATTTATCTCTAATAGAAATTTTCTTTCCATTCCTAATCGCCCACATAACTTGAGAGGATATGGCATCTCTTCCTACTATTAGGCTTTGCCAACCCCATGAAGGACGAGAACCTTTTCCAATTTGCCAAAAGTCACATTGTGGAAAGTAGAATCCCAACATAACTTGACTCCAAAGAGTCTCAGGATGCTGAGAAATTGATCACACTTATTTCCCTAATCTAGCTTTGTTAAAAGCTAGTAGATCTTTGAATCCAAGACCCCCTTTATCCTTCTTAAGCTTCAAAATTTCCCACTTTCTCTAGTGTAAACCAATTGTTTTGTCGCTATTTCTCCATCGAAAGTTGGCTATTTTCTTCTCAATGACTATACAAATTGAAATTGAGATTTTGAAAATAGACATTACATATTGAGGAATTGTTTGCACCACTAATTTAATCAATATTTCCTTCTTGGCTTTTGACAATGAGTTTTCCTCCAACTTTCTAACTTCATATTAACTCTAGTAAGAATCCAAATGAACATTTCTTTCTTTGAGGCACCCCAATCCAAATGAATTTCTAAGTATTTTCCTGTTTTATCAATTTCTGGAACTCTCAACTCCAAAACCGTATTCTTCCTAAGGCTCTCCGAACAGCTTTTACTAAAGTATATTCCTAATTTATTTAGATTTATAGCATAGCCTAATGCAAAACAATACTAATGTAGGATAGCTGCCGAATTTCGACATTTCAATAGAATACCATATAGGAAAAAGATATAATCATCCACCAATAATAGATGTGAGAGAGTAGAACATCTACTATTCAATTTGATTCCACAAATTGTATCTACTACAGCTGCTTGCTTCATCAAGTGAGAGAGCACATTTTCCACTAGAATAAACAGATAAGGAGATAACGAGTCAACTTGGCGAATACCTCATGTTGACCTGAATAATGTCATAGGTTCCCTGTTGAATTTAATGCTAAAAGATACTGTCGAAACACATTACATCACCCATTGCACCTACTTTTTACAAAAACCCATCTTGATTAAACATTCCCGGAGGAAGTCCACTTTATTCAATCGTGCATATCTACCTTTAGAACAGCTTGGAACTTTCTTTTCCTCTCACGAGTTCTCACTCTATGAAGGACCTCTTGTACGATCAAGATGTTGTCTTGAATTTGTTTACCACCCACTAATGTGCTTTGTTCTGCTGCAATTAGGTTTAATAGCAATCATTTCAGCCTATTCATTAGTACATTGCAAATAATTTTGTAAACAAAGTTGCATAGGCTTATAGGAAGAAATTGTTCAAGCTTTTTTGGGTTTGGAATTTTGGGGATGAGGGTGATTGGGGTTCTGTTCATATAAGGACTTAAGTAGCCGATATCAAAGATTTTTGCACCATCTTGAAAATATCCTAATATATATATTGCCAATGATGTTGGAAGAAAAACCCATTTTGTCCATTTGGCCCAGGAGCTTTGATAGCTCCTAATTGATGTATTGCAGCAGTAATTTCCTGCAAAGTGACAAGTTCTATTAGTCGTTGGCTCATATTCCATCAATCGAGCTTGGGACTTGATCTAAGGATAGGCTAAAAGTTTCCATACCCCACTAACTTGTAAGGATTTTTAAAGTAGACCCCCATCATCTCCTTAAGATTCTTCTCCTCTCTCACCCCCATCCCCTTTTGTGTTTTGTAGCATGGTAATTCTGTTTCAAGTTCTTTGAAATGTTGTTGCATGGAAAAAATTAGTGTTTCTATCACCCCATTTTAGCCGGCTGATTCTAGATTGCATTCCCCAATACACCTCTTGCTATCCCAAAATTTCAATTTCTTGGTTTATCTTCTTTACTTTCTCACTCTTATTAGACACTTCAAGACTATTCATCAATAATTGGAGTTCATTTCTCAGCTAATATATTCTTTTTTGAGTATTAGAGAATCTATTTTTGTTCCATTCAACCAGCTATTGCGCCACTATACGCAATTTTTCCACCATATTCAGTCTTTAGGAATTTGTTTCAGCCCATACTCTCTTCATTATATGTGCACATTCCTTATCCTCTTACTAGAATGCTTCATATATAAACTTCCTTTTCCTATGTTCCTTATTTGGGGATAGTGATAGAATTAGTGGACTGTGATTTGAACTAATGGCTGGCAAGGCTATACATTCAGCATTTGGATAGGCAATTCTCCATTATAGAGTATGTAAAGCTCTATCTAGCCATTTCTTAACAAATTCTTCTCCTCCTCTATTATTTGCCTAGGTAAATACACACCCTTTACATTCAAAATCTATTCAGGAGCAAGCATGCAGAAAATCTCTAAAAGTTGTAAGCCAGTAATGTTCTGCCATTTTTTTTTTTACTCACTTTCTCCCAATGATACAATATTTCATTAAAATCACCCATGCATATCCAGGGTAGATGGTTTCTAACACTTGCTCTATGGATAGCCTCCCATAATAGCACTCTTTCTTTATAGTCATTAGGAACATGCATAAATGTAATCCACATACATTGTCTACTATCTTGAAGTTGGCATTGAACATTAATAAAAGTATTCGAGACTCAACTGATAACATTACTTGGTCATCTCAGAAAATGGCCAAGTCCCCTACAATCCCTTCGGACTCACTAAGAAGCTATTTTGAAATGCTAGCCACCTTCTCAAACATTACACCATTTGATCTTGATTTTTAGTTTCCATTAAAAATACAATACTTGACATTTCCTGAGTCACTAGGACTCTTAATGCTTGAATTGTTAGGGGTGTGTCCAACCCTTGATAATTCCAACTTAAGAACTTCATGGATAATCCAGTGACTAATTAGGGCTAGTAACCAAAGCCCATTGAGTTGACTTCTGCGCCGCTATAATAGGGGTCTCCACTAGCTGAGTTTTGTCAATTGATGGTGTCTTTGAAGATTGAGCACCATACGGCCAAAATCTCTTCCTTTTTTTGGATGTGGGAAGCTTGGTGCCTCTAAATTTGCACCTTACTAGTCCTTATTTAGCTTCATCACATAAGTTTCCAATTCCTTTAGCCGTTCCTTGTAGAGCGCCATAATAGACTCATCATTTAGACAACTGTTTCCTCTTTTTTGTGTTCCTTTATCTTCTATGATCATTAGTGCTAAAGAAGAGGTCAAATGATTGCCCTTCTGTTGAGATCATCATCCACATGCTACTATCCATAGATGGACAGGATTGTGTCCTTGGTTTTCTCCTTCAACTCCTTATCTTTCTCAAGTTCAAAAGCAAGAGGGGTCTCTAACACCATATCCTCTTCTTCTTGGATAATAACTTGTTTACCATAGAAAATTTTGCCACACAGAATGAGTTCCCGCACTTTCACTCTTAGCCTTTGCCCAAATTTGTCTGGTAAGTTCTCTTCTAGCCCAAATTCTTCATAAGGCATCTCTTTACAAAAGGTGGCATAGTGCCTAATTCTTCCACAAGAACAGTAATAATGCGGAAGTCTTTCATATTTTAATTCTACCCAAAGCCTTTTTACTCCCCAAGTTGATAATAATACCGGTCTTGAGAGGATTAGCTAGGTTCAGGTTTATTTTTGTCTTGCCTACCTTATAAGTGTTGTTCCATTTGGCTTCTAATTTCACTTCTAGTACATTTTCTAGTTTTGATGCTATTCCTTCACTACTTCATTTGTAACTCTTCCGAATGGGAGTCCATAAAAATGCACCCAAAATGCACAATGAGTGAATTCATAACAGATTTCTAGAATATCCGAGTTACATTGCTGTAAAACTAAGAGATCACTAGAAGAAGACCACGGCCTAGAGTCTAAGACTTCCCATTTTTCAGCTTGTGAGTTAAAGGAAAAAGAGAAAAATCCCTGCTCTATACTCTTTTCATTGTGTTTAGGAAAGCTTGAAAGTTCACATTTGGTTTAGAGTAAAGCTTCCCAAACAATGATTACATTTTGTTAATTTCTCTTCAGAGATGCCTTCTTTGACATTTACTACATCATCTTCAAACCATAGGTTACCCGGGCTTTTACAGAGAGCCACCGGTCTTTCGCTCTTCATTATACTGACCACCCACTAATAAATTTCCAAGATGCAGGGCCCAAAGGGATATAAGTAGAATACAAACCTCAGAGACGAGACTACTCAGACAGAACTCGGAAGATTACCCAGAAGAAGAGGGGACTTTGCTAATGGAGATCCTGCCCCTTCTTCGCAAATGCAGGCCTGCAGCGTTCGGACCTAGCTGAAGTGTCGCGTTGCATCTCCAGAATGGTTGACAGGAGCTGTTTCAGTAGGTGGAGGAAGGAAGACTGGAAATGGGGAATGTGAGAGGGTAGGGATCGTGGGTATGTATACAGGGATGGGTAGAAAGGGGATGGCAGCCATGGGCGGATGGAAGGGTATTGACTGGCCATAAGGGTTCAATGGCGAAGCTGTAAACAGAGAGAGAAGGCTAGAAGAGATAAAGAGAGGACCTGCCGTATAAGGATTCAGCTTATGGTGGGACGTTTAGGTCGAGTTTGGGTTAATACCTTAGAAAACCCCAAACTGGTACACTTGTAACAAATTTACCCTAAACTATTTTTTTGACCATGAAAAACCCCAAACTGGTAAACTTATGACAAATTTACCCCGACTGATTATAAAAAAACCCTAAACTAGTACATTTATGACAAATTTACCCCAAACTAATTTATTCGACTGCAAAAAACCCTAAACTGGTAAATTTGTGACAAATATACCCTATGTTAAATTGGATTAATATCACAAAAAAAATCATAAAAATTGTAAACTGTGACAAACGGAACGTAAAATCCTAAATTGGTATACTGGTCAACTGTCACGTGTCATTTAACTTAATAATTTGAGAATAAAATTTAATGAAAATTAACATAGGTAAATTTGTCACAAGTGTACCAGTTTGGGATAAATTTGTCAAAAGTATACCAGTTTTGGGTTTTTGGTGGTCAAAAAAATAGTTTTGGGGGTAAATTTATCACAAGTGTACCAGTTTGGAATTTTTTAGGATATTATCCCTTAGGGTTTTAGTGGGGGCTGGATTAAGGTATGCTGCTAAGGAGAAAACCATAGCTCCCCAGAAGGTAGAGAAGAACTACCCATTTGGCAGTGTCAATGAATTATGTTGAGAAGTATTTATTGTCATCGAGGTTTATATCATAGATGATCCTAAGCTAAAACGAAGGTAGTTAGTGAGAAAGAACCAAAATATAATGGTTCAATGATGAAATTAAATAAACAAATGGAATTCAAGAATGAAACCATTAAAAAGAAAAAGGAAATCAATAAATTTAACGGCCACATTGAACAAAAAATTAAGAAGTTCAGGGGCGAATTGAACAACCCAAAACTTCAGAGATGGCTTAGATGGCTTTAAACAATGAGGAAAAATTCAAGTATTATTAGCGTCCCCGTCCCATCGAAGAAAGCCCTCCTTTATTTTCATCCCCCAAATAACCCAGATACTACATACTCATCGGTGTTGGCATAAACCCCCCGTGAAAAGGGAAGTAGTGACGGTTGTCCAAAAGTTCTTAACAGGGATGATCAGAGGCCGAGAATTAAGCATTTGGTCGAGGAAGCCATGCAGGCTCTAAAATCATGACTCTGCATCACAAGCATCGATCGAATTTCTCATCCCTCACCACAGATTGAAAATGTTGTTAAACCCACTGCTCTCCTTGCATATTTCAACACTCCAGTCAGCTGATATCAAACCCAGTGAATCACCAAACAACATGAAGGCTTCAAGAAGGCAAGATCATGAGATAAAACACAATCCTGATCGGATCTTCTCATCCCTTGCCATAAACTGAAAATGAGGTTAAACCCATTACACTTAGCAGATTTCAAGACTCCAATCAACAGAATATCGATCAGATTCAAAGCCAGTGAATCACCAAAGAACATGAAGACTTCGCAAAGGCTAGCTTATGAAATAATCATGATCCTTATGTCTATTGATCTTCACATCCCTCGGCAGAAACTGCAAATGAGGTTAAACCCATTACACCTCTGCAGAGTTCAAGACTCCAATCAGCTGATATCAATCAGATTCAAATTCAGTGAATCACCAAGAACACGAAGACTTTCAAGAAGGCAAGATTATGAGACAAACACAATCTTCTGATCGATCTTCACATCCCTCACCAGAAACTGAAAATGAGATTAAATACATTACACCCTCTGCAGATTTCAAGACTCCATTCAGCTTATATCAATCAGATTCAAATTCAGTGAATCACCAAGAACATGAGGACTTTCAAGAAGGCAAGATTATGAGATAAACACGATCCTGTGATCGATCTTCACATTCCTCACCAGAAACTGTAAATGAGGATAAACCCACTACACCCTCCGCAAATTTCAAGACTCCGATCAGCTGATATCAATCGGATTCAAATTCAGTGATTCGCCAAAGAATATGAAGACTTCAAAACAAGGCAAGATTATGAGATCACTATGATACTGATCTATCTACTCATCCCTAACCATAGATTGAACAAGAGGTTAAACCCATTACAGCCTGCGGATTTTGCCACTCCAATCGGCTGATATCAATCAGATTCAAGCCCATTGAACCACCAAACAACATGAAGACTCAAAGAAGGCAAGATCAAGAGATGAACTTTATCTTAATCTCATTCAAAACTTCATTTCTTATACATAAAACAACAGAAACTGCCAAAATTACGACTCCGGAGGAAAAGTTACACTGAAATAAAGAACACAGGAAGCTTCACTTCTTGACCAGTTCGTCGGGGACGACCTTGAGCAACTTCCTCTGCTTCGACTTGGCGAGCTTCTTCAGCGTCTTGGGGTTGGTGATCTTCTGGAGCTTCGTCCCCGTCCTCAGTATGTTCTCCTTCTTCTTCTTCTCCCTCTCCTCCCTCTTCCTCCTCTTCTCCACCTTATTCGCCCTTATCGTCTCCTTCAGCTCCGCCATCCTCTCCCTGTACGCCCTCTTGATCTCCTTCTGCCTCCCCCGCTCCTCGAAGCCCGTCCCCTTCACGCTCGCCCGCTGCGCCGACGCCCGCTGCCTCCGCGGCTGCTTCCACTTCCGCCCGGATACCCGCCCCGCGATCACCCCGTCGTAGGTCGGCCTCCCGAAGGAGAACGTCGAGGCGGTGGTCGGCCGGTCGGGGTCCTCCAGCGAGGGGATCGCCGCCCGCTTCGACGGCGGGGGGCCGGCGCCGTCGATCTCCATGGCGGCGCCATCGTCGGCGGCTGCCGAAGCCGCGGCGGCGCGCTTGCGCTTGTAGGTTTTGCCGCCGAAGCCCTCGTCGAGGGTGCGAAAGTCGATCGTGCACGCCATGGAAGAAGGAGAGTGAAAACCCTAGAATTTGCCGTTGGGGGCGGCATTTATAGGGTTTCGAGAAGTGCCGCCTTTTCTTATGGAAATTGCAGATTAGCCCTTGAATTTTTGATTTATTTCGATTTGGCCAAGACACTAGTAAATTGTTACTTATTGGTAGGGCTAATCAAATTATACCGTAAGTTAATAATACTTTCAAGGGATCGATATGAAATACCTCGATTTAGAATTTCAAATATCATTATATTTAATTTAACGTTATCCCAACATTCCAAAAAAAAAAAAAAGATTCCAATTCTTAATTTAGAGGGAAATCTTATAAATACAAATGATGGGTGATTTTTGGTTCCCCTCTAATATTAGCCTTTAGTTCTATCCATAATATCTACTTCTTCCTGAATAAGCTCGATTGATTATCTAAAGAACTTAAGAAATAAGTGAGATCATACCTCACAGTCATATATATTGCATCCATAGACATTAAGGGTGACATTTCGCCATTTTCATATATTTTAATGTACAAGTATTAATACTATGATATTAAGAATTGTGAAGTAACCGGAAGTAAAGCCACGGTTGTAACCTTAAAGAAGCAATTGCTTTAAGGGTGTACTATTTTTTTTAGTAAAATAATCTTTCACAAATTAATTTCTCAAATTTTCACACTTTTGGTTCACTAAAAATGATTGGTCATCGGAAAATCATTCATGATCAAAGAAAATATGCATGCTTAAAGTTGGGAAATGAATTCCTTAACCTGAAAAATAGAAAAAATATTACCTAAAAAATAATTTTCCAGAAAAATATTTTCTTATCATGAAGTTTTTCTCGAAATAAATACACTTAAAATCATCCCAGTCGCCTTTGTCTTCTTCTACCTAAGATTTTTCCCAAAGAACTATCTTGTCTGTATCACATCTACATCTCCACCTTCCTCCACCGTAAGGTGGATCTTTTCCTCGGAATCCTTTTATCCAACCTTAGATATTCAAGATGCGCATTACATATCATTTTTATGCTGTCAACATTTCACACCAACTCATCAGTTGTTCCCTCGGAGATGGGCAATTTAGCTTTTGACAATCCACCCCACAATGAAGAGCGTGCATTGCAATAGTTGGTCCACAATGGCTTTAGTACACTTTTAGTCCCCCACTTACCATCGCGTCGGAACCACCCCTTTTGTCTTTGGCAATTAAACCCTCTTAAAGCAGCGGTCTAGTAAGGACGGCAAGGCCATCGTCGCCCTCGCCACGACCAAGGCGACACCTCTTACCTTCTCTCGCTCGCTCGCTCTCTCACGCATGTCTAGCAAGGGCAGGACAGAGTTGCCAAACCTCCGGTGGCAGCCGGACGATGGTGGTTTCTCTCTCTTAATGCCTTTCCCCATTCAGACCCAACTACACAAACTATTCAAGTTAGGGGACCGAAAGTTTCCTTGAACCGCGGCACAGCTATCAAAATCACACACTGCTTTTGCTAGGCGGCTTACCAAGCATACCGACTCCCATGCCTCCAGACTTTCACAGTTCACACGAGGTCTTAAGTACAGCCACTGGAAAACACATAGCCATCACATCCCCCAGAAATGCATCTAATAGCACGAGCACATGAACTGGGAGCACAAATGAAAGAACAATAAAAACTGAAAAGAAAAGGGAGAGCGAATTTCTATCTATGAAACTGGAAACTTAGGAACATCGTCTTGCTCTCTAGAAGCATGTTCATGGAAGTACATCCCATTTAGGTAAAGTAAGGTAATTCAACCTCGAAATTGCAACATTAAACTAGCTAAACCTACTTTCTGCTTAAGCATACCAGAGGAGGCAGCATTTACAATTAAAAAGACTAAACAGCTCAACGGAAACTAGGGTTAGCATCGGCTTCGCTCCAGTTAATCTACTCCCGCTGAGTCACACCATCCCATGGAAGCCAGCTGACTCTAAGAGAAGTGCCTTGATCTGTTCTGGGAGGACATCTTGACCTTCCCTACATTGCTGAGACACGAGAAGCACCAAAATCGGAGAAATGATTAACAAATGACAATTGAAAAAGAAGGCAAATATAAGCAGCAATGCTTCAATTATGATGGTGCATTTCAAGGATTTCATTGGAAAATGCATATGTTTTGGTATCGTCTTGTGAATGAGAACAGGCTGACAGATTGCCAAATGGAGATGCGTAGATGGTAGTATCTTTAAAGACGTCACAACAATATTTTTACTTAATTCGTTACAGCCATATTGTTCTAATTAATGCTAATACGAGTTATCCTTTCTTCTGCTTTTCTTCCGTTTCCTATTGCATCGTGCATTTCATGATGTGCATCATCTTCATTTATGTTTCGGTTAGCCATCTCAATGCTAGCTCATCAGCAAGAATGAAAGGCGTGTGGCAGCAGAACACGAGTTCAGCACCTCCAGTGAAAGCTAGTTTAGCATAGTTTGCGTGCCAAGTTGAACTATGAGTAGGACAAGGAGAAAGAGAACGAAACGCACCTCAGCTCGGAAAATGTCCATAGCGAATGCGTTGAAACAGCTGATGACAGCCTGTTGAATGTCCAACCCAAGGTTGTCTAGAGCCCTCATGGTGGAGAGCAAGAGCCCCGGTCTGCGTGCACAAAACATGTGGATGTTCACTGCTCTCCCTTCCCTCACTCTAACCTCCACCTGCAAAAAGCAAAACAGGGTGCTTATGCACAGATTAGAAATTGTAATGTACATGAACTATGTAAAAGAAATTATTATGATTGATGTAAAATAATAATTTTGTTGTGGAAAAGAGAGGACATATTATTTTGTGAATCCAAGGCTAGATTAAGGTATTAATGCTACTTAGATGCTTTAAAGTAGATCTTAATACTTAATACCCAAATCCATGCGTCCTTGTTTTGCATTCAACTTCGAAGGAAGAAACTACATTGCAAAAGGATTTTAGTGCTAAAACATAAATAAAAGAAATGATGGTTAGACCGATCTTGGATGTGTAATCCCTTATAAACCATTTGAAAGCAAGTTCAAAATTTAGAGAAGTGAATGAAATCAAAATTTGATTGGCAACAAATTAAGGTTTCTCACAAAAATCAAATATGAAGCAATCTTTGACTTAAAAGGTAAAAACAAAGAGGACTGTCATCAACTTAGTATTCTCTGCAACTTGAGTCAATCGAAAGGACCACTTTAATTACCATTTTCTCTACCTCCTTAATGCGAAGGAGAACATAATTTCGTGATGGTAGATATATTTCAAAAATTCACTCCATTGGAACCCGAAGTTTCCATGAATGCACCAGACACCTAAGGCTCAGAATTTTCAAGGAAGTTTAGTGCACGATGCAACTGAAGCAACACATCAAGATTAAAACAGCAAACATGATCAGATGATAGAAATTTACTCTTGCAGGCTGGCCTTTGGGACTCGGCAAGGAGCTCGGGCACAGTTCTTCCTTCACACGGCAAGGAAGGGTGGGCGGAGTTGGTGTCAATGGATGAAAATTAGTTGAAGGGGGCAACATGGATCCAGGCGGGGTCGATTCTAGCTCGTTATGGAGGTCATTGATCCTTTGCAGAAGCTCCTTCAAGTAGTCAATAGCATCCCCAAGAATTGAAGCTCTATCCATCTGCCAGACATAATTCAGAACATCAGAAGTTACGATGACAGAGCTTCAGAAAGCCAAAAAAATTAGTCTTCTTTAATCAGTGCACAAAGTTCTCACATCCTATCCTAAGACGCATCGAATCTATTTATCATCTATTATTTTAAAGTATGGCCGGAGAGTTGCTTTATTCACCAGCTTTTTTTAGCATAGCACTTGTATCTGAAGATCCCAAGGGTTCACAAGAACTCGTAAAACCCTTTCTAATCCACAACTGACATGCTAGTAAAGTAAAGAGCCATTATGGCTACTTCTCTGTGCAATAGGCAGAGATGGTCCACATAAGAGATCATGGCAACACAAGACTAGGCACTAAAACATGAAAAGCAATCTCAGACAAAACGCAGGTATTATATAGATAAGCTACCGCTCTCGAAGGACGAACTGGCCACAAACATGCAAATGACACCTATTTAATCAATAAAACACTCGCAAAGAGAAACTTTTGAAAAAAAAAAATTGCAACTTTGTCAGAGAAAGTTCCCACCTTGCTGATCTTGGGCACTACCGACCTAAGCATGTACAGCCTATCATTCAGCTTCTTCCTCCGGCGCCGCTCAGCCATCAGATTCTTCGCCGGCAGCCCCTTCTTCTTCCCCTTCTGATCGCCGACTGTGACCGTGCTGTTTGCATTCGAATTGCACCCTTCGTGCTTCGAGTCCTCCATAGCCTTCCCGCTCTCATTACCCTCATCGGTATCATAATTCAAACCGGACCCATCAAAGCTCAATTCGTCATTAATACCATCATCAATCTTCTTTCTCTTCTTGTCCAATTCGCCGAACCTCGACACCGAGATCTCCAAATTCCCCAATTTCTCAGCCCCGCCGCCATTACTGCCAGACCCATTTCTCAGGGCAGCTCTCTTCTGAAACAGAGTCGGCTGAGCACCCGTCTGGGGGAAAACCTCAAGAGGCCTTAGGACCTTGGTAGACCTGTTCGTGAACAGTGGGTTGCCGGGGCTCTCGAAGCCTTCGAACCCAGTCAACCCGAACCCGCCGCCTGGCAATTGGGTTGAGTTTTCACCGAGCGGGACGAGCCGACTGGGCACGGGCAGCAGCTCGGAACCGGAGCCCAGCTCGGAACCGCCCATGAGAAGCGGCGCGCTCGAGGTCTGATTGCCCTGCACCGAGCCAAAAAGCCCGGCGGCGTCGCAGCCCAAATCGAATCCATTGTCAAAGGAATTGTTCCAGGCGACGTTGAGGAGGGAGGAGAAGCAGTGCTTGGGCTGCAGGAAGGGCTGGTGGGTCTGCGAGGGGTCGAGGACGAAGGCCTGCGACGGCGAGCACGAGGAGGACGAGTCGAGCGGGTGCGGGTGGTGCGAATGGTGGAGGAGGAGGGCGTTATCGGGAATCGGGGCGGCGGAGGAGAAGGAAAGGTCGGCCATTTCCGGAGCGGGCTGCAGCTGCTGCTGGAGCTGCTGCTGCTGCTGCTGGGAATGGTGAGGCGGGTTGGTGGCGAAGTAGGACCAGTCGGCGTCGAGCATGGACTTGAAGGTGGGCAGCGAGGCCCCCGCCATGGCCAGCTCGTCTACCTTGTGCCGCGCCGCTTCGTCGTCGTTGCCGCCGCCGCCGCCGTCGTGGTGGTGGGCGGCGGCGGCGGCTGCGGCGGCGGCGGCGGCGGCGGCGGCGTCCCGGGTCCAGGAGACCTCGTCTTCCTCGCCCACGTTGTCCATCCAGGCGACGCCGCTGGGACCCAGAACCATCTCTCTCCCTTTTCTGCTCACAGAGAGAGAGAGAGAGAGAAAAAACAGAGAGAGAAACAGAGACCGAGACAGAGACCGAGACAGAGAGAGAAAGCAGAAGGAGAAGTACTGGTGAAAAGGGCTGTAGGGTTTTTCACTGTCGCCCTTTTTGTACTCCAGGGAAGAAGAGGAGGAGGAGGAGGTGGAGGAGGAGGAGGGGGGGTGAAAAAATGAGTGGAGACGGTGGCGCTTAGCGGTTATCTGTCTGCGTGCTTCTCTCTCTCCCTCTCCCTCTCTCCGCTTTCTCTCTCTACTTTCTCTCTCTTCTGCTGTTGCTGTTGATGCTGATGACGACGATGATGAAACTTGGTTGGATTAGCTCGTTTTTTTCTGTAGGGACTCTACTTCTTCTTCTTCTTCTGTTTTCCGAGATTTTTCCCCGGCGGACGGATTTGCCCCTCCCGGTGCCCTCGTTATTACGGTGCTGTTCCGGGTCTGGCGAGCCGTTATTTTTGGGAGAGGCTTAATTTAGGAATATTGTGAGAATACCCGCTCGAAATTCCCACTCGCCCAAATAAAGCATTTTCTGGCCTTTTCATTAAAGGCAAATGCACAAAAAAGACCCTCTAATTATGTCAATTGCACTTTTATTTCGTGTTAGTAAAAATCCCATATTTACTCCCCCACGATCTTTTTTCTTTATGTCAAGAAAAGAGCCAAATTTATATATATTTTGATTCCATTCACAATACATTTGTTACATTAGTATAAATTCGGGATGTTTTACGATACAAAAAAAATTAAGACATTTGTGTCATAATAGACAAATTTAGAATTTTTGGTAATATAAAAAAAAAGTTTAAGTATTTGTGTTACGGCAAACATAATTTAGATTTTTTTTGCATTAAATCCTTTTTAAAATCTTTGATTCACATAATTTACGAACGGACATGACACATTTATCTCCGATACACATACTCTCTCTCACACCACATCATAACAATCTTTCTCTCCATCCCTTGGCGGCACCTGACGATGCTGTCGACCTCATCTCCTCTTTCTCTCTCGCCGGAGCTTGCGGCTCCTGCATTAAGAGCTTGACTCGATCGATCGACAAGCTTAATAACGCAATGCTAATGCAAGCCTCACGATAGGGTTCACAGTGGCCATGCGGACTCTGTCCTAAGAGCTAGGAAGTTTCCCTTGGCTATGGCATGAGGGACCAAAGCACTACCTAGTTGAGCCAATTTCGAATTGGACTATTCGAGGCTGGCGATAGGCCATGGGGATTGGATTTGCCGGTTGTTTTTTCAAGCAAGGGCAAAATAGTAACTTCCATAAGTAAATATCTATCAAGATGCAAGTAGATATAAAATGATAAAATTCAAAATGTACCTTTTAACTGTTCAAAAGTGGGGATGGTATTTAATATGTGAGTGCAATCTTCATATGGCCTTTTGCAATTAACGCTAATTTCTCAATTTTTCTTATATAGTTGTTGAGCAAGTATTAGATATTACTTGTGATAAGTCACATCGATCGCATATAAACAAATAGTGAGATTTCATGAAGATTGGTTTTGTCCGCCACATTATTCATAAATAAAATTTATCCAATACTTTCTAATGGTTGTAAATAATAGAAGAGGCTCGAGATTATAGATTGTGAATTCAAATGCGGGAATAAAGCATTGGCTTGAACATTGAAGTTGGCATAACTTACAGCTCCCTTTCAAATGGTTACGCTTCCAACCTTTAGCTTCAATATTAACTTGTAAAATTTGAAATTCGACTTACATCCAACACTACAAACTCAATTTTTTTTTATATATACATATTTGTAAATGCTATAAAAAAATCATATTTCTCAAGAAAATAAAACAATTTCAATTTGTCCACCGTAAAGTCAACGGTTATGAAATTCTCAAACTCATGTTCAGTGGGGCTTGGACAAGTGACTAGCCGACACTAAAATCTATATGTCGGACAAATGATTTAGATTACATTGATTATACGAGGTATGAGTGTTCTTGCAAGGACAGGTGATTAAATAACATATATTGGAATAAAATACTTACTCGAATTGGTCGAACATTGGAATTTGGAACTAGTTGGGACTCCAAATGTTTCATTTTCGGTAAGTCTATTCTATTTTTTAATTTAATTTTCCATTGTTAAATAGAGAACATAGATACATGTTCCTTTTATTTAATCATGCATATAAAATATTTTATCTCCCCAAGTTTCCGGTTTATATTAAAGTAATCTAAGGAGGGAGTTCTACTACGTCATTGTTTCATTTGCTAAACCTATTATATTATGATTAGTAGTAATGAGACACTTCTTTCTCAAAGAAAAAAAATCATTACCAACTAACCGTGTTACTTGATGCGAGTATTTTTAGAAAAATATTTATTTTTTGTAAAGTCAAATGGGTGTCAGTCTCCCATAAGGAAGACTACCCAATGAAGAACGAGCTCGGAATTGGAAAATATGCGAAACATGTAGTTCTGGTATTGTTGATTGGACAATATACAACTTAAAAAGGAATACAGCCTAAATCGTTAAGTAACTCAAACCTTTTAGATCAAGGCAATATAATCTTGTAACCTGGTTGAGAGTATTCTCTAAGTCTTGATCTACCTTTTACACCTTTTTAGTCATTGCTCATCGTACCATAGGTGATTGATGTGTGCCTCAATGCCTGTCAGATAATTTTGGTCTTCTTCCTCACTCCTTAATCTTCAGAATTAGTGTTGGCCCGTTTTCATGTGTATCAATCTAGAATCGTCCTTTTTCTCCCCGAAAATATCCTTTTGAAATCATGAGTCGAACATAGGCTAATCACAACTTGGCTTGCATGATTTCAACAATAACATTGTATAGTTATGAAGTCGATATCTTGCTTGATATGATCGGCGTCCATCTCAAAATGGCCAACATTTATTTTCATCAATTTTAGGGTGTCTAACAATGTCAATTAGCTTTTGGAAAAAGCTCCATTGATGAACGGTCAACGGAATAAAAATCAATGGGTAACGTGAGAAATTGATTCTCTGTGGTGGCTTTGGGGAGGGGGAAGGGAAGAGAGAGAGAGAGAGAGAGAGAGAGAGAGAGAGAGAGAGAAAGGGAGAGAGATTTGAATTTGGAGATCGCCAGGAGGAAGATGGAAGAGACTTTGAAAGTAAAGGGGAATAACTCTTCTTTTCCTTTTCTTCGACTGAAAGCATAGCGACCCACCCAAGTTTCTCGTGACTCCACTCCACTTCACCGCACCTACTCACTTCTCCCCTCCATCAATCCCATCTCTCTCTCTCTCTCTCTCTCTCTCTCTCTCTCTCAATGATGGTTGTACATAATTAATTAGATATATGGATTATTAAATCCCAAATAGCATAAGCCGCATGGTACAACTTTGTTTTTCCAAGCTTTGAATAGGTCCCTACATGTTTGTTCCCTACATGTTTGTTCTTAGGAATAAACGATGTACATGTTTAGATGGTACGCTTTCATTCAGGCCAATCTATTGTATGTTCCATCATCTAGTATGC
The DNA here is from genome assembly GCA_019915185.1 of Eucalyptus camaldulensis. Lineage (NCBI taxonomy): Eukaryota > Viridiplantae > Streptophyta > Magnoliopsida > Myrtales > Myrtaceae > Eucalyptus > Eucalyptus camaldulensis. Next base: position 35,691,030 of record JAHSVA010000001.1, read on the forward strand.
CAATTTGATATCAATCTTAATGTACCTAAAATCGCTCTAAAGAAATTTCCCTCCCTAAATAGCAACGGAGTAGAGTCTATACAATACATAACCAAGTTTTAATTTGACTCAACTCGCATGCTCGATATTTGAAATTTGAGTTGACCTTGATTGAGTTTTGCTCGGCATCGGCTCGACTAGAAATTTGAGGCACCCTAACTCGAACTTGCCTGAATTACAATCAATTTGGGGAAGAACTCGAGCGCAAGCTAGACCTTAAAAAAAACTCAAGCAATATGGGTATATTATGTAATTTCAAGGGTATTCCTATAACTTATTTTCTTTAAGAAAAATGTTTTGTGAAAAAAAAAATTAGAACCTCAACCATGTTTGATTAATTAGGATTGCAAGAATTGTTAAGTTGAGTATTCGTAACTCGACTGAAGGCACTCGAGCATCTCGAGGCTGACCTAGAGTTAGTCGAGTTGGTCTCATCTAATCGAGCCTGAATTATTCTCGACTGGTGAAACTAAATTTCACCCTTCAAAACGACATACGTGGAAACTTCTGGGAAGAGATGTGACGTCAACAATTGGACAATTATAGCTCAGACAATGACGCACGAAAGCCTTCAGGAAACTTCGTTCATAATTGAATTTTGGCAATACATGTTCAAATTGTGAGATTTTATGGAACTACTATTAATAGTTCTAAAAGTTTAAACTACTATATAATAAGACTACTCTCGATTCGTCATTGAATTCTAGTAATGTAATGCATATTCGAATTATGAAATTTTATGGGACTATTAACAATTATATTAAAAACTTAAATATTCTATCACGAATCAATCAGCGGCTCCCCAACAAAGCATCGCCGTGCACAAGTTGGTGTGCAAGAGTCGAATCTTGAAAGAGAAGACCGTATACGGCGGCTCACTTCCAGAAGAGAGAGAGAGAGAAAGAGAGAGAGAGAGTCCGGTCCCCTCTCTTCACGTGAAAATTGAATTGCATTAGGGAGAGGGATAAGATTAGGGTCGGACACGCGGCGGACATGCAGCCGACCGGGAGGGCTTCCCGGAGGGGGCGGAACCAAGGCCAAGCCACCTTCGAAGCCTCCCCCTCGGAGCTGTCAACAATGGCGGTTTCTTCTCTTTTTCTCCCCCTCCGTCTTTGATTCTCGAGGAAGACAAACGGCGAACGGCAACGTTACAATTACCTCGAACTTGACGAGTCGTGTAAGCGCGATTTAAGGAAAAGATAAAAACCTTCGGAGCAGTAATGCCGCAAGCATCACGTTTTATGTTAGTTAATATCATAATTCTAAATTAATATACCTCCACAAATTAATCCTTCACTAATTTTCGTGAAATTATACCATTAAATTGTTGAATTAGATGACAAGTGACAATTAACAGGCACCTCGATTTAAGATTTTATCCTCCATTTGTCATAAATAAAGCGATTTGTAGTTTTTTGTGTTATTGATTTAATTCATTAGAAATTAACGAAGGGAAAATTTATCATGAATATATCAATTTGGGGTTTTTAGTTGTTATTAAATTAATTTTGGGTAAATTTTCCGTAAGTATAATAGTTTGAGGTTCTTCGTGGTATTATCCCCATTTTAAATGAATAATGTATAGCTGATTTTCTAAAAAAGCGGTATTCACCTAAATATATTGTTTTTGGTATGTTTATCATTGGTACCGATTCAATCCATTCGACCAATTTAAACCGAAAACTACTAACGTAAAGGCCGACCATCCTATGTGGCAAAGTTGGCACCAATATAGAATTTTTTAAATAATTTTTAATATTTTTTGCTTCCACTCTTTCTTTCCAATTCTTCATGTTAGTAAGCCATGGTTAGTAAGGCCGATCCTTACTAGGCCAAGGTGGCCTCACGAGGGCAAGCTTCACCCTTATCTAGGCAAGGCCAACCCTCGCTAGCTATGGCATGTGGCCAACCATCGGCAAAAAGAAAGACATATCAACGTTTGTATTAGTCATGTTACGTAGGATGATTGTATTTCACGTCAATAATTTCTAACTTAAATTGACTTGATAGATTGAAGTGGTATCAATGTGAAAAGTTTTAGGATTAAATTGGCCCAATTAGACATTTAAGACTAAATTAATAATAATACAGCAAGTTTGTACGACTTTTTAAGGTACTTTTCCCGCCCGTTTCCCCATGGATTTGTTGTTTTCCTATACCTTTCGGCAAAAGCATTTCTCCTTCGACAGATGAAGCCATGGCACCGGACGAAAACAGCAAGAGATGAGTTTGGACAGCTTGACCAACAACAGTTGACAAATGATGATTTCTATTCACTAACCTGGCGAGCAAGCAATTTGACCACTAGAGGCCAAACCGCCGGCCGATCGCAAAAGTAGCTTTCATCTTTCATGTGAAACCAGCTTTCATCCGTTTGATTTTTCAGTGAACGAATCGAACTTCTTCGGTTCGAACTGTTAATGCCGTACGAAGTTGTCGTCTAACTACGTCTCCCTAAACCGCACACAACATCGAGCAAGATCCCGCAAAATGCATGACAGACGAAATTCTTCAAGGGATTGACCGAGTCGTTAAGTGTTTGATTGGGATTCAATAGATCAAGTTTTATACACCTGTCATTTCTCAACGCATTTCTTTAGACAAACACTCCATTTTTTTCTCTTTTCGGATGGTAAATATTTCTCAGAACATGGAGTGTGAATCAATCCCATGTTTGAATTGAAATTGAGATACTGATACAAGTCCTTCATTTCTGAATCAGATAGATTCATATCTGAAAGAAGTTGACAATAAGTTCTTTCAAAATTGACTATTTGTCCCTAATGACAAGATTGTTTACTCATATCTAACTTTTTAAGGCCATGCCAGCCGACCTAGGGTGAAGTCTTATCCTGATGAAAGTGGACACGGCAAGATGCATGCATCCGTCAAATCAGTTGACCTACCCTATGTTACAAGGAAAAAATTATGAGTAATTAGGTGAATGACTTGATAATAAGGTCATAATAAATTCAGTATTGAATGAAATTCGAAGAGAATCAAAACTTTTTTCCACAATAATGTCAAAATTCGAACCAATAGTTAATCTCACATTTGGAGATTTTTCTAAATGTTTACTTTTATTGACAAACCTAACCTTTCTTCAATCATAGGACTTTTAAGAACCGGCCTAAATCGGACCAATTAGGTTAGTTCCCGAAGAATCTCGTGTTGAACATGGATCATTGCCCCCACCCCTAATCGTACCATAGCCAGTGGACATGTTGTCTCTGCTCCGGACCATTATCCCTACCAATATTTTCACTACCATCATGCCTTTGCCCTCCACCAATCCTTTTACCCGTCTTTCACCATGCGGCATGGGTTCATCTTCTTCGTGAATGAGCCTCCTCTCTCTCCGTGCTGTTGACAAGACAGCAATGGCGAGGCTCAGGAGAGAATTAGGATTTCAATGGCATTTTGTAGTTGTAAATAATTGTGTAAATGATGATGCATATTCAAGGGAAAATTACCAAAAAAATCTTAAATTTTATTGTACTTATATCAATTCAATTCTAAACCATTCAATTATGACAATTGAGTCCTAAACCCTTTTTGTTTTATTAATTGAGTTCATCTAGACAATTTTAACTTGAAAATATTAACATGGACAACTTTTATAATTTTTCCAATTTTTTTCCTTTTTCTGTTTTTTTTTTTTTCCTTTTTGCCAATGGCCGGTCTTAGGTGATGGCTAAAGAGAGATAGGCGAGGTTGCCTTCACCCACTCCGAAGTGAGGGACGCCTTGCCTAGATGAGGGTCACCCTCGACAACCACAATCAATCGAGGGCTGCCCTTGCCAACCACACATGTGGTCAATCCTCACCTAGTGCCAAGCCAACCCTCGCTGCCACTTGATATATATATAAAGGCAAAAAACAAAAAACCAAAATAAAAATTATTAAAAAATATTATCAAACTATTATTTAAAAATGTTGATTTCAACGTTAGCCATGTTATGTTAACTTCAGTAACTTTTAGTCAAAATTAGCCCAATTGATTAAATTGGCAAGACGTGAAAATATTCAAGATTTTAATTAGTACAATCAAATTATTTTGGATTGAATTGGTATTATGCAATAGATTTAGAACTTTTTTTTTAATAAGTATCCCCACATTCAATGATATGTTGGACTAGAATATGAGTGACGAGCATGCAACCCATCAATCTACTAACAAATGGGGGAGAAAAGACGCTACGTCCTAACAAAAACTTGATTCTAGGCATTAGCACAACTATCTTGTCCATCCATTAATGGGGTTTGGCTCTACTCACAAGCAACAACAACACCGGTACCGTGAAGCAATAGTCGAAGCTTTCTGTTGGCTTTCCCTATTCGTTCGCGAATAAGAATTCCACTGCGGTACTAGTCGGAGATCATGGGAATCGATAGCCACGGGACATAGGAACATGGAACATGCCTCCTCCACGCCCGCCCCCCACCCCCCAAAAAAAAAAAGTTACTTAGCTAAAAGGTAGCCTATTAAGATCAATAGGGTTTCCTCAAAGAGGCCTCTCCCCACGATGATTGACCTACCATAAACTCCAGGAAGTACTGTAGGCTTGAAATGGACGTGGAGATGTACCAGCGACCCAACATGACAGGCTTGCATGGGAACCTATCTACAGTGACAGCTTGTGGGGTTGGGTGGTACGCCAGGAAAGGGAATTCTCTGGCAACTTATGCAGTGGGGCATTTGCACATTAACGCTTGGGTTGCACATCTCGTGACTCGTTTCATTAAAATATTTATAATAGTGAATGAGCTTTTAGATCTACTGTGGAGATAAGAGTTTTAATTTGCACTTTACCTCACACATTCAATGACCCCAAATTGAAAAATCTTACGAATATTTTCATGTGAATATATGGAGGAGTCGCTTTCTTTAAGAGCTGTTTATGATTGAAGAGAGAGAGAGAGCTCTCTCTCTCTCTCTCTCTCTCTCTCTCTCTCTCCCTCGCTTTACCATCACCAGCTTCATCTCTAATTCTCTACTTGCTCAGGGATTGGTGGCGGATATGGCATGTCCAAGTAGCAACATGAATCCTCTTATTGCTTTTTGTTCGTTTGCATTCAATGTACATTAATTTCCCTTTTTGTTTCCCCCAAAATTTGAATCGAGGGATCGAATACCTTTGATGGGCTATGCCACATTTGCTTTGGACCATAGATTGGCATGAGTATGTGGGGGACCGAAATTGTGTGCGGGATAGATCTTTGGGTCTCCCCAGAAGAGGAGAGATGTTGGAGTGTCACTAGATTAGGGTAAGTAAACAGAGAAAGTAAGAGAAAGAAACTTAAGTCTTACTTTATTCTTGAATATGTCACTATTTATGTTAAAACAACGACAGTAATTGCATAGGATCGGGTCATCAAAAAGTGATCCATTAAGTTTAGTACTTGATGTAAAAGTTAATATCTGCGGAACAGAACAAACATGAAGATAGAGAAGGAGTGGTCTTTCTTTGAGGAAAATTGTCCCAAAACCTATTATAAAGAGGTCAACTCAATCCTATCACTTTTTAATTTTGCCAATTCAATTTTAAACTTTTTCACAACTTGCAAATTTAGACCTAAATCTTTTAACAATTTGTCAAATTAGTCATAAATGAATTGCTAATTTAGTCCCTTTGACTAATTTTGGTCGGATATTGGTGATGTGACGATCCAATCAACGCTAATCTTCTTACATGGCCCGCTTGCCGCTAACATGGACAAATTTTTAATCTTTTTAAAAAAAATTCGAATATTTTTATTTTTCTTTTATTTTATCTTTTTTACCAAAAAAACACAAGGCTGGAAGAGGGGGGGGGCTGGCCACTAGCTAAGAACCGGCAACCCAATGTGCCACTAAGCGAGGGCTGTGAAGCCCTTGCCAACCATGAGCAACGGTTGTGGCCCTCGTTGTGGCCAACAAAGGCCTAGGCAAGGGTCGCAACGCCCTCACCTTGCCAGGCCATCGTGGACCACAATGAGGGCATTGTAGCCCTCCCCCAGGGGTTGGCAAGGGTCACTAGCCATTGCTCAATGGCCAGCAGAGGTCGCTAGCCCTTGCTCAGTGGCTGGCGGAGGTCGCCAGCCTTGGACCAATGGTCGATGGCCCCTCGTGGTGTTGTTTTTTATAGATGAAAAAAAAAGATAAAATAAATAATAAATAATAAATACGGGGTTCCTTGGATTATCAAAATAATAATAATAAATAAAAAATTGAAAATTTTTTAAAAATAAAAAACTTGCCCATATCAATATTGATTATATCATGTAGGACAATTAGCGTTGACTAGACAGCCACGTGACCAATATTTGGCTAAAATTAGCTGAAATAACTAAATTTGCAATTTGTTAAAATATTTAGTGCTAGTTTGACAAATTCTTAAAAGATTTAGAACTAAATTAGTACAATTAAAAAGTTTATGACTAATTTGGTAAGTTGTCAAAATGTTCAGAACCGAATTGGCAAAATTGAAATATTTATGACTGAATGAATTGTCATACAATAGGTTCATAACTTTTTGGACAAACTTCTCGCTTTCGTTATTTAGCAACAAGTTAAACAAACTTTACCAAAAAAAAAACAAGTTAAACATCGTGTTAATATAAACTTGTGAGTTTTTCTTTTCCTGAAAGGCTATCTAGTGTTGATGAACTATAGATCATCCATAGGAGAATATTTGGTTTAAATTTGTAATTCTACCCACGGATTGCTATCCATTGGGAGAGTCTGCCACCCATGCCCTTATTATGCAAGTGGAGAGCCCAATATAGACATACAACTTAACCACACCCTTCTTACATAAACTAACAAAGGTTTTTTGAAACTGAGGATAGACAAGAAAATCGAACTTGTGACTTTCAAAGTTCGACTTGCAAACCAAGTCGCTTGCCACTTGAGCATCCCTCACGGCAGTAGAGTACATACTCATGATGCACTTATAATAATAACAAAGATGTCAATGAGGCATCTAGCCCGGTGGTTGGGAGAATGGGGTAGGCTGGGCTGGGATGGGATGGGATGGGATGGGGTGGGGTGGGGAGGGGATGCCCAAGTCTGAGGTTCAAACCCTGGAGTAGCAGAAATAAATAAATAAATAACTAAACTATAAAAACAAAGATAACAGGGAAATCCTGAAAAACCGTGAGTCACAACCTGCTATAAACTAGGCAAATTATGGGGGATAATTATTTAAAAAGTTCTAAACCTAGTCTAGTTTGACCAATTCAGTTATAAATCTTTTAATTGTGTCAATTAAGTCTTAACCATTTTTCACATTTTTCCAATTAAGTCTATTTGGCCAATTTTGGCCGAAATTGCTAACATGGACTGTCTTATTTGGCACAGCTAGCGTTTATAGAGATTTTTTAAAATAATATTTTGATTTTTATAATTTTTTGGGTTGTTATTTTCTTTTCATTACTTTACTCTAAAAAAAAAAAAATCAAGTATTGACAAGGATCGCCGACCACAACCAAAGGTTGATGACCCTCACTCGGCATTGGGTGAGACCCAACGAGGTTGACCCTTGCCTTGCCTAGGCAAGGCAACCCTCATTGGCCATAGGCGAGGACCGCTTTCGTTGGCCACTAGCGAGGCCATCCCTTTAGGGCTTGGCAATGTCACCCTTGTTCGATCTAGCGAGGGTCGCCCTCATTGGCGCAAAAAGGAAAAAAAAGAAAATTAAATAAATAATTTTAAAAAGTTATTCACATCAGTAGCAATATGCCACATTGGACAATCGATGATGACTAGACTACTATGTCGGTATTTTCTAGTCAAAATTGACCAAATAGACTCAATTGACAAAACGTAAAAATATTTAAGACTCAATTAGCACAATTAAAAAATTTAGGATTGAATTAACTTAAATATAATAAATTTAGGACTTTTTGGTTAATTTTCCCAAATATAGAGCCTACAAGAATTGCCTCGAGGTTGGATAAACAACAAAACCGTTCAATCAATGTCATAGGTGTGGTACCAAGTATGGAGCCATGTTTGTCGGCATCTTGGACGCAAAAGGGACAACAGAAACATGTATGCTCGCAGGATGGAGGGGCCATATTCCGTTGTGCAATTTCGATGACTTCCTAAAGTTTTTTCCTTCCTGTTTGACTTTGGCAAACTCAAATCTATCGTTTTTACTTATAGTATACTCGTTTCAATAATCTTAAGAAGGCATCATAGGGATGAAGAAAGGGCACAAGATTCTCATAATATGCAACGAAGAAAATATGAATATGATCACTAAGACAAATAGATTGTTAGAGTGTCTCAACTGCAACATTGAACCCTGAAGGTGAGTGATCCGATCTCGTCAATCCGGAGAAGTTGTTAGAACCTGTTGCTCTCAACGACCTATGATCGGCGGCCTATTCAACTGACTTGACAAAGCTATTCTTATGCAAAAGGGAAGAAATGTGATCATTCTAAAGGGGCGACTGAGAACACAGGCGTTGATATAATGGCATAAACCATATAAACAAATATGAATACACACGAAAAAACACTGCCTGTATTACCAGGTGACCCCTCAAGGATGCCTCCCTTCTAATTCTGGCACGATATAGGGTGCCTGGTCGCTTGCCTCTCTTTGCTTCTAGCTCTCTTATATAGGAAGAGCAAAAGCTTTGAGCATTCGCGACATTGTGTCACTACTATGTGCTCATCCTAGCGACACTCTGAAGTTGTATTATTGAGGCCCGTTGTCCGAGCTCGTCGTTTATGGAGGTGTGTAAAGAGACAAAACCCATCTGTCTGTCCCCGGAAAGAACGCTTCCCGCAACCCGATCTGATCAAAATTTGACTTCACAGTCGATGAGTTCACGAGGGTGGAAACCCTAGGGTCTTTCTTGAAACTTGAATTGCCTTCCTATGTCGTTGAAGGATGCGAAAGCAGAAGGGCAAGGCTTGTTCCGTGCATGAACGACCTCTGCCTAGGTAACCGAGTTTGGTTTTTGCTGGGTGCACGAACGAGACTTACAAGAAAGCGATGGGCAAGAAGGTCGTAATGAGCAAGGTTGGGTCGTCGGGCTTTCGGTTCCATCTCGGGTACATCCGACGAGCTCCAGCGGAGTCCCGCTCAGGAGCAGCACAATGCCCCAGATGTCCCCGTCGTCCGGCTTCGAATGGCACCCTTCTTATTTGATTACTTGATTATTCAATAAGCACTCTCGAAAGGTGTCGTAATCTCTTTTGCATTCCTCTCCAAAGTTCAGCCAGTTGGACGCGTCGTTTGGACCCAGATTCGACGAAACGTGTGACTAATTACTGATCGACCCAAGATACACATACATACGCAGATGCAAGTAGCCATTTTTACAGATGCAGATCGCCATTTAGCACGAGGATGATTATCTAAGAACTATCGAGTGATCCAAAATTCCTTATCGATTGTCCTCTTTCCTCGTCTCCCTGCTCTATCATCATAGCAGTAGCCCACGAATGGACCCGAGCTGGTTTTATGCTCGTTGACGGCCTAAATTATACTTTCAAAAGAATAGGTCAACCACTAAAATCACTCATTCATCTTTCACTAATTACACTAAACAATAATAATAATGAAAAGACACGTGAAGGAAAGAGGGGACGAGCAGGAAAAACAAAGGGACTACGAACCTGTTAATGCAATGCCAACATTACACGACTTGATCCGGTGAAGGGAAGCTCAAATTTTTGTAGCAAGTGAACCCTCCATCCACCACCAGGTTATGGCCCGTCACGTACTTGGCCTCGTCCGACGCCAGGTACAAGGCGGCCTTGGCCACGTCGGCGTCCTCGCAATGGGCCCCTTTAAGCTCCCCAAGCCCGTTTATGATCCTGGCCACCTGCTCTTGCGTCAGGCCAGGGTAAAACTGTGCTATTTGGCCCACCGACATTGGGGTCGGGATTGGGGCGGGGGAGATGCAGTTGATCCTGATCCCGTGGCGGCACAGCTCGGCGGCGGCTGACTTCACGAGCCCCGGGATCGCGAATTTGGATACCGTGTAGGGATGGGGCCCTAGCCCAGCCAAGATCCCGCTGATGCTGGATGTGCACAGGATGGACCCCGAGCCCGCTGGTATCATGACCCGTGCCGCGTGCTTAATCCCGGCGACCGCACCACGGAGGTTGATCCTCATGACCTCGTCGAACTTGTCTAGTTCCAGGTCGGCGATGCTCGGGGGATATGCTGGGCCCGTCACACCGGCATTGTTGTACATGATGTCCAACTTCCCATGGCGGGCCACCGCAGCGTCCACTGCATCAGCCACCTGGGACTCGTCCGTCACGTCGCAGCGCACGTAGTGGGCCGAGGGGCCTAAGCCTTGGGCCGTTTGAGGGCCAATCTCTGAGTCAATGTCCGCAATGATGACCTGGGCTCCATTTTGGGTGAATTCATGGGCCGTGGCCTTACCAAGCCCACTGGCTCCTCCAGTTATAAGGGCCACTTTGCCCACAAGCCTGGCGATCGAATCAATCATGGGCAAATCAATCAGTGAGGGGATTCATCAATCATTGGCTATGAGAAAATTCATGTGATGGAAAGCAAAACCAGGTCGATGGCTTTTGACCAGAAGCCTAAAGGAAGATAAGAGAGGGAAAAGATGTTATATCAAATTGATGTGACCAACAATGTGAACGTCCAATCAAGTGTAGATTAGGGCAACTAGCTCTTCAAAAATATTTGGTAGGTTAAGAGGATTGGCTTTAAGATGTGATCATAAAAGGGAAAAGAGATGACATTAAGTCATAAGGTGAGAATATTCCTTATCAATGAAATGACCCGATTTCAAATTTGGAGATTTGATCAAAGCCTGGGCAATGCGGCATTTTCTATTAAACGTAATTACTTTTGGCCAACAAAAGGGGAATCCTCATGTTCAGGAAGTAAGTTTGGGTACGAATATACAGTACAAATGCTAAAATAAATTAGGAAAAAGAAAATTACTTTAATATGTGGAAAAAGTCAACAGTTCTCTGTTAAGTATGAAACTAATGAAACAATTAACGGATAACATAGGCAGGTAAGCTCTTCGTTGGCATCCAAGAGAAGACAAACACGAGTTTGATATAAACGCAATAATAATAATAATAATAATAATAATAATAATAATAATAATGGAGATGCTGAATATGCGGCATAATAACCTGCGAGTTTTGTGTAAGAAGAGAATCTTAGCACAATTTTAAATTATCAATAAAAAGGTCCTGCGCCTTCTATATTATGTGCCCTCATGTGCTTCACGTATACCATATATTACTCGGATTCTCGGTGGTTTTTCCATATATGGTAAATTCGTGCCAGATTCACTAACAAAAGTTGTAAAAGGAAAATATCTGATTTTAAGTAACTTGACTAGCAAAAGTGGTAAAGAAATCTCGCAAAGGCCGAGGGAAAAAAAGAGGCAATGAATTTAATGCGAATATGCATGTAAGGTGGAAATTTGCTAATGTAATGACTTTTTTTTTCTTGGTAGCCAAAATTTGAAGGTGGTGAGATCAATGATTTAATGTGAGCCACTTGAGGGAATGGGTAAAACAAAAATATCTGAGCATATCTGTTATATTGAACTAATCGATCGATGAATCATCAGTTAATATTACCTTAACGAATCGAAGCCTGCTCTCTAATGTAAAAATTTGCATAAACCTCAGCAGAAATTCATGAAGAGGACCCGAAAAAAAAAGGGAACCAGGGAACAGGTTTTAGTTTTCCAATATATGATGTTTCAGCACAGGGAAGAAGAGAAAAATTAGTCAACGGCTTTGCAAAAACAGCGTGGGAAAACCCGAAGTTAAATTTCCAAAGTCAAAATTAAACAGGAGGAGAGAGAGAAAGAGAGAGAGAAAGAAGAAGAAGAAGAAGAAGAAGAAACCTTCAGATTCTTCCAAGAAAGAAGAACAGAAGATGCGTCGCATCAAGCATTTTCCCCACACAATCAACTTCGTCTCACCACTCAACAGATCGCTAGCGAGCACACAGAACAAGATGGAGGGAGCTTTGTGAATCGTACCTCTTGCCGTCGGCCGCGCCACCGGCAACTCCGCCATCTCCGGTGGAGTAGGACGCCAGGCGCCTCCGGAACGCGGCGGGGGCCACAAGCTGGAACTCCCTGCCGTCGTGGACAGAAGAGAGAGAACCAAAGGGTCAAATGAGCTCATAAGAAGTTCAGAGGTGAGCTTCCGGTCTGCACCAGATGTTCCATGAAAAGAGATGGCAAGACGAAGCTAGAGAGAGAGAGAGACAGAGAGACAGAGAGAGGCAGACCTGGCAAGAGATCGGAGCATCGTCCGGGAGGCGAGAATGGCGAATCTGGGAAGGGGGATATCGAACGGGACACAGCAGAGATTCAGAGAAATCTTGAAGGGAGAAGCGGACAGCGGGAGGGAGAGAGACGGAGGTGGGTATTTATCAGAGGCGAAGCGAAACGTTTCCAGCATAGGTATTGGACACGCATTTTCATGCACCAATGGAAAATGTTTTCTTTCTTTTTAAATCCATAAATCCATATATTACTTAATTTTCATAATTGGTCGATTGTTTACCAAAAAAAAAACACACACGCATACATGCCACTTTTGCGCTCTCTCTCTCTCTCTCTCTCTCTCTCTCTCTCTCTCTCTCTAAATTTGAAATCTTGATTCCGGCTCTCGTTTTATGGATCACAATTTATGATCTTCTAAAAAAGAATTTTAGGGTTGCAAAATGTAATTATCTATATAAACCGCATAGAAGTGATCTGTGCATAAAATGGTTTTGTTCAATCTCTTGTTGCGCGACTTGGTCAATATGCAAAGAGCATCGATAGAATAATTAGGATTTTGTACATTAGAATATGGTCAAATTAGTTGTGAAGGATCGCATTTACTCAAATGAAGGTCCATGTTTTAATGAAAGTGACAAAATAGCCTAGATTGAGCGATTCTAGGATTACCCTACAAAATCATTTTGTAGTAGCATTTTCATAAATGACCTCACTCGTAATGAATTATAAAAGTGGACTTAATCTTCTATGTAAGAAGAAGTTGCAATTCGAAAGAGCAACGTTGCTATAAGAGAAAAGAAAACAAATGGTATGGGCAATGAAACATTCCAATCTTGCTTCTTTTCTCAATTTCAGAATTATATTTTATCTTTTTATTTCGGGATATTGAATCTAGTTTGAATCAAAATTAAAATCAAATTATACTTTCCTAATGTGTCTATACTGCAATTTAGTTTAAACATAATGGAGTAGGATTAGGCAACGTTTATCAATACACTCGCACACAAAAATTAATTGAGTCTTAGGTAGCTTTTGTTTTTTGGTCAAAGGAAATTTCCGTTTATTACTGAAATGATACATGAAAAGTTTTAGGTAGTTAAAAAGGTAGATTCTCAACGCAAAATAACAAAAGAACATGCGACAAAAATTGTTTGAAATATGAAAACCTCTCTAAGTCAAGCACTCTAGTGGGATAGAATCCTCACGACAAGCAAGCAACTCAGCTGGCGATTTTCAAATCAAGCTCACACGATCTTACACGTCTACAAAAATAGTCATTAACAGATTTGAGAGTGGCCCGTGAACGATATGATATTTTGAACATGATCACATTCTTTAGCATGCGTGATAAGCTCATGAGATTTGATTTGATAAAACACGATTTCGTGACCCAAAAATTGACAGCTCAGTATGAATTAGGGGTCATCAAAAGGTTGTCAAAAGAAGGGTTGGATGATCATCGCGATGATTGTGAATCCGAGACAAAAGAGATTGGAGGAACCGACCATACGTTGGTGGTGGGATTACATTAATCTATCTTAAGAACATAAAGCTTGGAAGAAGAACAAATGCTTTTAGAAAGACTACGACGCCCTAGGAAGTAGCATAGAGAAAAAAGTCCCTTTCATCGTCGATCGTGATCACCGCCCCGTAGAAAATTACTTTATGTGGGACAAACCCTTGAATATATTATATAATATATTTATACATATAAAGGAATCATATTTTCTTTTGGTGTAGATATATTTTTAAAAAAGTTGATAAGTGTCAAAAAAAAAAAAAAAGAGAGAACCATTGGTAGAAAATGTTATCGTGAAATCATATTTCCAATCTCTTGTTGGTAATCAATACTTTTATGAAATGATCAACATTTTTAGATAATTTGCAATTTTTTATTTTTCGCTTTATTTAATTGTATTCATTACCAACAGCCATATAAATTTACCGATCTTTATTTGTAATGACAAATTTAGAACAAGTACATTGAGGGGTCAAATGTATGGTTAATTAGGAGACATTTTTAATGGGCATCATATTGATTAGTAGGTAAATTTACTTAGTGAGTCATGATAGAGAATTATAAAATAAAAAACTACTAATTTCAATGGTTTTGTGTGACAAACACGTAATTTTCTTTATCTTTGTTGTTGTAATAGAAAGATGTCTTTTCTATAAAGTAAACAATAGAAGATCTTTTATAATCATTTTAGATAGATTTCCAACTTGCCGGCCTATATTTTCTGATGATTGGACATGAGGCGTAATTCTGTTGCGGCTTGTCTTTTCATCTTTACAATTATGGAACTCTCCTGAAATCATCGTTGATTAACTTTGTGGGGTCCATTTATTTTATAAAAATTGAATTATTAACAAAAAATTTCCAAAACAAGATCATTTGCATAATTTGAAATAATTAGCCAATCAAAAATATTTTCATTATTATCAGCAATTTACATTTAAATATTTTCATAAACAATGAAAATATATTTTATTTATTCATTTTTATAAGCGATTCAAGCTATTTTTTATATAATTTATTTTTTACTTAACGAAAGAATTCATAATTTCAGAAAATTTTCTTTTTGTGGGTGTGAATAGTTCTGAATTTGATAATGGGCGTTATAGTCTGTCAGCACAAAAACCACTGCTTAAATAATATACTCCATGTCGGACCTCCTTTCAATCTTTCCCACTGGCATTAACGCTCTATATCTTTCAATTATTACGCTATGCTAGCTTTCATTTTTCAATGATCTAGGATGTCCTTTATAATTCAAAAAAAAAAACATGGTTGATCTCTTCAAGGGCTCCTCTGCAGAAAAAATGAAGCATGAAAATACGCAATTTCTACCTTGAACTCGTCGAATCCTCAACCCCCGTGTGCAATTCTGATTTCCGTGATGTTCCCTACCTCACTAACCATCGCGTCCATCGTAATTATCTTGACCTCAAATAGTAATCACAGACTCCGGACATCGCGTAGACGCCATGAAAACTTTCTCCCATCACAAACTGACCTATCCCAATTTGAATCGAAATCCTTTAAGATTGATGAAACGACGATTGTTTTGAACCACCAAACTAGGATTTTTCAAATGCTTGGCTTAGTGCATTACTCAACCACGGTGCTGCTTCATTAGCCCTAGTCCGAGTTTCTCCCCAAAATCAAGTCTCTCTATGAACGTATATTGATTGAAATGTACTAAGACAATGAAAAGCTGTCAATAAAGCTTGTGTCCCTTGATCTTTATAGCTATTATAATATTTAAATAATAAATCACACATTTATTTAAAAATTAAATTTTTATAATAGTTAACCTTATCAATTGCATCTTTCTGCATTAAACCATGCATTCATCAAACAGATTAAACTTTTAAAATAATTGGTAATAATCTCGCCAAATATAACTATACTCTCCAGCAATCTTACTAGTTCTGAAAGTGTGATAAATATTGATAAATTTGCAACACATGCACTTAGGACGCTCAAAAGCTAAAGGTTAGGAAAAACTTTCTTTCAAATATGAATGAAAATAGTGATCAAAGTTCTCTGAAAACATCGATAAGAATAAATATATAGATAGCAAACCCTAGGTCACATGGAATGCTCCAAAATTCACTTTAAAGTGAATTTTGGAGCATTCCATGTGACCTATTAAATGCTGGTCCAGCATTGTGTCTGCGCCACCAAAGGCCAAACTTAATTGGTGCATGGGACTCGCGAAGGTTTTTCATAAACCTCTTCCGGAGGAGTTTCCACAAAAAGCAAAAGGTAGAAACAAAAGAATTTATTGACAAAGTATTTGGCATCTGTCCTTTCAGCATTAAAGCCAAGATGCACGCTAAACGTGAAAAAGTTGTTTTATCCAAACTGTTCGCTAAGGTTTAAATTACTCGATAGAAAGTCAACTCCAAATTTTATTTTATTTTTTTTCAAAAGTAAAATGAGAAAATAGTGCGGAAGAGGCCTAAGACATGCCAACTTCAGGGATAAGAAGGTTAAGAATAGTGTAAATGCTATAATTTTTGTATGGTGCTTATTTAAATATTATAACTTTTTTTTTGCTCACTTAAATATCATAAATTCAAAATAAAAAATCAACCACTTAAATGTCAGTAGTAATTTGCATTGCCAGTCATTCTACGTGGTTTTGCTGCTGCTGATGTGAATAATTTTTTAATTTTTTAAATCATTTTTATTTTGCAATTATTATTTTAGAATTTTTTATTTTGTTTTTTTCCTTTTCTTGGGGCAGACGAAGGTGACCCTCGCTAGCCCTTAAAAAATAAGGGAAAACAAAATAAATAACAAAATAAATCAAATATTCAAAAAATTCAAAAATAAAAAATAAAAAATCCACTTCGAATGGGAAATTAATGAAAAATCCACTTGGCATGATTTGCCGAAAATGACATTCAAATAATTGATTTTACTTTGAAATGACACTAAAATGAGGACAAAAAAAGATTGTACGAAAATTATCGTACTCATGTTATTCTTCTCCCACCAACTCCATATCAAATATATAGTTGGTGATTTATTGGGTTCATTCATTCTCCTCTATAAAGAAAAGAAATTTTTCACTTTTTTCCCTTAAATCGCAGCTTAATTCGGTGGTTTTCCATAGTAACAACCATAAGAGAACCAATGATAACTAGATCGCCACATTAGATTGTAAGGACTCATTGGCAAATGATAAAAAGATTTAAAATTAAATTGACAAAATTAAAAATTTAGAACTAGATTGACATCCTTACAATAGATTTTAGGACTAATTGGGTGATTTTCTCATAAGGAAAAAATGTCATTTTTTAGGTTAAAAAAGATGGAACTTGTACAGTATTTCATTAGCTCTCGAGAAAATGAGTCTTCACGTACGTATCCATGAATTAAAGAAAAACTAAAATAAAATAAACAAAAAGGTCAGGCGTTTTATAAGAGTTATTAAGACTAAGAAAAGATAAACAAGACGGGTCATTAAAAACTTGCTTGTGCAATCTAGATCTACATCATTTTAATCCCACCCAAATGTACGTAGACAGCCTGGAGATCCGGTTGAGCTCGATTGTACAGCTCGGGAATTAAGAATTAGAGCTAATCTCGTGAATGGATTTCTCTAGTCAAAGACCCTGATTTGGATTTAAAATCATTTTGACCAAATCTCATTCGAGATTGCTACTTTGCTTTCAGATAATCGACCCTCGGCCGTGAGAATTAAATACAGGTTATTGGAGTCTAAATCACTCGTCTCTATCAAATTTGATTTCGCGAAGAAAACCCCATCTAAGTTAAAATTTCAATCACGAAGAAGACCCGTGGCTTAACGTATGAACAAACAAGAAATTGTTGGAATACTTCTCACGTAGAAGTTCGATTCGTAGTTATAGTCAGTTAAAAGGGATTTCCTAGTTGTTTCTTTTCTTTTTTTTGAACTAAGAAGCGGGTTTGTATTCCTAGGTTAAGTTTTGAGCAAATACAGCATGAGCATCGGTACATAGTAAATCCAAAAGAGCAAACGGGGTTTAGTTAGAAGAGGTGGATTTTATTGGTGTTTGCCAGATTAGCTTGTAGAGGAGCTTCTGGCTGTAAATATCAATTGTGCAACATGTTCGTGAATTACATTTAGCGAAAATCAAGTGTTTGGAGCTGCAACGAAATCTTTTGATAAGATTTGTTTATTTTTTTGCAAGATTGAGAATTAATTTTGTGAGAAACTGCGAAGGTTAATTATCGTATGAGTTTTTATGCGTAATTGAAATTGGGAAATACTAAAAGTATTTGAATAACTCAAGTGTATTTATAATTTCAGTTCCATCGCTTGATATCTATAGTAGAAGTTTGTCCTGCTCTCCCATGGGATAAGTCATAATGATTGAACCATATAATTATGTTATTTAATTTATTTGCTTGTCTTGTTTTTATTACTATTCAATTGCCTACTTTTCACGTCAATTGGTGATTGTCATTACCGCCCAAAGCTCCTCTTCTTACTAATGGGCGAAAACCAACAAAATCCACCTCTTAAATCTATCATTGAGTAACCCACTGGGCATGCGACTTAGTGGTAAGGAAATTAAGTGGGGTGGGGATACTTAAGTTCAGAGAGGTAGGGTTTGACTCCCACGTTCTTTAAATAGTCAGAGAAAGAGAGTGAGAAAAAGAATACAGACCAAAAATAAATTCTCTCGTTGAGTAAGGGAATAAAGAAAATAAATTTTTTATCTTTTCCCTTTCAATAATAGCTGTGTGTATTCATGCAATATATATATGTCCAAAATAAGATGTCTCTCTTAGCCAACTCAAACTAGAAATCCAACTCCAACATGAAATGTATTTAAATACAGTCCGACTTGTCCAAACAGACCATAATTTCCCATCGGATTTGGAATTTCTACTTGGATTGGACTTCTTTCATGGCTTCAAACTCAAGACTTATCTCAACAAGATCCACTTTGGCATAACTTTGAGTCACAACACAATCGCGTCGGTGGAGGGGGCTTTTCAACCATCACGGATATTTTTCAAGTCTAAGTCACGCATGAACTTCAACAACCGCGAACCTCATTAAAATGTCAACTCTACCTACACCTCTACTTGCTCTACAACGATTCTTGGACAAAATCTCATTTATTACAAATAAAGCAAAATCACTGTTTTATCCATATTTATCAAGAAATCGAACAAGCATGTTGTCAAACTCAACAGTGTTGACACCTAAATTTTGGTAATCCATTTGATCATTGATCACATTAAAAAAGTTAGGGATCAACCGCGACTCCTAAGCAAAAATATAAGTTAATTGCATGGACCGTTAGGAGCATTATCATAACAATGAGTCCATGCAAAGTTGCATTGCATGGAACCCGTGCGAAATCCGAAAGTGGACATTCAATGTTGCGGACAAGGAGCCCACTCACGTATGAACTTTAAAAAATTGGCTTGGGCATCAAAAAAATCCAAATGGCTGACCAATGTTTCTGCTGAGGAAGATAACGAAGAAAAATGAAATTTTGGAGATACTAAATGTATATTCTCTTCACACATATCTATAGCAATATATCCATTTTGTCTTGAATAGATTTGAAGCAAAGAGGGCAATTGAATAATTCGGCAAAGTGCAAGAGGTGTGGGAATCGTGAAATAAGATAATAACAAATTATGCTTCCCACAATTCAAGATGAATTCGTACCGATAGAATGTGAAGGAGAAGCAAGGCGACGACAAAATATCGCTCACTCTGATTGGTATTTCCAATTCGGAAACACAGGATACGCATGCAAGAGGTAATGGAGGAAATGTGAATTTCAACGATTCTTTTTCTTATACAAATTTCCTCTTTTGCAATACAAGGTAGGCAGTATAAAAGGGAAGGCCACAGAATGGAACAGGGGGGAATGGTCGGGTGATAATACATTCAAAGCACGGCACATTGAGTGAGAGGAAAAGGGAGGAAAAGTCGGTCGTCTTTCTTCCCCAAAGGACCGCAACTGGCTTCATCCATCTCCACAGCCCGATGTTGTGTTCTTGCTGCGAGCTTCACACCGACACTGCTGAGTCTTGCTGCTGGTCCACTACTTGTGCCGCTGCCACAAGCCCGAATAGCTGCTGCTCGTGATCCATCTCCCTCGCTGGAGACGATCGGGATTGTTTCCCCACCGCACTGCTGCTCTAATCATCATCCCGAGCCTTGTCCGTGACGAGTTATTGCTTGGTGATCCTTGCTAAGCTTCCCTCCACGCCAGCCTCGAGGCGTCCTTACTACTCGTGCTGATTCGAGAAGACCCGTATTGTGACGACTGAGTTGCCTGTGACCTTGCACCAAAGAATTGTAGCTGCTCCATTCTCCATCGACGACGTTGCTAGGCGAAAGCCTCTTGGTGCTTTTCGCATTAATTTTTTTTTTGTGTCTCCGCAGGTTAAGAGGAAAACTTCAAACGGTGGTCAAAAAGCTCTAGTGGGGGTTATATTAAAATATAGTAAGGCAATCCGAAGAGGGGACGTCTTGCAAACAGGAAAGTCCACTTGAAGACTTTCGATTGTGTCTGACAAAATCAACGTAGACCTTACTGAGTCGAGAGCCCTCTCCACCGCCAGCTACCGTGAAGCAAAGTTGATCGTGACTCCTACGATCCGATACCCGTCCACAATCAAGGTGGGTAAAATTCCCATCTAAATTAATTCTTGAATATTTTGTTTGCTCAATTGAGGTATTGCATTCTTGATTAAACCCCCGAATGATGTTATCTTGTCCCATGTTTCATGAATAGTCTTTCAAATTGGGAAATCTTCCTAATTTTGCAACGTACATATGATTGACGGTCCAATTTCACGCTCGAAATATGACCCGCAATCGTACGAAAAATCACCAATCCGATCTCACGCTCGAGATCCGATTCGTGATTTATGTGAAATTGGCCAACCCGATCTCATGCTCGAGATATGGTTCGTCGATTTGGGTATCAATATGGCTTGATTTGCTATGGTGTTACTTAAATTAGTTTTCTTAAAAAAAAATCATCAAAAAATGTAGTTTTAGGGTTTGCATGCTCATAATAGGTATTTTATTTCTAATTTAAAAAAAAATCAAATCAATTAATTTAGGTTGCTAGTTTTTCTTTAACTTGGATTGCATGTTTAATTATTTGGCAATTATTAATTTCGAAATTTAAAAAAAAGGAAAAAAGGAAAAGCATAAAAAAATCATCATGCATAATTCATGTAGAATTAGGGTACATCTTGCACGTCATTGCATATTAGGATAGAAATTGCACTTAAGTTAATTTAGATAATTTCTTAATTTACTATAGGTTTAGGTATTTTATTAAATGGATTGCATTTTAGGATTATCTAGGTTAAGATAATATTTTAGTTTAAATTAGGATGTGGCTCAACCTAATTCCTAATATAAATTAAATAGGACCTTAATCTAATTAGGTAATTTTCACATTTCACCTAATTTCGAATTTCATAAAAAAATAAAAAAATGCCATAGGTTGATTTGTCTTTATTTTTTAGGATAAAAGATGTATTCTTTTAGGAAAAAGAAAAATTGTCATATGCACGTCATTAGGGTTAGAATTCATTGAGATGCATGTCATTTAGTATTTTTGCTAGGCCTATTCAAATTACATGTTATTAGAATTAGGTCATTTAGTTAATATTGCATTGCATATTGCATGATTTTCATTAAAAAGTGAAAACAAAATAAAAATTGTGTGTTAATTAGAAATCATATCTAGGGTTGTTGATGTGAATTCTGATCTAACAACGCAGATGCTTTCGTTGCTTTGAGGTAAGTTTCTGCAATTTATTTATTGTTTAACTGGGTGTTAAATTGGCGGTTTGTGTACCCGCATGATCATCTCACATGTTAGGGAGATAGTTTAAAATCAATTCAAGCTACTTGCCAAACATTTTTCAAAATAAAAAGAAAGGTACCGAAAGGGCGTTAGAGAATTCTAGCGTAACCAAGTCCCCGTACCCATAGTCTCTGGTTCGTAGGAGTAAAATAATTCTCCCATTATTTTACTTGGGTTTCTAATCGACCCACCAAAAATAGATTAGTGGCGACTCCTAATTGAAAATTAATTGCATGTTAAGAACTTAAACCTAAGTCGCGAATTGGTATGGGCTTGGGAGAGCCCGAGTTAAGTCTAGGCTTAACAATCCATTAGCCAAAACCCTAGGTGGCTCATCACCCAAAAAAATTGGTCGCGATAAACAGCTATAGCAATTGTTGGCTCTATAGGCTTTACATAATTACAATCACTATTTGTGTCTATTACCACCCTAGTACTTGCTATCTCAAGATATATATCAACATCCAAAACAGGAAACACCTTCAGCCGACTCAAGCCAGGAATATGAATCTTATGTGAAAAGTATTTCAATAATTTCTTACTTTTTCAAGCCCAAATCACAAACTCTATTCGAATTTAGAAATTCTACTTAAATCTAGTTTCTTTTGTTGGCCTAATCTCAATAGTTTATATCACTGGGGAAAAAGGCATTTACCATTGATTCTTAAGCTTTTCTTAAATGTTCTACTAATCAGTACATGAAGTTTTTTTTTTTTTGGTCAAATGAATTTCCTAATTATGGTCATTTTTATTCATATTGGTTCATGAGAACCAAATATATATACAAACACTTGTGCGAACACCTATGTTCACGTTGACTAAACAAAGCTGGAGATGAATACAACAAAAGCACATCAAGGTCACAAGGCCCTACCTCATCTGGTTTGGGGTGGGGAAGGTGAAAACCCTCACTTAGGCATGGTAGCCAGGTCAAGACCGGACTATAGTTTTCGATATGTGGCCGTGATCCATGCCAAGATCTAGAGTCTAGACAGTGGTGTCAACCATCACTAACCCCACTTCCCTCTCTTATAAAGGGTCGGTGGAGGGTCGTTAACAAGGATCGCCATCCTTCGCTAGAGATTAAATAAGGGTGGAGATTGTAACCTTCGTGTCGCGCCCCATCGCCACATAGGGGAGGCAAAGCAAAGGGATGCGACCATGGAACCATGCTCAACTAGGGTTGCCATTGTAACCTGATTGGATGCAGTATATATATCCTAATTATCTCTAGCTCTTTATTTTATCACCGGCAATTTCCTTCCTTCGTGTCTGTGTATGTGTCTTGTGCTTTTGAGTAGAGATTAATTTCTCTTAACTTACCTAGGGGGAAAGGTGCATAACCTATCATGACTTGATTAATATATTATTCCAAATATAATAATAATGCTTTTCTATATGTAGTGCATGATAATACGTGTATGGGGCTCCCGGTGGATCCCAATACTAATGCAATAGCTGGGCGTGAGGATCTAGGCCAGTGTCAAACCCTAATTTAGCTTTTTCCGAATTAAAAAGTACCGAAGAAATCGCGATCCATGACAAGGTGCATATTTTAACTTTTGGATTCGTTACTCTATTGGCTGATCCAGCGGGATACAGGGGTTGTCATCTTATTGAGACAGCGGAGACAACCGTCAGACAAGCTCCACGAACCCAGCCTTTACCAGGCTTTGCTGTCTGATTTTTTAAAAATAATCCCTCCTGATTAGTAATTAAAAAGCACTAAAAAAGCAGTGCCCTAGAAATTCTTTAACGAAGATAAATGGACTAAGGGAGCCTATGCATGCGCTATTAGCGGAGCAACATTTCTTTCCCTTACTCAATTCACTCGTGCAACCGAAAAAGGCGAATCTATAATTTGAAATGCATTGCTTTTTCGTATTATGCGTAGTAGTGTTTTAAAAATTAAAAGCATTCATCACTTAATATGCTCAAAAAGTGGTCTTAAAGACACTCTTGCAAAGTACGCTTATTGTTATACACGCATGCAAAAGATACTAATTTGTTATACGTGGATACGCATGGGCCTCGATTATCAATCACGGCACATGCTTGAGGCACGAATAACGCATTCGTTGTGAGTAGATTGAATGATCCATGTCAGGTGCTGGCTTGTTTGATTCAAGGGCTTTAATCTTTTCATTGTAGTGATTAACCCGTGCCTTTGGTATGGTGATGCATTTCAAGCTTGAAAAAGCATTTGTACCTAAAAATGAATCGAAAAGGGGGTGAAAACAACAATAGAGACATGTAAAAAGTTCAGATCTGTCTTCTTTTTGTCCAAGAATGTTTTGTTATTGAGGAAGAGCATATCAAAGATACACACTACTTGTGGCATTCTGCCCATCCTCTCTATTTTTTTGCTTCGGACAATCTTTCCTCATGTGCTCTCCTTCTTGTGACATTCATAGCACTTCATGTGACCGTTGGATTTTCTATGACATGATTTTGACCTAGTTTTACCTTTGCTACTGGACCCCTAATGTTCATCTCTACCTCAAATCACTAGTTTCTAAGTTACATCTTGTGCTAGACCATCACATCACAACTTCACCTGACACTTCATAGAGAACAAGGTGAATTTTACCTCTTTCAAGATAATTGTAGTACGCTTCTATAATAGTGAGTCAGTAAAGTGCTCCTATGATTCTGGTAGAAGTCAACAACATCATGCCCTGTTTTATCAATTCAAGCCTTATTAATATTCTTCAAAACCATTATGAGTTTATTAAACTCATTTGAGTGGACTCTAATAGAAGTACCTTTCACAAATCAAAACCAAAACATCCTCTTCAACATGTATAGACAATTATTTAAAACTTCGTTATGTAAAGGAGTTGAAGTTTTGCCCACAACATACGACATCCTCCTTCTCAATCTCCTCTATTAACACTGCATCTGATGGGCTCAATGAGTTTATACTAATTGTCCTCTATATTAACTCATCCTTATTGGTCTCTTTCATTGTTGGCGGCCAACACTTGGCCAAATCTTGGGTTGTTAATAGTACACTCATCTTAATCCCCAGTTCTTTCCATTAAACTTCTCAATTTCTATTTTTGCCCTAAACATAATTGCAATGAAAGAATTTACATATAGTTATTAGAAAAACAAAAACCCCAAATCAAGTTCAAAAAACCCTAGCCTTACCATTCATGCCATTTTTTGTGTGAAAAGAACTATAAAAATTAGTTGATCTTGCAATTCAAGGCTAATGTGAGAAGAAGAAATTACTAAAGAATTTGTCTGGGAACAATGAGATCACCATATATTTATTTGTTGCAGTTGGAGGATCAATACCTACCCCAGGGAAGAGTAGTCACCAAGAATTCCACTATAAGTCTGAAAAATATAGAGTTCACAACCACTTAATCCCTCATGTGTTTCACAGCCCTAGGTTACACCTAAAGTAAACCCAAAAGTGTTCTCACTATCTCTCACTGAGAACTCATTTAGAAAACTCATGAAGAAAAAAACCTAACACTCCCTGTGTTGTCTTTTTTTTTTTGGTGACCGAGGAATCGCCAAAGACTCTTTTCAGGGTCACACGACCCTCCGGTGCTCAGTAGCATCATCGGGCCTCGCTACAAGCCACTATTTAGACGTAAAATCTCAAGGGAGATTAGCTCAGCATCCCACTGCCAAGGCCCCCACTTAAATCGCGATAGCAATGCGGGGATTCGAACTCTCGACCACAACGTTGCATGAGAGAATGAACACTAACATAGCTGCCCATGGGTGGGTCTCCCCATGTTGTCTTTAGTGTGTAATAATTGAGTAAAATTCGATCTCCTATATATAATATATGTGTTCAAAATATAAACCCTTAAGAAAACCTACTCAAACTAGAAAAATACTCAATCTAGAAAACCTATTCAAATTAGAAGACCTACTTTGATTGAGTTTTCTTTACGTGCTTAAATTCAAAGACATATTCTAATAAATGTCTTGAATCTTTTTGTTATAGTTATTAGGATTAATACCCCGAAAAAACCCAAAATCGGTACACTAGTAATCAATTTATCCTCTATTAGTTTTTACAAAATTTTACCGTCAAATTATTGAATTAGATAACATTTGACAATTGATGGACGTACTAGTTTGGGGTTTTACCCTTCGTGACAAGTTTTGTGTTTTTTAGTAGTATTAATTCAATTTAACGGGCACCAATGAAGAGTAAAGTTGTCACAAATGTACTTATTGGGGTTTTTGGTGGTCAAAAAATAGTTTTGAATAAATTTGTTATAAGTATACTAATTTGGAGTTTTTAGTGGTTACAAAATTAATTTAAGATAAATTTATCATAGATGTACCGATTTGGGTTTTTTTTTTTTTTTTTTTTTTGCATTAACCCTAGTTATTCATCCATGCCTTCGGTATGGGAACACATTTCAATTAAATTTTCCGAGCTTGAAAATTCATTTGTAATAACGAGCCAAAAAGGGAATATATATATATTCGGATCTGTGTTCCTTTTGTCCAACAATGATTAATACTCGAGGAAAGCATATTAAAGATGCACACATTTCTTATTTATTCAGTAAGGTAGTTTGAAAAACACCATTTACCATTTTCGAACGCATAGCAAAAGATCAACTGTGAGTAAGTCAAATGGTACAAATGACCTATTTTTCTTGTACATACGCAAATATACATTTTTTTAATTAAACATCATACCTATGACAATTGGTATATCAAGTGAGATGATATGATTTTGACACAAATACACTTAGTATGGATCCAGCTTCTCTAAAATTGCGTAATAACGATGTGTTCTCATGCCGTTTAAGAAACTGCTAAAAATACCTACATGAATTGGACATTAATGAAGTATATAAAAACCAAAAAGAAAAAACGAGAGATTAGAGTTGAGATAGCGTTGGAATTCTCCTCCCACCCATGGATTGACGTATGGGAGATGTAGAGACCAGCAAGAAACATGATCCCTAGTCGATACTTATCATTCCTTCATCATAGACAACACGTTCGCACATGTTTTCGTTCAATCCCCCTATAATCTATATCCACAATAGGTTCTATATCCACAATAGGTTCCCACTGTCAGATTCAATGATGTAAAGACACTGTTGGGTAGGGTTGGGTAGTGCATGAAAGACTGAGGCGAGGCATGTGTGCGTAAGTTGAAAGAGGGCTTGTATTGTGGCAAAGCACCCCATGTGGATCCATGCGGTCATGCGAATAGACCTTCTCGACATTACTTGTCAAATTGGGAGTCTCAAATAGGGTCTCACATGAACATGAGGAAATCAGTAGATAATAGGAACTTTTTCGAAGGTTGGGTACTTAGATAAGGTTATGTTGTTTGCCACATTCTTTGTAAGCGAAAAGTTTAGTTGTAGTTTGATATTAGGATGTGGTTCATACTCCCCATCAACAGGATGGCATGGGGGTTCAACTGAATATATATATAAATAAATTATATATACTGGGTATAAATTTGTTCCACTTGTTAAGTTGAAATTTAATTTCATGAAACTAAGAATGTGTTTGATAATCATATTAAAGGTCGAATATTAAGCTTTTCGGCAATTAATATTATCAAATGTGGTTGATAACTTTGATTACATACAACCTAATTGATTGTTTTAAGTCAAAAGCCACTAAATGCGGTAAGTAAGGAAAGGCTTACTTAGTTAGTTAAGTTATAAAATACCCAATAAATATTAAAATATTATCAATCATGCTGTCAAAACCTTTTGATAATCTGCACTATTCCATGCTTATCGAGAATATAATAAAAATCATTATTCAATATTCATCTCCTGGCAGGAGCTTTTAACTTTTCATATTCGGCAAAAATTTCACTGCTTAATATTCATTATTTAAACTTTCAAACACTTATTTTTCAGTTTTATCAGACGAGCCCTAAGCCAAAGTTAACTTTAATATATGCCCTATTTTCTCATCTAACATTCATTAAATATATATTATGATTCTTACGTGGAAATTGGTTTGATGGTAACAGATTGAACCCAAACCTAACCAATAAAAATCGAAGTAAGTGGTTCGATTTGAGTTTTAATCCTATTGAATTGGTTTGGGTTTGGGCAAGAAACATTGTCGAACCAAATTGCGAACATCCTTAGAGATCATGCTTCACGTTCGCATGCTACTTTTTCCTTGTTTCTTTAGCAAAGGGAAGCAGAGAATCTCCTAGCAAGACAAAATTGCCTGGCTATTTTGGCTGTGGCAATATCATGAGCTTTTTTTTCCTTATAAATAATAATCAGGAACAGTGATTAGATACTTTTGATTGTTTTGTTTATTTATTATATAACATAAAATGAGAAAAGTGAAAAAGTTCTCTAAAGATAATTGGGTTGGTTTGAGGATGGGCCTTAAGCCCAGCCCAATGTAAACAAAATAGTAGGCCCATCAGTCTATACTGTTTGACCATGTTCTAACATGGCCGCCGAATGATGCGAGAGGTCAGGGGCGAAGGAGGTCGGGGAGGCAGTCGAACGCCCATTTGAGCGGCCCGACGACGGCGAGCGGTCGATCTGCGGTGGCGACGAAGAGAGGGAGGAAATTGTCCGTCAACGTCAAACCAACACTCAGATGAGAAGTTCATCGATTACTTTTTGTATACAGATTCCATTGTGAAATAGAAATCATATGTAGGTGTATTGAAAAATCGCGATCGGGTCAAATTAATTGTCCATATTTCTATGATGTAGAAAATTTATCAACATTGACTCATTTTATGAATAAATACCAATAATTTAAATAGATAGGATTTACTTTGTTAGGCTAACTGCAAAGTTTATTGGCTCATAAAGGAACGAATTTCTTTATTAAAGTTATCGATTTGAAGTGGTTTCAACAATGTACAAACTTATAAAATATAAGTTGAATTGTTAAGCGATAATATAAAAAACTTAAGGAAAATCGTACAAATGATCCAAAAATATTGGGCCTAACGAGCAAAAAAGTCCTAAACATTTAAACCTGGACAATCAAAGCTTAAACATTTTTTAGTTCAAAACAATATCAAACCTTCTAATGACCGCTCAAACAAATTTGCTGACGTTAGACGTTCGAATTCAACATGGAATTTGTGGCCCTGGCATGGGTTGCGTCAGAATAGTCAATTTTTTTTTATAAAAATGAATAATAAAAAAGGCCCATAATTTTTCTAAAAAATAAAATGAAGAAGAAGAAAAATGAACTAATCCTAGGCTAGGGTTTTTCGGTTTTTTATTTGATTTTTTTATTAATTTTTGACTTCACATATGCTAAAAAAATATTTAAAAAACACCGCACCGCATTCTCGTCTGCGGCGTCAGCAAATTTATTTGGGAGCTCGCAAGAAGAATTAAATTGCAGACAAACAAAAATATTAATGACCCAATTGCACAAATTCAAGCATCTACAAGTTAATTGCGCATTTGGCCAATTGCTTAGGACTATCTATGCAAATTTTTCTCAAAGCTCAAAATGTCTAAACCAAACAAATAAACTGATAAGCCGAACTTATCAATCTAGCTTATCGATTATCTACTTTGTTTTTTCACCTTGATCACGAATGGCATTTATATAAATGAAAAGTATAGAAAATTTATTATGTGCTGGAGATAAGTTGCCAATTTGCATTTGTGAGTGAATAGAGAGAATATTATTCATATTCAACCTCAATGACGTGATGTAATGTGTAATTGATGAAATTGTGTGGACAAAGGTAGCAAGCGATAATCGTTGGTAACTTATCTTATTGAAGTGTATGGAGAAATAGTACAAGAATATAGTGTTCATATGATCTTAGGATAAAACAATGAGGAGTTTTTATTGGACAATTATATAAGCAACCCTAAGTAAGATTGTAATTAAGCTCAAATCAACTAGCTATACCCCCTATTATGTTTCTCAATTACATTGAATATAATGGGTTTTTCATGATATCTCAAGAGTCGATTCACAATCTTGAAAGCATTTTATCTCAACATATTTTTCTTTTTCATACTTTGGATACAAATATTGTACCACATAAATACTTTCAAAATTTCTCATGATGGATAGAGATTTATTCTTTTACGTTCGGATGGCCATATGTATGTTTGTATGTATAAGAATAGGGTCCTTAATTATTCATAGAAACGCTCATATTTTGACCGATGTCAATTTTTATAAATAGTAACTTGAGAAAGGGACACCACCGACCAGTACCAGAAGTGTAGTGCCCAATGTTAAATGGGTTACATCGTCTCACGTTATCTGTCGTGCACGCCGATGGAAACACGGGGACCAGTTCGTACACATAGTAACGTCCCGGGGAGGTCGTTAAGCCGGTCATTGCTCCCGCCCTTTCACGAAAAGAAATAAAAACTAGAGATAGAAGATGGTGTAGTGATAATATCCGCGTGACAGTAGTTATAGTAAAAAGGTCTCATGAGAACTTTCAAAATTCTGATAAATCATATATAGTATGAGATTTTATAGGATCATTACAAATCGTTACCAATTATTTTTAAAACTTAAATTATTAGATGTAGATGTGATTTAATATTTAATTATTCTAACACCCTCCTTCACACTTAATCGAGTCTTTTTGTCCGATATTAAGCATTGACATATTTAATTGAGGAAAATGAAGCCTAGTAAGATTTGACTTCAGATTTTATAGAATCATTGCTAATTGTTTTAATAACTTGAGCTATTAGATGAAGACATGATTGAATATTTTAACATATATCATCTTCATTTTCAATCACCAATTACAAATAGTACGAGAAAAATAACTATTGTCTTGGGAAATAAACAATGGCGATGGCCTAGACACCTATGTAGACACAATTGCGACATCGTCATTATAGTTTCCATAACACATCCATGTCTTAATGGACTCATTGTACATTAGATGAAGACATAATTAAATATTTTAACATATATCATTTTCATTTCCAATCACCAATTACGCATAGTACAAGAAAAATAACTATTGTCTTTGAAAATAAACAATGGCGATGGCCTAGACACCTATGTAAACACAATGTCACATCGTCATTATAGTTTTCATAACACGTCCATGTCTTAATGGACTCATTGTACATATGAGCATTACTTCATCTCAATCATTAAATTATGTGATTGTTGTGACATTGCCATTCTAGTTTCCACAATACATTCATGTCCCAAATGTCTCATTATACATGTGAGCATACTTCATCTCAAACATCAAATTATGTAAGAATGTCAACAGCTCGGATTGGGTCGTGTTTTCATGATACCCAAATCCAGTCATTATCATACAGAAGTACATTTGTTTAAACCTGAATCGAGACTCATCCCGAATATGACCCGAATTGAGACCCGTCACGAATTACTTATGGGCGAGATAAAATAGACTCACATGCTCTGTGCCGAGTTATCTCACTCAGGAGGAACAAGTAGGGAAAGTCTTCGATTTCTTTCGTCTCGGACCGAGCTCTTCGGTTCTGAATCTGAATCTGAATCTGAGAGATTCGATTCCCGACCCGCCGGAAAACCCGACCCGCCGATCTCGCTGGCGCCCATATTCTGACCAGATCTTATCTGATTCCCTCAGATCTCTTTCCTTCCTTCCCTCTCTCTCTCCCCCCGTCGCCCATCTGCAGCATCAATCCATCCGCGCACCCGAATTCCGTCCGCCGCAAATTCATCTGGAGCCTGCCCACTTCACCTTTCGATCCGGCAGCAACCCGGGCGTCGTAAATTTCGCGTCTTGCTGCGGGATCGATCCGTTTCGGTTGATGCTTCGGCTCGGGTTGGAATCGGAGTAGCTGCCGCCGGCGGGATCGATGGGATCCTCTCACTCGGTTCAGGAAGTGAGGGACGACGAGGAGAGCCAAGATGGGGAGGACGACGAGGAGGAAGAGGACGAGGAGGAAGACGGGAATGCGGTGCTCAGTAGGAACGAATTGAGCAATACCCACCTGGTCAAGAAGGTGCTGGAGCAGGAGCCGGAGATGTTGCCGTGCTACGCGTCGGCGTCGCCGCTCTCTCCGCAGCTCTCCACCCTCGGGACGCCGCGGATGGGGCCGTCGATCAAGGTCTGGGACCCCTACAACGTCCTCGCGCCGCCCCCGCCGCTGCCGCCGCCCCCGCCGGTGTTCTCCCGGAGCTTCTCCTCCAGCACGATGGAGGAGGACCGGGGCGTGGCCGCGACGGAGGTGTTCTTGATCAGCCACGGCGAGTGCGAGACCGGCTTGAGGCCGGATTTGGTCGGCGGGCGGTGTGCTGCCGCGGGGCTCACGACCAATGGGAAGCGGCAGGCCAGGGCCTTGGCCGTGCTGCTGAATTCACATGGTGTCCGGTTTGGCGCCGTATATTCTTCGCCGCTGGATCGAGCAAGGTCGATGGCAGCTTCGGTTTGCCAGGTAAAAATTGGATCATATATTGATGAGCTTTAAATTGGTTTGCTTGCTACTTTAACCGAGTTGGTTCTTTATGTGCAATTAGAGAATGTGGATTAAAGTTGTGTTTGCTTCTTTGGAATCATGAAGTGTCAATTCTCAATTATAGTAAATGTCGTCGAATTGGAAGCATCAAGAACTTGAATTTTGTTAGGATTGATAAAATGAGTTGGGGGAACTAAGCAGAATATACTAGCAATGAGAATGCAAACAACGTTGCTAATTACAGTTGCAAATTTTATGTGCTAACTCTTGATATTCAACTTGTGCAAGACAGTATTATATCAGTTTCGAGTCAGAAGCGCCAAGCTTGACTGCTTGAAATGTGAGTTTTAACTCAGCTTGAAAATGACATGAATTAGATTGCCACATATATGATGGGTCTTATTGAGTGGATAGGATTTCCAGCTTTAATTTAGATGTTGTATATATAACTAATTATAGGAAGGGACCTTGTCTTCATTTGACCTATCAGAATATTCAGTTGCTTCAATTAGTGAGTGCCAATGAGCTTTGGTAGAACTGCAAATAGCCCTTTGTGATCCTAGTATATGGAGGAAGACCAAGCACAAGCATTTAGGACCCGTTGTCAAGTGATGCACGTGGAATTTTGCCTACTCAACATTCACATAGAATCGTTTACCACACACTTTCGTGTAAGGGATAACTGGCTCTAATACCATATTAGAAAGCCCAACTCAAAAGCTTAAGTTGATAAGTTGATAGGTGGAGGGAGACCACATGAATATAAAGAATATTTAGGACTCGTTGTCAAGCGATGTGGAATAATATTTCAACATGAAAGAAAGTAAATTTGAGCAGTTGGGTCAAATTTAATAGGCCCTAGAAACTGCTGAGTAGATATAAGACGTGGATGAGAAGCATGACAGGGGTTGAGAGTCGTAGACAACATTTTCTTCATTAAGTTGGTGAGTAATTAAGCTAACCATGTCAAGATAATGTGGGCACCACCAAATTATGTCTAATAAGCTTAGCTAGTGAGAAAATTTTGTGGTGGCTTGTCATCTGCTGAGTATCAGCAATCCCACATTACAAAGAAATGGTCTTGTTGAAGCTGACCGACGCCTATGCAGTTTGCAGTCTTCTTTGGTTACGCCAACAGACATTTTGTAGACATCCCATACCCAGAGCTAGTGTCATATTTACTTAGTTGAGAGAATGTTATGTGATATAAGAATATTTCCATCCTGTCTTTGACGCTATATAATTTGAACTGACCACTCATTTTGTTAACGATTCTGTCTAGGAAATGAATTTTTCCTCAGAACAGATTCAGTTGTCAGATGCACTTACAGAGATGAGCCAAGGTCAATGGGAGGGATGTCCTGTGTCAGAAATATATACGCCTGAAATTTTGGGTGTAATGGAGAGACTTCAGCCTGATTTTTCTGCACCTGGTGGAGAGTCTCTTAGGGAGGTGGAGTTCCGAATGGTTCGCTTCTTAAATGGAACTGTGCTTGGTCTGCCTGAGAAGTTGCGCTCAGATTTCTCCATCCACGGTGCAAATGAGAACCATCGATACTCCCACCAGAATGCATACGCTTCATCCAATTTTATAGGTGACCGAGATGGGCCTTCCCTCCCATCACCCCGCTCCGATTTGCTTCTCAGACACAGGCAGGGATTGACAAAGAAAAAATCTGGTAAGAGCAGGCTTCAGTATGTAAATACTACTGGAAATCATGATACCGAAGATGATAATTCTCCTCGGGAAGTGCATTCCCAGAACACACTGCATGATCTAAGTGAAAGGAGCTCTCTTTCCAGTATTTCCTCTTGTGTCGGTATATTTACGCATCCAACTGCGATAAAGTGTCTAATCACGGGGATTATGGGATGCAGTCCTCTAATGTCTCATAAGATCTGCGTGGAAGATTCCTCAGTGACAGTCTTACAACATTCCTGGAAAACGGGGTGGCAGATAAAAAGATTAAATGACACCTCGCACCTGAGGCTCCTTTAGATGGAGAACTCAACAGACACAAAGCTCAGTATCGAGAACATTGAGGATTGATTATCGAGTTAAACCCCACGACGTTCTGGTTTATGTTTGGATTTGTATGTTTGAGTGATTCTTTTTTCCTCTGCAAACACTTGCAATGATGTTGTAACCTATCATATATTTATTCCTCCATGTTCATGAACTCCGAGCAGAAAGAGAAACCAGAACAGTCGCCGGAGTTTGACCTTTTTGTATTTGCGATTCTTTGTAGGGTTCTTGTCAAAGAGTGACATCTGATAATCCAATGTCTGGAATTGTTGATCTAAAACTGACTGTGGGGCAGAAAGAATCATGTCCTGATTACATTTGGCATTGTATTCAATTTCTTATGTATGATCTGATTGAAGGTAAACTAGGAATCGACAGACAATTATTACTAGAAGTTAAAAGTTGATGGGAAATTTGAAGGAGAAGATTCCTACGGTCTGTAGTTTCGCAAGAATGTTTCTGCACCCCACGTATGCACAAGAAAAGCAGCACGGGTTCACTCTATGTTCGCTTGCGATTTTAAGGTGAGTCGCGTGCTGCCTGTGACATGACCAGAGAATTTAACTTTATTAGCTGAAGTGATTCGTTTCGGTTGAGCGTGGCAATGCAGGGGCTTGTGATCTCCCCAACACCGTCAATGAGTACTTCTTCCGAAAATTCTACTCAAGACTAGGCCTTTCAATCCCATCATCTGAAACTGGTTGCCCTTCTTAACGACCTTAGAGCAGCCGAGACTGTCCTGCAGCGCCTTATTCTCGGCCATCAAGCCATTCAAATGCGACTTGAGGCCCCTAATGATTCCCCTCTTCTCTTCATTTCTTTTCACCAGCTCTGCTTGCTTCTGCAGGTTCTCCTCCATCAGCTTAGTGACCTGGAGCTTCAGCTCATTCCACTTCATCTCCCACCCTAAATGTGCAGTCCAGTGATCACCAATCACTTCCCAATCGGTCCCAGAACCGTGGATCACAGGAGTGATTTCTTCTTTGGTGGGCATGTCAGGATGTGTTTCGTGAATTTCCCCACCAATTGGTTTTGTCAGATTCAGATTGGCACTGGTAGGTTCATCCAGGACTACCTCATCAGCCAAATTATCCAGGATATCGAAGCGGAAGTTGTCAAACTCCACATCAGGATCTATGACGGCAGACTCTGGTGGGGAATCAAGACTGTCCATTCTGGGGCTGTCAGAGACTCCCGACACATTCTCATTGTTGACGCCTTTGATGAGAATCTTGGGGTCGATGGGAGATGTTGAAATTCTTGCATTTTGGAGATGACTGAACTTGGACTTCAACTGATCATGTCCCTCCGCTAGAGCACTGTAAGACATTTTCAGCTCTTCAAGGATATGAACAATCTGTGATCTATCGCCTTCATTTTCCACAAGTTCTCTAATGGCACTCACTTTTTTGTCTACATCTGCAATGAAAATGGAATGATTGAATTCAAAGGAACAATTCTAGTACCAAGTTCTTGTTCTTTTTTCTTCTTGTGCAGGTTTGTGTTGAAAAATTTGAAAGGACCGAAAAAAAAAAAAAATTGTTCAACTTGAAGATAGGAATATTGCTTCCTGACATCTTCTACATCATTATCCAGATTTTAGTATATAATGTTGAACTTTCACTAAGAAATTCATTGCTGCACAATAAACAGAAGAGCGGATTGAGATACATCCAGGGAATAACTAGAGCACCAGATATCATGACAAATCCTTATGAGAAAGAGGAGTCGATATATTCTCTGGGAAGTGTTCATGCTTGCTGGTAATACGAGCTTGAAATCGATATCAAAAGAGATCGAGGAGAACTTTGTCTGAATCAAGCACAAATGTGGCTTTAAGCTGTCCAAAGCTCATACTCAGGGAAAATCAATTTTTTTTTTTTTTTTTTTGCCAGAGACAGAAAAACAAATGTTAAAGAACGAGCCAGCACCTGTGGATTCTTTTCTGATCAATTGCAAATATACTGAGAACGGAAATGAAGTCAACCAACACAAATCAATTGGGTCATATCAACATAGACACACATCTAACATGTTGTACTTCTATATCCTTAGCACGACGGCACAGTAAAACTAACGTCCAGCCTTCATCGAGATCGCAGGAGCTCTCCTGTTCGATTCCCGGTCTCCCTCTCTCTCCACACTCACCGATCAAACTATGTATCCAACACATATGTTGCACGTCGGATATCGACAAGCCGAGCATGCAAGCACGGGGTGCCCCGACACACCAGCAACGCAAAACACGCGCTCATGTAGAGAGAGAGAAAGAGAGAGAGAGATCTGACAGGAGAGAGTTTCCTGGAGCCACTGGGACTGGTGGGGCTTGGAGGTGACATCTGCAAGTGCAACCCATGTACAGCAGAACTTCTCGTTGGCCATCGTTTGGGGATCACTCAGGAGGAACGAAGTTCGGACTGGTTAGCCAAAGATTCAAGAAGAAGGCTTGGAGCATCTGCTGAGAATCTCTCAGCAGGACAAGAACAAACGAGGCACGTCAAGAATTTCCCCCAGAGCCCTCCTTAACGTCCCCCACCACACAAGGCATTCCGAATTTCAAACTGCGGCCCTTTCAATTGCAGCCTAATTAATAGCCCATTCCTTTCATGGAAGTTTCAATGGCTCGTAATCCCCTTTGAAAAATCTTTCCCTAATTAGATTTTCTTCGTAACAAGATGGTGACATCACACTCGAGGCATTTTCGAGCAAACATTGTTGTCGCTCGTAAATTATATATGTTCTCAATTCATATTCTATTCAATTTCAATATACAACATGCTTATTTGGACGAATTCCTAAAGTACCAAATCATATAATAATCCATATTCAGCATTGAATTTATCGACTCGACATATATCTTTCTCTTTTATCCATTCATAGTTTTACAGAAGTTTACCACTTTGGTAATGTATTTTCTTGTCATATTTCATGATGTATTTTATATTTGTTAAAACCTCACCAAAGTCCCTATCTCTACTATCTATTAGGAATGATAGCACAAATGATCCCTACATTTTGATCTCTAAATTTTTAAATTATGCATTATGGTATCTGAACTTTGACGGAATAAGAACAACATAAGTGTCATAACTTTTATATATACAACTCTCACTTGAGTGCCATAACTTTTTTTTTTCAATCACTTGAGTACTACATTAGTAAAAAAATTGATCACTTAAGTGTCATCAAAGATTTATGTGGCCGAAAAATTTACCATGACATTAATTTATTATAAATTGGCCAACATGGCTCACTGGATAAATCCAAAGCAGCCATGGAAGAACTAGAGCACCTAGCAGCCATGGAAGCCCAAATGTTAGTTGATGTGCGTTCGTCTCTCTATGGAATGCCATGCCTTCTCATGGTTCAAGAGAGAAGCACTCGGCCTCACATGCTCCTCTTTTCTTCTCAAAACTTTCCCTTCTTATACTGAAGCCCCATTCCCAAATCGTTGAAACCCGACTTCCCTAATTTTGGTCTAATAACCCTTAAGTCGTTTGGAGCAATAGACTGAATATCATTAATACCACAAAAAATCTAAAACTTGTACACATGTGACAAATATATCCAAAACTAATTTTTTGACAAAAAAAAATACTTTAAACTGATATACATGTAACAAATTTATCTCAAACTTATCTTTTTACCACTAAAAATCTCAAACGGGTTCACCTGTAACAAATTTATTTTATATTAATTTATGTTAAATTTTACTGTTAAATTACTGAGTTGGATAACATGTGATAATTGATGAATGTTTTGATTTGAGTTTTTACCTTTCGTTTGTAACAGGTGTACCTATTTTGTAATTTTTTATGGTGTTAATTCAATTTAACGAAAAGTATATTGTTACAGATATACTGGTTTTGGATTCTTAGAGGTCGAAAAATCAATTATTGATAAATTTATAATAGATATATCAATTTGAGATTTTTCATGGTTAAAAAATTAGTTTGGGATTAATTTGCAGAATAAGAAGTGGAAAACAATGATTTTGTTCTCTTGTTGAAAGTCCTTCTCTGATTGTCTATGAATCTGATTTCCAGAATCGAACACCTGATCGAACAGAGAAGTGTGGCTTCGATACTTCTCGTTCGTCCACTACTTCGTCTTCTCACTTAAAGGAAAACTGAAGAATGAGTTTTTTGCCACTTTGGACATGAAATTCTTTTTAAAAAGCCACATCATACCCAATTTTTTTTTTTTAAAAGGCTATGTAAGACAAATCACCAGAATAGATAATCAAGTGAACAACTTTTCACCAATATGGCGTTCAAGTGATCAGAAAAAAAAAATTATGACATTTAAATAAGTGCCGTACGAAAATTATGACAATTGTGATGTACTTATCTCGAAATTTGATATAATTTCCAATGTTTATTATAATCCCAAAATTATGTGAAAATATTTGAAATTTAAGAGATCGCATTAAACATTGAACCAAAATTTAAGAATCACATTGAATAAATTAAAAATCCAAAGATAACATTACACATTAGACCAAAGTTGAAGCACCACATTGAACAATCTAAAAATGTAAGGACGATATTACACTTGAACCAAAATTCATGGATTATTTGTTATTTTCTTCATCAGTTATACAAATCCATGGGACAAAGTGTTAGACAATTCCATTAAATTTCACCGATTGTGATTCATTATTAAAATAAATAAGTACATTAGAAATCCTAAAATTTATTACAAATGTATAATTGAGATCTAAAATTTTCAAAAAAATGCAATTAAGTCATAAAACTTATCACAAAAGTACAATCAAGTCCTACAATTTTCAAAAAGTATAATTGAATTCTAAAACTATCAAAAAGTGCTATCAAATAAACGGCTTGCTTTGATTAATTTGACAAGTTTTAGAACTTAATTGTACTTTCGAAAAATTTTAGAACACAATTGTACTTCCGTAATAAATTTTAGGATTTAATTGTACTTTTGGAGAGTTTTATGACTAAATTACACTTTTTTTAATAAGTTTTAAGACTTCCAATACAATTATCCCTTCTTAGAATTAACCTTTGTGGGTAGATAGTGGTATAACTATTTCAAGTATTTCACACGATTTCAAGAACAGTCCTACTGACCAGAAAACAAGAAATGGCTCTCTTTCTCCCTTGTCGCCTTTGCCCCACCTGTAGCTCGTTGTCCTCCACCGTGGCCTCGTCGAGACCGGCATCACCGGCTCACTGGCTGGTAGAGGTGATCAACGGGCCTTTCAGGCTCAAAAGGAAAATGGGTGGGCTTAAACAATATCTTTATATGAGAAAAGTCCAACCAAACATGTACATTCAAAGATAAATTCTATTTTATAAATACATTTGGCAATTACAACGTACAAGGAAACCGCTCGAACCGCCTGAAATCGGATTGGACCGGTTCTGAATGTGGAACTGTCCACCCACCCATTTAGGCCAGATCGGTAATATATAAATATATATCTAACTTTTAAGAAAAATTTCCAACCAAAAAAATTTAAAAAAATGAAAACCTTAAAATCCATAATTTGAAGCTCAACACTCTTTAACTATGTATCATATTGTCTCACTCTTATCTCATATGAGTCGTCTCTCTAGCTCTCACTCACGATCTTGACTTCCAAGCTTAATGTCCATCGAGTCACGGCGTCAGCTCTCAACTTTTAATATGAGCTCAATTTATTTACTAATCTTGTAATTAACAATAGGAAAGTTCTTTATTTTATTTGCTTTATTTTGGCTTGTCGGAAAACGTTGCACTTGATAGAATCGGTTTCAGGACTCACAGGTCTCGGTTTGATTTTCAGGTGAATTCATGAAATCAACGGACGATTCCTGGTTCTAGGGTGAGAATCACCGTCCCGGACCATGCTTACCCTCATTTGGCAATGCGTAATAGACCTGTCGACACATCCGATGATCATCTGCGCCACCACCTCCACCACCTCCATCCTAGCTGCCGCTGCACTCGTCTCTTCCCCCTCTCTATAGCCCGTTGCCAATCCCGTTCAGACGATGCCTGTCGTCCCATATTCAAGCGCAGGTGTCCATGCCATGGTCGAGGCTATTTCCCAAGGAAGCGGCTCCTGAACTGTCCGTGCATCCTACATCCATGAAATCGGAGCGTCAATCATAAACAAAAGTTCCGAATCCATGAACCGTGAATTAAAAATTAAATCAAAATGTAACATCCGATCAAAGTCAAGCTTCAAGGCCAGAATTATACTAAAGTTGAATTTGAAAATTCAGAACTAACGAAAATACGAAAGTTCTTCGATCCAAGGAAGCTGGACGAAAGAATGACCGAAAAATAAAATGCTGCGGAATAAGATGCGATCCTCACAAAAGCTTTTCCCCGAGCGTCGGAGACACGATTGCGTGCCGTGATCAGAATCATTCGCAATTTAAGCTAAAAAAATCTTGAAATTATACGATAAATCTCCAAAGAAATGATTGCTAATCAACTTCCTTGAGTGAGATTAATTATTCGTAATTAATTCTTTCTATATCGCGGAAATATTACGTCAAAAATGTTCTGGCTCTATAAATTAGGCGTAGATTTTATTTTGCGTTTTACTTCTTTTTTTGAATTTTCTTCAACTTTTTAGAGCTTGGAACCATCTTTTAGAGGGGAAAAAACCAGAAATTTCTATTATTTTAACAGAGAACTAGAATAGCATTTTCATTTCACGAGCCGAACAAATCGTCCGCTTAATTAATCGACCTTGGCTTGGGGAGAAAATCAAATGTGTGACTATCAAAAAGGAAAAAGGCCGATCATTAAAGAGGAATTAATGCGATCGAGCAATCGATTCGAATCCGACCTAAATCACGTTGCTGGATTAATTTTAAGGGTCATGCCCGCAGCGCCGTTAGATCGAGCCCTAAGCTCCCATGATTTTGGTCAAAAAGTGTGAAACGGACGGTCAATATCGATTGATTATTCCAAAAACATAGGGAGGAATATGCCATTGGGCTCTTCTCCAAAGAGTTGTCTTTCTTCTAATATTTAAAGGCACTATGGTTATCGACCCTTTATTCCCGCGCAAATCACGGTTTTACCCCCCGGGAGATGCACGTTTATCGTAAGCAATTAGGTAATATGCTTGAATCGTTCAACCTCTTTTTCATCGTTACCACCTTTCTACAAACATTTTAATTAGGTAAGTAAAGTTCTAAAATTTATCTAAAAAATAAAATTAATTCCTAAAACTTTCAAAAAAAATGAAATTAGATCCCAAGATTTCATCAAATTGGTACAATCAAGTTAACTCTTTTTCAATTTGGCTAAAGAAAATGTTGACATGTCTTTTTTTCTCTTTCTTACATGTGGTGTGAATATGGCATCCCCACCATATGAAAGAAAATTGAGATCTTTTTAAAAAATAAAAAAGGATAAAAAAATACTAAAAAGAGGGGTGAAAAGTGAAAACAATTGGTTCATCAAAATCAAAGGTAGTTTTATCGTTTATCTTCTTCAGCTCTTTAACTAAATAAATTTGCATCGTTATGATCATTCAGCAATGAAATGTTAAGTAAACAATTATCGTTAGTCTTCTTTGGTTAAATGTTAAATAAAACTAACTCCTTTCAAAAAGTTCATCTTCTACTTTTGTTAAATAGATCTAATTATTTGTTGTTAAAAATTCTTATGTGCAAAGAAGATACGAGCTTACTATTCATCTTCTTCTTTCGTTTTCTATTTAAGTTCATCAGTTACCTACCTAAGTTGTTGGGAGCATCGACCGCAGGTGTGCGTGAGCACAAGCGAGGAGAGAGAGAGGGCCTTACCATGGGAGCAATATAGAGGTAACGATGGTGATTTGGAGGCGCAACTAGCAGAAATGCTCAAGCTAGAAAAAGCCTAGAAGCTAAGGTAGCGATGGCCGAGTTCAATGAAATTCGAGCAGTTGTGACAAAGAGCTCAAAGAGAAGTATTCCATAATTATTTAAGAAGAACCGAAAAAACTCTTTTATTTTAACATAGAACTAGAATACCATTTCAATTTAATGAGCCAAACAAATGGCTTGCCTAATTAATCAAGCTTGGCTTGATTGCTCGCGTCTTTTGATTAAATGAAATGGAGAAAATCAACGTGTTGAATTTCCAAAAAAAGAAAAAAGTCAACCATTCAAAGAATGGCTATAGACATCGAATGTTTAATTTGAATTCAAATTCGACACAAATTGTGTTGTCGGAGTAATCTCAGGGGTCATGTCCATATCATCGGTCAAGCCTAAACTCCATGATTTCGTGAAAGTTTGTAATGGACGGTCAATATGGATTGATTTTTCCAAAAACATAGGCAGGAATATGCCTTTAGGACTCTTCTCCATAGTTTCGTCTTTCTTTTAATAATTCTTATATACCATAGTTGACGACCCCTTTCCCCCGCTTCAATCACGGTTTTACCCCTCGTGGGCACGCACTTTTATCGTAAGCAATTAGGTAATATGCAAAATTGGCTTGAACGGCACCCTTTTCATCACGACCACGTTACTAAGAAGATATGATATTAGGTAGCACGCGTGGGCTTTCTTTTAATCCGATTAGAAAAAGAGCAAAAGTACCAAACGGTCTAATATTTATCTTAAAATTATAATTGATTCCTTAAAAAAAAAGTACCAAACGACTTACCATGATTACGCCGAAGAGGAGACGACAGCAATTCAAAGGCAACAACGAGCAAAAAAGCTCAAGCTTCATCAAGCTTGAAGAACCTTGGAAGCTGAGGAGGCCATGGTCGAGCCCAGTGAAACTCAAGCAGCCATGACCACGAGCTCATGGAGCTCATGGAGCTCTAGCGGCCATGGACCTCTTGGCATTCTCATATATCATGCTCTACACGAGAAAATATTTCGCCTGCTCCTCATATCACGTAGCAATGACTTAGGAAAAGAAGCGAGATAATTTAGAACTTAAATTTAAAATCAATTGAGATGCATATCACATGAGCTAAATGAGAATACCACACCAACCATGTAACCATATCCATATATTCAAACCCTTGAGAATTAGTTAGTCCATAATAAGAGTGATGGGTTTTAGAGTAGGTTGGTTCCCATTCGAAAACTCAAGGTCGGTTCCTAGTTTGTGGAATTGAGAACCAGCCCACTCAATCAATGAGGATTTTTTTTTTTTCTTTTTGGTTTCTTCTATTCCTTACCAGTGGGATTTTCCCAACATTAAAAAGAAAAAAAAATTACTAATTTGAGCTTACTTCAAAGTAAAATAAATTTAAAAAATATTTAGGCTCCATTCATTTCATAGAAAATAACTTCTAGAAAAATGTTTTGCGGATTTTCCAATGTTCGTTTCATAAAAAATGAATAAGTCATGGAAAATGTTTTCCATTATATAAAAAAAAACACATTTAAAAGTGGGTGAAATATTTTTTACTTTTGAAAAATGAAAAAAATTTTACATAACTTCTTCCACCTCACTTTCTTTCACTAAACATATTTTCATTTCATTTTTATATTTTCTTTTTGTTTTTAAAAAATTCAGTTTTAGTTTTTTTCTTTACTTTCTTTCCTTTCTCATCTTTTTCTTAGGCCTTGGCCGATCGCTAGCCACGGTGGTAGCTAGCAACCAACCATTGGGGAGCTCAGCTTCAATTGGTCATAAGCCAAGTCGGCAAGGCTCGAGCTTGATCTGGCTATTGCCATGGCCAACCACCGGCCCAGGTTGACGA
Organism: Eucalyptus camaldulensis; assembly: GCA_019915185.1. Taxonomy (NCBI): domain Eukaryota; kingdom Viridiplantae; phylum Streptophyta; class Magnoliopsida; order Myrtales; family Myrtaceae; genus Eucalyptus; species Eucalyptus camaldulensis. Next base: position 35,734,780 of record JAHSVA010000001.1, read on the forward strand.
AGAAGAGAATAAAAGAAAGAAGAGAAAAAATGAAAAAGGAAAGGAAAAAAATTAAAAAATTAAAAAATAGATTTAAAAAAAATTGAAAATGAGTGCATGCAAGAAAATGATTTTCCTTATTAAATGATAGAAAATATTTTCTAGTTCATTTTCAAATTTCAGCTAAACATTAAAAAAAATTTGATTATTTTCCTAAAAAATAGCTTCTTGGAAGACCATTTCTAGAAGGGTTAATACCCTGAAAAACTCCAAACTGGTACACTTGTGACAAATTTACCCAAAACTATTTTTTTGACCGTGAAAAACCCCAAACCGGTAAACTTGTGACAAATTTACCCCGACTGACTATAAAAAACCCTAAATTGGTACATTTATGACAAATTTACCAAAAACTAATTTATTTGACTACAAAAAACCCTAAATTGGTAAATTTGTAACAAATATACCCTATGCTAAATTGGATTAATACCACAAGAAAATCATAAAAATTGTAAACTGTGATAAACGAAGTGTAAAATCATAAATTGGTATACCGGTTAACTGTCACGTGTTATTTAACTTAATAATTTGAAAATAAAATTTAACAAAAATTAACATAGGGTAAATTTGTTACAAGTGTACCAGTTTGGGGTAAATTTGTCAAAGGTATACCAGTTTGGGGTTTTTGATGGTCAAAAAAATAGTTTGGGGTAAATTTGTCACAAGCGTACAAATTTGGGATTTTTTAAGGGTATTAACCCTTTTTAGAAATGTTATATTTTTTGAGAAACAAATGGAACCTTAAAAATTTTGGCAAATCCTTTTGTCCAGTTCCATATAAGGAATCGGAGATCGGACGGGCCTCAAACTAGTCAGTTTGGTCCGGTTCGGCTCGCTTGCTGGATTGAACCGGGACGGACGCAGCCGCCCCTAGTCTGTCAATATTCTTTCCAATTTTTCCTTTTTATTTTTATTCTTCCCAGCTTCCGTTGACCGAGGGGAGGGGGTAGGCCTCTGGGGAAAGTGGCAACATCGCAAATAACGCGAGAACGGAGGGCCGATGCCCAAGGGGGGGGGCCCCTCCTCGTGGTAGACATCACGCGAGGGTTTCGCCCAATAAAATCGCCACCCCCTTCGCCCCCCCTCCCCCCTCCCCTGTCTCGCTCCAGCACAGAAAAGGCCTCCCTGCTCGCGAGAGATTGTTGGAAACGAAGAACCTTCATTTCCCTCAATCTCTCTCTAGCTTCTCTCTCTCTCTCTCTCTAGCGCAGAGCATTCCGCAGATCTCATCCATGGCGTTCGCCGACGGCTCCAGCTCGCGGCAGTCGCTGATCCCCAGCTTCCTCTACGCCTCCTCCGCCTCCTCCAGGTCCCTCTACCTCGAGAAGATGCTCGCCTCCTCCGGGCCCCGCTCGGCCGCCCCCACCGCGGCGGCGGCTTCCCCGGCGGCGGCAGCGGATCGGAGCGGCTTCCTGATCCCGGCGCCCCAGGAGCCGTCGAAGAAGATCGCGATGTACTCCCCGGAGTTCTACGCCGCCTGCACCTTCGGCGGCATCCTCAGCTGCGGCCTCACTCACATGTCCGTCACCCCGCTCGACCTCGTCAAGTGTAATATGCAGGTCCGGAGCTCCGACTTCTTCGGGGTGGGGGGAGATCTCGCCGCGTTTCCGGGATCTTCCTCTTCTTTCGTTTCTCCTTTCTTTGCGCGCGTGTCGTGATCTGATTTGTCCGGGAGACTGGATCCTTCGCTTTCGTGTTCTTCAGATGTCTTGTGCGTATGCGTGTATAGGTCGCTGCATAACTGATCTTTCGTTAGTTGGATTGTATCTCTGATTCTAATCGCGTAAGACTTTGGAAGGATTGCGACTGGCGTGTTTGATTGTGCCTTATTTCGTTAGTTCGATTATATCTCTGATTCTAATCGTGTAAGACTTTGGAAGGATTGCGACTGGCGTGCTTGATTGTGCCTTATTTCATTAGTTCGATTATATCTCTGATTCTAATCGCGTAAGACTTTGGAAGGATTGCGACTGGCGTTGTTTGATTGTGCCTTATGCTATTTGCTGCTGTATTTCTGGTCCACTCGCGTAGAAAAGGCTTGCTTAACTCGTGTATGTTGGTGCCATGAGCGCGTTTGGTGATTACTCAGGCCTGCGCATATTAGATCTCGCCGTGTAAAGAGTATCTATGAATGTGACGCGATGCGATTTTGTTTCTTTCTTGTGCTTTTGAGAATTTGGCCAAGTATCGTCTGTTCTTATGTAGATTTAATGGTTTGAATCGCTGTCCCATGAAGATGGATCTTCATTTTGATGTTGAAATGTAGTGATTAACATCTTATGAATCATGTCTTGTGATGTTTCAGATCGACCCTGCAAAGTACAAGAGCATTTCATCTGGTTTTGGAATTCTGCTAAAAGAGCAGGGCGTCAGGGGATTTTTCAGGGGCTGGGTGCCCACTCTGCTTGGTTACAGTGCCCAAGGTGCCTGCAAGTTTGGCTTCTACGAGTTCTTCAAGAAATATTACTCTGACATTGCTGGACCTGAGTTTTCCGCCAAGTACAAGACTTTGATCTACCTAGCCGGCTCTGCATCTGCTGAGGTCATAGCCGATGTTGCCCTTTGCCCCTTCGAAGCAGTGAAGGTCAGAGTGCAAACTCAGCCTGGATTTGCAAGAGGTCTGTCAGATGGATTGCCCAAGTTTGTAAAATCTGAGGGTGCTCTTGGGTATGTGTCCAACACATGCATTATTTTGTTGTTTCAACCAAGTCATAGTCTTGTTTGTGTTGTAACTTTCTGCTGCCTATTAATGCAGGTTATACAAGGGCATTGTTCCTCTCTGGGGTCGTCAAATACCATGTAAGTTTGGCAAATTACCGCTGTTTTTCTTTAGATATATAGTTCTACCAAAAGTATATTCACAATATTATCCTCCTCATATTCAATTTCAAAGAGAGCTGGTTTTGTTTGCTTGTTTTACCACAACATGTTATTGGAGAAGTAAATAAACCACAACAGCGGCCCCATGTTTGCGGAGTTTTCTACCAATATATACATTTAGTGGTCCATTGAAGCCACCTGTTACTGAAGTTGATCTTCTTGCACTGGCTATTTACTTCTCCCTTTTTCTGCTTTGATATCGTAAAAAGCTCATCACATTTGGGGATGTCACTTGATACTTACTCATGTTTTACTTCTCATGGCGTTAGGTCTTCAAATTTGTTGACTCTTGCATGCAATAACAAACTTTCTTTATGATGCTTGAGAGCTTGTCAACATCACTTGTACCTAATGAATAAGTAATGTCTGCAATCATGTCCCTGGCAAATAGCTTAAGCTGGCAAAGCATTTAAGGGCCTGTCTGCAATCACGTCCCCTTCCAATTTGTTCACTCTTGCACTTTGACTCTTTTTTTTTCCCTTTAAAATCCAAAACTCTTGAAACTTTCACAACACTCCAATGTTGACACTTGGATTCACGAACAATTTTTTCATAATTTTCTGAAATTTGAATACTTTTAGATTTTGGTAGGCTTTTTGCTTTTATTCAGATTCAAACATATAGGCCCTAAGATAGTTTGGCTTGGGACTTTCTGTGCAGTTGTGCGGATCAGTCCCCTCATCTACTTATTTACTAGCTATTGCATAGGCTGGCTTCTCTTCCATTTTGAAATTTTAACAGCACTATCTGCAGGAACTTAGTTAACTAACATGCATTTTCTTGCAGATACCATGATGAAGTTTGCATCTTTTGAGACCATTGTTGAGATGATCTACAAATATGCCATTCCCCAACCAAAAGATCAGTGCAGTAAAGGTTTGCAGCTTGGTGTCAGTTTCGCTGGTGGTTATGTGGCAGGTGTTTTCTGTGCCATCGTGTCTCATCCTGCCGACAATCTTGTCTCTTTCCTCAACAACGCTAAGGGAGCAACCGTCGGTGATGTGAGTGCTCCACTTGCTGAACTTCCCTGTCGTTCATCTCTTGGCTTGGATCTGATATCTGCTTTACTGACTACTGTTTGTTTTCTCATTGTGCAGGCTGTGAAGAAACTAGGTCTGTGGGGTCTCTTCACACGTGGTCTTCCTCTCCGTATAGTCATGATTGGTACTCTTACTGGAGCCCAATGGGGTATCTACGACGCATTCAAAGTCTTTGTGGGACTGTAAGTTTTCTCCAGAAATTTCAAATCTCTTAAACTTAAGTCTCTCCATACATCGTTCGAATACTAATGGCAACTTATTACTAATTCTAGGCCAACGACGGGTGGTGTCACTCCGGCTCCTGCCCCCACTACTGAGCTTGCCAAGGTTTAGAACGTCTTAGTGACCAAGGGACCGGCATTTGTCTCAGACATCAAGACTCATCTGCATTGGGAAGTAATAATAGTAGATTTGCTGGAGCTGGTTCAATGGCTCTCGAAGTGATTTGACTATTCTTTCGTATTCGGAACTCAAGTGTTCAATTTTTACTCAACTGATTTTTGTTTTGGGGAGGATGGCTAGGTCCTGTCCTTGGATCTCTATTAAATCTTTTTGTAGCTAGGTCGCATGTTTTAAAGGTCGGTTGAAACTAAGATTTTGAATCCCCCCCCATTAAGGGTGACAGAGGCATGGAAACTAAATAAACAGACAGTTTGGGGGCCATAGCATGAGGTATACTTTTGGAGACTCGAGATCTTTCCATCTTATATTAACCATCCTCTGTCATTTTTTTTCTTGCCATCTCTTTGCCTTATTCATCTAAAACCGTGCTGTTATTTCTGTTTCAATGCCACTAACTATCCTTCACTCCCTAAACTCTGCTGAGCTAAAAAAATTATGGAAGTCTCGATCGTTGTTGCATATGACCTATTGCTTGAATGAATCCGCCCTGTCCAGGTGCAGCGTGGCGAGGACTATAATTCCCCGATGCCTCCTACTTTTTGGCTATATTGCTTGCATGCTTTTTGAGGGTACCTCCGGTTTTCATCCCCGGAGCATTGCGAAATTGGTAGTAGTGCGGTGAGCCTTATTCAGTGACGAATTTTTTGTCCACAAACCGTGGGTTCCGGTTCATAGCTTGGAGTATTTTTCAGTGTTTCATGATGCGTTGCCAGCGATGATATCGTGAATTGGTCTAGCGGAATATGCAATAAGCTTTCCTCATATGAGGACCAGCAAAATTTGGCGTTAAAATAAGTGGACCGGCGAACTTAAAAGCGACGGATTACCCTACTAATGATAAAAGTTTCACTACCAAAGGATGGAGCTAGTGTCTAATTTCAGCTCACGTGCGTTCCACTGAGTAGTCCAGTTAGACAGTGCCTTTTTCACAACCAGCTATAACAAGAATTAAAATTCTGCAAGAGGTGGCTGGTTTAACAAAATTACTTAATAGTGGTGGAGAGAGATGACAAGGATCTTCCAGTGCGCTAGGAGATTATTCCTCCAACTTTCCTCCCACAGTAGATTCATTATGCTTGGAATCAATGCTGAAGACACCGAACCTTTCAACTTTTGTTCTGCTTGGAATAAATCCATCATTCTATCCTTCTCTTTTCAGCTAGTTTTGGGGTTTTAACCCTTGAGTCAGATTCGTGGTCGGCAATTTTTTCTTGTGCTGGTGTGGAATATTGCTAAATCCCCTCAGCAGGCAAATCGCGCATATACCTATCTCAAGTTCATCCCCAAAACTCAGAAGGCTCATTCACCAGCACAACTAAAGATCTTATCCATAATTATAAAATGGAAAATGATGTTCAAATAGATCTTAGTACCACAATATAGGTAGCCACAGGATACCCACGCAAACCATCACTCATATTCAATAAATATTAAAATGAAAAAACCCCACTTGAACTCCAGAACGCTAAAATTACAGAGAAATAACAAAAGAATAAGTTTATTGACGCTATAATACAATATCTCAGCTGATACCTGTCCTCTGTTATTACTTAAACAGATGAATTCCCGGAACTCGGACCATCTTAAACAGTCATCAAGCAATGTTGATCGTGAAGGAAACGTACGGATGAGTATCTGCGTCACCTCCCAGCCCGGCCATCCCTCCTGCATCTTCTTCAGGTTTCCAGTATGCACTGTAATAAATAAGACAGATGGGATCATGAGTCCAGAATTATTTATTCAGGAAAAGCTGCATGTTTAGCAGTTAATAACCTAATATGCAACCATGTGCAAAAGATGGATAATGTGCGACTAATTAGATGTTGAGACCAAACATCAACATCAGCCCATCAGCCAGTGACTGTACAAGCACCTCTCTGTGTGCGTGTGTGCACGCGTGTGAGAGAGAGAGAGAGAGAGAGAGAAGGGGGGGGGGGGGGGGGAGAGATCAAGCTCGCAGTTACATCATCTTCTATACAGATCTGATCAAACAAATTTATACGAATCATCAAATGAAAAGTAGAATAAAAAGATTTCTCCCAGAAGTTACAAAAATAGCCTGCCTTCTTTGTGGCCTTTTGCTTGTGGTTGCTCTTGAAATGATTCAAACTCATGGTCAGAGATGCAAGGCATGGAGAGAGAGAGAGAGAGAGAGAGAGAGAGAGAGAGGGAGGGAGAGGGAGACAAAAGATTGGGGGGGGGGGGGGGGGGGGGGGGGGAGAACATACGGACACCAACAGAAGTAACAGAAATTGACAAAGCAGCACCAGCCATGACAAGAGAAGACCTAGAAATTTGAGTTTAGGGGAAGAAAGTTAAAAAGTTCGCCTACAATCAACAAATTCTGGCAGAAGTGGGGTGCCATGTCCATTACCAAGGTCCACAAATTGATTAGCTAGATCAAAATTCCACAGAAAATTGCTCTTGAAAGCACTTTTATAGTGACTCCCACATTAAGGTGAGAAAAGGGAAACTCATATAGGTCTTGCCAGAAGTCAATTGTGAATAACACCACAATCACTTCAGCCTAAACTTTACAGACCAGCAGTATGATATCCATCATTGACAATGCAATAGTCCACACTTTTCTTTTTTAGCCATGAATACAGTCTACGCTTTTGATCATAGCAAAGGTAGGCACTAGATTTTATCAGCCAAAGTACTCGAAGGAAACATGATATGATACGAATTTAATCATGTGTTTGAAATTAAGTAAAGCTTTGATGTTTGACTTGCCTGTGTGTATTGTCGCACAAGCCTTCAAGAATTGAACGCACTTTTTTCTCACCTTTCACTGATGGAGCAAGAACACATGCCTGAATGCACAAAAAACATTACACTAAATAAGTCAACTATAAATGAAGAAAGCAATAGCACTAAGGGACAGAGTATGGCATCAAGCTCACCAAGAAAGATGGCGGCAAACCGTATCGCAAAATACTCTCTGCAAAGACACGTACAGCACAAAAGTGCATCCACGAACTGAAAACCTACAGTTAAGCAACCCACAGAATAACAAGCATGCCGAAGCAAAATAGAGCAACTATAATGGTACAATGCACTCGTTATTGCAATTAACAGACATATACAACAGCAACATAATGTAATTTCTGCAACATAAACAAGAAAAGAAAAAGGAATCAAGACATGTTTTATCATTATTGTCATGGTAAAGGTCCAATGCTCCTTCCCTCAAAATAGAAGGCATATAACACTGGTAACCTCTCATCACTCACTTTTCAAGCAAATACTGAATGACAATGACTGTAAGAAATCTCCAATCAGGAACCCCATCCAGAACTCATAAGTTATCTCATTAGGGTTATCAGTCTACGTGCCTACCCATTATTTAATAGTGCACGAGGAGCTAACCACAGCCTGATGCTTTGCATGATGGACGGCAGATATACATCACCTTTCAAGATTAGCATCCTAGGTTCAAGATCAAGATTAACAAAAAAGATACCTCTCCGTAACTGGTATAGCACCATTGCAAAAGAGAATTTCTAAAATTCTCTTGATCCCGCATCAACCTCTCCAACTCTTGCTTCCTGCCCTCTTGTGCCTCTAAATTGTATTCAAAGTCACGAATCTACATGGCAACCAAAAACAATCAATTAGATCTCCGATCCACACAGACAATTTGGATATCTTTGTTAAATGCACCTAAATGCTTTGGAAGAACAAAGCATGACTAGAATACAACAATCTTTAGCTGAAAGAAATTACAAGGAGTACAAAAAAATTCTTGAAATATGCAAGTTGAGACCAGCTGTTGTTGAGTTTTGTCACTTTTTAGTACTCATGCATCAGGAAAAGCCAGTGCAACTAATCGGGAGGCACACCTGAAAACCTCTTTCCCGAGCAGTCGTCCGAAAGTTATCAGCAACTCGGCTAAAGAGCGTTACAGTGTAAAGAGCATATTCATTATCCTCATGTAACTGCTTCGAGGATCTGGGGACCTGACGGAACAGAAAATTAGTTAGACATGGCGAGAAGAAGGTAGGCCAGAAAGTTGTAGATACTATCTTGGCAACACATCATATGCAACAAAGGTAGCACTCATTATGATAGCAAGGCAGTGCCAACGGTCATGAAAATAGCACATGGAGTGAGGATGTAGAGATAAAAGAAACACTTACCACATAGCTTGTCAAAGTTTCATAGCTTGACAACCAATCCTTCTGTGAATATTTAGGTACTACTGCGAGGAGAGTTGTCAAGTTCTCTGAAATGACAATATCCTCAGGTTTGACCAGATTTGAAAGATCACGGACAGCTAAGCTGAAGTATAGAGAGAAGTAACCAAGCAATGAGTAATAAAAACATTCTTGCCGTAGCTCAATCAGAACCAGTATAGTAGCTTTACCTTCCACTCTGCTTTCTGTTGATAGCATTCAGCTGACTCCGCACATTGTTATACTCAGCAACACGAACCTAAAGTACAAGATCAATACATGCCTCAATTTGAAAAAGATTTGATGAACTAACAGGCAATGGTCATAATAGCATGTATGAGCTTTGCACGGAAGAGGTGCTCAATTTGATGTCTAATAACCTATACTTGCTAAGCTGAACTCTTGCAGCAACAACAACAACATCACCGTCATCATCAACCGACAAAGCTTTACCCGCTAAGCCGAGTTCATCACACGAATGCTGTCATGCCTAATTCTTACTCCCTTTGCTACTAGACTATTGAATAAGATTTTCTATGAGCAAACAGAAGCAAAACTAAGTCTCTCCCTCACACAGACCAACTACCTCATTTAGCTAAGGAAGGCATCAATGGATAACATGTACATACACTTAACATGAAAAGCAAAAGGAAGGTTTTTACCTTCAGATCATCTTCGATCTTCGCGACTTGTCCCTGAATTGTGTCGACAGTCTCCCTCAAGGGAGCCATCGCAGGGTACTTAGCATCATCCCAGACAAACCTTCCATGCAAGATCAAGGCTCAGTTCCCGACACAAAGATTACTTCTACATGCTAAAAGGTTAAAAAAAAAACCAAAAAAATTACACAGAAGCAGTTCTAAACTGTCGTAAGTCCCTCCATTTCGACAAAAGGCCCGAAATCGAATTCGCAACCCGAAACACGGGCACCAAATTTCCCAGAAAGAGCAACACAATCAAGAACCAATCACATACTTCGTGAGGTAAGAGTCAACCGGCACGCCATCCACCGTAAGAGAACTGCTCTCCACGCCCGACACCCTCTCCAGCTCCTCGATCTGGCGCCTGATCTTGTGCGACACGCCTTCCACAAAGGTGTTCGACTGCACAATTACCCACACACGCATCCCAGTTACCCACTCCACCCGAAGAAAATCAGCAGGCAAACGCCTCGCGATCCTCAAATCCCCAAACTTAGACGAAGAGGAATCAAAAATCACCTTTTGGAGATCGTCGCTGAGGGCGAGGAGGGAGTCCAGGGTTCCCACGCGGAGATTGGGGATGTTGAACTGCAGAATCGAGCGGGATCGTCAGGTTCGACAAAGATCGGAGGAAGCGAGCACGGTCTCGGAGCCGGATCTCGAAGGGAAGGAAAGGAACGAAGGAAGGAGGAGGAGGACGTACCCGGTAGAGAGGGGTGTCGAAGGAGTGCCTGGAGATCTGCTCCTGGAGGCGGTTCCAGAGGGACGCGGCGGACGCGGAGCCCTGCTGCACCGGGAGCGACACCACCCAGTATCGGCTCGCCATTGTCTTCCCGAGCTCGCTGGCGGCGGCGGCGGCGATCGGCGATCGGCGATCGGCGGCGGAAAGAGGGCGGCGATCGGAGGAGGTGGTGGTCGTGGGAGTGCGGCCCTTCGAGAGTGGAGCGATGCGGTGGCGAAGCTCCTTTCCTTTATTTTGCTTTCGTTTTTTGCCGGACGTCGCTCCAAAATCTCGCAGGCTGCGGTGGCTCCTCTTTCCTTTTTGTATTTTTCCCCTTAATTAGACATTGGTGTGGAGACACGTAGGCAGTACTCGCGAGGTGCGATCCTATTTCATAATGGTATATGAAGAAATTATTTTTTTTTATATAAAGTTGATTATTTTTTTTTATGACCCAAGAAATCCGCGCACTGTATCAACACGGACAGCCCGACAGACATGAGGTAACAGGGGGTAAATCCTGGAGCGATACTAGCAAAGAACCCACTATCCCGACGTCACACTTAAGATCTCATATAGTCAGCGAGATTCGAACTTCTCCCATCTCGCAAAGAATCATATGAGCACTTATTCAACTGAGCCATCGCAGATGGTGGTAAGTTGATTATTTTCTTTTATGGTCGGAAGGGTGGCTTTTTTTTTTTTTTTTTGAGCAAGGGAAGAGTGGCTTGTTTAATTGAGTGGACATGTAGGGTGCATTTGTCTATAACAAGTTGCTTGGGTCTCTCGTCGGAAATAAGAGAAAATTTCAAATAAATAAATGTGTAAAGTGTCATCATTTTTTCAAATAAAGGTTTGAAATGAAATTTGTGTCAAATAGAAGCTGAAAGTGGATTTTGTGTCAGAGAAGAACTTAAAGTGGCCATGGTTGTTATTGATTGCCGGTCGGCTAAATATTCTAACTGGCCAGAATGCATTTTTGTCTAAATACAATTTTAATTTTATATTCTTTTATATTATATTCTTTTTTTTTCTTTTTGAAAAGGCATATGCGACCGTTGGTTAGGGCTAATGAAGACTCAACTACCCTTATTGGCCCTTGCCGGTGGGCAACGCAACCCATGCCCAAACCTAGTGAGGATAGCCTTCGCTAAGGCAAGGCAACCCTCACCTTGCGCAGGCAAGCATATCTCTTGCTAGATTGAGTGAGGGAAACCCTTATCTAGCCTTTTCTAGGCATTGTCAGTCAGCGAAACACTAGTGAAGAAGAAAGAAAACCAGAAAAAGGAAAAAATTCAAAAAAAAAATGTGAATAATGAAAATATTATTGACGAGCTAGAAAGTTAGATCCTTATGTGAAACAAATACAACCACTTCGAGCTTTTATTTGAAATAAGACATACTTAAGAACCTTATTTAATAAAATAATGGCACTTTAGGCCATTGTTTAAACTAGTGTCCATTTTAGGTTTTTATTTAAGAAGACAAAAGTACTTTATTCCTTTATTTGAAATTTTCCCTAAGAACTAATGAATGGATGGAAAATGTTTTCATCATTTATGAAAATATTTAGGCATAATTCTTGTTGATAATAATAATATTGTCCCTTAACTAATTTTTATAAGCGATATAACCAATTAGTTTTATGAAAACGATTTTCAAATCATTCAATTTTTTTTTTATGAAACAAACAAACCCTTAACATGTGTTTGTCTAAAAAAAAAAAACTTCATAACAAAAGGAAAATGCTTTTCCAGAAATAACTTTTTCAAAAAATGTTTTGCTTTTTTCAAATTAGGGAATTCGTTTTTATAATTTTAACCATACATATTTTCTTTGACCGTAAATAGTTAGTGTTTGACCAATTATGTACAACAAACCAAACTAATGAAAGTCCAAAAAAACCAGTTCTCGAAAAATTCTTTCATCGAAACACACTTGTAACGTGTTATTATTAAAATAAGTGAATCATGTAATTACTTAATGTAAAGATAATTTTGAAAAGTTAAAAGCGAGACAAAAAGGAATTTTCAATTTATATAAATGGATTTGCTGATTCTTAATATATATTTTTTTATGCTTAACTTTTAGTTCGGAAAGCCCCCGGTAATTTTTTTTTTTTTTTTTTTAAAAAGAGTGGGTCTTTTGCCCTCCTCTTCCGAAACACGAAACATCTTCTCGGCTCGTAAAGCTCCCTGTCGTCCAAACCCTAACAACTGCTCCGACCGACCACCTGCCTTCGCCGTTGGATGCCGCCCCGCCACTCCGGCCGCCGCCGCCGCCGGCGCCAACGACGGGGTCCTCTCTCTCGGCTACCCAAGTAGCTTCCTATCAAACCGTTGTTGGGCGCTGGTGCTTCTCCGATTCCTTCTTTCGAAGCAAAGCAAAATCACATCACAAGAGAGGAGATCATAGCTCACAATTCTCGACCAAAGTCTCTTCATTCTAATGGCGGCCAAGAAGCTGGTCCGAGACTTGGTGCTCTCGGGACACCCTCTTCGTCTCCACCTTAGTTCTCAGGCCCAGGTTTTTTTCCTTCTCGAGCTCTTTCTTGATTTTTCTCTCTATATTTCTTGCAATAGCCAGGTGAATTTCTGGGCTTTTATTCCCTTTTCTCTGTATTATGTAATTCTTTTGATGTGGGGTTTGTTAATTGAATTGTTGTATAGGCTTCGAGTTCGAGGCTGAGGTTGATTACAGCAGGTGGGCACTCGTGTAATCGTCGATATAGCGTGTTTAATGAGTTCTCTAAGAAAGTTAAAGGCGAAGCAAGCGGGTATGCCGATTTTTAGTACCTTCACTCCTCTTTTTCTGTCTTTTCTTTTTTCTTTTTTTGGTAGTAGAGACGCTAATAGTGAAAATGTTCGCAATGCATACCGAAAGGATACCAATGACGCCGACCATTAATGAGTAGTTTGAACTCTAGGAGCGGTCTGATCAGGGACTGCTCGGCTGTGCTTTTTGAGTTCAATGCTCTTTCTACTGTTAAAGACTCTTGCCCCGTTTTTATGCCCTTTGGTTTTATCGTGGTGTTGGTTCACATTTTAGTCTCATTTGCTTCTGGTAGCTTGTAATTGGAGATTTAACATCGCTTACAATCATATGGAATTAATCTGTAAAGTGTCCTTTCTATGGTTTTATAGCTCAAAACACGCGTAAATGTTTGACCTTTTTTCTTTTGGATGAGCTCATGATATATTGATTTGCCACCATGGAGCAATTTCCTTTAATTTGCTGTGAGATTCTACGTTTGGGATATCGAGATGCAGATATACCATTTGAGTGTCATAGAGATTGCAAATACAGAAATGGTGAAGCTTCATTATATTGTGCATATGTTTGGGCATATCAGTTAAAATAAAGGAGCAAGAACTAGAGATACTTCTGATGTTGTCTGCTTCATTGTTTTCGGTACTTGGACTTTCAGACAAATGATATTGCTTGCCTTTATAATTTATTGGTGTGTTCGGTTTCCTTGAGAGGCTTATTCATGTTAATGATCTTCTTCAATCCTTTGGTCATAGCAATCCAGAGTTTCAAAAGTCAGTGAAGCAGCTAAAAGAAAAAGCAGAAGAGCTTAAAGGGGTGAAGGAGGAGCTTAAAGTTAGGTAATTTGCAAATCTGTTGGCTGAAAACCTTTCATTAGCGAGATTGTAGCCCTCTTAACTAACCATCTGACTATCCGAGACATACTTCTTGTTTGGTTGAACATCTGGATAAAGAGCTAAGGATGTAAAATGGCTTTTGCAGAACAAAACAGACAACTGGGCAGTTGTACAAGCATGTCGATGGTGTTTGGACAGAGGCTGAAGCTACAGCAAAGAAGGTCTGAATATTTCTTTCCTTTCCTTTGCTTTTTGGGCCAGAAGATGGTCTGTATTGATTCCCTTGGAATATGCCCTGGTCCTGGAAAGGTTATTGAAGCAACAGACTCTCAAAATCTAGTATAGTATTTTCTTGTTCATTAAATTTGATGTATTTAATAACTATGAACTTGATAGTGTTTTCTTGGTGAGAAATTTAGTATTCACAAAAGTTATACACTTGGGTACCTGGTAGGTAATATTGTGTTTCTGTGCAGCGATTCTTGTTTCTCTTCTGTTATGTCTGCTATGTTAATTCATTAATATTCTTTGGGGTTTTTGGTTTTCTATAATATTGCATTATCTCCAGGTTTCTGCCAATGTGAGGGAAAAAATATCTTCTGCAACTGAGGAGGTGTGGTTGCTTTATCCATTGTAATCCTGACAATGCTTACTTATATGCAAGTGACTGTTTAGAAATGTTATCTTTTTGTGTTGCGTTTAGGTCAAAGAACAGTTGGGGATTGGGAAGCAAGAGGAATCAGCATCTGCGAGTGGTTCAGCAAAACATGATGCTCATGCCAAAGGTGGAAATGAGGGAAAATCAACAGAAGAAAAATGCAAGCAGGCTGGTTCTGGTGATAACACAGAATCATTTTTTTGGCAAATACAGAACAAGCTTCTTTTCCTCTTCTCCTAAGGTCTCATCAACTTTCCAGAAGCTGAAGGGAGTAAAGGTTGTTGACTTGGCAAAGCAGGGATATGATATTGTCAAGGATGAGTTGAGTGGTAGCCCGAGTAAGAGAAAGCATATGGAACATGCGCCTACTACATCAACAGTCGAAAGAAGTACAAGAACTGATATAGTTGTTCTACCTTCTAAGCAGTCTCCGTGGAGTAAAAAGTGGGAAGCATTTAAAGAGAAAGTAATGTTATTTTACTAGTTGTTATGCATGAAAGCTGTTTGCAGATTTAAAGAATATTACATGGGAGTAATCATGGTTCTTAAATCTAATGTTTTCTTTTTGTAGGTCAAAGGGCATCCCATGTTCAAGCGTATTGGTAACGTGAGTGAGCCAGTTGTAACAAAAGGTCAGGAGGTATGCTCCGAAACCTTTTGTAAATCTTCCTTGGAAATCTTTACGCTCATTGTCAGATGTCTGTTCCATAGGATTGACTTTTTTGGGCAGAAGCCTGCTTTTAATTGGAACTCTCAACCATTTTGTATTATGCCTGTTTGACTTTGCAGATTGCAGAAGATATGCGGGAGAGATGGGAAACTAGTGACAGCCCTGTTGTGCATAAAATTCAGGAGTAAGTTGTTCAAGTCGCTCTGTCTTCCCCCCCCCCCCCCCCCCCCCCCCCCCCTCTTTTCTTTTCTCTTTTCTCTTCCTGCGGTTTCTCTGCTTCTTCTTATGCATGTGTGAATGCACACCAATGTGTGTGGACTCATGTGGTGGGTGCACTTTCCTGGCCATTACAAGTGCACACTAGACAGCAGCACATAAATACAAGCATACTTCATGTGCAAGCTTGCAGTCCTTGTTTTGCGTGTCATAATTATAGCTGTTATTCTACTGATTTTTATCTTTTTTAACAGTCTCAATGAAACTATCTTTCAAGAAACAGATGCTGCAGCATCTATGAAGGAAATACGCCGGCGAGACCCGTATGGTCACATTCCTATTTTTTTGTGGTTTCAGTTTCACTTGGTTCTCCTGTCAAATCATAGCTCACTGACATCTGGTGCTTTGCTTGTGGGCTAGATCTTTCTCTTTACCAGAGTTTGTGGCTGAAGTCCAGGAAGTAGTAAAACCTGTGCTTAATGCTTACATTAAGGTGGATAATGAGCTTATTTCCTAAAAATTGATTTTCCACTCTTTTGTATTCCTTGTGATGGATTCTGCTTAGGCCATCTGAACTTCAGCTACTTCTATTCATCATCATGTTTGTGTTTGCTTTGTGCAGGGAGATGTTGAAACTTTAAAAAAATATTGTAGCTCTGAAATCATTGAGAGATGCAAAGCTGAGCATGGTGCTTATCAGAGCCATGGCATTTTTTTCGACAATAGGGTATGATACAAGGCACATCTAATTTTCTAAGTGAAGTGTTTACTCGTTTACTCTAGCCTCTGTGAAAGAGAATATTAAGAGAAGTTGCTGACAAAATTAATTGATTTTTTTTTCTCAATAATTTCCTAGTTTCTCTTATGGAGTAGTAACTGTGTAAGTCATAGATGTCAGAAGTTTTGTGAGAACAAAAGGAGAAATGAACACATTGTGTATATGCAAATTAACTGCAATGTGGGTTAGTTATGGAGGCACCCCCGCTTTCTATTTAGGTGCCAATACAAGCTATTTTACTTGCTCTCGGGTATGGTTGTCTGACAGAGATATATCCTGGTTTCTAACTCATTTATGAATTTAGATGGGTAATATGTTGAATCGGCATATACATGTAATATATACCGGAATCTTTGTGATTTTCTGGGACATATTGTCATTATTCTTCAAGCTTAATGATAAACATTGCATAATATTATGTGTCTCAAAATGACATGAATGATTCAATAGTTGAATTTTAGATGAAGCATCTGACCACAGGCGTGTCAAGCTCATAGAATAGTTGGAGTATACAAATATAACACACAATCCATGATCATTACATATCTTTATGTGCTTTTTGCTGGTTTTGAATTCTGATAGCCGCATCTTTTGAATTACTGTATCGCTCCATTATCTCTCTTTTGCAGTTTTCTTTTTTCACGTTCTTACTTTTGGTATGGCAGAGCGACTTGATTACTTTGTCCTAGCTCTGTTTTCTGTATAGTTGGAAGCAGTTATTTTTGTGTTTCCTATTTTTACTATTGCTATTAGATATTGCAAGTTCGTTTGCTGGACTATCATGGTTTGTTGGTTCAGATTGTCACATTCTGTTGTAGTATATTTATGCTTGTTCTAACTCTTCAATTCTATCCCGAGCAGATTCTGCATGTGTCTGACGTTGACGTAAGAGAAACAAAAATGATGGGCACTTCACCAATTATCATTGTCGGGGTATGATTGTACTCTGCTACTTGTCCTGTTGCACACTCGTTATTTATCTGTAGGAGCTTCTTATTTACAAGCAAAATCTGACTGATTTCCCCCCAATGGCAGTTTCAAACTCAGCAAATATATTGCGTACGTGACAAAAATGGTGCCATAACTGAAGGTGGCAAGGTAAGCCAAACTTTTGATTGGATGAGGCCAAGTGGTTAAGGAAAAACCATTTTTTTGTGTTGAATACAAAAAGGAAAGCTAAATCATTCAGTCGGTGCATGCTGTTTTCGCAGTTGCATGTGCCCTCATTTGGACAATGGTTTCCGTCGTGTGTTAGTTTCAACTTTCATGAAAGGGAATTATGGAGCAGCATAGTTTTTACTTATTTCATGAGTTCTGACAAAAGGTTTTGATTCCATAGTCCAAGGTGTAAGAAGTGAATGGAGAAGGAGAAGAGGGAGAACACTTGCTTTAGTATTAGGACTTGTGCCTAAGAATGTATGAAATAAATGGCTGAATGTAGTTTGCCCACATTTATGTCAGGTTTTGCATAAAGATAAGAGATTAATGTGGTTTTAATTTTTCCAGAGTCTACTTCCACTTTCAAACGTCCAAGGAAACTTGATCTTTATTGATTGTCAATCTTCATTCTATGAAGATCAAATCCTTTGTGTGTGCTTTGATTCACTGATCTCTCTTTGAAGGGGAGAAATACGACCTATATGAGAGTACAGAGAGATTAAGCTATTAGGTGATCAGAAAAAATATTGATAAGGATATTATGTTTCACATAAAGTGGCCTATTTGTGGTTAGTCTAACTCAAATCCTCACTGAAATCTAGTGATGCTTTTGTTACTGTTATAGGCTGAATTTTTTAACATGTAAAATGTCTCAATAAACCAGATTGTCTCAATATCCCATGATCCACGATCTTGCTATAGGATGGAATTGGAAAGGCAACCATTAGTGGTATTAGACAACCAGGTTCTCTAGTTCTTGGATTGGCCTGTCCTAACTGCAGAATCATTGATTCATCGTTTTCTTCTTTTTGAAATTCTCCTCCCTGTTCCTGATGATGAAGATAATTTTGCAGCACAACTCAATGAACTATGGAGCCACATTTTTTAACAATGACATAAAAGTTGTATTCTTTCTGCCAAAAGTGTTGCAAATATTGATGTGCATGGTTTAGGCATAAATCGCTTTGTCACCCTCTTGTTGGGTTTATCAAGGGTATGTAGCCCTATTGACATTATCTTCCTGTTCAGTGAGAAAGTACACCACGATGATCTGAAATGTTATGAAGAGTAATTGCATGTCTCAGAATGTAATCTGATATTGGTTTGTGTAAACAGGATACGATACACACCGTCTACTATGCTTGGGCCATGCAACAAGTGGATCCGGAAGAGCTTGGGGAAGGTGCTATCTTTCCCATCTGGAGGTTAAGAGAAATGCAACAGATCGGCGTCCAAGCTCTAATATGATGGTTCTATACTTATTTAATCATTGATTAAGACAGGCATGATTCCTGCGTCAGAGTAGATGATTAGTTGCTTATTCGTATGGTAATGAGTTCGATTTATTGCCGAGATCGGGATAGAAGCTCATCCAGTTAGGATATTCCCTTTTTTTCATTTGGGGGGTTTTGATATCGACGGGCTGCTGCCAGTTTTGAGGGATTAGCGTTAAAGAAAAGAAAGTGTATTTTTTTAATGTTTCATCTCATGTAAAATAAATCTGGAAACGATCATGAGAATGATCGGAAAGTGGTATGGTACTGTTTCCATTGATTCTAACTTTCGTACCTGCATTGTCACTTCTGATAATGTATCTGTAGCAGCAGTGCTGTTAGACTCTATAAATCCTCATTTAAGCAAAATTCAGTTCCAAGACGTTTGGCTCTTGATGTTTGATTTAAGTTGCAGCGTATGGCCTCTGGGCACTTGGCATGCCGCAAGCTGCGAGCCGTGAGTAGGTTGTTGATCCTGCTTTAAGCGTCTCACAGTACCTCGCATCCAATTTTATGCTCTCTGCAAACTCGAATTGCCTCATGCGGTTTCGATGTTTCTTTCCCTGTGCGCTCATGTTTGGTTTTTTTCGTTGAAAGTTAAGTTTAATTGTCACCCTGCATGGTCTCTTCAGTCGGAATTTGGGGAACAATTTGCTCCGCCGCAGCAACTGGTGTATAAACAGTTCCTTGCATGCTCTCAGTATAATTTAGGGAGCAATTGGTCCCGCTTCAACTGGTGTGTCAACAGAATTTATATTTTCCTACAAATTAAGAGAATTATCTGTAATTTCCCTTAAAAACCGAAAGATGTACAAATTGGACTGCGTAATTATTGGTAGAGCAAAAATTGTAAAGTATATTAGTGAAAACCCATCTCTTAGGTTTATTGCCTTCGAACAATAAAATGATTCATAAGTGCTTTTAGAGTTGAAAATGATTGATTCTACAACTTGAAATAATTAATTTTTTTTTTTGGTCAGTCCTACTCTATTCCTACTCTACACTCACTCGCAGACTTATGCCCTGCCTCCTGCAGGGCGTGGGAGTCGCAACCCACTCTCGAAACGAATTAGGATCTGAATTAGGTTGGAAAGAAGGTTCGTGATTTCTTTGATCTTAAATTTGTTGATACTAATTGGCTTAAGAAGAAAGGATAATTAAAGTAGAAATACACCAATCGAAGGAAATTTTAGAGGAGCGGACTACGGAGGAAAACTCCCTTTTGCACTTGGAGTTCTGACATCAAATACTATCTATGCTAGCTTTTGGAGAAAGGGTGGATACTTGAAAGATACAAGGAAGTCAGTGCAACGATTTTTTCATATTAAAAATCGACATATTAAAAGGCACATAAGCACGATTCAATATGTTAACGATGAAAGGATTTGATTGACTAATCATATATATCAAAGGATTTGATTGGACAAATTATAACTTTGAGAGATCCATCACATTATATGAATAAGTTGGAGGATCAATTGTGGAGTTATCTCTTTAAATTAAACCATTTTCTACGCCTTAAGGGTAATTTTGCCATTTAAACGATACCAAACAATAAAAAATGAGTTCACACTTTAAAAGTGTTGTACTCTACTCCATGGGCATGAAGATTTGAAATTTGGATTGAGATTATTCTTGGAATCTGAATCTTCGTGCATTCATCAAATTGAGGGCTAAAATTGACATTTCATACATGTTTTCATGATTTATCAAATAAAGCATAAAGTTTCGTAGGTTTAATTTTTTTTTTTGGTTGAAATAGGCTTCAAAGTTCATTGGAAAGAAAATTAAGCACATCACAAAAATAGTGACTCTAGGGGGTAAAAAGGGAAATATCTAATTTATTTAGCATCCAAAACAAATTTATCTTCTTTTCATATATTAGTGCAATATTCCACATACATCGACGCGTAAAAATATACAAAATTCAGGTTGTGGCATGGAATGTAATAGAGGTCAAAGAATCGATCTAGAAAGCCAAAACTGTAATACAACAATTTTGAATCCATAAACTTTAAGAAAGTATAAATTAATTTTTACGATCCATAATAATTTTGCTCGGATGTATATCAAGTTTTGCCTGAACTTATGCAAATAATTATAAAAGTGATTAATAATTAATGAGTGGACTATATATAGCATTCCATACTATTGCAAATAATTCAAGTAATTACACCAAATTCATACTAATGAGAATGAACAAATCAAAATCAAAAGAAGGTACTTAAAAAGCATTTCATAAAAATTTAAGTTGAACAAACAAATAGGTCTCAAAAATAGTGATATTAGGATTATTAAAAATATTTATTGACATATTTATCAACCTAAATTAACACTCATGGTTGTGCTTCACCCTAATAGCTTGTATATTAGAAACCAAAAAGCCAATTAAACCAAATGGTAAATGAAATTGTGTCGAGTCATTGGATCTATAAAAGTTGGATTTATGACGGAAATTTACTCCTTATTGATAGTCTTAAGTCGATCGGATTCAACTCCAGTCTCTTATGACATTTCTAATTTTAGGAGTGTGGTCGTTTGAAATTCTAATTACGATAAAAGTAGATATAATACGGTATGAGATTATGGATTTTATTATATTCATTAACTATTTAATAAATTGTAGTGATAAAACCTGATATTTTTGTATTCTATCTTGTCTATTATTTGGTAGTTGTTGTGTATTAGTGTAAATCACAAATATGCCCTTATATGCTGTTCATGAAAAAAATGCCATCTCTCGTTTTTATCGTGATCCATATCTAATGAGGAAAAACACAAAACATTTTGTAGAAACCACTAGGTGAGATAAGAGC
Organism: Eucalyptus camaldulensis; assembly: GCA_019915185.1. Lineage (NCBI taxonomy): Eukaryota > Viridiplantae > Streptophyta > Magnoliopsida > Myrtales > Myrtaceae > Eucalyptus > Eucalyptus camaldulensis. The sequence goes on from JAHSVA010000001.1 coordinate 35,755,916, forward strand.
AAAATCATCCAAGTCCCCATGGTATAACTATTTTGGAAAAAAAAAAAATTCATATCATTGGACATAAAAATCTTGTCTAGATTTTTTTTTTAAAAATATTCTAGTTAGATTCCATTTATATCCAATTTTATCATATCTCGAATAACAATTAAATATTCTAGTTAGATTCTATTTATATCCAATTTTATCATATCCTGAATAACAACCAAATGTTATTCAAATGTTATTCAAACATAGAGTAGGACATGGCTTTATCTTTAACGACCAAATATAACCTATGAGTAAAGTATAAGTTAGTGATGGCTCAAGACATTCGATTGTTTTGAGATAGTTTTTCTCGATAAGGGTTAAGCATGTGCCTGTGCTTGTTGTGACTTTTAAGTGTCTTTTCAATTTTTGTTCTTTACAATTAATTATCATTTTTTTAATAACCAAGAGGCACCGCCCCTTTTTAATTATTGTTCTTCAAAAGTAATTATCACTTTCTTAGTAACCAAGAAGCATAGGTGCAAACGCCCCGCATGAGATACCCTGTAAGTGTCACAGACCTATTAAATTTGTGATATTTGAACAGGTGAATTCCAGGTCTGACCCGACTAACTGCGCAAACTCTAATGGTTGGATTGCTTTACTCGACGAGACCAAAATGGGCTAAATTGAAGTGCCCTGGAAATTTTCGTTTTAACATAATTTGTTTGGACATGACTCCTTTGACCGTGGGCACGATTGGCACCCGACCCCCTTACTCTTAGTTCCGTCCTTAAATATATAAATTTTGTGAATTCAAAAACGGATATTCGAAACTACAAATTTCCCATCTACTGTGTGCTAGCTCAACTTAGAACAACTTGTCTCTAAAAGTGCACATTAAATAAGAAACAAACCCCTTTTATCATCAGAGCAAGCACATCTACACATAGAAAAAAGGCCACTTTATTTTTATTTGATTAACCCAAAAGTTTCTCATAAACATGCTCTTAGCTCTCTTCTGAATCCCGCCTACAATTTAACCTTCTCTTACTCTAGAAGAAGGATTTTTGGCATTTCAGTGACCCTTTTTACTACCCCTACCATACCATAATTTAACCATAACCTTCGTGCTGCTTAGGCAACGAAATGTACACCGTACTAAAATTAAGACATGGACTGACTCTGGCGGCTCGGCGACAAGAGGAACGTCTGGTGCTCGCGGTTGTACTTGAGCTCCTGAGCGTCCCTTGGCGACATCTGGAAGGAGTTGGTGATGACCTGGATCGGGAGGGCCCTGAACACCGAGGTGTAACCCGCCAGCGGGCTCTTCATGGGCTGGCTCGAGGTCTTGAAGGAGATCCACTCGAACCCGCTGTTGCCTGCCCTGATTATCGAGGTGAAGAACTGCGGGATCACGAACATGCTGCCCTCGCTCGCCTGCTCGTCGAACACGTTCTGCCCGTTCTGCCCCACGATCTGCACGTGCGCGTCGCCACGAGTCACGTACACGATCCTGTGGTCGGTCATCGACCAGTGTGGCGAGTACAGCGCATTCTGCAGCACAAAAGATGGGAGTTAATTGGACTCTAATTATCACTAGGCAACGTGCTTGATTTAGGACAATGCAGAGAATCTAGTAGTATGAGTCGCATAATCCACACGGGTCTCATTACCGGAAGAAGACGGCCTCGCTCGGCGCTCATGTCCATATAACGCAGGATTGGGAGCTTGTGCATGTTGACGATGTTGACCCGCCCGGCCTGCCTCGAGAAAACGTCGGCTTCCCTTCGGATGTCAATGTTCTGCTTGATCTTCATGGTGCAGAACGTCTCCTCGAACCCGTTTTGCCAAGTCAACGGCCCCCTTCGTCTTCGCATCCTCTCCTCCTGCTCCTCATCGTACTCCTCATCGTACTCCTCATCCTCATCTGGGGCTACCACTCTCATCCTCTCACGGACGTTGATCATGATTCCCCTGTTGCTCTGCTGTTGCAACTTCTGAGCTATTTCGATCGGAACGTTGAAGGACTCGGCGAGGATTTCGGTGTCGAAGGCTCGAAAGATGTTCTGGGAGTTGTACCGCCCGCTCTGGCGGCGGCGGCTCTGCTGGCCCTGTTGGCGGCCCTGCCCGCCTTCGCCTCCAGCGAGGAAGAACGCCTGTTCAGTTTCCAAAGGTCAGCCACATGCATTAATTGAACAAGGTAAGTTTGTGATAGGTCGACGTAGAAATATTGCCTTAATTTCCATTTCTTTTTCAATAAAGTGGATATAAAAACTCTTCCGCCCAACTGATGTCAGGTAAGTCCTGTCCCACGGAAGATCATAGATAGTAGTGGCCGTGATTTCGTGTTAATTTCACAATACGTACATGCATTTCCAAAAATTAGATTCGATCGAATACCTGTGCATGCAATTCAAATGGACATAAAATTTGGGAATGTTCATTAGTCATTACCCTCAGTCTTTGATCGAGCTGGTTACCCTGATTGTTGAGGTCGACGACGGAGACGGCAATGAGTTCTTCGTTCCCGTCGTTGTGGCACCAATGAAGCGCACCTTCAGGGATGGCGATGATGTCGCCCCGGCGGATCCGGTGAACCTTCTGGTGTTGGTCCCTGCTTCCCCCCTCCCCTTGCTGGCCCTCTCCTTGCCATCTCCTCCCTCTTTCGCCGCTGCTGCCAGAGGATTGATCCGAGTGGTATGTCTCGGCACATCCTGGGTAGGTTATCCCCAGCAATCCCCTACCTGCGATACAATTTCGACGTCAAATTTCATGACATATAATTATATCAAGGAATAAGGACATGCAATTCCAGATCATGAAAGACGAATGGAAGACATTAATTATTAGTAAAAGGTTCCAATTTTATGATTAAGCACTGCTATTGGATAAGATGGTGTTTCCTCCTTTGCGGTGGTCATATGTGGGAATGTAAGTACGTCACTAAATCGATGACCTTGCTCAATGAAGACCAAGCGAGGGGCGTTGATGAACTCGGGCAAAAAGAGCGCGTTGGGGCGCATGACATTGCGGATGGCGGCAACGCCAGCGCACTGGAACTGCTCGTCGTCCTCAGACCAGAGCTCGGTGACGCCACCCTCGGACTCGATGCGCTCGTCTGGCTGGGTGGCTCTGATCCTCTGGAGCCTGCATTGCTGGGCCTCGCTGAGCCCGGCCGTGGCGTAGCCCTTCCCGAAGGCCACGTGCACGAGCAAGCAGAGGGTCGCGGCCAGGAAAGCTAGTCTTGAATTAGCCATGGACGTCGATGAGCGAGAGAGAGTGAAGACGAAGAAGAAGAAGAAGACGAAGAAGCCCAAGAGGGAAGTTGTAGTAGTGAGATGAGAGATGGTTGGGGGCGAGAGCGGTGGTTATATAAGGAGTGAAGTGGCCGTGTGGCGAACCGGTTCTGCATGTGTTCGCATGGAGGATTGTCGTGATGCCGAGGGAGCGAAGCCACATTGCAATGGGGTTGGAGAGCGTGGGGAGTGTGCGTTTATGTGTTGGACATGCATGGCGTTCTTGGTTACGTGTGGCGGCGGCGGCGGCGGCCCGGTCTTTGCGAGAGGAGTGCGAGTGTTGCTGGGGAGAGAGAGAGAGAGAGGTTTTGGTCCTGACGTTTGTCTTGGTCACTCTTCGATTTGTCAACTGTCATGCAAGAGACTTTAGGCCTAATTAATGACATTCATATGCGTCACCTAGGCTTTGATTCCATTGATGTTTCAGTATTTCAACCATTTATTGATTAATGTACTCGGTTGCTAGTTCTTTTTTTTCCAAACGGATCACGTCTAATATAAATTGACGTTTCGATTGGTTGAAACATCATAGGAGGGCAAGAATGGTGGTAGAAGATCCCCAGGGACTCCGTAGTGTCCCCATGTACTACATCCATCTTGTGGCTTCACTTATTTAGCTTTTTAATTTGCGCACAACTTGTTCTTATCGAAGGGAATTTCTTTCAATGATACCTTACGACTTACTAGATATCTCGATAATTCGCATACACACTTACTAAAAATTATGATGTAGGTGATATCAATATTTGTAACCCATTAATTACAAAGACTTGAAGGAAGGAAAACATGGTGTTGCGCCAAATATACAACCCAAAAAAATCCAAACTCTCTCCTTTCTTTCTCTGTCTCTTTTTCCTTCTCTTACATACTCCTTATAATCCGTTTTTACACCGTTGGTTTCATGAATAATATATGTGATAAGAAAGAACAATATTAAAAATCCCAATATACATTTATGATTAAAATTAGAGGGTATATAATAGTAACCACTTCAACAGTCCATCAAGATTCATTAGCATAATACCCCATTTTAATAATGGAGATAGGATGATATCATATTAAAGGATTATTATTCAAATCGCTATTGACGCATAAATATCCTTTAATAGATATATGGAGATCTCCGTTTCATTCATTCCCATTACAATTTTCTAACATATGAACAAATCACTATGCCAATTACATTTTTCCCAATTCTTTTCTTGCAAACGAGAGTCCTCAATCCATTTTACTCCATCATTGCAGCATTCAATTCCCACCATATCAAGGTCAGAATCATGATAGCAAATGGAGGTTGCCACTCACAATAGGGACAATGGACTAGAATATAAAATACTCGAGGCACCATATACATTTAGATAAGGATATTCCAAGGATATTTCATCGGCTGATTCTAAATTCTCCATCTTGATCTTTGCATATGCACAAACAGCAATATGAGTAAGCGAGCTTCATTTTACAGATTGGGCATACTACACATGATTGGTTAGATCATATGGATCTCACTTCATATGACCAAATCACCCTTATGAAGTGGGTTTACCTAAATCAAGGCCAAATAATAATTGTACTCAGATGTGCCTCAACCAGCAAAATGCGTGCATAAATTTTATTTGTGGTCAATGAAAATTTAGTGACGTTTTTAAACTGCCAAACGCACTAAATTTTCTTCAATTTTCTTTTTGGTAATTGTAGCATATTAATCGGGTTTCGGCCGATTCTTCAGCCAAAAATGATGTGGCATCCAAGTGGCATCCAGAGAATACTATATACATGTCCATCGCACAGGCAATTTGCTAGAAACTTGTCGAAATTCGATCAAAATGCATCAATTGCAAAAAGAAGAGTGAGTTTAGTGGTTCGGCAATTAAAACAGAGTTCTGCGATTTCAGTGATCCAAAAGCTATCACTGGAGACAGAATTACAAATTCGAAACATCTTTGTAATCTAGAAGGAAGGACCAACAGCACTCTAAGTTCGGGATATGAAGCCATGACCAAAGTGGGGTCAGAAATCTAGCGTTAGAATCAAGCGGATCCACGGAATCACACAGCGTAAAACCTAAGCCATCCGCATAAAATCTGCAGTCCCCCGCCTAACCCAAGAAAAACATTTAAAAAAAAAAATTGCTTTTTTCTTGGCTCTCTCCTTGCTCATGTCTTGCCTGAGTCTGAGTTTTCCGCCTCCCAAGAAGGCGTGGAAGATTCTCACCTCCAAGCTCCACACGCCAAGGCTCGTCTACAAATTGCCTAAAGCTGAAGTCCTCACCGCTGCTTCTTCAGGAGCCAATGAGCCTGTCATTGTCGTGAAGCAAACCCGTCGACGGCACAGGCAGAGACCTCGGCGCGTCCACGCACCGGGCATTTTCAACGTTCGGCATCAAGTGTTCAAGAAGCAGCAAGCGCACATGTTTGTGGATAAGCTCTTCAAGGAGCCTCTGGAAGGGATCTTAGAGCACCGTTGCCTAGACACTCTTCCTGTGAGGTATATGCCGAGTCCCCACAGCATCGCTACGATCGACTGCTCTGCTCCAGAGGCAGGAAAGAATGACGAGGATCGCGGCGAAAGTGGTGCAAAGACGTGTGAAGCGGACGACATGTGGGAGTCGGTAGGGCTGGCGTCTCCGCTGACTCACAGGATTGATGAGAGAGCCGAGGAGTTCATATCCAGCTTCCGAGCTGAAACGGAGCGTCAGGAGAGGGTGGCACGGAGTTTGTAGTTGATAACTTCATATATTTTCCCCTTTTTCTTCTATTCTTTTTCCTCCCCTTTTGGATTTGTGATTACTGTCGTCAAGCTCAGCCTTCTGTTGTGTACATACTTTGCATAATAGAGCCTGGATTTCCAATACACCGCAAAATCAAGCATGGCCTGAATTTGGCATGAATTAGCTCGTGAAAATAGCAGGCATCCGTTCCTCAATTCGAGTTGAAACTAAAATATTAATTTGCGATACTCTTCTCCCACCCCGAACAATTCGACTCCTTCCACAAACCTTAGAAGACGAGGGCCGTGACGATTAGAATGGAGTTGCGCTTTCAGGTCGAAAAGCTAGATGATGTTGGGTGCTGGAGGATGTTGGGGTGGCGTCTGCAGCGGAGGATTGAGATCTCGTGCTTCATGTGGACGATGAGGACGCCCTTCAAGATCTTCTCCTTGTCAAAGATCTTGACGACAACGCCGTCGCTGGACTTTGACATTGCGGGCGTGGTGGACCTTGGCAAAGGTGCCACGGTCGAGGAGCTTTTGCCAACTACATAGCAGCTGAGGAGAAGGGGCTGGTTGTCTTTCCAGGCATTGGACCTGGCGATGGTTGTGGGGGGTGTTGCTGGCGTCCGCCAAGGGTGAGATCTCGAGGAAGAATGGGGAAGCAAGGGTTTATGCTGGAGAGCACCAGTGATTTGTCATTCGAAGGCGATGGTGATTCACTGTTGCGGGGTCTTATTGTTCTCGTTTCTTCTTGTTGGGCTAAAGAAAAACTTGAAAGCCCGAATCGATTCGGCCCACCCCGACCTGTGTTTTCAGCTAGAGACGGATGCGATTCAGGTCGCGTTTGGGTCAAAATAAGCACACGGAGCCCCTTTAGTTTGGCTCGGGTCGCATGAAAACTCAGCTTGAACCGGACTGTTGACTTCCCTAGCCCATGCCATATCCATCAGGCTCAATAATGGGGAGACAACATCCAAATGAAACGGGGCACGGACTTAGAAAGGCATTGCCTTTTCCCTTTTACTCCAAATATGACCACTATTCTGTTCGGAGCCACGTAAGTCGATATAGAGGCGGAGGGAGTAGTAAGTGTTCAGGAAAAATGGGTCTCTCTTAACGCTATGAACTGGACATATCCCTTGTCAGGTTCGGCAAAATATCACCACAAGTCGCGCAGACAAATCAAAGGAGGTGAAATGAGGCACCATCCAAACACAGGAAAACAAAGGAAGTACAGCTAAACAAGACTTTATTGAATATATCACCTTTCATTATATCAATAAATAAACAAAACAACCAAAACGCATAAGAATTCCCCAACATTCAGCTTTGTATTCATCCTACAGCAGAAACAATTGCCACAAAACAGAACTCCCAACAGATGCCACGAGGCTGGATTCAATACAGAATACTAGGGGAACACACTAGCATATGGTTATTTTGAGGCACCACAAATGATCACATAACATCGATAGTGTATGTGTTCCGAGTAGACCAGCTGACTCTTACATGCTATCTATCTACCTAGCTTAAAAAGGCTTTCATTGGATCATCATGGTGTACCTTCTTCATCCGATACGCCTCCATCTCCTCAGCAGTAACCTGCAAGTAACAAGTGATTGTATCAACACATAAACCACAAAAAAATAGAGTGGAATTCCAGTTCTTCTGTGGTACTCCAAAATAGAGAGAAAGGAATACCTCATCCTCCCATCTGACATTGTACTTGCGCTTCCTTTCATCTTTCTCTTCTCGCTTTCTTATATCCTCCTGTAAAAGTGAATCAAACAAGAATTAGCAGAATTAAACAAGGACTGTCCATGACAGAACCATCGCCTTCCCGCTGCTTCCCAAATTAGATGTGTTTGCCATAAATCAAACTCCCAACGTTCTGTCACCTTTCCCCTATTATTATACTGAGCCTCCCCTCTGCAGTACGTTAAACACTACTAAACTAAAAACTAAATTTATTCTGAGCAACAATGACTAGCTACCCTCAATTTCATTGTCAACTTTCAATGGCAGCCAGACTCCAACATTGTATTTGTTGATGATCTATATGAATTCCCACTTCTTTCTTTAATTATCAGTGGGAATAGGTCGGAAAGGAGAAAATAAAGAACAGACAGAGAACTGAAAATGGTCTAGTTACCTTCTTAAGTGCTTCAGCAAGAAGTTTCTGGTCCAACTCCAAATCATCAGGGACATCAGTTCCCCAGGTAGCCAGCCTCTTCTCCTCCACTGGGGCAGCTACATCTGTTTCCACATTTAAGCGGTGCCAGAGCAAAAATCAGCAAAGTGGTTATAGTATCAAAATTCCACTTTAAAAAAAGATATTACAATGGCCATGATCAAAACAAATCAAGCGACCAAGAAGCATCTGATAATTTTTTGATCAAAACAATCAACAAAGCTGACTGAGAAACGTAAAACTGAGGACAAAAAGTTTTTTCCAGCAAATGATCTTCCAAAGGCAGAAAAATTCGGGTGAAAAAGTGGACTGACCTTCTGTGGCCCCTTTCCGAGCAATATTTGATTTCATTAGTTCATTTACTGCCTCAGCGGCTTCAATTCCGGCAGCGCCCGTACAGTAGCTATTTCTGATAGTCTGTTTGCAGCACTTGTAGCCCCATTGATGATCCTTCCACCATGAACCCCAAACACAAGTGTGGTTATTAATAAAAACATCCTCCTCATACTTGCTTCTGGGCAGTGCTAACTCCTGAAATAACAAAAGAAGCTGATTAAGTACCTCGATATTGTCGCATATATTGGTTACATCCTTATGATTCAGGAAAAGCAAGCCCAATATTGTCAAGGAGAATGAAAATGACATAGCCAATTCAGGTGGAAAGTTTTAGCATCTTTCATGATTGAATTTGACAAATAAGAAAACCTTAACTAGAAACCCCACCTGCCCCTTAATGATCCTACCAGCACGATCATATTCCACTTCTCTCTCACTCTGCCCCAAGAGCAGCTCTCTTGGGAGCTCTTCCTCTGCAGCTGCATTGCCATACCTCTCCAGGATGGTATCCTTTGTTTGATACTTCAATTTTTCCTTAATAACTTTATAATTCTTGTAAAGCAACTCAGCTTGAGATGGCGCTGATTGCATGTGGATGTCTTGCCCTTTCTCAAATGCTTCCCAAGCATGTATATTAAGCTGCTTAAATTCAAGAGCTTGACCGCTATTCCTGTATTGGTTATCACCCTGAAAGTAAGAATTGATTGATTAGTAAAATATTTATGCCTCAGAAAATAAGGAAATGAGCTAGAGTTACTGCCAAAAAACTTCAAAGAACTTACCCCATAAAACTTCTCATTTGGATCAGCATCTGGGAGGGGATCCTCACGCATGGACCGAGTTTTAGGATCATAGTGAGCTGAATTGACATCTAGATTCAGAAGGTACTTTGCCGTATCCTCCCGAATACGAAGGTTCCTAACAAATAAATCAACTTAGTACTGTCCAGAATATGATAAGAATTTTTTTTGGGGGAGGGGGGGGGGGGGGGGGGGACTCATTCATGTACACTACGTAAATCTTCAAATAGTCACATAAATACTAACAGTTTAAGAAGTTTTAGTTGTTTACTAATGTTCCTAAAACATTGAAAGAAAGAAAGACTGCTAATACCAAAGCAAACCGATCCACCTACCTAACAGTTCCAGTACTTCCACCACCTGTTGTGCGAACACGCTTCTCAACCTTTGCAAAGTCCATCTGCTTGCTTTCATCAACCTTTGCCTCATCCACTCTTAAGTCGTCGTCATCATCTTCCTCCTCATCATCATCTTCCTCACCATCCTCACCATCCTCACCATTTTGGTTATTGTTCTTCTCCTCTAATTTCTTCAGCTGTTGTTCCTTAAGATATTTTCTTCGAGCGTTATCCCTAGCTTCATATCTCTCAATCACAAGAGCATAGCTTGACGCATCATAGCCATTCCACCGGTCTCTCTTACCATCATAGTCAAGCTCAAAGGTCTCTATCTTTTCATCAGGTGCAATGTGTGTGTTTGTATATTTGGCTCCCACTTTCCGGGGTCTTTCCATGCATGCCTTAGAATCATGAGTCATGGCACCACAGCTGCAGGAGTCCACGAACAATTGCAATTAGCCACCGTTTGCAGCTAATAAGGGTACAAGACAAGCAAATCACAGTTGACAATATAGAAAAAGGTAAAGGCCATGATCAGATTAAACTAAACACCATGAGGGACCAAAAAACCTCATGATTCTCTTCCCCATTGAAAACCAACAACAAAAGGAAATTGAGAATTAAAATAAGTTTCTAAAGAACCTATATTTGCACTTTGTTAAGCCATAAAAACACAGGAAAAAAACTACAAGCTTGCTTTTTGTAGATCCAAAGAGGAGACAAAGTGCGAATAAAGAACTGAAAATGTCAGCCCATGAACCTCCTCAAACATTATTATAATTAAGTCGAAGAAACAGTTCATGGTTTGTGACTCCTGGGACATATGGACTTAAACAAAAGGAATCCCCTAGACTGGCTAGGGGGTGTGCACCCACACAGAGAGAGAGAGAGAGAGAGAGAGAGAGAGAGAGAGAGAGAGAGAGAGAGAGAGTCTTCCTTACTTCTGGCATGCACCTTTCCGGTACTTATCAGCCTGAAAAATTTTCGCGCCTCTGTCGTACCAAGATTTCGTGTAATTTGGATCTGATTTCCATTTCCTTTGATGTTTCAAGCTCTGACAACATAAGAAACATAAGTCCATTCAGCCTTTTCTATCATACATAGAGTCATAAGAACATCTATAGGAAGCAAGAGGAAACAAAAATTCAACTTACAGGTCTCTCGGCATTGAGATACCATGGCGCAGACGACATGTACTGCGGAATATGAGGATTAATTTCCTTGCCATCTTCATCAACCTCCGCTGGAGCGAGTCCAGCTTTTCGTGCTTCTTCCAATTCAATCTGTTTCCTGTGGTCCTCCCTAGATTTAAAAGCCACTGCAGACACCATAACATAAGAGCTGCCTTTAAAAATCAAAGCAACATACAATTTAATATCTTCTAGCACCAAAAATCCTACATAAACCTACTCCATCATTCGATCAGAATCTGTTCTCTTCATCACAATCTACAGAACTTATTCTATTTAAAAGGCACACGAGTGTCAGAAAAACATCCTCCCATCAAAAGCCTGAAGGGCAAACAGTTATGAAGCTTAGCTCATACAATCGATACACGTATTCTCCAATTTAAACGGGAACGAAAACGCAACCCTGCTGCAATCAAAGGAAAGCCGCCGTTGAATTTCAGCGACACGCAAACCAAAACAAGGCGAAATCGACCAACACCACACAAAATAACGCCGGAAAGGCTCCAAAACAAGACGATGATCACGGCGCAGAAGAGCGAAGCGAAATCGAAACAACGAAATGGGGCAACCCCGAAACAAGAAAAGAAGGAAATCAGGCATGACGTTAGGAACAATTTAGGGTTTCGAAAGGCACCAGAAGCCGTCGCCATGATTTCTCGGGTGCGAACTCAGCGCAACACCGCCGAGGAAAGCCGCAATCGGTCGAGCTCTTAGCTGGGTGGGAAGGGATTCAGAGAAAGAGGATGGCCAGGCTCGGCTCAGGCGACCTCACGTCAGCTTCCTCACCTTCCCCCGCGTCTCCGCCTCGCACGTGCCGGATTACCCCCCTCCTCCTCCAGCCCCGCGCACGTGTGAGTAAAACCCCCGTTTTCCTTTTTCTTTTTCTTTATCAACTAGCAATTCTCTCTCTCTCTCATTGAATCCCTCGTTAATCAAGATCGATGTCATGTTCTGCATAACTTGGGTTGGTCAAATGGGTCACTGATGATCCCCCTCTTTTTCAAGATTGATCTTTCTCTGTTAATATCGATCGTCGTGAATCTCTTGTCTGCTAATTAATACCATATCTTTCTTCTTTCTTTTTTGATTTTTAGTTACCGTCTAGGGTTTGGTGTCTTTTTAACAGGGCTTTTATGCAAAGAGCAGTGAATTCGAAGCATAATTTTCTCCCAACTAATTATGGTGGATCGACCCCATTTATCAATAACTTGGATTAAAATGAAGAAGAAGATCGTGCGGTGGGTAGTTCATTAGTTTTGTTTATGTTGATGAATTTGACGATGAAGTGAAGCTATACATAAAGATAAATTAGCAAAGAAAAATGGCGAAATAAGGGGGAAAAGTCGGGGACAAGATAACGAGAACCCAAGAACGTTTCGATCTGGTTAAGGTACCGAGCTGATATAAGCTGAACAGGGGACGTGAGATTTCAAGAATGCCCCCGAGGGCCTTCGCAGAATCTAAAAGTGGGGTAGAGCTCTAAATATTGCGAAATAAATGTATGTAATCAATATTTACATCCATAACGTTTCTACTATATCTGATTCGAAATAGGGAAAAAAAGTCAAAATACATCTTATGATTTAGCCATCGGTCTCATTCAGTCAAATCGTCATATAGAAATTTACTAGATTGTAATCATATACATAAAGGGGAATTTTCTTGGATGGTTTCCTCCGGAGACTTGGGTTCAATTAGTCAAATTTAGAACTTCTTCTTCTGGTTGTTTATCAGCTTTTTCTGTTTAATGGCCGGATACTTTCCTAATGGATAGTGGCTAACGGCAATGGATTTTGTGTACAATGGTCGGTTTAGGTGTTTCGAGTTCACCACATCTAATAAGTTTTTTGGATCCACAAAATCACAATGTATGTCATTTGGGTGACTATAACCGTAACGTAATGATAGTCCTTTATACAGTAAGTTATCTCGCTGGTATTAGTTTACGATTGGACGTGATTTGTCAATTGGTTTAGCTTGTAGATTTCTGCTCTCTTTTTGTCTTTTCCACAAGGGATATCCTAGCTTACTTGTATTATGAATTATGCTCTTCACTTCACTTTGCTGCAGAGCCATGGTACGTGTTCTAAGTATCCTCTTTGTAATAATCTCGGTAAAGCTTTGATGACTCGGATTTGATTATAGGAATTTGATCCACGGAGTCTAAGTTTCCTCTTCCAAAAGGAGCTCAAGAACAGTGATGTGAGCTCCCTGAGAAGAATGATACTCCCAAAGGTACTTGCTTATCTTTCTACATATGCTTATCTTTCTATAGAAATTCTCAACTTTTGGCTATTTGCTAGTGTTAACAAATAGTAATTATTACTACTAATTCAAAATTGCTAACCACACAAATTATTTCAGAAAGCAGCAGAGGCTCATCTTCCTGCGCTAGAATCCAAGGAGGGTATTTTCATAAACATGTATGATCTGGATGGTCAACACACGTGGAGCTTCAAATACAGGTTCGAGTACGCTTCAATTTTAACCTAAATCACAATGGTACTGCATTGGTCCATGCTTGTAGTGACCAATTGAGCTCATCTAAGAAAGTTTTGGCTAAGGGTGATTAAGATGGAACCATGTTTTCTTTTTTGCATTTTTCTCACTGATGAAGTGACAAATTTGAATCGACATCTCTCTTCCTGCAGATTTTGGCCTAATAACAACAGTCGAATGTATGTCCTTGAGAACACCGGTATGCACGTCATTGTTTAGTTGAGTAAGATTCACTTTTTGACTTCGTTTATATTTTGCTTTCGCGGTACTCGATGAGAATTTATATGGTCTGTTTTATGTCCTAGGGGATTTTGTGACCACGCATGGGTTACAAGTAGGAGATTTCATCATGGTGTACCAAGACTGTCAAAATCACAACTATGTAAGTTAAATGCTATTCTAATGCTTGAATGAGATTGGGGCAATTTCGTAGCATACAGCTATCTTGATTATTGACAGCAGGTGATTGCGCTAGCTCTCTACATTTTGGCAGGTGATTCAGGCCAAAAAAGCTTCTGAAGAAGATGTTTATACAGACATCGCCAAGAGCACCATCAGCGACCTACCTCTTCAAGACCACGACGAGATGAACAATAACATCAACTCCTTCGAAGAGACTTACCCTACCATCGATCACGACGTGGAGATGTCATTCGTCTATGACACCAGCTTCTCCAATGACTCTCCACTCGATTTTTTGGGCGGATCCATGACCAACTATGCTAGGATCTCTCCGCCGGAAAGCTTCAGTACGGTTGAGAATTGGTGCTTCGATGACTTCTGCTAAGGTCATGGTTTTGATCAAACCGAATTGAAGCTGCCTTTTGCTAGAACTTGAAACAAATTTGAGCGGGGGGTGACTTATGTTTGGGCCAAGATGGATCTATCAATCTTTTGAATCCATATAAATATATATATATATATATATATATATATATATATATATATATATATATATATATGCTTATCTATGTAGCTTTCAATAAGAAATAACAAGTGTATGTCAAACCTGTGGCATGCTTTTATTGTTACTATAAAGTTGGACGTTTGGTGCGTATCGAGTAATGTGACAATACTTTGTGATAAGTATTGTGAGTAGAATTTTATATGTGGATCACATTCGAGCACTTAATAAGAATTTGTTGCAAGATCGATAGTTTTATTCTTTTTTGAACTTCTTACATCTCTAATGTTATCTAAAACTAGACCTGTCAAATGGGTAGATCTAGTCGGGTTTGGATCAGATTATAAATTGTCCAAACCAAATTGATCCATTAACCCGTCTATCATCTATTTTTTTTTTATTAACATAAATTTATTTACTCACACCCAACCTAATTCAGACCTAATTCGTATCTAATTCATACTCGACTTGACTCATATTACTAAAACACAATTCGTATCTAATTCATACTCGACTTAACCCATATTGCTAAAACACTTTCACTATTAACCAAATCTAGAAAAAATTGTTTCTTATAATTATAAAAATTATATTGATAAAACACTTCAATGCAATTACAAAATTAATGGATAAATTTTCTATTTTTTTTCTAAAATTGAGGCTTTATTTATTTCATGCAAAGCATGGCAATTCTAAAAATGATAATATTTTTTGGTATTTGATTAAAAATTAAAAGTGAATTAAAAAATATTTTTCGCTTGGTATAGAAAATCTAATTTGATTTTTGTGCACTCCTTTTAATTCACCCAGTCTTTGCCCAAGGTCACAGTGGCTAGCAATAGGTGAGCTCCAACCTTGCCACAGGTCAGTGAGGCTCCACCTCGCCAAATCCAATGAGGTCAAGCTCGTCTCAATGCTGGCGAGCTCGAGTCTCGCTAGATCAATGAGGCTCAAGCCTCGGCCTTGCCCAATTCGGGGAGCTCGAGTCTTGCTAGATTGGGGAGGCTCGAGCCTCTCCAATGCCGAGGTTGGTGAGCTCAAATATGGTGAGTCAATTTTGCCTCAATCCAGCAAGGCATCGGCCTCACTTAATCGACGAGCTCGAGGCTTGCCGATGCAATTGGGTAGGGGTCGCAAACCTTGCCCACAACTAGCGAGAGTTGGCCACCGAACTTCATAGGGGACATGGTGTAAAAGAAAAAAAAGAAAAAAAATAAAAAAAAATAAAAAAAATAAAAAATAGAAAATTTTTAAAAATAAAAATTATGAAAACTATTCAAAGAGGATGATGGATCCTTGATGGGTTGACTTAACTAATAACTAATAACCTATATAAGTTAAATAGGTTGTAAATGGATTTAAAGACAAACCCATTTGCAATCATATATGATTAGACTTACATACAACCCAAACCCATTAATAATCCATTTATTAAAACTTAACTAACCCATATATGACCCATCTCATTGAGTTCGGCTTCAAAGTAGGTTTTCAACCCATTTTGATACCTTTATCTAAAACACAACAATTATTATCTTTTGCTAATTTCCTTTTTCCCCTTGATTAGATGCAACAAAACTTTTTCTTTCCCTAAATTAAGGCTGTTTTAGTTCTCTCTAAGATCTCATAGAAAAAAAAACTGAACAAAAACAAAAAGATCTCATACAAAAACAAAGAAGAATAATAAGAAAGAAATTAGTATAAAAAAAAAAAAGAACAATAAACGAATCGTATAACTCCTAAGAATCTAGGGCCAGTTGTAAGACTCAATCAAACAAAATAACTAAAAATAAAATTGTACCGATCGAAATTTTTGAGACGAAACTATAATGCTATGTTCATTTTGCGAAAAGTGAATAATTGACAAAATATTTTTTTGAGAATGATCGCTTGTATTATTTAAAATAATTAACTAATAAAAGATGTTTTCATTACCGATTACGATTTATATCTAAACATCTTCATGGATAATAAAAATATTTTTCGTTCATTTATTTTTGTAAACAGTTATTTTTTTGAGATAGTACTTTCTAAATCATTCAATTTTTACGAAACAAGTAGAGCCTAAGTTTAAAAAAAAAATGTCACCGAATGAACTTTCATGGGTTCTCACTTATGTTGCCGGTAATTCTCTTACTAATCATCATCTAATTAAACTTCACCTCCATCGAAAAGGCCAAAAATGAATGAAGGATGAACTCGGGATTTAATGATTATGCTACTGTAATATCTTTTGGGAAATAAATCAGATTGGGGTCACTATATTTCGGCTGAACTTCTTAAACGGTCCCTTCGTAAATGCGTGCTCGTGTCCGTCTATATAATTTCTTATTGAATAATTACAAGCGCTTGTCATCCCTCAAAGCAAAAAGGAGGTCTTTAAAAGTCATGAAGTTCGTCACATGGAGGAAGGAAGTTGAGGTCTCTTAACAGGTTTTATATTAAAATATAATAAATGCGTCAACAAAAGCCCGTCTAGCTCAGTTGGTAGAGCGCAAGGCTCTTAACCTTGTGGTCGTGGGTTCGAGCCCCACGGTGGGCGTCATTTCATTCCCCTGTTCTTTTTATCTTTTCATTTCTATTTCGTTCTACTGATTATTGTCGTGCCACTTTTCAGCATTTTTTAAAGTATAATGGAACTTTAATATCATAACATTCCTTTTTGAAGTAATATTCGAAGAATTTCTAAAATGTGTCTAATGATCGAGTGTAGACCCACTCTTTTTAAAAAAAAAAAATTACCTGGGGGCTTTCCGAACTAAAAGTTGAGCATAAAAAAATATATTAAGAATCAGCAAATCCATTTATATAAATTGAAAATTCCTTTTTGTCTCGCTTTTAACTTTTCAAAATTATCTTTACGTTAAGTAATTACATGATTCACTCATTTTAATAATAACAGGTTACAAGTGTATTTCGATGAAAGAATTTTTCGAGAACTAGTTTTTTGGACTTTCATTAGTTTGGTTTGTTGTACATAATTGGTCAAACACTAACTATTTACGGTTAAAGAAAATATGTATGGTTAAAATTATAAAAACGAATTCCCTAATTTGAAAAAAGCAAAACAATTTTTGAAAAAGTTATTTCTGGAAAGGCATTTTCCTTTTGTTATGAAGTTTTTTCTTTTTTTTTTAGACAAACACATGTTAAGTGTTTGTTTGTTTCATAAAAAAAAAAATTGAATGATTTGAAAATCGTTTTCATAAAACTAATTGGTTATATCGCTTATAAAATTAGTTAAGGGACAATATTATTATTATCAACAAGAATTATGCCTAAATATTTTCATAAATGATGAAAACATTTTCCATCCATTCATTAGTTCTTAGGGAAATTTCATAAAAAGGAATAAAGTACTTTTGTTTTC
This sequence comes from Eucalyptus camaldulensis, assembly GCA_019915185.1. NCBI lineage: Eukaryota > Viridiplantae > Streptophyta > Magnoliopsida > Myrtales > Myrtaceae > Eucalyptus > Eucalyptus camaldulensis. The sequence goes on from JAHSVA010000001.1 coordinate 35,773,519, forward strand.
TTAAATAAAAACCTAAAATGGACACTAGTTTAAACAATGGCCTAAAGTGCCATTATTTTATTAAATAAGGATCTTAAGTATGTCTTATTTCAAATAAAGGCTCGAAGTGGTTGTATTTGTTTCACATAAGGATCTAACTTTCTAGCTCATCAATAATATTTTCATTATTCACATTTTTTTTTCGAATTTTTTCCTTTTTCTAGTTTTCTTTCTTCTTCACTAGTGTTTCACTGACTAACAATGCCCAGAAAAGGCTAGATGAGGGTTTCCCTCACTCGATCTAGCAAGAGATGGTCTTGCCTGGGCAAGGTGAGGGTTGCCTTGCCTTAGGGAAGGCTATCCTCGCTAGGTTTGGGCATGAGTCGCGTTGCCCACTAGTAAGGACCAACGAGGGTAGTCGAATCTTTATTAGCCATAACCAACGGTTGCATGTGCCTTTTCAAAAAGAAAAAAAAGAGGAAAAGAATATAAAAGAATATAAAATTAAAATTGTATTTAGACAAAAGTGCATTTTGGCCAGTCAGAATATTTAGTCGACCGGCAATCAATAACAACCTTAGCCACTTTAAGTTCTTCTTTAATACAAAATCCACTTTCAACTTCTATTTGAAACAAATTCCATTTCAAACCTTTATTTGAAAAAATGATGACACTTTACACATTTATTTATTTGAAGTTTTCTCTTATTTCCGACGAGAGACCCAAGCAACTTGTTATAGACAAACACACGCTAGATGTCCACTCAATTAAAGAAGCCACTCTTCCCTTGCTAAAAAAAAAAAAAAAAGGCCACTCTTCCAACCATAAAAGAAAATAATTAACTTATCACCGTCCGCGGTGGTCCAATTGAATAAGTGCTCCCGCGATCCTTTACGAGAGGGGAGAAGTTTGAATCTCGCTGGCTATAAGAGATCTTAAATGCGACGTCGGGGTGGTGGGTTCTCCGCTAGTGTCGCCCCAGGATTTATCCCTTGTTACCTCATATGCCTGTCAGGTTGCCCGTGTTGGTATGGTGCGCGGATTCCCTAGGTCATAAAAAATAATAATAATCAACTTTATATAAAATATATATATATATATATATATATATATATATTTCTTCATCTACCATTATGAAATAGGATCGCACCTCGCGAGTACTGCCTACGTGTCTCCACACCAATGTCTAATTAAGGGGAAAAATACAAAAAGGAAAGAGGAGCCACCGCAGCCTGCGAGATTTTGGAGCGACGTCCGGCAAAAAACGAAAGGAAAATAAAGGAAAGGAGCTTCGCCACCGCATCGCTCCACTCTCGAAGGGCCGCACTCCCACGACCACCACCTCCTCCGATCGCCGCCCTCTCTCCGCCGCCGATCGCCGATCGCCGCCGCCGCCGCCAGCGAGCTCGGGAAGACAATGGCGAGCCGATACTGGGTGGTGTCGCTCCCGGTGCAGCAGGGCTCCGCGTCCGCCGCGTCCCTCTGGAACCGCCTCCAGGAGCAGATCTCCAGGCACTCCTTCGACACCCCTCTCTACCGGGTACGTCCTCCTCCTCCTCCTTCCTTCGTTCCTTTCCTTCCCTTCGAGATCCGGCTCCGAGACCGTGCTCGCTTCCTCCGATCTCTGTCGAACCTGACGATCCCGCTCGATTCTGCAGTTCAACATCCCCAATCTCCGCGTGGGAACCCTGGACTCCCTCCTCGCCCTCAGCGACGATCTCCAAAAGGTGATTTTTGATTCCTCTTCGTCTAAGTTTGGGGATTTGAGGATCGCGAGGCGTTTGCCTGCTGATTTTCTTCGGGTGGAGTGGGTAACTGGGATGCGTGTGTGGGTAATTGTGCAGTCGAACACCTTTGTGGAAGGCGTGTCGCACAAGATCAGGCGCCAGATCGAGGAGCTGGAGAGGGTGTCGGGCGTGGAGAGCAGTTCTCTTACGGTGGATGGCGTGCCGGTTGACTCTTACCTCACGAAGTATGTGATTGGTTCTTGATTGTGTTGCTCTTTCTGGGAAATTTGGTGCCCGTGTTTCAGGTTGCGAATTCGATTTCGGGCCTTTTGTCGAAATGGAGGGACTTACGACAGTTTAGAACTGCTTCTGTGTAATTTTTTTGGTTTTTTTTTTAACCTTTTAGCATGTAGAAGTAATCTTTGTGTCGGGAACTGAGCCTTGATCTTGCATGGAAGGTTTGTCTGGGATGATGCTAAGTACCCTGCGATGGCTCCCTTGAGGGAGACTGTCGACACAATTCAGGGACAAGTCGCGAAGATCGAAGATGATCTGAAGGTAAAAACCTTCCTTTTGCTTTTCATGTTAAGTGTATGTACATGTTATCCATTGATGCCTTCCTTAGCTAAATGAGGTAGTTGGTCTGTGTGAGGGAGAGACTTAGTTTTGCTTCTGTTTGCTCATAGAAAATCTTATTCGATAGTCTAGTAGCAAAGGGAGTAAGAATTAGGCGTGACAGCATTCGTGTGATGAACTCGGCTTAGCGGGTAAAGCTTTGTCGGTTGATGATGATGGTGATGTTGTTGTTGTTGCTGCAAGAGTTCAGCTTAGCAAGTATAGGTTATTAGACATCAAATTGAGCACCTCTTCCGTGCAAAGCTCATACATACTATTATGATCATTGCCTGTTAGTTCATCGAATCTTTTTCAAATTGAGGCATGTATGGATCTTGTATTTTAGGTTCGTGTTGCTGAGTATAACAATGTGCGGAGTCAGCTGAATGCTATCAACAGAAAGCAGAGTGGAAGGTAAAGCTACTATACCGGTTCTGATTGAGCTACGGCAAGAATGTTTTTATTACTCATTGCTTGGTTACTTCTCTCTATACTTCAGCTTAGCTGTCCGTGATCTTTCAAATCTGGTCAAACCTGAGGATATTGTCATTTCAGAAAACTTGACAACTCTCCTCGCAGTAGTACCTAAATATTCACAGAAGGATTGGTTGTCAAGCTATGAAACTTTGACAAGCTATGTGGGAAGTGTTTCTTTTATCTCTACATCCTCACTCCATGTGCTATTTTCATGACCGTTGGCACTGCCTTGCTATCATGATGAGTGCTACCTTTGTTGCATATGATGTGTTGCCAAGATAGTATCTACAACTTTCTGGCCTACCTTCTTCTCGCCATGTCTTACTAATTTTCTGTTCTGTCAGGTCCCCAGATCCTCGAAGCAGTTACATGAGGATAATGAATATGCTCTTTACACTCCATGTGCTAGAGAGAGAAGGAGCTAGAGAGAGATTGAGGGAAATGAAGGTTCTTCGTTTCCAACAATCTCTCGCGAGGAGGGAGGCCTTTTCTGTGCTGGAGCGAGACAGGGGAGGGGGAGGGGGGGCGAAGGGGGTGGCGATTTTATTGGGCGAAACCCTCGCGTGATGTCTACCACGAGGAGGGCCCCCCTCCTTGGGCATCGGCCCTCCGTTCTCGCGTTATTTGCGATGTTGCCACTTTCCCCAGAGGCCTGCCCCCTCCCGTCGGTCAACGGAAGCTGGGAATAATAAAAATAGAAAAGGAAAAATTGGATATTGTCAATAAAGATTTTCCTTATTGAATGATAGAAACCATTTTTCAGGAAAATAACCAACTTTTTTTAATGTTTGGCAGAAATTAAAATGAACTAGAAAATATTTTCTATCATTCAATAAGGAAAATCTTTTCTTGCATACACTCATTTTTCATTTTTTTTTAAATTTTAATTTTTTTCTCTTCCTTTTCAACCTGGGCTAGTGGCTGGCCATGGCGGTAGTCAGATCAAGCTCGAGCCTCACTGACCTGGCTTATGGCCAATTGAAGCCGAGCTCGCCAATGGTTGGTTGCTAGCTACCACCGTGGCCGGCGATCGGCCAAGGCCTAAGAAGAAGAAGAGAAAAGAAAGAAAGTAAAGAAAAAAACTAAAACTGAATTTTTAAAAAAAGAAAAAGAAAATATAAAAATGAAATGAAAATGTGTTTAGTGAAAGAAAATGAGGTGGAATAAGTTATGTAAAATGTTTTTCATTTTTCAAAAGTGAAAAATATTTCGCCAACTTTTAAAGGTGTTTTTACTTATAGTAGAAAACATTTTCCGTGACTAATTCATTTTTTGTGAAACGAACATTAGAAAATCCGGAAAACGTTTTTTTAGAAGTTATTTTCCATGAAACGAATGGAGCTTAAATATTTTTTACATTTTTACTTTGAAGTAAGCTCAAATTAGTAATTTTTCTTTCTTTTAATGTTGGGAAAATCCCACTTGTAAGGAATAGAAGAAACCAAAAAGAAGAAAAAAAATCCTTATTGATTGAGTGGGCTGGTTCTCAATAGAGAGACGAACGCACATCAACTAACATTTGGGCTTCCATGGCTGCAAGGTGCTCTAGTTCTTCCATGGCTGCTTTGGCCAGTGAGCCATGTTGGCCAATTTATAATAAATTAATGTCATGGTAGATTTTTCGGCCACATAAATCTTTGATGACACTTAAGTGATCAATTTTTTACTAATGTAGTACTCAAGTGATTAAAAAAAAAGTTATGGCACTCAAGTGAGAGTTGTATAAAAGTTATGACACTTGTGTTGTTCTTGTTCCGTCAAAGTTCAGATACCATAATGCATAATTTAAAAGTTTAGAGATCAAAATGTAGGGATCATTTGTGCTATCATTCCTAATAGATAGTAGAGATAGGGACTTTGGTGAGGTTTTAACAAATATAAAATACATCATGAAATATGACAAGAAAATACATTACCAAAGTGGTAAACATATGTAAAACTATGAATGGATAAAAGAGAAAGATATATGTCGAGTCGATAAATTCAACGCTAAATATGGATTATTATATGATTTGGTACTTTAGGAATTCGTCCAAATAAGCATGTTGTATATTGAAATTGAATATAATATGAATTGAGAACATATATAATTTACGAGCGACAACTATGTTTGCTCGAAAATACCTTGAGTGCGATGTCACCATCTTGTTATGAAGAAAATCTAATTAGGGAAAGTTTTTCCAACGGGGATTACGAGCCATTGAAACTTCCATGAAAGGAATGGGCTATTAATTAGGCTGCAATTGAAAGGGCCGCAGTTTGAAATTCGGAATGCCTTGTGTGGTGGGGGACGTTAAGGAGGGCTCTGGGGGAAATTCTTGACGTGCCTCTTTTGTTCTTGTCCTGCTGAGAGATTCTCAGCAGATTCTCCAAGCCTTCTTCTTGAATCTTTGGCTAACCAGTCCGAACTTCGTTCCTCCTGAGTGATCCCCGAACGATGGCCGACGAGAAGTTCTGCTGTACATGGGTTGCACTTGCAGATGTCACCTCCAAGCCCCACCAGTCCCAGTGGCTCCAGGAAACTCTCTCCTGTCAGATCTCTCTCTTTCTCTCTCTCTCTACATGAGCGCGTGTTTTGCGTTGCTGGTGTGTCGGGGGACCCGTGCTTGCATGCTCGGCTTGTCGATATCCGACGTGCAACATATGTGTTGGATACATAGTTTGATCGGTGAGTGTGGAGAGAGAGGGAGACCGGGAATCGAACAGGAGAGCTCCTGCAATCTCGATGAAGGCAGGACGTTAGATTTACTGTGCTGTCGTGCTAAGGATACAGAAGTACAACATGTTAGATGTGTGTCTATGTTGATATGACCCAATTGATTTGTGTTGGTTGACTTCATTTCTCTTCTCAGTATATTTGCAATTGATCAGAAAAGAATCCACAGGTGCTGGCTCGTTCTTAACATTTGTTTTTCTGTCTCTGACCAAAAAAAAACTAACTTGATTTTCCCTGAGTATGAACTTTGGACATCTTAAAGCCACATTTGTTCTTGATTCGGACAAAGTTCTCCTTGATCTCTTTTGGTATCGATTTCAAGCTCGTATAACCAGTAAGCATGAACACTTTTCTGGCGCTCTAGTTCTTCCATGGATGTATCTCAATCTACTCTACTGTTTATTATGCAGCTATGAATTTCTTAGTGTAGGTTCAACATTATATACTAAATCTGGATTATGATGTAGAAGATGGAAGCAAGCAATATTCCTACCTTCAAGTTGAACAATTCTTTTTTGTGTCCTTTCAAATTTTTCAACACAAACCTGCACAAGAAGAAAAAAGAACAAAAACTTGGTAGTAGAATTGTTTCTATGAACTCAAATCATTCCATTTTTCATTGCAGATGTGGACAAAAAAGTGGGTATCCAAACCACGAAAATTTAAAGTACTACGCAAAAGGACTGGGCAAACAAAAAGGAGCATCTCAGGTATCAAAAGGTAAAACGGGTCACTTGCTCTAAATTATCCTCATGCAGAAAATAGGAAATAGACTTTAGCCCGACCTCCCACTGAGCAATTCTACGAGCACACTTTTCTTCATCTTGGAGAATCCTTTAACCCCTCGAGATTTAGCTAGAGCCCTAAGCTCTGGTAGCTTTAGTGCATTCAAGTCCGCTTCATCAACCAGCCCTTGCTGATCCATATTTTCATTGTCATCAACTTCATCAGCATCTGAAGATTCTGCATCCACCCCTTCATCAGAAACCCCTCCATCCAAAATAACAGTTTCTGCTTCTGGCTCAAGTTCAAGCTCAGGCTCATGATTCACTGCTGGCTCATATAAAGGCTCGGGATGTATCTCAACATAGTCCTTGTTCTTTCCTCCACTTAAGTTGGCAACTGATGTAGAGTCATCGCTGTCATCACCAAAGTTAATAGACTGGTACCTGACTCGCGGAATTGGAGACTGGCGCTGAAACTTTGAAGCTGGCCTGCTTAAAGAAGCATTAGAATCTCGAGATTTGTCTCCTAGAATACTATTTGAATCAAAGAAGCTCGAGCCTTTCTCTTCATTGGATGAAACGTTTTGTTCTGGCTGCTCCAAAGTAAGGTCTCTGCTACCATTACTAAAGCCTTTTCTTTTAGACTGTTCTACTGAATGCTTTCGTAATAACTTAAGGAGGGAATCCACAGTTTCACTCTCTTTACCTTGCCCTTTTGTGGCTTCATTTTTCTTTTCCTCTTTCAGGGCAGCTCTCTCTCGAAGCTGAGCCTGAATCTTCCTGAAAAGTTCAACAATCTCCTTCTCTCTTGGCCCTGGCACTGCAGTGGCCTGAGATCTGGGAGAACTAGAAAGGGACAGCAGTGGACCATTCTTTGAAGACAACATCTCAGAGTCATCAAGGTTGTCAAAGCTATCCCTTTCTTCCGTTTGCCTATTACGTCCACGAGAGAAACCATGCCTGTTGTGCCTTGAGAAGTCGGGGTTTCTCTTCTGACCACTATTACTTGCTTTGCATAGGAAAGATGCTCTATTAGAACTGCACTTTAAAGATGTCAATTTGATTTGAAAATGGCCTCTAGAGACAGCAAAAGAAGAACACGGTGAAACGGTGACATGCTGACTCCTCTTCCGGAAAATCCAGAACAAGGAAGACGTTTTCCATCAGAGGATACATAACCTGCCAAAAAGTATAAAATGGACATGGGTGATGGATGATGATAACATGTAACATACAAATATTCATATCCATCAACAGAATACCATTCACGTTACATTTGGGCTATCATGTGTCCTGTAACTCCCCCACCCCCACCCACACACCCCCACTCCAAAAAAGAAAAAAGAAGAAGAAGAAGGAGAAGATGATAATAATAATTAAAGACCAAAAGGAACAGAAGAAAAACTCGGGTTCTCAGTTCAAGCATATAAGGACAAGATTCATGCACCAATATTGAATTTAAAATACAGATTAAGAATAATTCAGGTTGAATCTAAAGAGAGGATTCCAAGTACTTGACTGAAAGCACAAACATATGCAATTATGCCTTTTAGTTTTTTTATTGATGATAAAAGGTTCTAAGCCTGTCCTTCCACAAAGATGACTCATTTCGATCAAAAGAATAGTTAGTTCGAGTAAATCAGAGTTCAGAAGATGGCTGAGGTGTATCCCACTCATCGTCCCATGGCCTGAGACTCTTAATAACACTGGACATAGGTACTACCAACGCTTTGTCTCCTGTGCTAGCTCATAAAGGAAGCAGTTCCAAGTTCCAACAAAGCTTACCCCCTAATTTCTCAAATATCAATTGGTGACATCTGTCATTAAGGTTGCATTTCTTGTTTCAAGCCAGCTATCGGCAAAAGTTTCCCAGGCAATTGTAATTGTATCTGACCAAGACTTGGTAGAACTACCTAGAGTAAGAATTTGTCCTTGTGAAGCATCAAATCAGACATTCTCTCAACCCTCCTAGAGGTTCTTTTTCTTCATCCGTCAGTTTCTTTCATACATATATATGACAATTTATTTGTCCCCTCTCCTGTGCTACACCTCCTCCTACATCTTCTTGCTCATTATCTCCTTTCTCAACCCCTCTCCTCCACCTGCCCCCGGCCCTGGCCCCAACCCCCAACCCCCGACTCACCATGCTAAAACCACTTGTATTGAGTAGAGTAATTTCTTGAACTCTTCTTTAAATCATTGAAATGAAGTATTGTTGATGCATACCAGGGTTTTAATGACTTCTACACCAGCGATTCAAGAGCTACCTTGTGGATATAAAAGAAAAGACAAACGAAATTACTATCTCAAATGTAAAACACTATACGGTTTTGTCATCTACCCATTAGTTCTAATGCTGATTAAAGATACCATCTGAATTTTTCTAACGGTACAGATGCAGACTTTCAGTTTAGCTACCCCTATAAATTGAACTGAATGGCTTTCAACAACAGAGAATTCCCAGAGTCTATCGAACATGTTCTAATAAATGGAGATACATAGTAAGCTGTCATTGGTATGTTTATGTTATGTCATTGGATAAAAATGGAATTAGAAAACTCAAAAAGCATAACAAAGTAATTTTCTAGTATGATAATTGCTCCCTGATTATCCAGCTATAACTTATTTGTGATCCCACTATCAAGATTTTGTTTCTGTAAGCTTGGATTTTTTGCACTGAAACCACACAGCAGCAGCTCAGGAACAAGCCTTTTTTAGCTCACTATATGCCTCCTCCAAATTCTACTATGTACGCTTCATGTTACATTAACACACTCATTTCTTAGAATGACAAGTGCATCCAGGAGCGCACACCCCTATGCAGATTCAAATGTGCCCAAGATTATGTGAACAGTTCTAGCCACAAAGAACTAAATTAACCGCCAAGTGTTCCAACGCGATAGAAACTAACACTGCATCAACATAAACAAATGATGTACAGATGCATGATTTCATGCCATTTCAACCAGCCAGTCTAAGATTGTAAAGTCGCAGAGTAATTTCAACAAACAGATTGTGCGCGACTGCAAAAGTCCTGAAAGCCGAGAACTTTTTTGCCTCCTATAGTTTTGCTGTCGCTAGAGACATGGACGCTGAGAGACCCGATTTATGAAAATACACGAAAAAGGAAGAAAAAATAAAATAAAGAAAAAAGCAAGAGGGGAAAAAAAAAGCTTTGCAATCTCAAGTTCAACCCATCTCAATCTTTCAGGAGATTGCACAAGACTTTTGGTATTGGAAAATTGCACCAATATGATTCCGACCCCCTTCGTTTAAGAGGCAGAAAACGTCACCAATCCTCACAAAACAAGTCCAGAATACGCGAAAAGCACGATAGGGGAACAATTACCTCTCACAACAAGCACAGACAAGTACTGCAGACACGCGCACACACAGATTCAATGTCCAGGCATGAGAATACCTATCAAGTAAAACATAGCCGCAAAACAAACAAAACGACAAGATAAAGGAAAAAAAATAGCCGAAACGTTTCAAGAAGACAACAAACATTAACATCCTCTCGATTTCTCCAACAATTTCTTCAAAACCCAAACGAAGTTAGAGCTGTCGCAGAAGAAGGAAGAGAGAAATCAGCTGAAACGTTCCGGCCGAGGTGCACAGAGGATGACATGGCGTTCGCTGCGCAGGAAGTATCGGGGCGGTTTAGCTGGGGCTCTGCATTTCGCAAGGCAGAGCCTTTTTTCGACTGTGCAGAGCAATGCGAAGCATGTAATATGGTCGCTCCGATGTGGGAGGTTTTTCGCTCCTTTTATATGACCCCCAAAAAGGAGAAAGAAGCACCAGGCCGGCGCCGTGCTAAAAAGCATTTTTGTCCAGAAAAAAAAAATAAACAAACTAATTTTGTTTTAAAATATTACAAATAATATAGAAATGAACTGAGACAAATTAATGAAGAACACTTATTTCATTAAACCATATTGCAACACAACTACATCTTCAATTAATTTGAAAGAAATTACATGTGATATTCTAAGAGTGCGTTTGAGAAAGCTTTTGGATAAAACATTTAAGGAAATGCAAAAGCTTTTGGTTTAAAGGGTTTTGATGAAATACATAAACTATTTAATAAAGTATGATTGAAAAGTGCCTTAAGAAGCAACTTTGAAAAAATGCCGTTTGGTAAATACGTATTTGCGAAGTTTTTTAGCAAATTTTTATATTTTTGGAAATTGAAGATAAAAATAATGATTTTTTTTTTATATTTTCACACCGAGATGTAATGTAAAAGAAATATATTAACAAATTCATAAATTAAAAGATACATCAAGGTGGAATTTTTTTTCAATTAAAAAAAAGTAATTTCATTATAATAAACATGATTATATATGTATCGAAGAAAGAAGTAGGTTTTTATTGAAATTTACAAGCATCCTTAAGTATTTACTAAACTCGTTATTATTTGATCATGAAAACATGTCATGTCAGAAAATAAATTATCATTTAAAGTACCAACCCCCTCATTTGTATTGTTAAGATCAATTGAATATTCATAATTGGGATCCAAATCTACTCTTGCAAAATGTCTATCATTAACAACGTTTCGTTGTATATAATTATGTAAAATAATTGCTATTATAATAATTTTTACTTGCTTTTCAAATGGAAAACTTGGCATATATTTTAAAATCTTTCACTTCTTCTTAACACACTAAAGCTCACTCAATTCCCATCACAACGAGGAATGAGCACGATTGAATACCTCTTGATAGCCTGTAAGGGCAGAATCTTGTTGAAATTCTGGCAAATGATATCTAACTTCTTTGTATGATCTCAAATAACCCATCAAATTTGAATATCCAATATCTACTAAATAATATTTATCTGCACAAATATAATATAAATTTAATCAACATAAACCATATTAATACATATTAATGTACAAAAACCATTAATTAACAAACTTGGAAGATGATAAGGAAATTGCATATCATGTCTCCCTAAAGCTTTATAGAAAATACGAGTATCATGAGCTTGTTCCTCCCAACCAACCTAAATATAAATGAATTCCATGTTAAAAATACACATCGCTAAGATATTTTGAGTCGATGTATCTTTTCAACCAATAAAACAAATATGATATTTTGTAGGTATCAACGTTAGGATATGAGTGCTATCGATAGCTCTAATATAATCTCAAAACAAAAATGCAAATATTATTGTATAATCAAAATTTGCATTTAGTTATTTCTTCTTATTGTAAAATCAAAACATATCTTAAAATATGGATAAAATCTTCGATTATTTTTTATCTTCTCTAGAACATCACTAAATTGCCAATTAGCTGGTTATATTAAATATTTTCCCATTTCACATACTTTGTCTAATACTAAGTTAAAGTACTTGTTTATAGTTTCCTTAGAGCGTTGAAAGCGCTATTGTGTTAACCTATTACTTATACGACATCCTAAAATATGAAGAAATATTCCAAGCATTTCTATAACATCGATATTCCTAGTTCCTTGAAGACCATAGCGTATTACTAAACCATGCATTAAATTATTAAACACAATTTTACCAATTCTAAACATTTGATAACACCTTATCGGATTAGCATCTTCGCTATCAAGTCTTACATTACAACATAGATTAATATGAAAGAGCTCAAAGAGGTAATTAACATCATAGTGATGACTATTATGCTCTTTCAACTTATACTTCAGCCTCTCGACTTTTTCTTCATTTTTATCTAAGTTCATAAAAATTTGTCTGTTGTCTTTCTTTTCAGCAAAATGTGAGAGTTTAAAGAAAAACAAGTTTCTGTCTTCCTTAATGGCTTTCAATGTTTGCACAATTTCTTTGTAATGATCAAATTCTCTTGCAATTGATGTTGCATTGCTCTTACTTTCAATAGTCGAACAAAGTCTGTCGATTTGCGTTGCTAATTTATTAGTTTCGGTCAATTATTTTCCTCTCTTTCCTCAAGTTTGCTTCGCAGAACTTTCTACCGTTCTTTTATGGTTCTTACTTTGACTTAGTTGGGCATTCGTTTCACCTACATCACGCTATAATATATCATTAGTAGATCCTGCACAATCACTAATTTTAGCTTGTGCGGTTTCAACATTCTCATTATTGTATAAGCCTTATACAGGATTCCAGGTAACATTTCTAGTAGCAACTATACCCTGAAACATTTGATCCAACAAAACTTTAATATCCGAATGTGTATGCTTTTCATTCGAAAGACTTTAAGCTCATGATTAGCGTGTTATAATAAAATATTTTTAAGAGTTGTATCATAAAAAATGAACTTATAAAAAAAAAGTAACAAAAGATTAGATAAACACTTAAATTTTTCTCTCCCACCATTCATTACTTGCGTCAATGGTTTTCTTTCTTGGATTCCATTCTAGTCCTATTTCCTTTTGAACCGATTGCTTCCATTTTTGCTATTCTTCCTTTAAATTATCCCACTTACTCTTCATTTGATTTTTATCATACTTTTTTCCCCTCAACTCCTCAAACTTATTAATTATAACTGTCTATCAATCCCTTTTGTTGCTTGTAGGACAATTGCCTTTTTTCAATTTGTTTAATGCGCGATCAACAAAAAGTTTTTACATCTTTAAGGCTTCAATATGCCTTTTCCTTTGATGAACTTGACATCTTCCAATAAAATGAACACAAATATATTTGAAAAATGAAAAAAAAAAATAATGTTAACTATGAACACAAAGCAAGGGGTACTGCAAATAAATTAAAATTCAATTCATATGAACCCATGAAAGAGCACACCAAGCCGGATATGTAAGTGGGGGAAAAAGAACAAAAACATAAGGAATAGAAGCGAAAGAATTTGGGTTCGAGGTGGGACGACCAACACATTCTAAGTAAAGAAAGAGGCGAGCACTTCGGTTGTGAGTGAAGAGAGAGTTAGCGCTTGGATTCTGAGCCAAGAGAGAAGTGGAGAGGCAAATCAAACAAAGCAATCACATGACTATAATTCTCACAATATTAGCATGAGATTTACAATAATTGTTTAATTAATTCATAACTTTGTCATTTGCTAAACATCTCTAAAGTTCATATGAGAGCAATGCACCACTAAGAGCTTGCTCATTTCTTGGCCATTATTACATCGTTAAACTAAATCATTTCTTAGCCCACTATAAAATGCCCCACCCATCTTTATATATATATATATATATATATATATATATATATATATATATATATATATATATTAACAAAATAATATTAGTGCAAAATAAGTTATGACCATAAAGAGGAATAATTATGTATTTGGAAGCACTTAGGGACAAGCAGAGAAAATTAGAGAAGTTCTTGAATCATAAACACGCACCAGTTTCACTAAAGTTTGTTTTTGCAGAAACTACTCAATCTTCAGAAACAAAGGGAATGAACCTACTTGATCTAACTGAGGGGATGAACCTAAGAAATGTACCTTCCACTTCCATTCATATTCATAGGTCAACTTCACATAGAGTTATTTGAGTCATAGTAGTAATTCTGTTGCTGCACTCAATATAGTTATTTGAGTTCTTACAAGTTCTTGCTGGAAGTCAATACATTTTCTAACAAATGCTACCCAAACATAATATAATTAATAGTTGCATGGGTAGATAAAAAGTCTAGTTAACATTAGCAAAGCCCATTAACCATTCACCGCATCAGGTAAAATTCTAATGTTAAGTCCTTAATATTAGTCTGCTTGCTTCAATTGTGCATCACCAGAGAAGATTCACAGTTAATACCTTGCAAGTTTAAAATTAATGAAAATGATCAATTAACAATCGCATAACAAAAGCATTTATAAAATAGACAACTACAAACATTAAGAATACCCATGGTAAGGCATTCTTAGGCTACATCCCCCAAATCTCCAAAAGAATATGGTCAAGCTGTTAAAAAACTTGACTAGGGTCCTATAAGTGACCATGCAACAGGACTACTGATGAAGGTACTACTTTTCCAAGCATTATCTTCACAAACATTTATTTAGATCCATACAAAGACAAGTAGGAAGTTAGAGCCAATATAAGTCACAAGAGTCAACATGAAGCCAAAATATTGGATGAACAACCTCCCACTCACTTAAAACCAAAAAAGAAAAGGAACCTTCCACTACCCAATCTTAAATCATACAATAAATAAAAATAAGAATAAAAAAAATTACATAGTAACGACTTCTGAGAAATAGCTCATAATTTGGTACCACTACCAACACCTTCTACTGCAAAAGTAAAAAATTCTTAACACCAACAAGGCACTAGAGGATACTCGATTCCCACAGTTTCGGAAACTTATTGTTTATATTGTCTTTCCCTTTAGATTCAAAAAATGAAAGCAACTTATTGTTTATATTACTAATCAATGTAGAAAGTACCTCAAAAGGAAGAGTTGTAGCATGGGAAGCACACGCACCTTTGATGTAAAAGGTGAACCAGTTGGTACAAATATAGTTTTGACTTGGAGATAAGACAGTATTCATGAATAAAAGAAAATTATCCATAAAATTTAAATTTGAAAATCTTCTTTGACTTGCACCATTTTCAAATTCCATGTTTCGAAACTTAGAATCAAGAATGACATCGAAAAGCGTTGAGATCTTCTCTTCATCATGCCATAGCACACGAATTAATTAATGTATTGTTTCAGGTGAAATTTCTAAGTTGAAAAATGATATAATTTAGAGTAAAACCCTTTTCCCAAAATTGGATTTTGGAAAGGAAGAAGCCATTTACAATGAAAATCTAGGATAACTTTTAGATGTAGGGACGAATTGGGAAACATTCTCCAAATTGCTCCATCAAAGAATGGCCATCTTGCTAGAGAAACTAAACACGATCCATTCATCTCAAAAACCACAGCATGAAAAAGAAAGAATCAACAATGTCGCACATCTCAACTTCAGATCTCAATCTCACCCAATGAAGAGACACAGAGAGAGGGGGGGTGCTCACCATCTTTAGTAGGCACGGGAGCTAGGGCATGGGATTGGGCTTGGGCGGCGGTAGGCAATGCAATGGCGATGACGAGGGCCTGGGCGGAGACAGTATTCACTAGAGAGGCAAGCTTTGGTGACCGATCGAAGAGGCAAGCTTTGACGATTGGAGAGGCAAGCTTCAGCAAGCGACTGGAAAGGTGAGCTTCGACGATTTGAGAGGTAAGCTTTGAAGTGGTAAGAGCGAGATCTCAAGAAGAGTTGAGAAGAGTAGAGGGGAAGGGAAGGGAAATGGTGTGGTATATTTGCTTGGAAAAAAAGAGTAGAAGATTAGGGTTTTTATTTAAAAAAGGGTCAAACTTGGAATTTTAGTAAAATTTTGAGGGTAACAAAGGAATAACGAAATTTCTTTTAAGGTGCATTATAGCTTGCCTTGAATGCTAGAAGCCAAGGTAGCGGTTGCCTTGAGCTTTTCCTTCAAAAGGCTAGCATTTGTACAATGGGCCTTCAAAAAATGTTGCCAAACACTACAAATTTGCCCCAAGGGGCTTTGAACGCCCAAAGATCTTTGGAAATGTCACTCCCATACACAGCCTAATAACCATTGCACTTAAACAACCACATCCCTTACCTTTGACAAAAATAAAATAAAATATATCCCTTAACAAAATTTGGATGATACATTGTGGTCATTGCCCCTTGTTCAAATTATGCATGCACATGTACAACCAATTTTTACAAAAATCAATCATGCGCTACAATAATCATTTCTATTTCCTTTCACAAACAGGTTTAGAGCTATTATCTTCCAAGATTTGTTGGCTTGTAGAATATGGAGTTCACAAGTACTGTGGACGTTAGAGATGTCATGCCCTTGGACTCCCTAGCTTACGGATGCAACTAACGGGGTTGCGATTGTGACATCCCAGGTTGGTTGCGACATCCTAGGCGCATTGCCGTCTTGTTTCTTTTATCTTTTGTTAAACACAAGTGAAAGCATAAAACAATCAACACCCATCCAATGACAAACATAATTAGGAAAACACTTTGAAAATACACTATTTACAACATACTATATTAGTACTATTTTACAAGCCCCTCTGACTACGAGTCTACTTTTCCTTTTGTAGATCTGTTTATTTATCTAACCACCAAGGTCGAGGTAACCTTAACTCCCCTGGCGATGATACCTTCCAAAACTTTGATTCCCCCATCTAAAGGCCAACCCCTAGGAGTCAACCATGGTCCCGTCGGGTGTGGAGTCGTCGGTTGATCCTGGTGGCCCGTTGAATCTACAAAGGGGTCCAACGAGATCTGCATCAAACCACACACCATGTGCGGCATCGGTGGGGGACGAGATCGTTGAGGCCCTCCTCATCCATACGGTGGTGGTGACTTTATGGTAGATGGTTTCGACTTGAGCTTCTATAATATCGGTTATGGTGACCTCTATTGATATGGGTAGACCTAAGAGAACGAGAGATGAGTCCATACATACGAATCTGAAAAATGATGAATGAGTCATAAACTCAATAAGTAAATTCACTAAGCTAGGTTAGGAGGATGCCTTGCCATTGAGCAAAAATACAACTATCCTCACCTCACGTGTTGATGGCAAATCAATAGTAAACCGTTCCATTGATCTTGATTATTTGCATGAGAATAATTCGACTCACCTTTAGTGCACAAATACCTAAAGGCAACAACTAAATATAAGCATGGCATGCGTAACTTCTATTGTTATCATAATCGAAATCCATTGATTCATCTAGAGTCCAGTGGACATTCAAAATCCACCAAGCATCCTAAATCCATCGAGCATCCTAAATCCATCAGGCATTGTACCAAAAACTAATTGTGATGGAATTTCCCTCGCGTGACCACATATCAAGTAAGCAAGCAATCTGATTCTTCTCTTTTGATCTTATTTGATACATCAAGGCTCAACGACGATACATCAAGGCTTGACAGCATGTCGTGCAAGTGTGTGTTATGACTTATAGGAATCATAACTACAACATGTTGCATACGTTTCAAGATTTGTGGCTTGATCCGTTGCATCTAAGAGTCGACCTAAAAGCAAGCATGGTTCATATCGACATGTCTTAATATCAATTGAAGGCTAAGTGAGGTCTGGTTCGTCGCGCTTTAATGTTCGTCTAAGACCGAACGAGACCCCTTTCGCGACTTGGGGTGTGATTCCATTCATGGAGAATAGCACATGGCTAAGTATACAAAAAACACATGAGAACATGCTCACACAAGTTTGAGTAAGAACACAATCCACGTTCAAACAACGTAATGCAATGCCTTGATCAAGGGTTAGGGAATTCACTTACTTCTAGGTTAGGTGGTGTCTAAAGGACAAAAAGCGAGCAATTGGCAAGAAGGGAAATGGCCAAAGAGAGGGGGGTGGGCATGCAAGGGAGAGTGTGTGGAGAAAGTGGGCTAAGGGTTGGTAATGAAGGAGTGGTGCCTATAATGTACCAGTTTCGACCTACAAGAAATGTCTATAAATTTGGTGTGCCAGTGGCAAGGATAGGTTAGGGATTGTTCCAAGATTCGACCATATACTGATCATGGATTGATCAATGGAATGGTCATGGACCAATCCAATGACCATGTCAATGGACTTGAGTAGTTCGGTTAATGGACGACTACTTGACCATAAAGGTTGATCGAAGGATGGTCACGACCACCGTGGATCAGTCGACCATCATGGATCGATCCAGATAATCATGTGCCGATTGCGGGTGATTCCACTTGATCATGCAACGGTCATGGATGACCATGATTCTACTTAGTAGCATTGTGTGTCGGGTATAAATCTAACCGATCTCAAACAATTACATGACAATCGGGAGTTGGCCTAGATGAAGCCTACGCCTGATCTAGGATTCGATTTGACCAATCGAAATGGATCTTAGGGTTGGTCGTTGAGGCTGCATTTAGGTTGCCAATCTAGACAAGAAAGACAACTTTGCTTATGACAACCATACCAAGGGAAGCTTAGCCATGAACCTCAAGTTTGTTTGAATGGTCATCGGGGGATGTACACAAAAGCCCTTGTCTAGTACTGGTTGCATTTTCAATGGCTTATTTCTCCAAGGTTGCCATGTTGCTTAGAAATGGACAAAATAGAATTCTCTAAAACACTCTAACTTCTTCATGAAGGAGGGTGACTCACCATTTCACCTTGATTCTTCTAAATTTGGCCATGATTATTAAGGATTCACATTGGAGATTAAGCAAAGAATCTAGGCCAAATGTCCCAATAAAAATAGGACACATTGGAGCAAATTATGGCTATCCTATAGCCTTGATGCTATCTTATCTTTTAGAGTGCCATCTATCCATAATGACTTATCCCCATATTAATGAGCTAAGTGCTCCTGTGGCTCAATAAAAAGGAGACAAGCAAGACCTTAAATGATGATACTAAGTCATTAGATCTCCACATCATAGAATTAGGTGCACCATCTTTCCAAATAGGTGTGCTACCTTATGACCCAGGCTTGCCACCTCAAGGTCATAGCCATGCCATATTAAAAAATGCGATTGGGTCGCTTGGATGAGTAATGATGAGCTTAGTGCCTTTCATTTCCACTACTTTAACCCTCTTGTTGTTCACACCTATCCTTCTCCTCCTCCTCTTTTCCCTCGGCACACACCAACAACCTTTCAAACTATTCAAGTTAGTTTTTGAGGTTTGCCAAGGTAAGTAAGATTTATTTTTCTCCTCTAAGAAGGTAGATCCCATTGTTGAGGCTAGCTAAATGCTCACCCATTAAGCCATGGGTGGTATGTGATATCTTTGTTTGATTTTGCTTGCAATTATGTGTAGCCGTGTGCTTGAGTCATTCACATCCGAAATGAAGCCGAGATTTGCTTAGGTTGAGTTCATTGTAAGACAAAGTCGCCCAAGCCATAAAGCCTTAGTTCGACATAAATAGGGTGTTGGGTCCAGGTCTCACTTGTTGCGGGGATTGCCTAAGACCGCAAGCTCTTAGATCAACATTGAGGCATGTTGATTCTATGCCTTGATTGTTTGGGGATTGCCCCAAATCCATGAGATCTTGGTAAGGCACTATAGTGTGCCGATTCTAGGGTTCGATTTGGTGTGGAGATTTGTGCTTGGCGTTGGATCAAGCCATGAGCCAAAGGCCATTCACAACACAAGGTGTGTTCACATTGGGTCGAAACCAAGGTTTGTTAAGGATCTTCATTAAAGCGAGGTGTACCTAAGCCTCAATGCCTTAGATTGGTATTAAGGGGTGCCATTTCCAAGCCTTGTCTGGTGCGAGAATTGGTGCTAAGTGATCGGTTTAAGTCACAGACCAAGATTTGTTCCCGACATGTTTATCAATGTAGTGCGAGAACTCATGACACACACGAATGGATGAGCACGTCTTCGGGCCATCCTTGTGTTGGCTAAGAGAAAAGATAAGAACTAGCTTGTATGATGCATATATGCATGCACTTAAAGAGGAAAATGCGCCTGTCGCCACACAACGTTGGCAGCGATGCCTCGTTCACTGAATAGGATCCTCAGTTGAGCGAATATACCCTGGTTGAGCCATGATTCCTAGGTCTTAAACCCGAAAGCCTCGGGAAGCTAGCCTTGAGAAGCCTTGGTCGAGTTGAGATGCCCTGGTCTAACCCAAAAGTCAATAAGAAGCTGGAAGCCTCGATCAAGCTAGGAAGGCCTAGTCAAGCCAAGACGTTGCTAAATGAATTTGCATGAATGCTAGTTATGCATAAGCATGATATGTTGATGTGTTCATTGTTAAGAAGAAGGTAAGCATGCATTGAAGCATCTTATTATGGATATTTGCATGTATTCGAGATGTAGCAATAAGTCTGCATTTGATCTGCCATTGACACTATTTGCGAGTGTTGTACTTGCTGAGGTCTGATGATGAGATGCTTTCCTAGTAGAGAGCTGAGAATTTTATTTATTGAGTTTCCAAGATTCACTCCTTCATCTTTCAATCTTACATGCATGTAAGTCCCATGTCAGTTTTGGGAGTTGCAGTCATGTTAGAGGAGATATGAAATTCCCCTAGTTTATGTGGAAACTTTAGTGTGATGTAAAAAGAAAAGATGGCCGGTAAAGAAAGGACTTGTAAAAGTACTATTATAATATAAATTACTGTGTTTTGGATGATATATGTCTCAGTCTTCCAGTTGTTGTTTGTTCAGAGAGTTGTTTATTCACGTTTTCGCATGTACATGATAATAAAATAAAAAGAATTGGGACGGCAATGAGCTTGGGACGTTGTGAAAATAACCCTTACTGTTTAAGACCTTAGAGATGGAGTTGGGGTCGTGATATTTTTTGTATTAGAGTAGAGTTATTACCGGGAGTCATAAGGTGCGCTGGGAGTCATGGGATAGTTAGTTAGGCAAAACATTCCATGCACATCATTGCTTTGTTTGATAGATTTTCATAGTTATAAATCGAAATTACTAATCTTTTCTTGTGCTTGTAGAGAAAACATCCCTAGAATTCCTATAGTTGTTCTATCCATTGAATGGACCTAAGTTTAGAACCGAGGAGGATAATGTCAGTTCCCTGTAGGTATGCCTTCCCACAGTGGGCGAACTTCTTCAGGGACAGCTTTTTAGCAGAAAACCACTCGGACCTTTAGTTCTAAGTCTAGAGACACCCAGATAGAACCAGGATATGATAACATTTCTAATTATCCGAGCTGCATTTCTTAGAGGATCCTACCATGCTGGAGAAGGAAGAGGAGTTTAGAAATCCATAGAGATAATTTCACAAAACACTCACTTTACTTCAAGGGATTCTGCCCCACATTACATCCTCCTTGTTTTTTTATAGGCAATAAGAGGTCACACACACACACAAGGACTATGCTCACGGGTCTTAAAACAAATAGAGGCTTCTGAAAATCTCAGTAGGGAATTATTCGCACGGTATAAACAGTGATAGTAAACAATGATTTTCCTAGCCTACTGCTACAGTAAAAGTAAACAGTAACTTGCTACAGTAAACTTGTACAAACAACGATCTTGCTCAGCGGTCTCGTCCGTCACGAGCATTGTAGTCATAGCTCGAGTCATCTAAGCTGTGCACTGTTGCTAGAAGATGTTCATCATATTTTAGTTCAAATGTTTCAAGGTCTTCCGGTAAGAGGATCTAGTTCAGCTGATATGATGTGGATGCAAATGCTTCCTCTTGTGCCTAATTTGTATTGTCGACATCTGTAGTGTCGGCATAAATGCTTGGCTGAGGCCAATTAGATGGCTATGCATAGAAGGATGTGTCTATGCCTTAAGATAAGGACAAAGGTCCTTGGTCATAGGGGTCTTGGGAAAGAGGACCTTCCCATTTTGCATAGGGGTCTTAGGAGGACTGTGTAATGTCATCTCTGTCTGTTATTTCATGCTCTTGTGATGATGCAGCTTGTTTGAATTCTTCGAGTGCTTCATTGGCTTCTGATGCTAGGTCATAATGATCCCATGCAGTGGGTACATTATAATTCAATGCATCTTCAGGAATGGTTTTATTTTCCTAGCATAGGATTCTCTGAAGTTCTGGATACTAGTGTTCACAGTAACCAACAGATCATGGATAAGACTTGTGAACTTGAGCTTCTGCACTATGTGGAACAAGTTTATAGGATGAGGTACCTATACTTAGGGGGCATTGATGATGTTGCCAATGGATTGGTCCACACGATCATGTGTTGGTCACGAGCTATTCCGTTCGATCATGCACTGATCGTGGATGACCATGATTTGATTTGGTATGACATTGTGTCGAGTATAAATCTAATTGATCTCGAACAAGCACATGACAATCAGGAATTGGTTTAGATGAAGCCTACGGCTAATTTAGGATCGGTTTAAACTGACCAAAGTCGATCTAAGGTTGGTTGTTGAGCTCGCGCCCTAAGCTGCCAATCTAACCAAAAGGAGCAACTTTGCCTATGACAATCACACCGAGGGACGCTTAGCCACGAACCTCAAGTGTGTTGGAATGGTCATTAAGGTATGTATACAAAAGGCCCTTGTCCGATCTCGATTACATTTTCAATGGCCTATTTCTCCATGGTTGCCATGTTGCTTAGAAATGGATAAAATAGAATTCTCTAAAATACCCTAGCTTCTTCATGAAGGAGGGTGACTCATTGTTTCACCTAGATTCTTCTAGATATGGCCATGATTACCAAGAATTCACCTTGGAGAATCTATGCCAAATGTCCCAATAAAAATAAAACACATTGAAGCAAATTATGGCTATCTTATAGCCTTAATGCCACCTTAATTTTAGAGTGACATCTATCCATAATGACTTGTCCCCATAATAATGAGCTAAGTGCTCATGTGGCCCTATAAAAAGGAGACAAACAAGGGCTTAAATGATGACACTAAGGACGAGTTTGGTAACAATTCTGTTTATGGGAATAATTTTTAATCAGAAATTATTATTTTTTATTATAGTCCTGGGAACAATTTCTGAGCAAAAGAACGTGCTTGGTAACTATCTAAAATTTATATTCTTGGGATAGAAATGCATTTGGTATAATTATTAAATTCTTTTGTTTCTTTTAATTTTTTAATACTTTTACTATATTTTTCTTATTCTTCTTATTTTTTTTTCTTTGCTTCCTCCTCTTTCTTTGTAGCTAGTCACTGGCCATGGCGATGGCTGACGACCGGATGGGCAAGGTTCAGTTAGCTCGTCGATGGCCAGGCGATGCTCGCATGGCCACTAGCAAGGCTCAACCTTACCCAAGCAATGTGAGATCGGCCTCACCTTAGCCTAGGCCTTGCCCGGCCACGACGGTGGTTGGCGACCTGATGGGCGAGGTTCAGTTAGCTCGTTGGTGGCCAGGCGATGCTTGCCCAGCCACCAGTGAGGCTCGATCTCGTTTAGTTAGCTCGTTGGTGGCCTAATGAGGCCGAGCCTAACTCGGCTATGTGAGGCTCAACCTCGCCTAGCCATCCCGTAGGCGACACCAACCTAGAGGTGGCTCAGCGACGTTTGGGCCGACGAGCCTCGCCGTGGCTCGGTGTCGCGGGGGCCAGTGATGCTCCGGCGACCGACTTAAAGGAAGAAGAAGAAATGGGAAGAGAATAAGAGAAAAGAAAAAAAAATAGGAACTAATTTTAGGAATTATTCCAGGGAATAAGAATTACTTTTTTTTTTTTTTTTTACTTCTTGATTCTCTTCCAAATTTATTCCTAGGAATAAAAAAATAGATTTTTGTTGCTAGGAACAAAATTTTACCGAATAGATTTCTGTTCTTTTTTCATTCTAGGGAACAAAAGAACATAAATAGTTGTTCCCCGAAAGGTTACCAAGCATAGCCTAAGTCATTAGATCTCCACACCATAAAACTAGGTGCGCCACCTTTCCAAATAGGTGTGCCACCTTGTGACCTAGGCTTATCACCTCAAGAAATATGATTGGGCCGCTTGGATGAGTAATGATGAGCTTGATGCCTATAAATAGGATGGGCTTCCATTCATTTCCACCACTTTAAGCCCTCTTGCCATTCATGCCCATCCTTCTCCTCCTCCTCCTCCTTTCTCTCGGCCGCACACCACCAACCCTTCAAGCTATTCAAGTTAGTTCTTGAGGTTTGTTAAGGTAAGTAAGGTTCTTCTTTCTCCTCTAAGAAAGTAAATCCCATTGTTGAGACTAGCTAAGTGCTCACTCGTTAAGTCATGGGTGGTATGTGATATCTTTGTTTGATTTTGCTTGTAATTGTGCATGGCCGTGTGCTTGAATCATCTACGTCCAGAATGAAGTCGAGATTCGCTTGGGTTGAGTTCATCACAAGGTTGAGTTCATCACAAGACAAAGTCCCTCAACCCATAAAGCCTTAGTTCAGTATAAATAGGGTGTCGAATCCAAGTCTCGCTTGGTGTGGGGATCGCCTAAGTTCGCGAGGTCCTAAATCGACATTAAGGCGTGTTGATTCTATGCCCTGATCGTTACGGGGATCGCCTCAAATCCACGAGATCTTGATAAGGCACTAAAGTATGCCGATTATAAGGTTCAATTTGGTGTGAGAACTTTGTGCTTAGCGTTGATTTGAGCCACGAGCCAAAGGCCATTCACGATACAAAGTGTGTTCACATCGAGTTGAAACCAAGGTTCGTCAAGCTTAGGATCTTCATTAAAGTGAGGTATACCTAAGCCTCAAATTCTTGGATCGGCATTGAGGTGTGCTGTTTTCGAGCCTTGTCTAGTGCTGTCTGGTGCCGGAATCGACATTAAGTGATCGCTTCAAGTCATGGACCAAGGTTTGTTCCCAACATGTTTATTAGTGTAGTGCAAGAACTCATGGCACACACAAATGGATGAGCATGTTTTCGGGCCATATATGTGTCAGCTAAGAGAAAAGATAAGAACCGGCTTGTATGACACATATATACGTGCATTTAAAGAGGAAAAAGTGTCTGTTGCCCCACAATGTTGGCGGCAATGCCTCGTTCATTAAATGGGATGCCTTAGTTGAGTTGGGATGCCTCAGTTGAGTTGGGATGCTTTGGTTGAGCTAGGATGTCTAAGTTTTAAATTCGGAAGCCTCAGGAAGCTAGCTCCGAGAAGCCTCGGTCAAGCTGAGATGCCCTGGTCAAATCGGGAGGGCTTGGTCGAGCCAAGACAATGCTAAATGAATTTGCATGAGTACCGGTTATGTTTAAGCATGATATGTTATGTATTCATTGTTAAGCCGAAGGTAAGCATGCATTGAAGCATGTTGTTATGAAAATCTGCATGTATTTGAGATGTAGCAATAAGTTTGCTATTGATCTGCCATCGACACTACTTGCGAGTGTTGTATTTGCTAGGTTTTGATGATGAGATGTTTTCCTATAGAGAGTTAGGAATTTTACTTATGAGTTTGCAAGACTCACTTCCTCATCTTTCAGTCTTGTAGGCATGGAAGTCCCACGTCAGTTTTGGGAGCTGCAATCATGCTAGAGGAGATAGGATATTACCTTGGCTTATGGGGAAACTTTAGTATGATGTAAAAAAAGAAAACATGGCCTGTAGAGAAATGGCTTATAAAAGTACTATTATAATATAAATTAGTGTGTTCTGGATGATATATGTTTCAATCTTCCAGTTATCGTTTGTCCGATGAATTGTTTATTCATGTTTTCGCATGTGCATGATAATAAGATAAAAAGAATCGAAACGTCGATGAGCCTGAGTCGTTGTGAAAATAATCCTTGCCATTCAAGACTCTGGAGATGGAGTTAGGGTTATGACAGTGCCTCTATTTATAGGCTGAACCTCCACGATGGCCTTTCCACATGGTCCAATAAGATGATCTTGTGTGGTATGGGTACAAGAGGAGAGGTGGCGCTCTAGTCATGTGACGCCTAGAGTTCTAGAAAGGTGATTAAGGTCCCAATTGTGTCTCTCTTATTGGTCCATATGGTCATGAGTTACCACCTTAATAAATGGTCCTATTTGAAAGAGATGGCATGTCTACAATGTGAGTTGGCACCTTATTGGTTTTGCAATGCAAGACAATTGCCCTTCTTTTTATTAGGTTGTTGAGGCCATGAATTACCACTTTAATGAAGACCTTAGATCAGAAGAGGTGTCATGCTTAGAAGGGTGATTTGGCGCTCTAAACCGTGCAAGATCACTTGTCATTAATTTCCTTGAGTCATCTTGTCATGACCTAACCCCGTCCCAAGGTCGCAGCCCATTGGGGGTTATGTTTGCGACGTCTCAGTCGTTCGCCATCCCGATTCTTTTTATCTTTTCGTTAAGAGCATGCACAAGTGGTTACACAACAAGCAGCCATGCAACAACAAACAACTAAGATAATAACCACTTACAAACATGCAATTGCTTATATTATATCAGTTATATTTACAAGTCCTCTATCATGAGCTATTATATTTACAACCACTACATATTCTACACTTAAAATGGTCAAGCTAAACCTTAGCTTATTTAGCGAGACTACGATGCCAAAGTTAGTATGAGATCTCCATGCCTACAATTCTGAAAAACAACGGAGTGAGTCATGGACTCAGTAAGTAAACTTACCAATCCTCAGATAGGAGAATGCCTCATCATCGAACAAGCACGTGAATACAACCGCATCAATATGTCAATAACAAATTTAATAGTAAAACACTTGCTTTACTTTGGCTAAAACATACGAGAATTTTCAACTATTTATAAAACAGGCATGGCCAAGATCAAATAATGGCCAAGACCCGAATAATATCATATAAAATATGCACATGACTTTCAAAGACTAGGCAAGAGTAAATAACACATGCACATGAATATTATAAGGTTAAGTACAAGAGATTCATTTATCAATCAACCGAAATCCATCAGTTCTTTCGAACTTAATTGGGTAATGTCCCTTAATCCAAGGGTGACGGCGATCTTTTGATAATGAATTTGTCAAGCATCCAAACTTAATGGGGCACGTCTCCTAATTCAATGGCGACGGCAATCCTCCGACAACAAATTTGTCAGGTATTTGAACTTAATTAGGTAATGTCCCTTAATCTAAAGGTAATGGCGACAATGAATCCGTCGGGTATTCGAACTTAATCGGGCAATGTTCCCTAATCCAAGGGTGATGGCAGTTCTCACAACCTCGACTCCATCTCCAAGTTCTTGAGTGGCGAGGGATATTTTCGCGACATCCTAGGTGTGTCACCGACTCGTTTCTTTTTTTGATCTTCTTATTATGACCATGCAGAAGCATTACAACATTGACATTAAACCACAACACAACAATCAAGCAGTTAGGAAAACACTATACAAAGAATACCGCTATTATATTACATCGGTATATTTATAAGCCCTTCATCACAGGCTTATTTCCTTCTATTTTACATCATTCAAAAAGACATAAGCAAGGGAATTTCGAGTGCAACTCTAAAGGAGGAAACTTTCATACTTACAAATTTGAGAAAAAACAACAGGGCGAATGATAAACTCAATAAATAAACCCACTAATTTCCGAGTAAAATGATGCCTCACTTTTCAACAAACGCATGACTTATCCAAAAGTCACATTAGCATTTTCTATTAATTAAATTAGGCAGACTTAACATAAGGACTCGATTGCACTAATTGATAAGTTGTATGACCTTAATCATCATTTTTGTAAGTTTGATGACTCAATTGTATCTCTGTGATAAGTTTTTAGACTCTATATAAATTATTTCTAATCATAGTATAACTTACATGCATGTATGGTATTCCTGTGGAATTTTTTGGCATAGTTTAGGATGATTAAATTATGTCTATTGTGATATAAATACCCCAAACCTTTTTACACCACTAAAAATCATAAACTTGCCTATTGCGACACAAATATCCAACTTTTTTGTATAATAATATAATCTTGAACTTATATTAGCGTGAAAAATAAACTTAGATGGAACTAACATAGAGGATATACATAAGTTTGGGTTTTTTGTAACACAAAAAAAGTTGGGATATTTGTGTCATAGTAGATAAGATTATATGTTTGGTGAAACAAAGTATTTATATATTTTTTCGTGGTATTAGCTTCTAATATTATATATAAAGACGTAGATATTCACATAGATCTAGAGAAAGTTCTCTTTGTTTTACTTAGGAATCAGCTCTAAAGGAGGCAAATAATTATTCTTCCGACCGAAAAAAGAAAGGAGACAAGAAAATAATTATTTGAACACTAGAAAGAATTGTGTGTGGCCGCATGCTTGAATCATTTACGTCTAGAATGAACCCGAGGTTCACTTGGCTTGAGTTCATCACAAGACAAAGTCGCTCAAGCCATAAAAGCCTTAGTTAAGTATAAATAGGGTGTCAGATCCAAGTCTCGCTTGGTGTGGGGATCACCCAAGACCGCGAGGTCCTAAATTGACATTAAGGCGTGTTGATTCTATGCCTTAATCGGTACAGGGATTGCCTCAAAAGTGTGCCAATTCTAGGGTTCAATTTGTTGCGGGAACTTTGTGCTTAGCATTTATTTGAGCCACGAGCCAAAGGCCATTCACGATACAAAGTGTGTTCACATCGAGCTGAAACTGAGGTTCGTCAAGCTTAGGATCTTCACTAAAGTGAGGTATACCTAAACCTCAAAGTCTTGGATCGGCATTGAGGTGTGCCGTTTCCGAGCCTTGTTTGGTGCTGGAATTGGCATTAAGTGATCGCTTCAAGTCATGGACCAAGGTTTGTTCTCGACATGTTTATCAGTGTAGTGCAAGTTCTCATGGCACACACGAATGGATGAGCACGTCTTCGGGCCATGCATGTGTTGACTAAGAGAAAAGATAAGAACCGGCTTGTATGATGCATATATACGTGCATTTAAAGAGGAAAAAGTGCCCATTGCCCCACAATATTGGTGGTGATGCCTCATTCATTGAACGGGATGCCTCGATTGAGCCGGGATACCCTAGTTAAGCTAGGATGTCTGAGTTTTAAATTCGGAAACTTTGAGAAGCTAGCCTCGAGAAGCCTCGGTCGAGCTAAGATGCCATGGTCGAGTCGGGAGGGCTTCGTCGAGCCAGGACAACGCTAAATGAATTTGCATGAGTGCCAATTATGCACAAGCATGATATGTTGATGTATTCATTGTTAAGCCAAAGGTAAGCATGCATTGAAGTATGTTGTTATAAAAATTTGCATGTATTTGAGATGTAGCAATAAGTTTGCTATTGATCTGCCATTGACACTATTTGTGAGTGTTATACTTACTAGATTTTGATGATGAGATGTTTTCCTATAGAGAGTTAGGAATTTTAGTTACTAAGTTTGCAAGACTCACTCCCTCATTTTTCAGTTTTGTAGGCATGGAGGTCCCACGTCAGTTTTGGGAGTTGTAGTCATGCTAGAGGAGATAGGATATCACCCTAGCTTATGTGGAAACTTTAGTATGATGTAAAAAAGAAAAGATGACCCGTATAGAAATGGCTTGTAAAAGTACTATTATAATATAAATTAGTGAGTTCTGGATGATATATGTCTCAATCTTCCAGCTATTGTTTGTTTGATGAGTTGTTTATTCAC
Source organism: Eucalyptus camaldulensis (assembly GCA_019915185.1). Taxonomy (NCBI): domain Eukaryota; kingdom Viridiplantae; phylum Streptophyta; class Magnoliopsida; order Myrtales; family Myrtaceae; genus Eucalyptus; species Eucalyptus camaldulensis. The sequence continues at coordinate 35,802,713 of JAHSVA010000001.1, forward strand.
ATTTTCGCATGTGCGTGATAATAAGATAAAAAGAATTGGGACAGCGACGAGCCTGAGAGGTTGTGAAAATAATCCTTGCCATTCAAGACTTTAGAGATGGAGTTAGGGTTATGACGATGTCTCTATTTATAGGCTAAACCTCCACGATGGCCTTTCCACATGGTCCGATAAGATGATCTTGTGTGGTATGGGTACAAGAGGAGAGGTGGAACTCTAGTCATGCGATGCCTAGAGTTCTAGAAAGGTGATTAAGGTCCCAATTGTGTCTCTCTTATTGGTCCGCATGGTCACGAGTCACCACCTTAATAAATGGTCCTATTTGAAAGAAATGGCATGCCTACAATGTGAGTTGGTGCCTTATTAGTTTTGCAATGCAAGACACTTGCCCTTCCTTTTATTGGGCTGCTTAGGCCATGAATTACCACTTTAATGAAGACCTTATATCAGAAGAGGTGGCATGCTTAGAAGGGTGACTTGGTGCTCTAAACCTTGCAAGATCACTTGTCATTAATTTCCTTTAGTCATCTTGTCATGACCCAACCCAGTCCCAAGGTCGTGGCCCATCGAGGGTTATGTTTGTGACGTCCTAGTCGTGTCACCATCCTGATTCTTTTTATCTTTTCGTTAAGAGCATGTGAAAGTGGTTACACAACAAGCACCCATGCAACAATAAACAACTAGGATAATAACCACTTACAAACACGCAATTGCTTATATTATATCAGTTATATTTACAAGTCCTTTATCATGAGTTATTATATTTACAACCATTACATGTTCTACACTAAAATGGTCAAGGTAAACTTAGCTTATTTAGCGAGACTACAATGCCAGAGTTAGTGTGAGATCTCCATGCCTTCAATTCTTAAAAACAATGGAGTGAGTCATGGACTCCGTAAGTAAACTTACTAATCCTCAGATAGGAGGATGCCTCATCGTTGAACAAACACGTGAATACAACCACATCAATATGTAAATAACAAATTAATAGTAAAACACTTGCTTTACTTTGGCTAAAACATATGAGAATTTTCAACTATTTATAAAACAATGATGGCCAAGATCAAATAATGGCCAAGACCCAAATAATAGCATATAAAATATGCACATGACTTTCAAAGACGAGGCAAGAGTAATTAACACATGTACATGAATATTATAAGGTTAAGTACAAGGGATTCATTTATTGATCAACCAAAATCCATCAGTTCTTTCGAACTTAATTGGGTAATGTCCCTTAATCCAAGGGTGACGGCGATCTTTTGATAACAAATTTGCTGAGCATCCGGACTTAATAGGGCACGTCTCCTAATTCAAAGGTGACGGCAATCCTCTAACAATGAATTTGCCAAGCATTTGAACTTAATTAGACAATGTCCCTTAATCTAAAGGTAACGGCGACAATGAATTCGTCGGGCATCCAAACTTAATCGAGCAATGTTCCCTAAACCAAGGGTGATGGCAATTGTCACAACCTGACTCCATCTCTAGGTTCTTGAGTGGCAAGGGATATTTTCGCGACAACCTAGGTGTGTCACCGACTCGTTTCTTTTTTTGATCTTATTATTATGAGCATGCGGAAGTGTTACATCATCAACACCAAAACCACAACACAACAATAAAGCAGTTAGTAAAACACTATACAAAGGATACCGCTACTATATTACATCGGTATATTTGTAAGCCCTTCATTACAGGCCTATTTCCTTCTATTTTACATCATTCAAAAAGACATAGGCGAGGGAATTTCGTATGCAACTGCGAAGGAGGAAACTTTCATACTTACAAATTTGAGAAAAAAAAACAACGGGCAAATGATAAACTCAATAAATAAACCCACTAATTTTTTTAGAAGAAGGATGCCTCACTTTTCAACAAACGCATGACTTATCCAAAAGTCACGTCATCGTTTTCAATTAATTAAATTAGGCAGACTTAACATAAGGACTCGATTGCACTAATTGATAATTTGTATGACCTTAATCATCATTTTTGCAAGTTTGATGACTCAATTGTATCTTTGTGATAAGTTTTTAGACTCTATATAAATTATTTATGATCATCGTATAACTTACATGCATGGATGGTCTTCTTGTGGAATTTTTTGGCACAATTTAGAATGATCAAATCATGTTTATTGTGATATAAATACCCCGGACTTGTATCATAAACTTGCCTATTGCTATACAAATACTCAACTTTTTTGTAATAATAAAATAATCTTGAACTCATATTAGTGTGAAAAATAAACTTAGATGGAACTAACATAGAGGAGTTACATAAGTTTGGATTTTTTTGTGACAAAAAAAAAGTTGGGATATTTGTGTTGTAGTAGATAATGTTATATGTTTGGCGAAACAAAGTATTTATATATTCTTTCGTGGTATTAGCTTCTAATATCATATATAAAGATGTAGATATTTACATAGATCTAGAGAAAGCTGTCTTTGTTTTCCTTAGGAATCAGCTCTAAAGGAGGCAAATAAGGGCCCGTTTGTTTGTATTTCTTTTTTTTGTTTTAAACACTTTTTCTGTTTTTTTGTTCCTGGGAACAAAAAAGGAACAAAAAAGAAACAGGTGTTTCTTGTTTCTGAAACACAAATCAGAAACAAAAAAGAAACAAAAAGGGAACATGTCTCCTCCGAGCCTCTCCTCGTGCAACGTCTCCACCGTCGTCTTCTCCGGCGCCTCCCACTCTTCGGCGCCGACAGCCGCCTCTGTCTTGAGACCATCCGGCTTCTCCACCGTCGTCCTCTCTGACGCCGACAGCCGCTGCGAGCGTCTCCACCTGCGAGCGGGTGACGGAGCTGGGTCGCGGGTCGCTGGGCGGCGGCGGCGGCTGCGGTGCAGGGCTCGGCCGTGGGGTCTCGAGCGGCGGACGTCTAGGAGCGGAGCGGTGAGGATGGCCGATCGAGTCGTGGGCCGGCGCGGGGTCGACGATCGAGCGGATCTCGAAGTCGTGGGTCATGGCGCGGTGAGATCTGATGCGGCGGTGGCGAACGGAGGCTCGAGACCTGCAGATGCGTCGATCAGGCGTGAGGTGGAGGGGCGGTCGCTGATGCGGTGGCGGCGAGGAGGCGTCGAGCGCGGTCACCGATGCGGTGGAGGGAGACGACGGTGTGGCTCTGGGTCACCGTCGGCCCGGCGCGGCGAGGCCGACCTCACGCCTGGCTGGGCGAGCTCGATCTCGCCTAGATCTGGCGACGCCGAGCTCGCCCAGCGGCCGGCGACGCCAAGCATCTCCGGGGGCTGGCGACGCCGAGCCTCGTCGGGGGCCGGCGAGCCTCGCCGTGGCTGGGCGAGGCCGCCGGCCCTCGTTGGTCGGTCGCCGGCCATGGCCGAGGCCGGCGACCGGCCAAAAGTAGAAAAAAGGAAAAAGAAAAAAGAAAAAAGAAAAAAGGGAAAAATAAGAAAGAAAATAAAAAATTAAAATTAAAATATTAAAATATTAAAAGAAATAAAAAAATTATACAAACTTACCAAACATGTTTCCATTCTTATTATATTTCTGGAACAAGTTTACCAAACACGTTTTTTTGTTCAGAAATTATTCCCAGGGACATAAACACTTTTTTTTTATTTCTGTTCCCTGGAACAATTTTTAAACAGAAACGCAAACAAACGCACCCTAATTATTCTTCCGACCGAAAAAAGGAAAGGAGAATCAAATAATTATTCGAACGCTTGAAAGAATTTCTCACGCGAGCCTCTCTCTCATAGTTGTAGCTGAATCGCGCAGACAATGCGAAATACCTCACTCCCATGCCCTCCCTCATCTCCCCCGGCAAAATCCACCGCCTGGAGCTCGAGAACTTCAAGTCCTACAAGGGCCACCAGGTGATCGGCCCCTTCTACGACTTCACCGCCATCATCGGCCCCAATGGCGCCGGAAAGTCCAACCTCATGGACGCCATCAGCTTCGTCCTGGGAGTCCGCACGGGCCACCTCCGAGGAGCTCAGTTGAAGGACCTCATCTACGCGTTCGATGACAGAGAGAAGGAGCAGAAAGGGCGGAGGGCCTTCGTCAGGCTGGTTTATCAGATGGTGAACGGGTCGGAACTCCAGTTCACGCGGACCATCACCAGCGCTGGAGGCAGTGAGTACCGGATCGACGGGAAGGTGGTAACGTGGGACGAGTACAAGGCTAGGTTAAAGTCGCTCGGGATTCTCGTCAGTGCGAGGAACTTTTTGGTGTTTCAGGTGATTTCCTTTTTTCCTTCATAATGATCCCTTCCTTCGAATGTAATTAAGCGTTCTATTGCTGTGTCGTTGATCTCGGATGGGAGAATGGTGATGCTGTTTTTTACATATCTTTTGTCGTCAATGGGCGGGTTGCATCATTTTTTCTTTTTTTTTCAAGTTGGGGGTTCGCTCAGAAATTAGTGAACTGGATTGGAGTTCTTAGAAAGGTTTTCCTACGGTTCAATGGACATCATGGAAATAAGGAAAGTTATTGCAAACTAAGAATATATTAATGCATTTTAAAAGAAGCAGGATTACTATAAAATCTGTGTTGTTACCTTGTAAGGACGATAACACGGCAATTTATTAGAAGCCAAAATTAAAATTAGAAGACTTGCATCACTGAGACATACTTAAGTTTTGTACTAGGCCAAACCTTAGCTAGAATTATCATTGTAAATGGACTTGTTGGTGGATTCAAGCAATTTTGACTTTGATGAGAGATTGACTCAATTTTCTACTGGCTCTCCTTTTGTAGGGTGATGTTGAATCCATTGCATCCAAAAATCCAAAGGAGCTCACTGGACTATTGGAGCAGATATCTGGATCTGAAGAACTCAAGAGAGACTATGAGCAGCTTGAAGCTGAAAAAGCTGTGGCAGAGGAAAAATCTGCTCTTGCTTATCAGAAAAACGAACTGTAGTATTGGAAAGAAAGCAGAAGAAGGAACAGAAAGAAGAGGCTGAAAAGCATATCCGTTTGCAGGATAGATTGGTATGCTTTATGGGGTTCTTCCTTTCAGCGTTTATGAAGTTGCAGTCAAAATATTTACTTCATTTCTTGTGTGATGCTGAGAAATCTGACATGTGAACCCCTGAACTTCTGCTTTTGGCTTTCATATAATCTTTACATTGTCTGGTGTGTTTAGGTCCTGCTGGGCACTATTGTTCCCACAACTAGGTCAAAATACAGGAAATAACTAGTTCAATTTGATGTTTAAGTGCTTTTGCGCGTGCTTGTCAGTGGGTTTGGTTCCTGATCTAATCTTGTCCCATTTGTACTTGCAGAAAAAGTTGAAGGAGGAGTACTATTTGTGGCAATTGTATCACATTGAGAAGGATGTTACTAGGACAAATGAGGACCTCGAAGCTGAAATAAAAAGTCGTGAAGGTGTTATTAACGAACTAGAAAATTTTGAGCATGAAGCAAGTAAAAAAAAGAAAGAGCAAGCCAAATATCTGAAAGAGATTGCACAATGTGAAAGAAAAATTGCTGAGAGAAGTAATAAGCTCGACAAAAGCGTGAGTTTCTATACATTTTATATGGTCCATAATTCTGTGATTGTTCATTGGATCCCATCTGAAAGTTCCATTGCACAAGATAACAATGAGGTGTAATTTTGGCTGGAAATGTGTGATCTAACTGAAGTTGGTTTGATGTAAACGAGAAGGTTCTCTAAGTGGGTTTGCCTACTGAAAAGTTAGTCTATCCTTCATTATAGCTGGAGGATACATGAAGTTAATTTTGCATAGGCTGTCTTGTAATGTTAAAGAAAGGAGAAAACCAAGAGCAATAATTTTTCTCAAGCTTTGCATGTGGGGAATCAGTGACTTGTTTTATTTATTTATTTTTGGGTCAACATATTCCTTTCTACTGACAGTTGGAAATTAAAAAGACACAGAGTTGGCGGGGCGAGTAGAATTCTTCAGGCACTGGCTTTTGGTATGACTGAGGGGCTTTCTGCTATAGTAATTGTTTTGGCTTTTTTCCCCCCATAACGATTTGATTTGTTTGCTTCATTATCTTCTGGGGACTCTATTCTCTCATGGAACGGGACACTGGATAGGCTGATTTTGGGAAGGGGCAAAGGGGAATTTTTTTTTTTTATCGTTGAGGTTGGGGGAGTGGGGGTGGGGTTGCGTTTGGGGAGAATGGAGGGGCCAGTAACTGGTTAATTGGTATTGCAGGTTACCCCCAGAACTTCTGGCTGCTTTTCCACCTGTCAAATGTTTCTCTCTCAGATTCCCTGTTCAGTGCTTTTTTCTTTAAGAGAACCAGTCAATGGTAACACAGTGTTCTCTCCTCTTGAACTTTCCAGATTTAGTCTTAAGAAGCAGTGATGCTCCTGTTAGTCACAGTTATTCTACGATGCCATGTTTCATGGGCACAAGCTCCTGCTAATTGCAGTTGTCTCTTTCCTTCAAGAATGAGTACTGGAATTGGAATCTCTTTGATAAGTAGTTAATGCTCAGGGGCTTTTGAATGTTTTGCTGAAATATTCTGCGATAACTAATATTTAGTAGGTAACTCCCCATTACCACTTGAATTAAATTGTTATGTTAGTTGCTATGTACTTCGCATGTTGCATTTCTTCCAGTAATGCTATGTACACTAGTGTGACGTTCCCTTTGCTCACCGTTTGGTTTATGTATGTCATTAAACAAAGAAGTAATTCCAAGGTCCTGCACCCTTTCCCCCTCCCCTGTGCTTGTCCTTCCTCCATCTAATGTGTGAGGGAGGGATCACAAGCTGTATTCTACTTACTATATTCACTGCATTTAAAGTGTGAACTTGTGAGATTGGTATACTTCTTGTGTTCGATTCATAAGAAAAGTGCTGTTTATATTTCTTTTATCATGTGAGGACAATTTGTCATCATTAACGTTATTCATCCGATTCATCTTCTTTTCAATCTTTGGCACAGTTTTCTTTTCCCTTCCTTTTGTGACATTCTCCTCAATCATTATAACTGATTCCATTGTCTCTTCTACTTCTCTGTCCCTTACTTGTTGCTATCCACAGTTTTAAGATATTTTCCTTTTGTTATATCCTATCAGTTTTGTGCAGTGTGGCTAAATACTTCTCTGTCCCTTACTTGATGACAGCAACCTGAGCTTTTGAAACTGAAGGAGGAGATGTCTCGTATCAGGTCAAAAATTGAGAGTACCCGGAAAGATCTTGATAGGAAAAGGAAAGAAAAAAACAAGCATGCCAATGAAATTAAGGAGCTGCAGAGGGGCATACAGGATCTTACTGCAAAACTTGATGAACTGCGTGAGAAAGGTCTAGATGGTGGGCAGAATCTTCAATTTAATCAAGATGAACTCGAGCAATATTGTAGAATGTAAGTTACTCTTGCTTAAAATGCGATGCTGAATTCTTTAATAGGTAAGCACAATTTTTTATGAACCATGAGATGCTGAACGATAAAGAATTATTCATACTAGGGGGTTCCAGCTTCACCTATCTAAAAAAAGAGGGTTATTCTTGCAGGTCTAGCTTAGTGTAGGTCTAAAGAAGTGTGACGACACACTAAATCAAAAGTTAGAGGTAAAAAAGCAAGAATCCCTATTTCTCTCGCTCCAAGTCATTCAATAAAAAACCAGAGGGATAATAAAACAAACTATATTCTTCTTTGACATATAGCAATACCCTCCCACACTTTATTTCTTTCTCAACAGGGTTGAAATCTTCACCCACTTAAACTTATGACTGACTTCGCCAAAGACCAGAAAGGAGTCGTTTATGAGAAGTTCATAAGTATATGATTTACTGTCTTCATTGGAGAGCAGTTCCCTTGATGAATAGTTTCCTGCAAAAGTTGATGGTCCATTCGTAATTTGGACTGCTCATTATTTCTAAAGAAATATTTCTTGCGATAAATCCTGCTACAGTGGTGTTAATAGTATACTATATCACCTCCAAGTCTGGTTGAATATGTTGAAAACAGTGATATTGAGATAACTTTTTTATGTAATGAAACAGCTTTCTGAGGTGGGCTCTCTGCAAAAAGTATATAATTCACAACAAGGATAATAAACTTAATGGGAGATTTTAGCGAAGTATGGTTTTGGTCTTTCATTGTGAGCCTCCATTGAGGGATCTGCAGGATTCAAAAGAATTTTGCTTGTAGTCTTTCTAAATATTTCTATTTTCCTTGAGGACTTCTATTTATCTCTGGCATTGTTGTTGATAACTTGTTGACGCCTGGGTCGCGACATAACTCCTTTTAGATTTTTTTTTTTTTCTGAACTGTATACGTATTGGCAAGAAAATTTGAGGCAACTCTAAGCTCTTACCACTATAGATGGAAGAAACTATGGTGGATACCTGGTATTAGGCTGGTAGATTGAAAATATGTCAGGTTTTTAAACCTTGAAGAAGGCAACTCTGAATTAGTACAAAGAACATATTGGACTTGACCCAAAAAGGATGGGATGCTCTCAATCAAGTCTTTCTTATAAACTGCTGTTCTTTACTTGGGAAGATAGAAGAAAGGTCAACTTCCTCTTGTTATTCGTTTTGTGGTTAAGTGTGTGGACAAAAGTCTCTTTTTTGTGTGGAAAGTAGCTGGTTTAGTACAGTAACGATCGACTATTTGTCCCTGTAGAAAAGGGTAATCCGGTTGAGTCGATGTTGCTTACTATTTGACCCTATACTTTTTTGGGTCAATGGTTTGAAGAGGCACTTCATTTATGGTTTTATTATTTGCCTCTGACTGTTTACTTTTGTTTGGATTGGTTGTTGGTTTTTTTGAGGAAAACATTGTCTACAGAATAACTGTTGTTGTCGTCATTTTTATATTATCTCATCACCTGAAAATAGGCTCGAATTTAAGTTTATGGCCTGAACCCTTTAGCATTTGATCGAGTCAATAAAGTGGGGGTCTCCAATAACAAGAAAATAATGTTTCAGTAAAGCGGATGCTGGGGCGAGAACAGCGAAGCTCAGAGATGAGAAAGAAGTTTTGGATAGGCAACAACATGCTGATATGGAAGCTCAAAAGAATTTAGAAGAAAATCTTCAGTAGTTGCAGAATCGAGAGAGTGAACTTGAGTCACAGGAAGAACAAATGCGAAGTAGACTAAAAAGAATTCTGGATTCATCTGCAAAGCACAAGGTCGATTTTTCTGAATTGAATAAGGAATTACGTTCTCTACAAGATAAATCCCGAAAGTCCAGGTAATTCTTAATATATTCCTTCATTTCAAGGATCTTCATGAGTTTGTATTTGTGTGTTCTGTGCCTCATAGGCTCAACTAGGTTGTTAGGTTAGAATTGCTGGAATGGAAGTAGTTTTATATGTACCTATTGCATTGTTTGATTTAGACTTGTTGCATGGTCTGTGCAGGAGTAAGTATGAAAATCTGAAATCAAGACTTAGCGAAGTGGAGGACAAATTGAGTGAATCAAAGGCTGATAGACATGAAAACGAGAGGGACACTAGATTATCTCAAGCAGTTGACGCCCTAAGACGCCTCTTTCCTGGGGTTCATGGTCGAGTCACTGATCTTTGAAAGCCAACACAAAAAAAGTACAACCTTGCTGTTACTGTTGCTATGGGTAAATTCATGGATGCAGTTGTTGTTGAAGATGAGCAAACAGGAAAGGAATGCATCAAGGTACTTCCACTTTTGCTTAATGAGAGGAGATATGTTTTTTGCTCTTTGAATTCCTATAAATTCTGAGTCACTTTACCTGACTAAGTTGTCTCAATTGTTTTGGAAAAAGATGATTTTGTGCATTACATCCGAGTGTGGATCATTGATTACAGTATCTAAGGGGGAAAATAAACAATCGTGCAAAGTCAGAAGATGGGATGTGGGAATTATCTGATTTCAGTTGCTGAACCACATACTAGTTATGCTGTATTGAAATAAGTCGTAATGAATGAAATGCGACAGGACTGCAGGTAATAAGACTTTCTCATGTTGTTATTTTGGAAAGCTGTTTTGGTTAGTCAAAAGATAGAGAAATGTTGCAGGAACCTGCTTTTTTGTGCAGTTATTCTGCAACATGATGGAAGCATTTTGGTTCAGCATACTTAGGAAGCATTTTAATGTAGATCGACCTGTCAAAGGAGAGTGATATATGTGCATAATGATATTAAATATGATACATATGTAAAACTGGTAGAATTCTGCTTATTTATTCAGACCCTTAATGTGATATAACGGCCGACCTTTTCTATAATTAAGAGGATAGGCTGATGGTCACAACAGCATCATGGCATAACATTAGTGCATTATGCACCTACTTGTCTTCTTGTATGTTGATGAGTTTGCTAGTTGAAAGCGGTTTTTAATAGATGACTTTGAACTATTATTTTTGTAACATTTATGATGTTAAAAGAACACTCTGATCATACAAAGGCGTAATTTTTGAGAGAGTGAATTATAATGTGTTTGAGATTTGGCAAGACCTTTTCCACTTTCCTTTTGCTTTTGAGATTTGGCAAGACCTTTTCCACTTTCCTTTTGCTTTTGCTTTTGCTTTTGTTCCTTTTCTTTCTTTGGTTTGGACGGCAAATTTGTTTGGTTGTTATGGTGATGAGAATTGGATATGCTTGAGGAAGAAATTGAGAAACCTCTCATGAGCCATTGTTGTCTGAGGAATGTAGAGGCTGCATTTCTTGCTCCCCAGCATTGGAGGAGATGAATGCCTAGTCTTCACGTGGTACACTATTTTGTGCATAGCGTGTGGAAAGGCAGTCTCCTTATCAAAACCCAATGTAACCTCGACCATCCCCAACCACTGTGAAAAGCTATATACAGTAAGAAAAGAATGGATTGTCAAGTTATTGTTTGTTATTATTAAAGGGATATTGCATCTAAGAATGGATATCTTGACATGCAATTAATTTTCTAAAAGCTCCATTATGGTTGCGTCAGTTACCAAGTCACATGTTTCAGCAAAGCAATCTTGTCACTTATCGTCACTCACACCTTCCCTATGTGAAAGGGGGGCTTGCTAGTTGCCGCTGCGCCAAGGGCCTGAGAAATAAAAGTAACAACTGCAGCGACTCAAAGTTCAGCCCATTTTATAGCATGGTGTATTTCACTGATTTAGCACTGTAGTACTGGCGAAAATGAGATGCTTCACTGACAGTTCTTTATTTTTTTTATCAAACAAAACTTTAAGCTTTTTTTTTGGAGGAAACAAAAACTTGTATCTGCTTCCTTTTTGCATTTGTGCATATTGCGAATCTGTAGAATGTAGATGAAGGGTATTGATTTGGGTGGAGAGATAGAAAAGCAGAATTTTAAATGATATTAAACTAAAACCCTTATCTGTTCATGGTGGTTAGAGTATTTAGCTGGTTATGAATTGGATCGATGGAGAAAATTGCCGCTGGCTATTTTGTCCTTTTCGGTTTGCCTTTTCATTTCTCTTGCTTCTGTGTATTACAATCACATGAGACCAGTGCCCACGCACTCTAGCGTGGTTAGGTTGTATATCTGAAAAATGTATATGGTATCTAGAAATTTCTTCATGTATCATTGATGAGCTTCTGTTTCTTGTGTACAGTATTTGAAAGAACAAAGACTTCCTCCTCAGACATTTATACCACTTCAAGCGGTTAGGGTAAAGCCAATTATTGAGAGGCTATGCACCTTGGGTGGGACTTCAAAGCTTGTCTTTGATGTGATTCAATATCCTTTATCAGAAATAGCAAACCGATTTACCTTACATGTAAAATATCTTCGCTCAAAATAGATATTTAAAATTGCACGTTAAATGTGTGATTCTTTCTTATGCTGCATGGGAAAATGGTGGAATGTCGTAGTTCCACATTTCATTTGTGCTGTTATCGCGTGATGCTTTTTGTTATATATTATGATTAGTAGCTTTTTTTTGGTGGGGGGGGGGGGGGGGGGGGTCAGAAACAAGTAGCTTAATGACGAGTACTAATTTTGATAATTTGTGGTTTCCTCCTTTGGACCATGGAAAAAAATTTCACTTACCCTTGATAGCATTGTCCCTTAACATAAATTATGCTTATTGCTCTTTCAAGTTTCAATCCTAAAGTTTAACAGGTGTAGTTTTACTTTATAATGCTTATGTCAACTTCACCTGGTCGACATGATGCAATGCAGTAAACTAGCGGCACTTAACTACATAATTCATCAGTTTGATGCATTTTGCACCTCAGTCAACTGAATTTAATGCAAAGCCATGACAGAAACTTCTGCTTTAACATCTTAGTTGATGTTAGAAATTGTTATGTTTTGTACTTCAGGCTTGATGAATAGCTTGCATGGCAGTGTGGTCTGTACTTTTATCTTTCTATGTGAAGTGTATCATTTATCTAGTTGGTGTTGCTGGTTGTCGCCATACATGTTTGAGTGTTTATTACATGTGTGAATGCTCTCGGTGTATGTCTGTTGCTTGTCAGCTTTTTCCCTCCTTTTATGTTGGGTAGATTTTCGGCAAGGAGGTGGCCATCTTGTTTATCATAAAGTTGATAAGGATATTGCATATCAGTTAAATACTCCTTTAACATTTTAGCTTTTTCGTGAAAGCATATTGTCTGTGTACTATTGTTGCTGTTCATCCTTATTCTGGAACTCTCTCTCTCTTTCTCTCTCTCTCATCCATGTGCGCGCGTACATGTGCAAACTGATGAAATTTTGTTTTTTTGTTTTCTTTTTTTTGGTCGAACAAACTGATGAAATCATGCACTCACAGTTTAGAGGATTTACCGCTTTGCCTTTATGCTAGACATCCCAAGCAATTTGTATGTTGAGTGGCTTCTGTGTATACTTTTGGGTACTTAACAAAAGGCACATTTGATCCTGCATTGGAGAAGGCAGTTCTCTATGCTGTTGGTAATACTCTAGTTTGCGACAATCTTGACGAAGCGAAAGTTTTAAGCTGGAGTGGAGAGAGGTTCAAAGGTGCATATTTCTGTTATTTCCTACTGATAGTTTGTGAACTCAAACTTTCTTATGCTAAATACATCATGTTGTTGTTTCTTAGTTGTCACTACTGATGGTATCCTCCTCACAAAGTCTGGTACAATGACGGGTGGTACTAGTGGTGGGATGGAAGCGAGATCTAAAAAATGGGATGATGCGGAGATTGAAGGTTATATCTGTAAACATTGTTTTAAAGTTCTTTGGCATATGAACTGGATGATTAGGAATTATCTTTGGTTTACTAATTTTGACCTGGCTCTTCTGTGAATTCTTTGATGCACTTTTTTTGTAGGACTTAAAAAATTGAAGGAACAATATGAGTTGGAGCTTGAAGAACTCGGTTCATTAAGAGAGATGCGCTTGAAAGAGTCTGAATTATCTGGGAAAATTAGTGGACTTGAGAAGAAGATGCAGTATGCTGATATTGAAAAGGTAAAGCTTATCAAGTCTATGAGTTATTGACAAAGGAGGGATAATGATAATGACAAATTAAGCTTTCTGCATTAGAAGTTTCCCCACATGAATGTTTTTCATGCCATTGTACCGTTTTTAGTGGTAAACCTTTCATAGCTTTGTTCGTTGGAAATTACTTCTTTTTTCTCTACCCACGTTTTCTACTGCCTCTTGTTTCCCTCTTGATACCTGGCCCTACTCTGTCACAACATCTTGAACTTGCCATTTCACATCTACCTAGGCCTACTCAGCTCCTCTCATTGCTTATAAAAAGGATGCTGCTGGTTTTTAGTGGCAGTCAATAGTGGTGGCACCGCCACCTCTATCTCCATTGGGTTGAGAAATTCACACCCATGGCCACCACCATTGGCACTATTGCACTGACAATGCTTGTCATAGACGATATTGTCCCTGTCCATCCAACACTTCCCCCTTTCTAGAACTCATAAGCATTTTGATACATGGCATCTGCTACAAAAAGGGGCCCACATGAAACTCGGTTGTTGTCTGGAAAGGCTTGTTATGCCAACCGATGTCTGAGCATGTTTGGACACAGCTGAAATCACCTTTGTTTCTTTTCTGTGTCTTCTCTGTATGGGAGAGAGATCAAAACTTTTATTGTCATAAGTGTAATGGCTCAAATGCTTTAGCCCAATTTGTATACATATGGAAACATATGTTTTATGATAAAAAGTTTCAGTTTGCTTAAAGCCTTCTAATCAAGTATTACTGGAAAAAATGTTTTTGCGCTCTTGATGCTTGGAATGATACTCTAATGTCTTCTGAAATCACTGCTAAAGTTGCATTTGAGTTACTAAATATGATTGTTCCTTTTGTTGTGTAATTATTGTGAAAGAAAATTCATGCCTGCTGTGACCGCTATCCACTATCCAGAGGCTGCTGAATCCTCATTCTACGATTATCGCAATGTGACCGCCTACCGCAATTTAAAAGCTTCCATACCGAGACCTGGCTGGGTAATTATGATGCAAAGAATTATAATCAACGAAAACGTCAGCAGGACAATATCTCAAATGTCTGTATGCTTCAGTTGCGCTTGCACCTATGCATGTCAATGCTAGTATACTTCTTAGGGTAGACTGGTAACTCATATTGAAGCTATGGCCACCCTGAAAGTTTGTTGGCTTTGAAATCTTTTGTCCTGACCTGCACTGTCGTTGTGTAAGACCTCCCTATTCAGTACTGAGATTCTTTTTCTGATATTTTTTTAATTTTGAAGTTTCCAGATTTCTGGTTAGTTCTTTCTGGCAACGATAATTTGCAAAAAGCACCTAAAAAGGTGCTTTTTGCTTGGTGAAGTTGCATATATATATATATATAGATCTATTGTCCTAGTTGATTAGCTTCTACCAATGTAAATTGTGGATCTTGTACTTGTAATGCTTGTGTTGGTAATTGACAATTTTAGTGGCTTAATGCAGCAAAGTATCAAGGACAAGCTTGCCAATTTGAAACAAGAAAAGCAAAACATACGGAGAGAAATCGATTGTATAAGTCCTGAACTCAAGAAGGTGATTAGTTACTCCAGTTATTAAGCCGAAAAATTATGTTTTACCCTCTCAAGTAACAGAATTTTAATTTATCTGCATGTATTTAAGTGGGAATTTATTACGTGATTTCTCAGTTGAAAGATTCAATTGATAAAAGGAGTGCCGAGATAAGGAAGCTCGAGTAGAGGATAAATGAGATTGTTGATAGAATTTACAAAGATTTCAGTGAGTATGTTGGGGTGAACAACATCCGTGAGTATGAAGAAAACCAGCTAAAAGCTGCCCAAGAAATGGCTGAAGAAAGGGTTAGTGTAAGCGACCAGCTGGCAAAGTTGAAATACCAGTATGTTTCTCTTCCTCCAATTATTTTGTGCTGAAGTGCAGAAAGACGGTATAGGATAGTTTTGTCAAGGACTTTAGCTTATTGACTGTATTAAATTAGGAGTAATAGAAAAAAACTTCTGAATTGGAGTAATTCGCAAAGAGTTCTCATATGAAACTTGTTTGCATTGCTTCTTAGATTGTGAATATTCGAAACAGCTGATCATTGTCGGTTTGTAGGTTTAGTTACTAATGGGTATATTTGCTTGTGATTCCTTTTAACATTTGAAATAGCTAATTTATGAATGTTGATATTTGTCTTTTTAAAAACTGCATTGAGTTGAATTGTACATGAATGCCACTACTGGTATGACAAGGATGAGCACATGTTATATCTGCATTATTTATATGGGCATTTGCTTGGTGAGAACTACTATGTGCTGAAGTCAAAGTTTCAATATCATGTATCACTATCATTGACAAGGTTGGAGTATGAGAAAAAGCGGGACATGGATTTACGCATTAAAGAACTGGAATCTTCACTCAATTCCTTGGAAAATAATTTGAAGAATGTTCAAAAGAAGGAGTCTGAAGCGAAGGTAGCAGCAGAGAAAACTACCAGTGAGATCAACCGGTTGAAGGAAGAAGTTCAGGGTATGGCTTTGTTTCTGACTATATAGAGTACTGCTGGTGTAGATGAGATCCTTCTCCTGAATCCAATTTATCCCTTTACCGAAGATGCAATGGGCGTTTCTCTCTTTCTGTTGTGGTTTGAAAATGTTCTAGATCAGGTGCCTATCTATGCAATTATTGTATTGGTATCTTGATGAATAAGTCAGAATATTGTGATTACGTTGTCAATATAGTGTATTAAATGGACTATGCCGATAGTGTTAATTACCACCTGCACTACTTTCACTAACGATGAAGTAAGGGTGACTCTTTTTATTTGATTTTGTCTGCTTATCACTTAAAAAAGCAAATTTTGTACTTATAAGGTTTACCCAACTATCAATGCATTTATCTTTTTCTGTGGACATTTCTAATTGGATATATCATCAGAAATGTCATTGACTGGTTCAACCTCTTGCAGAGTGGAAATTGAAATCCGATGAGTGTGAGAAGGATATGCAAGAGTGGAAGAAGCGTGCTTCTAATGCTACCACCAACTTGTCCAAACTTAATCGTCAGATAAATTCTAAGGTCATTCCTGGATTTGGGTTTGTTTAAGGTGCATGATTTTGAAATTGAAACCAAAAGGGCATTTATATAATCACAATTGCTATCTTGTTCATGTAGGAGTCGCAAATTGAGCAGCTGATATCTCGGAAACAGGAAATTCTGGAGAATTGTGAACTGGAACATATAAGCCTTCCGACTATCGCTGATCCAATGGAGACTGAATCCTTGACAGAAGGTCCTGTCTTTGATTTTAGCCAACTAAATAGATCCCTACTGCAGGATAAGCGATCTTCTGATCGAGAAAAGCATGAGATAGAGTTCAAGCAGAAAATTGATGGTTTGGTATCAGAAATTGAGAGGACTGCCCCAAATTTGAGGGCTCTTGATCAATATGAAGCTCTAAAAGAAAAGGAAAGAGTTGCTACTGAGGAGTCTGAAGCAGCTAGGAAAGAAGAAAAGGAGGTTGCTGACAAGTATAATGCAGTAAAGCAAAAGAGGTAAGCTGCTGTGATGCAAACAATATATGAATTACATATTCCCTTTTCCTTCCTGGGGGCTTTTTTTGGGAATGGTTTTTTTTTTGGTTGGGGTGGGGGGGAGGGGTGGTTGGGGAGGGGAATAAAGAAAGGTTATGGCCATCAGGATTGTGAAAACCAATTATGAAAATGACTTGCGTGAGCTCTAATTGATCTTTTGCAGAATAAAATCAGACTCGTGGTGTGTAATCTGTTCCCATTCAGGGACTACTTTGGACCATACAATCTGATCACCTGGAAAAAAGAATAATCCATTAAAAGTAGTTATAATCTTATGCACATTAGTATTTTCGTTACTGTATCCATCATGTGTGAATACGGAGGTGCTGTCACTGAGTCTGTTGTCCTTGGTCCTTCGTGCCATGTCCCTTATTTACAGCGTGAAGAAGAATACCTGTGGTCTATTTTGATTTCTAGTTTGCCAATTTTTATACCCAGCTGAGCTCAGGCAATTTCATAATTAACAAGGTGCATGCGCAAGACACATCATTCCTTTCAGCAAATTGCTGGTGACATTGAAGATTTTTGCAAACAGTATCGGTAGGGGCGGTGAAGGAATGAGAGTAACTCTAGGCATTAATGACCTCAGTGATATTTGTCCTTGCATTCTGCACCCTGCTTTAGAATTTACCTTCTGCAGGTGCATGATGCTGGTTCCGAGCAAGAAAATTTACACTCCACAGTTGGGAGATGTATCCAATTAGATGGAGGGTTTGCTGGTAAATAATTTGTAAACAGTCTCCTACTCTCTGAGTGCCATGGTTCAGTTAGTCTCAAGAAAGTGAGCGATCGATATAATTGTGAAGAATGGTTCGCCATGGACTGTGCTGTGCTACTTTTTCATTTGTCAGGCTCTGGTTACCATGTAATTAAATTTAGTGAATGCTAAATGGACAGTTTCAGTTTCTATGCTATTTTGATTGCTCTAACCCATTGTTGAAAGATGTGATGCACCCTATAGATGCATTAGAGCATTGATATACATACTACAATGAGTGTGGATGTACATACTATTCTGCTGGTACTTGTGTTGTCATTTGTGTTGACCCTTTTTTATGGGGAAAATAGGAATGAATTGTTTATGGAAGCATTCAACCATATCTCAAGCATCATTGATAAGATCTACAAGCAATTAACAAAGAGCACAACACATCCTCTCGGTGGAACTTCGTATTTGAATTTAGAGAATGAGGATGATCCATTCCTTCATGGCATCAAGTACACAGCTATGCCTCCAACGAAGCGCTTCCGGGACATGGAACAGCTGTCTGGTGGTGAGAAGACGGTTGCTGCGCTTGCATTACTATTTTCCATCCACAGGTGAGCATATTGTGTCAAATGGTTCTTCTTTGCCACTCTATTTAATTGAAAATTCAATGACTTTGAGACCAGATTTCTTAGCTTTTGAGGTTTTCACTTTGTCCTTTTCCTTCATTTCCCTTTTGTATAAATGCTTTTTTATGAGTTTGGTAACGACTTCTTTCTTTTGGTATTTTATAATGGACTGCTGCTGGAAGAGCCATTAGAAAAAGATGGCTTCTCCCGCTTTCTGGTGACAGTTCATATTTTCTTGCACTTGTAGTTCTTAGCTTTTGCCTATTGGCAAGAATATGGATGATCACACTGTAGCTATTTTGTAGCAGTTTGCTTGTAATCCTGACCACTACTAATGTAGTCTAGTTTTTTGCATCTATGGGTTGGTTCAGTTATCGGCCTTCGCCATTTTTCATATTGGATGCAGTTGATGCTGCTTTGGACAATTTGAATGTCGCGAAGGTGGCTGGATATATCCGCTCAAAGTCATGCGAAGGGTTCAGGCTTAATCAAGATGCAGATGCAGGTTGTGGTTTCCAGAGCATAGTGATATCTCTGAAAGACAGCTTTTATGATAAGGCTGAAGCTCTTGTTGGTGTATATAGGGACTCTGAAAGGAGGTGGCTCTCTTCCCATCTGTAACTTGAGTCTTCCTTTTGTCCCTTTACAGTTGAAGTATGATTAGGATTAACGTCTGTGTTCTCTGTACTCTTCGCAGCTGCTCAAGAACTCTGACATTTGAGTTGACCAAATACCGGGAGTCCTGAAAGATTTGACCGATCATTGAAGGTTTTCACTGTCGATGTAGATATCCTCTTCAGAAGCTGTATATTGTAGCTATGACTAGGTTGCTGCAAATTCTCATTTCTCCCTGTATTGCCCTTTAACAACTCTAGTTTTCTTTTATCGCTTCCCTGACAGCTTTCTCAGTATTATTGCTTGTTTAGTTTTTACTTGAATTCAATAATTAGGTCTCTCTCTCTCTCTCTCAAAACATAGAGGGCGTTCCTGACTTCGTTGGATGGTTGTACCCATTTTGTGGGTAGGTCTCTGGTGGGCTTAATTGCTGCATTGTAGATACTGTCTTGTTCAGCCTCTCCATGTCTCTTTACCTTCCGTTATAATAATGTCACCATGCTTCTGTTTGCTGTGGCTAAAGAAAAAGAACGGTGCTTCCTTTTCGAAACACTTTTGGTTCATTTGCTCTTTGGAAGGTTGGCATATGAACTTGTTTTGTTATTCAATGGAAGTGATTGTTCAACAAATGTGGGTTCCTTTTCAAGAATGTCATAATGATCATTCTTAGCCATCCCGAACTGGCGGGAAAAGGCTCATTAGCTGCAGAGATCGTTTTGTAAGAAAGAGGCACTGACGTGTGCCTGCTTATGGCTCGTTGCATCATGACGGTGCCTTTTGATCTAGCTGGGGACAAATTTTCCAGGAGTTTTCTTATGGCATGTTTGGTCATGAATGAGTTTTGGATTGGATCAACGTGTAAAAACATGGAATGGTGATCCTAGAGGAGTGCTGATTCCACCAACTTGTTGGAATTGGCATTATACTACGAAGTCCATTCCTAGGCTAGAACCATTTGCGGTTCATCAAATGAATCTGTAAGAATATAACTGATTGATTAGTATCTAATAACGTTATTTGTTAATTATTAGTCACTGGATTGTATTGTACCATATTTTGAAATTATTATAATTAGTTAGATACTAATATGAAACTGAATATTTATTTAAAATTATATATTACTTATGAATTATGATCATTTTAACTCGAATTGAGTATTTGGGATCCGCAAATTGGCTATGTGTCATTATTATTCTATGTATGTCCATGCTAGGCTATATTAGTGACAGGTATATCCTTCATCTAATTTCTTCATGGTACGAGAATGTTAGAAAATTCATTTATTATAAAAAATGCTAACTAATGCTTTAGGAATTATAATTTATCACAGTAGTTAATGACAATTTACGAAATGTAAGCTTTTCATAAATTAATTAATGCTAGTTATAGTTATTAGGATTTTTAATATATTTTCCTATGATTGGAGAATAAGGTTTTTCAATTGATTATATAATTTTGTTAAATACAATTATTGAAAAAATGCAGAAGTACGTAAATCGAAATTTTCATAACTTTCATTCCATTTCCACGTCACTTTGTTACAACCAAACAGAAGAAACCTCGTTTTATTCTGTTGCCACAGCTTACCAAACAAAGAACACGAAAGCGTTATTCCATTTTCACTCTTTTTTTTTTTTTTTTCCGTTTATTCCATTTCATTCGGTGGTACCAAATATCTGAATAATGGGTTTGACGATATAATATTAAAAGTGGTGTAGAAAATTGATTTCACTTACGATGCAACTTTGTTAAATAGATAAATCATACTAAACCATTATGAATTTCTAAATTAGGAATTTTCAAGGCGTGGGTTTTCTTTTGTTTTTGTTTTTTTTTTTTTTTTTGTGTGGGTATTTTGGATAATGACATGATACTCAATAGTCCGCTCTTTAATAACTGGCTAGCTTAAAGAAACATAGAGAATACATCCACATGGGTCTACAACAGTTCATTCAATCGGAAAAACATGTGGTTGACCTCGCGGTCGCTGAAGACTAAAGTGGTAAGCATGTTCGTGTTAGCGCTCAAGTTTGAAGCTCGAATCAGCATTTTTAGGCAATCTCTTGCAGCTGACCATAAGAGCACGGATGTGTATTTTTGTTAATTACCTAATATGTGTAGGGGATGGAGGGACTACCAAGCTCAATGAGGATGAGCCGGGTACTTAAAAGAGTTTCGGATATTTAACCATTATAAAAATAGTATCGTTAATAAATTGAAAATGTCTCAGATGATCACTCTTGACGCAAGTGACTGTAACACCTTTAATGAAACAAAAGCGGTTCTAAGTAGTCTGGGAACATTGCAACCTTGGTTTCTAACATGGAGGAAAAACCATTGTATCTTGAAGGCACCCTCCACCTCAACCTCACAGAAACGAACCCCCTCTCATGCCAAAGCCAAGACAAAGAAGGCACTCCTTCCCAAGCTTTTGTAAGTTTCCTTCTGAGCCGTGGAGCCAGCTGCCTCAACACACCCCTTGAGGTGTTAAGGGTGCATGCCATGCAAAGTGAAGAATGGCAAAACAATTCTTGCACAACCACCTCCCTATGTCGTCCCCTCAGTCCCCACCCTCCCCTTTATAAACCCCAACGCCCCCCACTCACCGCTTCACTCCGGAACGACCCCCCAACCCATCGCAATCCACTCTCTTTCTCCATAACCATGGCCAAGCCTTTGCTCCTCTCCTTCGCATTTTGCTTTCTCCTGGCCTTCCACGGCTGCCTCGGTCGCCAGCGGTACGGGGCCAGCCAGCAGCACTCACTCCGGGAGCAAGGGGAGTGCCGGATCGACCGCCTCGACGCCCTCGAGCCCACGAACCGCATCCAGTGCGAGGCTGGCGTTGTCGAGTCGTGGGACCCAAACCACGAGATGTTCCAGTGCGCCGGGATCGCTGTGGTCCGGCACATCATCGAGCCGAACGGCCTCGTCTTACCTTCCTTCACCAATTCACCTCAACTCACGTACATTGTTGAAGGTAAAATACATGAACTGTTAAAAGTACTTAATTAACACACGCCCCAGTTAGTCATAATCATTCTTTGCATGTCGTCCTCTCTGCACTTCCTAGCATCCCTGAAAGAAGTGGAGAAACATGTCCAGGAAAAAGCAGTTATTGTTTGCTTGATTGTCGAGTGCAGGTAATGGTATTCTGGGGACCGTGATCCCTGGTTGCCCCGAGACATTCCAATCATCTCAGCAATCACAGTTCGGGCCGCAGTTTGGACAAGGAGGACAGATGAGAGGAGGAGAAGGCCAGCGGTTCCAAGATCAGCACCAGAAGATCAGCCGCTTCCGACAAGGCGACGTCATTGCTTTGCCCACCGGAGTGGCCCAATGGGTCTACAATGATGGCAATCGGCCCATCGTCGCCGTCACCCTCCTCGATGTTACCAATAATGAGAACCAGCTTGATATCAACCCAAGAGTGAGTCAATTTGTAAAATCGAGTTGATTAGCTTCTGCATGCATGATTAGGATAAGTTTGAGAGCGAATAAGTTCTCTACTCTCTCCTGCTTTTAGAGATTCTTCCTGGCTGGCAACCCGCAAGACGAGCATGAGCAAGGGGGCCAGCAATGGCAGGGACGGCGCCCACAACAGCGACAGCGTGGTGAGGAGGGCCAGCAAAGGGGTCAATGCAACAACGTCTTCTGCGGATTCGACGCGCGCTTCCTGGCTGAGGCGTTTAACGTGGATCTGGAAACAGCAAGGAGGCTGCAGAACGAGAATGACAACAGGAACAACATCGTGAGGGTCGAGGGCGGCCTTCAGGTTGTGAGGCCCCCAAGAGAACACGGAGGCCGTGGTTGGGAGGAGGAGCGCGAGAGGGAGAGGTACGGTGGTGGCAGGTATGACGTGAACGGATTGGAGGAGACGCTCTGCACTATGAGGCTCCGAGAGAACATTGGCGACCCGTCGCGTGCGGACGTCTACACGCAACAAGCCGGCCACATTAGCGCACTCAACAGCCACAAGCTGCCCATCCTGTACTGGCTCCAACTCAGCGCTGAAAAGGGCCATCTACACAGGGTGAGGTGTCTCTTCTTCAATTTTAGTAAGATTCCATCACTGCGTCACTTTCTAGATCACGGTAATCCGAGTCGACACTACGATTTAACTTGCTTTCTTGAAAGCTATTGCATGAATAGGAATATCAAGATAGAATAATCGATCTTCAGGGAACTAATGTCGGACTGCAAAATCGATTATCAAACTATTTCAAATTAATATTAAGCGATATAGCAGGGATCTTTATCGGGTTTACTTTTAACGGTAGCCGTGGTGTGCAGAATGCAATTATGGTGCCACACTACAACCTCAACTGTCACAGCGTGGTCTATGCAATCCGCGGCAGCGCGCGCATCCAGGTGGTGAGCGACGACGGCCAGACAGTGTTTGATGAGGAGCTCCGCGAGGGGCAGCTCGTAGTGGTGCCGCAGAACTTTGCAGTGGTGAAGAGGGCTGAGAACGAGGAGTTCGAGTGGGTGTCCTTCAAGACCAACGACAATGCGATGGTCAACCCGCTCGCAGGCCGGACCTCGGTGATGCGGGCGTTGCCGGACGAGGTCATCGCCAACGCATACCAGGTGTCGAGGGAGGACGCTAAGAGGCTCAAGTACAGCCGGAGGGAGACCACCGTGTTTTCCTCCAACGAGAGCGGCGGTTCTTTCTCTGAGAGGAGGGCTGAGGCTTAAGCGCCAAAGTAGAGGATGAATTAGTGCATGCAATGCTTTTTGTAGGCAGCGAAAGCCTCTGGAGAGACCACTCTTAATTATGTTATTAGGTACTTAGAGGAGTAAGAAGAGGATCATAATAATGAGTATGTGGTATCTGTACGTGTAAGTTGTTTGCACGAGGAATAAAGATCTAAAGTCTTGTGCATATGCTTGGCTTTGCACAGTAGAGTTCGCCTCTTCACTGGGTATGTTTTTTTATCACGAAATACATGAGGCTATGAGAAATTGGATACAATGGCAAAAGAAAAAGAGTAGATCCTAGATAATCGAGTATAGGAGGAAACATAGTATATGCGCGGTTTCTTGACAGAATTGATAACAGGCTCCCAGAACTGTCATAAGAGGTTTACTGGTGGTCTCTTTTATATCTGTCTGGACTTACCTATCTATATGCACAAATCCGTGAGAAAGGGCTTGACTTGGTGCTGGTGGCGAGGGCTCGGAGGCGGCGGCGGCCAAATAGTTTGTTTGATGTTGAAAAGGAGATAAAGAATACAGGTCTCTTAGCTTGTAGCCCCAACAAATGGCATATAATCACCAAGGCGGAACGCAAATGACTTTGCCTAAATGCATTGAATAAGATTCGATTTGTAGGGAGCGCAAACGTAACCTCAAGGCAACCGTGAATTGGCTTAGCGTATCCGTTGCACCCATAAACAAACTAAACAAACTCTTTCCACGGAAGTATGCAAGTGACACAGCCCGATAGAGAAGCATGATCCAAGATGTCCACATGACGGATGCACCCATAAACAAACTCTTTCCACAGAAGTATGCAAGTGATGCAGCCCGACAGACAAGCATGATCCAAGATGTCCTGAAGAGCCGTGATCCATACAAGAGTAAGCCCACGATCAATTCACGATCAATACGAGAATAGGCCCATGATCCATGCAAGAACACGATCAATACGAGAATAGGCCCATGATCCATGCAAGAACAAGCCCACGACTCTTGAGCTTCCATACCAAACATGAGCGGGTGACCCTATGTTTCCCTTTGACACACAACCCTTGGACTTCCTCAGGCTTAGGGCCTCTTGAGTATCCTAGTGTATAGACTATATAATGATTATGGGATTCAAATCCCACTATTGGATCAAGGAAGGGATCAACGATCGAGATTAATCTGGACTTATATAAATAGGGACCCTTCCCCCTCACTTATACTATCTTGTTCATAAGTTAATATAATTCGAGTTTCATTCTTGATACACGATCCTTGTGAGTCGAGTGTATGTGTAAGGCTAACTTGAGAGAAATCCTAAGGCCGAGTGGGTAGGGAACGTCAGATTTGATCAACTCGTGACAAGTGATATCAAAGCCTTTGTTAGCGTGATGACCGATCCTTGTTTTGATGCTGCGATCGCTCAAGGCGAGGATCGTGAGGATCATGGAAGACCTATCGAGAAGGTCACTAAGTCAAAAAAGAATTGTGTTGTTTCAATGACGTCCTTAGAGGAGACTGTCACGGATGTTCAAGGGATGGATGACCTAAACCAGACCATCGAGGGAGCAGACACCGAAAGGGAGGAGTTTTTGGCTAACGTGCAAGAACTCAAAACTAGCTTCGGAGAGCTCTATGTCGAGGTGTTGGGTTCCTCGACCTGCAAACTACAGTAGTGGGATGAGACCTAGGCTACCGAGATGGTGGCCATGCATGCAGAGATCGCCGAGCTTAAGGGGAAGCTTAGGTTGAAGCGGCACGCGTGAATGAGATGGTCACTAGGCAAGCAAACCCACATGCCAATGCACCCAAGCTAAGAGAGTTTAAGGGCTCGCGAATAGCCAAGGATGTGAATAACTTCTTATGGTATATGGAATGATATTTAGAGGCCATGGGGATCAACGATGATGCATCTCGGGTAAACACCACATCCATGTATTTACTTGATAATGCATTATTGTGGTGGCATTGTCGGTTGGATGATAGGAGTGGCGACCCTATCATGACATGGGCTAGATTCATTAAGGAATTTCGGTGAAATTACTATCTTGCATATGCGGAGGAGGAAGCTTGTGATGACCTCAACTGCCTTGAGCAAAAGGGCAAAGTTTGCGACTACATGAAGTGATTCTTGGAGCTATTGCTCTAAATCCCATCTATGAGTGAGACAAATGCGTACCACCAATTCATGAGCAGACTCAACTCATAGGTCAAACAAGAGCTTAAACATTGTCTTGCGGCGGACCTTGCGACAATGACGTCCATGGCCGAGTCCCTTGTAGAGTATAAGCTGTCGCCCACGGCTAAGCTAGATTCTCGTCCAAGGGATAAGGCCAATGGTGGAGGAGATCAGAGCTAGTATAACCGTCTGAATGGAGGCAAACCACCATAAGCCCTTTCTAAAGCTCAACTAGAATCGAGCAGTGTAGGATACCGGAGGACACGCATCTACAAGTGCTTCTTCTGTGATGGGCCACACATGACCTAAAATTGCCCAAGGGCAAGCTAGCAACCTTATGTAAGGAGGATGAGCTGTGGGAAGAGGTGTGGCTGGGTTTGTTACGGATTCTTGGTTTGATCAAAGTCAAGAAGGTGAATGAGCCTAAAGGCATGATATTTGTGGATATGAAGATTGGAGGTACCACGATAAGTGCGACCATGGATACTGGGGCATTCAACCTCTTCATATTCTAAGGGGCTGTGAAAAAGCTGAATCTTCGAGTTGAAAAAGGAGGAGTTGGTTGGCTTAAAATTATAAACTCTAAGGACTAGCAACATGGAGCTCCATATCCCGACTCGTAGAATGGCTAAGGATGTGGAGCTCCGTCTTGGTCCATGGACCAACAAAGAAAACATTGAAGTACTCCCCATTGATGATTATGACTTTGTGTAGGGTCTCGAATTCCTTGATAGGATTAATGCCAATAAATTAATTTGACAATAGTGAAATTAAGGTTAAATGGCATTTTTTTGTGGGTAAAAGTCAACTTTTGATCAGGGATTGACTTTTGGTCAAAGGGTTGACCAAAAAGTCAACTCGAAAGTTAATCGTTTGACTTTTTGAGTTTTTCTTGAAAAAAATTCCATTCTTATCTTCAATGGCCACAATATCTCTTTGAAGCATTCTCTCCAATAGGTAGATTGGTAGAACTATCTTCGGTGATTGGCTGCTAGTGCGGTATGGAGTATTTAAGGAGATCATTCGGTCAAGAAGAAGTAGGATGTGAATTTGAAATTCCAAAGTCCAAAACTGTTCTCGATTACTTGTCTTTGTTTGTGAGCTTTTCAAATTTTAATCAAGAGAAAAAACATAAAAAGAATTTCTTAGTGAAATAGTGTAATGACATTAAATGTTTGCACTTACAGTTATAATTTCTTATTGATCCTATAATGAAATCCAGCTAGTGGGTTGTCAACGTGGAGGAGTGGACGTAGACTTAATTTAAGCCGAACCACTATAAATTTCATGTGCGATATTCTCTTTCCTTGACTCTCTTTACTTAAGTTTATTGCACTCTTACAGGCTATTTCAGAAGTCTAGCGACTTGCATAATAGATTCTATTCCTTATTCAGACTTTGTTATAACTTATTTATTATTCTACAGTTATTTGTCAAGATTTTTTTTAAACACCTATTTATTCCTCTAAGTGTTCGTATTAGCTTTATCAATGCGCTCATAGAAATATATCTTCGGCATTATGTGAGCACCATGCAAGCAAACAGGGCAAAGCTAATTGATGTGACTCAGTTTTCATACAACTTGCAGTAGAGCAAGTCCACGAACCAGAGCCCATTCGGGATTGTGACCAGGCAACAACCATTCATTCTTACCGTAAGTGCCTCAAGCTATTGAGAGAGTAGCCCACCGGCATATAAGTTCGTAAAGGCATGGCAAAAACAAGCGAACTTGGCATGTGCATGTCTACATAAGGCCTCGAAGCATATGAACAAGTGGGCTGATAAGAAGCCACAGCATGTGGAGTTTCAAGTTAGGGACCTGAGGCTAGCTAAGTTACACTTGGTCCTTTAATACTGGGATGTGCACAAGAGCTCATCCATAGCTACAAAAGACCATTCTGTGTGTTGCAACGGGTTAGAAAGGTCGTATACAAGCTGGATTTGCCGTCAAAACTCAAAGTACATCCAGTGTTCCTTGTGAGTATGCTCAAGCCTTTCCACATAGATGAGGAATACCTGGCCTGAGGAGAATCACAACGAGCATCGCTTGGAGCAAAAACCTCGTGCAATCAAGATGTCGAGTGTATTATGGCGGACCGAGTCATACGGAAGAAGTATTACTGCTTAAGAAGGAGTAACTAGTATGATGGAAGGGCCTTTCAAAGAGTGAAGTGAATTGGGAATCGTTCAAGACTATTTGGCAGTTCAAGAAGCATATCAATGCATTCCATGTCAAAGACATGACGAGAGCGTCGCTCGAATAGGTGGGGGAGATTGACATGGCTCGATAGATAGGCATGATCCAAGATGTCCAAACAACGAGTCGTGATCCATATAAGAGTAAGCCCATGATCAATTCACGATCAATATGAGAATAGTATCGTGATGTCACAACCCCCTTTACTCAAAGGTTGGGCTACGGGTCATTTTTGTGACATCCCAAGCTTTGTCGCCGTCTCGAATTCATTTATCTTTCGTCTATACACACGCGGAAAGCGTGAACTTACAAACAAATCCCGACAACAATCAATATGGGAACATGAGATACAAACATACCAACATATTGGTATATTACATAAGTAGTGATGATTACAAGCCTATCTCACGTACAAAAGGGGCTTGGGGGTATCCCTATCTCCGCTACGGCAGGTAATAACCAAAATTGGGAACCCTTAACTTACTACGTAGAGCCGGTATATCTAACTTAGTCGGATCCCTCGGATGGATCCATATCATCGTTGTCGCTCAAATTTGGATTTGGGTTGTCGAAACCTCGGAATGGCCCTATCCAAGTATTTTCATACAACCTACACCATGCTTCGAAATGCATCGGAACGAGCTCATCCAAGCCTTTTTCCATCCATATGATGGATGATATCTTGCGATAAGTAATGTTAGTATTTACGTCGAATACATTCGTCATAATAGTTTCTATTTTTACAGGGCAACCAAAGTGCATAGCAACCATAGTTCTAAGTACCTGTAAAAGAAATAGGGGTGAGTACTTGGAATACTTAGTAAGTATAGCATATGGCCTTTGCATAGAACATCGATTCATCGTCAATACTAGTCAATTATTTCATGAAAATCACGGTGAAGGCAAATCAATTGGAAGACGCAACCAAGCTTCAAGCACAAATGAATAACAACTCTTACAATCATCTGTACATATGATGCATGCCCTGAGCTTATGCACTCTAGCCTTTCTTTCTTACTCATGCATGCCCTGAGCTTTTCTCTTGTGCTCGAGACTCGAACCCAAGTCCTTCCGAAGCCATCTTGGGACTCAAACCCAATTCAATTCGAGTATTTTAATCAGGCTTCTGGCTTTTTGCTGGCTTCTAGGACTCAAACCCAGTTAATATGCTCGGGACTCGAACCCAAGTCTTATGCCAACCTCTAGGACTTGAACCCAGTTCTTGCCAGGAATTTGGGGACTCAAATCCCATTCTTATCTTTTCTTATCTTTGCTTGAGCATAAATCATTTCTTAAGGGTGTACTCAAGTCTTATGCACGTGCCATGAATTATGCATTTTGTGCTCAAACATAATGCATGTGCCATGAAATCATGAATTTCTTCATCAATAATATCACGAACGAGCCTAAGCCCAAAGCTCTGCTTGAGTAGCAAGTATGGAGTAACCCTGCACCAATCCAAGACGTGAACTTGGCACGCCTCAATAGCAAATCACATCTTATGGCTATGGGCGAACCTCTTGAAAGCTATGAACCGCAACTTTGTTCTAATCATACAAGAAATTCAAGAACAGGAACAAGTCATAGAATACATCAAACATCCAAGAATTAGTCGACCTACCCTTGGCTTGTTCGCAAGAGGATTTTCTAAAGTCAAAGACGTCTCAAATGTTACTAAAAGAAGGGAGGAACTATACTTACTTGGATAAAATGTTGAACTAAAGCTTGAACTACACAAGATGGGTGGCTTTACTTGGTGGCCGAAAGAGAGAGAGAGCGTGAGGAGGGAGAAGGGGCGTTCTAGGAGGAGGGTGGAGAAAATGGAAGGTAAGTAAGGAAAATGGAAGTGCTTCTCCTATTCATAGCCCTTGGAGCAATCATTACCAAGCCAAGTGGTCCTCTCCAATGTTTCCAAGTGTCCCGCTTACTTTCCTCGGGTGGCAAGCCTATTAGTCCAATAATTGAGGCATAAGGAATGAGTTGGAAGGCTAAAAATGCCTTGCTTGGAAAATCTAGTTCCTAGGCATTATTGATGATGGCCCACTTTTCGCTTTTTCATTGGCCCACATCTACCCCGCATTTAATGAAGTCCAATGATGATACTACTCTAGGTTGTCAACTCAGCAATTCTAGAATATTTGGTCATTAATAAGAACTCGTGTATCATTCTCCTATTGGTCCATGTGTATGTTGCTTTTTCTAGAACTTTCAAGGATATTTTAGACGTAATCATGAAATTTGACTTTTCAAAGGACAACTCACCCCTTCATTTATTGAGGGGTTTCTAGAGATTTCCTTATTTTGTAATTTTCTCCATTAAAAAGATATTCTAGAGAATTCTACCATTTAAATTGATTCCGAGGTTGAGAAAGAGATCATTAGGTACACCTCAAAAAACTAAATCACGTACACCTGAGGTTCAACCGCCACGCCCTGTACTCGCCTAAATTGGCCCCTTGGAGAGTCGGTCGGCCTAAGGGGTCGATTGTCATTTGATTGATTCAAGGCCAATGCTAAAGCTACCCATGGCCTAGCACTAAGCCAAGGTGTCCATGGACCTTAGAATAAATAATGGAATAGTTAGGTCTATCAGTGGGCTCATTCTGGTTGGTACTCGATCCACCCGTGCGGTTCATGGCCGGTGTATTATTGATCCATGATCAGATATCAACAATTGAGAATCTTTTCAATCACTAAGAATTAAATGGGGAATGATGCATTTTTTATTTATTGGAAGACAATTTTTTTTGATCGATTACGAATCGTTCGTGTATCGGTGCATAGTTGGGCAGAATCACCCGCGGCCGGGTGCTATGATCGGATGTGACCATCTACTGATCCAAAATCATCCCATGATCAATTCTCGTGATCCAAAAGTCATCTTATGGGTCGGTGATCTGATCCCACTGGTATGGTCGGTAGGTGAATCATGACCGACACTTGACCAATTCATGGTCGGTCGGTCGGTCGGACCATGACTGATCCTTGATTCCTTATTGATCGAATTGATTAATCCCATGACCAATGGCTCATGGTCGATCCTTATAGGACCTCTTGGTCGATCCTCACGGGGTTAGAATCGAGGGTCTTACACATGATCCATGCGAGAATAAGCCCATGACTCTTGAGCTTCCATGCCAGACATGGCGAGCAACCCCTTGTTTCCCTCTGGTGCATGACCCTTGGACTTCCTCAGGTTTAGTGCCTGTTAAGCATCCTAGTGTACAGACTATGTAATAATTATGGGATTCAAATCCCACCATTGGATCAAGATATAAATCAACGGTTAAGATTAGACTCACACTTGTATAAATAGGGGCCCTTCCCATTACTCGTACTATCTGGTTCACAAGTTAATACAATTTGAGCTTCATTATCCATACACAATATGTAATGACCGCTTTGGACACTAAGTCCTCATGGCTTTAAAATGCGTCACACAGATTAGAGGGACCTAAGCTTTATAAACTAGCCCCAGGACTCCCCCTAAGCGATGTGGGACATGAGACGTGCCCCTATGCTTGGGCCGTCACACTCTCCCCCCTTGGCAGCACAGCGTCCTCGCTATGGCCCCACACGCGGTCAGGAATCGGCTATGATACCATTTGTAATGACCCCGGGCCCCACTGTGTAATATTGTCCACTTTGGACTAAGTCCTCACTGCTTTAAAACACGTCACACAAATTAGAGGCACCTAAGCCTTATAAACTAGCCCTAGGACTCCCAGCTAAGCGATGTGGGACAGGAGACGCACCCCTGCGCTTGGGCCATCACACAATCCTTGTGAGTCGAGTGTGTGTGTAAGGTCTTAAGAGAAATCCTAAGGTCGCATGGGTAGGGAACGTCGGATCGATCGACCTGTGACACAAGTCTATCTTGTTTAATCAAGTATATTGAGTAAAACACCATTGACAAACACCTAGTGGGGAAACCCCATGGTTTGATTAAGCTTAAAGTGAGCCATTTTTCCAAAGAAGGGGTCAAGAGTAGACTTGGTTCAAAATAAAAATTTAAAATGGCCAAGTTAGGTTGGAAAAAAAGGCATGAGTTTGTCAGTTGGCCAAATGTTCATTGGCGTACATTTTCCAATGACTTAAACAAGGGCAATTTTGCATAAAATTTGCAATTGGGTAAAAAATGAAAATAAAAATAAAAACTCAAACCGGTATACTTATGAAAAAATTACTCCAAACTAATTTTTTTACCACAAAAAACTCAAACTAGCACATCTGCGACAATTTTTCTCAAAACTAATCTTTGACCACAAATAAGATAAATTTACTCTTTGTTTGTTTGTTTTTGTTTTTTTTTTTTTTTTGGTAAAAGTAAGGAATATATTTGGGAAAAGCCAAAAATGTACAAGCGAAACGGCTTCAAAAACTTGCACTCAAAATGAACAGGCTCATTATGAGTGGAAGGAAGCTGCGAGAAAGGCCAAACGGCTACAACAAAACACCGAAAAAGAAAGCACTAGGCGGCAAAAACAATCGCCAGTCAAAGGCAACCAACAAAGACTAGTAGCTTAGACAGGCGGTTGAAGTTCTCTAGATGAGAAGATAATGGGGTCTAAATCTCAAGAGCGTTGCAGCCTTCTATTTTTAATGAAGTCCTCCACATTCCTGAAGGTGACAACATTGTCCTTGATGACTCGAAGGAGGTGCTTCTTCATGGCTGGAACAGAAAGTGTCTCCCCCCTGAAGAGAATATTGTTCCTATTTTTGCAAATGATATGGCAAAGTGCACTAAAAGTAAATCGAGCAACAGACTTAAAAAACTCCTTGCCCGAAAGTAAGGTTATGGCCTAATGGATATTTTCCCCCTAAGATTTGTTCCGCTAGGGAATGTTGCACCTGGCCACCCAAAAGAAAGCCAAACTTGCTGTAACGCGACACTAAAAAAAGAGATGATCTATAGAGTAAGGTATGTCATTGTAAAAGTGGCAGGAAGCAGAATCAATCCTATCATATGACAAAAGGAGAGATTGAGTACGAAGCCTAAGCTTGGTGATGAGCCAAAGGTAGAATTGGTATCGAGGCTTGGCCTTGTTCCAAATGAAACGATGCTAATTGACACAAGCCTTCTTCCACCTTAAAGCCTCCCAAGCTGAGCCGACCGAGAACATGCCTGATGAGTCCTCAGACCAACAAAAACGATCCTAGCTCCCAGACAAGGAGGGAAAAGGCGAATCCCAAGACTTCAACACTAACCTGAAAGCTTGTCCATCGTCAAAAAAGAGATCTGCCACCGTGGCCTATCGAGAGAGATTGGAATTGTAGATGAGCGAATCTAAGAAATATAAGTTTAAAGGGCCCCAAGGGTGCCAGTTGTCAAACCAG
The DNA here is from genome assembly GCA_019915185.1 of Eucalyptus camaldulensis. Taxonomy (NCBI): domain Eukaryota; kingdom Viridiplantae; phylum Streptophyta; class Magnoliopsida; order Myrtales; family Myrtaceae; genus Eucalyptus; species Eucalyptus camaldulensis. The sequence continues at coordinate 35,835,943 of JAHSVA010000001.1, forward strand.
AGTGACACTGATAGGCCATCCCCTATCCTCTAAAAGAAGCTGAGCTGGATTTCTGTCTTGAGTTGAATAAGCTTTTTCTAAGCCCAAGAGCAAATAGTCAGCTTCTTAACAACCTAGAAATTCCTCATTTTTAAGAAGGTCGAGTGGACCCACTTGCATCATAAGGACTTCTTATATGAAAACAAATTCCATATATGTTTGAGCATGGTCGCTTTGTTGCACTCGCGCAATCTCCGGATACCAAGCATGCCCTCTACTTTAGGGAGACACACATTCTCCTGGGAGACCTTGGCACCCCCTTTGCCCAACTTGGGGCCTCTCCAAAGGAATTGTCTTAGAATACGCTCAATTTGATCCCGAACTGACACAGGAAGAATAAAGACACTTGCCCAATAGGCCTAAATGGCATGAAGAACTAACCTGATCAGTTGTAAGCACCCAGCAAAAGACAGAAAACGATGGGTTCGGGATTGCACCCTCGCTGTGATGCATCTGAAAAGAATAACACAATCCAACTTTCCCAACCTTGACGTGATAATTGATACTCCCAGGTAATGGATCGGCAAGTTCCCTTCTGGAAAACCAAGCTCCGAGAGTATTTTATCCCTTAGGGAAGGCAAGCCTCCAGATAGGAACACCTCGCTTTTTCTTGAATTTAGCTGCAAGCCACTCCAAGAAGAGGAGGTCTGGAGTCCTTCCTTGAGGAGCATCATAGAAGGTAGGTGTCCTTCACAAAAAGGAAAAACATTCATCTATAAAGAATAAATGTGAGGGAAGTAGGTCTGCACCTCCAAAAAAATCTAAAATCCGGGTTGTAGCGAGCATCTCTCAAGTATCCTAGCAAGCACCTCCATAACCAAGGTGAATAAATAGGAAGATATGGATCACCTTGACGCAAGCCATGCCCACTAGGAAAGAAATCATGAAGCTCCCCATTCAATGCAATGGAAAACCGAGGTGTCCGAACACAAGTCATGATGAGATGCACCAGACGATCAGGGAAACGGAAAGTAAGGAGAACACTCTCAAGAAACCGTCAATCCACGGTATCATAGGCCTTTTTGAAGTCTACCTTAATTACACACTTAGGAGTATAAGGCTCCAAATGGAAGTTTGAAAAGAGTTCCTGTGCTAAAAGGATATTATCCCTAATCCACCGTCCTTTAATAAAAGCACTTTGAGATGGGCTCACCAGATCCTTCAGCACTGAAGCAATCCTATTTGCCAACACTTTTGTAATAAGCTTGTAGATAGTGTTGCAACATGCAATAGATCTGTATTCGTCAACGGAAGACGCATTAGGAACCTTTGGCACCAAAACCAAAATGGTTTTGTTGACTTCCTTCAAGAGTCTCCCCTAGGTGAATAAATCCCTGACGGCTGCCGTTACCAACTGACCAACCATCCCCCATTTCTCCCTGAATAACTCATCTGTGAAACCATCCGATCCCGGGGCCTTATCCCAAGCTAGAGAGAAGAGAGTGTCTTGAATCTCGAGGTCAGAGACAGGTTGAGCAAGAGAAGAAAGATGGTCATTGTTGAGTTGAAAATGAATGACCTCCTGGATCTCCGAAACTAGAGGTGCTTTTGGCTCCAACCGAGGCAAGAGGAGATCCTGGAAGTATTCCACAAAGTGTTGATAGACTAGTTGCGGCTCAGTAATTTGGTTACCCAAGGTATCCATTACAGAAAGAACTCTGTTTCTCATCTATCTCTTAATGACATAATGATGGAAGAACTTCGTATTCCAGTTGCCCTCCTTAAGCCACATGATCCTAGCTTTATGTTTGAAGAATGACTCATCCTAAGAGCAAAGCTCCAAGAAGGTACGGCGTTGAGACTTCTCTAGCTCCGCAAGCTCATCACTTGTAGGATCGTGAAGGAGGCCAAGCTGAGTCCGATTAAAAGCCTCCCTCGCCTTAAAAGTCTTAGTAGAAATGTTACCAAAAGAATTTCTATTTAAGCGCTTGAGCCGACTTTTCAGGGCTTTCAATTTGCACACAAGCCTAAACATAGGTACCGTTACTCCCAGAGCCTCCCAAACTTCCTTCACAATTGCCTCAAAGTTTGGGTGCTTCATCTAAAATCAAAGAATTTGAAAAGCCTCCTCCAAAACACCGGGTTCTCCACTTTGACTACCATAGGAGAGTGGTCCGATATCCCGGGAGCTAGAAAGGAAGCCTCCAAGAAGGAAAAAGTTTGACTCTAGGTAGGGTTTACAAGAACCCTATCAATCTTTCTCGCCTTACTAAAAGCCCTAGAAGAAGTAGACCAAGTGTACCGAAACCCCACATATTTGAGGTTCTCCAGTTCCGCCTAATCAATACACTGACTGGACTCCTCAAAGCACATCAACCAAAGGTCTGAACCACCTAACCTATCAAAGGGGTCATTAATAGCATTGAAGTCTCCCATCACAAGCTAAGGCATATTCTGACGAGTAGAACTCCTAAACACAAGGTCCTCCCAAAGCGGTCTTCGAGAAGTGAAAGAGTGCTTAGCATAAACAATAGTAATGTAACAAACAGCTTTCGAATCTAAGCACCTGAGGTTCCCATGTATTGCTTGGTCCAATACCGAGAAAACTTCAAAGAAAACTGAGGGATCCCACCCAGCCCGGATCCTTCCCCGATGAGAGTGATCATAATTAGCCAACTAGCACCAATTCATCACCAAATTCCCTGAAATAGAAGAGAAGCAATTCTGGGGTACTTTCGTCTCAACTAACCCAAGCAAAGCTAGCCGATTGGATGAAACTAGATTCCGAGCCTCTGCTTGTCTAAGAGGGACAATGAGGCCCCTAATGTTTTAGCAACCTATGTACATATTTACAAAAGAGAAGGGAAGAATGAGATTACCTCTTTTTGGAAGAGCTGTGCCAAGTGGAAGGCGGAGCTGCACGGACCGTTAGAGGTATAGGATCTGGAGCCAAGGTGAGAAGCTTGTCCTGCATAGTCTCAGGTCTTCTGTTAGCAACAGGAGCTTTTGGAGAGGGGCACAGAGATAGAAGGTCCTCATTTGAAGAGAGTCCTTGATTATCCGAACCCTCGTGGTCCTCAATCGAATTGGACAAAGCCGGCGCGTCAAGTTCCGTAAGGCTGGCAATGTCCTCCGAAGAGACGCGGGAGTCAACAACCTACCTTTGGGAGATTTTGGGCCCTCTATGAGCTTTACGAGTATAGGTAGAGGTAGGAGACAGCCCCTTCTCCACAGCCACAGCCACAGCCACAACCTTAAGCTTCAAAGAACGCCATTCATCGCTGGAGCTGACTTGGAAGGTCGAGCTAATGTCCAACCAAGGGGGGAGGAGGCTTCTTTTTCTTCCCCGTAACCTGCTTCCAAGGTTGTTCCGGAATAACAGGACATCCCAAAACAGGAATGAGAAGCTAGGCTGGGTCCGAGAAAGCAGGGGCAGCTTAAGTCTGCACCTTCGACGCCACCTGAGGAGAATTGGGAGCGATCTCACATTTGTGGCCAAAGACTCCACATTTGAGGCATTGTGCAGGCCTCCATTCTTATTCCACATCAATTGCCCTCGAGACTCCATCCACATATACTTCAACCGCGAAAACCCTTGGCTGATTTGCATGGATCTCAACACAAACTCTTGCGAAGGAGATCGCCCTCATACCTTCCGTGCGCTAGTTCACATAAAGAGGTGTGCCAACAGAACTAGCTATGACACTAATCGCCGGGGCAGACCACAAGTTAAGAGGAAAATTCTTGAGTTTTATCCAAATCGGAACGGAAGCTTGCTTGTCCTTTTTCAATTCCAGAAGCGGCTTCCACTGCTGCAAGATGAGGAGTGCCCTAGTCATGGTGAGAGGTCCCTCTTCTAATATCTTTCTACGAAACAAGGGGTCCGGAACATGAAAAAAGAAGAAACCTTGGTCTCGGCCAGCACATCAACTAGCTTAGAGCCCTGAGTATTCTTCAAAACTTGCTCGGTGAGCTGAAACGGGAGTCTTTTCCCCACAAAGTAACCAACCAAGTACTCATTTCACTTGGGGTCCACAGCTTGCAGCACCTCATTGGATAGATTAACAACCGGTCTATCCTCCACAACGGAAGAAGGAATATAGGTCAACTCGTAACCCTTAGCTACCAGCCGCACTACATTGGCCTAAGACCGGGCTTGAGGAGGTCTTAAAGAGCTAGCTGGGTTGCTCGAGGGCCTCTTAGTAGTGGCATGTGCACGGCTACAGCCCCTAGACCGTCCTACACGAGATAGCTTGGAGTGTGGGCCACGCTCAACACCATCCCCAATCGAAAGAGGCCCCCTACGGGACAAGGGGGTGGATCGGCTTTCCAACAGGTCGGGAGGCTTCAATACGTGGGGGGGGGGGGGGGGAGCTAGGCTCCTACCACTACTAGCACTTATGCGAACCTGAGCTGAAGATGATGTGTGATGGGGTGAGTGATTCAAGAACGGAAATTTTTTAGAGGCGATTTTTGTGGTTAAGTGTATGGAGTAGTGTATACGGTGAAGAAACAAAAATGAATAAGAAAAGATAGAATGATCTCCTTCCAAGGTATAAAGGCCACACCACCAACCGAGGATAATGATTGAGATCTACGAAGCTCACCACCAAGGCCTAAAGCTTCCACCAGCCAAGGATAAAGGACTTCGGAATAAGAGAAACTCACCACCAAGGCCTAAAGATTCCACCAGCCATAGATAAAGGGCTTCTTGCTTCACCACCAAGGAGTGATCTACACTCCAAGGATAAAGAAACCGAAAGGAGTTATCTACTCTCCAAAGGAGTTCACTCAAGTAGAGGAAATCTCACCATTTTCATTTCATCAAATTCATATCTCCCATACATTGGATAGTTTTCCCTATTTATAAGAGTATTTTAGCCTTAGGAAATATTAAAAACAAACTTTAATAACCTAGGAATTTAAACGTTCGACTCTTAAGCTATATAAAAATAAAACACCTAGGAACTTAATAAAAAGCCATTATTAACACGGGAACTAAAATGCCTTTAATCTTCGGCCTTCCTTATTCTCGAACCGTTAGCTTTCCGTGTTCTTGAACTTTTGGCTTTCCATATTCTTGAACTGCATTCATGAACCTTTAACCTTCCCAAAATTCGAGCTCCTCTCTTGACAAGAAAATAATCATCCTGAAACTTCATCAATTAGTCATACAATACATCTAAAATTGCCTCCTATTAATAGTAATTGATATACCATAAAGTACCGATAAGTAATTAACATTATTCATTCAAAATAATCAATCGAAGCACATAATGTCCAACTTCTTTATTGGCTTGGATAAGCATCGATGGTTCTGAGTTGGTCGATGGAGCTACGTTGGATGCTCTCACATAAGAAGAAGACGCCAATGGTGCAACAAAACCCTCCAACAACCCAACAACAGCCACTACAGTACAACCATAGAGGAGTCCATACTAGGGCTAATGAAGGACGAGGAGAGGAGCTTACGAACCAGCTCTGAACCAACTCAAGCAGAATAGGGCATCTCGTCAAAAACCAGAGTAGCAATGAATCGGCTCGGGCCATGAGTAGGGCAGCTTCAAGCTGCACTTGGGGGACAAAGCAGAAGAACAGAGCGAATCTTCTCGGGTCGCAAGTAGGGCAGCTTATAGGCCACCACAGCCCTTCGCCCAGCCTTTGAACCTACTCGAGTAGAACAAAGTAGCTCGCGAAGAACTAGAGTAGCAGCAAAACAGGCCGCGAGTAGGGTAGCTTCGAGCTCTGCTTGGGGGACAAATCGGGAGAAGTCGTTCGGTGAAAAGATGGAGGGTGGCCAGAAGAAGAGACCCTTCAAAAATTGGAGCGAACGGACAGCTGTAGCACTTGGAGCAAGATGAAGTGCAATCGTGATGAACAGTGTATAAATTACTCTTGGTTACTTTCTATTAAATTAAATTAATATCAAGAAAAATCCTAAACCAATATATTTATGATAATAAAATCTCAAATTAATATATTTGTTAATTACTAGGCACCATCCAACTCAGTAATTGGATAATAAAAGTTAATAAAAACTAATGGAGTGTAAATTTGTTACATGTGTATCAATTTGATGTTTTTAGTTAATTTATGGTAAATTTGTCAAAAAATATATCAGTTTGGGAGGGTTTTTTGTGATATTAATCTTATTTGGGACAAAGTCTACTTTTTATCATTTTTTTGAGAAAATCATTTTACTTCGAGTACTTACATGGAATTTTCACTTAGATTGTCTCTATCTTAAGCGGCTTAATTGTATGTTTATTGTTTGTCTGCCCTCTCATCATTTTATCTCCGGTTTCCTTTCATCGTGTGGTTTTATTAGTTGAACAAAGATCCTTGTCTACATACATATTGGTACGGTGGAAATTAATTACAAAAAGAAGGCAAAACAAGTTTCGAACCCCCAAACAGCTCTTTTTTTTTTCTTATTGATATTTGAAAATTTTATATTTACGTAATCAAGTTCGTCAACTTCCAGAATTTTTCTATTAATTCTACTTCCGATTAATTAGAGGGGACACCTAAACCGATGCTGGCAAGAGTCCAATATGGAAAACTTTTTATCGTAGTGGACTACCAATTAATACATGGGACTAAAAGTGTTAAAAGATGAAAATCACTAGACTAGCGTAATGAGATCTCTTGGCACAAATATAGAACTTCCGATCTTCCAATTACTCCAATAAACATGTAAGCTTCATTCGACTCAGATTTAGAGCCGGAGATACGTGATTAGGAAATTTAGACAAATTCAACGACTTGGTTAATTAGATTAAAAGTTCAAGAATATAATTGAAAAATAAGCACAAATTTAAAGATCAAAATATAAAGGAATAAGTGTTCCAGAAGTTCTATAATTTATCACGAAAAATGCATTTCAGTCCTAAAACTTGCAAAAAGTGCATTTAAGTCCTAAAACTTGTCAAATTATTTCAAATGAGTCCTAAAATCGACGTTGTTAGCCTTTTCCGTTAAAAATGCCGACATGGCATTTTAAATAATTTTTTATCTTCCAGGTGTATTTTTTAATTAATTTTTATCCATTTAAAAAAATAAATTTAAAAACTAAAAAATTAAATTTATTCTTATCTTATTTTCAACAAAAACTAAAAAGAAAAGTTAAAAAATTTATTTTTAAAATTGTTAAAAAAAAAAATCATCGCAACTCCTCTCCTCGTCACCGCCGCCGCCGCCACCCATCGCCGGCCCTGGGCGAGGGTGGCCAAGCCTCACCGGCCCCGAGCGAGGGCCGGCGATCGTCGTCCGCCTTGAGCAAGGCCTTATCAGCCCTCGCTCGAGGCCAGCAAGGATCGCTAGATCTAGGCAAGCCTCGCTGGCCCCCCCGTGAGGGCCGGCGATGACTCACCCAAGGGGGTCGACGGCCACCGACCCCCGCGAGGGCCGACGGGCCCAAATCGGGGCACCCTCACGTAGCTCTAGCATGGGTGTCCAGATCTGGGCCCGCTGACCCTCGCAGGGGGCTGGCGGCCATCGGCCCCCTTGGGCGAGTCATCACCGGCCCTCACGGGGGGGCCGACAAGGCCTTGCCCAGGGCGGGTGACGGTCGCCGACCCTCGCCTTGGGGCGGCGAGGCCCGGCCACCCTCGCCCAAGGCCAGCGACTGTTGCCCGACCCCTCCAGCGATAGGCGGCAAAGGCGGGGGAGAGGAGCTGCTTTTTTTTTAAAATAAATATTTTAACTTTTTTTAAAATTTTTTGAAGAAAATAAGATAAAATGAATAAATTTTATTTATTTTTATTTTTTAAATCTAATTTTATTAAAATGAATAAAAAATAATTAAAAAATCCACGTGGAAAATAAAAAATTATTTAAAATGCCACGTCAATATTTTTAACGAAAGAGACTAACGGCGTCGATTTTAGGACTCGTTTGAAACAATTTGACAAGTTTTATGACTTAAATGCACTTTTTGCGAGTTTTAGGACTAAAATATATTTTCGTGACAAGTTGTAGGATTTCTGAAACACTTATCCCAAATAAAAATATAGCCGAAAGAAATGATAAATGACATGCAAAATGGTATGCACGATACTAATTGCTACTATGAATTTTATCTTTAATGAGGAAGAATGAATATTAAATATTGTTATAGCCTTCATAATGCTTAAGTTGTTCAGTGAAGGATTCAGAAACATATGAACAATCGAATGTTCGTGGGATGGAAAGGACATAAAGATACGAATTAATTTGCTCACTTATCACCCTTCCACCGTTTCCATTGCTCTGTGTTTCAATATTAAGACATCCTAGCGGAAGACCTCATCGGCGAGAAGACAAATTTTTGCCCTCCTCTCCCGAAACACCAAGCACATCCTTCTCGGCTCGTACCCCCGACCTCAGCTCCCTGTCCCCAAATGTCCAAACCCTAACAAACTGCTCCGACCGACCACCTGCCTTCGCCGTTGGATGCCACCCCGCCACTCCGGCCGCCGCCGCCGCCAATGATGGGGTCCTCTCTCTCGGCTACCCAAGTACCTGTGCCAATCGAATTTCCTTTAAAATTTTGGAGGAGTTCGAAATTTGGGGCAGCGAAATAGCTTCCTATCAAACCGTTCTTGGGCGCTGGTGCGAAAAAATCCGCAAAAGGCTTCTCCGATTCCTTCTTTCAAAGCAAAGCAAAATCACATCACAAGAGAAGAGATCATAGCTCACAATTCTCGACCAAAGTCTCTTCATTCTAATGGCGGCCAAGAAGCTGGTCCGAGACTTGGTACTCTTGGGACACCCTCTTTGTCTCCACCTTAGTTCTCAGGCCCAGGTTTTTTTGCCTTCTCGAGCTCTTTCTTGATTTTTCTCTCTATATTTCTTGCAATATCCAGGTGAATTTCTAGGCTTTTATTCCCTTTTCTCTGTATTATGTAATTCTTTTGATGTGGGGTTTGTTAATTGAATTGTTGTATAGGCTTCGAGTTCGAGGCTGAGGTTGATTACAGCAGGTGGGCACTCGTGTAATCGTCGATATAGCATGTTTAATGAGTTCTCTAAGAAAGTTAAAGGCGAAGCAAGAGGAGGTCCTGGAAGTATTCCACAAAGTGTTGCTGGACTAGCTATGGCTCAGTAATTTGGTTACCCAAGGTATCCATTACAAAAAGAACTCTATTTCTCATATGCCTCTTAATAACATGATGATGGAAGAACTTCGTATTCCGATCGCCCTCCTTAAGCCACCTGATTCTGTCTTTCTGTTTGAAGAATGACTCCTCCTGAGAGTAAAGCTCCAAGAAGGTACGTCATTGAGACTTCTCTAACTCCGCAAACTCATCACTTGTAGGATATTGAAGGAGGCCAAGCTGAGTCCAATTCAAAGCCTCCCTCGCCTTAGAAGTCTTAGTGGAAATATTACCAAAAGAATCTCTATTTAAGTGCTTGAGCCGACATTTTAGGGCTTTCAACTTGCACACAAGCCTAACATAGTACCCCTACTCCCAGAGCCTCCCAGATTTCCTTCACGATTGCCTCAAAGTCTGGGTGCGTCATCCAAAAATCAAAGAATTTGAAAGGCCTCATTCGAAACACCGGGTTCTCCACTTTAACTACCATGGGAGAGTGGTCCAATATCCCGAGAGCTAGAAAGGAAGCCTCCAAGAAGAAAAAAGTTTGACTCCAGGCAGGGTTTACAAGGACTCTATCAATCTTTCTCGCCTAACAAAAAGCCCTAGAAGAAGTAGACCAAGCGTACCGAAACCCCACATATCTAAGGTCCTCCAGTTCCGCCTTATCAATACACTGACCAAACTCCTCAAAGCATAGCAACTAAAGGTCCGAACCGCCTAACCTGTTAGATGGGTCCTTAATAGTATTGAAGTCCCCCATCACAAGCCAAGGCATATTCTGATGAGTAGAACTCCTAAGCACAAGGTCCTCCCAAAGCGGTTTTTGGGAAGTGAAAGAGTGCTCGGCATAAATAATAGTAATACAATAAACAGCTCCTGAATCTAAGCACCTGAGGTTTCCATGTATCGCCTGGTCCAACACTGAGAAAACTTCAAAGGAAACCAAGGAGGGATCCCACCCAACCCGGATCCTTCCCCGATGAGAGTGATCATAATTAGCCAACTAGCAACAATTCGTCACCAAATTCCCCAAAATAGAAGAGAAGCAATTATGGGGTACTTTCGTCTCAACTAACCCCATTTCACGAGCCGAACAAATCATCTGCTTAATTAATCGACCTCGGCTTGGGGAGAAAATCAAATGTGTGACTATCAAAAAGGAAAAGGCCGATCATTAAAGAGGAATTAATGCGATCAAGCGATCGATTCGAATTCGACATAAATCACGTTGCTGGATTAATTTTAAGGGTCATGCCCGCAACGCCGTTAGATCGAGCCCTAAGCTCCCATGATTTTGGTCAAAAGTGTGAAACGGACGGTCGATATCGATTGATTATTCCAAAAACATAGGGAGGAATATGCCATTGGGCTCTTCTCCAAAGAGTTGTCTTTCTTTTAATATTTAAAGGCACTATGGTTATCGACCCTTTATTCCCGCACAAATCGCGGTTTTACCCCCCGGGGAGATGCACGTTTATCGTAAGCAATTAGGTAATATGCTTGAACCGTTCAACCTCTTCTTCATCATTACCACCTTACTACAAACATCTCAATTAGGTAAGTATATCATAAGTTCTAAAAAGTATAATTAATTCCTAAGCCTTTCAAAAAAGTGAAATTAAATCTTAAGATTTCATCAGATCTATACAATCAAGTTAACTTTTTTTTCAATTTGGTTAAAGAAAATGCTGACATGTCTTTTTCTCTCCTTTTTACAGGTGGTGTCGATATGGCATCCCCACCATATGAAAGAAAATTGAGATATTTTTAAAATAAAAAAGGATAAAAAAAATTACTAAAAAGAGGGGTGAAAAGTGAAAACAATTAGTTCATCAAAATCAAAGGTAGTTTTATTGTTTATCTTCTTCAGCTCTTTAACTAAATAAATTTGCATCGTTATAATCATTCAGCAATGAAATGTTAAGTAAACAATTATCGTTAGTCTTCTTCAGTTAAATGTTAAATAAAACTAACTCCTTTCAAAAAGTTCATCTTCTACTTTTGTTAAATAGATCTAATTATTTGTTGTTAAAAATTCTTATGTGCATAGAAGATACAAGCTTACTGTTCATCTTCTTCTTTCGTTTTCTATTTAAATTCATCAGTTATGTACGTAAGTTGTTGGGAGCATCGACCGCACGTGTGCGCGAGCACAAGCGAGGAGAGAGAGAGGGCCTTACCATGGGAGCAATATAGAGGTAACAACGGTGATTTGGAGGCGGCAACTAGCAGAAATGCTCAAGCTTGAAAAAGCCTAGAAGCTAAGGTAGCGATGGCCGAGTTCAATGAAATTCGAGCAGCTATGACAAAGAGAACCGAAAAAACTCTTTTATTTTAACAGAGAACTAGAATACCATTTCAATTTAATGAGCCAATCAAATGGCTTGCCTAATTAATCGAGCTTGGCTTGATTGCTCATGTCTTTTGATTAAATGGAACAGAGAAAATCAACGTGTTGAATTTCCAAAAACAAGGAAAAAGTCAACCATTCAAAGAATGGCTATAGACATCGAATGTTTAATTTGAATTCAAATTCGACACAAATTGTGTTGTCGGAGTAATCTCAGGGGTCATGTCCATATCATCGGTCAAGCCTAAACTCCATGATTTGGTGAAAGTTTGTAATGGACGGTCAATATGGATTGATTTTTCCAATAACATAGGCAGGAGTATGCCTTTAGGACTCTTCTCCATAGTTTCGTCTTTCTTTTAATAATTCTTATATACCATAGTTGACGACCCTTTTCCCCCGCTTCAATCACGGTTTTACCCCTCGTGGGCACGCACTTTTATCGTAAGCAAATAGGTAATATGCAAATTGGCTTGAACGGCACCCTTTTCATCACGACCACGTTACTAAGAAGATATAATATTAGGTGGCATGCGTGGGCTTTCTTTTAATCCGATTAGAAAAAGAGCAAAAGTACCAAACAGTCTAATATGTATCGTAAAATTATAATTGATTCCTTAAAAAAAGTACCAAACGGCTTACCATGATTACGCCGAAGAGGAGACGACAGCAATTCAAAGGCAACAACGAGCAAAAAAGCTCAAGCTTCATCAAGCTTGAAGAACCTTGGAAGCTGAGGAGGCCATGGTCGAGCCCAGTGAAACTCGAGCAGCCATGACCGCAAGCTCATGGAGCTCTAGCGGCTATGGCCAAGCTTCACTAAACTCGAGTATATACCGCCACGAGCACCTCTTGGCATTCTCATATATCATGCTCTACACGAGAAAATATTTCGCCTGCTCCTCATATCACGTAGCAATGACTTAAGAAAAGAAGCGAGATAATTTACAACTTAAATTTAAAATCAATTGAGATGCGTATCACATGAGCTAAATGGGGAATACCATATCAACCATATAACCATATCCATATATTCAAACCCCTGAGAACTAGTTAGTCCATAATAAAAGTGATCGGTTTCAAAGTAGGTCGGTTCATGTTCAAAAACTCAAGGTCAGTTCCTAGTCTGTGGAATTGAGAACCAGCCCACTCAATCAATAAGGATTTTTTTTCTTCTTTTTGGTTTCTTCTATTCCTTACAAGTGGGATTTTCCCAACATTAAAAGAAAGAAAAATTACTAATTTGAGCTTACTTCAAAGTAAAAATGTAAAAAATATTGAGGCTCCATTCGTTTCATGGAAAATAACTTCTAAAAAAAACGTTTTCCGGATTTTCTAATGTTCGTTTCACAAAAAATGAATTAGTCACGGAAAATGTTTTCTACTATAAGAAAAAGCACCTTTAAAAGTGGGCGAAATATTTTTCACTTTTGAAAAATGAAAAACATTTTACATAACTTATTCCACCTCATTTTCTTTCACTAAACACATTTTCATTTCATTTTTATATTTTCTTTTTCTTTTTTTAAAAATTCAGTTTTAGTTTTTTTCTTTACTTTCTTTCCTGGTACTACTGCGAGGAGAGTTGTCAAGTTTTCTGAAATGACAATATCCTCAGGTTTGACCAGATTTGAAAGATCACGGACAGCTAAGCTGAAGTATAGAGAGAAGTAACCAAGCAATGAGTAATAAAAACATTCTTGCCGTAGCTCAATCAGAACCGGTATAGTAGCTTTACTTTCCACTCTGCTTTCTGTTGATAGCATTCAGCTGACTCCGCACATTGTTATACTCAGCAACACGAACCTAAAATACAAGATACATACATGCCTCAATTTGAAAAAGATTCGATGAACTAACAGGCAATGATCATAATAGTATGTATGAGCTTTGCACGGAAGAGGTGCTCAATTTGATGTCTAATAACCTATACTTGCTAAGCTGAACTCTTGCAGCAACAACAACAACATCACCATCATCATCAACCGACAAAGCTTTACCCGCTAAGCCGAGTTCATCACACGAATGCTGTCACGCCTAATTCTTACTCCCTTTGCTACTAGACTATCGAATAAGATTTTCTATGAGCAAACAGAAGCAAAACTAAGTCTCTCCCTCACACAGACCAACTACCTCATTTAGCTAAGGAAGGCATCAATGGATAACATGTACATACACTTAACATGAAAAGCAAAGGAAGGTTTTTACCTTCAGATCATCTTCGATCTTTGCGACTTGTCCCTGAATTGTGTCGACAGTCTCCCTCAAGGGAGCCATCGTAGGGTACTTAGCATCATCCCAGACAAACCTTCCATGCAAGATCAAGGCTCAGTTCCCGACACAAAGATTACTTCTACATGCTAAAAGGTTAAAAAAAAAACCAAAAAAATCACACAGAAGCAGTTCTAAACTGTCGTAAGTCCCTCCATTTCGACAAAAGGCCCGAAATCGAATTCGCAACCCGAAACACGGGCACCAAATTTCCCAGAAAGAGCAACACAATCAAGAACCAATCACATACCTCGTGAGGTAAGAGTCAACCGGCACGCCATCCACCGTAAGAGAACTGCTCTCCACGCCCGACACCCTCTCCAGCTCCTCGATCTGGCGCCTGATCTTGTGCGACACGCCTTCCACAAAGGTATTCGACTGCACAATTACCCACACACGCATCCCAGTTACCCACTCCGCCCGAAGAAAATCAGCGGACAAACGCCTCGCGATCCTCAAATCCCCAAACTTAGACGAAGAGGAATCAAAAATCACCTTTTGGAGATCGTCGCTCAGGGCGAGGAGGGAGTCCAGGGTTCCCACGCGGAGATTGGGGATGTTGAACTGCAGAATCGGGCGGGATCGTCAGGTCCCAAAGGATTTCGACAAAGATCGGAGGAAGCGAGCACGGTCTCGGAGCCGGATCTCGAAGGGAAGGAAAGGAACGAAGGAAGAAGGAGGAGGAGGACGTACCCGGTAGAGAGGGGTGTCGAAGGAGTGCCTGGAGATCTGCTCCTGGAGGCGGTTCCAGAGGGACGCGGCGGACGCGGAGCCCTGCTGCACCGGGAGCGACACCACCCAGTATCGGCTCGCCATTGTCTTCCCGAGCTCGCTGGCGGCGGCGGCGGCGATCGGCGATCGGCGGCGGAGAGAGGGCGGCGATCGGAGGAGGTGGTGGTCGTGGGAGTGCGGCCCGTCGAGAGTGGAGCGATGCGGTGGCGAAGCTCCTTTTCCTTTCGTTTCCTTCGTTTTTTGCCGGACGTCGCTCCAAAATCTCGCAGGCTGCGGTGGCTCCTCTTTCCTTTTTGTATTTTTCCCCTTAATTAGACATTGGTGTGGAGACACGTAGGCAGTACTCGCGAGGTGCGATCCTATTTCATAATGGTATATGAAGAAATTATTTTTTTTTATATAAAGTTGATTATTATTTTTTTTTTTTATAACCCAGGAAATCCGCGCACCATACCAAATACGGGCAGCCTGACAGGCATAAGGTAATAGGAGTTAAACCCTGGGCGACACTAGTGGAGAACCCACCACCTCGACGTCGCACTTAAGATCCCGTACAGCCAGCGAAATTCAAACTTCTCCCCTCTCGCAAAGGATCATAAGAGCATTTATCCAACTGGGCCACCGCAGACGGTGGTAAGTTGATTATTTTCTTTTATGGTCGGAAGAGTGGCTTTTTTTTTTTTTTTTTTTTCTGAGCAAGGGAAGAGTGGCTTGTTTAATTTAGTGGACATGTAGGGTGCGTTTGTCTATAACAAGTTGCTTGGGTCTCTCGCCGGAAATAAGAGAAAATTTCAAATAAATAAATGTGTAAAGTGTCATCATTTTTTCATCTAAAGATTTGAAATGGAATTTGTGTCAAATAGAAGCTAGAAGTGGATTTTGTGTCAAAGAAGAACTTAAAGTGGCCATGGTTGTTATTGATTGCCGGTTAGCTAAATATTCTAACTGGCCAAAATGCATTTTTGTCTAAATACAATTTTAATTTTATATTCTTTTTTATTCTTTTCTTCTTTTTTTTTTTTGAAAAGGCACGTGCAACCGTTGGTTAGGGCTAATGAAGATTCGACTACCATCGTTGGCCCTTACCAGTGGGCAACGCGACCCATGCCCAAACCTAGGGAGGATAGCCTTCCCTAAGGCAAGGCAACCCTCACCTTGCCCAGGCAAGACCATTTCTTGCTAGATCGAGTGAGGGAAACCCTCATCTAGCCTTTTCTAGGCATTGTCAGTCAGCAAAACACTAGTGAAGAAGAAAGAAAACCAGAAAAAGGAAAAAATTCAAAAAAAAAATGTGAATAATGAAAATATTATTGACAAGCTAGAAAGTTAGATCCTTATGTGAAACAAATACAACCACTTCGAGCCTTTATTTGAAATAAGACATACTTAAGATCCTTATTTAATAAAATAATGGCACTTTAGGCCATTGTTTAAACTAGTGTCCATTTTAGGTTTTTATTTAAGAAAACAAAAGTACTTTATTCCTTTATATGAAATTTCCCTAAGAACTAATGAATGGATGGAAAATGTTTTCATCATTTATGAAAATATTTAGGCATAATTCTTGTTGATAATAATAATATTGTCCCTTAACTAATTTGTATAAGCGATATAACCAATTAGTTTTATGAAAATGATTTTCAAATCATTCAATTTTTTTTTTATGAAACAAACAAACCCTTAACATGTGTTTGTCTAAAAAAAAAAAACTTCATAACAAAAAGAAAATGCTTTTCCAGAAATAACTTTTTCAAAAAATGTTTTGCTTTTTTCAAATTAGGGAATTCGTTTTTATAATTTTAACCATACATATTTTCTTTGACCGTAAATAGTTAGTGTTTGACCAATTATGTACAACAAACCAAACTAATGAAAGTCCAAAAAACTAGTTCTCGAAAAATTCTTTCATCGAAATACACTTGTAACATGTTATTATTAAAATGAGTGAATCATGTAATTACTTAACGTAAAGATAATTTTGAAAAGTTAAAAGCGAGACAAAAAGGAATTTTCAATTTATATAAATGGATTTGCTGATTCTTAATATATATTTTTTTATGCTCAACTTTTAGTTCGGAAAGCCCCCAGGTAATTTTTTTTTTTTATAAAAAGAGTGGGTCTACACTCGATCATTAGACACATTTTAGAAATTCTTCGAATATTACTTCAAAAAGGAATGTTATGATATTAAAGTTCCATTATACTTTAAAAAATGCTGAAAAGTGGCACGACAATAATCAGTAGAACGAAATAGAAATGAAAATATAAAAAGAACAGGGGAATGAAATGACGCCCACCGTGGGGCTCGAACCCACGACCACAAGGTTAAGAGCCTTGCGCTCTACCAACTGAGCTAGACGGGCTTTTGTTGACGCTTTTATTATATTTTAATATAAAACCTGTTAAGAGACCTCAACTTCCTTCCTCCATGTGACGAACTTCATGACTTCTAAAGACCTCCTTTTTGCTCTGAGGGATGACAAGCGCTTGTAATTATTCAATAAGAAACTATATAGACGGACACAAGCACGCATTTATGAAGGGACCGATTAAGAAGTTTAGCCGAAATATAGTGACCCCAATTTGACTTATTTCCCAAAAGATATTACAGTACCACAATCATTGAATCCCGAGTTCATCATTCGTTCTTTTTTGGCCTTTTCGATGGAGGTGAAGTTTAATTAGATGATGATTAGTAAGAGAATTACCGGCAGTATAAGTGAGAACCCATGAAAGTTCATTCGGCGACATTTTTTTTTTTTTTTAACTTAGGCTCCATTTGTTTCGTGGAAATTGAATGATTTAAAAAGTACTATCTCCAAAAAATGATTGTTTACAAAAATAAATGAACAAAAAATATTTTTATTATCCATTGAATATGAAGATGTTTAGATATAAAATCGTTATTGTTAATGAAAAAATATTTTATTAGTTAATTATTTTAAATAATGCAAGCAATCATTTTCAAAAAAAATATTTTGTCAATTATCCACTTTTCGCAAAATGAACATAGCATTATAGTTTCGTCTCAAAAATTTCGATTGGTACAATTTTATTTTCAGTTATTTTGTTTGATTGAGTCTTACAACTGGCCCTAGATTCTTAGGAGTTATACGATCCGGTTTATTGTTCTTCTTTTTTTTAATACTAATTTCTTTCTTATTATCCTTCTTTGTTTTTGTATGAGATCTTTTTGTTTTTGGTCAGTTTTTTTTCTATGAGATCTTGGATAGAACTAAAACAGCCTTAATTTAGGGAAAGAAAAAGTTTTGTTGCATCTAATCAAGGGGAAAAAGGAAATTAGCAAAAGATAATAATTGTTGTGTTTTAGATAAAGGTATCAAAATGGGTTGAAAACCCACTTTGAAGCCAAACTCAATGAGATGGGTCATACATGGGTTAGTTAAGTTTTAATAAATGGATTATTAATGGGTTTGGGTTGTATGTAAGTCTAATCATATATGATTGCAAATGGGTTTGTCTTTAAATCCTTTTACAACCTATTTAACTTATACAGGTTATTAGTTATTAGTTAAGTCAACCCGTCAAGGATCCATCATCCTCTTTGAATGGTTTTCATAATTTTTATTTTTAAAAAATTTCTAATTTTTAATTTTTTTTCTTTTTTTTCTTTTTTTCTTTTACACTGTGTCCCCTATGAAGTTCGGTGGCCAACTCTCGCTAGTTGTGGGCGAGGGTCGCAAAGCCCTCGCCAACAAGGTGAAGTTTGCGACCCCTACCCAATTGCATCGAGCCTTGAGCTCGTCGATCGAGTGAGGCCGATGCCTTGCTGGATTGAGGCAAAATTGACTCACCAAATTTGAGCTCGCTAGCCTCAGCATTGGAGAGGCTCGAGCCTCCCCAATCTAGCAAGACTCGAGCTCCCGGAATTGGGTAAGGCCGAGGCTGGAGCCTCGCTAATCTAGCGAGACTCGAGCTCGCTAGCATTGAAACGAGCTTGACCTCATCGGATTTGGCGAGGTGAAGCCTCATCAACTTGTGGGGAGGCTGGAGCTGACCTATTGCTAGCCACTATGACTTGGGCGATGACTGGGTGAATTAAAAGGAGTGCACAAAAATCAAATTATATTTTCTATACCAAGTGAAAAATATTTTTTAATTCATTTTTAAGTTTTAATCAAATATTAGAAAATATTATCATTTTTAGAATTACCTTGCATGAAATAAATAAAGCCTCAATTTTAGAAAAATAGAAAATTTATCCATTAATTTAATAATTGTACAGAAGTGTTTTATCAATATAATTTTTATAATTATAAGAAAAAAAATTTTCTAGATTTGGTTAACAATGAAAGTGTAATTTTTTCTAGATTTGGTTAATAGTGAAAGTGTTTTAACAATATGGGTCAAGTCGAGTATGAATTAGATATGAATTAGGTCCAAATTAAGTTGGGTGTGAGTAACTAAATTTACATTAATAAAAAATAGATGATAGACAGGTTAATGGATCAATTTGGTTTGGACAATTATAATCTGATCCAAACCCAACTAGATCTACCCATTTGACAGGTCTAGTTTTAGATAACATTAGAGATGTAAGAAGAAGTTCAAAAAAGAATAAAACTATCGATCTTGCAACAAATTCTTATTAAGTGCTCGAATGTGATCCACATATAAAATTCTACTCGCAATACTTATCACAAAGTATTGTCACATTACTTGATACACACCAAACATCCAACTTTATAGTAACAATGAAAGCATGCCACAGGTTTGACATACACTTGTTATTTCTTATTGAAAGCTACATAGATAAGCATATATATATATATGGATTCAAAAGATTGATAGATCCATCTTGGCCCAAACATAAGTCACCCCCCGCTCAAATTTGTTTCAAGTTCTAGCAAAAGGCAGCTTCAATTCGGTTTGATCAAGACCATGACCTTAGCAGAAGTCATCGAAGCACCAATTCTCAACCGTACCGAAGCTTTCCGGCGGAGAGATCCTAGCATAGTTGGTCATGGATCCGCCCAAAAAATCGAGTGGAGAGTCATTGGAGAAGCTGGTGTCATAGACGAATGACATCTCCACGTCGTGATCGATGGTAGGGTAAGTCTCTTCGAAGGAGTTGATGTTATTGTTCATCTCGTCGTGGTCTTGAAGAGGTAGGTCGCTGATGGTGCTCTTGGCGATGTCTGTATAAACATCTTCTTCAGAAGCTTTTTTGGCCTGAATCACCTGCCAAAATGTAGAGAGCTAGCGCAATCACCTGCTGTCAATAATCAAGATAGCTGTGTGCTACGAAATTGCCCCAATCTCATTCAAGCATTAGAATAGCATTTAACTTACATAGTTGTGATTTTGACAGTCTTGGTACACCATGATGAAATCTCCTACTTGTAACCCATGCGTGGTTACAAAATCCCCTAGGACATAAAACAGACCATATAAATTCTCATTGAGTACTGTGAAAGCAAAATATAAACGAAGTCAAAAAGTGAATCTTACTCAACTAAACAATGATGTGCATACCGGTGTTCTCAAGGACATACATTCGACTGTTGTTATTAGGCCAAAATCTGCAGGAAGAGAGATGTCGATTCAAATTTGTCACTTCATCAGTGAGAAAAATGCGAAAAAGAAAACATAGTTCCATCTTAATCACCCTTAGCCAAAACTTTCTTAGATGAGCTCAATTGGTCACTACAAGCATGGACCAATGCAGTACCATTGTGATTTAGGTTAAAATTGAAGCGTACTCGAACCTGTATTTGAAGCTCCACGTGTGTTGACCATCCAGATCATACATGTTTATGAAAATCCCCTCCTTGGATTCTAGCGCAGGAAGATGAGCCTCTGCTGCTTTCTGAAATAATTTGTGTGGTTAGCAATTTTGAATTAGTAGTAATAATTACTACTTGTTAACACTAGCAAATAGCCAAAAGTTGAGAATTTTTTATAGTAATGACCAACAAAGTTAAGCATATGTAGAAAGATAAGCAAGTACCTTTGGGAGTATCATTCTTCTCAGGGAGCTCACATCACTGTTCTTGAGCTCCTTTTGGAAGAGGAAACTTAGACTCCGTGGATCGAATTCCTATAATCAAATCCGAGTCATCAAAGCTTTACCGAGATTATTACAAAGAGGATACTTAGAACACGTACCATGGCTCTGCAGCAAAGTGAAGTGAAGAGCATAATTCATAATACAAGTAAGCTAGGATATCCCTTGTGGAAAAGACAAAAAGAGAGCAGAAATCTACAAGCTAAACCAATTGACAAATCACGTACAATCGTAAACTAATACCAACGAGATAACTTACTGTATAAAGGACTATCATTACGTTATGGTTATAGTCACCCAAATGACATACATTGTGATTTTGTGGATCCAAAAAAATTACTAGATGTGGTGAACTCGAAACACCTAAACCGACCATTGTACACAAGATCCATTGCCGTTAGCCACTATCCATTAGGAAAGTATCCGGCCATTAAACAGAAAAAGCTGATAAACAACCAGAAGAAGAAGTTCTAAATCTGACCAATCGAACCCAAGTCTCCAGAGGAAGCCATCCAAGAAAATTCCCCTTTATGTATATGATTACAATCTAGTAAATCTCTATATGACGATTGGACTGAATGAGAGCGATGGCTAAATCATAAGATGTATTTTGACTTTTTTTCCCTCTTTCGAATCAGATATAGTAGAAACGTTATGGATGTAAATATTGATTACATACATTTATGTCGCAATATTTAGAGCTCTACCCCACTTTTAGATTCTGCGAAGGCCCTCGGGGGCATTCTTGAAGTCTCGCGTCCCCTGTTCAGCTTATATCAGCTCGGTACCTTAACCAGATCGAAACGTTCTTGGGTTCTCGTTATCTTGTCCCCGACTTTTCCCCCTTATTTCGCCATCTTTCTTTGCTAATTTATCTTTATGTATAGCTTCACTTCATCGTCAAATTCATCAACATAAACAAAACTAATCAACTACCCACCGCACGATCTTCTTCTTCATTTTAATCCAAGTTATTGATAAATGGGGTCGATCCACTATAATTAGTTGGGAGAAAATTATGGTTCGAATTCACTGCTCTTTGCATAAAAGCCCTGTTAAAAAGACACCAAACCCTAGACGGTAACTAAAAATCAAAAAAAAAGAAAGAAGAAAGATATGGTATATTAATTAGCAGACAAGAGATTCACGACGATCGATATTAACAGAGAAAGATCAATCTTGAAAAAGAGGGGGATCATCAGTGACCCATTTGACCAACCCAAGTTATGCAGAACATGACATCGATCTTTATTAACGAGGGATTCAATGAGAGAGAGAATTGCTAGTTGATAAAGAAAAAGGAAAAGGAAAACGGGGGTTTTACTGAGTGGGGGGAGCTCACACGTGCGCGGGGCTGGAGGAGGAGGGGGCAATCCGGCACGTGCGAGGCGGAGACGCGGGGGAAGGTGAGGAAGCTGACGTGAGGTCGCCTGAGCCTGGCCATCCTCTTCCTCCGCCGGACCGCCCCGAAGGCGGCCAAGGCCGCGACCAGGTCTGGCCCGTCGCGGAGCGACCCGGCATTGTGGTTGTCGCCCGCCTTCTTCTTGAGTCCGCCATCCTCATCGTGATCCACCACCACCATCATCATTTTTTTCCTAGGCGAGCGAGGGGGTGGTCGGGGCTTCTGGGTTTCAGTGTAAAAAGGGAGAGAGAAAGGACTGAGACTTTGTTGCAGATGGAGGAGCTACAGGTGGTGATGGTGGTGGTGAGGTGGGTGTTATAAAGAGGCCGAAGGAGAAAATATCGATAATCTTTCTCTGCTCTCTACTTTCTCTCTCTACGTGATGAGAGGTGGGTGTTCTTTACATTTCCGTTTTAGGGCTTTCTTCTTTTCACTCTTCTTTTTTGGGATTTTTATGTGCACTGTTGACTACACAGCGAGGCCGTGGTGACAAGTGTGCATGCGGCGTTCAGGCCATCGTGGGGTTTCATTTTTCGTTTTCTTTTTCTCTATTTCTTTGCGGAAGCTAGGGTTTGGTTTTTGGAGAGCAGAGGAGGGGGTGAGGGAGTGTGGAGACAGGTGGGCGATGTGCATTCATTCATGGAGGGTTGGCTTTAGATCTTTTTTCCCCTGTTTGGGTTCACAGCGACACACATGAATGTTCATGCGCATAAAGACATGTGATGCGCAGAGTTAGAAAAGAGAAACGTAAACTCGAGAGAGTGGTGATGACTGACGAGGGGTTGAACTGGGGTTGGGTGTGGGTTGGAGTTCAGCGGTTAGCGTTGAGAAACGGGAAGAAAAACAATGGGGGCTAGAGAGAGAGAGAGAGAGAGAGAGAGAGAGAGAGAGAGAGAGAGAGAGGTGGTGCGGTGGTGGAGGGAGGGGAGGTGTTGGAGGTTTGGCCAAGAGGAGGAGGACGAATGGAGGACGTCGGGGCACCAGGTGTTGCAAAAGTTCTGTGCTTTTCTTCCTCATTTTCCTCTTTCTTATTTTTGTCCTCTCTCTCTCTCTCTCTCTCTCTCTCTCTCTCTCTCTCTCTCTCTCTCTCTCTCTCTCTCTCTAGTTTCATTAGTTGCTTCACCACCAACCCAGAAACCAATGGCGCTTTCTTGGGCAGATTCTTGGAGGTTTCGTCCTGTTTTACTGCATAATCTACGCTCTCTCTCTCTCTCTCTCTCTCTCTCTCTCTCTCTCTCTCTTTCTCTCTCTCTCTCTCTCTCATTTCAAGATTCAATATGGGTTTTGATATTCCTGCAACTCGAAACTCAGAGAACGCACGGTGTTTTCTTTTCTTTTTTTCTTTTTCCTTTTTTTTTTGTTTTTTGTTTTGTTTTGTTTTTTTTTTTTTTTTGGCATGAGGGCCATAATTTTTTTTTTTTTGAGCAACATGAGGGCCATAATTTGCTGCGAAAGGTTTTGAGTTTTAAGCTGAGGTGAGAAAATATATCGGTTTACTCATAATAAATATGGGCAAGTTTGTTAAAACTCTTAAAAATTGTACTTATGTGCCGTTATATATAAGTATTATATTGCCTCCGGTCTAGCTGCTTAATTATATGTCAAAAACATGCTCCACAAAAAAAAAAAAAAAATTACTTGAAACTTCCGCAAAATGATTAATCTCACTCGGGTCAAATTGTATTAGAACTCAATTATAAGAGCCATTGAATTTTAATACATAAAACTATATGATTCAATTCAGAGTTTTGAAAAATAACTATTATGTATTGGGTGGGAGCATTATGTATATTTTATTAGTTTATCTTATAATATAACAATAGGGATGAGTATACCATAAATATAAAAACTTATGAAAGTATAATTGAGTCTCGAAACTTTCAGATATTATAATGGAGTCTAACAACTTATCATATTGATGTAAGGAAATCAACTCCGTCCGACTCGGTAAAGTGAAAATTTGATATACTTTTTTATTATATTTTCTCTCTTTTACGTAAGGAAAGTAAAAGATGCTGAATGCAAACCGCCAAGCTCGGTGTCAAACCATTCAAAGTTTTTCCTTGAGAAACAGAAACCATACGACAAGCAAATAACATGGAAGACAAACCATATTCAAGAAAGTGGGAAAAATTCCTCACATTTTTATGGCCTAAAGTTTTAGGCTGCAGCTCTGTCGCCCCTTGATGGTTTTTTTATGATGGGCTTAAGGTCCATCCGCCTATGTTGGGCCTAAAAGCCCGGCCCACAGGATTAGGGCCCATGGATGGAGGGGACGTATATAAGGGAGGAGAGAGAGGGAGAATGCACCTCTTGGTATTATTAACGTACGTACGTCCTTCCCCCTCTCTCTCTCTCCAAAGAAGAAAAACAGTAAGGCACAAGGCGACGTTTCTTCTTCCCTTCAAGGCGAATTGGCGTCATCGGATCGAACAAGGCCAAATTCTCTTCCTCTTATCGGCGTTGGTGTTTAATCTGTGGCTAACAAGGTACGCTCGAATCCGTGATGTGCTTTACGATCGGTGATACGTGATTTTCCCGGGCTTTTCTTCCGCATTCATTTTAGAGGTTCGATTTAGTGTCAAATCTGGTTTTTGGGAATCCATTAATCCCAACACCCCTAATTCCGCGGATGAGGGCCCTCACGACAGGCGGGGCAAGGTCTAGCTTGCACTCTCCTTATCATGCGGTGGTGGCAATCAAAAGAGTAAAGATGACTTAACTTTTTGTCGCCTGTAGTGTTAAGGACGGTCTAGCAACAAAGGAACAATCTGGTTTTTGGCAAGACAAATTGGGTTTATGAATTACAGTTGTTAGAGCTCTTTCAATCTAAAACTCCTTTTAAGTAACTACAACATAAAAGTATCGCTTTAGCACTTGGTGAGATAATCGAACGGTGGATAAGGAGATAAGGGTACTTCAAGTATCATAACTTTCATATGGTATTCATTTAAATGTGATAACTTATTTTTCGACCATTTAAGTACAATAACTTCTTAAAAAAACATTTATTTGAATGCCACAACTTTCAATTCTTCACTTAAGTTCCAATTTTGTTTTAAAATATTCACCCAAATGCCGGAAATCCGATGTTGCACGGCACTTGTGGTGAATATTTTTTAAAGTTGTGGCATTTAAATAATTAATTGAAAAGTTAGATGATACTCAAGTTATTTAAAAAAATAAATTATGACACTCAAATGAACACCGTACATAAATTATGTCACTTAAATGATTTGAAAAAAAAAGTTATGGTATTCAAGTAAGCGCCTTAAAAAAGATAGCACATGTGATGTCATTTTCCCCCAATATAAATAGCTCCACTTATTAACGCTTTAAAGGTGAATATTAATGGGGCTTTGTTTTAATGATGATCATGTATAGAAGATAGATAAAAGAAGAGAAGACGGGCATTCAATAATTAGCGTGGTTTAGACGACCAAGAGAATAGTCCCCTTTAGCTTACATCCATAGTCCCCAATTCATCTTATTTTCTTTGGGGAGAATTCATTATACTTTAATAGCAATATAATGAGTTGCAATCATTAACTTGGTAATTATAGCTATCACACAATCCAACCAAATCTCCAGCCATATTGAAATTAGGACGATTTGACGTCCTCGTTGTTTCAACACCCTCCCCCCCCCCCCCCCCCCCCAAAAAAAAAAAAAAAAAAAAACTGGAGCCAAAACGTCATCGAAGGTCAATTTGGATGCCATGTGTTGGAAAACACCTTTAGAGGGAGCCTTAGTGAATGCGTCTGTAAGTTGCTTATCACTTCAGATGTAGGAAATTTCAATTGTCTTGTCTTGAACCGCAAATAAAATGACAATCAACTTATATATGTTTCGTTCATTTATGAAATATTGGATTTGAAGCAATATAGATTACAATTTGATTATCACAAAATAACTTTATGGAACACTTAGAGGTTCCAAACCTCAATTCTTACACAAACAATCGAAGCCAAACCCTTTCACTAGAAGTTGAGTTCATGGCTCTGTATTTAGCCTTTGCATTGGACCTTGCCACGATAGTCTGTTTTTTTACTTTTACAAGTGACTAAGTTGCTGCCAACAAAGGTGCAGAAGCCTGTAGTTGATTTTTGTTCGTAGGACTCCTAGCTCAATCCGCATCAATTTACCCTGCAATACCAATATGACCATTTCTTCATTAAAATACCCTGATATGCACTATACTTTAGGTACCAAAGTCTATAATCCACATGTGCCATATGTCCTTCAGTAGGAGCATGTATGAATTGGCTTACATAACTGACGCCGGATGGCATAAGCAATATATGGACGGTTAATGGTTAAGTAAATCAATTGTCCAACCAACCTATGAAATCGACCACTACCAAAACAGCTCTAAGTTTCTCAATCTCTTTTAACAAGTCAAGATTAAATTTCCTTTGAAATACAAATAATCATTTACTAGAGCAAGCCACCTCTATACCAAGAAAGTAACGCAGGTGTCCCAAATCCTTGATGTCAAACTTCACATTCAAGTGCCCCCTGAGAGCCTCGCTTTCATGAAGATTATCATTGGTAATAACTATATCATCCACGTAGACAAGAAGAGTCACCATTTCTTTGGCACTATGCTTCACAAAGAAGGAGGAATTTGAATCACATTGTTTGAATCCCACACTTTCAAGAGTGGAACTTAATTTCCATATCAAGCATGTGGCGACTATTTGAGATTACACATTACTTTATTAAGCTTGCATACTACATTAGGTTGAGTATTCATGTAAACTTTTTCTTCCAATTGTGGTGAATTATAATTTGTTATTAAAGATATCAATACCGTTACTATGTTCATTTGTGCTATGGGAGCAAACATATATTTATAGTCTTCACCATATGTTTGAGTGTAGCCCTTGGCAATAAGTCTCGCCTTATAATGCTCAATAGAACCTCCACTCTTGTATTTAATTTTATACACCCATCTGCAGCCAACAGAACGCTTTCCTTTGGGTAAGGTAATGATATCCAAGTGCAAAGTTTTATCAAGTACTTCTAGCTCTTCTTTCATAACATCTCACGACACTTGACAACTTTTGGCTTGGAGAAAGATAGTAGATTCTTTATGAGCATCCACAGCTGATAAAAAACCATGGAAGGCAAGCGAAATTTTATTGTAGCAAATATGATCCTGTACAGGAAATCGAACAAGTAATAAGTGGTGAAGTCATGAAGTCTGGTAGATGGTTGTATCCTAGTGGTCCTATGGATAGGAGTTGAAGCAGCGGAAGCAGGTGTAAGATATTTTATCTCAACAATTTCATCCACTTGCTCTGGAGTAAGAACAGGATCACTGACGTGATCATTCATAATCAGCAAGGGAGCAACTTCAACATCGAACCCATTATCGTCTAAGTTAGTACCACTATTCTCCCCCTAAAAGTGTTCTTTACTTGAAAAAAACATGCAAGTCTCATCGAAGATAACATTATGGATGATAAAACCTTCTTAGTCGATGAATCGAAATATTTGTATCCCTTCTTGACATTGGAGTAACCAATAAAACACATTTGGGAGCATGAGAATCAAGTTTTCCCACAAGAGACTAAACAAAACAAACACTTCCAAATATTCATGGATGTGGAATATCCACAGGTTGCCTAATAAGTGCCTCCATTGGATACGTGTATCATAAGATCCTACTGGGAAGACAATTAATCAAGTAACAACTAGCGATCACGGCATCTAACCAATATGTATAGGGAAAGTTACCATGAAATAACAGAGTTCTTGTCATTTTAAGTAAGTAACAATTATTCCATTTAGCTACCTCATTTTGTTGAGAGGTGCCAATACAGGAGGTTTGATGAACAATTCTCAAAGACTTAAGAAATGACTAAAAAAATGGTTTGTTTATTCAATTCCATTATCAGTTCAAAGAACCTTGATATGATGACCATATCAAGTGTGAACCATATTACAAAATTCTTGGAACACTTTCAACACTTCACTCTTAAAAGGCCAACAAAGAAAGCCAAGTGGTGCCGGACTTATTATGAATAAAAGTAACAAAATATCTAAGACCATCACGAGAGTCCACAGGAGCATTACTCCAAACAACATAGAGTATTAATTTAGATGGTTCCTGTGAAACCAAGGAATTAGTAAATTGAACTAGATTCTTAGAATCTAAAATGGAAGGTTTTATGCAATCGGATTGGATAACATGCTGTAGTTGAAGAGCGAGTTTACTCAGAGAGGTTTGGACGTAAGATGTCGAGCCTTGAGTTTGAACTACAACCTTGGCATCACCCCTTTATCCTTATTAGGACGAAGATGAAGATACAGTTCCCAATAACGATCCTTAATGTGATCGTCCTTATCATAATAATCACAATGAAGATTATTATCGCGGCCTTTGCATTTACCTTTACCCGAACCAAAACTACCCCCATCAGAACCAGAGTAACCGCTATAACTAGTTTTAGCAACATGGGCAGACCTCTCAACCGAATTTCCCCCTTTCTTGGAATCAGAAGGCATCACGCGACAACGAGTTTTCTCCCTTTTAACCATAGCACAAACAATAGCAAAGTTGGGAAGAGTAGAATTCGTTAGGATCTGTCTCTTAAGGTCTTCACATTCAAGTCTAAGATTGACCAGAAGTTGGAAAATCTTGTCCTTCTCTTCACGTTGGGCATGAATCTCAACCGTATGAGCTGGTGGTCAATACTGTCACGGTTGATCCCACTTCTTTTTTAGATTACCAAGATGTTTGGTGAATGTTTGATTAGGTGCTTGGTCATATGAGCAAGCTCCTGTTGCAACTCAAATACACGGGATGCATTATCAACTTTGCCGTACATATCCTGCAAAGAATCCTACAGGGACTTGCAGTCTCTAAATAAGCAAATATCTTAAAGATTTGAGACTATTGAATTAAACAACCAAGACATGACCATATCATCATTTGCCTACAATTCAAGGAACTTTGCATTTGTAGATGTAGGTGCTCTGATAAGACCATTCGCATGACTCAATTTCAATTTACCCCAAGAACTATAGAGACAACTTTAGACCAAGGCAAATAATTACGCCTATTTGACATAGTAATTGTAAGTTTATTGGACCACTATGAAACAGATTTATTGTTATCAGCCATAGTGTTAGATAGAAAAAGAGCACAAAATTCAGTAAATTTATCTGAGACCAATCGAATCTAATGACAGATTGTCATTTGCGCAAACCAAAAACACCATAGCAAAAATAGATCCATAAATAGGAGAACATGTCATAGGCTGTAAGAAACTCCAAAACAGATTAGTCCAAAGAATAAGATTGCAAGAACAATTCTCAATAGGCTGCTGGTCGTCCATTATTTTAACAACAATACTCGGATTCTCAATCACCAACAGGACAAGCGGAAACATTGACAATGGAGCCGACCTTAAGATTGTGTTTCACTCTGATACTGTGTTTTAATGATGATCATGTATAGAAGAGAGATAAAAGAAGAGAAGAGGGACACTCAATAGTTAACACGGTTAAAACGATTAAGAGTACAATCCCTTGAAAGCATATCCATGGTGGTAACTCCCTATTACATCTTATTTTCCTTGGGGATGATTCATTAACCTTTAATAGAGAGCAATACAATGAGTTACAATCATTAATTTGGCAACTACAGAAATTGCATAATGCAACTAGATCTATTATTATATGGAGATTAGGATGATCTAGTATCCTCATCATTCCAATCGGCTCGTTTTGAGAGAAGCTTCACTAGGGGCCAGGGCCATTGGGGTTATTTGTAAAGACAATCGTGGCATTCTCGTGGACGGATTCGTGATGACAATAACTGATTCTTCAGCTACTATGATTGAAACCCTAGCTTTCATCGAAATGCTTTATACCTTGAAGTATATAACAGATAAAAGAGATCGTGGGAATATGTTTCTTTCATATTT
The DNA here is from genome assembly GCA_019915185.1 of Eucalyptus camaldulensis. NCBI lineage: Eukaryota > Viridiplantae > Streptophyta > Magnoliopsida > Myrtales > Myrtaceae > Eucalyptus > Eucalyptus camaldulensis. The sequence goes on from JAHSVA010000001.1 coordinate 35,865,722, forward strand.
TATACTCTTTTTCTTTTTTCCTTTTCTTCATTTTAAACTTTGAAGATTTTTTTAATGTAACACTCGACAAGCGCCACATTGGTGCCACATGTCCTGAAAAGTAATAAAAAGTGATGTTGACGTTTTCCTTTAGCTAGATTGGACAACGTTAATCAAAAGAATAAACTGCATCAACTTAAGAAGTCTTAAAATTCGATTATACCATTTAAAATTTTTAAAATTCAATCACACGTAACAAGTATTGAGACTTCCGATGTACTTATTTCCTTAATAATGTTGTAAAGTTCTGTTTCTGCGCATTTGATTACTTGGTTGGTAAAGGAGCGGTAGATAAGGAGCTGGAGCAAAAAAGTCGACTTGTGTAAATTCTGGATATTTCAAATTAGCCGATCTCTCTCTGTCTCGTTCTCTCTCTCTAAATTTGATTCTTGGGCGAGACCCACGTTTTCAACAAAATTGTCGTTTAATTGGAACATTCCAAGCCACCTAAATGCCACGCACGGGTCCTTCAGTTGGGGAAATCAACTTCTTTTATGCTCAACTTTGCTTCCCTTGGAAGATGACAAGTACCAAACGTCTGAATAAGTAACAGCAAAAGCATACCACAGAGTTTGACATACACTTTTTATTTCTTATTGCAAGCTACATAGATAAGCATATATATATAATATATGGATTCAAAAGATCAATGCAAAAAAAGGAAAAAAGTTTCCAATCTTGGCCAAAGCATGTCACCCCAACTCAACATTTTTCAAGATCTAGCGAAAGTCGACTTTAATTCGGCTAAACCAAGATCGTGAACCTACCAAAAGTCATCAAGGCACAAGTTCTCGACAGAACCGAAGCTTTCCGGCGGGGAAATCCTGGCATAGGTGGTCATAGATCCGCCCAAAAAATCCAGGGGAGAGTCATTCGAGAAGCTGGTGTCATAGACAAATGACATCTCTGCATCTTGATCGATTGCAGGGTAACTCTCATCGAAGGAGCTGATGTTATTATTCATCTCATAGTGGTCTTGAAGAGCCAAGTCGCTGATGGTGCTCTGAGCAATATCCGTATAAACATCTTCTTCAGAAGCTTTTTTGGCCTGAATCACCTATTAAAATGTAGATATTTATATGAATCCCTGTTGTCAATGATCAGAATAGCTATGAATTCGGAAATTTTCTCAAGCTCATTCATCTATTAGCATTGGTGTGTACCATAACATTTAGCTTACATAATTGTGATTTTGACAGTCTTCGTACACCATGATGAAGTCTCCAAGTTGTAGCCCATGAGTGGTGACAAAATTCCCTAGGACATAATAAAGACCATATAAGTTCCTATTGAATATCAGGAGAGTGAAAGATAAAATATTCGAAAAGTGAATCTTGATCAACTAAACAATGATGTGCATACCCGTGTTCTCGAGGACATACATCCGACTGTTGTTATTAGGCCAAAATCTGGAAAGAAAGATGTCGATTCAGCAAATGTCACTACATTAAAAAAGAAAAGCAATGAAAAAACACATTGTTCCATCTTAATTATACTAGGCCAAAACTATCCTAGATAAGCTAATTGGTTACTATAGGCATGGCCAATGTGCAACCGTTATAATTTAAATTAATATAGAGTTATACTTGAACCTGTATTTGAAATTCCATGTGTGCTGACCGTCGAAATCGTACATGTTTACAAAAATGCCCTCCTTGGATTCGAGCATGGGAAGATGAGTCTCTGCCGCTTTCTGAAATAATGTGTGTAGTCACCAATTTAAAATAGTTGGCAATAATTACTAATTGTTAACATTAGCTATCGGCCTCAAGTTAAAATCTTCATATGGTAACGACTAACAAAGTTATTTAGATGTAGACATAAGCATATACCTTTGGGAGTACCATTCTTCTCAAGGAGCTCACATCACTGTTCTTCAGTTCCTTTTGGAAGAGGAATCTCAGTCTCCGTGGATCGATTTCCTATAATCAAATTTCAGTCATCGAAATTATTACGATGTTATTACAAAGAGGATACTCAGACCACGTATCAATGCTTGGAGCAAATTGAAGTAAAGAACATAATTCATCATTCAAGCAAGCTAAAAATATTTATTGTGAAAAAAAGAAGAAGAAATCCACCACCAAAGCTAATTGACAAATCAGTGTCCAAGCGTAGACTAATACCAACAAGAGAACTTACTATGTAGAGGACTATCTTTACATTACGCTTGTTGTCACCGAAATGACATATGCTTTTCCCGATCCAAACAATTCCTAGATATAGTGAACTCAAAACACCTGAACTGGCTTTTGTTCAGAAGATCCATTGCCGTCACCCATTATTCATCAGGAAAGTTAACACTAGCGGTCAAATGGAATGAGCTAATAATATACAGAAAAAGAAAAGGGGTTCTAAATCTGACCGATCAACTCCAAGTCTCCAGACGAAGCCATTCAAGAAATTTCTCTAGATATACATACACTTTATTTTATTTTTTTTATAGAAATGGCAATATATTCTCTTGCAGTCCATGGAGTCATCATGTTGGATAGAAAATCTGGTAAATCTCATATACGAAGAATGGACCAAATGACACCTAGAGATATTAATGCCAAGCCCCCGGGACATTATTGAAATTTCATGTCCCCTGTTCTGCTTAAAATAGCTTGGTAACTTAAAGTAGTTCAAAGCGTTCTTCGGTTCTCTTTGCTTTTTTTCCCCGACTTATCCCCGACTTTACTTGCTATCGCCAGAAATTATAAGCTTTATATTTTCCTTCGCTAATTTATCTAGTAGATAGCTTCCCTTGATCGTCAAATTCATTGACAGAAACGAAGATAATCAATTACTCACCGTACGATTTTCTTTTTCTGTCTCTCTGTTGCAAATTATTATTATATTATTATATGGGGTTGATCCACTGTAATCAGTTCAGAGAAAATTACCTCGAATTTTCTTCGTTTTACAGTATGAACCCTATGTGTAGTTTATTAATTAGCGGACAAGAAATTCTTGACGATCTATATCGTAACAGCCAAAGATAGCTCTTGAAAATGAGAGGATCATCAGCGACCCATTTGACCAACCCAACTAATGCGGAAGACGACATAGATCTTCATTAACGAGCGATTAAATGAAGAAGAGAACCAGTAATAACTACAGAAAAGAAAAAGAAAAATAAAAAGAGGGGGGATTATATCGAAACGAGGGGGCTCACACGTGCGTGGGGCTCGGGGAGGAGGGGGCAATGCGGCACGTGCGAGGAGGAGGCGCGAGGGAAGGTGAGGAAGCTGACGTGAGGCCGCCTGAGCCTGGCCATCCTCTTCCTCCTCTGGACCGCCCCGAGGGTGGCCACGGCCGAGACGAGGTCCGACCCGTCGCGACCCGACCCGGCATTGTGGCCATCGCCCGCCTTCTTCTTGAGCCCACGATCCTCATCGTGATCCGCCACCATCATCATTTTTTCCTCGGCGAGTGAGTGTGTGGTGGCCGTGGCTTCTGGGTTTCAGTGTAAAGGGGAGTGGGGGAGAGAGACAAGGGGGGACTGAGAATTTGTTGCAGATGGAGGAGCTACAGGTGGTGGTGGTGGCGGTGAGGTGGGTGTTAAGAAGAGGCCGAAGTCTAAAAATCTGTCTCCCTCCCTCTCTCTCTCTCTCTCTCTCTCTCTCGTCTCTCTCTGCTCTCTACTTTCTCTCTCTATGCGATGAGTGGTGGGTTCTCTTTATATTTCCGTTTTGGGGAAGGCTTTTCTTTTTCCTCTCTTTGTTTTGAACTTCCATGTGCGTTGTTGATTACACAGCGAGGCCATGGCGACATGTGTGCCTGCTGCATTCAGGCTAATGTGGGTTCATCGTGGTTAGTGCGATAATCGGGTACTCATTACTACTATTTTCTTTTGTTTTCTTTTCTTTGTTTGGGTTGTTTTTTGGGAAGCTAGGGTTTGGTTTGGCGAGTGCAAGAGTGGGCGAGGGAGTGGAGACAGGTGGGCTATGCGCATTCATTCATGGAGGGTTGCATTTACATCTTCTTTCTAGGGTTCACAGCGACACTCATGGATGTCTATGGTGCATAAAGGCATGTGATGGATCGTGATAAAAGGAGCGCAAACTCGAGAGGATGGTTGAACTGGGGTTGGGTTTGGGTTGGAGTTCAGCGGTTAGCATTGAGAAACGGGAACAGAAACAATGGGGGTTAGAGAGAGAGAGAGAGAGAGAGAGAGAGAGAGAGAGAGAGGAAGGGGTGGTGAGGTGGTGGAAGAAGGAGCGGAAGTAGTTGGGGTTTGGCCAAGAGGAGGAGGACGAATGGAGTACGTTAGGGCTCCAGGTGTCGCAAAAGTTCTGCGTTTTCCTTCAGTTTTTCCCCTCTCTTTTCACTTTTTCCCTCTCTTTCTTTGGTTTCAGTTGTTGCTTCACCACCAACCCAGAAATCAATGGCATCTGTCTCTCTCTCTCTCTCTCTCTCTCTCTCTCTCTCTCTCTCTCTCTCTCTCTCTCTTCAAGATTCGATATGGCGGATATTTCTTCTGCACCTGGAAACTCAGAGAACACATGGTGCTTTCTGTGCTCGTTGACATGAGTTGCCATCATTTGCTGCGAAGGGTTTTGAGTTCAACGTGGGGATGAGAAAACATAAGTGTTCTAACGTTTACTCATAATATGGACGATGATGTTGCATCAACTGTATAATGTTTGTAATTGCCTCAGGTCTACTTTCTTAATCATATGCCGAAAATATCTTGCTTCTTTTTCCAAATTTCACGAAAAGTACTCTACACTTTCGCAAAGATTACAAAGATGATTAATCTGCCTGGATCAATTGGTAATATATATTTAATTGTAAAAGCCACTTAATTTTGAAAGATAAAGAGGATATACCTCGCTCCGAATAGACTTTTCATAAATAATTATCATGTGTAGGGTGTGAGCAATATTGTATGTTTAATTAGATTATCTTATACAATAATGATATTGTACAGTTTTTTCTTCTGGACATTTGATTATTTGTAAATGGAGTGTAAATAAGGAGTTGAACCAAAAAGTGAATTGAGTAAATTCTGGATACTTCAAAAGTGGTGGGCTATTTCCACCCCTATGTGATCAAATCCGTTCCTCTTTTACTAGATAGGCAAAAACCAGCTTTTATGATTGCCATATTTGCATAGTTTCTTTTAACATAGTTATATTCCTTTTATGATTTTCTGTCAAATTAAAACTTATTGTTATTTAGAAATTAAAAATTAGCCTTTTCTTCATCATCACTCTTATAACAACTCATCTATTCTTTATCCCTCCTCCTCAAAGCTCACTTTCGCAAATTGAATCATTAATTTCATTAATCTAAAAAGATTAAGTTTCTCTATTTACTGTATCTAAGAATTTGTGTTTTTTCATTCCTATTGGCAAGACTTTTCACAGAGAGTATGTAAGACATTATAAGACTATTTAGAAATACACTAAAACATCAACATGAAAAAAGTTATGCATATAGAGGTATCTTGATATTTTTCGGTAAACTCTCCACAAATGATGCTAATCAATCAACGATACATAGCATATTACTGGCATTTTAATAAAATCTTATTTTATGCTTTGATTAATTTCATCTTTTAAAGTTTCACGGTGAGATTGTAACTGTGATCTTTGTCTTACTTTAAAAGGGGGTTTATTTTTTATTTTTTCTGCTTCAGTTGATCGTCCCATTACATGTATATATGTAAGAAAAAGACAGCTGATAAAGAAAAAGTTTAATGGTGATATGCAAAGCAATGAATGCAAAATTTATGAACATGTGACCGTGTAAAATAGTTAGTTATGTTAAAATTTGTATACATTTTACATATTTTACTGGACAATTAATCATAAATCTGCTCGACTATGTAGAATTTTTCTACAAATTTATCTTCAACAAAGCTAATTTCGACAAAAATAAAGTGAGAAAAAAATAAACATAATGCCTCTTAATTGTGACCGTACCTTGGATACACCGCCAAAATGGCTTTTTACACAGCCTAATGGGATTAAATGACTACAATGCTCTTATTGAATAAGGAGAGTTTGAGGCTTTTCTTTGCAGGACCAATCGCGTCAGTCCTACGGAATACTTAATCGCCGTTTCAGAATCCAAATCCCGAAACTCGGCATTCATTTTTCCCTCACCAACTTCCCCATACACAACCGCAGCATGAAACGCCGAGGTAGAAGAGTTCATCCTGTGGAGCTGGGATTCAGATTGTTCGCGAAAGAAAAAGGGACGGAAGGTACTTTTCAGGACTATAGATTCGCAGAAGGAGCCGCTGCGCAAACTCCTGGAGGCGCAGCAGATTGTAGAAGAGAGGGTACAGAATATCAAAGCAGAATCGTGTTTCAGATGGAATCCAAGCTGCATAACCTAACATCTGTCTATTCTGGTTGGAACTCAGCAAGCTGATCTCCTTCGTGGTAAGAATCGTCTCAGTAAACGGACAGCAGTTCCGCAATGAACTGCAGCAGCAGTTGTCGTGTCATCGCCATCTACCCTGCAAGGACATCATCAACGACGTACGCCATGATTCTTGCAGTAAGAGATTCACGCTTGCGGATGGGAGGGAAAAGCCCGTTCGGGGACCCTTTCCCTTGAAGGCACCGGGCGTGCAGAGGCAGCATGTCCTTCTCCCAAAGATCTCCGGTGCGCCACCGTGGAGAAAGGCGAGCCACCGGGCGTTGCCGGACCATATGCTTTAGAGGGAGAGAAGAAAGTGAAAATGGCGGTTTCTCTTGAGCGGGGGATGGTTTTCAAAAGCTTTTCCCGTTTTCCTTTGGTAAATACGAGTCGGGCCATTCCAAGCCACGTAAACGCCATGCACGGGCTCTTCATGGTCCCCGCTTGGTTGGATTTTCACAAAATACAAAATACGAGAGAGAGAGAGAGAGAGAGAGAATTATGTTCATAAGATTTAAAATATGAATTCTATTGAAGAGCGCTCCGGATACCTGTTAAACATATTTTAGTAAGCAAATATCGGATTTTCGAAACATTAGTTGTGCATATCACATAATAATCGGTATATTGAAGATTGCGATGTTTCTTCGTTTGGATACTTAGTAATAAGTGTCCTAAATGCACTTTTTGACATAATTCCGTGTGCATGTACTTTGTGTACGCATTCGATTTCACTCACATCAATTGAAAAGCCATCAGCTAGAGATTTCAATATAAGTAACCCTCAAGGTTGGCTCGGCACAAATAATTAGAGCATCGGGGATCTACCATTTAAAAATTAGAGGTTATCGTTCAACTCTCATCAACTACATGTAAATTGCTCTGGTTCAGAGTCTTTTGCATTGATCAAAGATCTCGACTTAATTGGTTTATGAAATTAAAGGCTAGTCTATGAGTGTCTAGATAGCCCAATCTCCACTCCCGTGTCCCTAGATTATTAAAAAAACAAATCAATCTATGTGAGCAGAAAGTTGTGTAATTAGGGCCGGTCTGTTTATGCTTATTTAAGGGGGAAAAGGTAATAAAAAAAATAACATTTCGCTTTCCCGTCAACATTTAGACACATTTTTAGAAAAATATTGGGATGACCACTTCCATCTAAAAAGCATGATATTCTTAAGAAAGGAGTTTTCTCAATAGCGTGGTGTTTTCAAAGCTCTTTTTTTTACTCTCTTTCCTTTTCTTTCTCGTTGGATAAGAATTCTAGCATAAGAAATCTTCAGAATTTCTCTTATTTTGGGCAACAAGTCACATTTGTGACAAGGGCTTCTTCAGAAGTTTCAATATTTGGAAGAAATATTGTCCATTTTTTCAATTGTTCCCATGATTACTTCAATTTGTTTGTTTTATTTGTATCTTTAAGCATGTAGTCATCTACTTGGTTTAGTTTTATTTGTGTTAATATCATTTCATTGTTTTTTGTCTATGCTGATATACTAAGCAAATAAAAAGTCCTATTTTGACCCCCCCCCCAAAAAAGAAGAAGAAGAAGACGTCCTATTTTAACGAATATCTTCTTTTTTTTGCCCAAATTGACATATTTTAAAAATTATAAATCCGTGAGAATATGCATAGGACAATAATTCTATTTAATCACCCACGTGCTTCATATCAAAATTTGAATTTCTTCTATCCTAAAAATTCATTCTTGCAAAGAATTTAAATCATGAAAAAAAAAAATCTTTTATCTTTTCATATAAGGGATAAAAGGCACCAATAACCCAATTTTTTGCAAAATATGTAATAGGATCACTGAACTTCTTTTATGCAATTGAGTTTTTGAACCATGTTGCTATTGTCTATGATAGTCCTTCTGTCATGTACATAGATGGGACTAATGATGTGGCAGATCATGCCACCGCCATGACACTACTGACTAATTTAATTGTTGAGGAAAAATTCTAAAAAGGGGCCTAGAGTGCCCTTATTTTCTCAAATGATAACTTGAAGTGGACTTTATTTCAAATAAAGACATGAAGTGCCATTTCTTTCTCAAATAAAAACCTAAAATAGATACTTTTTCGAATAAGGGCCTAAAATGGTTATGTTTATTTCAAATAAGAGCTTAAAATGGATATGTCGATTTCAATTAATGGCTTGACTTTTCGACAATAAATGGCATTTTCGTCATTTGTCATTTTCCTTTTTTTTTTGTTCTTCTTGTTCCTCTTTGCCAATGGCCAGCCCACAAAGGACTGGGCGAGGGTCACCCAAACAGACCACAAGCAAGGGATGGCCTCACCTGGGCAAGGCGACTGTCACCCTGGGGGAGGCAGCCCCTCGCAACCATCTGCAAGGTCGGCCCTTGCTAGATCTGGCTAAGGTGGCCTCGCTTGCAACTAACAAGGGCAAGCCCTCGCCCACTACCGGCGAGTGCTTGTAGGCCCTCGCCAACCTTTGCTAGTGGCTGTCACCCAATGCCAAAAAAGAATAAAGAAGAAAAGATAAAAAATAAAGGAAAATTTGGACAAAAAGGTCCTTGACCGATCGAAAAATTTAACTAGCCGACGACTGGTGAGATCAAGCCCTTATTTAAAACAATTAAGGCCACTTTAGGCTCTTCTTTGAAACAACTAAGGTCACTTATTTGAAATAAAGTCCACTTTTAGCTCTTATTTGAGAAAATAAGAACACTTCAAATCCTGTTTCTGAAATTTTCCCAATTGTTGATGTGAATTTTTTTTTTTAAAAAAAGGAAGAAATTTGAGATAATAAATGAGAAACTCTAGAGGCCAAAAAAAAGGGAGAGAAAGAAAAGAAGAGAGAGCAACAAGGGTGTAAAGACCGGCTGGTGATGACGGCAGCCGTCCTGGCCATGATGAGGAGGGCTTCCACCTGTGCTCGTTTCTCAATTTTGAGTTGGCACAATTTCTTTTTTGTTTTGTCGAAAGATTTCCCTTTTTTTTATGTGGAAAAATATGTAAGTTTTTTCTCTATTTCTAAAGGCTTTTTATTGCCACATGAGATGTCACGTGGATGCCAGCCAGGCATCTAATGGCAAACTAATTGCCCCCTTCAACATTTCCAATCACTCTTTTAACGGAAGGCTCTTACGAAAAATATATAGTTTAAGGAGCTAGTAGATCCGATCTACTTGTACCAAAAGAAAAGACTAAGAACCCAATGGAACATTAAAAAAAAAAAAAAAAATCAAAAACCTCTAATGCCTTTGTCGCTTTCATATATAGATATAATTTTTATTTATATTGTGTACTTTTGTAATTGCTCTCCACTATTTTGACAATTTAAGCCACACCATGAATTTATAGGAGTTGTCATTTCTCTTGTCCCGATAGCTTTTGACAACCAAATTGTTGGTTACTAGAGATACATTCCGGTAAGTTGCTGTAATTTGGCCGCGACATAAATTCATAGCAACCAAATGTGGAAATTCGATCCCTACATAGTTTTATCAAATGTTGGCCTTGTTGATTTCAAATTCTAGTCCCGTAAAATCTGTTTCACACCATTAATTGTAGTAGAATTTGCAATCTCACAATGCTCTGTTCGTCAAATCTTTGGACATTGATCATCCAAGTTCATAATTTGTTCCATCACATTGAAGTAGAAATCCAGTACAACATATTTCTAGCCATCACAAACTGGATCATCATTCCAAAAAGAGATCAACAAATGTCTAAGATGAGAGTGTCACCACCTCTCTTATTGTCAATGTCCAATATCAAGATCTTATTTACCCACGCCCATGTTCAAGCCCAACCCCTGCCCCAGCCCCACCCAACTTCAACCCTAGCTGTCCTAATTCAACCTTAAACTCAAATTCATCTACTACTTCAACCCAAGCCTCAACTTCAACTTCACCCTGGAATCTCGAGCCCTATATTCAAGCCCAGCCCCAAGCCCAGCCCTCACTCGAGACCTAATTTCTTCCCAACTCAATCCGAAGTGGATATTTCGTCTCCTATTTCAACCAGAGTCTCAATTTTAACCCCAACTTCATCTACTAATTCCACATCAACATTATTTATCAATTCTCCCTCGACATAAGCATCCAATGTATCCAATCCTGATGCTAGACCCACCAGTTGAAACCCTTGATCGATGGAAATTTGCGTAGTCTCGTTCTTCGAGGTATAACCAGGAAATTTTATAGCATAGTTTTAGCATATACTCGTAAGCATAGCATATACCTTGACTTTGGAACTTTATAGCATAGTTTTAGCATATACTCGTAAGCATAGCATAATCTACAAACTCATGCTTCAACCCCCAAGGTAGTTATTTAACAAGATCTGAACATGTCGCCTTTTCTCCAAATTCCATAAAGCCACCCACGTGTAGAGCGCAATTGAGAAATGGTGTTCCATCTATAATAAAATAGCAATACACCTGCCTATATTTCGCCCATTGTTCATACTCAATACAAAATCGCTAGCTTCGGATCACAGAACCCTACCGCATGCACATAAATAAGAAGTTGCAAGTAGGCTTTCCAGTATATTAGACATTGAGTAGGTAATCAATATCGTCGATTCTCACAACAAAAGCCCCAGCACTTTATCACTGCCAGGAGACGGCCCAGAATGTCGATCCAATCGACGAATCGAACATCGTGAACCTAAAAACCAAGATCTCGGTTAAACGGAGGCCTTTACTTCGATAAATCTTGGTCCCTCAAGCACGAGTTTAGTAAGGAGACAGATTCATCCTTTCGGTAGATGAAAGACCTCAAAACAAAACAAAAAAACAAAAAAACCATCCATTTGCCCATTTGCCCTAATTTCATCCTTTAGAGAGACAGAGTGCGGTACCATACTATTTTGAGCAAACTAGAGAGATATGTATAACCACGTTAGATTTGTTTGCTTAGGAGCGTGTAAAAGAATCAAGAACCACCTGAACTACTTGGAATCGGACTAGACCGGAGCCGGCAGTTCCTATGGGGGCCAATTTGATTCCCAGTTCTAATTTAGTGGAATCGGTGAGTACCAATTCGATTTTTTATTCTAGGCGTGGAACCATCTGCCCACCCACTCTAATCGAACCAATACATATATTTTAAAAAGAAAATTTCATTATAATTACTTAATTATTTTGTAATTTTTTTATCAAATATGTATATATATATATTTATGGTTATTGGACATTACTGACTAATTTTGTCTCTTGGGTGTGTAATAAGATTAATCCTCTATTTTTCTTTTTCATTCTAATAATCCATTTACTTATTTTCTCAATTAAAACAAAATAAACAAATGTAGAGGAAAAAGAGAACTGATTGGATAAGAGCCAATGCCTCATTTTAAAAGTATAATTAGGTATTTCTTTATCCTTCCTATGATTAAATTAGATTAACGTTGAAAGAAGATAAATCAAGTAATTAATGTTTTAGCTTTTGTGAGGTTATGACTTTTAATGTGGAATCTAATTCTTCACTTGTTTCTAGCGTTAAGAAACTTTAAGAGGACCACCTTATGACCTTTGAATAAATTAAGTTCTTAGCTAACGAGTATTATCTATTTATTTTGTCTAATAATTTTCAATTCTTAATCAAAATAAATGGCTCACAATTTGACTCGCATACGAGGCCAAACAAGCTTTGTAGGAATTGGAGGTCGGTTTTATAGATCAACCTGGGAATCGGATCGGACCGGACCGGTGGTTCCGTTCCCAAATGGATTCATGAAACTAATAAGCAAGTTTTGATTCCAATTTTTTAAAACTGGTCCTTAGGACAATTTCTGATTCCGAAGTCAAAACTGTCCATCCGGATCATGTTCAGTCATACGTTTGCTTGATAAGTCCAGGGATGTTGCCGTGCCGAGGAAATGGTGACCGAAATACTTTTAGATCGCTAATATAATTTTGGGATAATTTTTTAAACTTTTTTTGGGATATTTATAAGACGGAAAATTACGGGTATTTCACGAGAAAAAAATTGAGAATGTTTTATTTTTTAGATTTCGTCCCAAAAAAATTACGACGTGCAGAATAGCATTGGTCCGTCGACCCTCTTCTTAGCCCTAAAAACCAAAAAACGTGCGCCAAGCGGTGGCCGGCGTCCGCACACAAAACCAGCACCACCACCGCCGCCGCCACCAGTCTCGCTCAACTCCACTGCCGCCTTCTCCTCCTCCTCCTCCACCTCGAAATCTCTCGCCGCCGCCGCCGCCGCCGCCGCCGCCGCCGCCCCTAGTTTTCATGGCGAACACCGAGAACACCGAGAACCGCGAGGAATTCGTTTACACCGCGAAGCGCAAGCCCGATCTCGCCCGCCCCGAACTCGAACCCGAACCCGAAGGCGAAGGCGAAGGCGAAGGCGAAGGAGGAGATCGCTCCAGCAAGAGCCTCAAGCTCGAGCCTTTGGACAACCCCAACCACGCCGGCGGCGACGGGAACCACTCGGCGGAGGCCCCGGTTCGGGAGGAGAAACGAGCGGACGCGGTGGTCGAGGAGGAGGAAGAGGAGGATGACGATTACGACGACGACGACGACGACGACGACGAGGATGATGATGAGGAGGAGGAGGAGGATGGAGACGATGAAGGCGACGAGGTGGATGTGAAGGGGAAGGGGGTTATGAAGGACGATAAGGGGAAGGGCAAATTGATCGTCGAAGAAGGAGAAGAGGAGGGCAGCGGCGATAGCAGCAGCGACGATTACGGCAATGCCGGCGTCCGTTCGGAGAGCGACAGCGATCTGTCCGACGATCCGCTCGCCGAGGTCGACTTGGACAACATCCTCCCGTCCAGGACTCGGCGGCGGACCGCCCGGCCCGGGGTTTTTATCGCCGGGGACCGTAAGGACGGGGGAGACGACGATCGATCGTAGAGATTCCGAAGGTTCATTTATATTTGCTGGTTTCGAAGGTAGGGACTTCTATTGAATTGTTGTTGATGCGATCGAGGCTTCGAGGTTAGGAATTATATTTGATAGTTGTAGTTGATTGGCAAATGTGATATCGAGGAACCGGAACTTGGCAATGCTGCTGGTGCATTTTGTATTGCGACATGGTCTTTTCCTCAGGCCAAATTTTGTCTGTCACATGCCATCGTTGGAAATTACTTGGTTTTTTCTGGTATCTGATCACCTGATAAGTATGTTTAAGGTTGAAGTAAGGTCATCTGGTTCAGGAAAGCTCGGTTTATGAAACCGCTTAGCCGTTAAATTGATTGAATTGACTAAGTAGTAGTGAAGGGCCGGTGTGGAGTGGACAACTACTTGCTTGTTTAGGCACTGGAAAATTTCGCTAGTTGATCTTTTCCGGATACTTGGTGGCTGCTATCATATCGGGAGGTCGGCATGAAAGGAAAATACTGAACCTGGCTGAAAAATTTAAATTGGGGTCCCCAATTGCAATGTGCTTGGCATTAATTGGTTCCAGATGAGTTTATGCTTTGAGTTGAAATCTCGAGAGCTTACATTTGATGATAGGGTTGTAGATGCGTTTAGGCTATACTCGTGAAGCTATTGCCATGTCGGACCTTTAATTCAGTTGCAGTTACTCGGGGTTAGATATTCGTCGTTTGGTTGAATTGTCTGCATTAAATCTCCATAGGATTACGTAAATTACAAGCATATGCTTTGATGTTGCCCAGATTTTGGAAAGAAGTTTACTTTCATACTGAAGTTCCTCAATGCTTGAAGCTGGGGGCTCCTTGTGCTAGTAGAGCCTGTAATACAAGGTGCCATGAGTGGCATTCTAGTAGCCTGAACCTCGGTTGCTGGTGAGATGACAAGATTTTAACCTTAGAAGCTCCCATTTCCTTCTTTTCCTTTTTGGTGAATTTTCAGTGCTATAGTGGTTTGGGAAGTATGCAGTTGCTTTGACGAAGTAAAATTTTGTGTTTCTTCAAATTATTTTGAGATCAAGAGAAAACACTATACATGTATGGCAATGTGCATTGCCATTATCTCAAAGCTTGAGAATGATACCATTTGTCAGAGTGTGTCTGGAACCTGAAAAAGTGTGGACACATGCAGTTACGACTTGCACATTAAGAGCAGTCACTCGCCCTTGCAAGCATGTGTGCTTGTCCACTAGTTTGTAACTGGTATCATGTGAGAGGAAGTATACTTAGGCCAGCTTGGTAATCAGCCCTTTCTTTAATGTTGGATCATCTGTAGTCGGTACATTTAGGCCAGCTTGGTAATTAGCCCTTTCTCTAGTCGGTGTATTATGTGGGAAGAAGTATGTTTAGGCCAGCTTGGTAATTGGCCCTTTCTCTAATGTTGGATCATCTGTAATCGGTATAACTTAGCAATTGCTCCTGCCGACCTTAGTTATATAGCAAAGTTTCCTAACTACCATTGCTTTGAAGCTCCTTACTTGACTGTCTTCACCGGAGTGGATTTGATGATGTGCCTGGTGCCATTGCATGCAAATATTGCTGGTTGCCTAGGCATCAGACTAGTTATTGGAAGCTTGAGCTCGTGATCTAGTTTCTCTTGAAGCCTTAACTTTTGTCCTCATAGTCTCCTTGAGATTTTTTATTAGGACTAGTGGGCAGCCTTTCTGGCAGTTGTAGATAATGGCATAGAGCACATAAATCATACTGGATTGGAGCCTCTACAGTTTTCGTGATTTCATTCCAATGAGAAACAGATATGGTAAAAGTAGCCCTTCCTATTGTTATAACTGGAAGAATTTGTGCTTCATGCCTCTGTTTTCTTCACTCTGCTATTTTTTGAACTACTAGTTTCGAATTCAGCACCCTGATAGTCCTCTCATATCTCCAGTGCTGCTGATGGTCTAAGCCTAGTGGCCGAGATACAGATTCCAGTTGAATCCTTGATCATTTCTTGGACTGTTCGTGCACGAGAGGAAATCCACTGTGAGGCCAAAGTTCGCAGAGGTAAACAGCTTGGACATTGAGAATCCTGTCCTTGTCTCTGAGCCTCTAAGATCCTCTAGCATCATTCCGTGTCGCAAAGTTTTTTGAAATATGCCTGTGTCATTATAACCTTCTTCCTCAGACACTATTTCCTCCCTTTGGCACATTTAGTGATTTCCCTAGAGTTCTACTATATCTCTGGCAGCAAAAAATATCCTCCTACTTTGGAGATGGTAGTTTTGTTCTTGTTTGTTATCTTTTGGGTAAACACCTGGCTGTTCGAATAGGCACTTCTATCTAAATGGGGGATTTTCAACTCTGTTACACATGGTGCCGACCGTCCATTCTCCGGGGAAAAGATAAAAGGACACTCCTATATATGGTATGATTAAGATGATCCTTTTGTCATGCCTTTCATGATCATACCCGAAGCACTCTACTGAGCCTTCTCAGCCTGGAATCTCCAACTGATCTCGAACATTTTCATATCTTCGGGTCATCCCAATAGCCATTCTTCTTACTGCACGGCTTGATGGCCGGAGGCGAGGAGGAGCTTGTGATGACTCGCTACAGAAGGTTACTGTAAGAACATGGACAAGTCGAAATGGCGTTTTTTCTTGGGGCCTTTGCGTTCCCTTGCAAACCAGTTTCTTGGACTTGAGGGAGGCCTCAACCGACCTCGGCCTCGACCCTGTTCATGTCTGGGCTCTTAGATTTGCTTGTGATACGTTTTTACATTCGAAGGTCTCGTACGCAAGAGACTGCAGATAAGATCGTAATGGAACAGTGAACGACAGTGGACACACCCCCAAGTTGTTGAGGCATGGATTCACTCTGACAAAACCACGTATGTTGAACATCAACATGGTGGGCCTGCAACATTTATTCCTCCCCTCTTTAATAAAGCGAGGAGGAGGAGAGGAGAGGAGGGGAGGGGAGAGGAGGGAGGCTGACATCAACGAACCCAATCATGTGGTCCTCTCTCTCTCTCTCTCTCTCTCTCTCTCTTTCTCTCCCCATCTCGCTTTCGCTTTTTCGTCGTTTTATTTTCAGGGTCGCCTGTGCTTGATTGGAGACCACCAACGCCAGCACCACCACCAGCACCACCACCAGCAACAAGACGCCAAACCCTCTGCAGCTGTTGCTGCTGCAGTTGTCGTACCTTCCTCATCTTCTGCTCGCCCTCACCCTCGCCCTCTGCCTCTTTTGCTTTGCTTGCCCCCCCTTCCATTCTTCCCCCCTTAGAACGAGTCCCTTTCGTGCTTTCCTTTTGGACGCTACGAGGACCACTCCAAAGAGTGTCGTAAATTTGGACATTCACGTTCGATGTTTGTGTCGTAAATTTGGACATTCACGTTCGATGTTTCAACTCATCAATGTCCCGAAGCGTCCCCCCTCCCCACAACTTTATGTGTCCGATGCCCAGGGCGGTTGGACCGCAGCGCATGCGGCGCCGTGCGTTATGATGTCGCGTGGCTCTGGTGTTATGTTAGTGTGTATGGATTCACTGCACCGTTTTCCTCGAGGTCCCCCGGCTTTAAATCTGTTGGAAGAGGGCGTTCATGGGCGCCCGGCAAATGAGATACCGTGTCGGTGTCAGGTCATGTGAAGCCCTAAATTCTGGCTCCCTCGCCTGTCCCCCGGCGATGTCTTATCGCTACGGGAACCAGTGCTATCGATTCGAGGTTGGGACACGACGCGCTTTTTGGGAGATGCTTACGGGAAAAAACTCTTAGCACTATGCTAATCACATGACTGCAAATGATGGGAGATTGCATTCTCAAGTTGGAAATGATCATGAACCCATTAAAAGGAATTTCTCTTTTTCTTTTTTCCCTCCTTTGCCTCTCTATCGCTTTCAATCATCCCTTTTTCTTCTCTTCTGCTTGTAATTATAGGCAAGTGGGGCTATAATTGGATTTGATTAATCTCCCTTTTGGCTTAACCACTCCCCTTTTAAATGCATCTTCCTCTCTCTCCATTGGCTCAAGGCTTGTACCCATTGCTTCAACTCACGTCATTCCTTACCACGTATTTCATTTTTGCTTTATTTTTTAATTCATTTTTTTAGGTTTTTTAATTGTTTTGTGTGATTAGGCCTCATGTCAGACAAATTTTGCCAGGCTAGAAAACCCCCAATACACTAATCTTTAGTTTAATCCATAATCAAGAGGGCATTATTCTTGGAGCACATGGACCTTGAGTCTTAATCAAAGGGGGGAAGAGAGGGAGACTTTTCCACGTGCTCTTCGATTAACTTAGGCCTCTAGGACAAGTAATGTAAAGGCTTATCAGCAGCTTCCAAAGAGTCTTCTAGTTGGCTTCTACAAAGTACCGAAATTCAACACTTTATAAAGGAGATTATCATTATTGACACTTATTGGCTATGTAAAGACAAAAGATATACCTAGGTTTTTCGCAAACGATGTTAATGGACATCAGCATCAAACGTGGGAATTTGGGATTATATCAGGACTAATTGAGGAAAAGATGAGATTCATGATTTCATGGATACTAAATTATATCTTAACATAAGCCCATCCTCATTCAATTGCTTTTAGAATGAAGAAAGCCTAAGTCATGCGAGCTCAGCACATGTTGATGAAAGAAGAATGGTTCGAACCTTCATCTTACAAAGGAGAATGTGCAAATTGGTGAAAAAGAAAGTTGGGCGAATACCTGTCCATCCTAATAGTCAATCATTGGTTATATTTCATATCAATTTTGTGTCCGACTATTCATAGTCATGGAAGAGGTGATCTTGAAGATCATTGTATTCCGATACTTCAAATCAAGACTTGCTCTTCACTTGTCATGAGTAGACAAAGTCCGAATTTTCGCATCTACCGCCGTGTCAAACTTTACTAGGATGAGAAGATTATCTTTTAAGGTATCGTAATCAGTCGACATGTCTTGTCAATCACATAAACAGTAAATTACTCAACTCACTCGAAAAGCCTAAAATCTTTCGTCGGTGAGTCTCCTATGAAATTAAACTTACCACTCTCCGGCATGAAAACAACCATCAGAGCATATAGACACACGGCTACGCTAATGGTCACAACAAAAGCAAAGATTTAGGAACAACGAGGGAGATTATCTTAAATGGGAGTTAGATTATGATGTGCATCTTTATCAAGATGTAATACTGATCACGATCTGACGGATTGGATGGAAGAGACGTGAGTTGCTTCAAAGTGTGGAAATTGGGGCAGATGAATCCAAACGCAAGTGCCTTGGACTTGGGGTTTAGTCAATTAAGAAAAACGTCTTTTGGGGAAAAAGAGAGACGAGAAAGGCAAATGGATGGGAAAAGAATGGCGTGATTGGAAGTGAAAAATGCTAAAGCTTGAAAAAGCAAATGCATCATGTGACAAAATTGCTTGGGGAGGGGCGGTGCTTAGCTTGTGATGAAACTGCAATTTTTGACTTTGCAAAGAGCGTTGTTGAAGAGTGGTGGCCTGCATAGAAGCTGTTTCCAGGAAGGCAAGGAGAGAGAGAGAGAGAGACTATAGAAAGCAATTTCTTAATTAAATACCAAATAATTGCTTGCATAATTGGCAATTCACGCAGAAGAAGACAAGAATCCTCCCCTTCGGTCGAACATGCTTGCGTCATTCAAAATCTCTTCTCTCCCCTATAGCTTAGAAACTTAATCCAACATTGGTTTATTGTCTTCGTTTTTTTTTTTCATCTACAAGCGAAACGGGCGGGAGAGGCCCAATCAGTGCAGCTACCTAAAGATTCGAACTTGCAGCCTTATGAAAGATAGCTCAACATTGTCTATCTTGTTAATGTTATTGCGATCTTGACAATAAACTAATATTTTTTGAAAAAAATTCATTTTGTGCCCCTAAATTTTTTGGGTTTATGCGTGTTCAACTTCGAACTCTAAAAATTTACAATGGACCCTCATGAGCTTTTTTTTTTTTTCCTATATATCAAGAGCATTGACTTTTTCCCTTAGCACGTGCCACCGTGCATAAAAATTTACTTTATTTAATGTGAAAAAAATTAAGAAAAGAACTACTTTAAATGAAATTAAGAAAAACGAAAGGTTTAAGAGACTTAAAAATCGATACATAAGTTAAGATTATGGCTTGCATAATTTGTCGTCATCTTTTTTTAAAAATTCCTAGTGGTAAAGTTCTTCTTTAATTCTACACATTAAATTATGAATATATGGTTTGGCAATGATAATGAGCTAAATTCGACAACTAATGACAATTTCAAATGGTTGAGAACTTTTGTAGGTTTTTCTTTTTTATTTATTTATATCTACTTATTTTTCTAGTAACCCTTTCAAATATTTCATAAGTTTTCCACATTAAATATACTAAGCTGGTAATTTTGAGGTTTAGTGGTGTCAAATTTTCCTTTTTATTTATTAGTATAGCTTGAATTGAAGGAAAAAAATTGCATTTGACATGCTCTTTCCTAAAAAGCAAAAAAAGTTAATAAGTGCAACAAAACGCAAGTTTTGGGATGTTGAACGAAAGGTGCAATCAAAACATGGAAATACTCTCATCCTCTACTCTTCCTAATCCTTTTTGTCCTTCCATATATATAGGAAGGAAATAAAATGGGGCAAAAATTCTCCTCAGTCAAGTCCCTTTCAGATAGATCTGGTCTTATAATATCATTCGTAAAAAGGATTCGCTCCTAAAATAGCCATGACTTTATGTAGTTACTAAGAGTATTCGATTTTTGGAACTTGACCCATGTGGAAATAATTAGGTCATTACATTCTATTTTTTACATATTTCTAATACAAATGTTCACACGGTTCTATCCAACTTATATGCTTACATGGTCGGACTTTTCTCCGGGCGTCGATATCTATTACCGATTGGGGCATCCATATATATTCAATCCAATATTGTTCTTTCATTAATCAAAACCGAAAGATGAGAAACAACCAGTAAACGTTGTTCACAAACCATCAAAGTTGAAACATGTGTTCGAAACCATAAAGCAAAAACTAGAAAACACAATTGAGTTATGGAACGGGCAATGCCAAATCATCATCTCCGAAAAAAGAAGAAGCCTAAAGTGCATAGAATATAGAACGCGTTAGGCAACTTCCCTAGGAAGATGGAGAAACTCGCAACTTCTCTACCCAACAACCCTAGTCTCCAGTCTCATCCAAAAAAACCAAAGCTTCCCCCCAATTCCTTTCGATATCGGGTCGTGACATGATTGATGAATAAAAGAATCCAATCCAATCCAATGCATCAATGTCACCGGGACATCGTCATTTGATTAGCGACAGGAGAGGAGAGCGGCCCAACCTCGAGACGAAGACGAAGGGGGTGGGGGGGCCATGATTAGCGACGGACCGTGGGAGGAAGTTGACTCGCGCGGGCGTCGCAAACCGGATGAGGATATGGGGACGAGGGAGGGGAGGGAGGGGAGAGGGGGGACGACGATAGCAATCATGTGGTTCTGCTCCAAAGTGCTTTGCGGAATCTCGAGTACTCACTCCCCCCCTCATCATCATCATCATCTCCTCCTTCTTCCCTCTCGTCTCGGGCTTCTCTCCATCGCGAAATTTCCTATATTTTTTAACTTGGATTTTTTTCCCACCTCGGTTATCGCCCATCCGTTCGAATTCCCAAATAAAATAAAGAGAAGGCCACATGAAAATGCGTGGGGGTTCGTGGCTTGGGAGGTGGAATGATAATCTAACTCATGATTTCCAAAACAAAAAATAATAATAATAATTGTCTTCTTTTTTTACTTGGGCTCGGATTCGTTTTAATTGGGTTTTTTTGGATTTGAGTGATGTTGAGGTGGTTTCGGTGGTCATGTCTTGAAATTTGAGATTTTAGGGTTTGAATAAAATAAAACCCATCGTTTGTTTTGTCTTGACTATTTATGATTTGGTATGATAGCCATCCAAAAGAAAGAAAAATAAAAAAACGATTGCAATCGACTTTTTTTTTTTTTGAATTTGTTAATTCAAATGCGAAATATGTACACACGGTCACTAATAAGTCCAAGGATTTTTCGGGTGATATATGAATTTTATTTCTTATCTAGAAATATTAATTAGCCTAGAACAAGAGGTGTTTCAACGTGGATGTGGAAAGAGGAGCCTGCTATGGTTCCTAATAAGTAGAAAGTACTGCTCCATCTCCTCTATTTTCCTTTTTGCATGGAATACTCGATCAATCAGCTCGTTAGACCAAGTAAGACATAAATTGAAGTGTGAACGGTCTGTAGATGGCGCGAATGCAGAGAATAAATTAAAGATAGAAATCATAACAAGTTAAGGACGGTCCAAAGAACGATTAACCGTCATATAAAATTAACACTTGAAAATGCCTATTGATGCCGTATATACTTGCTGAGGTTGCAAGAAGGTCAATACATTGGATTTCTCCGTGATTCCGAAAGATTTAAGTACGACTTTTTGTTCTGAAATATACAAAATTCCCATGATGACTTCATCTCATGTTGATGATGTGAGCTCCAAGTCACTATTTCAAGAGAAAATTGAAGTTTGAAGTCGACCTTGTATCCAATAATACAGTGGCTTGACAAAGACTAGGGTGAGTCTTGACGTCGATAAGCAAATCGCAATTTTCAAAGAGAAAATCAAGGGCAACTGAAATACCATCATTCCACCAAAATGGAGTGGAATGTCAATTTCAAAGGAGAAAATCTTAGCAAATTAGGGTGTAGAATCAGCCTTCCTTCCTTCCCTTTCTTTCTTCCTTTTTATTGATAAATCTATGAGGACTTCCCAACATGATTATTTCTTTTCTCAAGCCCAACAAAAAATAAATCGTTATTACCGACGCGGCAAGAATGATAAATATGGGTCACAATTCACTGTCATATTTTGCCTAATCCCTACAGGTCGAAATGAAGGTCTTAGATGGTATGAAAATGATACAAATGAAATAGTGGGAAGATAATAATAAGGAATTAGTAAAGTTGAGAAGACTAAAACTATATAATTATTCTAGCAGAACACCTTAAACAATGAACCTTGAGGTACAAGACGAAGTCAAATGGAATTTGAATTTCAAATAGTCTTTTGATATCTAATGGCTATAAATTCAATCTAGGAGAAATAGTAGACTAAACTTCGAGTGTTCACTTTCTTTATGTTCTTTGTGTGTAGAAGTTGTGTTTATTTATTGCTTTATTGTATTTCTTTGTAGAAGTTTGTACATTTATAATCCCTGAAGAAAGTAAATTGTCACATTGTTAAAGGCGCTTCTATTTTGTATAGTTATTTACTGAATCTTGTCTAAAAGTAGCATCATCTACGGACTGTAATATCTCTACAATTATTGGTGAGTTCAATTTTTTTTATCATATCTATTAATACAAAAGAGTGGATGTTGGTGAAAGGCCAAACCACTTCAGCTCATTTTCTAATTTATCTTATTGGAACTATCGCATCTACGATATAGCTTTCCTTCTGCCAAAAGATATGCACAAGTCATTAACGAAAATGTTGTGACTTTCTTAAAACAATCAATTCAGTACCTCTTAATTGTTTGTTAGCCATATCGAATCGAACTAAAGAGCCTTGCGATATTTAATCTTAGTTGAGAGGCTGAACACCGAATTTAGTTTGTCGAAGGAATATGTAGATTGCATTTCAGAATATAACCACAAATTTTTCAATCAATTTTTGTTATGAGCTAGTGTAAAATTGCTTAATTTGTATAACATTGTAAAAGACAAGGATGTGCAAGGAGCATGCGACTGCATAAGCAAAAAAGACAATATATGATTTTTTTATTTCAATAATTTTTTCTGTTCATATTTTTTATTTCAATAATCACTAGTCAAAGAACTTACAAGATACGTACGTTCATTGCTATTATTATTGTTATTATGGTTATTATTATTGTTGCTATTATTATTTTTTATTATTATTGTCGGTATCTTATGCCATACAAATGCTTTTTGACTACCGATGGGAAACGAATTTCCGACAGCGCCAACGTTCATCACACGAGAGAAAATAATAACGACAACAATAAAAATCAGAAAAAAAATCGCCTTTTCACTATTTACCCTGGCGCATTTATTGCAGTCCTAGATTTTGTCAAAATCGATTTTTATTTTTTTTATTTTTTCCATTTTTCACGAGTCACCTAATCATTAAAATGGCCATGATTCACTTATCCTCAGAAAAAGGCGAAAAATAAAAAGAAGACAAAACAGGGAAAAGAAAAAAAAGAGAAAAAAGGAGATTAAAAAAAAGGGAGCGATAATTTGTTTTCTGACACGACAATTGCCGAGCCCCACAAGCAACCGGGCGAATCTCCTCCGCGCGAGTACCGAACGACGCGCCACTCGCCCCTCCCGGCGGTCCGAGCCGGGGGGGAGGGGGACCACGCGCCCCGACCCGGAGAGTGGAGCCCACGCGCGGGGGCGGGGCGCGTGGGCGGGGCCCGGCCCCCGGGTGGTCTTATCTGCAGGAGTGGCACGGGGCCGTAATTTCGGGCGAGACCGAGTGTCATTTTCGGCAAGCGGAACACGACTGAAGACTTTTCTGGCCCCCAATCCCCTCTCTCTCTCTCTCTCTCTCTCTCTATCTTTCTCTCTCTTACCCCGGCCAGAGAGAGAGAAGATAAGGACACATGCATGTTACATCGCTGGTCCACCCACGGACGGCCCGGATCTCGTCCCGTCCCCTCCCCGCCACGCCTCCGCCGCCGTCCGATCTAACCGTGGTTAGAGCCTGCCGCTCGCGGGGGGTAAACCATGATTACTTGGGAAAGAGTTGAGGGGGTGTGGTCAAGCTCACGCCTTTCCTGCCCCTCCCTCTCTCTTCGTTCGCTTCACTGCCCTTCTCTCTCTCTCTTTCTCTCTCTCGCCTCGAGCTGAGCTCAACTCGAACAAGAGCATTGCGGTTCACACAGAGGAGGGCAGAGGAGAGAGAAAGATATAGAGAGAGAGAGAGAGAGGAGAGAGAGGAGGAGGAGGAGAGAGAGAGCTCTGTATATTCAGGGTCATT
Source organism: Eucalyptus camaldulensis (assembly GCA_019915185.1). Lineage (NCBI taxonomy): Eukaryota > Viridiplantae > Streptophyta > Magnoliopsida > Myrtales > Myrtaceae > Eucalyptus > Eucalyptus camaldulensis. The sequence goes on from JAHSVA010000001.1 coordinate 35,889,962, forward strand.
GAGGAGATTTGTATCTACTTATGGAGATTGTAGATTCTGCGATCTGAGAAATTCGGGAGCTCTGCTTATCTTTTTCTCTTCCTGTCTTGTCTTTTTTGTTTGTTTTTTTTTGTTTTTTTGGGCCTCCCTCTTCTCAGCTGCTGCTGCTTGCTGCAGCTGCTGCAGCAATCATCATCATGACTTCTTGATTCGTAGATGATAGGTGAAGAAGAAGAAGAAGAAAGGGGGGGTTTTTCTCTTTCTCTGCTCTCTTTCCTAGCTCTCTGCTCCTTACCCAGAAAGCCGTTCGTTCTCTCTCTCGGGCCGGAATTTGCTCACCGTCTGTCTCTTCCGAGCCTCTCTCCGTTCAGATCTAATCGGAATCGGGAAGATATGTGAGGGGGGGTCTTCTGGGTTTTGTCCGTCGCCATTTCCTCTCGAGCCTCGCGCGGTTTTAAGCGTTTAGATCTGGGTTTTTCTTAGCTGGGTAGGTTTGGATTCAGTTCGCAGGTTGTAGTAGCTTAATCTCTGTACATTTGTTTTTTTTTTTTTTTTTGTCTCCGAGCTATTTGGTTCTTTTGGGGCGAAGGGTTGTGTTGGGATTAGGTTGTTTTTGCCCCCCCCGGCTGTTTTTTTCGTTAGGGTTTCTGTTCTTTTTTCTTCTTTCTTCCTGCGGGAGGGATGGATTGAGGGCTCATTTCGTTTGGAAGTTGGGATTTTTTTTTCCTGGGCAGTCGTGGGAATTGGATTTGTCACTTGGGTAAGGGAAGATGAATTATTTTCCCGATGAAGTTATCGAGCACGTGTTCGACTTTGTGACGTCGAACAGGGACCGCAACGTGATCTCTTTAGTGTGTAAATCTTGGTATAGGATCGAGAGGCTTAGCAGGCAGAGAGTGTTTATCGGGAACTGCTACGCGATAAGTCCTGAGAGATTGATCGCGAGATTCCCGGGGGTAAGGTCGCTCACTTTGAAGGGGAAGCCCCATTTCGCTGACTTCAATCTAGTGCCACCTGACTGGGGAGGGTTCGTGTACCCTTGGATCGATGCATTGGCTAGGAGTAAGGTTAATTTGGAGGAGCTCAGGTTGAAGAGGATGGTGGTTACAGATGATGGTCTTGAGCTGATTTCGAGATCGTTTGTAAATTTCAAGTCCTTGGTTCTTGTTAGCTGCGAAGGGTTCACTACTGATGGCCTTGCGGCTATAGCAGCCAACTGTAGGTGAGGACTTTGAGTAGTTTCTTATTGTTTATTAACTCTGATGTTTCAATGTCGTGCCCTGAATAATCTGTGATTTGCAGTCCTTGGGGTGTATACATTTTAGCATGTAGTCTCTTTATATTATCCTATTTATGTATATGCTGGTTGTGTCCTTGTATATCTGCTATACTTTGTTGATTGTTTAGTTGGTTACTAGTTTGCTCTGTAACCTAATTGCGCATAGAAAACTTGGTGGATTCATATACAGGAATGTGTTGCACGCTTACAGGTCATGCTGACTGATTTGTAAGCAGCAACTAGAATGTAGTACACATGGACCATGTCGTGGTAGAGGTATGCCAGTTTCACGCATTTCATTGATGGGGACTGTAAGCATGGCCGTGTGAAGGACCAAAATGGGATGAATGTGCTGATGGCTGTGCATCACATGAATTAGAAGGCCCTACGCTGTTCATTTCCTGTCACTAGCAATTTCTCATTGGTTGGTTATATCCTTCTGCATGCGCTCGTGTTGCCTCTATCCAATGCTTGTTGTGCAGCCTTATGTGGCTGGAACCTGTGGTCTCTAATGTAGATGTTGGGTAGCTGTAGTTTTCTGTTTGAGGCAGATGGTTATGATATGCTAGTACAATTCTGGAGAGTGCTATCTGCGTTATATTTATTTTTTGTGGTCATGCCAGCTAGCATTATATTGCATAGACATAAGAATGAATAAATTTGCGCGGCTACTTTTCTTGCAGCATTGCGAGCTGACCCTTCTGGATGCTAGCATTGCACGGCAGCATATGTTTGGTTTTTTCACGCTTTACCAATCTCCTAATTTCTGTTTTGTTTTCTGTTTTAAGAATTAAATAAAGGTAGACTTAGTCGGTCTTGTTCTTTCTTGAGCAAAACTAAAATGCTTTCATAGTGTTCGAGTTTATCATGGCCTGTGGATGGTGCAACATATCCAATAGGTCATACTGTGCTGTTGTGGGAAGGGTTCTCATAAGATGAGGTTCTATGCAGTAAAAAAGAATGGATTTGATGATGGGGATCAGCATGCATAATTGGACTTGATTGAATTTGGCTTCTATTCTTCCCTAATCTGCTTCTTTGAACTTGGGACATTTTAGGTTTCTTAGGGAGCTGGACTTGCAAGAAAATGAAGTTGAGGATCATAGAGGCCAGTGGCTAAACTGCTTTCCTGATAGCTGCACCTCTCTTGTCTCCCTAAATTTTGCATGCTTAAAAGGAGATATAAATTTAGCAGCACTTGAGAGGCTTGTGGCAAGATCTCCATATCTCAAGAGCTTGAGGCTAAGCCGTGCTGTCCCTCTTGACACGCTGCAGAAGATCCTGGTCCGAGCACCTCAGTTGGTGGACTTAGGCGTGGGCTCTTTTGTCCATGATCCAGATTCTGAAACCTACAACAAGTTGGTGACAGCAATTGAAAAATGCAAATCTATGAGGAGCTTATCCGGATTCTTGGAGGTTTCTGCGTACTGCCTACCAGCTATTTATCCAATATGTTCAGGCCTGACCTCCTTGAATCTTAGTTACGCTCCTGGGATCCCTGGAAGTGAGCTAACTAAGTTAATCCGTCATTGCAGAAAGCTGCAGCGCTTATGGGTGTGATATCTTTTAGCCTTTAGCTGAGTTTTAAATTAATTTTCATATTTATGTCGCTGGGACTAAAATTCGTCTTCATATCAATCTGTGGCTAAATTTTGCAGATACTTGACTGCATAGGAGATAAAGGGCTGGGAGTCGTGGCTTCAAGCTGCAAAGAACTACAGGAATTGAGGGTTTTTCCGTCTGATCCTTACGGAGTTGGAAATGCTGCAGTGACCGAAGAAGGGTTGGTTGCTATTTCCAGAGGCTGTCCAAAGCTTAACTCATTGCTGTACTTCTGCCAGCAGATGACAAATGCTGCTCTGAAAATTGTAGCCCAGAACTGCCCTAATTTCATACGGTTCAGGTTGTGCATCCTCGAGCCCACAAAACCGGATTCTTCAACCAATCTGCCTCTTGACGAAGGATTCGGAGCTATTGTTCAGTCATGCAAGGGTGTCAGGCGCTTGTCACTTTCTGGCCTTCTTACTGACCAGGTCTTCAATTATATTGGCACATTCGCTGAACAGCTTGAGATGCTTTCTATTGCATTTGCTGGGGACAACGACAAGGGAATGCTTTATGTGTTAAATGGGTGCAAGAAGATTCGGAAATTGGAAATCAGGGATTGCCCCTTTGGTAACATCGCACTTCTGACGGACGTGGGAAAGTATGAAACAATGCGATCCCTTTGGATGTCGTCGTGCGATATTACCCTTGGAGGCTGCAAAACCCTGGCAAAGAAGATGCCGAGGCTGAACGTGGAGATTATCAATGAAAACAATGAGATGGAGGATTGCATTGATGATGAGCAGAAAGTAGAAAGGATGTACCTCTACAGAACCTTGGTGGGGCCGAGAAAGGATGCACCAGAGCATGTTTGGACATTGTAGGGTTCCCCTGAGGTTCATTGCCATGGCTTTGCCTCAAAATCTCCTGTTGTACCATCATTGTACCTCGTTTAGGCTCGTAATTTGTGGATTTTTAGTTGTATGGTGATTTTTTATTTTATTCAGAAGAGATTCTATTGTGCTTCTAGTTATAAATAGATTTTTCTTTAGCACGATGAATTCAAAGATGCTAAGTCTTCATGCTGGTTGGTGAGGCAGGGTGCAGTTTTCTGTGATATTACTGGTTTGGAATAAACTTTTAGGCCATTGTTTTAGGTGTAATGAAAGTTCAGTGGAAACGTGTTCTAGTATAAAGGGAAATGCAGTGCACGGTACTGATTGATTTCGTTATGCTAATTATATATGACATCCCGCCCCCTCTAGATGTCTTTAGCTACGCTGGCACAGGGCGTTCTGCCTCCAATTATAATCTCTTGTAACGTGGGAAGACCAGGAAGTTAACTGGAGCTGTGAATTGTGAACTGATGTGGGCCTATTATGAATGCTTTTGCAGTGATTTTAGCAGCTTTTTGGTGTCTCCAGAACTATTCATTTCATCGTCTGAGGAAAATTTCTAGTTTTTGCGTTACTTAATTGTTATGTCAGACATTTCCTTTGCTTCTGCTAAGCGGTAGTAAGAATTGGTTCTGATCCTGCTCAAGTAGATCGCAGTTGAATGTATACTCCCTAATTCAAAGGCATTCGCGATTGAATCACCACCAAAATGGATGATGGAAAGTTACAAGAAAGGTGCCTATGTTAAGATTGGCAAGGAGTCACGATTGAATCACCACCAAAATGGATGATAGAAAGTTACAAGAAAGATGCCTATGTTAAGATTGCCAAGGAGGCAAGAATTCCCATTAACGAGAGTGGACGAGCACAAGGAAGAAGACGGATCCCTTTAGTTCATGTGAGTAGTCTCCAAACATTTGAGCTATGAAAATGAGCCACGGCGCAGAACCACATTCATATGGATCGCTCGGTGAGGATCGCAATTTTTCCACACCGCCTAGACTCCTTCGGGAGGCAGTAGCGGGGGATTTTCTGTAATGGGCGAAAGCCTTGATGAAGCATTGCTACGTGGAGGTAGAAGGCCCACGGCTCATGAACTTTTCCCGGAGAAGAAGCAACGACAATATTTGGGAAATAAGCAAGCATCGGCTAAATTTGTGCCAGCAGCTAAGTAATACAAAGAAGGCAAGCTTTATCTGGAATGATAGGGCGTAAAGTGTGTGTGGGTGGCTTTTTAAGTCCACCATCAAATCTCAAGTCTGAACCTTGGACAATCGATGGAAACTACCGAGCTGGAGTACAATAGGGGCAGAGGAAATTTTCGGTGGAGTGGTGAAATGCGTAAAGATTGAAAAGAATATCAACGGCGAAAGCACTCTGCTGGGCCGACACTGATACTGAGAGGCAAAAATTAGGGGGTGAACGTGATTAGATACCCTAGTGGTCCTAACTTTAAACGATGGATACTGGGTATTGTGCGTATTGACCCATTCAATGTTGTAGCTAACGCATTAAGTATTTTGTTTGGGGAGTACGTTCACAATAATGAAACTCGAAGGAATTGATAGGGGCTTGCAATAGCAGTGGAGCATGTAATTTAATTCGATAAGCGAAAAACCTTACTGGGGCTTGTGAATTCTCTTGAAAGAGAGGTGTGACTTTGAGAATCCGGACACAGGTGATGCACAGCTGCCGACAGCACATGTTGTAAGGTGTTGCATGCCGATGATTGTCTGGCATTTTCATGCAACGCCAGTTAAAATCGAGGATTCGAGGTAAGGAGTAACAAAAAGTTCACCCCGAGAGGCTTCAAGGCCAAACCACCATTGCTCATTCGAGCAGAAAGGAGTCAAGAAATTAAGCAACCGCATCGACTGTCCCAGAAGTGCATAGTTTTACACAGAATCTTTCTCATGTACATTGACGGGGAAACACTGCAGTCAATTCCGCTGGCGACTAAGCATGAAACACTGTTTCTTTATCAGCAAACGGATATGACAAAGATATTCTAGATTCAACAACATTCTTCCATGATAGCAATCCATAGGCAGTGTATCGAATATCATAATTCATCTGTCTTCAGCGAAAAAAGCAGCAGCATTCCTCCATCATACAGCAGCAGCATTCCTCCAACATACAGCAGCAGCAGAGCGCAGCCCAGCTGCACAACACATAGGACCTCACAGTTAGCGACTCATTTCTTAATTCTCCAGAAAAAAGGTCAAAAGCTTGAGTATCAATTCCCGCCGCATAATGGATAGCTTTCAGAAAGCCTCACAAAGGAAAGCAAGAGCGTATGAGTTTCTTGAGCTATGACTATTAAGAATTATCATTTCTCTTCATTACTGGAACAGTGACAACTAAACCGCAACTACGGTGCGAGAGAAAGCTTGTCGACGACAACTGAGCATCCCTCGCAAACAAAAAAGATCATTGTCTATGATAATGCTACTGCTGAAAACATGGTTCACATAAATGTAACGGGTAAATCTCTGCATGCCTCACAGCAGCATCTTGATATTGCGAAATTCATTACAAGGAGACAAAAGAGAGGGTGGAAACAGCTTAACTCTTAACGTGGTCAGCAATACCTAATTGAGCTCAATAACATGCCGTATTATACAAAAACAGGGTTCTAGCAGGACAATTGACAAGCGGAATTGATGCAACTCAAACTGGACACGTGAAACCTTTCTCCAACACCACTCACACCAGCAGGTTGTAAATGTTAATCGTATTAATCTCAGACCGAATTCTCTCCATCCTAATATCCCTTTCTCATCTCGGAAAGAATCTTCCTTGTGCCTAGATTCGAATTCATTGCGAAAACCAAATGTCCCGATTGACATAATAAGAAAATTGAATATCGACCAAGCAGACTCGACTGAACAGAAAAATCAACTAACTCTGCATTGGTTTTCCTTATCTTCAATAAGTAATACACGAGAAGCCCTTGACTAGTAAAGAGCAGTAACCTTATCAACAACCGGAAAGACACATTTCTCTCCGCTCCTCGTACAATTTCTCAAGAACTAAGTCGATAACATGCAATAATTTCCCGTTAAATTACCAAAAGAAACATGCATATGAAGGTACAAAAAGAAAAGGGAAAAACGACCAAAACCACCCAAAGAGAGTAATCATACCAGCACTGCAAAAGGGGAGCACGACCCGACTGATCATAATAGTAAAAATCATCACATTGTTGGTGATGGTGGTAATGAGGAGGCGGCTGCGGCTGCACCTGCGGCGGAGGATGCCCTCCGGCGAAATACCGTTGATACCCCTCGAAGGGAGGGTTAGTCGGCGGCCCCACCGTCGGAGGGTACGGATGGGCCTCCGGCGGCGGATGGGGAGCAGGCGGGCACCCTGCGAAAAAGGCGAGAATAAAGAAAAAGAAGAAGATCCACCAGGGTCATCAGCTGAAGGAACTACATTTCCCCATCAAGAAAGAAGCGTTCGCAGTGGAAAAGAAGGGGGGGTTTGAGATCTCGCCTGGTGGCGGGTAAGCTTCCTGAGGAGCTATCTGGGAGTCGCTCATCTTCTCTTGCTCCTCCTCCCGCGACGACGACGACAGAATTCAAACCGCCATGGATTCTTTTGTTTTATGTTAGTAAATGGCGAGAGATGAGAGAGATCGAGAGAGAGATGAAGTCGTGTTGTGTCCTGTCGGGTGGCATTCTTAACTGCCACGCCGGTATACAACTGTTTGTCGTGCTCGCCGTTGGTTTCGTTAAACAAGCATTTTTAGTACACTATTAATAACACTTAACCACACAAAAAAAAGAAAAGAAGAAAAAAAATGATCCAGAATTTCGAAATGTTGATTGCGCTTATTACAAGAATAATCGATGCAACAAGTTGGCAAACTTCCCTAAGCATCTCTTTAATAGAATATCCCAAAAGGATTGTTAAGAAATTTCATAATTGACTCAATTTTGAGCTATTCCAAAAAAGAGGTCGATTTAAAAAAAAAAAAAAAAAGTCATAGACTTGACCCCAATTCATACGGGGATATGGAGAAACCGTTGTTTAAACTCGCATTCATTGGTCATGCAAGATTTGTATGCAGAGTTTGTATTTGATAGATTTTGGGAAGGCTCTCGAAACATCTGAGTGGACCTTAATTTCTCCTATCTGTATTACTCGCATGATTCTAAATAAGCTAGATTCAACTTGTTTCGCAATGGGGTCTTAGTTCTTTACTGCACGAGGCGAGAAGCAGAGGGGACGTGAAGATTGTCCTCCGAAAATTTTAATCCACTTGCGATGTCCGGCAAAGGGTGTTGCCGTCGATCACGAGTCGTCGCCGATGATTACAACGTTTGCAAAGATTTTTGTCACGCCAGAGGAACTGGAATGCTCATCGGGTTGGAAAAGATTGGCCCAAAGAATTGGGCGGGCCTGGACTGGCATGGGTCTTGCTGGTCATCTGATGGTCGGCCCTGGCCCCAAAAGCTAGTCCTGAACCGGACAGGACCTGCACTTGTTATGCCAAGAGCTAGGTCCGTCCCGAGCCTGCCCAAACCCGTCTCATGATCAGGTCTATTTCTAGGTGAGCCCGCACCAAGCCCGACGTGTTGCGAGGTCACCTATGTAACGTAAGAATGCACATTGATATAAAATCGTCGAGCCTCTTCGGCCTTTGGGGGAGGGGGCCGAGCTGTGGTTCCCATTGAACACGTCTAACGGTAGACAAGAGGCCAATCTTCAGAACACGACGTTACAGGGATGCAAATGGGTTGGGCAAGCCGGGCTTTTATCAGAAAATGGGCTCGGCCCAAACATTTTGGGCCCTAGAATTTCCGGGCCTAGCTGGCTGGCCTAGACCAATGAACACATTCGGCCCAGAGTGATTGTTCTGGGCCTATTCAGTTCGGAATAGGATTCATGTCGAATCACGGGCTTGGCTTACATGGAACCGAGCATCGTCGAATTTCCTTGGGCATGTTCGGCGGTATTTGATTCCCAAGAAAAGGAAGCACTATAGAAAGAATAGCTTTGAAGCCCACTCTATAATGGGGCCAATTCCATAAAAAAGCACGAACTTTAGGGTTTGGGACAAATCTGACCTGAACTTTATTTTGTCTCGAAAAAAAGCACAAACTTTCACTCGTGTCCCAAATCTGGCCTGCCGTTAACTCTCCTTCACGATCATCCGACCTGGCATTTCCACGTCAGATAATTCTTCTCCTCCTTCTAACTCCTCGGTAAAATTCTCTGACGAGACCGTCACCTCTCTCCCTCTCTCCCTCTCCGATTTCAAATAAATAAACGCCATTCTCCATCTCTGTTCATCCAGCTCTCTCTTCCTTCTCCGAGCTTCACTCTTTTCGAGCTCGTACAGCAGAACGAGAGCGCAACCCTAGAAAAAGGAAAAACGAAGAAAATGAAGCGAGTGTATGCAAATCTCGCCCTCTTATCTCTCTTGTCCATCTCCTTCAGCTTCTTCCTCCCGACCGCCTTCTCTAGGACGAAATTGACCTCTCCCACCGCGACCCTCGATGTCTCCGGCTCGCTCCAGAACACCCGGGGAGTCCTCTCCTTCGATCCTCAATCCCAGACATCCTTCTCCGAGCAAGAGCAGCGTCAGGAACAGACGTCGTCGGGCTCATTCTCCGTCCGACTCCACCCGAGGGAGTCCCTCGTGAGAACCCCATATAGGGAATACAAGGCCCTCGTCCTGGCCCGGCTCGGCCGCGACTCGGCCCGGGTCGGCGATTTCGTGACGGAGACGGTGTCGTTCGGCGACTCCGGGGCTGTCAACAACGTCGCTCTGGGATGCGGGCACGACAACGAGGGGCTCTTCATGGGCTCGGCGGGCCTGCTCGGGCTGGGCGGCGGCCCCCTGTCCCTGACGAAACAGGTAAAGGCGAGCTCCTTCTCGTACTGCCTGGTGGACCGCGACTCCTCCGAGTCGTCGACCCTGGATTTCAACTCGGCCGCGCCCGGCGCCGAGTCGGTGTTCGCCCCGCTGGTGAAGAACGGCAAGGTGGACACATTCTACTACGTGGGGCTGACGGGGATGAGCGTGGGAAGGGAGATGGTGTCGATCCCGCCGTCGCTGTTCCAGATGGACGAGTCCGGCGACGGCGGGATCATCGTCGACTCGGGGACGGCGTCTTCAGCGCCGCGGGCCGAGCCGGAACCGTCGGATCCCGAATCGGAATCGGAATCGGAATCGCAGGCCGACGAGCGCGCGGCCGCGGCGGGGGCGACGCCGGAGCCTCCGGCGACGTAGAAGGGCGAGGGGAAGGTGGGGTTGATGTACCATTCGAAGAGGAAGCCGGGTTCTAGGGTTTCGGGATCTTCAGGCTGGCGCGCCATCGGGCGGGGGGCAAATCGGCTGATCGGAATCCGCTCCCCGGAATTCCCTCTGGACGGAGGATGGCCACGAGAAGATCACGAGGCGGCGGCCATTGACGGACTCCTCTCGTTCGTCAGTGATCCAGCCATTGATGTTCTTCTGGTTCAGGAGGCGTTCTCGTGTGGAGGGAGGGAGGATAGGCAGGGGAGGGGCAGGAGACGTTTTCGGATCGGGTCGGATGACCGTGAAGGAGAGTTAACAGTAGGCCAAATTTGGGACACGAATAAAAGTTGGTGCTTTTTTTTTAAACAAAATAAAGTTTGGGCCAGATTTGTCCCAAACCCTAAAGTTCGTGCTTTTTTATGAAATTGGCCCCTCTATAATGGGATTCCAACTTAGCACATTTTCAGAAGAATTGCTCTTTGAGGAGCACAATCTGATGCAAGTTGGTTGCTGTAGGAACAAGAAATGTTCGTAGACATATTCTTTATAAAAGATATAAGTTCATATCGGTGTAAGTCTTGAAACTAGTTTTAATTAATCACTTTAGTCTTAAAACTCCTTTTCATTCAATCAAATCTTTAAACATATCCACAGTATGCTCTTTGGGATTTTCGTTACATCCATTAGCCTTTTATAGACGGAAAATTTCGAGCGTTGAATTTTTTTTTACGTTTTTTTTCAAACCCATATAGCTGCTGCTAACGTGATGATGAAGCTGCTTCAAGCACAAAACGACATCATTTCACTATTATTATATTTAAAAAAATAAAAAAATTAAAGAAAAACTCAAATTAGGAGAAAAACAAATCTAAAATTAGAAAATGAAGAATCAATAAAAATTTCAAATATTAAAAGTAAAGAGTAAATGTAGGGCAGTGCAACCCCTTCGCATTGTCAACACAAGGGCAACCACTAATGAGTGTCACGACCACTAATGAATGTCATAGTGTTTAGTCTTGTAAAGTTACAATGTTTTTGAAAGAAACACGTGATATGATTGAAATGCCTTTTAGGTATCTTAATAGCTACTTTATAACTTTCTAATACTTCATTCCTAGATTAGTTATGTATCTACTCGCAACGCTCAAAATGTCTTGGATAATCCTGCATGCATCATCATACTTCTTGTGCGCTCATTTAAAGTTCCATTCATCCTTTCAACAATTCGATTTTGTTGCTGTTTGTTGGGAACTGTTCTTATTATCCCAATTTCGTTGTCTACATAAAACTGCTTGAACCACTTGCTCTCTTACTTGCTACAATTGTCAAACCTTAGGCATTTAATCTTTAAACCAATTTCATTCTCTACTTTAACTTTATATCTTTTAAAAGTAGTAAACACATCGAATTTATTTGGTCCTCTCTAAATTTTCAAAAAATTGACACATTTTTACTTGCCTAGAACATAATCCTCACACAAACCAATATCGTGGACTTCAAATCAGAAAGTTTTCCCTTCGATATTAGCATATTCATTCCCTTTTCACTTATGTCCAAGTCTACAGTGCCACATTTCGAATAAGCTACTCAGTAATGTTGGTGTATCTCTAATGCTTTCGGTCCGATATGGTGTTCCTAACTTTGTTCCTCGTACTACGACTAACCTTTAACAATTTTCAAGGGATGGTCCGCAAAAATAGTCGTGTGAGATGCTCTCTAATTGACAAAGAAAGATCAAATTTCTCCTAAGGTTAGAAACAAATTCGACATCTTGCACCTTTCACAGATACCTGCTATTGTCTTTTTATGACCATCAACCTTCCCAATAATATCCAAAGGTTCATATTAACAAGATAATCCTTTCTAAACTTTTTAGCAACAAAATTGCTGCTCACAGATTCCTCCCCCCCCCCCCCCCATTTCAATCTCAAAATCTCAATACTTAATTTTCTTCTTCGAGGCTCTATAATCTTGTCTCAAATAGCCTTTCCTTTCATAATTCTAGCAAATTATTTCACCACGAGATCTCAATTTGCTTTCCCTCTGGACTCTGATTACCATGGTATTTGTTCCAACCTCATTGATTTCTTCTTCCTCTACCTTTGGTATTCAAGGTAGTGCTCGAAAATTCACCCAATTCTCTTCTATGAGTATACTTGCTAAGAATCATATTTCATGTTACTTGAAATTTTATCCTTTTTTGGCTAAACAAATTGCTTAGTGCAATCATAGTTACACTCTAGCTTTCGGATAGAAAGGATAACAAAACTATAACTTTTCTCTCGTCATCAAATTTGATTTTTACCCAACTTAACTGAGTCATGATCACATAAAATTCATTGATATGATCTTTCACAGGATTACCTTCGTCCATCCTTAGCTTGAAAAGACAAATGCATGATCACATAAAATTCATTGATATGATCTTTCACAAGATTACCTTCGTCCATCCTTAGCTTGAAAAGACAAATGCGACATGCATACCTTATTTGACGCAAATGGCTTACTGCACATGTTTGACAAAGCCCTCATCAATTGCACATGTTTGACAAAGCCCTCATCAATTCCATCATTGTTTTCCCATTGGTGATGTTGAAGGCATTGTTTTACACCAAAGTGAGACGATTCGCAACCAATTTTTGTCGATTTAACAATTCTCAATTTTCCAACCCGGTTGAATCTAGTTTATCATACAACACATTCTCAATTTGCATTTTCTAGACTCCAAAGTCCTTATCACCTTCTCTTTGTCCATATTAATTGCACCCATTATTTCACCAAGCTCTAATACCAGTTGTTAGGAAAGAAAAATATTGAAAAATCAAAATCAAAATAAAAAACGATGATCGAATTTTTACATGAAATACTCCTTCAAAATCAGAATGGGAAAAACCACAATACCATGCTAACCAATCTCTCCACTATTAGTATCAGTTTTTGAGTAACAAGTTTCAAAGATTACAATAGTATGCTCCAATATATATATTAGGTGTTTAAGACATATATAATTATGATGGATATTATATGTATGCCATTAGCAACAATACTCTTTCCTTGCTTTGATATGAAAATTGCATATATACTATTAACAGTAAAAAGCCTGTCAGCTTTCAGACTCCACAAATCTTTAATAAACATGGAACAACATTTCTTTCTCAGCAAACAGCTATAACGGAGAGATATCAGATTCAACAATATTCTTCAATAATAGCAGTTCATGGACAATTTCACAAACAGGAACCACCCAGCGCATTGGGTATTTTATAATTCATCCATCTTCAGCGAAGAAAGAAGCAGCATTCCTCCATCATACAGCAGCAGCAGAGTGCAGCTAAGCTGCACAACACAAAAACCACAAAGTTACCGAATCATTTCCAATTCGCCAGAGTAAAAGTCAAAGCTTGTGCATCAATTTCTACCACATAATAAAAAGCTTTTTAAAGAGCTTTCACAAAGGAAACTGAGAGTGGAGAAGTTTCTCCAGCTATGACTACAAGAATTATCATTTCTTTTCATGACTGGAAGAGTAGAACTAAACAGCAACTAAGGACGAAAGAAAGCTCGTTGATGACAACTGACCATCCCTCACAAAATAAAATGATCCTCGTCAATGATATTCCCACTGCCAAAAACATGGTTCACATAAAGGTGTCATGCCTCACTGCAGCATCTTGATATTGTGAAAATTCATTATGAGGAGACAAAAAGAGAGGATGGATACGGCTTAACTTTAACACTATCCTTTGGGTCCTCAACCAGCACATAGTCAGCAATTCCCAGTTGAGCTCCAAACATGCTGTTCTCATCCAAAAACAAGGGTGCTAGCAGAACAAATAAAGACCTCATTGATCTAACTCAAGTCAGACATTTGAAACCTCATTGCTCACACCAGCATCCTGTAAATGCTAATCATGTTAATTTTAGATCGAACTCTCTCGATTCTCAACTCCTCTCCATCCTAAGAAATCTTTCCAATCTCAGCAAGAATACTTCCAGGTGCCCAGATTCAAATTCATTGCACAAACCAAGTGTCCCAGTTAACAACAGGAAGAGTGAACATTGATGAAACAAAAAGACCAATGAACTTCGCATCATTTTTCCTTCTCTCCAATGTAGATTAAACCAGAAGCCCATAACTATTAAAAAGCAGCAACCATAACCACAATCAAAAACACATTTCTCTCCTCTCCTCATGCGATTCTCAGGAACTAAGTCAATAACATCACCATAATTCACCTACCAACAGGAAAAACAAAAGCTGAAGGTACAAAAGGAAAAGGGAAAAAATTAACCAAAACTGCCCAAAGAAAGTCATCATACCAGCCCTGCAAAAAGGAAGCACAGCCCGGCCGATCATTGTAGTGGTGATGATCGTAGTGGTGATAATCATTGTGGTGATGGTGGTAATGAGGCAGCGACGGGGGCGGCGGCGGCGGAGGATACCCTCCGGCGAAATACCCCTGGTACCCCTCGAAGGGAGGCCGAGGCGGCGGCGGCGGCCCCGGCGGCCCCGGGGGCGGAGGGTACGGATAGCCCTCGAACGGCGGGGCCGAGGGGTAACCCGGCGGCGGAGGCGGAGCAGATGGGTACCCTGCGAAGAATTCAAGCCAAAAAGCTCAAGCAGATTATCAGGGAAAGGAAGTTGCCTTTTGCCCAGCAAATCAAAAAGCGATCTTGATCAAGAAAAAGCGATCATCGATCTCACCTGGTGGAGGGTAAGGGTCCTGAGGAGCTCTCTGGTAGCTCATCTTCCCTCTCCCTGAGTTTGCTTTTTCTGCGACGATGCAGAAATTCAAGCTGTCATAGATTTTCTCGTTTTATGCGAGTAATTGTAGAGAGAGAGAGAGAGAGGAGATGGAGTCGTGCCCTGTCCTGTCTCGTGGTTTTCTTAATCGCTACGGCCAGAACACGCCTTGTCGATAAATTTCTAGTCACGGTTGTGTTAAAGGCTATCCAGACAAAATGACATAAATAGTTCACCGATTTTTTCTAAAGAAACAATTTGATTCATGAATTTTTAATATATTCAATACGGATCCTTTAAATTCAACTTAATTGCAATATGGGCATTAAACGTTTAGTTTGTTCAATTTAATCCCTAAATTAGATAATCTAAAAGTAGATTAAATTCAGAAATAATAATAATTAAGGAACTAGACTGAACATTTATAAAAAATTTAAAAATCACGTCATATATTGAGTTAGAGTTTATAAGATGTATTGAATAAATTAAAAGTTTAAGAACCGAATTGTATGTTTGTAATTATCCCGATTCCCTATAAAGCACTTACCACATTACTTAGATTTTAAAATATTAATTACATGTATCATGATCAAATTTATATGGTTATTTAATAAATGCCCCCTACAATGGATTATTGTTGAGTTATTCTTAATAAAAAAAAAGGGGGGAAGGGAGAAAATTGCAGATTTTACTTATCAAATATTAATTAGGGCACGTGATGATATTTACGGATTTTAGTGGTTAGAAGGAAATCAACTTGGTTGCAACGCAATCCGAAGAAATTCTTAATTGAACTGGGGTTTACGAGAACCGCTTCCATTGATCACGTGAGACTCGTGTCCATGGACCCGATCCATGCGAACCCAAACCCGAGCCAGGGTTTGCCCATAATCAAGTCGGAAACAATATTTTTTCGAGAACAGATAATATTTCCTCCATCAAAGGAAACTTCGTCCTGCTGAATGTGTCCACCTCGTGTTTTTGGCAGCTTCTTCCTTCTCTGTTGCACATTGCACTGTGCAAAGTCGTCAAGATGGGCAACGGAACAGGTTTAGTTTTCCTAAAATCCATCGACCATGGTAAATTGAGCCACTGGCTACTAAAATAATAGTTCCCAATTTTGCCAAAAGCCTCTCGTCTCATCAGAGATGACCTTTTTGTGAGGAGGTCATGGTTCGTGATCGCAAGCTGTTGCCGATGGTTATACCGGAAGCGAAGATTAAGTTACGCCAGACGTCGGAATGAAAATGTTGGCATGGACAAGCGCACCTCCTATTTTGGTTCCCATTGCATCCGGAGCTCCGGCTCAAGATACATAGTTTTGGTTAAATGGTCTGGATGCATATATACCGGTGTGGCACTTCTGAACCGAACACCACGCACCTCCTGTTTTGGTTGCCATTGCATCTGGAGCTTCGGCCCAAAATCCGTACTTCTGGTTAAAAGCACTTTGCGCACAAACATGCAATTGTCACGGTCGCAAAGTTTGCGTGACCAAAGGAGTGACCTTGATTGAAGAAAACCGAGGGTTTCTAGAACATCCTTAGGGATGCGTGAGATGGTAATTGTACCTAGTTCTAGAGCATTCTTGATAGATAGGAAGATGCAATCTCGTCTGCTAGATCGAATGTTAATCAATGGTTGTAACGGGAGACTTTTTATATAAAAGGAGAGCTTTGTCCCTCATTTATAACTATCTAAACATTCAACAGTAGAAAACATTCTTTCCAAAAACTTCTCTCTCTAAAACTTTATCTCTGTAATTCGGGTAAACGGGCAAATGATCCTTCCCAAATGTAAGTTCTTGACCTATCTAAATTTAATCTATTCATGTTTTATCTAAATGGTTTGATTAATTGCTTGCCCATATAACAGGACAAAAATCTAATTAGAAATGAGCCTACGCATTGTCTTGCAACCTTTGGCAGAGTATCCAAAGAGAACCATGATGGAAATTACGTAAACTAGGGAACCATACTATGCCAGCAACCCGTGCATAGAGTATAATTGAACTTAGTGGTGAGAGAAAAAGAAGTTACACCCTCTAACCTAATATAATCATCAAGTTCATAGAGTTAAGGGAGTGAGCCAAGGTTCGAATGAACAACAGAATCACATAATCCACTTATGATCGCTTTGATGCATCATTTGACAGGGGGAAAACTAAGATAAAGTTCAAGTACACCTCAACTATAAAGGAGTTAATAGGTCTGGTTGAATTTCACACGTCCGAAGAAAATGAATAGTCAGAGTTACTAATATCATTATGTAACTTAACTTTTTTACATTAGTTAGGATCAAACGTTTTGTCATATTTAGGGGATATCAAGGTAGCAAATAAATGTTGTACTTTTGATACGTCCTTTGCTGGCTAAACATAGTGTGAAAACAGAAGTTGCAGATCCGTGTTAGTCCCCTCTCTTGATTTTCTATCGCTAATTTTCCCGGGAAATTATCTTACTATTCAGTCTAAAATACGTGGAATTGTATAGTGTTTACGTGTGATTAGGATGGGTTTATTTCACCAAAAAGAGAATTTCTAAAAGTGAGCATAATGTAAAATTATAGTTTCTCGTGAAATGACGCGAATTTTGCTCAACAAGAGACAAAAACATCAGCTTCCAGGAGTTTCAATGCTGCAAGTTACCAATTATTGAGAATTCCTACATTTTTCCGCAATTGGTCCCCTAAAGTACTTCCTTGGAAGGTTTTTATCATTTTCTCTCGACGCCATAATAATTTTGTTAATTCCAGATCGTTATCATGTCTTTTATATTACTAATTATATATGATATGAAGTCAGAACTCCAGTTTTTATTGCTCAAAAATGGCAAATCCATATGAAACATGATGCAATTCAACGGATAATTCATATTCAAATGAGCATTCCGATCTTATATAGATAAAAATATTTATGCCCGTGTAACTCGATACAATTTTGAATGACGATGAATGTGTGTCATCTTGTTTGTATGTGGGGACAAGGCTCTTAGATCATTCAGGATGTACGTTGTCGGTCCTGAAAATCATTCAACTAGCAGCATACCCCTAAATTATTCGATGTACATTTTAAGTAATATAGGTGATCTTGCACAAGGTAAGTTGAAAAATCAATCTTCGCAGACTAAGGCTCTGTTTGGTTAAACTTTCCCAAGGAGCTTTATATTAGGCGTTTGGTAAGTATATATGGAAGTCCTTTGGCCAAGTGTTAGTATTGGGAATGCTGAAAGCTCAATATAGCTCCGGACTTATTTTGAGTTTTCAGCATTTCGAAAATGCAACTATACTATTCATCCGCGTCACCGTTCATTTTCATCTTCCCTTGATTTGCTGCCTAAGAGTCCGTCTTCTTTGGCGAACGCCACCACCACCTATGAGTTGTGCATCTTTGGCGACCATCTCTTGGGGTGGTGCAACTCGCGACTTAGGCAACGCCACCTGAAGTCGCCAGATGTAGTAGTCCGGAGGCCAGATCTGGCCTCCACAACCTCAGGCTGATAGATATGGCCATCTAAAGACCAAATATGCCGATCCAGAGGCTAGACTCATCGTCTAGCAACTAGATTTGGCCTCTACGACCTCAAGCTGCCAAATCTAGCAATCCGAAGGCCAAATTTGGCCATCCAGCAGCAAGATCTAGTGGTCCAGCGCTTGGCCGGCTACAGCCAAGGCCAACCTACACTGGAATAAATTTTCAGATTAAAAAAAATAAAAATAGCAAAAACCCTTTACAAATATGGGTTTTACCCAACGGTATTTATGCTAAAACTATTCTCCAATGTTATTTGAGGTTGCATTTTACCAAACAGTGTGGCATTTTGAAAAACACATTTCCCTCAAAGGTATTTACATTTTCCTAATGTCATTTACCCAAAGTCGAACCAAACGGGTCCTAAAGCTAATCTAGAGTGTTGTTTCGCACCGAGATATGCCCATGACTAGATGATTATAAGGTCTAAATAAGGAAAATCAAACATAAAAAGCAAATATTGCCAGGCATCCTGACTCCTTTATTGCTATGGATATAGATGCACATCCATTTTCCCTTTAAACTCACCGCTTGATAAGATCGTATACATCCAGAAACAGACAAGAAAGTGATGCTAGAACAAAAAAGCAAGACATTCATGACAACCCGTTAAGCTGAAGCTGAAAGATTAGAAGCACGATCACAACTACTCGTACCTTAACCTGCAACAGTTCCGTCCAAGAAGAAGATAATTCCATGAAAAACAAGAAAATGGATCAGTCATCAAAGAAAAATGTATTTGTTCACTTCGAACATACAAAGACATAGTGCAATAGCTTACCCAGTCAATCCTTGCTGTGGTGGTCTATCTGCGAGGATATCTAGAGGCAGTATAGGAGCATAATAGGCCTCCCTAAAACCAAAAACCGATGAGTAGAGCCACAGATCAACGAGAGATATTATGTCGCATTAGAGTAGATGTTGCCCCTGAAGAGCAGCTTTAGTGCGAATTCGGAATGTAATTATTGCAGGCCCCCGGCTAACATCCCTTTTTCTCTGGCCTCCAATTCGAAAGAGTGTGATACAAGACCACCACTGCAATCCTCATATATGGACCTCCACACTTCCAGCAGAACATAGAACAAGCAAATCAAGGAGCAAACAAACAAGAAAAAGAAGACTCAGCCGTCAATCCTTTTCCATGTCCTAGATGTGTTACCGCCAACAATAGCAAAAACATCCGATGGCCAGCTGTTATCCGCAGGACTCGCATCATAGGCAGACCTGTAGACATAATGGAAGGAAAAGGAAATGCTAAATTTTGCCACCACAACGAAGTACTCTCAGCTTAATGCGAGGGACAACATCGATGCATGCCAAATGAGCTATAGCCCAAGAGACATACAACGAGCATAGGACTAATAGGATCCCAAACATGGTCCGAACCATACTGGGAAGAAAGGTAAACATTTTACACTCCGTGAGGACTGAGTAATGCTGAGAAGTGCTGTAAGAAATGCTTACATCCCAGGGGAAGTATACAGAGCTACAATCTGATCATACAAACAGTCCACTCATACACCACTTATATAACACACTAAGCAACTGCACGCCACAGCCCTACGTTCAGAAATGTTCGTGAAATTTTGCATGTCACGTCTAGTTTGTGTCCTTTGTTTTTCAACTCATCCTCGAGATCCCAGTAATGCTAAGCCGAACATAACAGTGAATTCATGGGACCGCGTCATCCGGCATTCATACTCTTTTGCAACGAGAGAGCAATTAAATTGTCACAATCAAATGACAGATACGATGTGCACGCTACTGTTGCTTAGAACATTACCAGAACCACTAATTCCCTGCTAAAGAAAACACGCACACGCAGCTCGAAAGGACGACGATTAAAGCAAAAGCAATCGAGCTAAGCCTCGGGTCAACCAAACAAACGGGCCGTGCATGAGCTCAGTTAGATCCGCAAAAAGCACATCGACGCTGGATCCAATAAGCAGAATGCCCTGAAAAACCTCCAAATACGAACCGACTCGACCTACAAAGTCCCACGATTGTAGATGCCGACGGTGACGGAGACACACTTGCCGCCAAATCTGAGCCGGTTGAGAGAGGCCTTCTTGTTAGGGGTGTGCAAAATGCATCGGAACTGGGAACCGCCCTTACCGGACCAAACCGGCTGGTTCTGTCTCGTTCTCAGGAGTGTTGGTTCAGTTCCCAATTTGTAAAAGTGAAACCAGTGTCCGGGTGATCCGGTTCAATCAAACTGAACCGACTACATATAATTTTTTAAATTATTTCTTAAAAAAAATAACAGTAACTAGCTTAATTTATTTATTCATAACATATAATATCAAGTAGTGGAAAAAAAATGATCGGTTCTATTGGACAGGATCGAGAATCAATCACCCCTACTTCTTGTAAGTGACGATGAAAGGCATGGCGTCCTGATCGGCGAGGGCCGACAAGACCAGGACCAGAGCAACAAAAGCAGAGATCACCAATTGTACGAATGATTTCGCCGTTTCTTTTGTCCATGAAGAAGCAGAGATTCAAGAAGCGTATCCGAGTTTTTCCAATTCAGCGATAAAAAGCGATAGTAGAGCAAGAGAAAAATGTTTGGGACCGAATTCTGGCTGTGAAAAATAAATAATTTGAAAAATATTATGATTGTCATATTTAAAATAATTAATAAAATTATTATTAATAATTAATTAATTAATTAATTAATTAAGACTTGAGTATCTTTCATGGAAGATGATTTTTTTTTTTTTCGTTCATCATTGCTTTTAAGAAAATATTTTAAATCATTCAGTTCTAGTGGAACTGATTGAGCTTGAAAAGAAATTTTGATTTCAGAAAAACAATGGTGGACATGTTATGATTGATCTACACAATTGGAATATCGAGCGATTTTACCCATTTCCAAAGAAAATTTAAATAAACGGGTCACGTCTAACGTCCAACAAGTGGCTAAATCACTTATTACATTGATTTAAAAAAAAAAAAAATCATTTCAAGTGTATATGTCGTCCTCTTTTCATATCCCAAGAAACCAAAGTTTCATTTCTTTTTACTTCAACAAAAAATTTGACCAACCTTTTGAGAATATGCTAATGTCATAGGTCGTTGATTCCAAATGATCACACACCCGTGCGGCCTTAGGATTACAATCCCAAGTCAGCCTTATACACACTAAGCTCATAAGAATGAAGTATAAGAGTGAAGCTCGAATGTATTACCAGTGAACTAGTATGTACAACTGAAGGGGGAGGGTCCCTTATTTATACATGGACGAGTCTAATTTTAGCCGTTGGCCCCTCTCCGATCCAACGGTTGTATTTGAATCTATACCATCATTACAAGTCTGTACATTAGGTTACTTGATGGCTCTAGGCCAGGGGAAGGCCCAAGGGGTGTATGTCAGAACAAATCGCAGGGCCGCCTTAACTCCATATTTTCTGGTTCTAAGCTTAGGTCCATTCATGGTTTCAAAGCCATGGTTTCGTTTTTAATAAGATCCGTTCCATGCGCTCAGTAGGTGAATTCAGTGTTGAGAAGATCTCTTTACATCATGACTAAACCAGAAATACCAGAAGCATTTGTTTCTCTCACCTCATCTCTATCTTCCTCAACCCTTTCAGATTTTGGTGTGTCCAATGCTTCTAAGATTAACTATCTTTATGAAGTCTCTCTTAGTGATGAAACCAAGATCTCTAAAACTCAACTTCCCCTTATGAACCCCTATTCCGCTTTTGCTAAACCTACCTCATCAATTTCTTCTATCTGCTGCATTCAACAACTTATCCGCCAAACTCCCAAGGAAGTAAAGGAGTATGTCCAATCTTCCAAGTTCGACCAACATTCCATTCTTGCCACTGAAAATGAATACTTTGTTATTTTTCAAATTCCTCCAAAGTTTCCCAAGCAATGGACTCAACAGGGATATTCTCATGTCCATTATGGATCTGTTCATCTTGCTCTTACTTTTCATGATCGCAAAGGCTTGCCAATCGTGGCAAGAATAGCATTATTGGATACTCGGTTCTCAGAATACCAGCATGCTTGACTGTCCAAACCATTTTGAATACTAGAATAGTCTCTGTAACCTTATATCCAAACTTTAATATCGCTCTTTTAGACCCCTAGCTACTTTCCTTTCTCTTTTAGACCCCTAGCTACTTCCTTTTTGAGAGTCCAAGTCCAGCTCATTGGAACTCCTTAAATTGCTTACTCTATTGCAGCAACATTGCACTACCAGATGGTTTATCAAGTGTAGAACCATGCTCTTGACTTGAATTTCCACAATGGAAATGAAGATGCTTTATTCATCTTTATGCAGAATGATCAAGCATCATACATTCATGTTCTCAGGCAAATCCCAAAAGAAAAGCTGGCCAAGTTCCTCCCAAAGACATGGATCACCAACTATGAAAAGCCACATCAGAATAACAAGCCTTTCCAATCTTCAGCTCTAAATTCATCAGAAAAAAGGATGGCATTGTTTTCATCAAATTTGGCAAGGAAAAGGAAAAAAGTCCTTCTATCTTCTAGACCCTCTTCATGATTGAACCATGTGTTCCTGAGTTAATTTATGAGTCAAATCCCAAAAAGCTTGTTCAATATTTCCAGAGTAATGGAAACCCTATCCATTACTTTAAGGACCGATATGGTCACTGTTTATGGGATCCTTTTTGTCAATGTTCCTATTGTACAAATTCTCCCGATGAAGTAGATCCAAATGCAAGACCCCCACGGAAGCACAAAAAGTCAAAGGATACTATGTACCAAAGATATTTGAACAAAGACTCCTTCGTTGATACTGTTGGTGAGTGTAATAAATTCCAATTTATGTTTTCTTATGCTCCCACTCCGTCACCAGAGTTCACTGCTCCATCCTTCGATTCACCGACTCCACCACCATCACCTCCTCCTTAGAAAAAAAACCAGTCATTTCTCCATTTTATAAGCCAATCTTAAAGTGGGCAAAAACATTCTTACTCACTTGAGGCTCCACCATCTAGTTCTTCCATTGCTATGTTCCACGAGACAGATTTTCCTTCTCTTGTTTGAGAAAGTTCAAAACTTTCGCTCCCTGCTCCAGAAGAATTCATTGACCTATAAGGCAGATATCGACATGTTCCCAAAATACTTGCCCCCACTGATGTGGACGAACATGGAAGATAGAAAAGGACTCCTGTTGTTGAAGCCGTCTTGAATTGGTAATTAGAGACTTTTTTTAGCACACAACAATGCATTCAAAACAATTGACTCCAAAATTGTGAATATGCAACAAGATCTTCGAAGATGTGATGAAACCACCAAAAAAATGTTTTCAGACTTCCAAAAAAGGCTTCATGTCTCGGAATCCAGACAACATTTGGGGTATTATCATCTCAAAAGCCCCAAAGCGGAAACAAAAAAGCTCAAAAGACAGATCCAACTCCTTGAAGAAAGAAGATTCAATCATTTCAACCCATTTCCGACTACATTGCGGATAAAGCATTCGCCTCCTCCACCATCCCAAAATACGTCTATCTTTGCTACTCTCACAGAAGCTCCCATCATACAAGTTAAGATAGATGTGGTAGAAATGCGAAATCGCCTCAAAGAATTGGATCGAATAAGGAAAGAAAATGAAAAGGAGAAGATGCCTAAAGAATCCTCAGGTGTTACAAAGGAAAACCAAACCAGATGATGCTATCGAATCTGTTTGAATCATTCTTAAGAGATCTGGGCAATCAGGAGGAGCAACCTGATCTTGTCACTTTGAAAGATCATATCTTATTTCCATCAGAACCAGTTTTTCCAGACAACTTGGATACTAAGTCAGACTCAATATTATTCTCATTCTCGTCTTCATCCTTCTCAATCCCTGCCATCGATTCCTTTCCTATTGCACTATTAACTTTATCAATATTCATGGTTGACCCTCTGGACCAGGATATGGAATCCAACCCTTATGAACCAGAGATTGTTCAACCAAACAATCCCTCTCAGCATATGGCTACTTATTCCAAACAGTTTTTCATTGTTGATGATATTCCTTATTCCAAATGGTCAAAAAGATTTGTTGAAGAATTCCATACTTGGTTAAATACCCAAGCTCTTAACAATCAAGATAAATATGATGTCCTTTTTGGTTTTGTTACAAGGTTTACAGGAAGTCTTAAACATTTGTCACAATCGGTGACAGAACAAGACCAAGTTCAATTTCTGCTTTCACCTGACTTTGACCATGCCATTACCCTCTTATACCACTTTTCATTGGAAAACCTTTTGATCTTCATGAACTCAAAAGGAGAGAATTTTTTGAAAGAAAATCTTGCTCTCTCCAGAAAAAGCATCTCGACAAACACTATCGGAAAATGCTCAAGCTTTTCTATGGTATTGGAATTGATCCAAACCTAAAGCAAATATTTCTGACTTCCATTCCCAAAGAGTTATCTCAACAAGTTGAGAAATCTTTTCTCAATAGACAAAGAAGAATTATGGATATTCCTTTGAGAGAAATACAACAAGAAATCCATTTGTGTCTTGATGATTTGTGTTTAAAGCGCCAAATGGTTAAAACTTATCTCACAGACAATAGAGAACTTGATGGGGCTTGTTCTCACCAGAAGCTAAAGATCAAATGCTCCAAGCAAGATTGTGATGGTTCTTGTGAAAAGTCTTCCAAGAAAAAGAAGCACTTTAAGAAATTATGGATAAAAAAAATCCAAACATGAATCTGAGCACTTTCGGAGAAAGAAGAAATGGTGATACTTATGTAAAAGAAAAGATCGCTCAAGCCACAAGAAATCAACTCGATGCTTCATTTGTAATCAGAATAGACATTTTGCCAAAAATTGCCCCCAAGTAAGAAAATGTCAGAATCATTTGATACATCATATAGAAATTATTTCACTAGAAAATGATAATATTAAGTCTCTATTTTTTGCGGAAGAAGAACCGTTTGAACAAACTCTTTGTGTCATTCATTCTTATCAAACTCCCAGTGAGACTGATTCACATCCAGACTCTAAAGACCTTTTTTACATATCCCTCACTTCTTCAGAACAAAGCATTGATATATTTTCAAGCCAAACTCATTGTCCTAATTTCCCTGTGAAAGTCTTCACTTCAAAATTTGCCAAACTCATTACTGTCATTACTCTCATAGATACTGGTGCAAGTTCTTTAATCTTAGATACTAAAGTTCTTCTTGAAGAGTATTGGACTTCTTGTATTCGATATTTCAATTTTGCCTCAAGAGATACTTTTTTTACTAATGTAAGAACTACCCCAATAACTGTTCAGTTTTTTCCCCAGTGTTCGATAATCATAAAAATCTGTGGATCCAGTCTTCCCAACAAAGATTTGATTATTGGTTGAGACATCATGACTCGGATTTCTCAGCCGTGTATCATTCTTGGAAAATTTCTTAAGTATAATGACCAATTCTTTGAATTCATCAATATCCAAAGACCCATTTCCATCCAAATGAATGTGTTAGATCCAATTATGTAAAAGTTGTTAGAATCCTATTCAGAATCCCATTTCGAATTCTCTCAAAAATGTTCTCATCCTTTATGGAAAAATTCAGAATTTTTTGTTTGCCTTTCCTTAAAAAAGAAAAAAGAAAAAAATGAAATATCAATCCAACTAAGGTGAGTCATATGGGAATGAAGCCAGAACACCTAGTCTCTGCTCAAAAAGAATGCTCGGAATTGTTACAGCAAGGCCTTATTGAAATCTCCAATTTTCAATGGGCCTGTGAAGCTTTTTATGTCAATAAGCATGCTGAGCAAATTCCCTTTACCTTCCAGAAATTCTCTCTTTATTGGATTATCCAAGGCCCATATCTAATATAAATTTGATCTCAAAGCTGGATTTTGGTAATTGGGCATCCATCCTGACGATAAGCCCAACACGAGATTCTGTATTCTGAACCAACATTTCTAATAGAAAGTTCTTCATTTTGGACTAAAGGTAGCTCCATCCTTATTCCAAAAGGTTATGTGTCGAATTTTCTAATCAATCTTGTCAAGTGCAACCGTATACATTGAAGACATCCTACTCTACAACCCTAGTCAGAAATCCCACTGCCAACTTCTTAGGCAATTTGCAGACATTGTAAAGCAACATGGGATTATGCTTTCTCAAAAAAAAGATAAATATTGCTCAGAAAAAAAATGAATTTCTTGGTATGCACCTTAACAAAGTAACATACTATCCAGGGCGACACATTGTTCGGTAATTGTTGAAATTTCCTGAAGAGAACTTTACTACAAAGCAAGTTCAGCAATTTCTGGGATAGTTAATTATCTCAGAGATTTTGTTCCTAACATTACAAAACCGTCGATTCCACTACAGTCAATGCTGAAGAAAAATCCCTCACCTTGGGAAAAATTTCAGACTAAAGCAGTGCTGAACTTAAGGAGATTATGCAGACTCTTCCTCCATTGCAAATACCATCAACAGGGAAGATGATTCTCCAGACTGATGTCAGTGATGAATACTGGGTAGCTATCCTATTTGAAAAAGTTGATGGTAAGAGGCACCTGTATGCTTACAAGAATGGAAAATTATGCATTATCATTCTACTTTCAAAGAAATCTTGGCGGTGAAAAATGGAATCAAAAAGTTATAATTCAATTTCATCAGCCATTACTTTTTGGTGGAATTGGACATGGCATATTTTGCTCAGATAACCAAGTTCAAACAAGACCATATTCCACATTCTCAATTGCTTCGATGGGTTGAATGGTTTTCAAAATACTCTTTTGAAACCAAACACATTGCCGGGAAAAAAAAAAAAACATGCTTGCTAACTTCTTGTCAAGACCAAAGGCCAAAGGCACCAGCAAAAATCAACATGTATAGCACAAAGCATGCTTTTCATGCTCTTCATCACAATGAAAAGTATAATATTAAAAGAATACGAGATTAGCCAAGCTGGCAATACCCCCAGGAGATTGTTGAACAAGTCCAGAATGACAGTCTCACTGAAAATTTGGAAAACCTCATGTGACAATGCTACACAGACTTATCTAGACTCCATGGAGGTTCAATTCTTTATCCTCTTGGATTAAATTCGAACTATCCATTTATACACCCTTTAATCTGGAAGGAAAAAGACTTCCCTCATCAATTGCGATGGTTATTATAGTACTTAACCAATAAGTACCTAATAACTTTTGAAATTCTAATAAGAAGATTCATTGCCAACCTCACCAGGATATTTGGGCTCGGTCGAAATATTGAAAAGGAAAGTGACAGGAATCTCTTAGCCTTCTTCAATTGGTTTATCCTCCTACTCACTGGAAGCAACTCTTACAGCAAGAATTGAGAAACATCCAACCAAACCCCGAAGTTCACACTATTCCATTCTTCTAACGTCCATGGGCTTTTGTAAAAAATAATGGCAGCATCACCAATGCTCCACGGTTTATAGGTACCACATCCTATAAACCTCAATCGCACCTTACAAAAGCTCGGATTTACAAATATATTCCAACACATGTTGGTTGCTGTGAACACTAGTACCAAGAACTCCAAAGAGTTTTGTGCCAAGAAAATAAAACCATTCATAAAGTTGTATGGAACTATAATGTACCCACTACATGGGATCATTATAACCTTACACCAAAAGTTAAGGAAGCACTCGAAGAATTCAGACAAGTTGCATCATCATAGGAGCAAGAAATGACAGACACAAATGACCCTGCGCAGTCTTCTCAAGACCCCTATGCACAATGGGAAGGTCCTCTTTCTCAAGACCCCTATAATGAAGGACCTTTGTCCTTATCTCTAGGCATGGATACATCCTACTATGTTCAACCATCCAATTGGCATTAGCCAAACATTCTTGCCGACACTATAGGGACCTTCAAGAATCAAGAGGAAGCATCCTAGTCAAACAAGACAAGCATGAGGAATACTCAAATTCTCACCAAATTTACTTGCAGGACTCGAGCAAAAATATGAAGAACATCTTCTGGTAGAAATGCATAGTTCCGATAACTCACACTATGATTACAATGCTTGTGACGGACAAGACCGTTGACTGTAGCAAATCACTATAGCAAGTCAATGTAGCATTACTGTAGCAGTAGACTGGAGAAATCACTATTCATTGTCACTGTTCATATCGCCAAAAATAACTCCCTACAAGATTTTCCAGAGCCTCTGTTTGTTTCAGGACTCGTGAGTATAGTCCTTGTGTGTGTGTAACTTCCCAATGTCTATAAAAGGCAAGGATGATGTAATGTGTTGGGCAGAATTTCTTGAAGTAAAGTGAGTGTTTTGTGTAAAACTCTCAATGGCTTTCTAAACTCCTTTTCTCCAGCCTAGTAGGATCCTCTGAGAAATACAACTTGGATAGTTAGAAATGTTCCTATCCTGGCATCTCTAAATATCTCTAGGCTCTAAACTAAATGTCAGAGTAATTTTTTGCTAAAAGGCTGGCTTGAACAAAAGGTTCACCCACAGTGGGAAGGCATACCTGCAGGAAACTGACTCCGTCTTCCCTGGTTCTAAACTTAGGTCCAAATGATCACAAGCTTGGTTACCATGTTGCCCGTGGGCTAGCCTTGTTTTGATCAAAGATTGGTCACGGATCATTCGTGGGTAGCTTATTGGCTGGTCCTTATTTGGACACGGCCCTATCACTTGGATGGTTTTGGACCATGCTCATTCTTGGGCCGTGTCAATTTTCCCCACTTATTCAGGCGACGCCCTCATCACATCTGCAGCATGAAAGGCATCAAATGTGTTTTTGGAATTTCCACAGAGCCTCGAAGGTTCCCAACTCACTTCACTTTTTAGGAGACCCTTCCATCAGACCAAATATTCCTTCTTTGGCATGCGATACCTCTTCCAAATGAATCGGTCCACTACAAGGTTTTGGCCCCAAGGGGCGCCCATTGAGATACACCTCGATTCGAGTCCTCGTTGTTTGCATAGAAAGGTTTGGACATACTTCCGTGGAACACAAGATGTATCTCAAGTTCGCTGGTAAGTCCATCTTGTATGCAACCTTCCCGATCCACTACAATACTTGGAAAGGGCTTCATAGCGATGGATCAATCCTTTGTGCACGTTGTGGTACCAAAGGACTAAGTGTAGCTTGGCTAGCACTAGGTCCTCAACCTGAAATTCAACATGCCATCGCTTCTCATCGACCCACTTCTTCATGCGTTTCACGACCTTGTGTAGGCACGCCCGGGCCAAATCCGCATGTTCGTTCCATTCCTTTGTGAACTTGTACGTGGACGGAGTACTCTTTCGGTAGCTCAAGGCAATCGTGCATGGTGTGAGCAATTATTGCCCTGTCACGATCTCGAACGGGCTTTGATTTATGGATTTGCTCCACCGCAAGTGGTATGAGAATTGGGCCACATCGATCAACCGCAACTAGCTCACTTTTATTGTTGACATAGTGCCAAAGGTATATTTCTATGAGTGCATTCACCCACTTCGTTTGACTATCGATTTGGGGATGCATACTCGTGGAGAAGTTGAGATTCGATCCTAGCAACTTGAAGAGCTCGATCCAAAATCGACTGATGAATCGAGGATAATAATCACTTACAATCATGCATGGTACACCTTAGTACTTGACAACAGGCTTGAGGAATAACTTGGCCACCTCCTCCGCCAAACAATCCTTGGTTGCTGGTACAAACGTTGTGTACTTGGAAAATTGATCCACGACAACCATAAGGGTCCGACATTCTTTGGACTTTGGCATATTCACAATGAAGTCTATGGAGACATTCTCCCATGGACGTTTTGGGATGGGCAATGGCTCGAGGAGCCCTAACAATGACCGTTGCTCAATCTTGTCTTGTTGGCACATAAAACATGTCTGCACATAAGCTTCAATGTCATCCCGCATATGAGGCCAATAATATTGGTCCTCGATGAATGTCATGGTGCGGTGGATTCTCGGATGGCCCGTCCATTTGGAATCGCGGCACTCATGCAACAATTCATTCCCTAGTTTTTCGTGGAGCGGCACATAAAGTCACTGCCCTTTGGTGTAGAGGAGGTCATCTTCACACCAGAATTGCTTCGTCTTGCCCTCTCGTGCATATCGAATGAGAGCTTGCGCAGTTCAATCGTGCTTGAGCCCTTCCTTGATACGATCGATCCACGGGCAATTGGGTCAACTCGTCATGCTAGCCAGCACCAACTTTCGACTCGGGGCATTGGCCAAGGAGTTAGACTTCTCGGGGTTATATTCCAACAACATAGTCGAACTCAGCCAAGAAATCTTGCCACCGAGCTTGCTTTAGGTTGAGCTTTTTTTGAGTTTGAAAGTAGCTCATGGCCATATTATCTGTTCTCACGACGAATTGGGATCCCAAAAGGTAATGCCTTCACGTACGAAGGTAATGCATTACTGCCGTCATCTCTTTCTCTTGGATTGTGTATCATCGCTCGGTATCATTCAATTTCCAAGACTCGAAGGTAATCGGGTGCCCATCCTACATAACGACACTACTGATAGCAAAATCAAAGGCATTAGTTTCTACCTCGTATAGCTTGGCATGGTTAGGCAGCATGAGCACCAGCTTTTCAATCATGGCTCGTTTCATTTCAACCAATCGAACGCCTCTTGACACTAGTTCGTCCACTCCCATGGCCTTTCTTTCTTCAACATGTTCGTGAGTAACACGGTGAGGCTCGAATACCCTTGAATGAAGGGTCGATAATAATTCATGAGACCAAGGAATGATCTCAGGTCCGTCACTTTGGTTGGTGATTCCCATTCAACTATGGCACGGATCTTGGTCACTTCCATCCACACTCGTCCGCCCCTAACTATGTGTTCAAGGAAAAGGACTTCATTTTGCGCAAAGGCGCACTTCTTGCGCTTCATGTATAGGCCATTTTCCCGCAAGACCTTAAAAACTTGCCTCAAGTGGCTGATGTATTTCTTGAGTGTCCGACTATACACGACAATATCATCAAGGTAGACTACAATGAATCAATCAAGGAATGGGTGGAATACCTTATTTTTCAAAGTGCAAAATGTGGCCGGCATGTTAGTCAGGCCAAATGGCATGACGAGGAACTCGTATGACCCATAGCATGTCGCGCATGCGGTCTTTGGCTCATCCCTGCCAGCAGTCTGAACTTGGTAGAAACTCGATCTTGGTGAACCACTGTGCATCTCCAAGCTAATCAAACAAGTCTGCAATGAGAGGGATTGGGTACTCATTCTTGATGATGAACTTGTTCAATGCCCACTAGTCAATACACTTCAGAGGGGGATAACAACAGCCAACCAACGACATGCGCTCCTCCACAACAAAATGCTAACAATAGAATCGCAACCCCAAAGATATCAAAGAGAGTTTTAATGGATTACAAATCACGATGAAATGAGTATGGATGGGCAACCATGATGGATGGCCTCAATTAAGTTCATCTATTATTGACGTCTCAGGCCACAATGGACAATGTCGGTCTAAGGTCATCCATGGTTGAATGAGGCAGACAATCTAATGTCCATGGCACCACAGCACAATCTAAATGGAAAGAGAGATGCAAGCACCGAGGCAATTGACAACATACGACAAGTTAAAGGGAGATGGGCGTGGAGGCAGTAGTGGCCTATAGTATTCGATGATGTCCTTTTTTGAAAAAAGATGCCCTATTTGGATAGAAAGAATTACTAAAAAAAAGCCCTAAACCTAATTTTTAGTGATAATGGAATTGGATGACATTGGAGTGGACAATTTTTAAATAATATATATTTTTTATTTTTTTCTTAATTATTTTTTTCTTTTCTTTTTTCTTTTCTTCCCCATAGTGACCCGCGAGGCTCGTCAGTCACTAGGCGAGGGTCGTGAAGCCTTCGCTGGCTGTCGACTAGGGTTATGACCCTTGGCTAGCCTCCCTATGGCCTTGGGGGCCATGGGTAGAGGCAGCTCGCCTAGATCTAGGCGGAGTCACCTTGCCCTAATCCCCAAGCTTTCCCAAAATCTACACAAGGCTGAGTCAGGGGTTCGGTGGCTAGTGAGGGCTTCTCAAACCTTGCCCATTGACTAGCGAGTGGGGAAAAATGGAAGAGAAGGAAGAAGAGAAAAAGAAAAAGAAAAGGAAAAGGAAATTTTAAAAATTAATTCAAAAATTCAAAAAAAAATATTATTATAAATTGTCCACGTCAACACCCATCAACCAAAATTAGGTGAATGGACTGAATTGACACAATTGTAAAATATTTAAAATTGAATTGGCAAAAAAAAGGTTTATGACTGACTCGTCACAATTGTAATGAGCTTATGAATTATTTGGTAATTCTCCTTTTTTGCAAAGGGATAATGACATGAATAGTCTCAAAATTTTGGCTCAATGTGTAATGTAATCCTTAAACTTTTAATTTATTTGATATAATTTCTAAACTTTTGGTATATATTCAACTTTGTCCTTGAACCATATGACAATGTTTAATGTTGTCCTTCTATTAATTCAAATTCATGAAAAACATGAAATACTTTTATTTAGTTGAGAGACTACATTGAACATATACTAAAAGTCTAAGGGACTACAATGAACAAATTAAAATTTTAGAGATCACATTGCACATTGAGCTAAAATTTAGATACAAATTATGTCATTTTCCCTTTTGCAAATAAAGCCACATGGGTAATGGATGTTAGGTGCAAAGTGATGTCCCAACACAAATGAACATTGAGTGAAAATCCAAGTATGTCTTCAGTATTTTTCCTTGAAACAATTGTTGAGTTTTATTCATTGGACAAATGGGCTTATAGCAATTTGGATTAAAAAGAGAACGGCTTATTTTGGTTCAATGACAATGAGAATCATTCCCTTGCCACCACATGTTATGGGCAAGCTTTTCACAAGAATAGGATGTTTTGTAGGCATTTACTTAAATAAGGATAGATTATTAAGTTAATATCACGAAAAATTCAAACTAATACATATGTGATAAATTAATTTCAATCTAATTTTTATATCACAAAATACTCCAAACTTATATACTTGTGACAAATTTGCCATTCGTTAATTTTTATTAAATTTTATCGTTAAATTGCTGAATTAAATGACATGTATTAGTTGACTGGTGTACCGATTTGAGATTATTCCCTTGATTTGTCACTAGTATACTAGTTGTGATTTTTGTGTTGTTAATCCAACCAGTTTGAAGTTTTTTTATGGTTAAAAAATTAGTTTAAGGTTTTTGGAAGTCAAAAAATTAGTTTTGTATAACTTTGCCATGGATGTACGAATTTGAGTCTTTTTATTGTATTAATCCTAGATTATTACCCAATTTAGTATCCATTCCCGTATGAAATATTTATTTTACTAGTAAAAAGGAAGAGGAGGGAAGACTTGTACAACTACCCTTTTGAATGCTATCATAGTAGTTCTTCATCTGTTACAGAACATTCACTTCAAGTCATAATTACTCGGCTTACCCACTGTTGGAATTTTGTTTGTTAAAACAAAATGAGTGCTTTTTACTTTGTCCCACATAGAAAATGTGGGAGCAGGAGTGTCAGTTTAAAAATGTGGGATTTCCCTTTTGTAGTTAAAGGAGTGATTAGGTGGGGCTAGACCCCACCATACCCGCGTGCGAATGCGTGAATAATTGCGCAATTTTATATTTTTAGTTAAAAGGTTGCCTTTTAATTTGAGAATTTCAGAAATGAAATATAAATGAAAATTCGAAATTCTATTTAAAAATAATTATTCCGAATTTTATTTGTGTCTTTTCAAGACAACCTTTAGAAAATTACTTATTCGGTTTTAATTTTTCCGAAGGATTGCAATTGTTCGTTTTCGACTGAGTCGCATTTATTTATCTGAAGAATTTTCTAAAGACGTGTTTGTTCGCAATTTTCACGAAGAGTTGCAAGACTGTTTCATATATATACTTGTCATTTTTCAGAAAGAAAAGTGTGGTCATTTTTCGAGTCTTCTTTTTTAAAAACTGCAGCCAATTTTTCGATTGTTTTCCTAGAGAGATCCTGGAGAAATACTAGAATTGCTATTTAGTATTCTCATCCGAGACTTTGTTGTATCCTGGAGGATTTTTGCCGGTGACTATTAGTAACGTTGTGAAGCAAATAAATCCTTAAAGAAAATGATATCACGCATCAAAGTCCAAGTTGTTTTACTCGATCCGATTTCATTGTACTACCCAATTTCGAAGCATATTTTACCAACACCCACAAGCATGCGAGCCCATCATACACACATCTTAGAAGTTAAGAAGTCTCTACACGGGATAACATATGCCTGGCATGTGACATCGCGTTCACTGTAGAATCGAGACGATCATCCATCACTTCACGCGCGCAACGTAAACCTCACAAAATGACTTTCTTGAATTGGGAACTGATGTATCTAAAATCATGTCCGAAAATGCCACGTACTTTAAACGGGTTTGTTGGGTCTAGGAAAAGAAGAGGGAGAGGAAGATTCGTTTCAAATCGATTAGGTCATGTGAACGACGTCACCGTCTTACCAAAAACGAAAACAAACATTCTAAAAATGGCCTATAGTTCCCCGTGAACTAACGAAGGAGTGCTCAATCAAACGAAAGATCAGGCATCCGATTCCATTGCCACTTGACTCACGGCTCACTTCCCCGAGTCGTAAAGGCAATCCTCGCTAAACGCGTTTCTCTAGAACTAGGGAGGACTGATTTCCTTCCTTCTCTTCTCTTCTTCTCTCCTCCTGTCCCATCGCTCGTCGCCATCTTTTCACCTAAATCCTGCCGAATAATCGAATAAACGTGTGGAGAGCTGGGTCGTCTCAATGGCTGCAGTAGACGCGTTCCGCATCCTTGCTTCTTCCAGGAAAGACCGCAACCCGGCGGGGGGGGGGGGGGGGGGGGGGGGGGGGGGGGGGGGGGGGGGGGGGGGTACGTACACGTCATGATTGTAGGCGTAACCGCGAAAGCATCACCTAACTCGACGATGGTGGCGACTGGTGAAGTAGTCGTGGAAAGCTCGACCACGTTGTTCAGTTGCGTGGCTTTGGTTGGCAGGCGTCATCCCATGAGCATCGTCGATCTTTTTTACCTGAAAAAGGGGATGATTTTACGAATACTCCGCGCCCCGCACGTCTTTTGTAGTTTCTCGAAATCCCATCTCTATGCTACGTCGGAGATACGAGCCTTTCCTCCTTTGCTTTTGTCGTTCTTCTTCTCATTGACTCGGATAACATCCTTATTCAATTACGGACATCTGAAACGAGAAAACCCTTACTAGTGCTCTTCCTCCTGCTTTGCTGATGCATGTGTATGCTTAAAATGAAAATGTTGTTTGTCTCGCTCTTACTCTATTGTATAATACTCACTCAACGAATAACAACCGACATTTCTATTTATACATCGCCAACCTAATTGGACACATTCTTTCTATGGGGATAATTATAAGAAAAAAGTTTTAAACATATTATATGGATGTTAATATAATTACAAAGTTTTTAATTTGAATGATCGAATCCTAAATCTCCAGATGATTTACTAGTGTGGTCATTACAGCCAACTTTGATAAACAATCAAAAATGTGAAGACCAACTATCTTATATGGCACAACGATGGTTGGCTCTAACATGAAGTTTTTATAAAATTTTTACTTTTTTCTATTTCTTTTTCCTTCTTCCTCCACTGGTTATTGGGCCTCAGCAATTGTCGACAATTGTCCTCAAGTGAGGGAGAGGCTGGTTGTCAGCCATGGAAGCAGGAAAAAAAGAAAAGAAAAAGGAATAAAAACTATAACCAATTTAGACAAATTTAAAAGGAATTTTAAGAAAATCATCTACCTAAGTGGTGGCTGTTTACGTATACAATTGCCGACCAGAATTATCGAAATGATTATATTAACAAATCATCAAAAAGTTTAAGACTTAGTTGGACACATTAAAAAGTTTATAAATGAATTAGTATCAGCAAAACAAATTTATGATTGTTTTTATTATTTTCCCCCTTTGCATGAATCAATCCACGACACACAGGTGCATTCCACGTGATCTTAATCGAAAGGTCGAGAAAGGTAGATTCCACAACAAACTAGTTAAGGTACATAGATAACGTTCAAATGTGCACCACATATACATTCTCTCTCCCCCTTACTGACTAGACATACTTTTGTGACTTGGGCCAGATATTCACCAAGATACTCATAATAAACTTATTTCTTTATATGTGATTCTAGATGACGTCTTAGCCAGTTTAGAATAATATATTAGATGATTTATTTCCATCTTTATAGTTGTCTTTGAAATTCACATATCCATTCTATTAACATTATAAATACAACTTTTTGAAGTCAAATTTTGATGATAATACTAAAGTTTACTCCTTGTGCTTCGAGCATATTGCGCCTTCCGGTATGTTTCCGAGCGTTTACTCGCTCGCGAACTGCCGTTCGCGTTATTCTCATTTCCACCCCGTCAAGTGATGATGGTGTGGGTCGGTCGTGGAAACATAAGGCACTACAAGGGCAACCATCTCGTTATTGAAAGGTGTAGGCTCTTTAACGGTAGTCTTAGAGAATCTTGACAAGTTACAAAATGACGACACAAGTATTATTTAGTTGGAAGGCTGAACGTAATAACTAGTTGGTCGGAAGCTCTTGCCTTGAAGAGAAAATCGGATCGGGGAATTACGACCATGGCCAGCCTTCCGGCATACCTGCTCGGAGGCGCATAGCTACCCCGAGAAATTCAACTTGTCCAGGGAAATGCCAAACAGCAGGAGAAATTTTCATTGTGACTGCGATCTAATTTGAAGATCATCGGGGCTATCGCAATCACGGCAACTTCCGGGCTTGTGAAAACTAAGAAGGTCGCGATTCATGAAATACGTGATGATCGATATGGCAAAGATCACTGTGGAGATCGGAGTTACATGGAGGTTTTGCTGAATTGGACTTTGAGGTAAAAGTCCCTGGGGAGAACTAAAAAAAAAAAAAAAAATTGAATACAATTGTGTCAATTCAGTCCTATTTTTTTTTTTAAATTGAGTCATAAACTTTTTATAATTTGGCTAATTCAAATCTAACCAACCAGTACTAGAGTGGCATGACTAGTGCTGACATGAAACGACTGACACTAACATAATTAAATTTTAATAATATTTTAATTTTTTTTTCAATTTTCAATTCTTTTTTCTTTCTCTCTTTGTTTTTTCCTATTTCTCCTTCCTTTGTTCACGGGACATACAAATTAAACAAATAGATTCATGAAGATGATATACAGTAATTGTATAGCATATATTTTACATTTAACCCTCAAATCAAGTAGATAATTATGTATATTCATGAAACATCTGTTTGAGAGAGAGAGAGAGAGACTAATAATATAAAGATAGATACAGTTGAAGCAAAGCAAGAGGTGAACATGACAACTACTTCCGACATCCTCTAGTTAACACATGAGTCGCCATCGACCCGCATCTTGAAACTTGACAAGCTACAATCATATGCCGTAGCCTCGACCCCGCATCCAAAAAAAAAAAAAAGGACAAGATCACGTAGCCAATCTTTCGGACACAACAGTATTCGGATCCAAATGGGTCGGGTCTGGAAAGCTGGGCTTTTATCAGAAAATGGGCTCGGCCCAAACATTGGGGCCTAGAATTTCCAGGCCTAGTTGGCCGGCCTAGACCAAATGAACACGATCACCCCAGCATGATTGTTCTGGGACCTATGCGCTTCAGGCGGGCCGAACAAACATATTTATATAAAATAAAAAAATCTAGGGTCCATGATAGGGACAGTTCTAAAACTTTTTTTTGGTTAATCACTTTAGTCCTAAAACTCCTTTTCATACAATCAAATCTTAGAACTTATCTATAACATGCACTTGAGGACTTCCGTTACATCCATCATTTTTCTATGCAAGGAAAACTTCACATGAAAATGTTTTTCAGTCTCCCACAATTATTAATGTGATGATGAAACTTCTTTAAGCATAAAATGATGTCGTTTCACTTCCGTCATACTAGAAAGATTGAATTTTTTTTATAAATTAAAGTTACAAGAAAAAAAATCTAAAACTAGAGAACCATAAAAAAAAAATCACAGATTTTAAATAGTAAAAATATATACCAATGACAGCATTGTGCCACCCCTTCATGTTGTTAGGGCGAGGGCGATCAGCCCTCACCAATCCACCGATGACTTTCACGGCCTCCCCAAGCAAGCAAAGGGATGCTTACCTCATCAGCCTTCTGACCCCGGCAAGGGGGGCTTGCCAGCCCTCGCCAGCACAAAAAGAATAAATAATAAAGTGCTTCATTTTCATCCCATTTAATCAGGCTAATGGAAATTATGTATAATATTAAAATTGGACACATGCCAGCATCGTGTGACGATTGTGGATGACTCAATAAGGATATATGTTCATATATCGATTGAAATATCTTTTGTCGTCGTGTGGCAACATATGGAGAACACTTTCCACTTCCTACAAATATGGAAGAAAGTTTTTTGAATAATCATCAAATCAATATGGAAGAAAAATATTCTCCTAGTGTTCTTTGCCAAATTATATTCAAAATAAATATTAGACCCAAGCAGGTCTTTAAAAGACTCAAGTGGGAGATCCGTCTTGGGGTGGGAGATCCCACAATGTCACCTCCCCTATTATCATTCATCCAGGAAGAAAAGTTTGGGTGAGAATCAAGAGGCTTGATGATGGTAAAGGTAGAGACCGCATCAATACTTCAATATAAGCTACAATTAAGTAGGGAAGTATAATAGTTCTCCGTGCTTGGGATGAAGTAAGATGATTTCAAAACTACTATAGGGTAAGTTGAGCTCCGCTCAAGCTTATCGACCGGCTGAAGAAGGTTTTTGAATAATCATCAAGTCAATTTCGAAGAAGAATATTCTTCTAATGTTCTCTGCCAACATATAATTATAAAAAAATATTACGTCGTCTTCCGGGATGAACCAAAAGCGGAACTTCCATGCCAATTTCATAGGCGGCCACGTCGCCCAAAAAGGGTTGACCTAAGTCCAATATATTAAAGGTAAAGAAAAGAACGGTTCTAACTAACCATTTGTATTGACTATGTTTAGAAAAATGCAGAATTAAAAAAGAAAGCAAAATGAAATTTGGGGTCCGCTTATTTCGCGAAAGATTTACATTTTGAAAAATATATTTTCCTAAAAATGATTACTTATATCACTTGAAAAAATATATAAATGAAAAAGCATTTTTTTCAACGGAAATTTTTTATTGACTAATTATTCCAAGCAATATAATCAATCATTATTAAGAAAAAAGTCCGCAAAACAAACATATCCTCACTCGCAAAATTCAAAGTTGGCCACCTCACCAAGAATTACAAACAACCGTAATATGTCATTTCACCTTTTTTCTTCATCTTTTTTCGTTCGTATAACACAATGATTGGTGAAGAATCAAACGGTCGGCCTTATCGCAAGTGGAAAGAAAGAGGTTAAGATGGGTTTGAGTCTATGTACAAGGGAAAAGTACCAAAAAAAAAAAAGACCTAAACTTATTATATTTGTGCTAATTCAATCATAAACCTTTCAATTGAACCAACTTAGCACTAAACGTTTTCATATTTTGTCAATTTAGTTAATCTAGCCAATTTAGGCCAAAATAAATTATGTAAATGCATGTTGTCTTACATGGCACAATCAGCACTAACGCAGGTGATTTTTTTAAATACTTTTTTAGAAATTTTTATTAAGTTTTCTTTTTCCTTTTCTTTTTTTCCCTTCTCCAATGGGAAAAAAGAATAAAAAATATTATCGATAGAAAGTTTAAATTTAAAAGGAATTTATTAAAAAATTATTTAAAACGTGTTTATGTCAACGCCAACCGTGCCAAATAAGATGGTTGGCTTTCATGTCAATAATTTTTGACCTAAATTAGTTTGATTGACTCAATTGTCAGAACTTAAAAATTTTGATGGCTAAATTAATCCAATTGATGACTAAATTAATCCAATTGTAACTTAAAAATTTATACATTTTTTTGTACTTCTTCCCGTGTGTATAGGAGGGTGTCTTCCCATAAAATCTATATTTCTTATTCATGGGTTCAAGGGATGATTCATGGTCTGTGGGATAACATATCTTCAGCTGCTGTTTCACTATCGAACTCGTCATTGAGCTCTTTCCCTCGATGTATGTTTGATCTCGGCTTCACTGGTCTTTTTCCGTGTCTTGAACCGCGGGGCTCATCTCCTCCGGCTTCTTTTGGGTTTCTCTCGCGCGGGATTGCATTCGTTGCCCCAAGGCCCTCGTCCGGTCATCTTCTTTCGAGACTTCACCGCTTGAGCGAGGCTCTGACACCATTTTGTAAGGGCTACTCAGAGCATCGGAGTTAGACGAGAATTGAAGGGGGAATGAGAGGAGGTGCGAGGGAAGTGCATCGAGATGAGAATGAGAAAGTTTTCGCATTAATCTGCACGATTTACCATGATGGCTACTACATTTTCGCAACCCCAAGACAGAAATATCAAAGAGAATATGCTAATGGATTACAAATAAATGAGTATGGACGGGCCACTGGGATGGACGACCTCAGTTGAGTTCATCTTATATTAAGGTCTCGGCCCACGATGGACAATCTTGATCTAAGGTCATCCACGGCTTGAATGAGGCAGGCAACCTTAGAGCGAGGTCGGGGACGCCTATAGCACAATCTAAACAAAGGTAGACGATGGGGGAGAGAGAGATATATGCAAAGCAGCAAGGCAATCAACGGCATACAACAAGCTAAGGGGAGATCAGCGAGGAGGCGGTAGCGGCTTGTGGTATCCAACGATGTCATTTGTTGAAAGAAGATGATTTATTTTGCAAATGGATAATAACACAAATAACACCTGAATTTTGGCTCAATGTGGAAGGTGGTTTCTGAATCTTTTATTTGTTCAATATAATTCT
The DNA here is from genome assembly GCA_019915185.1 of Eucalyptus camaldulensis. Taxonomy (NCBI): domain Eukaryota; kingdom Viridiplantae; phylum Streptophyta; class Magnoliopsida; order Myrtales; family Myrtaceae; genus Eucalyptus; species Eucalyptus camaldulensis. Next base: position 35,931,031 of record JAHSVA010000001.1, read on the forward strand.
TGAATTTTTTTGTACATGTTCAATTTAGTTATTAAACTATATAAAAATGTTAAATATTGTCATTTCATTAATTTAAATTTAGGAATAACTTTAAATATTTTCATATAATGCATGAATTATATAATATATGCACCAAAAGTTTACGAATCACATTTAAAGAAATTGAAAATTCAAGAGCCATTTTGCACAATAGACTACAGTTCATTGACCATAGTCTGGAAATCACATTATATGTTGAGCTAAAGTATAAGGAGCAACTGTGTCATTTTCCATAAAGCCACAAAAGCAATGGATGTTAGGTGCAAAGTGGCGTCTAAACACAAATGAATAAAGCGAAAATACAAGTATGTATTTAGTATTTTTCCTTGAAACAATTGTTGAGTTTCATTCATTGAACTAATAGGCATAAAGCAATTTGGGCTCAATGATGATGAGAATCATTTCCTTACCATCACATGTGATTCGCAAACTTTTCACAACAATAAGACTGCTTAAATAGGTAATATCTTAAATAAGGATAGATTTTTATTCAATTTACTAGTCTCCATTACCTAATGATTACCATCATAAGGATGAGGAGGGGAGCGTTGTACGACTGCCCTATTGAACTCTATCCTAATAATTTTCCATCCATTACATAATATTCGTTTCGAGCTATAATTATTTGACCTAGACACATGAGCCCGTCAACATAGCCAGATGGATATTCTAGAAGTCAAGAAGTCTTTGCATGACTAACAAATGCCCAAGAAATGACATGGTGTTCACTGCGGTCTTTTCGAGGCAACATTATGAAAATTGATATGATACTTCACGCGCACAACCTCAATGAGTCACAAAATTTAAATGTGCTTGTTGGGTCTAGGAGAGAGAGAGGGGCGGATTCTTTCAAATCAATTAGGTCATGTGAATTACATCACCAATTTACCGAAAACGAAAACAAACATTTTAAAATTGGCCTATAGTTCCCCGTGAACTAAGGAAGGCGTGCTCACTTAAACAAAAGATTAGGCATCCGATTCCATTATCACTTGACTCACGCCTCACTTCCCTGACTCGTAAAAGTCAGTCCTTGCTAAACACGTTTCTCTAGAACTAGGGGGAACTTCCTTCTCTTCTCTTCTCCTCTTCTCTGTCCCATCGCTCGTCGCCATCTTTTCACCTAAAACCTGTGAAATAAACGTGTCGAGAGCTGGGTCGTCTCGTTGGCTGCAGAAGACGCGTCCTGCGTACTTACTCCTTCCAGGAAAAGACCGCAACGAGGGGAGGTCCTACACGTCACGATTTTAGGTGCAGCTGCAAGGAGCATCACCTAACTCGACGATGATGGCTGAAAGAAGACAAAGGGAAACGAGGAAGGCAAAAGAGTTCGTGACTGAAGACGATAGAATTTGGGAAGATTTTTCTGTGTTCTTTCTTCAGTAACTTCTAATGTACAGTGTTCTATAGATATAGTACCAGATGTACGTAATAAATGCAAATAAAATATTTTATGAATCAATCTAAATCTCAATCTAATCCTTAATTTCGTGTCAAATATGACGAGCTATCACGACCATATCTTCCAACAATAACTACTGATGGGGAGAGCTCGACCATGATTTTTCTCGGGATCCCGTGTCTGCGCTCCGTCGGAGACACGAGCCTCTCCTCCTTTGCTTTTGTCGTTCTTCTTTTTGAATGACTCAGGATGGCATCTTTATTTTGATTAGGAACAACTGAAACGAGATAACTCCGACCGGTGCTCTCCCCCCTGCTTTTGCTGATGCGGATGTATGCTTAATGTGAAAGTGTTGTCTGTCTCGCTGTAACTTTCTCAGAACCATCTGCTTCATTGGATCACACTTACTGAACCAACAACCGACAATTCTTTCTGTACATAGCAACCTGATTGGACATATTCTTTCTATGGAGACGATTACTCAAGGATATCAATTGATTTTTCAATCATTTTGACGATGTGCACGTCCACTATTCTATGTGATAAGGTGTTGATGTAAATAAATTTTTGATTTTTAATAAATTTTTATATTAATAAATTATCGAAAGATTTATAATTTATTGATAAAAATAAAAAATTTAGAATTAAATTAGTATTGTGCAGTAACTAAGTTGGAGAAATTAGCATCCAAAGTACGCACCAAACACCCTTTCTCTCTCCCTTATTGAGAAGGCTAACTTTTGTGACTTGGGTAGGTATCCATTGAGATTTTTATAAAATTTTATTTCTTTATTTGTAATTTCAAGTGACATCTTAGGCAGTTTAGATAATATCTTGGATGATTTATTTCCACTTTTATAGTTTTCTTTGAAATAACTTCCTTTGGAGTTTGTTAGGGTTTATTGATTCTATTAACATTATAAAGCCAACTTTTTTACGTTGAATTTTGATGGTAATACTAAAGCTTAACTTTGTGTGCCTCGAGCATGTTGCATCTTCCCGTGTGTTTGCAAATTGCGGTTCGCGTTAATTTCATTTCCACCGCATCAAATTGATAACGGTGTGGGTTAGTCGTGGCAACGCAAAGGCTTGACACCAGCTAATCTGGGGACAACCGTCTCGTCAACGAGATTGGAAGGGATAGGCTATTTAATGGTAGTCTTAGAGTATCTTGACAAGCCATAAAACGACGATTGAGTGCAATGATAATTATCCGGTTGGAAGGCCGGACATATTAACTACTCGATTGGAAGTTCTTGGCTTGAAGAGAAAATTAGACCAGGGTAACAAAGCGGATGCCGTGGGGAATAACGACAATGGCCAACCGTCCAGCTTACCTGCTCGGAGGTACATAATTTATCGTCTTCCAACCTATCCCGAGAAATTCAACTCGTACAAGAATAGGCTCAATAGCAAGAGTAATTTTCACGGTGATGGTGACATGACGCGGAGATCGTCAGGACTATCGTATTTATGACGGCTTCGGGGCTTGTGAAAGCTATGGAGGTCAGGATTATAACGGAAGACGCGATGATCAGATGTGACAGAGATCATTGTGGAGATCGAAATTACATGCGACATGGAGGATTCGCTGAATTCGGCTTTGAGGTGAAAGTTCCTCGTTTCGACGGATAATCGGCTAGGGATAAAATTAGATTTGCGGAGATAGATCGTGTTGTCTATCATGCAGACATCCCGGAACTCAAAATGGTAAGAGTTTGTAAAGTACAAACTAAAGAGCGAAGCGGTTGTTATGGTGGTAAGAAGTGAAGGAACAATGTCTAAGAGAAGGCAAATAACGATGCTCTTGATGATAATCGAAAAAGGAGATTTTTGTTCCTGAATTCTCATTAAAAGTTTCGAGGATTCTTAATTAGAATTTTTTATATCAAGATGATGTAAAATATTATTTCTGATAAACAATCATCAACCATGTCGAGATCCAAGGTTGAATTAGGTTGGGGCACATTCACCAAAATTAAGATGTATTTTATTTACTTTGTTTATGATTTGACGTCTTTCAGAGTCATTTAGGGTGCGTTTAGTAACGTTTTTGTTAAAAAATTATTTTCAAAAAGAGAAATAAAAAAAAATATATTTGTTCCGAGGAACAATTTTTAAATAAAAAAACGCGTTTAGTAATTACACAAAATTTCTATTCCTAAAATAGAAAAATAATAGAAACGCGTTTGGTAAACTTGTATAATTTTTTTATTTCTTTTAATTTTTTAATATTTTTTTTCTTTTTTTTTTCTTTATTTTTTTTCTTTTCTTCCTTCCTTTTGGCTAGTCATCGGCAAAAGCCGAGGTCAGCGACCAGCCAACGAGGGCTGGCAGCCTCACCCAACCACGGAGAGGCTCACTATGGCTGGGCGAGGCTCAACCTTGCCAAATCTAGGTGAGCTCGAGCTCAGCCAGCTAAGGCGAGGCCGAGCCTCGCCGGGGGTCGGCCAAAGAAAAAAGAAAAAGAAAAAAAAAAGAACAAGTGTTTTTCGAAATTATTTCCAATAACAAAAAATAAGTTTTTTTTACTTATTGTTCTTGTTTATTTTCCAAATCTATTCCTGAGAACACAAAAATAGTTTTTTTGTTCTCGGAAACAAAAGTATAAACAAACACGTTTTTATTCTTTCTTTTTTTTTTTCCAGAACAAAAATTTGTAAGAAACAAATTTAAACAAACCCGCCTTTAGGTTCTGTACTTTGAATATTGGTTCATTTTTCCTTGTCAAAATGGCTTTTTGACATTTTTGACATTGACTTTTTAGACAAATTTTGAAAGTTTACCTGTGCACTCCAAGCGTGCTACGATTCACATCATCATCCTCGCTTTCACTATATCATTTTGGCATGCCACATTCGGTTGACAGGGCCATCTTATGGCGTGCCACATTCGACAATGGTCATGTATGTAACAGTAATTATTGTAACTTCAATCTTAACAAGAATTAGGTCATTATTGTGAATTGACCATTGTGAAATAACGTGCAAGTTAATAGATCTTACTTCAAGTCTAACATGAGAGGAAAAATTTATCAAATAAATCATTGAGAAACAATAAAAAAACAATACCACCCACTGCGATGGCGTTGTTAACTTGAGCTTTGTACCTCCCAAGAAATGTGCCAAGTTCGAATCTCAGCGACGTTACTTGGTGACTTAACAATTGGCGTGAGTGTGGTGGCCAACTTGCGTCAGTCCCAAGTTCTTCCCGCCGGCTGTCGGCTTTCGGAGTTTTTTAAGTCATAAAAAAATAATAAAAAACAATAAAGATTTGCATAGATCAATTTGTCTGCTAGGTACCTACTAAAACAATAAGAGCCAGTCACAAAAAGATCCACGATGGATCTAGATAATTGCTAAGTACAATTGTTTAATAACTTAAGTGTTTTCCAGACCTAGATCATATTCGGAACTTACTAGTTGTTTCTCACAATTTTTTATTGTCAAAAAGATAAAAACGAAATCTTAAATCTTATACATAATAGGTTGGTGTGACGCTTGAGTGCCAACATTATAGTAGCCACAAGCCACCGTCGCTCTACACTAAAAGCCTCGCCAGGCCAATCTCCTAGCTCCTCGCGCCATGGGCACGTCCGAACACATCTCCAACCCATCTCGATCACCCGTCCTTGATCTGAAAATTCACCAAAACTTCAACAAATTCAACACAAAACAACTTTTTAACATTGCATATTTCCCAAAAAAAAAAAATAATGATAACTAACCACACCAACAAAATCACATAACACAGTATACAGAAGCAAATCCGCCGTCCCCAAATCCAAATGCGCTGCGCCGCGGCGCGAATTCCTCGTACGTTGTGCCCTGCCGTCACGCATGAGAGCACAAGAAAGAGAGAGAGAGAGTAAAGAAAAAAGAAACTTGGTCGGTCCGGCGGAGGGGGGGCCACTTTCTAGAATTCAAGCACGGGGGCACAGCGAGGGCTGAGGAGCGTTTGCTTCGATTCAACCACGTGCTGCGTTTCGTTCGAGGTTTTAACGTGCGCGTCACGCTACGGTACGCTACAGATCCCTGGCTCGACACCACACGACACGATAGCTGTGCCACTCTCCACCCGTTGCTTTGCTTTCTGACTTTCTGGCGGTCTTTTGAAGGCGGCCCGCGAACGGCAACGTGAGAGGAATCGACACGATTTCCATGTTCCAGCAGAACAGACCTCGCGGGTCGCGCCCAATGATGGCTCCCCCGGTTGCCAACAACCCACGCGACGGAATGAACGCGGCTCTTTATGCGCGAATCGTCTTGGGGATTTGCTGTCGGTCCTCAGTTGACAAATTCTTTATTTCGTTTTGATGGTTTTCCTTTGTTCATAAGTGGATTCTTTTCGATAACCGGGGGCACGGGAAATTTTGACTTACCGGATGGCCAACGAGAACATCGTGGGAGTCCGAAGGAAAAGTCTAGTTGGAGGCATAGCTTTTGGCATTGAGAAGTGTAGACACGACTGATGTGTGAGAATCGTGTTTCGTCATTCGTGATCGTACCCTCGTTTCTGCAACTGTAAAATCCAACCAAGGTATGAAAGGACATATTAAAATGTCTAAATATCAAGTCACGTTTTGTTTAAATTTTTAAAATAATTAACAGTGATTCTGTAAAATCTCATGATACAACTTAGGAGTGTGTAAAATACCCGGAATTCGCCTAAAACGCCCAAAACCAGACCGGAATCGCCCGGAACCGGCGGTTCTTGAGGGAACCGGTCCGGTTCTCGATTCCAATTTTTGGGAACCGATGGAAACCAGTCTGGTTCCCGGTTCCATGGGTGGATCCGCCCGCCCGCCCGCCCGCCCACCCGAACTAGACCGGTTCCCTTTTAATATTAAAAAAAAAAATTACTAAAACAAACCTAGGTCTCGCGCTCATCGTCTCATCTCACTTCTCTTCGGTTTCTGCGGTTGCCTCTCTCTCTCTTTGTCTCTTCCACTTCTCTTCGGTTTCTGCGGCTGCCTCTCTCTCTCTCTCTCTCTGTCTCTTCCTCGATTCCTCCTCGGTGACCTGCCTCACCACCCGAGCCGCAAAGCTGCTGTAGCCTAGTCATTCGCCACCCTCCTGCCGGCGTCGCTCTGATCTCATACCCACGCGCCCGCTGACCTGCAACAGCTCCGCACCTCCGCCATCGTCGTCCTACCAAATCCGCCTCCCCCCCGACGTGCTGCACCGCAATCGCTGCCGCAACCATCGCTCATTTCTTCACGCCGGTGGCCGCAACTCCAGCAACCCACGAGACCCATCCGCGACCAACGCTCGGTGTCCCCTACTTCAGCCGCGCTAATCTTGCTCGATGACAACAGATCTGAGCTCATCTTAGCCCTGACGCCATTGCCATTCAGCCGCCCAGCGACCCACGATCCAGTTCAGCGACCCGCAACCCAGCTCCGCCGCTGCCTCTCGCCCAAGCGACCCTTTTGCAGATCCCGAAGAACGAGTGTCGCTCGCGTCAAGGTCGGTTCCATGGATCCACCCGAGAATCGGACCGCACAAACGGATGGATCCCGATTCCAATTTTTCGGAACCAGTACTTAGCGGGCGATTCCCTGCACACCCCTAATACAACTCATGCATCTTAATTTTCCATTCTTTTGACTTAAATTGCCTATATTCATTTTTTTTTTGTCTAATCCTATCCTACATAGGTCACGAAATCGAACTCCTTACTCCTTACTTATTGGAACCAGTACTCGTGTGTTCTCACCTCAAGCTCCCGAAGGTGAAGAATCGAACTCCTTACTTCCCATTCCCAACTTTGGAAGAATGGCCATTGGCCAACTCACATGGTTTACCTTAAATCATCTGAAAGGGACAAAAATTGACTTGAAATTTTCATTTATTTTTAAGCTTTGAGTGTTTAAATAAATAAATAAATATAAATATAAATATATATATTTATATATATAGGGATCTTATTAATGAAAATGCTCGAAACACTCGTTAATCATACATAATAAGAAAATATTCTAATACATTGGTTACACATGATACAAGAAAGAAAATGGATTGAAAATTGACAAGCATACTTTAAATCGGACACTAGTTACAAAAGTCATATATTTATTTAAATAGCATAAAATTTTGAAAGGCAAATCCTATTGGGTCTGCTTGAGATATAAAAGTTAATTTGTAAATTAATGCAACAGACTCTTGTTACACGGCATGAGTAAGACTCACTCAATATGCTTGTATACAACCAGAGACATCACTAGTACAGTTTCGTTTAAGTAACGTTACTCAAGGCAATAATCATCACATCTCTGAAGAATAACCAATTTGGCAATTGTTCGAGCCGAGGTTTTTTTTGCTATGCACCATCTGATTTTTCTAATTGGATGTCTGTATAATGCTAAAACCCCAATATATTAACACAACCTTAGTATAACACATAATACTTCTCCGACCAACCATCAATAAAATTCGTTTTTGGAGATATGATGCTCGTGGGTGGACCTATCGAAATGGGTTAGAGACCCATTTTTTAACCTATATTGGATAGGTTGAATTATTACATGATGAATTGTTTTCAATAAATGGGTTTAAATAATAAAACTTAAAATAAATGGGTCATAAATTAGCTATTCAGACTCTCTTTTCATTTCTTTTGCCCTTACTTAATTTTGTACTCGATCACTCTACACTCCCATCTCAATTTGGATATGACTTTTTTTTTAAAATTGAGTTAATATATAAGTGTTTTAGTAATGTAAGTTGGATATAAATCACTTGATTTGTATTGTATAAAAATTGATCAAAATAAGTTATGAACCATTATTGACCCGATATAAATCCAACTCAACTCTATCGTATGATGGGTCTTATCCACGGGGCATCACCTAACTTGTTTTTTTTTAGCTTGAGTAAAACCCAAGAGAAGAATTGCCCTTCTCAAAAATCACGTGTCCTCATTCAAATCTGGTTTAACTGGCTCTACAATGCCCGCCAACAGATCCTCTACTCACTAGGGTTTCTGTGGACCGAAAGCTGATGAAATTTCCGCGCGAGATATCATGGCATTGGCTTGATTTTAAAAAAGAGCCAACCGATTAATCGCTTCTAGAGCGCACTGTCCCATTTTGGTACGTCACGTCTTCAGAACAACGTTTTAAACATTGTTTCCTCGTCCAAGACAAGCAAGCGACTATTTCAAAAGAGAAATAATATAGCAAGAAAAGAGAGAAAATATCTGGCCAGCACCACGACCACACCCCACTTAAAAATATTGGATAAGGACATACTCAATTGTCAGGCCAACCTAGAAGAATGGTGGACGAGTCTTCTGTACTTAGATTTGAATTTTCAAGGCATTCTACCGTGCCAAGCAAATTTCATGAATTCACATATCATTTGAATTTAGTTTCAAATTGTGAAGTTTCATCTATGTTTAGGTTCGTGTAGATGAGTTCACAACGAGTCGGTTTCAAGATCAGACCCTTGAGGATTTGTAGAAATGTGGCATCGACCTCTTTGTACCTCATTTCGATGTAGTTTGTTTTGGAAGAATCCACTCAAAGCCCTTCTAAAGTATGTCTAACAAGGTAGAGATAAATTCAGGATGGTTCATGCTATAACCAATTTGAAAACACATAGAGCTTAGAGTATTTTTCGTCCGCGGTTAAAAATGTTTCTTTTCCTGACAGTTAAAAAAATCAAATGCAAATTTTCATGTCGACGTTTATAATATTGAAAATTTCCTAGTGTTTCTTTCTGAATAAAAGTCAAATTATGAGTGCACGAGATTTAGAAAGAAATATTCAAAGAACGTAGACATTCTAGACAGATCCTCGGTCGGCAAAATTTGTAACGCCACGTTTAGTGGACCGAATGCGAGTTCATACACGACAGGTTGTCCTGTTTGGTGCTTGAGCATGTCTCTAGCCACGTACACATCGAGATATAATATCACATGTGGAGGTGACGAAAAGTTTTAATAAATATTTCTGTTATTTCTAAAAAAAGAAAATGGAAAGGACACCGCTAAGCATCGAAGGAAGAGAGAGAGAGAGACTCTCTGATATGAGTGCGTGAATGCCATTTTTGATATGAGTGCCCCCATCTCCCACCTTTCCCCCTCTTTCTTCGAAACGGCAACCTCGCGACGGTGCCATTAAATGGTGGTGGTCGGCTCTTCGTGACCGTCTCCATCCACCTCCACCTCCGCGCGAATTCCCTTTTTATATGTCAGACACATGCTCATATTCCGTCGACAGGCAAACCAGTCACAAGGCGGCCGGAATCTAAGAATACGTTTGGTAAAGTTTCTGTTTAAAAATTATTTCAGGAGACAAAAATACAAAAAAATATTTCTGTTTCAAGGAATAATTTTTGAACAAAAAAATGCGTTTGATAACGGTATAAAATTTATGTTTCTAAAATAGAAAAAAAACATAAACACGTTTGGTAATTGTACAAAATTTATGTTCTTGTAATAGAAAAAGAACAAAAACACGTTTGGTAACTGCACAAAATTTATGTTCAAATTTTTTTTCAAGTGTTTTTTTTTTTAATAAAGTGTAAACTTGGTATTGAATTATTATCCTCATGAAATACTCATCAATTTAATTTTGTTCATAGTAAGTGAAAACAAACATTTTAAACATGATCATATTTGTTTACTTAGAAGAAATTTTTTTAAGTTTGTACCAAAATTTTCCCAATTGCTTTTTTTTTAATAAAGTGTAAAGTTGGTTTTGAATTCTCATTATCATAAAATGCTCATCAATTTAATTTAGTTCATGGTGAAAAATGCTCATCAATTTAATTTAGTTCATGGTGAGTAAAGTCAAACATTCTGAACATGGTTATAAATGCATACTTTGAAGAAAATTTTATAAATAAACTTTGTATCAAATTTTTCTCATGTGCCTTTTTTCTCGATAAAGTGTAAACTTGGTATTGCGTTATCACTCTAATGAAATGCTCATCAATTTAATTGTGTTCATGGTGGGTGAAGACAAACATTCTGAACATGGTCATGTGCATACTTGGAACAAAATTTTGTAAGTAAAATTTGTACAATAAGGCCCTGCATGGTAACACTTCTCATTTTCTATTCCTGGAACAGATTTTTTGTTTTTCTGTTCCCAGGAACAAAAAAAGAACAAAAACGCATGTTCTTTTTTTGTTCTTTTGTTCCCGGAACAAAATTGGAGCAAAAAAAAGAAACACAAAAAAGTTGCTTCTCGTTCCAGAAACAATTTTGAAGAAATGCTTCTTCTCTCTCTTCTCTTTTCTTCTTCTTTTTTCTTTAGCCAGCGACGCCGTCGAGGGCCGGCGACGCTGTCGAGGGTCGGCGACGCTCGGCCTTGCCGGATCTGGGCGAGGCCGAGCTCGCCCAGCCAAGGCAAGGCTGAGCCTTGCCCAACCACGGTGAGGCTCGGCCTCGCCGGGGGCCGGCGAGCCTCGCCATGGCTGGGCGAGGCTGCCGGCCAAAAAAAGAAAAAATAAAAAAGAAAGGAAAAACTGAAAAATAAAATAAAAATGTTTAAAAAATTAAAAGAAACAAAAAAAGAATAAAATTTACCAAACGTTTTTCTATTCATTTTTTATTCTCAGAACAAACGTTACCAAACACGTTCTTTTGTTCAAAAATTGTTCCCTGAAACAGAAACACTTTTTTTTTTTATTTCTGCTCCTCGGAACAAAAAAAGAACAGAAATGTTACCATTCGCACCCTAAGAGTTAGCGAAAAGAAGAATATCTTATAGATCTCTACATAGACCTTTTCATACATAACATCACAATAATGAAGTAATATAGTTCATTGTTCAACTTCATCACATTGAATTTGATAAGTGAGTACTTAAAAATAAAATTACAAAAGTTAGAAACACAAAGTCATGAAATCTCAGGCATATTATGATCCCTCACCATTTTATTTGCAATCATTGTCCTAAGCATATTTATTCCAGGTGCATCATGCAATGTATCATCTGCAACCTCCACTTCTGTAGGTCCGCATGGATACTCCAGATCTCCATATAAGAAAAAGTTTCTATCCATTGCATCTTGATCACGAATGTAATTATGGAGAGCACGACAAGCAATTACAACAAGTGCTTGCTTCCGAATTGTAAATGGAGGCATCTATCTTAAAATGGTGAAGCAATTCTTTAATGCCCCAAATGACCTCTCAATTACATTTCTTAGTGAAGAGTGCTTCTTGTTGAACAATTCTCTTGCTGTCCTTCGTCGTCCCCCATTCCCTCTATACTTGCTTAGATGATACCGATCGCCTCTAAATAAAGTTAAAAATCCTGGAAGTGCTGCATAACCCGAATGTACCATGTAATATTTCCCTATAACATGATATATATAAATTTATTGTGATATTCAACCATAATATATAATCATAAAATTGTCTTCATAAACAAAGTAAGTAGCAGGTGGTGGTTGGGGAAATTGCAGTTGAGGATTTTCGAGTGCTGCTGAAAGCACTCGACAATCGTTGGCAGATCATTCCCATCCAGCATACACGAAAGTAAATTTCATATCAAAAGAGCAAATACACAGCACATTTTGGGTTGTTCTCCCACTCCTACCTCTAAATGGAATCTGCTGAAATACAGGCACGGTAGCATCTATATGGGTGCCATCCATAGCACCTACAACCCTGTCAATATATTAACAATCTAATATCATATAAGATTATCAACTATATGTATTTGACGATATAAAATCAATATAAAAATCATACCTTGAAGTAGCGTTTATGACTAGGATCAATAAGTATTTCTTGTGGAATGACGTCAAAGGACCGTGGTTTGATTATCTCATTTGAAAGTTTGATCATTACTTTCCACACTTTGTTGAAATACTTGCTGATCGTTTCTCCTGAATGTTGGAATCTCTCACATAAATCTCTATTTGAGTTATTGTGAGTAACCACACTTAAGAATATCCCAACTTGTTCATCTATTTGAACATGTCGACTATCTTTCAACCAACCCCTTACCCTCATTAAGTCACATAAATTCAGAAAAACATGTCTCTCCATCCTAAATACTTCATATATCCTATCTTAATGTTCATGAACAATCTCCCTTATCCATTCTGCTCCTGATAATTGACTGTCCCTAATAGGTTCTCTCATATGCAGGGACGTGTCCATTGTAGCTAAGCAGAACCACGCTACCAATATGTTAATATCATCATCCAAGAATTGTTCAACTGGTTGTACCTGCTCATTAGACACACTATTTGATCCCCCTTCCATAGTACCTATACAATCACAAAAATGACCAAAACATCAATATAGATTTTGAAAACACATCCCAATAACAATCAATAACATAAGTCATAAAATCTTAATAAGATATGCCATTACATATAAGTACAAGAGTCTCAACACTAATCATATTTGAATAAACTAAAGATTAATAGATAATATAAGTTATACGGTCTAATGAAATTTCATGCAATCCATAATATATTTCCAAACATCTACTAAAAGAATTGAAGAAGTCAAATCCTCCTTGCAGGTGTGGATATAATGAAAGCCTCCCTCCATTGATAACTGGTGCATGCTCGTTCCACTGGTTTATTATAAACATCTTGCTCTATCTCGGACATACTCAGTAGCATCTGGACCACAGCATATACGGAGAAAGGGTCTACAGGTGGTTGTATAGTCCCTGAGCTCGCAGAGCCACCACCAGATTGACTTGATGACCTAATTTTCAGAAAATCTTGTATGGCTCTGCAAGTTTCAGCAATACCGGATTGGTTACTCTTTCTTCTCCGCTTACTATTTGGAGTTCTATCTAATTTGTGCTTTCCATGAACTAAAGTTTCATCGTCTGTTGTAAAGAGTTTGTCATCACTGTGGTGTCCAATGAAATCATTTGCATTACTACCATCATAGTCACCACTTGCATTGACACCATCTACATCGCTACCATTGTTGTCACCACCTACATTGTCATCACCATTGTCATCATCATCCGATACATTCACATCTTGAGCACTTCCTATGGCATGATCCCCAGTAGCATATGTACCACCAAAAACAATACAGAGCTCAGGATACTGAGAAAATCCATTCTTCTTGAATCTTGCCCACTCGACATTATCTTACAATTTTCACAATAATGACATTTCAGCAATATAATCATACATTTTAAAATTGATATCTGTAATGATATCAAAATAACCACAAAGTTAAGAAATACCTTGATATGAGATTCTCATATACTTGGATCGTCGACAACAACTCTTTTGTTCACATTATCCCAACCAAATCCGGACTGAGAAATGAGTTTGTGAAAACTGCCATACTGTTTTTTTTTTTTCAGTTTGTTTACCTTGTTCCTCAGCTATACCATGGTAAATTGGAATCCTATCTGTCTACTGAGTTCGGACTATACATTCCTCCACCCCGCTTTGTTGAAAGTAAAAGAGGTGCGATTTCCTTTTTTTACCTCATCCACCAATAAACCGATAAGTATATTGGTTACAGACTCCGTCCACTTTGCATTGAATGAGTGTCTCTCAGATGCCATTGAATCTTCGATCGGTTGAGCATCATATGAGTTATGAATTAAATCAATAACATAATACCATAAGAACTACACGCCATACACAGAATCAGCATGGTAACCTATATGGATCCGTATACCCTATCCTATTTTTTGCACGGTTCAACTAAATTATAAGATCTCTAAGATTAAGACAATGAAAAAAGAAGCTGAAAGGCCAACCTTAGCGTGCGGATAACTATTTCCAAAGTCAGCAAATTGCGATTTATGTGGCAGGGAATGGCAAATTGCGGACAGAGCAAGGGAAAAAAAAACGTCTTCGTGGATTGGCACCGGCAAGGCGGAACTTTGGATGGATCCACCAAAGTTCTCAAAGCATCAGCGTCGATAATGGATCCACCAACACCAGCATTGTTCACCTGGGAGGGAGACACCAATTGAGATAGAGTGAGAAACAAGGAAAAAGAGAAGGAAACAATCACCAAAATGAGTGCAAATATGCAAGAGGCTTCCACAATACAGGATTAGTTTTAATTCCACATTGCAACAAAAATCAAATGATGGAGACGGACATTATCATTGCCAAAAATCACTCTACCAAGCCTATTTTGGCAAAAAAATCCTTTGAAAATGATTATTTAAGTTTCACAACTTTTATAAAGTAATTAGTTAAATGATTTCAATGACTTAACTTACCAGAAAATGTAATGTGTTACTATAATAGAAGGGATGAGATTTTGAGAGGTCCTTTTCCTCTCTTTAGTTATGTAAAATAAACTCCAAGTCTATCATTTGAAAGTATTTGCATGTTTTTAATACTACTTGTATGATTTTTCCATTTATCATTTGATCAATAAGAAAAATTGACTCGCTTCTTATAATTACATTTATTTTATCCAATGATTATATTTGTAAGAACCCAATTTGGTTTATGTCGCCTAAGCTCCCAAAAAGAGTACCCTAGTAATCACATAATGTGATGACAATTTAGAATTAGGTGTTTTTTCAACTGGGACTCTTCCATGCAATCTAAAATTTTGGGATATTCTAAACTTCCGCTTAAGGAATGATATACTTGTTAGTCATCAAACAATACTCTCTCTGTTTAATATGTCATTCATACAATCATGTTACCTTATCGTTTGATCAACAGGATTGACACTAATACAAGAATTAACAGTATTAGGATGCATCCACCTATGCATCAATCTCTCCTAGTTGCAAGACAATCCAAAGATCTTCAACAAGTTCAATAATCAATATCGCTTGCTGCTCTGCTTGCTCGAGCGTGAGCAGCAGCGAGCGAGCATAAAAGAGCGAGCAGAGCAAGGGTCGCTGCTTTGCTCGCTCGAGCAAAGAAGCAAGCAAGCAGACGCTCGCTGCTCTGCTCGCTCGAGCGTGAGCAGCAGCGAGCGAGCAAGCAGAGCAGGGCTTGCTGCAAGCAAATGCTCAAGCGAGCTGCTCATCTGGGCGAGCGTGCTGGTCCAGATCTCGGCTGCAAGCAAACGCTCGAGCGAGCTGCTCATCTGGGCGAGCGTGATGGTCTAGATCTCGAGTAGTGTTTGCTCGCCAGATCTAGGCGAGCGTGTTTGTCCAGATCTCAAGTGAGCAGACGAGCCGTTGTCGTAGATCTGGTGAGCAACAGTGCCCTAGATTTAGGTAAGCGCTAGCTCAAGCGAGCCCTCACACTAGAGCTCCGAGCAGCCATCGCCCAGATCTGCGAGGGGTGGCTCTCGCCAAAGCTCTCGTCAATCGGTGAAGGAGGAGCAGTGAGCAGGTTCACCTGGTGAAGGAGTAGAGGCTGTCGACGCCGGAGAGGACAACGGTGGAGAAGCCTGATGGTCTTGAGACAGAGGTGGCTTTCGGCGCTAGAGAGTGGGAGGCGCCAGAGAAGACGATGGTGGAGAAGATGCAGGAGGAGAGGCGTTGTTCGAACGGCTAAGGAAGAAACAGAAAAGAAACACGAGAGCTGATGTTTTTGTTCCTTTTTTGTTCTTAAAATCTGTTCCAGAAACAAGAAACATAATTTTTTTTGTTTCTTATTTCTGTTCCAGATGTGTTTCTGGAAACAAAAAAATAATTTTAGAACAAAAACGCAAACAAGCGCGTTTTTGTTCCTTTTTTGTTCCTAGGAACAAAAAAACAAAAAAAAATTGTTTAAAAATAGAAAAAAGAAATCAAAACAAACGCAGCCTAAATAGCATCCCATTTCCGTCGCATCTAATCTAGCCAAGCCATTTTGACCCACATGCGCGCCAAACCCACATAATCATCCAGACAATATTTATCATTTCCTATTCCAAACATTATATCATGAGCAATGCTAGACCTACCGATAATGAGTCGAGAAATCGTTTTATTAAGTGACGTATCTTGTTACGGGTCGCCCTTTTTACAAAAGCAAGCCATGGTATAGAACCAATGATGGCCTAACATGTAAATCCATAAATTAGAGGGCAAAAATCACAAAAAAATTCTTAATTTATGCATATTGTGATACATTTGCTTTAGTCTTCTTTTCATGACACCAAAATCCTAAACTTATACCCATGTGATACATTTAACCTCTATCAAAGTAAACCACAAAACAAATAATGTTGACTCGACACTTACGACATAGTTTTGATTAAAAAATAATCTAATAGAATTTTGATAGAGGATAAATTTGTCATATAAATATAAATTTATGGTGTTTTACGATACAAGAAAAAGCTTATATTGAATGTGTTACGGCATGCATAATTTAGTTTTTTTTTTTTTTTGTAAATAACTTCTCCCCTTAATATATGTAAACCAACCGAAGTTAAACGAATATAATATTTCCCTCGAACCAAAAAAAAGAGAAAATGAAAGGGAAAGGAGGGAGAGCGAAGCGACGAGTCACGAGGTTGGACTGAAGGCCTAACCTCTACAGGCCTTCGGCCAATGCCCTGTTCTTTTCCAGCTTTTGCGTAGTTACGTTGGACCTGCCTCCTCTTAAAGACACCCTCGTGGAAGACGTGCGCCCATGTATTTACGATCTTTGCCATCACCTCCCTCTCCCTCTGCAGTATTCCTCATATGTAACTCGTGCCCTCCCTTCTTTCTCCACCACCTCTCTCTCTCTCTCTCTCTCTCTCTCTCTCTACCTCTTTCTCTATAATTCTCGCTCAAGCTCGCGCCTTTTCACCGGCACTCCACCCCTCGCATCCTCACCTCGCGACCCATCTGACAAAAAAAGAAAAGGAGGAGAAAGATGGCAAGGAGCGCCGTCGAGCTCGACTTCCTCGGCGTGGCGGAGAAGGGGGTCGCCTCCCCCTCCGGCCCCCGCCCCCAGCGGCGAACTCTTGACCGCCTCTCCAGCTTCCGAGGTCGGTCTCCGCCGCCGCCGCCGCCGGCCTCTCTGGCTTCTCGTTTTTTCGACCGCGGTTGCCTTTCTCATCGTGCGGTCCGCGTTTCTCGTGCAGGCATCCAGGGCGCCATCTCGCGGATCAACCCGGAGCTCCTCAAGTCGGTGATCGCCGCCCCCGGCGCCGCCCACTCGAGGTCGCCGCCCTTCTCGGCGCCCGCGACGCCGAAGCCGGACCAGAATGCTGCTCCCGCCTTGCCTGTCTACGCCCCTCTTGTCAGGTCAGCGTCTCGAGATTTCGCAGATAATTTTTTGCGGCTGTAAGATGATGTTATCGTTCGAATTTCGAAATTTAAAAACAAGATATCATATCTGTCCAACGCGATCTAGGCAACTTAAGGTTTTGTTTTTTTTTTGGGGGGATTTGGTGGTGGTTCCAGGACTTGAAATCTCGTGAAAAAAATTCGCTTGCAGGCCGAGCCCGGAGAACCACGGCGGAGAAGTTGCTCCACTGACGATCTTCTACGGCGGGACCGTCGTCGTCTTCGACCTCCCTCCCAACAAGGTTTTGCTCGGCCCGTCCCTCGCGAGCTTTTCAACTTGAATCAAATGCCGTTACGTTTCGCCGCCCGCCGGCGACTCGGCTTTTTCTTCGTGGTTCTGATGGGTGGCGGCTCCTGTGTTTCGTTTAGGCGGAGAACATTCTGAAGCTTGCGTTCCAAGGAATCTCCAAAGCCACCGGACCCGAGACCCCGGAGGCCGCGGCGGCTTCGAGCGGCCAGGAACAGTTGCTCGGCATGGGAGGTAAGAATCAACCGGTCGGTCGGTCGATCGATCGATTAACCTTAGAGATTTTATCGATCCGGGATGTATTCGCCTTTTCGGTCCGCCCTTGTAAACTCATTACATTGTTCATCAGTCGTTATGCATAGTGTCAGTATCACTTTAACTATCAAATATTTTCCAGTGAACAAACGAAAATTTTAGATCTATTTATTTGCGATATAATGGTGTTTCGTTTGTTTTAGATTAAGTTAAATCTATTTTATTTTATTTTTGCAGATCTGCCGCAAACAAGGACGAAGTCGCTGGAGAGATTCTTTGAGAAACGTAAGGAGAGGTAACGCCCCCTCCTCAACCTTCATATTTTTTTTTCTTAATTTATGATGCTTTTCTTTCACTTTTTGCTAGTTAATTTTCACGTGGTATAAAGAAAATATAAATATCATTTACATTGATTCGTTCAAAAAAGAAAAAATTAAGAAAACCTGGCAAATTTTGAAATTGTTTGTTTTTTCTATCCTTTCGATTTGTCTTGTCCGGTGGAATCGGATGGACGGTCGAGATCTTCAACGTCCGGCATTTCGTCCTATTTTCGACTATGCTTTGCAGTTATATTATAAGGAAATTTTCCAAATTTAAAAAAATTGAAAACAACCGGATCCACAAAAGTAATTTACCAGATGAGTTTTCAGTTTCAATTTTCATCATGCGGGCGACGTTTGACAAACAACCTCTAAACATATAATAGAAGTATCTCGAGTTTAATTCCGGAGAGAAAAAAATTAAGAGAATTCGGGTTATAAGTATCTCAGCTATAATTAAACCCGTCAATACTTTTTGGTCACTAGTGGATGGACCTAGCAACGGAGGGTACTTCTAGATATAAGAGAGAAGATTTTAAGAGTCTTATGCACCCAATAGCTCGTGTGGGTCGAGATGGGTATTCTTGAAATATCTACTTAAGAGTTTTAGGGCAGTGCACCCAATAGCTCCTGTGGTTCGAGATGGGTAATCTTGAAATATCTACTTAGAGTTTTAGGGCAGCGGCAAAGCGTAAATTTCTGCTTGCTAGCCAAAAAATAAGTGAGAAGCTTGAATTGGGTCACAGCTTAATCTAGTGATACCAGCGAACGTAACCATGTACATTTTTTGTCACGAGTCAATTTTCGTGGTGGGTCTTACTTACGGCAATGGGGAAAGGGAAGATCATGTGAACGGTCCTAAAAACAGGTGAAAGGGGGACACAAAGAAGAAGCTAAAAAAGTACAGAGATTCTTAAAGGCAAAAGTCGACGACGACGGTGGGTCCTCCCGAATTCGAACATTGAAAACCCGCCCACGAAAAACACGAGCCGTTATTCGGACCGGACCGTCGTCGTCCGGCTTTTTCTGAGAAGAATTTAAAAGGGTGCCTCGGTCCCATCCGCCTCCTGCGACCGAGTCGCGGCCAGTTGGCGCGACGTGGTTTTCTTTTGAGGAACCGCGTGCGGTCGTTGGGGTCATTAAATGATAATCATCGGTTGACTAATCGAAAGACGCGCGTGTTTAATGTCGTGGCAGGTTGACTTTCGCGTCGCCGTATTCCCGCGACAAATGAGGCGCGCGCCCGCGTCGCCTTAGCGGAAGGAGCGGAGAAGGAGGCGACTCGGTCTCTCTCCGCCGCGCACGTGGAAAATGTGAAGGAAGGAAGGAAGGAGGAAGGACAGGTCAAGGACGTATACGGCGTCGTAGCCTTTTGGAGGAGGACGCTCTTTTTTTCTTTTTTAGTTTCCTTCTTCTTCTTTGTTTTTGCTCTTCCCTTAGGGAGAAGTTGATGAACTGCTTAGTGTTGTGATGTTTAAGTTGGGGCCGCTGACATAATTGCACGCCGTCTTTTTTTTTTTTTCTTCGCATCTCTTTGTGGGATGCGGGGTGATCGGGGCTACGGCGTATGATTGTAGTTTGGCGGGTCTCTAGACTTGGGGGCAGGCTGCGACGGCAACCCACGTGTTGATCGGAAGTAGTTTTAGTAGTAGTTTTAGTATTAGCCTCGTGCTTTTACTTAGATCTTATCTATTTGTGTTGTATGTGCATTATCTTTCTCTCTCTTTGATGGTTCGTGAAGATACTACCATTTGTTTGATTTGAGGGTCGAATGTATAACATATGCTACGCAATTACTGTATATCTGTTTAATATCTCTCTCTCTCATAAATTTCCAATGAACTCCTAGCTAATGGTATTTTTAAGATTGTTCTAAAGAATGATCATATTTGTTGAGATTTTGTTACTTGTCGTCAAAGTTATATGATGGTAGGTCTTAATCATTTTCGAGATATTTTGATAATAGCATTGAAATCTTTCCCTTTTTATAGGAGATACTTATTTACCGTATTGTATCAAATGATGATAAAGTATGATGATTGATGTGTACACTGGTTTTTATTAAAATGAAAGATGAATGACTATAAACAAAATTAAAGAAAAAGACATGCTCACATGAAAAAGAGTCTTCTATAAGTCTATAAAAAATTATGATAAACTAATTTTGTAGAGAGAGTAATTTCTTTGTCAGACTTTCTTTTTACCTTAGTTTGCTAAAGTGAACCAATCTATTACAATAAAAAAATAATTGATAACGAAAAACCAATTAAGAGCCTAATTGACAAAATAACATATATATATTATATAAATGCGTGAATAGTATTAGTAGTGGGGGGCTATGACAAACAAAACATATGGGGATCCTCTTCTAGATACACCACACTAGTGGAATGCTGATTAAATTACATCAAGGTTATTGGTATTAATGTTACCATTTGACAATAGTATCTAAAAATTCCAATTTCTCACCCTGAATTTGATATTCATATGACAATGACATTTAGGAAAAAATGGAATGAATCACTTAAATTTGTAGTTAGTTAATCACGTACTACTTTCCAAGGCCAATCAGGTTAATCACGTTATGTGTATATTCGTACCCCTTTACACAACGACACTCTTTTTTTTGTTTTTGTTCTTCCCTTAGAGAGGAGTTAATTTAGGGTCGTGATGTTTAAGTGGGGGCCACTGGCATGATTGCATGCCATCCTATTTTTTTTGGCATCCTATTTTTGGATATGGAGGGGTCGGGGCTATGGCGTATGATGGTAGTTTGGCAGGTCTGAAGACAAGGGGTTGACGGCGACCCACATATGAACCGGAGGATGTTGGAAGTAGTTGTAATATTAGTCTCGTGCTTTTGCTTTGATTGTATCTGTCTGTGTTGCATGTGCACCATCTCTCTCTCTTCGATGTTTTGCGAAGATGCTATCCATTTGTTTGATTTGAGGGTCAAATCTATAAAATATATGCTATACGATTACTATATATTGTCTTCGCGAATTTATCTGTTTAATTTGTATCTCTATCTAACTTAAATTTTCATTTAAGAACTCTTAGCTGGTGGTATTTTAAGATCGCTCTATATAAAAATCATATTTCTTGAGGTTCTGTTTATGTCATCAAAGTTAGACGATTATAGCTTTTAACCATTTCTAAGGCATTTTGATAATAGCATTGAAATGTTTCCCATTTATAGGAAATACTTATATTTTATTAGACAATGACAAAGTATGACGATTCATGTGTACATTGGCTTTTATTATGATAGAAAGATGAATGACTATAGACAAAATTAAATAGGAAGACACATAAAAAAGAATCTTTTGAGTTGATAAAAAATTATGATAAACTAAATTTTGTCAACAAAGTAATTTCTTTGTAAGACTTTGCTTTTACCTTAAATTGCTAAAGTGAAATCATTTATTTTAAGAAAAAACAAGTTATAACGCATGCATGAGTAATATTATTAGTAGCGCAATGACAAGCAAAACATAAAAGGAGAATTATCAAAAAAAGTCTTAAACCTATTATAATTGTGCCAATTTAGTCATAAAATTTTTATATTTGTGTAATTTCAGTCCATTCGGCCAATTTTGATTAATCCAGCGTTAACATTGTATTTTCTAAATAATATTTTAAAATTTTTGTATAATGTTTTTATTTTTATTTTTTCTTTAATTTTTACCTCTTCCCTTAGCGCCAATAAGGGTCGCCGACCACAAGGAAACTTGGGACACCCTCGTTGGCCTTAGGTGAGGGTGGTGATTGCCTCACTCGCCTAGTTTGGGCAAGGGGTTGTGTGCGTACACTCTAGCTGGTAAGGGCATTGTTGCCCTTGCCTAGAGTTGGTGAAGGTCGGCGGCGACCATCGCTAGTCTTACGGGAAGGGAGAAAAAATAATTAAAGAAAAGAAAAAAATAAAAAATAAAAAAAATATTATTTTAAAATGCTGCATTAGCGCCGATAGTATCACGTCAAGGTGCCGATAAAAATAAAAACAAAAATTGTTGTTATTTTAAATTTGGTTTTCTTATTAGAATTTCAATATTATTTATATTTAAATAATAGTTTTTTTTATCATGGTGATTTCTCATTTTCAATTAATATGTACTTTTATAAGATTAAATATCTAATCCATTTTGAATTTAGTATGGATGGATGTTAATTTTAATTTAGCCAAGATACTTCTCTCTCTCTCTCTCTCTCTCTCTCTCTCTCTCTATATATATATATATATTCCCTTCTCCAAAACCAAGCACTCAACATTTAAGAAGATAAAACTCTTCAAACCAACATAACTCTTTGAAACAAAGAAAAGGCTTTAATGAGAAACTCATCATTACAACGTATCCATAAATGAATAATGAAGTAACGTAATCTATTGTTCAACTTTGAATATTGCCTTTGATAAGTCAATAATTAAAAATAATATTACAAAGGTCGGAAACATGAAGTTATTGAATCTCCAGCATATTGTAATCTCTTGCCATTTGATTTGCAATACTTCTCCAAAGTATGTTTATCTCAATTGCTTCCTCATTTGATGTATCATCTACAATCTCCACTTCTCTAGTTCCATATGGGTACTCCGGATCTCCATATCGGGAAAAGTTTTTGTCCATCCTGTCTTGGTCATGAATATAATTATGAAGAGCACAACATGCAATTACAATAAGTGTTTGTTTTTTCATTGTAAATGGAGGCATGTGTCTCAAAATAGTAAAGCGATTCTTTAATGCCCCAAATGACCTCTCAATGACATTTCTTAAAGAAGAATGTCTATAGTTGAATAATTCTCTTGCTGTCTTTGGCCGTCTTCCACTCCCCCTACAATCGTTCAGATGATGCCGTTCACCTCTAAATGGAGTTAAAAATCCCGGCCGTGCTGTATAACCAGAATCTACCACGTAGTATTTGCTTATAATATATATATATATATATATATATATATATATATTAGTTATGATATACAATGATGAAACAATTATAAAATGAATTTCTCCTTATAAACAAATCAAATACCTGGTGGTGGTCGAGGAAATTGCAATTGAGGAGTCGCAAGTGCTGCCGAGCACTCGACAATCGTTGGCAGATCATTCCCATCAAGAATATACGAAAGTAAATTTCATATCAAACGAACAAACGCATAACACATTCTGAGTGGTATTTCCTCTTCTGCCTCTATATGGGATTTGCTGAGACCTGGAGATGGTAACATCTATATGGGTGCCATCAATAGCACCTACGCAATCCTGTGAATTTATTTCAAAAGAAAAAATCATGTCAATTTATGAAAATTCAAAAATTGTCAACTATATGTATTTGATGATGCACAATTGATATGAAAACTATACATTGAAATAGCGTTTATGGTTAGGATTCATAAAAATTTCCAGTGGAACAATATCAAATGATGGTGATTTGATAATCTCTTTTGCAAGTTTGAGAACTGCTTTCAACACTAAATTAAAATACGTGCCGATTGTTTGTCCTGAACATTAAAATCTCTCACATAAATCTCTAGTTGAGTTATTATGACTAACCAAATATAAGAAGATCCCAACTTATTTATCTATCCTAACATACCGGCTATCTTTCAACCAACCTCTTATCCTCATCAAATCACATAGGTTTAGAAAAACATACCTCTCCATCCTGAAGGCTTTATATAATCTATCTGAATGTCCACAAATAAGTTCTCCCATCCATTCCGGTCCTGATAGATTGCTATCCCTAATAGGTTTTTTCGTATGCACGGACATGTCCATCGTAACCATGAATAACCATCCTATCAATATGTCAAGATCTTCGTCATCCAAGAATTGATCAACTGATTCTACTTGCTCATTAGACATATTATTTGATTAATCTTCCATAGTACCTATATCATCACACAAATATAATAACATTAATAAAGAAATCTAAAAAAAAAAAAAATCCAAACGTGCTCTTAACAATTTAAGTTCTAAAGTAGAAGCATATCAAATATAAAAATCTCACACAATTCATATTATCCATACAACAACACAAAATAGTTTGAACAATTAAATTACACAGTTTAGTGAAAGCACATGCAATCCATAAAACATTTCTCAACATCTACAATAGATATTGAAGTAGTCCATGTCTCCTTTCAGCTGGTGTTTTGATGAAAGCCTCTCTCCATACAACATTACCACATACTCGTTCCACTACTTTGTTGTAAAGATTTTGGTCTAAGTCATTCATATTAACCAGAATATCAATCATAACTGATATAGAGAAGGGGTCTTCAGGTGGTGGTGGTGGTGGTGGTGTGACTTGTGAGCTAATAGATCCACTCATAGATTGACTTGACCTAGCTTTGAGCATGTCTTGGATAGCTTTGCATGTGTCTGCAATATCAAATGAGGGACTATTTCTTCTCCTCTTAACATTTGGAGTCCTATCCAACCTGTGCTTGTTATGAATGGAAGTGGAAGTATACTAAGATGTAAAAATGTCCTCATCAATCTAGTGTTCACCTAAGTCCTCTAGATCACCAGTTGCATTGCCACCATCCTTTGACAACGTCACATCTTCGGCATTTCCTATGGCATGCTCTTCAGTAGCATATGTATCATCAAATACAATGCACAGTTCAAGATATTGAGGAAATCCATCATTCTTGAATTTTGCCCAGTCATTATTATCTTGCAATTTTCACAATAATGACATATGTCAATAACATAATCAAATCTTCTAAAACTTACATATATTATAATATCAAAATAATCGAAACTTAAAACATACCCTGACGTGAGAGTCTCAAATACTTGGATCGTCGACAACAACTGTGCCATTCACATTATGCTAGCCAAAGCCAGATTGTGAAAGGAGCTTCTTAAAACTACCATACTGCCTTCTCAGTTTGTTCACCTTATTCTTTAACTTCAATAGGTTATATTGGTATCCTGACCGTTTATTGAATTCAACTCGTATGTTATTCCACCCTACTTTGTTAAAAGTAGAAGTCGTGCAATTTCCCTTTTGAACCTCCTCTACCAACAATCTTACAAACAAGTTGGTTAAAGGCTCGGTCCATTTTGCATTGAATACATCTTTATGGGATGCCATTTTACCTTGATTGAGCATCATATAAATTAATTGAGATGACACTTAAAACTATCATGGAAGATAAAGTGCAACCGGGTAAATAGGGAAAAAAGAAGAAGAAAAAGATGCTCCAATGAAACTCACTTGAAGTGGCTTCTTGTTCAAATGCAAACCCACAACTTCAAACCAACAACTTCCAGCTAACTTGAAATAGGATCACTTACTTAGAATGAATCACAACCTTTGAACTTAAAAAGAGTCAACAGCCTGGAAAAAATCAGATGAGGGGAACACTTTGAGGAAACAACTCAAAACAATATTTCAGTATATTTCTAATGTCCTTTGTGAACTTAAAGAGCTATATATTCAATGCAATGTGACGAAAAGGGAATAAGTAAACAACATGAGCCTCCTCTTTTGCATAAAGCTACTCCATGGAAACCTACAACCTACAGTTCATTACTCGACTAGAGAAAAGCCAAATAGCCGATAGTCAATCACCATGAGACACTAAACAAATTCTATTCCCAAAGTAGAAACAGCAAGGTGAAATATTTGTATCGAACAAATATAAGGGAATTCGATCAATTTGACTATATTCCAGTGGTAGCATTGATCCGAACTTGGTAATCTAAGAGCTTAACAAAACTAACCAGAATATAACACAACATCGTCAGTCATATGCTTTGAAAACGTCCAAATGTACACATGAGGGATCATTCAGGTATAGTTTGCCCCCATTGAACCAGGCACTACAGCCGCACAGCACAGTCTACGACTTCCCCCAACCCTAAAATGCCTAATCAGCCAAATTCACAATACAAATCTCACTTCCCCAAGCTCAAAACTGTACTCAGCATTAGAGCCTTTGCCTATTCGCGCCCCACCACGATCATAACTCCCAATCCGAATTGAGCGGGAGGATCACAACAAAAACCGATTCATGAACATGAATTGCAATTGACCTCTCGGCCCACTTGCAGCATTCAAGGATGTTAGAACAGTCACTCCCAACTACGACCCGTCCCGCTCTATTTCTTTTTCCTTCCCTCCATCTGCCGTCATCCGCTCTTTGCTTCCACAATATCTTATCCAAATATATAGAACCGATAGAACAAAGAAAGACACACACACACAACACGTAAACGATCCAGTCAACGACGACTAATACATAAACATCAAAAGAAGTTCAATGAGTATGAAGTTTGCCTTCAGATGGGTGCTCGAAACTGGAGTCCACAATAGCACGAAGCAACTCTGGCTTCAAAAGGAAGTCTCTGAAACCGGAGCTGTGAATCCCGACGTAACCCCTGCACGACATCAAAACAACAATAAGCTCTTCACGCAAAGAATCGGCAATAGCTCGACTCAGCGGGCGCCCTCGCCGAGCTGGCCAAGGGGTCGCTTGCCCTCGGTCAGCTCAGTGAGGGCGCCCGCTGAGTCGGGCCTAGGGCGAGCGACGCCTGGGCTCCCTCGGCGTCGCTCGCCCTCGGCCAGCTTGGCGAGGGCGCTCGTTGAGTCAGGCGCAAGGGTCCCTCGGCGTCACTTGCCCTCGGCTAGCTTGGTGAGGGCGCCCGCTGATTCGCCCTCAGCCATCTCGGCGAGCGACCCTTGGGCCCGACTCGGCGGGCGCCCTCGCCGAGCTAGCCGAGGGGTTGCTTGGCGAGCAACCCCTGGGCCCAAATCGGCGGGCACCCTCATCGAGTTGGGCCCAGGGGTTGCTCGTCGAGTGACCCCTAGGCCAACTCGGTGAGGGCGCCCACCGAGTCGAGCCCAGGGGTCGCTCCCGCCAGCTGTCGCAGACGAGGAACCACCCATAGCTGCGAGTGAAGGGAACTCACCTTGACCGAGCAGCTTCAACGATGAAGAAGCAGCAGTTGACGTCGCCGTTCTTGAGGAGCTCGCCGTCGCTGTCGCCGTTCTTGAGGAGGGAGAGAGTGAGACTGAACATAAGAGATGAGAGGACGAGAGAGTGAGACTGAGCAGAGGAGAGTGAGACTATGAGCAGAGGAGATGAGAGGACGAGAGAGCGAGACTGAGTAGAGCAGAGTGAGACTGTGAGCAGAGGAGATGAGAAGACGAGAGAGTGAGAGGACGAGAGACCGTTGAGCAGAGGACATAAGATTTCGATTCTTTTTTTGATTCTCGGACAGAGAATCATATTTTTTTTTTATTCTCAAATCTTGTCCAAAACTGTTATCGGGAACCAAAATTTTACTAAATGCGATTCTCGTCCTAAACTGATTCCGGAAACAAAAAATCAGAATCAGACACTGTTTGACACATTGCCAAACAGGCCCTTAGTCTCATGCTTTTGCTTTGATTGTATTTGTCTGTGTTGCATGTGCACCATCTCTCTCTTTCTCTCTTCGATGTTTTGTGAAGATGCTATCCATTTGTTTGATTTGAGGGTCAAATGTATAAAATATATGCTATACGATTACTATATATCATCTTCACGAATTTATTTGTTTAATTTGTATCTCTTTCTAACTTAAATTTTCATTTAAGAACTCTTGGCCGATGGTATTTTAAGATCGCTCTATATAAAAATCATATTTCTTGAGGTTCTGTTTATGTCATCAAAGTTAGATGATTATAGCTTTTAACCATTTCTAAGGCATTTTGATAATAGCATTGAGACGTTTCCCATTTATAGGAAATACTTATATTTTATCAGACAATGACAAAGTATGACGATTCATGTGTACATTGGCTTTTATTACGATAGAAAGATGAATGACTATAGACAAAATTAAATAGAAAGACACATAAAAAAGAATCTTTTGAGTTGATAAAAAATTATGATAAACTAAATTTTGTCAACAAAGTAATTTCTTTGTAAGACTTTGCTTTTACCTTAAATTGCTAAAGTGAAATCATTTATTTTAAGAAAAAACAAGTTATAACGCATGCATGAGTAATATTATTAGTATCACAATGACAAACAAAACAAAAAAGGAGAATTATCAAAAAAAAGTCTTAAACCTATTATAATTGTGCCAATTTAGTCATAAAATTTTTATATTTGTGTAATTTCAGTCCATTCGGCCAATTTTGACTAGTCCAGCGTTAACATTGTATTTTTCTAACTAATATTTTAAAATTTTTGTATAATGTTTTTATTTTTATTTTTTCTTTAATTTTTACCTCTTCCCTTAGCGCCGATAAGGGTCACCGACCACAAGGAAGCTTAGGACACCCTTGTTGGCCTTAGGTGAGGGTGGTGACTACCTCACTCGCCTAGTTTGGGCAAGGGGCTATGTGTGTACACTCTAGCTGGTAAGGGCATTACTGCCCTTGCCTAGAGTTGGTGAAGGTTGACGGCGACCATCGCTAGTCTTACGGGAAGGGAGAAAAAATAATTAAAGAAAAGAAAAAAATAAAAAAATTATAAAAATAAAAAATATTATTTTAAAATGTCGCATTAGCGCCAATAGTCTCACGTCAGGGCTGCCTAGTCAAAATTGACCAGATGAACTAAACTTGCATGAATGCAAAATGTTTAAGAATAAATTGATTAAAAAAAATAGGCTTGAATTGACACAATAGTACTAGATTTAGGACTTTGTTGATAACCTCTTCAACATACATCACACTAACGCAATGTAGAGTACCATTTGACAATAGTATCATGAATTCCAATTTCTCACCCTAAATTTGATATTCACATGGCGACTAGATTTAGAAAAAGTGGAATGAATCACTTAAATTTGCAGTTAATCACATACTACTTTCCAAGCCTAATCAAATGAAGTTTAAAACTAAATAAAAGAATAAGATCACAAAAGTTGCATTAATGGATTGATTTAGAAGTATAACGTAATCAAAGTATCAATTCCATGCTAAAAAGATAAGTTGATGAACAAAAGTATTATTACAAAAATGAATAAAAAATAAAAGAATGAAATACATAAGGAAAGAATTCCATGCTTATGTTACAAAAGAAAAAGAAATGTCTAAAATCTTATGTTTGTTTCGGAAAAAAGGAAAGGGAATATCTTTGGAAAAAATGAAAAATAACATGAAAAAAAGGAAAGAGTGGTAGAAAGCACTAGAGCTCTGAGTTGAACCCTCATCTTGGCAGTCCTAAAAAGAACGCTAGTACCACTTACTTTATGGACGACCAATAAAAGATTGACACGTGGTGTCCTATGGTGAACGCTTTGGGCTTATCTCTCACCCTGCCACCATTTAAAATTTTAAAAGTTACTTCATCATTCATGATGCAATCAAATTATTTATTAATTCTATCTAATTTAATTATTTAAAAAATATTGATATGACTTTTTTTTATTTTCTTTATCAAACATGACAGTGACATAATTAAAACGGTGTCATCTTGGTCAAAAATTAAAATTTAATAAAATTTTTATTTAAATTAAATTAAAAATAAGCTAAAATTTAAAAGAAGAAGGGGAGGAGGAGGAGGAGGAGGAGGAAGTAATTTCTATCAAGAAAGTAATTTCTTCGTCGGACTTTCTTTATACCTTAGTTTGCTAAAGTGAACTAATTTATTACAAGAAAAAACAATTTATAATGAAAAACCAATTAGGAGCCTAATTGACAAAATAATTTGTATATACGTGAATAATATTATTAGCGGGGGTTATGACAAACAAAACATATAGGGAAAATTACTAAAAAAGTTTTAAATCTATTGCAATTGTGTCAATTTAGTAATAAACATTTTACATTTGTGCCGGTTCAGTCCATTTTACTAATTTTTTGCCAATTGATGTTGATGTGGTGTCTTTATCAATTTTTTTAAATTTTTTCTCTCTTCCTTTAGTGTCAGTGAGGGTGAGTGGCCATAGGCGAGGATTGTGATTGCCTCGCTCACTTGGTATGGTTGAGGGGCCACGTGCCCACGCCTTGGCCGGCGAGGGCTTTTTGATCTTCGGGAAGAGAGAAAAAAATTAAAGAAGAAAAGAGAAAAAAGAAAAAATTATAAAAATAATTCAAATATTGTTTTAAAATTGCCGCATCAGTGATGGTAGCATCATGTCAACACCGTTTGGCAAAATTAGTTAAATGAACTGAATTTGCATAAATGCAAAATGTTTAAAATTAAATTGATCAGAAAAAAGTTAAGGGCTAAATCAATATAATTATAATAAGTATATGACTTTTTTTGGTAGTTTTCCCAAAGTATATGAGGAACCTCTTTTAGATACACTACATAGAATACCATTTGACAAACCATTGGGATTTGCCTTAGTGGCTATTCTTCTAACATGGAAAGGAGAGATGGGGGTTTCGAATCCCCACCTTCTAAGGGGAGTTGGGGGTGGAGACAATTTAGTTTCAAGTGTGAGTTTCGACTCCTACGCCCTGCAAGAAGGTAGGATAAAAATCTGAGAATAAGAATTGGAATAGAAGTAGAGTATGATCGACAAAAAAATAAAATAGAATAAAAGAATACCATTTGAAAATAGTGTCATAAAATTTTAATTTCTCACCCTAAAGATATGGTAAAAATCTAAGAGTAAGAGTTGGAGTAGAAGTATAGTAGGATTGACGAAAAAAAATAAAATAAAAGAATACCATTTGACAATAGTGTCATAGAATTCCAATTTCTCACCCTAAATTTGATATTCATATGATGACTAGATTTAGAAAAAAAATGGAATGAATCACTTAAATTTACAGTTAATCATGTAAGACTTTCCAAGGCTAATCAAATGAAGTTTAAAACTAAAGAAAAGAATGAGATCGTAAAAGATGCATTAATGGATTTATTTGGAAGTATAACACAATCAAAGTATCAGTTCTACGCTTAAAAGTTGAAGAACAAAAATATAATTACAAAAATGAATAAAAACTAATAAAATAATATAAAAAAAGAACTCCATGATTAATTAGATTTTACAAAAGAAAATGAAACGTCTAAAATCCTATGTTTGTTTCGGAAAAAAAGGAGAGGGAATATCTTTCGAAAAAGTGAAAAATAACCTGAAAAAAGAAAAAGAATAGTCAAAGCGTTAGAGCTATGAGTTGAACCCTTATCCTGGCAGTTCAAAAGATAACATTAGTACCGCTATCTTTTTGGCCAGCCAATCAAAGATTGAAACGTGGCGTCCTACGGTGGACGCTTTCGGCTCAACATCCGCTCTGCCACAGTGATGTTTCAAAGGTATTTAGCTAGTCAAAATTTTAAACTTCGTCATGAAAATATAATTAAACTTTAAAATTAAAAAAAATTTGGTGTAATCAAACCATTCATTACCTCCATCGAACTTAATTATTAGAAAATGCTGACATGACTTTTTTATTATTATTTTTTTATTGTATGTGGCGATGATGTGATTAAAATGATGTTATTTTGGTAAAAAATCGATTTTCAATATGCATTGTATTTAAATGTAATTAAAAAATAAAGTAAAATTATAAAAAGAAGAAGAAGTTAGAACTAGGGTGGCCGACACTCGACCATCATCAGAAAGGGTTGGCGACGGTAGGGGAATGGTCGGCGGGGCTGTCGGAGATGAAACCATTGGTATGAGATAAATTCTCTCATCTTACATGTAATTTATAAGTAGGAAAGGGTGGGGAACATTCGAAATTTGGCTGATCGTGATAGGAAGTAAGAATAATGCGGTCCTCATAAGTACAAAATGGAACTCTAATTGAACATGAGAATCTATACAAGGCGGATCGAACCTGAGCCCTGGCTGAGGTCACTACTTTTTACGCCAAGATGGTCCAAGTACCTAGTCCTAGTGAAATGAATTTCTCAATTCCCGCTTGCATCTGCAAGACCCACTTTCCACGAAGGTTCTTTCGATGTTGCCGACGTTGACGCCACCAGAGATGGAAGCATGAATCAGGAGACGAGGTAGGGCCAGAGCCTACGAACAGGTCCAAAGCTTGGTTGGGCCTGGCTACAAGACGTTTGATTTTGCTGGCTAATGTTGCGGTTGGCAAACCACGTGTTTCTTGATCTGATCGAAGAAGCACGAGGAAAGGAAAGGACTGAAACAACTAAAAGTGAAAGACCCATTTTACTTGCATGATCCTTGATTAGCTAGATTCGACTTGTTTTGCAAGGGGGTCTTAGTTCTTTACCGCGCGAGGCCAGAAGCAGAGGGGACATGAAGATTGTCCTCCGAAAATTTTAATCCACTTGGGATGTCCGGCAAAGGGTGTTGCCGTCGATCATGAGTCGTCGCCGATGATTACACCGTTTGCAAAGATTTTTGTCACACCAGAGGAACCGGAATGCTCATCGGGTTGGAAAAGATTGGCCCAAAGAATTGGGTGGGCCTGGAGTGGTATGGGTCTTGCCGGTCATCTGATGGTCGGCCCTGGCCCCAAAAGCTAGTCCTAAACTGGACAGGACCTGCACTTGTTACGCCAAGAGCTTGGTCCGTCCCGAGCCTGCTCAAACCTGCCTCATGATTGGGTCTATTTCTAGGTGACCCCGCACCAAGCCCAACGTGTTGCAAGGTCACCTATGTAACGTAAGAATGCACATAGATATAAAATCGTCGAGCCTCTTCGGCCTTTGGGGAAGGGGGCCTAGCCGCGGTTCCCATTGAACGTGTCTAATGGTGGACAAGAGGCTAATCTTTCGAACACGACGTTACAGGGATACAAATGGGTTGGGCAAGCCGGGCTTTCAATGGGCTCGGCCCAAAAAATTTTGGACCCTAGAATTTACGGGCCTAGCTGGCTGGCCTAGACCACTGAACACATTCGGCCCAGCGTGATTGTTCTGGGCCTATTCAGTTCAAGCAGGCCGAACATGCCGAAGGAAATTCGACGATGCTCGGTCCCGTGTAAGCCAAGCCCGTCATTCGACAAG
The DNA here is from genome assembly GCA_019915185.1 of Eucalyptus camaldulensis. Lineage (NCBI taxonomy): Eukaryota > Viridiplantae > Streptophyta > Magnoliopsida > Myrtales > Myrtaceae > Eucalyptus > Eucalyptus camaldulensis. The sequence goes on from JAHSVA010000001.1 coordinate 35,964,319, forward strand.
AATCCTATTCCGAACAACTTGCGCTATTTAATTCCTAAGAAAGCAAGCACTATACAAAGAATAGCTTTGAAGCCAACTTTATAATGGGATTCCAACTCAACACATTTTGAGAAGAATTGCTCTTTGAAGAGCACGATCCGATGCAAGTTGGTTGCTGTAGGAACAAGAAATGTTCATAGAAATATTCTTTATAATAGATATAAGTTAATGAAGGTGTAAGTCTTGAAACTTGTTTTAGTTAATCACTTTAGTCTTAAAACTACTTTTCATTCAATCAAATCTTTAAACCTATCTACAGTATGCACTTTGGGATTTTCGTTACATCCGTTAGCCTTTATAGATGGAAAATTTCCCACGTCGATTTTTTTTTTTTTATGCTTTCTTTTAAACCCATATAGCTGCTATTAACGTGATGATGAAGCTTCTTCAAGCACAAAACAACGTCATTTCACTATTATTATATTAAAAAAATAGAAAAATTTAGAGAAAAACTCAAATTAGGAGAAAAACAAATCTAAAATTAGATAATGAAGAATAACTAAAAATTTCAAATATTAAAAGTAAAGAGTAACCGTAGGGCAATGCAACCCCTTTGTGTTGTCAGCACAAGGGCGATCGACCCTCACCGATCCACTAATGAGTGTCACGGCCACCGATGAATGTCAGAGTGTTTAGTCTTGTAAATTTACAATGTTTTTGAAAAAACATGGTGATATGATTGAAATGCCTTTTAGGTATCTTAATAGCTACTTTATAACTTTCTAATACTTTTTTCCTAGATTTGTAATGTATACGCTCGCAATGCCCAAAATGTCTTGGGTAATCTTGCATGTATCATCATACTTCTTGCACACTCATTTATAGTTCCATTCATCCTCTCAATAACTCGATTTTGTTGTTGTTTGTGGGAACTGTTCTTATTATCCCGATTTCATTGTTTGCATAAAACTGCTTAAACCCCTTGTTGTCTTACTTGCTACAATTATCAAACCTTAGACATTTAACCTTTAGACCAATCTCATTTTCCGCTTTAGCTTTTCATCTTTTAAAAGTGGTAAACACATCGGATTTATTTTTTTAAGAAAATAAACCGATATCTTTCTAGTGAAAATATCCAGGTGAATGCACAAGTGTTGGCCCCCCAAATCTCTACATACCAACTCTAATTTTCCTTCTTTTATTTATTTATTTATTTGGTTCTCTCTCAATTTTCAAAAAATTGACACATTTTTACTTGCCCAGAACATAATCCTCACACAAACCAATATCGTGGACTTCAAATTAGAAAGTTTTCCCTTCGATATTAGCATATTCATTCCCTTTTCACTCGTGTCCAAGTCTATAGTGCCACAATTTCGAATAAGCTTTCGACTCAATATTGTTGGCGTATCTCTAATGCTTTCGGTCCTATATGGTGTTCCTAACTTTGTTCCTCATGCTACGACTAACATTAAACAATTTTCAAGGAATAGTCCACAAAAATAGTCTTGTGTGAGATGCTCTCTAATTGACAAAGAAAGATCAAATTTCTCCGAAGGTTAGAAATAAATTTGACATCTTGCAACTTTCATTAATACTTGCTATTGTCTTTTTATAACCATCAACCTCCCAATAATATCCAAAGGTTCATATTAACAAGATAAACCTTTCTAAACTTTCTAGCAACAAAATTGCCCCTCACAGATAGCCTTAATTTTCTTCTTTGAGGCTCTATAATCTTGTCTCAGATAGCCTTTCTTTTCATGATTCTAACAAATTATTTCACCGCGAGATCTCAATTTGCTTTCCCCTTGGACTTTGATCTACCATGGTATTTTTTCCAACCTCGTTGATTTCTTCTTCCTCTACCTTCGGCATTCAAGGTAGTGCTCAAAAATTCACCCAGTTCTCTTCTATGAGTATACTCGTTAAGAATCAAATCTTGTGTTACCTGAAGTTTTAACATTTTTTGGCTAAACGAATTGCTTTGTGTAGTCATTGTTACATTGTGGCTTTCAGATAGAGAGGATAACAAAACTACAACTTTTCTTTTGTCATTGAATTTTATTTTTACCGAACACAATTGAGTCGCGATCACATAAAATTCATTAGTAAGATCTTTCACAGGATTACCTTCGTCCATCCTTAGATTGAAAAGGCAAACGCAGCATATATACCTTATCTGACAAAGACAAACGCAGCATATATACCTTATCTGACGCAAATGGCTAACAGTACATGTTCGACAAAGCCCTCATCAATTCCTGTCCTTGTTTTCTCATTGGTGATGTTGAAGGCATTGTTTTTCACCAAAGTGAGACGATTCGCACCCAATTTTTGTCAATTTAACAATTCTCAATTTTCCAATCCGATCGAATCTAGTTTATTGTAGAACACATTCTCAATTTGCATTTTCTAGATTCTGAAGTCCTTATCACCTTCTCTTTGTCCATATTCATTGCACCCATTATTTCACCAAACTCTAATACTAGTTGTTAGGAACGCGAATTATCGAAAAATAAAAATCAAAATAAAAAATGACACGCGAATTTTTACATGAAAGATTCCTTCAAAATCAGAATGGGAAGAACCGCAATACCATGCTAACCAATCTCTGCATTATTAGTACCACTTTCTGAGTTACAAGTTTCAAAGATTACAATAGACGTGCCCCAATAAATATATAAGGTGTCTAAGACATATATAATTATGATGGAAATTATATGTATGCCATTAGCAACAATACTTTTTCCTTGCTTTGATATGAAAATTACATATATATTATTAACAATAAAAAAGCCTGTCAGCTTTCAGACTCCACAAATCTTTAATAAACAGGGAACAACGTTTCTTTCTCAGCAAACAGCTATAACAGAGATATATCAGATTCAACAACATTCTTTAATAATAGCAGTTCATGGACAATTTCACGAACAGTAACCACCCAGCGCATCGGGTATTATAATTCATCCATCCTTCGTACAGCAGCAGCAGCCGCAGCAGCAGCCGCAGCAGCAGAGCGCAGCTAAGCTGCACAACACAAAAACCACATAGTTACCAACTCATTTCCTATTCGCCAGAGTAAGAGTCAAAGCTTGTGCATCAATTTCTACCACATAATAAAAAGCTTTTTAGAGAGCTTTCACAAAGGAAACTGAGAGTGGAAAAGTTTCTCCGGCTATGACTATAAGAATTATCATTTCTTTTCATGACTGGAACAGTAGCAACTAAACAGCAACTAAGGACGAGAGAAAGCTCGTTGATGACAGCTGACTATCCCTCACAAACTAAAATGATCCTCGTCAATGATATTGCCACTGCCAAAGACATGGTTCACATAAAGGTGTCATGCTTCACTGCAGCATCTTATATTGTGAAAACACATATCAAAAACACATTGCTCTCCTCTCCTCATGCAATTCTTAGGAACTAAGTCAATAACATCGCCATGATTCACCTACCAACAGGAAAAATAAAAGCTGAAGGTACAAAAGGAAAAGGGAAAAAATTAACCAAAACTGCCCAAAGAGAGTCATCATACCAGCCCACCAAAAAGGAAGCACAGCCCTCCAAAAAGGAAGCACAGCCCGGCTGATCATTGTAGTGATGGTGGTAATGAGGCAGCGACGGAGGCGGCGGCGGCGGCGGCGGAGGATACCCTCCGGCGAAATACCCCTGGTAGCCCTCGAAGGGAGGCCGAGGCGGCGGCGGCGGCCCCAGCGGCCCCGGGGGCGGAGGGTACGGATAGCTCTCGAACGGCGGCGCCGAAGGGTAATCCGGCAGCGGAGGCGGAGCAGATGGGGACCTTGCGAAGGATTCAAGCCAAAAAGCGAGTTTGATCAAGAAAATGAGATCATTGATCTCACCTGGTGGAGGGTAAGGGTCCTGAGGAGCTCTCTGGTAGCTCATCTTCCCTCTCCCTGAGTTTGCTTTTTCTGCGACGATGAAGAAATTCAAGCTGTCATAGATTTTCTTGTTTCATGTTAGTAATTGTAGAGAGAGAGGGGAAGAGAGAGAGAGAGAGAGAGAGAGAGAGGAGATGAAGTCGTGCCCTGTCCTATCTCTTGGTTTTCTTAATCGCTACGGCCAAAACACGCCTTGTCGATAATTTTTCTTTATTTTCATGACCCAAGAAACTTCGAAAGCCGACAATCGGCAGGAAGAACTTGGGATCCCACGGAGAAACCCACCACCCCTGTGGAACGGTTAAGTCACCAAGCGACGCACTAGGATTCAAACCTCTCCCCTTTGTGAGGGGGAGAAGGTTTGAAGCCAGCAACGCTACTACGACCAGTGGTTGTTGATAAATTTTTAGTCACGGTTGTGTTAAAGGTTATCCTGAAAAAATGACATAAATAGTTCACCGACTTATTTGATCCATGAACTTTTAATATATTTAATATAAATCCTTTAAATTTAACTTGATGTGCAATATGATCTTTAAACTTTTAGTTTATTCAATTTAATCCCTAAACTAGATAATCTAAAAGTAGATTAAATTCGGAAATATAATAATTAAGGGACTATATTGAACATTTATAAAAAAAATTAGAAATCACGTCATATATTAAGATGGAGTATATGGGCTGCATTGAACAAATTAAAAATTTATGAACTAAATTGCATATTTGTAATTATCTCGATTCCCTATAAAGCACTTACCATATTACTTGGATTTTAAAATATTAATTACATGTATCATGATCAAATTTATATGGTTATTTAATAAATGCCCCCTACGATGGATTATTGTTGAGTTATTCTTAATAAAAAGGGGGGGAGAAAATTACATATTTGACTCATCAAATATTAATTAGGGCACGTGATGATACTTACGGATTTTAGTGGTTAGAAGGAAATCAACTTGGTTGCGATGCAATCCGAAGAAATTCTATTGAACTGGGGTTTATGAAAACCGCTTCCATTGATCATGTGAGACTCGTGTCAATGGACCCGATCCATGCGAACCCAAACCCGAGCCAGGGTTTGCCCATAATCAAGTCGGAAACAATATTTTTTCGAGAACAGATAGTATTTTCTCCATCAAAGGAAACTTCGTCCAGCTGAACGTGTCCACCTTGTGTTTTTGGCAGCTTCTTCCTTCTCTGTTGCGCATTGCACTGTGCAAAGTCGTCAAGATGGGCAATGAAACAGGTTTAGTTTTCCTAAAATCCATGGACCATGGTAAATTGAGCCACTGGCTACTAAAATAATAGTTCCCAATTTTGCCAAAAGCCTCTCGTCTCATCAGAGCTGTGACCTTTTCGTGAGGAGGTGATAGTTCGTGATCGCAAGCTGTTGCCGATGGTTATACCGGAAGCGAAGACTAAGTTACACCAGACGTCGGAATGAAAATGTTGGCATCGACAAGCGCACCTCCTATTTTGGTTACCATTGCATCCGGAGCTCTGGCTCAAGATTCATACTTTTGGTTAAATGGTTTGGATGCATATATACCGGCGTGGCACTTATAAACCGACTACCACGCACCTCCTATTTTGGTTGCCATTGCATCCGGAGCTTCGGCCCACGATCCATACTTCTGGTTAAAAGCACTTTGCGCACAAACATGCAATTGTCAGAGTCTCAAAGTTTGCGTGACCAAAGGAGTGACCTTGATTGAAGAAGACCGCAGTTGCCTAGGGTTTCTAGAACATCTTTAGGGATGAGCGAAACGGTAATTGTACCTACTTCTAAAGCATTCTTGATAGATAGGGAGATGCAATCTTGTCTGCTAGATCGAATGTTGATAGACGGTTGTGATGGGGGACTTTTTGTATAAAAGGAGAGCTCTGTCTTTCATTTGTATCTATCCAAACATTCAACAATAGAAAGCATTCTTTCCAAGAACATCTCTCACTAAAATTTTATCTCTCTGCGATTCAAGCGAGCGAGCAAATGATCAATCCTAAATGTAAGTTCTTGACCAGTTTTCATGTTACTCTATCTAAATTTAATCTATTCATGTTCTCTCTAAATGGTCTGATTAATTACTTGCTTGTACAACAAGACAAGAATCTAATCAGAAACAAGCCTACACATTGTCTTGCAACCTTTGGCAGGATCAAGTATACAAAGAGAACCTCGATGGAAATTACAGAAACTAGGGATCCATACTATGCCAGCAACCGTAGAGAATAATTGAACTTAGTGGCGAGAGAAAAAGAGTTACACTCTCTACCTAATATAATCATCAAGTTCAAAAAGCTAAGGGAGTGAGCCAAGGCTCGAGAGAATGAACAGCAGAATCACATAATCTACTTATAATCAGTGTCGATGCACAATTTAATGGGGAAAGGTACAAAAATAGTCCTAAATCTTTTGTATTGGTACAAATTCAGTCATAAACTTTTTAATTGGACCATTTTAATTTTAAACATTTTTACATCGATATCAATTCAGTCCATCCGGCTAACTTAAGCCGGAAATTGCTGATGTGGCCGTTGGCAGTCTTATGTGGCGCCACGTGGACGAATTTTATAAAAAAAAAATTATATATTTTTTAACTTATTATTCTTTCTTTTTTTCCTTTTTTTCTTTTCTCCTTATCCCTTGGTCAACGAGGTCGCTAGCCACAGGCTGGTCGGGGCGAGGGGCCTCGTGCCCTCGCCGGCCACTAGCGAGGGTTGCCGCGCCCTCGCCAGCCACAAGCAAGGGCGTCGGCCCTTGCCCAGATCCAGCCGAGGGCTGCCGAAACCCTTGCCCATTGGTCGGCGAGGGCCCTTACGCCCTCGTGGCCACAGGCAAGGGCACGGTAGCCCTCGCTTGGATCTGGGCGGGGGCCGATGCCCTCGCTTGTGGCCGGCGAGGGTGCGGTGGCCCTCATTAGTGGTCAGCGAGGGCGCAGGGCCCCTCGCCTCGACCACCTGTAGCCAGCAATGATCGGCTAGCCGGCGACCTCGTTGGCCAAGGGGTAAGGAGAAAAGAAAAAAAATTAAAAAATCTGAAAAAATATAAAAAATTATAAAATTTGTCCACATTGCACCACATAATACCGCCGGCCGGCTTAAATTAACCAGATTGATTGAATTGGTACCAATGTAAAAATGTTTAGAACTAAAATGGTCAAATTAAAAAGTTTAGGACTGAATTAGTATCAATGTAAAAGGTTTATGACTATTTTGGTACTTTTTTTCCCAATTTAATGTCACCATTCGAGAGCGGGATAGATAAAGTTCGAGAATGCGTGGGGAAAGCAGCCTCAACTATGAAGTAGTTGATCGGAGGGCACAAGCTCAAGTGGTTCAATTTCGCACATCTGAAGAAGATGAATAGTCAGAGTTACTATGGTTAACTTTCGCACATATAAAGAAGATGAATAATCAGAGTTATCAATATCATTATGTAACTTAACTTTTTTTACATCAGTTAGAATCAAGCGTTTTTGTCATATCCAGGGGATATCAAGGTAGCAAACAAATGGTGTGCTTTTGATATGTCCTTTGCTGGCTAAACGTGAAAACATAGAAGTTGCGGATCCGTGTTAGTCTCCTCTCTTTACTTTCTACCGCTAATTTTCCATGGAAGTTGTCTAAGTATTCAGTCTAAAATACACGGAATTGTATAGTGTTTACGTGTTATTAGGATGGGTTTATTTCGCCGAAAAGAGAATTTCTAAAAGTGAGCATAATATAAAATCCTAATTTCTCATGAATCTAATATGCAAAGCCTCTGCCATAAGCCATGCGTGGTCTCAGGAAATGACGTGAATTTTGCTCAACAAGAGACAAAAACATCAGCTTCCAAGAGTTTCAAATTACCAATTATTGAGATTTCTTACGTTTTTTCCGCAATTGGTCCCCTAAAGTACTTCCTTGGAAGATTTTTATCATTTTCTCTCGACACCATAATAATTTTGTTAATTTCAGCTAGATCGTTATCATGTCCTTATATTTTACTAATTCTATATGATATGAAGTCAGAACTCCAGTTTTTTATTGCTCAAAAATGGCAAATCCATATGAGGATGTAGATCGTCAGTCGTGAAATCATTCAACTAGCAACACACCCCTAGAATTATTCGATGTACATTTTAGGTAATATAGGTGATCTTGCACAACGAGGTAAAATCCGGTTGAAAAATCAACCTCTGCAGACTAAAGTCTAGTTTGATTCGACTTTTTCAAGGGGCTTGAAAAAAAAATTAGGTGTTTGGTAAGTATTTTTGGAAGTCCCTTGGCCAAATGTCAGTATTGGGAATGCTGAAAGCTCAATGCAGGTCCGGAGCTTTGAGCTTTCGGCATTTAAAAAATGCAAGTATACTATTCATCCATGTCACTATTCATCTTCACCTTCTCCCGATTTGCCGCCTAAGTTGGTCTTCTTCGATGACCGTTGCCGCCACCTAGGAGTCGTGCGTCTCTGACAACCATCGCCTGGGGTGGTGCGACCTGCGACTCAGGCAATGCCACTTGAGTGCGCGATCTCAAGCGGCGTTGCCTGGCTCGCGCGAATCAGGCGACACCATTTGAGGTTGCGCGACCTTCGGCGGCAGTGTTGCCTAAGGTTGTACCCCCAGGTGGTGCCAAATTCGACAATCCAAAGGCCAACTGGTGTCCGTGATCTTAGGCGGTGTCGCTTAGGTTCGCAAGACCTCAGGCCGCTAGATTTGGCGATCAAGAGGCCAGATTTGGCAATCTAGCGATGAGATATGGTGGTCTGGCCCTTGGCTAGCAATTGGTCGGTAGAGGCCAACGGCCAACCTACACCAGATTAAATTTTCAGATTAAAAAAATAAAAAATGGTAAAAGCCCTTAACAAATATGGGTTTACCAAACGATAATTATGCTAAAGCTATTTTCCAATATTATTTGAGGTTACAATTTACCAAATAGTGTAATATTTCAGAAAATCTCTTTACCTCAAATGTATTTGCATTTTCCCAAAATCATTTCCCCAAAACCAATCACACCAGCCCTAAAGCTAATCTAGAGTGTTGTTTTGCGCCGAGATATGCCCACGACTAGATGATTATAAGTTTTAAATAAGAAAAATCAAACATAAAAGCAAATATTGCCGGGCATCCTAACTCCTTTATTACTGTGGATATGGATGCACATCCTTTTTCCCTTAAACTCACCGCTTGATAAGATCATATACATCCAGAAACAGACAAGAAAGTGATGCTAGAACAAAAAGGCAAGACATTCATGACAGCCAGTTAAGCTGAAACTGAAAGATTAGAAGCAAGGTCACAACTACTCGTACCTTAACCTGCAACAATTCCGTCCAAGAAGAAGATAATTCCATGAAAAACAAGAAAATGGATCAGTCATCAAAGAAAAATGCAGTCTCTTCGGAGACATCCGATAAAATCAAAGAAAAATGCATTTGTTCACTTCGAACATACAAAGACATAGTGCAATAGCTTACCCAGTCAATCCTTGCTGTGGTGGTCTATCCGCGAGGATATCCAGAGGTAGTATAGGAGTAGAATAGGCCTCCCTAAAACCAAAAACCGATGAGTAAAGCCACAGATCAACGAGAGATATTATGTCGCATTAGAGTAGATGTTGCACCTGAAGAGCAGCTTTAGTGCGAATTCGGAATGTAATTATTGCAGGCGCCCGGCTAACATCCCTTTTTCTTTGGCCTCCAATTCGAAAGAGTGATGCAAGACCACCACTGCAATCCACATAAATGGACCTCCACACTTCCAGCAGAACATAGAACAAGCAAATCAAGGAGCAAACAAACAAGAAAAAGAAGACTCAGCCATCAATCCTTTCCCATGTCCTAGATGTGTTACCACCAACAATAGCAAAAACATCCAATGGCCAGCTGTTATCCGCATGACTCGTATCATAGGCAGACCTGTAGACATAATGGAAGGAAAAGGAAATGCTAAATTTTGCCACCGCAACGAAGTACTCTCAGCTTAATGCGAGGGACTACATTGATTCATGCCAAAAGAGCTATAGCCCAAGAGACATACAACGAGCATAGGACTAACAGGATCCCAAACATGGTCCGAACCATACTGGGAAGAAAGGTAAACATTTTACACTCCGTGAGGACTGAGCAATGCTGAGAAGTACTGTAAGAAATGCTTACATCCCAGGGGAAGTATCCAGAGCTACAGTCTGATCATACAAACAGTCCACTCATACACCACTTGTATAACACACTAAGCTACTGCACGCCACAGCTCTACATTCAGAAATGTTCGTGGATTTTTCCATGTCACGTCTAGTCTGTGTCCTTTGTTTTTCAACTCATCCTTGAGATCCCACTAATGCTAAGCCGAACATAACAGTGAATCCACGGGACGGCGTCATCCGGCATTCATACTCTTTTGCAACGAGAGAGCTATGAAAATGTCGCAATCAAGATACGATGTGCACGCTACTGTTGCTTAGAACATTACCAGAACCACTAATTCCCTGCTAAAGAAAAACACGCACACGCAGCTCGAAAGGACGACGATTAAAGCAAAACCAATCGAGCTAATCCTCAGGTCAACCAAACAAACGGGCCGTGCATGAGCTCAATTAGATTCGCAAAAAGCACATCGAAGCTGGATCCGATAAGCAGAATGCCCTGAAAAACCTCCAACACGAACCGACTTGACCTACAAAGTCCCACTTTGTAGATGCCGACGGTGACAGAGACATGCCTGCCGCCGAATCTGAGCCGGTTGAGAGAGGCCTTCTTGTTAGGGGTGTGCAAAATGCACCGGAACCGGGGACCACCCTTATCAGACCAAACTAGCTGGTTCCATCCCGTTCTAAGGAGTGTTGGTTTAGTTCCCAATTTGTAAAAGTGAAACGGGTGTCCAGGCGATTCAGTTCAATCGGACAAAACCAACTACATATAAATTTTTTTAATTATTTCTCCAAAAAATAACAGTAACTAGCTTTATTTATTTATTCATAACATATAACATCAAGTAGTGAAAAAAAAAAAAAAACACCAATTCCATTGGACAGAATCGAGAATGAATCATCTCTACTACTTGTGAGTGACCATGAAAGGCATGACGTCCTGATTGGCGAGGGCCGACAAGACCAAAACCAGAGCAACGAGAGCAGAGATCACCAACTGCACGATCGATTTCACCGTTTCTTTTGTCCATGAAGAAGCAGAGATTCATGAAGCGTACTCAAGTTTTTTCGATTCAGTGATAGAAAGCGATAATAGAGCAAGAGAAAAATGTTTGGGACCGAATTTTGGCGCTGAAAAATATTATGATTGTCATATTTAAAATAATTAATAAAAATATTTTTATTATTAATAATAATTAATACTTGAGTATCTTTCACGGAAGATGATTTTTTTTTTCGTTCATCATTGCTTTTAAGAAAATATTTTTAAATCATTTAGTTCTAGTGGAACTAATAGAACCTGAAAAGGAATCTTGATTTTAGAAAAACAATGGTGGACATGTTATAATTGATCTACACAATTGGAATACCGAGCGGTTTTACACATTACCAAAGAAAATTTAAATAAATGGGTCACGTCCAACGTCCAACTAGTGGCTAAATCACTTATTACATTGATTTTTTTTTTAAAAAAATCAATGCAAGTATATATGTCGTGCTCTTTGCATAACCCAAGAAACCGAAGTTTCATCTCTTTTTACTTCAAAAAAAAAAAAAAAATCCGACCAACCTTTTGAGAACATGCTAATTTCACGGGTCGATCGATTCCGAACGATCACACACCCGTGCGGCCTTAGAATTACGATCCCAAGTCAGCCTTATATGCACTCAGCTCATAAGAACGAACTATAGGAGTGAAGCTCGAATGTATTACCCGTGAACTAGTATGTACAACTAAAGGGGGAGGGTCCCTTATTTATACATAGACAAGTCTAATTTTAGCCGTTGTTCTCCTCTCCGATCCAACAATGGTATTTGAATCTATACCATTATTACAAGTTTGTACATTAGGCTACTTGATGGCTCCAGGCTTGGGGAAGGCCCAAGGGAGATATGTCAAAAGAATTTGCAGGGCAGCCTAACATGGGTAGGCAAATGGTCATGGGCTTGGTTCCGGTGTTGCGCATGGGCCGGCCTCGTTTTGATCAAGGGTCATTCATGGATCATTCGTGGGCAGCTTATTGGCTGGTCCTTATTTGGACACGACCCCATCACTTGGACGATCTTGGACCATGCTCGTCCCTGGGCTGTGTCAATTTCCCCCTCCTATTCGGGCGACGCCCTCATTGCATCTACAGCATGAAAGGCATCAATGTGTTTCTGGCATTGCCACAGAGTCTCAAAGGTTTCCCAACTCACTTCACTCTCCAAGAGACCCTTACATCAGACCAAATATTCCTTCTTTTGCGCGCTATACCTCTTCCAAATGACTCAGTCCACCGTGATGCACCTGACATCCCGATCATATGAGGTTTTGGCCCTAAGGGCGCCCGTTGAGATACACCTTGATTCGGGTCCTTGTTGTTTGCATAGAAAGGTTTGAACATACTTATGTGGAACACAGGATGTATCTTGAGTTTTGCTGGCAAGTCCATATTGTATGCAACTTTCCGGATCCGCTACAATACTCGGAAGGGGCCTCATAGTGACGAATCAATCCTTTGTGCATGTCGCGGTACCGAAGGACTAAGTGTAGCTTGGCTAACACTAGGTCCCCAACTTGAAATTCAACATGCCATCGCTTCTCATCGACCCACTTCTTCATGCGTTTCGCGGCCTTGCGTAGGCACACCTGTGCCAAGTCCGCATGTTCGTTTCATTTCTTTGCAAACTTGTACACGAACGAACTACTCCTTCGGTAGCCCGAGGCATTCGCGCTTGGTGTGAGCAGCCATTGCCCCGTCACTATCTCAAACGGGCTTTGGTTTGTGGACTCGCTCCACTACAAGTTGTATGAGAATTGGTTCACATCGATCAACCATGCCTAGTTCACTTTTGTGTTGCTCACATAGCGCCGAAGGTATATTTTTATGAGCGCATTCACCCTCTCCATCTGACCATCGATTTAGGGATGCAAACTCATGGAGAAGTTAAGGTTCGATCCCAGCAACTTGAAGAGCTCGGTCCAAAATTGACCGATGAATCAAGGATCGTGATCACTCACGATCATGCATGGTACGCCTTAGTACTTGACGACGTGCTTGAGGAATAGCTTGGCCGCCTCTTCGGCCGAACAATCCTTGGTTGCTGGCATGAACGTGGTGTACTTGGAAAATCGATCCACGACAACCATAAGGGTTTGACATTCTTCGAACTTTGGCAAGTTCACAATGAAGTCCCTGGAGACATTCTCCCATGGACATTCCGGGATGGGCAATGGTTCGAGGAGCCCCAACGATGACTATTACTCAATCTTGTTCTGTTGGCACACAAAACATGTCTACACATAAGTTTCAACGTCATCTCGCATATGACACCAATAATATTGGTTCTCGATGAGTGCCATGGTGCGGTGAATTCCTGAATGGCCCGCCCATTTGGAATCGTGGCACTCATGCAGCAATTCCTTCCTTAGTTTTTCGTGGAGTGGCATATAAAGTCGTCGTCCTTTGGTGTAGAGGATGTCGTCTTCACACCAAAATCATCTTGTCTTGCCCTCTCATGCATATCGAATGAGAGCTTAGGCAGTTTGATTGTGCTTAAGCCCCTCCTTAATACAATCGATCCACGGGCAGTTAGGTTAACTCATCATGTTGGCCAGCTCTAGCTTTTGACTTAGGGCATTAGCCATAGAGTTGGACTTCCTGGGCTTATATTCCAACATATAGTCAAACTTGGCCAAGAAATCTTGCCATTGAGCTTACTTTGGGCTGAGCTTTTTTTGAGTTTGAAAGTAGCCCGTGGCCACGTTATCTGTCCTCATGATTAATTGGGATCTCAAAAGGTAATGCCTCCACGTATGAAGGTAGTGCACCACTATGATCATCTCTTTCTCTTGGATTGTGTATCGCCGCTCGGTATGGTTCAGTTTTCGAGACTCGAATGTAATCGAGTGCCCATCTTGTATAACAACACTACTGATAGCAAAATTAGAGGCATTAGTTTCCATCTCATATGGCTTGGCATGGTCAGGCAGCATGAGCACTAGCTCTTCGGTCATGGCCTGCTTCAATCGATTGAACGCCTCTTGACATTGGCTCATCCACTCCCACAACCTTTCATTCTTCAACATATCCATGAGTGGCACGATGAGACTCGAATATCCCAGGATGAAGCGCCGATAATAATTCGTGCGACCAAGGAATGATCTTAGCTCCGTCACCTTGGTTGGTAGTTCCCATTTAACTACGGCACATTTCTTGGCCATGTCCATCTGCATTCGTCCACCCCCGGCAATGTGTTCAAGGAAAAAGGACTTCATTTTGTGCGAAGGCACACTTCTCACGCTTCACGTAGCTGAAGCATCTAATGTCATCCGCGTCAATTCAACTTAATTCCTTGACTAGTCTCACGCCAAACTTCAACACTTTCCACTCCATGGCTCAACCAAGCGGGCCATATTCGCAGATGCCAGTGACCCTCTGGTAACTCTCAGGCCATATTCTAGAAAAATTGATGCAATCACAACTTCCTTGGTGGCGTTGGAGAGTATCACTGAAGTTCCTATCCTTCTCCTCATTTTGTCAATTTACGTTCGTCCACTTCCTCCCTAATTTCTACTTTTCTAAAGTGCTCATCTAAGAAGGCTCAAAACATTATAGTTGTAACTTCAAGAATCATACTTTTGATTTTGGAATCACATCATTCCGATTCGTATCTAGAAAGGCATGACATTTTTCCCGAGCTAACGCATAACTAAAATTTCTGCACCTTTAAGGAGAATCTTCGAAGAGGGATAACGGTAGCCAACCTGTTAAGAAAAGCCAGAAGAACAGAAGCGAGGAAACAGAGGCTTCTCAACTAATGCTATCACCGATACCAGGAAGAACAGGGGAAGCTAAGAACAGAGGAAGCAAGACATACAAGAGCGATAAAGAGAAAACATATGTAGAAGAGGAAGTAGAATATGTACATGCTGCTAAGAAGAATGAGAAGAAAACCTATTGTGAACACTCTGAATAATGCTGCAAGTCTTGACTAGTCTCGGCAGTTAGTCTAGTGTAGTTCAGTTCTGGAAGTTAGTCAACATTTGCTTCAGTTAGTTACTTTTTCTTCAACTGATTCAATACCTGTAAAAACAGTTTTTCAGAGTTAGTTCTTGTATATAAAAGGCTAACTCTCGATTGAATGTAAAATCAATGAAAACATAATAGAAGGAAGTTCTTCATCTCAAGATCTCTCTACAGATTCTTCATCCCATTTTTCTTCTTTGCGCATAAACTTCTTCATGGTATCAGAGCATCTGCATCCTGAAGAAATCATCTTGATGCTGAACAAAATAGAGAGATCTACACCAGATCAAAGTTAGATTCGAAGCTTCTTTGATCTCTGAAGATATCTATATCTTCCAACAAGATCTGTAAGTTGGTATTTTTCATCCGCATCTAAATCTTCATCAGCAATATTCTCGTTGCATCTTACTGCAAATCAGTAGAAGTTGTGCCTACAACTAGAAGTTGATCAGAGATCAGGAAGAATAGAATGGCAGCAAGAAGTTTGAGATATCCATTTCCTATTCATGTCAATATCTCGAATTTCGTTACCATCAAATTAGCTGAGGATAATTTCCTCCTGTGGCAAGCTCAATTCTATAGGTTCTTAAGAAGCCAAGATCTATTCGGTTTTGTGAATGGGGAAATTTCACCACCTGCAAAGACAGTACAGGTTGAAGAAGGAGATCAAGTTTCTGAGATCTCTAATCCTGATTATAATGATTGGATAAAAACTGATCAACTTGTATCCTCTTGGATTAGTGGTGCAGTATCAGAAAATATACTCAGCTTGATAATTGGGTTAAACACTGCTTATGAAGTTTGGCAAGCTCTGTTAAATCGGTTCACACAAAAATCAGTAGCTAAGGAGTTCGAGTTAAGAGGAAAATTGCAGGCTTGCCAGAAACGTGAACAAACATTATCTGCATATCTCAGGGAATACAAGTCAATATGTGATCAATTGAATGCCATAGGGAAACCAGTGGATGAGATCACAAAACTATTTGGAACTGGAAGGCTTGGGATCTGAGTATGAAAGTTTCAAAACTACAATCTATTGCTTGAAGCCCCAACCAGAATATGATGAAGTAATTTCACACTTAGAAAGATTCGAAGCCAGGTTACAGAATTATTCTTTAAATCAGTTCAGACCTAACCTAGCTTACTATGGCCAGAGGAAAACTGAAGCTATACATAAAGAAGAGGCTGACAGAGAATATATACAACCGAATGCTATTCTTAGAGGATCAAGAGTAAGTAATCATGGGGGAAGAGATTATGGAAGAGGAAGAACATATAATGCCAGATATAGACACTTTGGTTATCCTGGAAGAAATATGAGTTACAGAAATAATAACTCGAACTATGAACAAGAAAATCAGCAGTTTAAACAAATCAATACCTCCTCTGGCTTGGGTCCTGTTCAAGGGTTTAGACCATACGATGTATCAGCACAAAGGTATTCTGATATCAGGTCATATCCTGCACCAAATTCAACTCTTCACAAAAAGGCACAAGTGGAGAAACCAGCAGAACACACTCGACTTGAGTGTCAAATCTGTAAGAGGCCTGGTCATGATGCCTTACATTGTTGGTATCGGTTTGATAACTCCTATCAAGCTGAGGATATACCAACAGCACTAGCAGCACTACATATCGAGGAGGCAAATGATCAAGAATGGTATCCAGACACTGGAGCAACAGCTCATATTACCTCTAATGCTGGTATACTTCATAGTCTTTCTAAAAATAACAATGCTGAAACAGTTATGATAGGCAATGGTCTGTGTTTACCTGTCAAATACATTGGTAATGCAATATTGAATGCTGCAATTACTGCCTTGCCTCTAAATGATGTGCTGATTGTTCCTGAGATTAAGAAAAATCTTCTATCAGTGTCAAAATTCACTGATGATTACCCCTGTTCCTTTATTTTTGACAAAACTGGTGTGTATCTCAAGGACAGCACAACCAACACAACCATGAAGCTAGGAAGGAAGGTTAGAGGGTTATACAGAGTAGACCCTCATGTTGCAGAAGTTTATTTCACACAAAGACAGAGAATTGTTGCAGAGAGTATCTGGCATCAACGACTGGCTCATACAAATCAGAGTATCTTGAAGCAATTGAAGGCTCAAAATTTGATTCAGTATAACAAAGAACCACAGTCTGTATGTAGAAGTTGCCAAATAGCTAAGAGTACTGCTCTACCTTTTCCATTATCGAGTTTTACAGCTACAAAACCTCTAAAACAGATTCACTGTGATATCTGGGGACCTTCTCCAGTTAAATCTTTTCAGAGTTTCAAGTACTATGTCATTTTTGTTGACAATTTCTCTCGGTTCAGTTGGATATACCCATTAAAGCTGAAGTCAGATTTCTATAGTATTTTTCTCATGTTTCAAAAGTTAGTAGAAAATCAGCATAACTGTAAGATCAAGACCTTTCAGTGTGATGGTGGAGGAGAGTTTATTAGCCAAAAATTCAGAACTCACTTACAGAACTGTGGCATTCAACAACATATCTCCTGTCCATATACACCTGAGCAGAATGGGATACCTGAAAGGAAGCATCGGCATATAGTTGAACTTGGTCTGGCTATGCTATACCATGCAAAAATTCCACTAAAATTTTGGGTAGATGCATTTGTAACAGCCAACTATATTGTTAACATTCTTCCTACTCAAAAACTACAGATGCAGTCTCCTTTCAGCAAATTATATCAGCATAAACCAAGATATGACCATCTCAGAACCTTTGGCTGTGCTTGCTATCCTTGTCTTCGACCATATGCACAAAATAAGCTTGATCCACGATCACTAACCTGTGTCTTTCTTGGATACAATGATCACCATAAGGGATATCGATGCCTTCTCCCTACTACTGGTCATGTCTACATTAGCCGGCATGTAGTGTTTGATGAAACTCTTTTCCCATTCTCTCAGAAATTAGCAACAATTTATCCTTCCTACACACACTTATATAAATTGTGGATAGAAGAAGAGCAGTTCCTAGCTTCCTCCACTACAAATCACATAGCACATTCAACTTCTCAGTATACAGATTGGGAACAAGAAGCCACAGCGAATCAAACAAATGGAGTAATCTCACCTGAATGCACAGAACAAGCAGTTTTTGTCTCACCAGCTGAAATTACTATGGATCAAGTATCCACCACTACTCGAGATAGTCCACAACAAGTTGAAGTACCTGTTTCCATAACTGAGATATCAGATGAATCAAATATGGAACAACACACTTCAAATAATCAGACAGATTCTCAAGGTACATTACCTACTCATCCTATGCAGACTAGGTCTAAGTCTGGCATTATTAAGACCAATCCTCAGTATGCATGTCTTGCTATATATGAAGTACCTACTGAACCAAAAACAATCAAATCAGCCTTAGCACATAAAGGCTGGTATAAGGCAATGACAGAAGAGATGGATGCTCTTTATCAGAACAGAACTTGGGAATTAATTCCTCGAACAAGTCAAATGAATGTAATTGGCTGTAAGTGGGTATTTAAAACCAAGCTTGTAGCTGATGGTAGTCTTGATAGACTTAAGGCTCGATTGGTTGCTAAAGGATTTCATCAAGAAGAGGGCATTGACTTTACAGAAACATTTAGTCTAGTCATCAAACATGCTACAATTCGTATAGTTCTATCTATTGCCATGATAAAACACTAGCCAATCCATCAATTAGATGTCAAAAATGCATTCTTACATGGTACATTGAATGAGTTAGTTTACATGGAGCAGCCTCCTGGTTTTCAAGATTCCAAGAAACCCCATCATGTATGTCTACTTAAGAAGTCTCTCTATGGACTCCGACAAGCTCCTCGGGCCTGGTTTGACAAATTCAGCAACTTTCTGCTTGAATATGGGTTCTTTTGCAGCTCAACTGATCCATCCTTGTTCATCTATCATAATGATACAGATACTAGTCTTCTACTACTATACGTTGATGACATTATCCTAACTGGAAACTCCTCTCACTTACTTTCCAACCTCATCCATTCTCTAAGTCTTCAGTTCTATATGAAAGATCTTGGCCCTCTACACTACTTTCTTCGCATTGAAGTCAAAAATACTTCTGATCATCTATTTCTTTGCCAGACTAAATATGCAAGAGATCTTCTGACTCGAGCTCATATGCTTGAGTGCAAACCAATTACTACTCCTATAGCATTAAAACCAACTGTTCTGATAAATGACTCTGCTCTACTCTCCAATCCTGTCGAGTATCGAAGCTTAGTGGGTGGCCTTCAGTATCTAACTTTAACAAGACCTGATATTGCATACGCCACAAATCAACTGTGTCAGAAATTACAGAAACCCACTGTTGCAGATTTACATAGACTCAAGAGAGTGTTAAGATATGTCAAAGGCACTATACACCTTGGAGTCTTTATTCACTCTCGAAGTTCTCTCCATCTGTATGGGTTCTCAGATGCAGATTGGGCAGGATGTGTTGAAACAAGAAGATCAACAACAGGTTTTTGTACATACCTTGGCTCCAATCTCATATCTTGGGCAGCAAAGAAACAATCCACAGTCAGTCGATCCTCTACAGAAGCTGAGTATCGTGCTCTTGCTTCTACATCTGCTGAACTTACCTGGATCAGCTTTGTCTTGCGTGATATAGGATGCTCATTGACTCGTCCAACACAACTCTTTTGTGACAATAAATCAGCCATCTCTCTCACTATCAATCCTGTTCTTCATGCTCGCACCAAACACATTGAGATAGACTTTCATTTTGTTAGGGAAAAAGTCTCATCAGGGTCACTACAAGTGAAATATGTTCCAAGCAACTATCAAATTGCTGATATATTTATAAAACCCCTCTCTCGTACTACACATTCTCAACTACGAATCAAATTAGGAATCGGTTTCTCACCCATTCCCAATTTGAGGGGGGCTATTAAGAAAAGCCAGAAGAACAGAAGCGAGGAAACAGAGGCTTCTCAACTAATGCTATCACCGATACCAGGAACAGGGGAAGCTAAGAACAGAGGAAGCAAGACATACAAGAGCGATAAAGAGAAAACATATGTAGAAGAGGAAGTAGAATATGTACATGCTGCTAAGAAGAATGAGAAGAAAACCTATTGTGAACACTCTAAATAATGCTGCAAGTCTTGACTAGTCTCGGCAGTTAGTCTAGTGTAGTTCAGTTCTGGAAGTTAGTCAACATTTGCTTCAGTTAGTTACTTTTTCTTCAACTGATTCAATACCTGTAAAAATAGTTTTTCAGAGTTAGTTCTTGTATATAAAAGGCTAACTCTCGATTGAATGTAAAATCAATGAAAACATAATAGAAGGAAGTTCTTCATCTCAAGATCTCTCTACAGATTCTTCATCCCATTTTTCTTCTCTGCACATAAACTTCTTCACAACCAACGTCATGCGCTTCTCTAGAACAAAATGCTAACAATAGAAATAAACTAATAATAATGATAATAACACGGTAGATAAGCCTATCTATCCTTAGCCCTTGCTAGGCAAGGTTAATAAAGTTGAAAAGGAAAAAGATTTCAAACGTTACTAGCTAAAGCAACTATATACTATCCACGCCAATTCAACTTAACTCTATGACTAATCTCACACCAAAACTCCAAGACTTTCCACTTGGTGGCGCAGCTGGGTGAGCCATATTCATAGATCTATGCGAGACCCTGGTAACTCTCGGGTCATATTCTAGAAGAATTGATGCAATCTCAACTTCCTTAGAGGCGTTGGAGAGAGCCACTAAAGTTCCTATCCTTCTCCTCATTCTGTCCATCTACGTTCATCCACTTCCTCCCTAATTTCGAATGTCCTAAAGTGCTCATCTAAGAAAGCTTAAAACATAAAAGTTGTAGATTCAAGAGTATTCGTACTTTTGGCTTTGGAACACATCATTCCAATTTGTATCAAGAAAGTTGCAACATTTTTCTCAAGCTAGTGCAAACTAAAATTTCTACCCCTTTAAGAAGAATCTTCAGAGGGGGATAACAGCAGCCAACCAACGACATGCGCTCCTCCACAACAAAATGCTAACAATAGAATCGCAACCCCGAAAAATATCAGAGGGAGTATTTTAATGGATTACAAATCACGATGAAATGAGTATGGATGGGCAACCGTGATGGACGACCTCAATTAAGTTCATCTATTATTGAGGTCTCGGGCCACAATGGACAATGTCGATCTAAGGTCATCCATGGTTGAATGAGGCAGGCAATCTTAGACTGATGTCCATGGCACCACAGCACAATCTAAACGGAAAGAGAGATGCAAGCACCCAGGCAATCGACGGCATACGACGAGTTAAGGGGAGATAGGCGTGGAGGCAGTAGTGGCCTATAATATTCGATGTTGTCCTTTTTTGAAAGAAGACGCCCTATTTGGAGGGGGAGAATTACTAAAAAACTCCTAAACCTAATTTTCAGTGATAATAGAATTGGATGACACTGGTGTAGATAATTTTTAAATAATATTTTATTTTTTTGAGTTTTTTCTTAATTATTTTCTCTTCTTTTCTTTTTCCTTGTCTTCCTTCTTTGCTTTTCTTGGCCCGCAAGGGTCGTGAAGCCTTCACTGGCTATCAACTAGGGTCGCAACCCTTGGTCGGCCTCCCAAAGGCCTTAGGGGCATGGGTAGAGGTAGCTCACCTAGATCTAGGCGGAGTTGCCTTGCCCTAACCCCTAGGCTTTGCCCAAATCTAGGTGAGGTCGGGTGAGGTGTTCGGTGGCTAGCGAGGGCTTCTCGACCCTCGCCCACTGACCAGTAAGCAGGGAAAAAATGGAAAAGAAGGAAGACAAGAAAAGGAAAATGAAAAATTAAGAATTAATTAAAAATTCAAAAAATTAAATATTACTATAAATTGTCCACGTCAGCACCAGCCGATCAAAATTAGTCAAATAGATTGAATTAACACAATTGTAAAAGATTTAGGATTGAATCAGCAAAAAAAAAAAGTATGATTGACTTCACACAATTGTAATGAGTTTATAACTTATTTGGTAATTATCCCCTTTTGCAAAGGGATAATGACATAAATGGTCTTGGACTTTTGGCTCAATGTGCAATGTAATCCTTAAACTTTTAATTTATTTGATATGATTTCTAAACTTTTGGTATATGTACAACTTTTTCCTTGAACCATATGAAAATAATTAATGTTGTCCTTCTATTAGTCCAAACTCATGAATAACATTAAATATTTTTATTTAGTTGAGAGACTACATTGAACATATACTAAAAGTCTAAGAGTCACATTGAAAAAAAATTAAAAGTTCATAGACCACATTGTGCATTGGGCTGCAATTCAGGGATCACAATAAACAAATTAAAATTTCAGGGATCACATTGCACATTTAGCTAAAATTTAGGTACCAATTGTGTCATTTCCCTTTTGCAAATAAAGCCACAAGGGTAATGGATGTTAGGTGCAAAGTGATGTCCAAACACAAATGAACATTGAATGAAAATTCAAGTATGTCTTTAGTATTTTTCCTTGAAAAAATTATTGAGTTTTATTCATTGAACAAATGGGCTTATAGCATTTTGGATTAAAAAGAGAACGGCTTATTTTGGTTCAGTGACGATGAGAATCATTCCCTTGCCATCACATGTTACGGGCAAGCTTTTCACAAAAATAGGATGCTTTGTAGGCATTTACTTAAATAAGGATAGATAATTAAGTTAATATCACGAAAAATTCAAATTAATACATATGTGATAAATTAATTTCAATCTAATTTTTTATCACAAAAAATTTCAAATTTGTACACTTGTGATAGATTTATCCTCCATTAATTTTCTTTAAAGTTTACTGTCAAATTGCGAAGTTAGATAACATGTGTTAGTTAATTGGTATATCAATTTATGATTTTTCTTTTGATTTGTCACTAGTGTACCAGTTGTGTTTTTCGTAGAATTTGAGGTTTTTCTATGGTTAAAAAATTATTTTTTAATAAATTTATCACAAATGTATCAGTTTAAGATTTTTTTAGAGGTTAAAAGATTAGTTTTACATAACTTTGTCACGGATATACGAATTTGAGGCTTTTTATAGTATTAGTCCTAGATTATTACCCAATTCAGCGTCCATTCCCATATGAAATATTCCTTTTACAAGTAAAGAGGAAGAGGAGGGAAGACTTGTACAACTACCCTTTTGAATGCTATCGTAATAGTTCTTCATCTGTTACAGAACATCCACTTCAAGTCATAATTACTCGGCTTACCCACAAGCATGCTAGCCCATCATACACACATCTTAGAAGTTAAGAAGTCTCTGCACGGGATAACATATGCCCGGCATGCGACATCGCGTTCACTGTAGAATCGAGACGATCATCCATCACTTCACGCGCGCAACGTAAACCTCACACAAGATGACTTTCTTGAATTGGGAACTGATGTATCTAAAATCATGTCCAAAAATACCACGTACTCTAAACGGGTTTGTTGGGTCTAGGAAAAGAAAAGGGAGAGGGAGATTCGTTTCAAATCGATTAGGTCATGTGAATGAGGTCACCGTCTTACCAAAAACGAAAACAAACATTCTAAAAATGGCCTAGGGTGCGTTTGTTTGCATTTCTGTTTAAAAATTATTCCAGGAAACAGAAATAGAAAAAAGTGTTTCTATTCCAGGGAACAATTTTTGAACAAAAAAACGCGTTTGGTAAACTTGTTCCGAGAATAAAAAATAAACAGAAACACGTTTGGTAAATTTGTATAATTTTTTTATTTCTTTTATTTTTTTAATATTTTTATTTTATTTTTCTATTTTTTTCTTATTTTTTCTTTTTTCTTTTTCATTTTTTCTTTTTTCTTCTTTTGGCCAGTCGCTGGCCTCGGCCATGGTCGGCGACCGGCCGACGAGGGCCGGCGGCCTCGCCCAGCCACGACGAGGCTCGGCCTCGCCTTGGCTGGGCGAGCTCGAGCTCGCCCAAATCCGGCGAGGCCGAGCTCGCCCAGCGGCCGAGGAGGCTCGGTCTCGCCGGGCCACCGCCAGGCGACGCCGACTCGCCCAGATCCGGCGAGGCCGAGCCTCGCCGGCCGCTACGCAAGCTCGGCCTCGCCGGACCTGGGCGAGATTGAGCTCACCCAGCCCGGCGCGAGGTCAGCGAGGCTCAACCTCGCCGAACCACCACCAGGTCGGTGTCGCCTGGCGAGGCCGAGCCTCGCTGGCCACTGGGCGAGCCTCGCCGTGGCTGGGCGAGGCCGCCGGCCCTCGTCGGCCGGCGAAAGAAAAAAGAAAGAAAAAAGAAGAAGAAAATAAAAAAATGTTTCTAAGTTTTGTTTCAGAAATAAGAAACACAAATTTGTTGTTTCTTATTTCTGTTTCTTTTTTCTTTCTGGGAACAAAAGAACAAAAAAGGAACAAAAACGCATCCTTTTTTGTTCCTAGGAACAAAAAAACAGAAAAAGTGTTCAAAAACAAAAAAAAAAAAGAAATACAAACAAACAGACCCCTATAGTTCCCCGTGAACTAACGAAGGAGTGCTCAATCAAACGAAAGATCACTCATCCGATTCCATTGCCACTTGACTCACGGTTCACTTCCCCGAGTCGTAAAGGCAATCCTCGCTTAACGCGTTTCTCTAGAACTAGGGAGGACTGACTTCCTTCTCTTCTCTTCTCTTCTTCTCTCCTCCTCTCCCATCGCTCGTCGCCGTCTTTTCACCTAAATCCTGCCGAATAACCGAAGAAACATGTGGAGAGCTGGGTCGTCTCAATGGCTGCAGAAGACGCGTTCCGCATCCTTGCTCCTTCCAGGAAAGACCGCAACGAGGGGGGGTCCTACACGTCATGATTGTAGGCGTAACTGCGAAAGCATCACCTAACTCGACGATGGTGGCGACTGGTGAAGTAGTCCTGGAAAGCTCGACCACGTTGTTCAGCTACATGGCTTTGGTTGGCAGGCGTTATTCCAATTTCCATGAGCATCGTCGATCTTTTTTACCTGAAAAAGGGGATGATTTTACGAATGCTCCGCGCCCCGCACGTCTTTTGTAGTTTCTCGAAATCCCATCTCTTTGCTACGTCGGAGATACGAGCCTCTCCTCCTTTGCTTTTGTCGTTCTTCTTCTCATTGACTCGGATAACATCCTTATTCAATTACGGACATCTGAAACGAGAAAACCCTTACTAGTGCTCTTCCTCCTGCTTTTGCTGATGCATGTGTATGCTTAAAATGAAAGTGTTGTTTGTCTCGCTCTTACTCTATTGTATAATACTCACTCAACGAATAACAACCGACATTTCCTTTTATACATAGCCAACCTAATTGGACACATCCTTTCTATGGGGATAATTGTAAGAAAAAAGTTTTAAACATATTATATGGATGTTAATATAATTTTAAAGTTTTTAATTTGATCAATTGAATCCTAAATCTTTGGATGATTTACTAGTGTAGTCATTACGGCCAACTTTGACAAACAATCAATGATGTGAACGCTAACTATTTTATGTGGCATCACGATAGTTGGCTCTAACATGAACTTTTTATAAAAAATTTACTTTCTTCTATTTTCTTTTTCCTTCTTGCATTGGTTATTGGGCCTCAATGATTGTCGACAAGTGTCCTCAAGCAAGGGAGAGGCTGGTTGTCAGCCATGAAAAAAGGAAAAAAAAAAAGGAAAAAGGAAAAAAAACTATAACAAATTTAGACAAATTTAAAAAGAATTTTAAGAAAATCGTCTACCTCAGTGGTGGTTGTTCACGCATACAATTGCCGACCAGAATTATCGAATGATTATATTGACAAATCATCAAAAGATTTAAGACTTAGTTTTTTTTTTTTTTTTGGTCGTAAAAGCATTTTCATTCATTCATTCATAAGTAGAAGTGCTACAAGCGACACTAAGAGAAGATTCAGAACATAAAATGTCCCATAGAGGTTGGGGGGGGGGGGGGTGGGGGCGGGGGGCGAAGATTTCAACCCTTGAGGAAGAGTCTTTGTGCGGTGTGCTTTTGCAATCCAATCGGCTGCTTGGTTGGACTCCCGCGGGATATGCGTAATACTCATTAAAGGTAATTGGGCCAGCAAAAGTTTGCCTTCTTCCATTATGTTGCGCAAAGCCCATGGGATTTCTTCTCGGCCCATAAACATCTCAACAGCTAAGGAACTATCACTTTCACATTTGTACTTGCCTTTCTGATGCCCTTTTTGCTTCACGTGCTATACGTGTCTTTGGTTCAGAAACTGAACTCCTCTCACAAGTGCTAGGGTTTCAGCTTGAAGGGGAGAACTTGCCCATATTTCTGCCGTGAAGCCATCAACCAAGAGGCCTCTTGAATCGCGTAAAACTCCTGCGATAGAGCTCGGTTTGTCTGGATTTATCCATGAGCAGTCAACATTCAAGGTTTGGAAGCCTTCAACCGGTGGGTGCCAGCAAATCAGTGAGTTTTCGTCTCTGGGTTCCTTTGATTTCTTCCTCTGAATCCAACGGCTAAAGCTCTTGACTTGAGTTGTTGCTGCAAAAACCAGACCAAGTGGGTCGAATTTTTTAGCCCGAAAGATGAAGTTGTTTCTACTTTTCCATATCAGCCATAGTGTTGTTGCAAGTAGTTCATCTCCTGGAGCTTTTGCTTTTGTTCCAAAAATTCCAGCAGCCATTTGTCTAGTCTGGTGATGTTCAGGGCATTTATGTTCAATTCTAGTCTTGGATTTGACCACACTTTGGTTGTTTCTTCGCAGAGCAGAAACAAATGCTCTGTTGTTTCCGGTTCTCAAGCACAAAAAGGACAAAGCGGATCAGGTAAAGCTTTTCTCTTAAACAAATTCTCCCGTGTTGGTAAGGCATTTTGGCACAAACTCCAAAGAAAGATCTTTATTTTTGGGGAGATCTGCAGGTTCCAAATCTTAGTCCATAAGGAGTGGGGGGGCTGAAAAGACGCTGATGCTATATTTGTGTCTGGATTTGTAGTCTTTGCTTGCACCTTGTTGTAACCGCTTTTCACTGAGTAGGTACCTGATTTATTTCCGGACCATATTAGTTTATCCTCCTTTGAGTTGGGAGCAATAGGGATTTAAGACTTAGTTGGACACATTAAAAAGTTTATAATTGAATTAGTATCAGCAAAACAAATTTATGATTTTTTTTTATTATTTTCCCCCTTTGCATGAATCAATCCACGACACACAGGTGCATTCCGCGTGATCTTAATCGAAAGGTCGAGAAAGGTAGATTCCACAACAAACTAGTTAAGGTACAGAGATTAACGTTCAAATGTGCACCACATATACACTCTCTCTCCCCCTTACTGACTAGACATACTTTTGTGACTTGGGCCAGATATTCACCAAGATACTCATAATAAACTTATTTCTTTATATGTGATTTTAGATGACGTCTTAGCCAGTTTAGAATAATATATTAGATGATTTATTTCCATCTTTATAGCTGTCTTTGAAATTCACATATCGATTCTATTAACATTATAAAGACAACTTTTTGACGTTAAATTTTGATGATAATACTAAAGTTTAGTCTTTGTGCTTCGAGCATATTGTGCCTTCCGGTATGTTTCCGAGCGTTTACTCGCTCGCAAACAGCCATTCGCATTATTCTCGTTTCCACCGCCTCAAGTGATGACGGTGTGGGTCAGTCGTGGAAACATAAGGCTAGACAAGGACAATCATCTCGTTATTGAAAGGTGTAGGCTCTTTTTTTTTTTTTTTTTTTTTTTGAACAGGAAAAGGTGTAGGCTCTTTAACGGTAGTCTTAGAGTATCTTGACAAGTTACAAAATGACGACACAAGTATTATTAGTTGGAAGGCTGAACGTAATAACTAGTTGGTCGGAAGCTCTTGCCTTGAAGAGAAAATCGGATCGGGGAATTACGACCATGGCCAGCCTTCCGGCATACCTGCTCGGAGGCGCATAGCTACCCCGAGAAATTCAACTTGTCCAGGGAAATGCCAAACAGCAGGAGAAATTTTCATTGTGACTGCGATCTAATATGAAGATCACCGGGGCTATTGCAATCACGGCAACTTCCGGGCTTGTGAAAACTAAGAAGGTTGCGATTCATGAAATACGTGATGATCGATATGGCAAAGATTACTGTGGAGATTGGAGTTACATGGAGGTTTTGCTGAATTGGACTTTGAGGTAAAGGTCCCTGGGGAGAACTAAAAAAAAACATAAATTGAATACAATTGTGTCAATTCAGTCCTAATTTTTTTTTTAAAAATTGAGTCATAAACTTTTTATAATTTGGCTAATTCAAATCTAACCAACCGGTACTAGAGTGGCATGACTAGTGCTGACATGAAACGAGTGACACTAACATAATTAAATTTTAATAATATTTTAATTTTTTTCAATTTTCAATTCTTTTTTCTTTCTCTCTTTTTTTTTTCCTATTTCTCCTTCCTTTGTTCACGAGACATACAAATTAAACAAATAGATTCATGAAGATGATATACAGTAATTTTATAGCATATATTTTACATTTGACCCTCAAATCAAGTAGATAATTATGTATATTCATGAAACATCTGTTTGAGAGAGAGAGAGAGAGTAATAATATAAAGATAGATACAGTTGAAGCAAAGCAAGAGGTGAACATGACAACTACTTCCGACATCCTCTAATTAACACATGAGTCGCCATCGACCCGCATCCTGAAACTTGACAAGCTACAATCATACGCCGTAGCCTCGACCCCGCATCCAAAAAAAAAATGCAAAAAAAAGGGACAAGAACACGTAGCCAATCTTTCGGACACAACAGTATTCGGATCCAAATGGGTCGGGTCTGAAAAGCTGGGCTTTTATCAGAAAATGGGCTCGGCCCAAACATTGGGGCCTAGAATTTCCAGGCCTAGTTGGCCGGCCTAGACCAAATGAACACGATCACCCCAGCATGATTGTTCTGGGACCTATGCGCTTCAGGCGGGCCGAACAAACATATTCATATAAAATAAACAAATCTTGGGTCCATGATAGGGACAGTTCAGAAACTTTTTTTGGTTAATCACTTTAGTCTTAAATTTCCTTTTCAATTAAATCTTAAAACTTGTCTATAACATACACTCGAGGACTTTCGTCACATCCATCATTTTTCTATTCAAGGAAAACTTCACATGGAAATATTTTTTAGTCTCCCACAATTATTAATGTATTCTTTAGGCATAAAATGATGTCGTTTCACTTCCGTCATACTAGAAAAATTGAAATTTTTTATAAATTAAAGTTACAAGAAAAAAAATCTAAAACTAGAGAACCATAAAAAAATCACAGATTTTAAATAGTAAAAATATATACCAACGATCGGCCCTCACCAATCCACCGATGACTTTCACGGCCTCCCCAAGCAAGGAAAGGGATGCTTACCTCATCAGCCTTCTGACCCCGGCAAGGGGGGCTTGCCAGCCCTCACCGGCACAAAAAAATAAATAATAAAGTGCTTCATTTTCATCCCATTTAATTAGGCTAATGGAAATTATGTATAATATTAAAATTGGACACATGCCAGCATCGTGTGACGCTTGTGGATGACTCAATAAGGATATTTGTTCATATATCGATTGAAATATCTTTTTTCGTCGCGTGGCAACATATGGAGAACACTTTCTGCTTCCTACAAATATGGAAGAAATTTTTTTGAATAATCATCAAATCAATATGGAAGAAAATTATTCTCCTAGTGTTCTTTGCCAAAATATATTCAAAATAAATATTAGACCCAAGCAGATCCTTAAAAGGCTCAAGTGGAAGATCCGTCTTGGGGTGGGAGATCCCCAATGTCACCTCCTCTATTATCACTCATCTGGGAAGAAAAGCTTGGGTGAGAATTAAGAGGCTTGATGATGGTAAAGGTAGAGACACATCAATACTTCAATATTAGCTACAATTGGGTAGGGAAGTATAATAGTTCTCCACGCTTGAATGAAGTAAGATGATTTCAAAACTACTATGGGGTAAGTTGAGCTCCGCTCAAGCTTATCGACCGGCTGAAGAAGGTTTTTGAATAATCATCAAGTCAATTTCGAAGAAGAATATTCTTCTAATGTTCTCTGCCAACATATAATTAAAAAAATATTACGTCGTCTTCCGGGATGAACCAAAAGCGGAACTTCCATGCCAATTTCATAGGCGGCCACGTCGCCCAAAAAGGGTTGACCTAAGTCCAATATATTAAAGGTAAAGAAAAGAACGGTTCTTACTAACCATTTGTCTTGACTATGTTTGGAAAAATTCAGAATTAAAAAAGAAAGCAAAATGAAATTTGGGGTCCGCTTATTTCGCGAAAGATTTACATTTTGGAAAATATATTTTCTTAAAAATGATTACTTATATCACTTGCAAAAATATATAAATGAAAAAGTATTTTTTTCGTCAACGGAAATTTTTTATTGGCTAATTATTCCAAGTGATATAACCAATCATTATTAAGAAAAAAAGTCCGCAAAACAAACATATCCTCACTCGCAAAATGCAAAGTTGGCCACCTCACCAAGAATTACAAACAACCTTAATATGTCATTTCATCTTTTTTCTTCATCCTTTTTCGTTCGTATAACATAATGATTGGTGAAGAATCAAACAGTCGGCCTTATCGCAAGTGGAAAGAAAGAGGTCAAGACGGGTTTGAGTCTATGTATAGGGGAAAAGTACCCAAAAAAAAAAAAAAAAGACCTAAACTTATTGTACTTGTACTAATTTAATCATAAACTTTTCAATTGAACCAATTTAGTACTAAACGTTTTCATATTTTGTCAATTTAGTTAATCTAGCCAATTTAGGCCAAAATAAATTATGTAAATGCATGTTGTCTTACATGGCACAATTAGCACTAACGTAGGTAATTTTTTTAAATACTTTTTTAGAAATTTTTATTAAGTTTTCTTTTTCCTTTTCTTTTTTTCCCTTCTCCAATGGGAAAAAAGAATAAAAATATCGATAGAAATTTTAAATTTAAAATGAATTTATTAAAAAATTATTTAAAACATGTTTATGTCAACGCCAACTATGCCAAATAAGATGGTTGGCTTTCATGTCAGTAATTTTCAACCTAAATTAGTTTGATTGACTCAATTGTCAGAATTTGAAAAATTTATGACTTGATTAATCAAATTGTAAGTTTTAAGATTGAATCGGTACCAATATAATAAATTTATACATTTTTTCGCACTTCTTCCCGTGTGTATAGGAGGGTGTCTTCCCATAAAATCTATATTTCTTATTCATGATTTCAAGGGATGATTCATGGTCTGTGGGATAACATATCTTCAGCTGCTGTTTCACCATCGGACTCGTCATTGAGCTCTTTCCCTCTATGTCTGTTTGATCTCGGCTTCACTGGTCTTTTTCCGTGTCTTGAACCGCGGGGCTCATCTCCTCCGGCTTCTTTTGGGTTTCTCTCGTTGCAGGATTGCATTCGTTGCCCCAAGGCCTTCGTCCGGTCGTCTTCTTTCGAGACTCCACCGCTTGAGCGAGGCTCCGACACCATTTTGTAAGGGCTACTCAGAGCATCGGAGTTAGACGAGAATTGAAGGGGGATGAGAGGAGGTGTGAGGGAAGTGCATCGAGATGAGGATGAGGAAGTTTTCACATTGATCTGCATGATTTACCGTGATGGCTACTACATTTTGGCAACCCCAAGACAGAAATATCAAAGAGAATGTGCTAATGGATTACAAATAAATGAGTATGGACGGGCCACTGGGATGGACGACCTCAGTTGAGTTCATCTTATATTAAGGTCTCGGCCCACGATGGACCATCTTGATCTAAGGTCATCCACGGCTTGAATGAGGCAGGCAACCTTAGATCGAGGTCGGGGACGCCTATAGCACAATCTAAACAAAGGTAGACGAGTGGGGAGAGAGAGATATATGCAAGCAGCAAGGCAATCAACGGCATACAACAAGCTAAGGGGAGATCAGCGAGGAGGCCGTAGCGGCTTGTGGTATTCAACGACGTCATTTGTTGAAAGAAGATGATTTATTTTGCAAAGGGATAATAACAGAAATAACACCTGAATTTTGGCTCAATGTGCAATGTGGTCTATGAATCTTTTATTTGTTCAATATAATTCATGAATTTTTTTGTAAATGTTCAATTTAGTTATTAAACTATATAAAAATATTCAATATTATCATTTCATTAATTCAAATTTAGGGATAACTTTAAATATTTTCATATAAAGCATGGATTACATAATATATGTACCAAAAGTTTAGGAATTATATTTTTAAAATAATCGAAAATTCAAGAGCCATTTTGCACAATAGACTATTCATTGACCATAGTTTGGAGATCACATTATACGTTGGGCTAAAGTATAAGGAGTAATTGTGTCATTTTCCATAAAGCCACAAAAGCAATGGATGTTAGGTGCAAAGTGGCTTCTAAACACAAATGAACAAAGTGAAAATACAAGTATGTATTTAGTATTTTTCCTTGAAACAATTGTTGAGTTTCATTCATTGAACTAATAGGCATAACGCAATTTGGGCTAAAAAGAGAATGGCTTATTTTGGCCCAATGATGATGAGAATCATTTCCTTACCATCACATGTGATTCGCACACTTTTCACAAGAATAAGATGCTTAAATAGGTAATATCTTAAATAAGGATAGATTTTTACCCAATTTAGTCTCCATTCCCTAATGAAATATTCCTTTTACCAGCAAAAGGAAGAGGAGGGGAGCCTCGTATGACTGCCCAATTGAACTCTATTCTAATAATTCTTCATCTATCGCATAACATTCCTTTCGAGCAATAGTTACTTGACTTAGACATATAAGCCCGTCAATATAGTCAGATGGACATTCTAGAAGTCAAGAAGTCTTTGCACGAGTAACAAATGCCTAAGACACGACATAGTGTTCATTGCGGTCTTTTCGAGGCAACATCATGAAAATTGAGATAATACTTCACGCGCACAACCTGAAAGAGTCACAGAATTTAAATGTGCTTGTTGGGTCTAGGAGAGAGAGAGGGGCGGATTCTTTCAAATCAATTAGGTCATGTGAATTACATCACCAATTTACCGAAAACGAAAACAAACATTTTAAAATTGGCCTATAGGTCCCCGTGAACTAACGAAGGAGTGCTCAATTAAACAAAAAGATTAGGCATGCGATTCCACTATCACTTGACTCACGCCTCACTTCTTTGAGTCGTAAAAGTCAGTCCTTGCTAAACACGTTTCTCTAGAACTAGGGGGAACTTCCTTCTCTTCTCTTCTCCTCTTCTCGGTCCCATCGCTCGTCGCCATCTTTTCACCTAAAACCTGCGAAATAAACGTGTCGAGAGCCGGGTCGTCTCGTTTGCTGCAGAAGACGCGTCCTGCGTACTTGCTCCTTCCAGGAAAGACCGCTACGAGGGAAGGTCCAACGCGTCACGATTTTAGGTGCAGCTGCAAGCAGAGCATCACCTAACTCGACGATGATGGCTGAAAGAAGACAAAGGGAAACGAGGAAGGCAAGAGAGCTCGTGACTGAAGGCGATAGAATTTGGCAAGATTTTTCTGTGTTCTTTCTTCAATAACTTCTAATGTACAGTGTTCTATAGATATAGTACCAGATGTACATAATAAATGTAAATAAAAAGTATTTTATGAATCAACCTAAATCTCAATCTAATCCTTAATTGATTAGGTGCACAACTGTTATCCACTCGAATTCCGTGTCAAATATCACGAGCATATCTTCCAACCATGATTTTTCTCGGGATCCCGTGTCTGCGCTCCGTCGGAGACAGGAGCCTCTCCTCCTTTGGTTTTGTCGTTCTTCTTTTTGAATGACTCAGGATGGCATCTTTATTTTGATTAGGGACAACTGAAACGAGATAACTCCGACCGGTGCTCTCCCCCCAGCTTTTGCTGATGCGGATGTATGCTTAATGTGAAAGTGTTGTTTGTCTCGCTGTAACTTTTTCAGAACCATTTGCTTTATCGGATAACACTTACTGAACCAACAACCGACAATTCTTTCTGTACATAGAAACCTGATTGGACACATTCTTTCTATGGAGATGATTACTCAAGGATATCAATTGATTTTTTAATCATGTGAAAATTGGCTGATTTAGTCCTTTTCTATCCATCTTGACGAGCGATCGCGGCGTCCATCGTCCTATGTGATAAAGCTGTGAATAATTTTTTTATTTTTAATAAATTTTTATATTAATAAAAGATTTATAATTTAATTAATCAAAATTTAAAATTTTAAAATTGAATTAATATTGTGCAATAACTAAAGTAGAGAGATTAGCATCCAAAGTGCGCACCACGCACCCTCTCTCTCTCTCTCTCTCCCTTATTAAGAAGGCTAACTTTTGTGACACGAACTAGGTATTTGTTGAGATTCTTATAAAATTTTATTTCTTTATTTGTAATTTCAAATGACTTCTTAAGCAGTTTAGAATATGTTTAGTATTTTAAAAAATCATAAACTGATACACTTGTAATAAATTTATCAAAAACTATATTTTTTATCATGAAAAACTTCAAATTGATAATTTTATGACAAATTTACCCCGATTGACCATAAAAAAACTCTAAATTTGTATATTTATGACAAATTAATCCCAAACTAATTTATTCAACCGCAAAAAATAAAAAAATAGTAAATTTATGACAAATAAACCCTCCGCTAAATTGGATTAATACCACAAAAAAATCACAAAAATTATAAATTGTAATAAACGAAGCGTAAAATTCCAAATTAGTATACCAGTTAATTGTCACGTGTCATTTAACTTAATAATTTGACAATAAAATTTAACGAAAACTGACGGAGAGTAAATTTATCATAAATGCTTTTACAAAAAAAAAATATAATAAATGTACCGGTTTTTTGTAAATTTGTTAAAAGTATATCAATTTAGGGGTTTTTGTGGTAAAAAAATAATAATTTTTGGTAAATTTAATCACAAATGTACCGATTTATGATTTTTCAGGATAGTAACTTTTTAAAATATGTTGGAGGATTTTTTTCTACTTTTTTTTATAGTTTTCTTTGAAGTAACTTCATTTGGAGTTCGTTAGGGTTTAAAGTTCCAACATTGATTCTATTAACGTTATAAAGCCAACTTTTTTACGTTGAATTCTGATGGTAATACTCAAGCTTATCTTTGTGTGCCTCAAGCATGTTGCATCTTCCTGTATGTTTTTGCAAATTGCGGTTCGCGTTATTTTCATTTCCACCGCATCAAGTGATAACGGCGTGGGTCAGTCCCGGCGACGCAAGGCTTGACACCAGCTAATCTGGGGACAACCGTCTCGTCAACGAGATTGGAAGGGATAGGCTATTTAATGGTAGTCTTGGGAATCTTGACAAGCTATAAAACGACGATGGAGTGCAATGATTATTATTCGGTTGGAAAGGCCGAACGTATTAACTACTCGATCGGAAGTTCTTGGCTTGAAGAGAACATTAGACCAGGGTAACAAGGCGGATGCCGTGGGGAATAACGACAATGGCCAACCGTCCAGCTTACCTGCTTGGAGGTACATAATTTATCGTCGTCCAACCTAATCCCCAGAAATTCAACACGTACAAGGATAAGGCTCAATACCAAGAGAAACTTTCACGGTGACGGTGACACGACGCGGAGATCGTCAGGACTATCGTATTTATGACGGCTTCGGGGCTTGAGAAAGCTACGGAGGTCAGCATTATAATGGAAGACGCGATGATCAGATGTGACAGAGATCATTGTGGAGATCGAAATTACATGCGACGTGGACGATTCGCTGAATTCGGCTTTGAGGTGCAAGTTCCTCGTTTCGACGGATAATCGGCTAGGGATAAAACTAGATTTGCGGAGATTAGATCGTGTTTTCTATCATATGCAGACATCCCGGAACTCAAAATGGTAGAGTTTATAAAGTAAAGTACAAACTAAAGAGCGAAGCGGTTGTTATGGTGGTAAGAATTGAAGGGACAATGTGTTAGAGAAGGCAAATGACGATGTTCTTGATGATAATAGAAAAAGAAGATTTTTTTTTTATTTTTTATATCTAGGATTCACCCTAACATACTTTACATGTGCTCAGGCTGCCGCTGGCCCAATCAGCACAACAAAGACTACTAAGAAGTTAGCATAAGTCCCCATTATTATGGCCCTCCACTTAAGATGCGTTAACAATGCGGAGGTTTGAACCTGCGACCTTGACAATGAGGAGCAAGGTGCTGCAACCTCGGTGACGAGGAGTAAGGCACTTACCAACGCAATTGCCCGCTAGTGGGTAAATCGAAAAAAAAAAAAAAGAATTTTGTTCTTGAATTCTCATTAAAAGTTTTGGAGGATTCTTAATTAGAATTTTTTATATCAAGATGATGTAAAATATTATTTCTGATAAACAATCATCGACCATGTCAAGATCCAAGGTTGAATATTTTCAGGCTGGGGCGCATTCACTAAAATTAAGATGTATTTTATTTAGTTTATGATTTGATGTCTTTCAGAGTTATTTAAGGTCTGTACTTTGAACATAGGTTCATTTTTCATTGTCAAAACGGCTTTTTGACATTTTTGACATTGACTTTTGAGACAAATTTTGAAAGTTTACTTGTGCACTCCAAGCATGCTGTGATTCACATCATCCTCGCTTTCACTATGTCATTTTGGCATGCCACATTCGGTGACAGGGCCATCTTATGGCGTGCCACATTCGGCAATGGTCATGTACGTAACAGTAATTATTGTAACTTCATTCTTAACAAGAATTAAGTCATTATTGTGAACTAACCATTGTGAAATAACGCGTAAGGTAACAGATCTTACTTCAAGTCTAACAGGAGAGGAAAAATTTATCAAAGAAATCATTGAGAAACAATAAAAAACAAAAAAGATTTTCATAGATCAATTTGTCTACTGGATGCCTACTAAAACAATAAGAGCCAGTCACAAAGAGATCCACCATGGATCTAGATAATTGCAGAGTACAATTGTTCAATAGATTCAGTGTTTTCCAACCCTAGATCATATTTGAAACTTACTAGTGTTTTCTCATAATAGGTCAGTGTGACGCTTGAGTGCCATCGTTATAGTAGCCACAAGCCATAGGCACTCTAGACTAAGTGCCTATTTGGTAATTATCCCGACAGTGTTTGATTCTGATTTTTCGTTTCCGGGAGCAGTTTGGGAACAAAATTGCGTCTGGTAAAATTTTTATTTTCGGGAACAAATTTCTATTTTTCTTCCTTAGAATTAGATTTAGAACAAAATCAAGAATAAAAAAAAAAAAATTGATTTTTATTCCGGGAACAAATCTAAAAATCAAAACCAACTATTTTTATTCTTATATTTTCTCTTCTTCTCTTTTCTTCTTCTTCATCCTGCCTCTGCCAGTCGTTGGAACCAGTTCGGCAAGCTCGTTGGAGGCAAGCCTAGCTATTGGTGAGGCTGGGTGAGCCTTACCCAATTGTTGGTGAGGCTCGGCCAACGAGGGTCAGCCTTGTTGAGGGTCGACAATGCTCTAATGAGGTCGCTAACCTCACCGAGGGCCAGTGACGCTCCGGTAAGGTTGGTAACCCTTGTTTGGCAGGTGGTTAGTCACCGATCGGCAATTAGCCAAAAGAAGAAGAAGAATAGGAGAATAAGGAAAAAAAAAAAGAAAAGAAAAAAAGTAAAAAAATTATTTAAAAATTAAAAGAATTTGATTTAGAACATAATCAATGAACATGGTACAAAATATAATTCTATTACAGAATTAGAAATTTTGAACAGTTATCAAACAGCTTAAAATATTTAAAAATTATTTTCAGGAATAAAATAAAAAAAATTATTCCAAATCAGAATCTGCTTCTAAAAACAGAATTATTATCAAACACATTCTAAAAGCCCCGCCAGGCCAATCTTAGCTACTCGCGCCATTGGCACGTCCTATCACATCTCCGACTTATCTCGATCACCTAACGCTTGATCTGAAAAATCACCTAAACTTCAACAAATTCAACACAAAACAACTTTTTAACATTGCATATTTCCAAAAAAAAAAGTAATAACTAACCCACTAACTCAATCACATAACGCAGTATACGGAAGCCAATCCGCCGTCCCCAAATCCAAATGCGCGGCGCCGTCGGTAACGGCGCGAATTCCTCGTACGTTGTGCCCTGCCGTCACGCATGAGAGCACGAGAAAGAGAGAAAGAGAGAGAGAGAGAGAGAGAGAGTAAAGAAAAAAGAAACCGGTCGGTCCGACGGAAGGGGGGCCACTTTCTCGAATTCAAGCACGTGCTGAATAGCGTTTGCTTCGATTCAACCACGTGCTGAGGAGCGTTCATTCGAGGTTTTCAACGTGCGCGTCACGCTACGGTACGCTACAGACCCCCTGGCTCGACACGACACGACAGCTGCGCCACTCCCTGCCCTTGCTTTGCTTTTCTGACTTTCTGGCGGTCTTCTGAAGGCGGCCCGAACGGCAGCGTCAGAGGAATCGACACGATTTCCATGTTCCAGCAGAACAGACCTCGCGGGTCGCGCACAATGATGGCCTCCCCCGGATTGCCAACAACCCACGCGACGGAACAATACAAACGCGGTTCTTTATGCGCGAATCGTCTTGGGGATTTGCTTTCGGTCCTCGTGTTGACAAATTCTTGATTTCGTTTTTGATGGTTTTCCTTTGTTCATGAGTGGATTGGATTCTTTTCGATAACCGGGGGCACGGGCAATTTTTGACTTGCCGGATGGCCAATGAGGACATCGTGGGAGTCCGAAGGAAAAGGTCTAGTTGGAGGCATAGCTTTTGGCGCTGAGAAGTGTAGACACGATTGGTGTGTGAAAATCGTGTTCCGTCATTCATGATCGTACCCTCGTTTCTGCAACTGTAAAATCCAACCAAGGTATGAAAGGACATATTAAAATGTCTAAATATCAAGTCACTTTTTGTTTAAATTTTTAAAATAATTAACAGTAATTTTGTAAAATCTCATGATACAACTCACGCATCTTCATTTTCCATTCTTTTGACTTAATTTGCCTAAATTCATTTTTTTTTTGTCTAATCCTATCCCACATAGGTTGCGAAATTATATTCCCTTACTCATGTGTCCTCAACCCAAGCTCCCAAAGGTAAAGAATCGATCTCCTTACTTCCCCTTCTAAACTTTGGAAGAATGGCCATTGAGCCAACCCACATGGTTTAGTTAAATTATTTTAAAGGGACAGAAATTGACTTGAAATTTTAATGTATTTTTAAGCTTTGAGTGTTTAAATAAATATATATAGGGATCTTATTGATGAAAATGCTTGAAACACTCATTAATCATACATAATAAGAAAATATTCTAATACATTGATTACACATAATACGAGAAAGACACTGGATTGAAAATTGACAAGCATTCTTTAAATCGGACACTAGTTAAGAAAAATCAGATATTTATTTTAATATTATAAAATTTTCAAAGGCAAATCCTAGTGGGTGTGCTTGAGATATAAAAGTTAATTTGTAAATTAATGCAACAGGCTCTTGTTACACGGCATGAGTAAGACTCACTCAGTATGCTTGTATACAACCAGAGACATCACTAGTACAGTTTCGTTTGAGTAACGTTACTCAAGGCAATAATCATCACATCTCTGAAGAATAACCAATTTGGCAATTGTTTGAGCCGAGGTTTTTTTCTTGCTATGCACCATCTGATTTTTCTAATTAGATGTTTGTATAATGCTAAAACCCCAATATATTAACACAACCTTAGCATAACACATAATACTTCTCCGACCAACCATCAATAAAATTCGTTTTTGGAGATATGATGCTCGTGGGTGGACCTATTCAAATGGGTTAGAGACCCACTTCTTAACCTATATGGGATAGGTTGAATTATTACATGATGCATTGTTTTCAATAAATGGATTTAAATAATAAAACTCAAAATAAATGGATCATAAATTAGTTATTCATACTCTTTTTTCTTTTCTTTTGCCCTTACTTAATTTTGGACTCGCTCCCTCCATGCTCACATCTCAATTTGGATATGGCTTTTTTTTTTTTTTTAAATTGAGTTAATATAGAAATGTTTTAGTGATATAAGTCGGATATAAATCACTCAATTTATATTGTATGAAAATTGATCAAAATGAGTTATGGACCTTTGTTGACTTTATATAAATCCGACTCAACTCTCTTGTACGACGGGTCTTATCCACAGGGCATCACCTAACTTGTTTTTATTTTTTTTATTTTTTTAGCTTGAGTAAAACCCAAGAGAAGAATTGCCCTTCTCAAAAATCACGTGTCCTCATTCAAATCTGGTTTAACTGGCTCTACAATGCCCGCCAACAGATCCTCAACTCACTAGGGTTTCTGTGGACCGAAAGCTGGTGAAATTTCCGCGCGAGATATCATGGCATTGGCTTGATTTTATAAAAGAGCCAACCGATTAATCGCTTCTAGAGCGTACTGTCCCATTCTGGTACGTCACGTCTTTAGAACAACGTTTTAAACATTGTTTCCTCATCCAAGACAAGCAAGCGACTATTTCAAAAGAGAAATAATATAGAAAGAAAAGAGAGAAATGATCTGGCCAGCGCCACGACCGCACCCACTTAAAAAGATTGGATGAGGATATACTCAATTGTCAGGCCAACCTAGAAGAATGGTACACGAGTCTTCTGTACTTAGAGTTGAATTTTCAGGGCACTTGCAATTTTATAAATTCACATATCATTTGAATTTAGTTTCAAATTATGAAGTTTCATCTATGTTTAGGTTTGTGTAAATGAGTTCACAACGAGTTGATTTCGATTGGAGATTGGTAGCTAGACATGGTTGAAGTATCAAGAGTTCATCTTTATATATCCTTTGAGTAATCCCACGTATGCTTGAAATTGGCCAAATTTGATCTTTTAGCTATTCAATAATCACTGGTTTCAAGATCGGATTCTCGGGGATTTGTAGAAATGTGGCATCGACCTCTTCGTACCTCGTTTCGATGTGGTTCGTTTTGGAAGAATCCACTCAAAGCTCTTCTAAAGTATATATGGCAAGGTAGAGATAAATTCAGGATGGTTCATGCTATAACCAATTTGAAAACACATAGAGTTTAGAGTATTTTTCGTCCACGGTTAAAAATGTTCCTTTTCCTAACACTTAAAAAAATCAAATGCAAATTTTCACGTCAACGTTTATAATACTGAAAATTTTCTAGTGTTTCTTTCTGAATAAAAGTCAAATTATGAGTGCACGATATTTAGAAAGAAATGTTCAAAGAACGTAGACATTCTAGATTAGATCCTCGGTCGGCAAAATCTGTAACGCCACGTTTAGTGGACCGAATGTGAGTTCATACACGACAGGTTGTCCTGTTTGGTGCTTGAGGATGTCTCTAGCCACGTACAAACATCGAGATATAATATCACATGTGGGGGTGACAAAAAAGTTTAAATAAATATTTCTGCTATTTCTAAAAAAAGAAAATTAAATGGACACCGCTAAGCATCGAAGGAAGAGAGAGAGAGAGAGAGACAGATTCATTCGAGAGCGTGAATGTCATTTTTGATATGAGTGCCCCATCTCCCACCTTTCCCCCTCTTTCGTCAAAACGGCAACCCTCGCGGCGGTCGTAATCGCCATTAAATGGTGGTTGTCGGCTCTTCGGGACCGTCTCCATCCACCTCCACCTCTGTGCGAATTCCCTTTTTATGAATCGGAC
The DNA here is from genome assembly GCA_019915185.1 of Eucalyptus camaldulensis. Taxonomy (NCBI): domain Eukaryota; kingdom Viridiplantae; phylum Streptophyta; class Magnoliopsida; order Myrtales; family Myrtaceae; genus Eucalyptus; species Eucalyptus camaldulensis. The sequence continues at coordinate 36,005,971 of JAHSVA010000001.1, forward strand.
ACGTCCTCATATTCCGTCGACGGGCAAACCAGTCACGTGGCGGCCGGAATCTAAATAGCATCCCATTTCCGTCGCACCTAATCTGGCCATGCCATTTCGACCCACATGCGCGCCAAACCCACAGAGTCATCCAGACAATATTTATCATTTCCTATTCCAAACATTATATCAAGAGCAATGCTAGACCTACTATAGCAAGTTTTTTTTTTTTGGTCAGTTTACTATAGCAAGTTGAGAAATCGTTTTATTAAGTGACCTATCTCGTTACAAGTTGCCCTTTTTACATAAGCTAGTCACAGTAAAGAACCAATGATGGCCTAACATGTAAATCTATAAATTAAAGGGCAAGAATCACAAAAAAAATCTTAATTTATGCATATTGTGATATATTTGCTTTAAACATTTTTTCGTGACATCAAAATCCTAAACTTATACCCGTATAACGCATTTAACCTCTGTCAAAGTTCTATCAATGAAATTATAAAAAAGAATATGCCTATATGGACACCAAATAGTAAATAATGTTGACCTGATGCCTTTACATAAGTTTTGAGTGAAAAATAATTTAACAGAACTCTGACAGAAAATAAATATATCATATAAGTATAAGTTTATGGTGTTTCATGTCATAAGAAGAAAATTATATTAAATGTGTTACAATATGCATGTTTTAGGATTTTTCGTTTCGTAAAAAAAGCTTGTGGGTATAATTTTGGATCCTAAGTCAAATGAATATATTGTTTCCCTCGAACCAAAAATAAAAGACAAAATGAAAGGGAAAGGAAGGAGAGCGAGGCGACGAGTCATGAGGTTGGATTGATGACCTGACCTCTGTCAAAGGACACCACAAAACAAAAAATGTTGACCCGATACTTACAACATAGTTTTGATTAAAAAATAATCTAGCAGAATTTTGATAGATGATAAATGTCATATAAATATAAATTTATGGTGTTTTATTGTACAAAAAAAAAGGTTTATATTGAATGTGTTGCGGTATGCATATTTAGGATTTTTGATATCGCAAAAAAAAGGAAGAAAAAGCTTACAACCATTGCCATCAACGGCACAGCTAGTTCAGACTCTCTCTCTCCCCCTACGAATGTGAGGTTTACCTGCTGGCTATCGGCTTACGAGATTCCTTATGTTACAAAAAAAAAAAAAAGGTTTACGGGCATAATTTAGGGTTTTTATTTTTTAAATAACTCCTCCCCTTAATATTTTGCAAACCAACCGAAGTCAAACGAATAGAATATTTCCCCCGAACCAAAAATAAAAGAGAAAACGAAAGGGAAAGGAAGGAGGGCGAAGCGACGAGTCACGAGGTTGGACTGAAGACCTAACCTCCACAGGCCTTCGGCCAATGCCCTATTCTTTTCCAGCTTTTGCGTAGTTACGTTGGACCTGCCTCTTCTTAAAGACACCCTCGTGGAAGACGTGCGCCCGTGTATTTACGATCTTGCCATCACCTCCCCTCCCCCCTCTGCAGTATTCCTCATATGTAACTCGTGCCCTCCCTTCTTTCTCCACCACCTCTCTCTCTCTCTCTCTCTCTCTCTCTCTCTACCTCTTTCTCTATAATTCTCGCTCAAGCTCGCGCCTTTTCACCGGCACTCCACCCCTCGCATCCTCACCTCGCGACCCATCTGACAAAACAAAAAGAAAGGAGGAGAAAGATGGCAAGGAGCGCCGTCGAGCTCGACTTCCTCGGCGTGGCGGAGAAGGGGGTCGCCTCCCCCTCCGACTCCCGCCCCCAGCGGCAAACTCTCGACCGTTTCTCCAGCTTCCGAGGTCGGTCTCCTCCGCCGCCGCCGCCGCCGCCGGCCTCTCTGGCTTCTTGCTTTTTCGACCGCGGTTGCCTTTCTCATCGTGCGGTCCGCGTTTCTCGTGCAGGCATCCAGAGCGCCATCTCGCGGATCAACCCGGAGCTCCTCAAGTCGGTGATCGCCGCCCCCGGCGCCGCCCACTCGAGGTCGCCGCCCTTCTCGGCGCCCGCGACGCCGAAGCCGGACCAGAATGCTGCTCCCGCCTTGCCTGTTTACGCCCCTCTTGTCAGGTCAGTGTCGAGAGATTTCGCAGATAATTTTTTGCAGCTTTAAGATGATGTGATTTGACATAAATTTGAAATATCGTTCGAATTTCGAAATTTCAAAGCAAGATATCATGTCTGTCCAACGCGATCTTGGCAAATTTAGGTTTTGTTTGTTTTTTGGGATTCGGTGGTGGTTGCAGAACTTGAAATCTCGTGAAAAAAATTCGCTTGCAGGCCGAGCTCGGAGACCCACGTCGGAGAAGTTGCTCCACTGACGATCTTCTACGGCGGGACCGTCGTCGTCTTCGACCTCCCTCCCAACAAGGTATGCTCGGCCCGTCCCCCGCGAGCTTTTCAACTTGAATTAAAATGCCGTTCCGTTTCGCCGCCCGCCGGCGACTCGGCTTTTTCTTCGTTGTTCTGATGGGTGGGGGCTCTCGTGTTTCGTTTAGGCGGAGGACATTCTGAAGCTTGCGGTCCAAGGAATCTCCAAAGCCACCGGACCCGAGAGCCCGGAGGCCGCGGCGGCTACCGGCGGCCAGGAACAGTTGCTCGGCATGGGAGGTAAGAATCAACCGGTCGGTCGATCGATCCGGGATGTATTCGCCTATTCGGTCCGCCCTTGTAAATGCATTACGTTGTTCATCAGTCCTATGCATAGTGTCAGTATCACTTGAACTATCAAATATTTTCCAATGAGCAAACGAAAATTCTAGATCTATTTATTTGCGATATAATGGTGTTTCGTTTATTTTAGATTAAATTAAATCTATTTTATTTTATTTTTGCAGATCTGCCGCTCACGAGGAGGAAGTCGCTGGAGAGATTCTTTGAGAAACGGAAGGAGAGGTAACGCCCCCACCTCAACCTTCATTTTTTTTTGCTTTCTTAATTTATGATGCTTTTCTTTCACTTTTTGCTAGTTAATTTTCACGTGTTATAAAGAAAATATAAATATCATTTACATTGATTCGTTCAAAAAAAGAAAAAATTAAGAAAACCTGGCAAATTTTGAAATTGTTTGTTTTTTCTATACTTTCGATTTGTCTTGTCCGGTGGAATCGGATGGACGGTCGAGATCTTCAACGTCCGGCATTTCGTCCTATTTTCGGACTCTGCTCTGCAATTAATATTATAAGGAAATTTTACAAATTTTAAAAAATTGAAAACAACTGGATCCACAAAAGTAATTTACCAGATGAGTTTTCAATATCAATTTTCATCACGCGGGCGACGTTTGACAAACAACCTCTAAACACATAATACAAGTATCTCGAGTTTAATTCCCGGAGAGAAAAAAATTAAGAGGATTCGGGTTATAAGTATCTCAGCTATAATTAAACCCGCCAATACTTTTTGGTCACTAATGGATCGACCTAGCAACGGAGGGATCAGGTGGTGAAACTATTAGGTACTTCTAGACATAAGAGAAGATTTTAGGAGTAATTGTGCACCCAATAGCTCATGTGGGTCGAGATGGGTATTCTGGAAATATCTTACTTAGAGTTTTAGGACAGCAGCAGAGCGTAAATTTCCGCTTGCTAGCCAAAAAGTAATTGAGAAGCTTGAATTGGGTTTGGCTTAATCTAGCGATGCCATCGACAGTAACCGAGTACATTTTTTTGTCACGAGTCAATTTTCGTGGTGGGTCTCACTTACGGCAATGGGGAAAGTGAAAATCATGTGAGCGGTCCTAAAAACAGGAAAAAGGGGGACACAAAGAAGAAGATAAAAAAGTACAGAGATTCCTAAAGGCAAAAAAGTCGAGGACGATGGTCGGTCCTCCCGAATTCGAACATCGAAACCCCGCCCATGAAAAACACGAGCCGATATTCGGACGGGACCGTCGTCGTCCGGCTTTTTTCTGAAGAAGAGTTTAAAAGGGTGCGCCTCGGTCCCCCATCCGTCCGCCTCCCGCGACTCGGTCGCAGAGCCAGTTGGGCTATTCCTTTCGTGTGCGCGCGACGTCGTTTTCTTTTGAAGAACCGCGTGCGGTCGTTGGGGTCATTAAAGAATATAATCAGCGGTCGACTAATCGAAAGACGCGCGTGTTTAATGTGGTGGCAGGTTGACTTTCGCATCGCCGTATTCCCGCGGCAAGTGAGGCGCGCGCGCTCGTCGCCTTCGCGGAAGGAGCGGGAGAAGGAGGCGACTCGGTCATCTCTCCGCCGCGCACGTGGAAAATGTGAAGGAAGGAAGAACGGGAGGAGGACAGGTCAAGGACGTATACGGCGTCGTAGCCTTTTGGAGGAGGACGCTCTTTTTTTATTTTATTTTTTTTAAGTTTCCTCCTTTGTTTTTGCTCTTCCCCTAGGGGAGGTGTTGATGAACTGTTTAGTGTCGTGATGTCTAAGTGGAGGCCACTGACGTAATTGCACGCCGGCTCTTTTTTATATTTTTCCCTCTCATCTCCTTGTGGGATGCGGGGCGGTCGGGGCTACGGCGTATGATTGTAGTTTGGCAGGTCTCTAGACTTGGGGGGCCGACGGCAACCCATATGTTGATCGGAGGATGTCGGGAAGTAGTTGTAGTACTAGCCTCATGCTTTGACTTCGATCTTATCTGTCTGTGTAGCATGTGTATCATCTCTCTCTTTTTGATGTTTTTCGTGAAGAATACTGTCATTTGTTTGATTTGAGGGTCGAATGTGTAACATATGCTACACAATTACTGTATATTATCTTCACGAATTTATCTGTTTAATTTCTCTCTCATAAATTTTCAATGAAGAACTCCTAGCTAGCAGTATTTTTAAGATCGTTCTGAAGAATGATCATATTTGTTGAGATTTTGTTACTTGTCGTCAGAGTTATATGATTGTAGGTCTTAATCATTTTTGATATATTTTAATAATAGCATAGAAATCTTTCCCTTTTTATAGGAAATGCTTATTTGCCGTATTGTATCAAATGATGATAAAGTAATATGATTAATGCGCACATTGGTTTTTATTAAGACGAAAGATGAATGACTAGAGCCTTACCAAAAAAAAAGATGAATGACTAGAGACAATTAAATTAAAAGACATGCTCACATGAAAAAGAGTCTTCTATAAGTCTATAAAAAATTATGATAAACTAATTTTGTCGAGAGAGTAATTTCTTTGTCAGACTTTCTTTTTACCTTAGTTTGCTAAGGTGAACCAATTTATTACAATAAAAAATCATTTATAATATAAAACCAATTAAGAGCCTAATATATATATATATATATATATATTATATAGATGCGTGAATAGTATTAGTAGTGGGGGGCTATGACAAACAAAACATATGGGGATCCTCTTCTAGATACACCACACTAGTGGAATGCAAATTAAATTACATAAAGGTTATTGGTATTAATGTTACCATTTGACAATAGTATCTTAGAATTCCAATTTCTCACCCTAAATTTGGTATTCATATGACGATGACATTTGGAAAATATGGAATGAATCACTTAAATTTGTAGTTAATCACGTACTACTTTCCAAGGCTAATTAGGTTAATCACGTTATGTGTATATTCGTACCCCTTTACACGAGGACACTCTTTTTTTTTTTTTTTTTTTTCTTTTCCCTTTTTGTTTTTGCTCTTCCCTTATAGAGGAGTTAATTTAGGGTCGTGATGTTTAAGCGGGGGCCACTGGCATGATTGCATGCCATCCATTTTTATTTTTATTTTGGCATCCTATTTTTCGATATGGTGGGGTTGGGGCTCTGGCGTATGATTATAGTTTGGCAACGATGGGCCGATGGCGACCAACATGTTAACCGGAGGATGTTGGAAGTAGTTGTAGTATTTAGTCTCGTCCTTTTGCTTTTATTGTATCTGATTGTGTCGCGTGTACACCACCTCTCTGTTTCTCTCTTCGATGTTTTGCAAAGATGCAATCCATTTGTTTGATTTGAGGGTCGAACGTATAATATATGCTATACGATTACTATATACCATCTTCATGAATTTATCTGTTTAACTTTTATCACTCTCTAACTTAAATTTTCATTCAAGAACTCTTAGCTGGTGGTACTTTTAAGATCGCTCTATATAATAATCATATTTGTTGAGATTCTGTTTATGTCGTCAAAGTTAGATGATTATAGCTTTTAACCATTTCTGAGGCATTTTGATAATAGCATTGAAACGTTTCCCATTTATAGGAAATGCTTAGATTTTGTATTGTGTCAAATGATGACAAAATGTGACGATTCACGTGTACATCGGCTTTTATTACGATAGAAAGATGAATGCCTACGGACAAAATTAAATGAAAAAGACACATAAAAAAGAATCTTTTGAGTTGATAAAAAATTACGATAAACTAAATTTTGTCAATAGAATAATTTCTTTGTCAGACTTTGCTTTTACCTTAAATTGCTAAAGTGAACTAATTTATTTTAAGAATAAACAAGTTATAACGCATGAGTTAGTAGTATTATTAGTGGCGCAATGACAAACAAAACATGAGTGGAGAATTATCAAAAAAATCTTAAACCTATTGTAATTGTGTCAATTTAATTATAAAACTTTGATATTTGTGTCATTTCAGTCAATTTCGCCAATTTTGGCTAGTCCGACATTAACGTTGTATTTTCTAAATAATATTTTAAAATTTTGTATAATGTTCTTTATTTTTATTTTTTTCTTTAATTTTTCCCTCTTCCCTTAACGCCGATAAGGGTCATCGACCACAAGGAAGCTTGGGACACCCTCGTTCGCCTTAGGTGAGGGTGGTGATTGCCTCACTTGCCTGGTTTGGGCAAGGGGCCGTGTGCGTACACTCCAGCTAGTAAGGGCATTGCCGCCCTTGCCTAGAGTTGGCGAAGGTCAGCGGCGACCATCACTAGTCTTAAGGGAAGAGAGAAAAAATTAAGGAAAAAAGAAGAAAAAATTATAAAAAAATCAAAAAAATTAAAATATTATTTTAAAATGTCGCATTGGCACCAGTAGTATCATGTCAAGGTTGTCTAGTTAAAATTAACCAAATGAACTAAATTTGCATAAATGCAAAATTTTTAAAAATGAATTAGTAAAAAAAAAAGTTTAGATTTGAATTGACACAATAGCCCTAGATTTAGGACTTTTTCGATAAATTTTCCCGACTATATAGGGAATCTCTTCTACATATATCGCACTAATGGAATGCAGAATACCATCCGACAATAGTATCATGAATTCGAATTTCTCACCCTAAATTTGATATTCACATGGCGACTAGATATAGAAAAAGTGGAGTGAATTACTTAAATTTGCAGTTAATCACGTACTACTTTCCAAGGCTAATCAAATGGAGTTTAAAACTAAAGAAAATAATAAGATCACAAAAGATGCACTAATGGGTTCATTTAGAAGTATAAGGCGACCAAAGTATCAATTCTATGCTTAAAAGATAAGTTGATGGCCAAGATGGTCCAAGTACCTAGCCCTAGCGAAATGATTTTTTTAATTCCCCCACTTTTGTCCCGTGCCATCCGCGAGACCCGCTTTCCACGAAGGTTCTTTCGGTGTCGTCGACGTTGACGCCACCAGGGATGGAAGCGTGATCTCGAGACTAGGCACTAGGCAGGGCCAGAGCCTACGAATAGGTCCAAAGCTTGGTGGGGCTTGCCTCCAAAACGTCTAATTTTTGCCGGCTAACGTTGCAATTGGCAAGCCACGTGATTTTTGATCCGATCGAAGTAGCGTGAGGAAAGGACGTGCGCTTCGCAAAGAATCTTGGAAACGGCTAAAAGTAGGAAACCCACTCCTCAAGCAAGGCAAACGATTCCCTCCTCTCCCACGAGTTCCCGTTTCCCAGTTCACGCGCTTCGCCAATGGCATAATTCCACGTGCGCGTCGAGCGTGATGTTTGAACTCGTCTCGGACTGAGTATTTCGGTCCGAGCTCAATTGGACTTGAACTCACTTGGCGGGGCGATCGACATCCTCGACTTTACTCAACTTGATTGTAGATAATCGCGCAATGACTATATACTTAGGTTGATAGGATTAAGTGCTTGAATTTTGGCGTGTTACATCAGCTTGCAAGCCCAAAAAAAGACCTTGAGGGGGCACTTCCCAAACATTTAGTCTCTGTGACATTTCTTGTCCTAGCTTTGCCAAATATTAGATGCATGAGATAGCTCTCTTGGTAAGCAGGTGATGGTTTACGTAAGTAATGAATTTACAATTGGCTCATTGCTCTAGAGGGTTCAATAAAATTACGGATTGAGTTGCAAAAGTCCAAATGAACAAAAACCTACAAAAAATCGAACTACTTATATCTACCTCAAAATCTTTGGGCTTAAGTCCTATTTGGTTCAGCATTTGGAAGGGATTTTGGGGCTTTAAAACACTTTGGTCAAATGTAAATGGCATTCAGTTCATTTTTCCAAGGATGTTGGAGTGATGTAATTAGCATCTCCAAAGTACTCTAAAAGCCTTTTAAGAAAATGGAGGGTTGAAAGTTCCTTGAAAATAGTACTTCCCTGATTTAATAAAAATATGTCACATGTACCCTCGTTCCCTATGCTAAACTTTCATTTAACAACTCTTCATCTAGTAGTATTTTTAATATCACTATAAACAATGATTTTATTTGTTGAGATTTTGTCATATATCAACCATTGCAGATCTTAACCATTTCCAAGACAATTGGATAATAGGATTGAATCTTTCCCATTGATGGGAAATACTTATTTTCCATACGGTATCAGACGATGACAAAGTATGATGAGTCATGTGTACATTGTTTTTTATTACGAAGAAAGATGAATGACTATAGACGATATTTAATAAAAAGACACTCACATGAAAAAGAATCTTTTATGAGTCGATTACGATAAACTAACTCTATCAAGAGAGTAATTTCTTCATCATACTTTCTTTATAACTTAATTTGCTAAAGTGAACTAATTTATTACAAGAAAAAGACAATTTACAATGAAAAACCAATTAGGAGCCTAATTGACAAAATAAATTGTATATACGTGAATAATATTATTAGTGGGGGTTATGACAAACAAAACATATGGGGAGAATTATTAAAAAAGTCTTAAATATATTGCAAGTGTATTAATTCAATAATAAACATTTTATATTTGTGCCAATTCAGTCAATTTTTGCCAATTTTTTGTCAATCAATGTTGATGTGGCGTCTTTCTTATCTTTTTAAAATTTTTTTCTCTCATCCTTTAGCATTGATGAGGGTTAGTGGCCATAGGCTAGGATTGTGATTGCCTCGCTCACTTGTTATGGGTGAGGGGTCACGTGCCCATGCCTTGGCTGACAAGGGCTTTTTGGCCCTTGGGAAGAGAGAAAAAATTAAGAAGAAAAAAGAAAAAAAATTTATAAAAAATTTATAAAAAATTTAAAATATATTTTTAAAAATGTCACATCAGTGTCCATAGCATCATGCCAACACTGTCCAGCAAAATTAGTTAAGTGAACTGAATTTGCATAAATGTAAAAAATTTAAGATTAAATTAGCAAAAAAAAGAAAGTAAATGGCTAAATCAATACAATTACAATAAGTTTATGATTTTTTTTAGTAATTTTCCCAAAGTATATGAGGAACCTCTTCTAAATAACCACACTAATGTAATGTAGAATACCATTTGACAATAGTGTCATAGAATTCCAATTTCTCATCCTAAATTTGATATTCATATGACGATTAGATTTAGAAAAGAAATGGAATGAGTCACTTAAATTTGCAGTTAATCATGTACTACTTTCCAAGGCTAATCAAATGAAGTTTAAAACTAAAGAAAAGAATGAGATCATAAAAGATGCATTAATGGATTTATTTGGAAGTATAACACAGTCAAAGTATCAATTCCACGCTTAAAAGTTGAAGAACAAAAATATAATTACAAAAATGAATAAAGACTAATAAAATAATAAAATAACATAAGAAAAGTACTCCATGATTAATTAGATTGTTACAAAAGAAAATGAAATGTCTAAAATCCTATGTTTGTTTCGGAAAAAAGAAAAGGGAATATCTTTGGAAAAAGTGAAAAATAACATGAAATAAGGAAAAGAATAGTCGAAGCGCTAGAGCTATGAGTTGAACCCTTATCTTGGCAGTTCTTTTTTTTTTTTTTTGCCGAAATTATCGTGGCAGTTCAAAAGATAACATTAGTATCACTATCTTTTTGGCCAGCCAATCAAAGATTGAAACGTGGCGTCCTACGGTGGACGCTTTCGGCTCAACATCCGCTCTGCCACAATGATGTTTCAAAGGTATTCAGATACTCAAAATTTTAAAATTCATTATGAAAATATAATTGAATTCTAAAATTAATAAAAATACAATCAAATTTTATTAGTGTGATCGAGCCATTCATTACTTTTGTCAAACTTGGCTATTATAAAATGTTGACATGACTTTCTTATTTTTTTTTTGTTTATCGTATGTGATGATGATGTGATTAAAACGACGTTATTTTAATAAAAAATTGATTTTCAATATGAATAAAGTAAAATTAGAAAAAGAAGAAGTTAGAACTAGGTAGCTTGACCATCATTAGGAAGGGTTGGCGATAGTGGGGGAATGGTTAGCAGGGTTGTCGGAGATGAAGTCATTGGTATGAGATAAGTTCTCTCATCCAGCACGTAATTTATAAGTAGGAGAGGGTGGGGAACATTCGAAACTTATCGTGATAAGAAATAAGTACCTAGTCCTAGTGAAATGAATTTCTCAATTCCCGCATGCATCTGCAAGGCCCACTTTCCATGAAGGTTCTTTCGATGTTGCCGACGTTGACGCCACCAGGGATGGATGCATGAATCAGGAGACGAGGTAGGGCCAGAGCCTACGAATAGCTCCAGTGCTTGGTTGGGCCTGCCTAAAAAACGTTTGATTTTGCTGGCTAATGTTGCGGTTGGCAAATCACGCGTTTCTTGATCTGATCGAGGAAGCGCGAGGAAAGGAAAGGACTGAAACGACTAAAAGTGAACGACCCGTTTTTCCCAATTCACACGATTTGCCAATGGCATTATTCCGCGTGTGTGTTAAGCGTGCTATTTGAACGAACATTCAGATCCGAGCTCAATCGAACTTGGGCTCACTCCGTGAGGCGATTAACATTCTCGACTTTACTCGACTCGATTGTAGAGTGCAGTGCCATGGTCGTAGGTTTAGGTGGATTCGAAATCAATCTAATGGTGACTAAATTAAGTGGTTGGAATTTGGACGGTTGCATCAGCTTGCAAACGCAAGAGAAGACCTCAAGGGGGCACTTCGTGGACATTACGTCTGTTCGACATCCCGTGTCTTGGGCTTTGCCTTATAATCAGCCCACATGATAGCTCTCTTGGTATGGTATGCATGTGAAGGTTTTAATGAAGAGGGTTGCTCGTGCTTTTTAGATTTAAAATTGGCCCATTGGTTTAACGACGAGTCCAACACAATTGCAGATTATATTGCAAAAGCCCAAATCGAACAAAAACCTATGAGAAAATCAAAATGCTTACCCACCTCAAGCCCATTTTCCCTCCTCATCCTGAACTGCATAGGCTATGCCATTCCAAAGGAGAAGACTCTGGTATGGTATTTTAAAATTTAGAAATTCTGCAGCATTAGTTCCGAACTTTTTATCCAGTGTGCAATTGAGTCTAAAAAGAAAGTACAGTCGAGTCCTTGAACGTGTCCTGAAACCCCCTCAGTTTGCAAGTCCAGTTCCTTTAGAATTAACCAACAAACAAAACGATTCGGTATTTTCTTTTCAATTGTTTCCAGTTTAACTTCTAATAGTTACGCACAGAACTTACGTGGTTTAATTCCCCGACACTGAATGAGACAACAAGGTGAAGAGCTCCCTTTCCCTAGGGACCTTCACAATTCTTTTCGACATTATCAAATTTGCCCCCGTAAATCAACTGAGGTGCAAAACGAAAACAAAAAATAAATGAATTTTTCATGAGAATGAAGAGAAGAAATTATGTATTCTTTTTTTTTTTTTTTCAAATTGCTCTCCTACTTTTCTTTTTCCCAGAGAGTACCGGAGCGAAAACCGATTTTGGAAGACGGGAGAGAGTCGGGGAGCCAGAGCATCAGTTTTAAAAAGCTCGATTTTGGTGAAACTTCATGGAGAGATCCAATCAGTATTCAATCACATCGTTTCTCATCATCTGCTCGGCCCCCCAGCCAGACCCGCGATTCAAAGGAGAGAAAACGCCCGAAAGAACAATCGAAATCGAAGGCGATGCAGGGACAGGCGCGAACGAAACAGCAGAGTAGAGGCCAGCCAAGAAGAAGAAGAAGGAAAAGAAGCTGCAGGAAGCGTCGGCGGATGGAATGAAAATTTGAGATGAGGCATGGAGGTATAGCGATGGTGGGCACGTTTATATAGTCTTCAAGAAGATGGTCTGCCTCAAAAACCCTAATTGCTGCCACCCAGAAGCGCCGTTGCATACTTCGGGTCTCTGATTTCAAGTTCCAAACTGGGTCGTTTTCAGCTAAGGCCTAAACAGACCCCGAGGGGACAATGTAGGGAAGCCCGAGCCCGAGCCCGAGCCCGAGCCCGAGCCCACAAAGGAAATTCCAATCCAAGATGAACCCAATTTGCGCTTTGGGCCTTGCGGGCACGAGCCGGGCGAAAGAGCCACCAAGCTCATGACTAGGTCCGTGTAAACTAGGAGTGTCAAAAACCGAACCGAACCAAATCGAAAAATTCAATTTTTTTTCGATTTGGTTTTCATTAAAAATATAATTTTTTTTATCAATTAACCGAACCGAACCGAATCAACAAACCGATAAGATCTTATTTCTTGGAAATGCAAAATATATATAATAGAAAAAAAAAACAAAGCAAAAACTAAAAACTGAAAGCAGAAAACCAAAAACCGAACCCAAATTTCGGTTCGGTTTGTGTTTGGTTCGGGTCTCATTTGGTTCGGTTCAGAAGTTTTTCCTAATGGTTTGGTTTGGTTTTGGTTCAGTTTTTAAAAAAAATTGAACCGAACCAAACCGTTGACACCCTAAACCCATGCTATCAGCACAATGGGAAAAGGTTATGAGTTAGAACTCGTGCTGTTTCCACCTTCCAAATGGCTTTATTGAGTCGACAAAGACAATCTCAAGAGGATTGATTAATCCAAATAACAAATGGAAATGATGAAGGTCAGCTATTATTAAGAATGCAAAAGCCGCCCATTGTCGTGAAAATACAAGATTGTTTGTATTAATAAAAACAATGATATTTTCCTCTACCACCTCATGTTTCATCTCAGCTTTCTGTCTAGGATTTTCTTTTGTAATGATTATAAACCTTGTCGCTAGTCTTTGTTTATCAACATATCTTAACCAAAAAAATCCCCTTAAAAAAACAAGAACTAAAGAATGGAATACTACAATGATTTATTAGAAATTGAAGTCCAAGTGATCTGGACCAATTAAATTTTAGAGTGTGCGGGAAGTTATTTATGGGGTGGAAATACCATAAACAAAAAAACAAACCCTTGTTAAATAATAATGGTAAAAAACGATCTCATGTCTACACAAGGAGAGTAGCATGATGGAGGATTTGTTCCAACTTTACTTAATTGGGCATTTGAGAAAAGATAGATTTGAGCAGGATTCACGCAAAGTTTGTGTAAGGGTCATGAAGTGCATTATTTTCTCATGTACTTGAATGGATTTTGTTAGGATCTTATTTAAAAATATGAGATATGTTCAGTAGAAGTCCTAAAACTTATCAAGGAAGTGCAATTGAGTCCTAAAACTTACAAAAAGTGCAATCAAATCCTAAAACTTGTCAAGTTGGTTTAATTGAGTCCTAAAGTTAACACCGTTAAGAAATTTAACGGAAATTACTGACGTGGCACTGGCATCATATTTTAAATGAATTTTTTATTTTATATATGGCTTTTTAAAATTATTTTTTTATTCAAAATCTTTAAAAATTAGATAAAAAAACTAAAAAGAAACAACTAAATTTATTTTAAAAATAAAACTATTAAAAAAAAAAGGCTGTCAGTGGAGCTTCCGCCGCCGCCCATCACCGGAGGGGCCGATGACGGCTGTCGGACGGGCCGGTGATGGTCGTTGACCCTGGGTGGGTGGCCGATCTTCGCCCGCCCTGGGTGAGGCCTCGTCGGCCCTCGCCTGGGGTCAGCGATGCTCACCCAGATCTGGGCGCTGAGCAACCGAACCTCATGGTCCTCCTCCTCCTCCTCGGCCTCGCCACTCTTGTTGTCGTCGGTGGCAGGGGCGGCATCGTCCTCGTCGGCGGAGCTGGTGGAGCGGGCGACGGCCTCGAGCTCCTCCTCGTCCTCCTCGTTGGCCGGCTCGTCGAGCTGCGGCTGCTCCTCCCCCTCGGACCTATCTGATAGGGCCTCATCGACTCCAGGTCGATGGTCGCCGGCCCCTCGCGAGGCCTCGCCGGCCCTCGCGGGGGCAGCGTGCCTAGATCTGGGCGTTCTTGCCCAACCTGGTAGGGGTGGACGGCCCTCACCTGGGGCCGATGAGACCTCGCCTGGGCGAGGGCCAGCCACCCCGCCTAGGGTCGGCAACCATCGCCGTCCCCTCCGGCGGTCGTCGCCAGCTCCTCTGGCGATGGGCGGCGGCGGAAGGTCCACCGACAGCCTTTTTTTTTAATAGTTTTGTTTTTTTAAATAAATTTAGCTTTTCCTTTTTAATTTTTTTATCTTATTTTTAAAGATTTTGAATAAAAAATAATTAAAAAAAGCCATACATATAATAAAAAATTCATTTAAAATATTATGTTAGCGCTACGTTAGCAATTTTGTTAACTTTCTTGATGGTGTTAACTTTAGGACTTAATTGAACAAGTTCATTGACAAGTTTTAGAACTTGATTGCACTTTTTGCAATTTTTAGGACTTAATTGCATTTTCTTGACAAGTTTTAGGACTTATGCTAAACATATCCCTAAAAATATCTTGTGAAGAGAAAACATGATTATTCATAGTTGTGATTTTGAAAAATATACTACTTTGACTTTCTTGCCACTTTTATGAAAATTCAACATGAATCAAATAGAGTTAGGGAAAAGATGAGTTTCAACTCTGACTTTTGACGTGAACTTGAGAATTACGGAGGAGAAGAAATTTCGACTCTCTAGTTGTTTATGTGGAGGTTTAACATGAACGAAGAATCATGGAGGAGTTGTGAAGCTTTAACATGAACAAAAAATACGGAGAAGAAAGAGATAGAGTAAATTAGAAAGATCCGTTTCGAGTTAGAGTTTGTTCATTAAAAATCGAGATTCTTCTACTTCATTTTTATTTACTTTTTATTTTGTTATTTTTCCTCTCTCTTTTTAATCTCACCATCATTCCTTAATATAATTTATTAAAGATAAATTGTACTAATATACTTAAAATATTTGATAAATATAAATAATGAATATATATACAGAATATATATTATAGAATAGAAAGAAATTCAGATGTATAAAAATGAAATTTGTCCATTATTTTTTTTGTTACTTTGAATTGTTTTCTTATATCAAAATCCAAATATTATTTTATATTTTATAGCTTATTTTTTTAGAAGTTCGTTATTCGAGAGATATTGATAAATCAATCGATGGATTTTATCAATCTTTCCTAAACTACTGTTTTCTTCACTTTTTTTTTTTTTAGCTGTTGTATTCAAATCGGAGAAGTTTGCATATTTGTTACATTTTTACGAGAATCAATTAAGATTCAAATATTTTCATAAATTTAACGAGGGGATGCTTATTTATAAAATATTAATAAAGTATATTAATGTACACTGCTCTATAATTCAAATTCTAATAACTCATTGTAATATGCAGTTCTTTAGTTCTAATATTTTAAGGGGAATTCTTTGGTTATGATGTGTTAATTAGCGAAGTTTACGGATAAAGCTCATACTCATTACAAAAAGAAATCCTTTATAGAAATTAGCCTGAGCACATTAGTAATTAGAAGAGGGGAAAATGAAGTCTTAATAAAAATGAAAGGAAAGTAATATAAGGTGGTAGATTAAAAAATCTTTTTTTTTTCAGTAAGAGAAAATATCATATTTTCATGACAATGTGTGGCTTTTGTATTTTCAATATATCGCAACTTTCATCCTTCCCATTTGTTATTTTGGCTAAATAGTTCTTTTGAGGTTGCCCTTGTCAACTCAATAAATTAGGGAA
This sequence comes from Eucalyptus camaldulensis, assembly GCA_019915185.1. NCBI lineage: Eukaryota > Viridiplantae > Streptophyta > Magnoliopsida > Myrtales > Myrtaceae > Eucalyptus > Eucalyptus camaldulensis. The sequence continues at coordinate 36,022,102 of JAHSVA010000001.1, forward strand.
GTATTATAACCATTCAGAGGGTGAGCAAGTGCACTGTAACATGCTCAACTTTGTAATAATACGATTACTAGCAATATACCCATCCATTGCACAGACGTGAATTTTTACATTTGTACAAAATCGGGACATGTATCTTAGTATAATCTGCTTAATTGTATCCCATTTTGTATGATCTCTTTGGAATAGATGCGAGACTTTTAGTTCATAGTATATCTTTTATAAAAATATAGAGACCCGATAATAGTTAAAAATTCTCTATCGTCGTGGTTATATAGCATGCAGAAATTTTGTATGTAATCGATGTTATTGTGATATGGTAAGAAGTACAAGTGGCATCATTAAGGACACGAATAGAAGATATTATGTAATAATGTCCGTGAATCGACAAATAGATCGTGTCATATAATATAAAGTCGAAGGTGTCGAAATACGTGCGGAAAAGAGGCGACGTGAAGCAAAACATCAAACACCTGGCATGCGGGACTGGGTTCTTTCCCTGAGCAGAGGAACACGGTCGCATGATCAGATTCTCGAGCAGGAGAGCGTTGCGATGCGCGAGCGTTGCGACACCGTGCGACGGTCGTGGACGCAGTAGCTTCCTTCAACCGTCGGCACATGGGTTCTCGGTCCAACCCGCCCGTCTGCCCGACCAATGTCGAGACGGCTCGGAGCTTCTTCCACCACCTCCGGGCTTCGACTCGCATTCCTACGCCAGCATGCTCCAAGCCTGCATCCACAGCGGCGACCCCATCTCGGCCAGGCCTCTCCACTGCGACGTCGTCAAGAGGGGCGCTTGCCTGGACTTGTTTGCTTCCAACATCCTTCTCAATGCGTACGTGAAGTCCGAGCTCCTGGGGGATGCGCGCACGCTGTTCGACGGATTGCCCGAGAGGAATACCATATCGTTCGTGACGTTGATCCAGGGCTTAGCGCAGGGCCTCCGGTTTGGCGAGGCTGTCGAGCTTTGCGGTAGGTTGCACAGGGAGGGGCACGAGCTGAACCCGTTTGCTTTTACTACTTTCTTGAAATTGCTTGTGAGTGTGGAGAGGGCAGACATGGCTGGGGCTGTTCATGCCTGCATATGTAAGTTGGGCCATGATACGAACGCTTTTGTTGGGACGGCTTTGATAGATGCTTACTCTGTGAGTGGATCTGTTTCCTGCGCCAAGGATGTTTTTGGTGGGATTGTTTTCAAGGACATGGTTTCCTGGACTGGGATAATTTCCTGCTGTGCTGAGAATGGATGCTTCGAAGAGGCCATGGCGCTCTTCTCTCAAATGAGAATTGTTGGGTTTAAGCCAAATAACTATACCTTTGTCAGTGTTTTGAAGGCTTGTCTTGGTATGGGGACTATACACTTGGGGAGAAGCGTTCATGGATGCACGCTGAAAACACATTATGAGCTGGATGTACATGTGGGTGTGGGATTGCTGGAATTGTATAGTGGCTTGGCTGACATGGAGGGTGCTCGGAGGGTCTTTGAAGAGATCCCTAAAAAAGATGTGGTTCCTTGGAGCTTTATGATTGGGCGGTATGCTCAGATTAGTGAAAGCAGAAAAGCGGTGGAGCTTTTCTGTCAGATGAGGCGAGCTTTTGTCCTCCCCAATCAGTTTACATTTGCAAGTTTGTTGCAAGCATGTGCCACTATGGAGTCCTTACAATTGGGCGAGCAAGTGCACTGTAACATCCTCAAGGTTGGTCTTGACTCGGATGTGTTTGTCTCAAATGCTCTAATGGATGTCTATTCTAAGAGTGGAAGGATTGAGATTTCAGTTAAAATATTTGAGGAATCACAAGCTACAAATGATGTGACTTATAACACTCTGATTGTGGGCTTTGCACAAATAGGTGAGGGGCAGAAGGCATTGAATTTGTTCTCAAATATGCTCGATCATCAACTGACGGCAACTGAAGTGACATATTCTAGTGCTCTTCGTGCTTGTGCTGGCTTAGCATCTCTGGAACCAGGAAACCAGATCCATTCTCTGACCATCAAAACTACTTATGACAAGAACACTGTAGTTGGTAATTCTTTGATAGATATGTATGCCAAATGCGGGGCCATCAAAGAAGCTCGACTAGTGTTTGATCGGATGCACGCACGAGATGAAGTTTCGTGGAATAGTATGATCTCAGCATATTCTATGCATGGTCTTGGTGGAGAGGCTCTGAACATATTTGAGATGATGAATGCCAGCAAATCTCGACCAAATAAGTTAACTTTTGTTGGCGTCTTATCAGCATGTAGCAATTCTGGACTAATGGATCAAGGTCAATGGTATTTTCATTCTATGGTGCATGACTATGGCATTGAACCTTGTGTAGAGCATTACACATGTATGGTTTGGCTTTGGGGAAGACTAGGCTATCTCGATAAGGCTATGAAACTGATTCAGGAGATGCCATTTGAACCTAGTGTCATGGTGTGGCGGGCTTTGCTTGGTGCTTGTGTTATCCATCATAATGTTGAGCTGGGAAAACTTTCAGCAGAGCGTGTGCTTGAGATGGAACCTCGTGATGAAGCAGCCTATGTTCTGTTGTCCAACATTTATGCAAATGAAAGGAGGTGGGAGAATGTTGCTGCTGTGAGGAAAAAAATGAAGCGACGAGGCATAAAAAAGGAACCAGGGTTAAGTTGGTTTGAATATCAGGGAACAGGCCATTACTTCACTGTTGGGGACACTTCACATCCTGATATGAAGCTGATCAGTGGGATGTTGGAGTGGTTGAACATGAAAGCCAGGAAGGAAGGGTTTGTTCCTAATTGTAGTGCTATATTACTTGCTGTTGAAGATGAAGAAAAGGAGCGCTTGCTGTGGTTACACAGTGAAAGATTAGCTTTAGCATTTGCACTTATCAAAATGCCCTATGGAAATCCTATACGTATTATGAAAAACCTTCGAATATGCGTGGACTGCCATGCTGCAATAAAGCTGATATCAAAGGTTGTGCCGCGAGAAATCATCATCAGAGATATCAACCGCTTCCATCATTTTCACAATGGGGCATGTTCTTGTGCTGATTATTGGTGATTGGGAATTTGAACTTTGGCATAGGATCTATTGTGAAATTAACACAGAGACTAATGGATCTTGCAATTCAAGTCATGCGAGAAGAAGAAATAATCAGAGAAATCAACGAGAACTGATAAGGACACTAGAGATCTATGTGGTTCGGTCTGAGTGTCGGATGTGAAACCACAGGTCCTATTTGGATTTGGAATTCTTACTTGGATCAGGTTTCTTTTATGGGCTTAAATTTGAGACAAAGTTGAACAGGACCATCACCTATCTCTTGTCCAGACCCTAGGATTCTGGAGGAGTAATTTTAGGACTTCTTAAGAATTATGAGCTGTTTCACCATGAGTTGACAATGAAATTTCAACATCAGTTGAATACGACAATCTGGTACCTCGAATTTCAATTTGCATTTCATGAGCAAGAAAAGAGAAAAAAGGCAGAGCCCAATTTTGTCCAAAGACTGAGGGTTGATTTCTACAGCTGTCTCACTTATTGAAGAAATTTATTTTTTAGACACCATGTCAAATCCCAGCGCATGACATCAACTGCTGGTAGGTTCATCATTAAATGTATTATTGAAGGGAATTATGTGCCAATGTTGTGACTAGTTCAGTCATTCCCACCATTCAGTGTGGAGTGCAGAATGCTGGGGCTGGTCTGAATGCTAGACAGCATATGAATGGGTGCAATATTGCAGGTACTTTCTAGCATATTTGTCTACCTACTTAGATATAGTCGGTTATCTTAAATAAAATTATTTGCTAAGTAGCATGACCATTGTAGATAATAATGGATGTGTTTTAAGTAAAGCAGTTCATGAGCCTTTAGCGGGGTTGGGGCTATTGTGGCTTATTCATGGTTTCTCCTTGCCCAACCTTGCTCAAGGGAAATGCATTTCCGTACATGTCCTGCAAGAATTGCAATTATTAATTTGTCTTTGCACTGCCTTGCCTTTCTTTTTGTTTTCCTTGTGTTAGCTCATTATATTAAATGAATCTATATACCACTGATGACAATCTCGTTTTAGGCCCTTTCAGCTCAGATGATACAAAGGCCAGAGTAATTTCTGCAATACTTAAATACACAGAATCAGCAAGAGTAAATTATTTGATTGGTCTATCATAGTTCAAGCAATACCGAACCTTCCTTTATCATTCACAAAGAAAGGCACCTTTGAACGGACAAAACATCATCTTATATGTTAATGCATATTAGTTGGACAGGAGATCATTCTTGTCTAGCAGATGTTGCATTTAATCCAAGTGTGAGAAGCATTTGAAACATGAGTATGATTTACAATGACAATGGTCTTTGTAGTTTGAAAACATACACATAGGTATAAGTACTCATATATATATATCTTTGATTTTGTGAAAGACATTATAGATATGTAGAATCTTTATCTACTCTATGCAAGCTCAAGTACATAATCTTCTATATACTGGTATACAATCACATAAGGGTAAACTATGCAATAGATGATGATAGGCGTTGTTATGTAGGTGTGTCATCTAATGATACTAGCTAGCCTTGTGATTGTGACTTTAGCATTTTGATATCCTTTCAAATTTCATCACCCTCTGATTTTAATTAAACCTGATTGTGACTCCACACCCCCCCACTGCTGCTGTCCCATCTCTCTCTCTCTCTCTCTCTCTTTCATGTGCACACTGTTAGAGGTGGATATGAGGTTGCACCTTCAGACTTGGATGTTGCTAGGATTAGGCAACCTCCACCGTGCAAGCAATTCACGCTGTGGTCACGAATCACCTGCACGAAGGTTGCAAGGAGAGGGAGGGGGGACAAAGCTGCTCCAGGACGTCCATGGGGAGCTGTTGTGAGCAAGGAGATGTGCAATGAGGCAGAGACAGGGGAGTGACACCACTGGGCGCAAACAATCTTATGTTTTGGTCACCCACCCGTGTTTAAGAACATTGTTATTTGGTCAATGAGGTTAGCAGCATATTTCATGATCAGGGGTTTTCTATCTTAACCAAGCCTCCTCATCATATGAAAAAGAAGAAGAAGGGCTCCCTACCTTGACTGACTTTTGCTCCTTTAGTGTGAGCAAATGGAAAGTTAATGATGTTTATCTTCATGAAAGGACATTTGCGGGATAGGAATCAATTCCTTCTTCATTGGCTTTGTATATTTGGCATGCAATTGAGACATAAATGGCAATATTTTGCTTTTTTGTTCAAGAAAGGTTGTTCCCGTGAATAGTCATTCTCCAAGGCCAAAACAACAATATTAAAGTGTTTCCGAATGAAAATTCATTTTCCTTGAGTTACATTATATCTTCTAATTCATTTCTAGTGGCTGGAACTTTTTTTTGGCCTTTCTCCTCAAAATGTTCACACTCATTTTCCGAGGTGTGCCAATATCTCCAATGACTAGTACAGCTTCATGAAAGCAATATTTCAGCAGAAGAGCATGGCATTTGACTTGTTACCCGTTGGTAGGATTACGCTTTAATGACAACTGACTTACTAGCAATGTCTTCTAGAGTTTTGACAGCACCTTGACCTTGTCCGCTCCTCCCAATCAACTCAACATGGATTTCTCCTACTGATAATATACATTTAGCCTTATCGTCCTGAGACGGCACATCTATTCACTTTTTCTACATGTCCCTCATTACCAGTAACAAGTGTATTGGCCAGAATCAAACGATCTAATGGATGCTTCTGCTTTTATGCAAACTCATATATTACAGTATCAGAGTTGATTCTTCAGGTCTGGTTTTTTGAAGCTCGGTTTTCTTATCATGTTTATTTTCCAAGAAATTATTGATTTGTCATGATTCATAATGTAATTTGTATTCATTATTTCAGGTTGCTAGCCATCACTCGGTCAAACATTCTCATTTTGATGGAGTTTTATATGTACAATCTGGCTCCTGTGAATCTGGAAGGTCACTTTATTCTTGAGCATCATCTGATCACATGATGAGTCAGGTAATTCCAAAGTTTCCGCATCTAGCAGCTCAACTTTATCTGAGCTTGTTCACACTTTCACGCATGAGATATCGGTGGTTCTGCAGAATCATGAGAGGTATGCAAACTATTATGGGGATGACAAGATGCATCTGCGGTCATTGTTGCTTCTAAGAGATTACTCAGTCATATAAAGTCTGGATAATTGATGTTCTTGTATGTTTTCCAACGAATTAGATGAAAATCATTCCAGCAACCATTCAGCTGAAATGGCATTGATTCTCAGCTACACCAGGGGCAACTTTCATCTACTCTGACATGATTAGAGTGATTTTTGGCTTACTGTATTACTAACTCTACGACACTTTGTCCTAATTTTGTAAGCCGTCTTGTGCTTTCTTCTTTTACGCACGTCATAACCAAGTGCAATGCATTGTAAAGACACGATGCAGCATTGTATCATATAAAATATCAATGCAGCGCAGAGGTTGGCCGAAAGTGTGAAAATTCTTGTTCAAATTGGATTATGTAAACTCTGAATGTTTGCAGGAGGCTCTTCTTCATATTGCGGGCTTTGATATTTCAAAGAGTATGGGCATCTGTCTCTTATTGGGCCTCACGCTTCACGGTCCATGGATCCAAACTCTCCTGGCCTCTTATTTGATTTTTTTTTTTTTCTCTCTTTGGGTGAGCAAGGCTATTAGATTAAACGAGCGACGAGCGACCGATGCTCCGTTGTAACTCAACACGGTACGAACACGGGCATCGTTTATGCATCACATGCACGCCTAAGTCTCAAAGCTTTCATTGCACTCAAGCATGCATTCCATCAAGCTTGATACGAGGACGGTGTGTCAAGCCCAAGTATATCATCGCCGGACAGTTTCACGGACAGGAAGCACATCGAGTCAGTATTTTCAAGGCCGCAGCAGACTGGCCCAATCGCTCGAATGGATTGATCAACATCGAAAATCACTAACATGGCCGTGTCTTCCATCCTTTTTCTTTTTTGGCATTTTTGGATATTATTAGAGATACCGAGGCTCGATTACTACACAAAACTTACTCAAATTGGACTTGATCGGCTGACTTTGCAAACCACTCTCGCATATCGATTTCGGTATCTCCTTTCCATTCGTATGCCCGCGTTCTGAGTTCTGGACCAACGCTACCAATATTTTACTTCTCGTCGCTGCATTGATTTTGCAGAAAATGGAAAGAAGTGTAGGTTTAGTGCTCAGACTATTATGTTTCCGCGACGTCGATAGCCTATCAAATTGGCCATCGAACCGTCTAGCCAGTCACCCGATGATCCGTACACCTTCCTAGTTTTCAAAGCAATTGATGGCAGGACGGTGGTTATTGCGCCCGTTGTCGCCATCGCTCCTGCCGCGTGAACCTGTCTATCTTTTGACAATCACGCCCACCTATCATTCGTTTAGCCACGGACCAAGGAGATGCGATGAGAATCAACGTGACAAATGTCTCTTAACTCGAACGTGGGCCGGCCTTTCTCAAAGGTCTACTTACGGCATATCATATCGATATCGCAGACCAATTTCCATAAACTAGCATAATCTAATACATTTGTTATATTTACAACACGACTTTAAATTATTGAGAGTCGAAACGGACAGACATGTCCTGGGATCCTTTCTCCCTCTGTCTCTCTAAATTGCTCACACATGGCCGACTCCCTGACCTGAAAGTTGACCCACCACACAACCCAAGATGCATGCCATGAAAAACTATAAAATAACAAAAAAAAGTAGAGGAGAAAAATAGAGGAGAAGAGAAGAGATGGGGGCCAATTTGGAAATTTCATTTTTGCTTTTTCTCGAGCTGCTTGCTGCTGTTGCTTGGAAAGACTCGGGTTCGCCTTTTCTCACATCACATGACAAATCAAACGTCGACGTGACTCAACCATGACAAAACCCCTCTTCCTCTCTCTCTCTTTCTTTCTTTCGACCTTCCCCATGATGTTCTTTCTTCCTCTTCTTTCTTAATATCTTCGCACTTAAAAAGGGAAAAGCCAAAGAGCTCTCATTCCAATCCACGACGTCCATGAACTATCATTCCAGGGTTTGACAAAACGGCCCCAAAAAAAAAAAAAAAAAACCCGGGGGACCCGCTCTCCATTGATCATCTATGACCTATACATATATTATATATGTATATTGTATATTATATATTTAAAGAAGCATCACCAAGGGAAACAAAATTTGATCTTGGTTAGGATTATGATGACGTGATTAGAATATGATTTTACATTACGTGCTAATTGACTCTTAAATTGTAACGTGTGGCGTGTGGGGTACACCAATCAAGAAGGTGGATTGGCAAGTGAGTTGAAAAGCATGCGGTGATTATGGGGCGGTAACGAAGGACGAGACGAAAGTCACGGGAATCAATTAGCGCAGTACTACTAATTGAGTTAAGTTTTGCAAGGTGCATTACATTTTAAAGGTGTGTTTTCCAATCTTCTTCGCGTGTTTGGACATTTAGAGAATGAATCGGTCAACGGAAGATGTTTTTCCTTGATCAAAATTCACGCCTGTTAAGACTTTGAAAAATGAATTCTTATTCCATTAAAGATATACATCAAATGCAACACTAATAACCACCTCCTTCCCTCCCTCCCTCCCTTTACTTACATCTCGTTTATATAGTATTTTTTTTTTGTTGGTTTAGTAGGAATCGAAATCTACTCCTAAAACTAAATTATCGTTATTCCAACTCTCTATGTTGGAAGGGTGGCCGTTAAGGTAAATCTCAATAGTTGTCTATATAGTATAGGAGTTCGGTTTTGACTCGATTTATTTTATTTGTGTGGTCTCCCGTTCATCGAATTCCTTATGCCGTTCCTACCTGTATGTATCCCTGTGTCACGACGTAGATGTTCATCGTATGTACGAGTACATATGCTTCGCTCTCTACGAATGCGGGTAGAGAGAGAGAGAGAGAGAGAAGAGAGAGAATACGTGTGAGTTAGATAGAGGAAGGGGAGAAAGGGTGTGGAGCCCACAAGGAGAGCCCCCCATGAACTCCGGCTTTGCACGCGCAGTCAGGGAGGTGGGCTCCACAAACCGAACAGCACCACGCACGTCCCATGCAAACATAATAGAACTTTTTCTTTTTTTTAAAGAGAATCTTTTTTAATTTCATTTTTTTAATGAAAAAAGTGGAAACTGATTAATTTAGAGAAAGAGAGAGAGAGAGAGAGAAAAAAAAAGAAAGGTGTGGAATTTTATGGCCCCGGGTCTCTCGGGAACGATGAGGGCCTGGAAATAAGACAGTCATCGTCTGCATGCGGGACTGATCTCTCTCTCTCTCTCTAACCCGAACGCATGTTGAAATGTTCATACTCAATCCGGCAGGGACGACAACACGGCACGAAATTAGTAAACTTAGGTAGGGGCTAATCTTGTTCGTGCATCATATCCGCCGGACGTGAAATTGACCAGTATAATACGTCTGAATTAACGGGCTAGTGTTGAGTCAATATCGTCGACACAATATGTATGTAATTCTTCTAGGCATAATTAGCTAAACGAAAATTAAATGTTTAGTATAGTCCTTGCATTCAATATAGTCCATGAATTATCTAGTCTATGGACCAAATTAAATATATATATAAAAAAGTTATGAACTACATGGAACAAAGGACCACATTGGATAAATTAAAAGTTTAAGGAGAACATTACACGTTGAATTCAAATTTAAGAATCATTTGCGTCATTTTTCCTTAAGTAATTGATTTGTCTAGCTTAAGTCACATCAACAGAGTATTCACCAAAATCTAATCCATCCACCTCTCTCCTTCCCCCTATCCCATTATTCTCCATCGTCACACTTGGAAGCTATTGCATCGACCATCATCATTGGTAGCACAAATACCTTCTACCATTAGCCTCTTTGCGTCCGTCCCCACCAATGTATCTTTAGCAAACCATTGTAATGACCAAGTCCAATAAGGATGGAGAGTGATCATTTAGGTTAGAGAGTTCGGACAAGGAACAACTCCTGAGAAGCTTTTAGGATGGTGAAATGAGCAGGATTAAACCGAATTATATACTGAATAAGGAGAAAGTGTTCTTGGGATATATTTATGTAAAAATTTGCCTTTTAATGTAATGGAACCACTTAGTTTTAAGTTAAGCGTACTCGAGTGGAAACATCACTAAGACAAGTAACCTTTTGAAAAATTATGTCACTAAAAGCATGTGGAACCATGTCGTTTAAGCCTTTTCCTTACCCAAATTGATGATTTAGGGCTAAATTAGATTTCAATCAAAAACCCTAGACTCCATTTTCATTTTAAAATAAAACATGTAGGTCATTGAGAACTTGCTTTTGAATTTTGCAATGAAGAATAGAAACAAAAGAAGCAACTCACGATCGTCTCGACAAATCACTCAAATTTTCCCAATTGCAAGATTCCTCCCTTGTAGCAAGAGAGAATGAGATCGGGTGAATAATGTAACTACTAAACCACCATTAATTCATCTTCTTATGTCGTTGTTTAGGGTTGGCCTGCTGTGTCATTTGGTCGTTTTTCCACTCTAAATCTGAATCTCTTTAAAGCCACATTGGACATGCCATTATTATAATAAATTGGGTAGCATTCGTTCTCGGAGAAATGTCATTGGAGCAACTCAAGATAACATTTTTTCAAAGTTACGACACTTACATGATCAATTGAAAAAAATATGATATTAAAATGAAACCATATAAAAATCACGGCACTGATGGTGCCGGTTTTTCGAAATTAAGCTAATAAGCTATGCTATTGACTATTAAGACAAAAGACAAGTAAGCAAGCACTTTTCAGGATGGGAACAATGCATCGGGGAGCGCAACCCTAAAATTTAATCATACATTTTGGAACTTGACGTGCCTAAGTTAATTAGGCAAACGAAAGTTACCGAAGAAAACTGTTGTTGTCTCGGTAAGGTAAAGCAGTAGTAAGACAACTTAACAAATAGGATGTACCACCAAATGATGATGCTCACTAACAATATTTTTAGCTGTTGTGCGCTCGATTTCGGGGATGACGCACTGAAACCAAGATTAGACATGTGCTTAAGATTAGATTAAAAAAAGGAGTTTTGTTAACCGATGTCTCGGACTGTTGCTCAATAATTCATTTAAAATAATTCTATACTTAAGATATTAATTATATTATATATTACGAGAACAATCAGTGTATTGAAAATTGTAAGATTTCTTTAATTTGTCATGATGGTCCCACAAAATCTTATATAGTATCGTTTTAAGTCCTAAGTTCAAATATTTTCAGATATCATTTGCCTCCCCAATTAAAATATGTTCATGCTCGGTACTATGCAAAAAGAGCAAACTAAACAACTTAAACTTCCCAAAAAATCTCTCGCTTATCAAGTGTCCATTCAAAAGAATATTCATAGTTTTGGCTCGGGGGCTCTGAAGAGAGGGTATGAGTAGGTTATGATTGATTGAAATCATGGTTGCATTGTAGATGATGCATATATAATGCCAGATTAGGTGGTATCGTTTACGGAAACCTAGCAATAGGAGGTCCGTGATCATGATTTTAGACTACATTTATACATTGTACCACTTTATTAATGTGCATTATTAATTATTCTCTACGTACACTCTTTTCAAGTTGCAGCACTAGGTTAATTTTATCACAAAACCGCACCTAAATCCGTATTTAGAGATATATGCGTTGCTTTCTTTATTTTAGCGATCTGTACACTTTTTAGTTTAAAAGATATAACATATAACTATTAAGCTATTAAAGTATAAGTCTTATTTTATTATTATCTCTGAAGTTTGACACTTCCCCATAATTAGTATATAATGCAAAGTGCCCTTCGGCGGTAGAAACTAATTATGATCGCGCATGCATACGTTCAGGGGAAAATAGGGATCCTATGTGGAAAAGTGGTAGGTTTTGAAATGATCAATTCCAAAAGAAAGTTAGTTTTGATCCACAATTCTCGTACTTTTCGAACTGTTTGTTATGCAGTCAAATCCCTTAGGTTTTTCTGATCGAATCAAAACATTAGCATAGAGCCGACATGACGGAAATGCATCATACAGTTAATGAGACTTTGACATGGGGCCTATGACCCCTAGCTCTAGTCACCGATGATTTTGGCGCTTTGCTGGCTCGGCCAGGGCCGCTGAGCCCTTGCTAGGGATCATGTTGGAGAAGGTCTTGGCTCTCTTCTTGTGGTGTAGGTACATAATCTCGCCTGATCTTGTTTATTCTGTGTTGCCAATAAAATACATGACATCACCTATGATGTCATCTATATAATTGATGTTGCCGACAAATGACAAGAGGTAGGAAAATTACCAAAAAAGTCCTAAACTTATTGCAATTGTGCTAATTCAGTTATAAACTTTTTTTGAGCTAATTTAGTCCTAAATCTTTTAAAATTGTGCCAGTTTAGTCCATCTGGCCAAAATTAGCTGACTGGTGTTGATGTGGACGCCGGCCGTCCAGCAAAAGCTAACATGGCAATTTTTTATTTAATTTTCGAATTTGTAAATGTTTTTGAATTTTTTTTCCACCTTCTCCTTTCTTTGGGTGAGGGTGGGCTAGGCCAGTGGCGAGGCTCGTCCCCACCGGCCACTGGAGAAGGTGAGCCTCGCTCAGTAACGACGAGGCCGCCATAGCCAAATCTGGCGAGGCTCGGCCCTACCTAGCCATGGCAAGGGTCAACCTCACTAGTGTCGGTGAGCTCGGCCCATGCCATGGCTAGGCGAGGCCAAGCTGTGCTAGATCTGGCGGGGCCTCGCCTAGCGACGACAAGGCCGGCCAGAGGAAGGAGAAGGTGGAAAAAGAAAAAGAAAAAGAAATAAAGAAATAAAAATTCAAAAAAAATATTAAAAAATTGTCATGTCAGCTTTTGCTCAGTGATAAGTGTCCACGTCAATGCGGACCGGCTAA